>OX422207.1:641451829-643890162 GCA_949130495.1 Sambucus nigra | reverse complement strand
GCATCCCACTCGGGAGCGGTTTGGCCGGTGTCGTTTGAGATGTGGTGCAAAAATGTGGAGAGATTTAGAGTCGCCAGTCTATTTTACTCAAAACAGACAAAAGAAAAAGGGGAAGCCACCTCGAAGGATGGCATCCAAAGACATACTGGTGCGTGCGAAACCAAAATGATTCGAGAAGGGTCCGTAGGCTTAGTTAGGAAATGGGAAGGTGTTAGGCACCCACTCCGCCCTTTCAGTCTCTCATAGATATTTTCTATTTCCCTTTATATTTCTCCCCGTGATATATGTGCATGTGTATATATACAATGGAGGTATAAATCCTCGACTTGTATCATGGAAAAGATAAAGAGAATATTAAAAAAATAAGATTTACGCAATTACCCCTACGTTGACCGTTATAAAGGAACGATAATGCATATGGAGTAATGCATCACTAAGGGCAAGTATATAGAATATAAGAAGATTAGATTCAGAGAAAATATGAAGTAAAAGAATAGGTGAGAGAGAGGAATCAAATCTCGGGTTTTACCCCGAGACGCCTACGTAGCCTATAAAGGCATCAAAGTCCACGTAGTTCGCATACAAAACGAGGGGTGGGGTTTATCCCATAAATCCAAATGGGTAATCTCTTATTTGTAAGTGTGTGTGTGTGTGTGTGTGTGTGTGTGTAGAAAAAGTGTTTTAGTTGTGAGAAAAGTGTGGAAAAAGTGTGAGAATCCCTATTTGGAATTTATGAGCAAGCCCTCTTTTTCTTGTTTTTTTGGGTTTTATTTATATGAAAATAAGAGATGTGAAATAATACAAAATAAAAAGCATATTAGGATGTGTGAGATGAGATAATAAAAGTGCTAATTAAGAAAACAAATTATTGAGAATTTAAGAGAGAGTTTGAGAAAGTTGTGCCTTCTTGAAGATCTTGAGCTTGATCTTAAATGTTGGAGAGAAGCACTTGCGCTTGGATGATGATGGAGAGTGGCTAATTCACTAAGTTTGAGGAAAATGATGATGAAAAGTGGAAGAAAAAAAGGGATTTGGAAGTTGAAATCACGCTACCTTCGAGAGAGGTTTCTAGGATTCGTTGAGAGTGAATTTTACCAGATCTGGGGTCCTCCTGCAAATGAGGTGAAGGCCTCCTTTTATAGGCTCAGGTCACTGTCGATCATCATAGACCCGTTCCTGTCTATCGGCAAGTGCCGATAGGCAGGGTCTGGAACCTGCCATTTCGTAGTGTGCTTCGGGATTTTTCAAAAAATCGGCTGCCGAGGGAAACTCGTTGGTCAGAATCGTGCATGGGGCATACCGTTGGAAAGGTAATTCAGAGACCTTTAAAAGTCCTTTGGACCTCTCCCGGGTTTGGGAGTTGACTTTGGGTCAAATATGGCTCAGAAGCATTTGTCGATCCATTGGACGGAGAATCGTTCGGACGCATGGTAAGTTCGAATCGCATATGGGGCAGACCGTTGGAAAGGTTAGGAGATGTACTTCAACATTCCAAAGAGTTTGACCCAGTTTGGAGAGTTGACTTAGGTCAACCGGTCCCAGGAAGCATTCGGTGACCTCTTGGAGTCAAACGGATGGTTCGTCCGCATGGTAAGTCGGAATTGCACACGAGATGGACCGTTGGAAAGGGTATTCAGTTCCCTTCAAAGATTCATTCAACCTCGGTCGAACTAAATAGTTGACATAGGTCAAACAGAGCTCGGGAGCGCCCGATGGCCTCTAGGTTAAGTTTCGAACGCAAACGGATCGTTCGTCCACATGGTAAGTCGGAATCGCCCACGGGGCAGTCCGTTGGAAAGGGGATTCAGTGCCCTTCGAAGATTCATTGAGTCTCGGTCAAGATGAAGAGTTTGACTTTTAGGTCAAACTGAGTCGGGGAGTGCTCGATGGCTTCTAGGTCAGTACTCGGGACATGACCTAGGTTTGTAGTGATGGAGGGAGGTACTAGGGACCTAAGGAGAGTTAGGGGTAACAAAATGGTGTGTCTACAGAGCCCCTCGACGGGTGAGTTTGGAACAAATAATGACCATCGAATAGACACCACATGATGCTTTTGAGCGAGTATGACCGATTAAGAGGGTCGAGGCCAATTCTGAGGACCTAAGGAGTGTTCTGGGGATGATCAAATCTGCGGGTCAAAGCTAAACCTGCAGCCTTAGGGTGAAGATCTAATAATCGAGGTCAATTTTGACCTAAGATTGATGACGATCGAGGATCGAGGTCAATTCTGACCTAAAGTGTGGTGACGACCGAGGACCGGGGTCAATTCTGACCCAACTCAAGTGACGATCCAAGATAGAGGTCAATTTTGACCTAGAAAGTGGTGACGACCGAGGATCGGGGTTAATTTTGACCCAACCAAGGTGACGATCCAAGACCGAGGTTAATTCTGACCTAGAGAGTGGTGACGACAGAGGATCGGGGTCAATTCTGACCCAACTCAGGTGATGATCCAAGACCGAGGTCAATTCTGAGCTAAAGAGTGGTGACGACCGAGGACCGGGGTTAATTCTTACCCAACTCAGGTGACGATCCAAGATCGAGGTCAATTTTGACCTAGAGAGTGGTGACAACCGAGGACCGGGGTCAATTCTGACCTAACTCAGGTGACGATCCAATAACGAGGTCAATTCTGACCTAGAGAGTGGTGACGACCAAGGACCGGGGTCAATTCTAACCTAACTCAGGTGACGATCCAAGACCAAGGTCAATTCTAACCTAGAGAGTGGTGACGACCGAGGACTGGGGTCAATTTTGACCCAACTCAGGTGACGATCCAAGATCGAGGTCAATTTTGACCTAGAGAGTGGTGACGACCGAGGACCGGGGTCAATTCTGACCCAACTTAGGTGACGATCTAAGATCGAGGTCAATTCTGACTCAAAAAGTGGTGACGACCGAGGACCGGGGTCAATTCTGGCCCAACTCAGGTGATGATCCATGATCGAGGTCAATTCTGACTTAGAGAGTGGTGACGACCGAGGATCAGGGTCAATTCTAACCTAACTCAGGTGACAATCCAAGACCGAGGTCAATTTTGACCTAAAGAGTGGTGACGACCGAGGATCGGGGTGACACAACTCAGGTAACGATCCAAGATCGAGGTCAATTCTGACCTAAAGAGTGGTGACAACCGAGGACTGGGGTCAATTCTGACCCAACTCAGGTGATGATCCAAGAACGAGGTCAATTATAGCCTAGAGAGTGGTGACGACCGAGGACCGGGGTCAATTCTGACCCAACTCAGGTGATGATCCAAGACCGAGGTCAATTATGACCTTATGTGTGGTGACGACCGAGGACCGGGGTCAATTCTGACCCAACTCATGTGACGATCCAAGACAGAGGTCAATTCTGACCTAGAGAGTGGTGACGATCGAGGATCGAGGTCAATTCTGACCCAACTCAGGTGATGATCCAAGACCGAGGTCAATTCTGACCTAGAGAGTGGTGACGATCGAGGATCGGGGTCAATTCTGACCTAACTCAGATGACGATCCAAGATCGAGGTCAATTCTGACCGAAAAAGTGGTGAAGATCGAGGACCAGGGTCAACTCTGACCCAACTTAGATGACGATCCAAGATCGAGGACAATTCTGACCTAGAGAGTGGTGACGACCGAGGGCTGGGGTCAATTCTGACCCAACTCAGGTGATGATCCAAGACCGAGGTCAATTTTGACCTAGAGAGTGGTGAAGACCGAGGACCGGGGTCAATTCTGACCCAACTCAGGTGACGATCCAAGACCGAGGTCAATTATGACTTAAAGAGTGGTGACGATCGAGGACCGGGGTCAATTCTAACCCAACTCAGGTGACGATCCAAGACCGAGGTCAATTCTGACCTAGGGAGTGGTGACGACCGAGGATCAGGGTCAGTTCTGACCCAACTCATGTGACGATCCAAGATCGAGGTCAATTCTGATCTAAAGAGTGGTGACGACCGAGGACCGGGGTCAGTTCTGACCCAACTCGGGTGACGATCCAAGACCGAGGTCAATTCTGACCTAAAGAGTGGATGAAGATTGGATTTTGATTTTGCTGGGGAAAGTGCTTTGTGATTTTGATTTTAGCTGGGGAAGCTTTTAGGAGACCTTGCGAGGTGGGAACAACCTATTTTGGGTGTTGTAGGAGAATTCCGCAGGGGAAGTGATCAGGTGATCCTTAGAGATCCTCCGGAGCCTTGTCGGGAGGAGTTTTCACTTGCTTTTCGAGGATTTTGCTAGGAAATAGGGGTTCCGCTCAAGGGAACGCGAAGTTTTCTTAGTGAAAAGGCTTTAAATCCCTCCTTGGATTTTTAAGAATTTTACAGGGATTTTTTTAGGCGTTCTGGTATTTTCTGGGAATTTCTGTACGAAATTTAAGGGGGGTGCCAGTCGACATAGTATGAAGGGTGCCATTCGGCAGTGGCACGGACTTTTGGGCTACTTCGGGAAGGCAAGGGGTCAGTGCCGATCGGTATGGTAGGGATAGGTGTCGATCGGCATGGCGCTTGACATCCTATATAAAGGGGGTGAATCCCATCATTTTTTTCACAGTTTCTTTTTTTTTCTCTCTCTGCGATTCTTCTGCAAATCGTTATAGCATTTTGGTCTTCAAGAAATGGCTGCTTTTATGAGCACTGCAGTCCACCGGGAGTGGTTGACCATTGATGTCTGGGCGAACGTGGAGTGGAGGTCTAGGGAGCCTCTTGCCTTGGGGAGTGAGAACTCCTTTGATGCATTTGTGCTTCTTGCGGATGAGTGGACCTTGATGCGGGAGCCATCGCGTCATCTCTCTTCGAGAGTGAGTCTCGACGGTTATGTAAGTAACCTGACCTTTGGAATACTTCTCTTTTTAGTGATTTTTCTTTCTTTCTTGACTTTTGATGAGACTTTTCTTTTTGCCAGTCTAATATTTCTTTGAAGAACATGAGTGCTCGTGGGACAACGGGGCTCAGGGATGTCTGGGAGCATCTCCCACCTGTGGTGTGATGGATGGTATCATCAGCGGGTTTTGGGCGATTGGAATCGGTGCTGGATGAGACTCCTCGTTCCACAGCGGTCTTGTGCGGTTTGGGAGAGAGGTGGTGGGACACTACCCACACCTTTCATTTCGACTTCGGGGAGATGATTATGACTCCCATAGACGTACAGTAGCTGCTGGGGCTGGATTGTGATGGAGAACAGATAGAGGTGTATCGCTCTTTACGGGTGAGACCGGAGGCAGTGCATGCGACACTTGGTGATGTAGGGAGGATAGTTTCTGGGGATTATATCTGGTTGTCCCTACTGAAGGATGTTCTGCTGAGCAGGGTGATTGACGTGGAGGATGGGCTGTAAGTGAGACAGATGGCCCGGTTATTCATTCTGCTGGTATTGGGAGGTTTTATGGTGGCGTTGAGCGGCGACGTCATCCACTTATGGTTTCTGCCGTACTTGAGGATGTTTTCGAACATCCCTTTCTAAGACTGGGGGAGTCTGACTTTGGCGACCCTTTACTCTTCTCTGGATGCATTCAGCCGGTACTACTGGTAGACTTTTACTGGGGTCACGTACCTTCTTGAGGTATTCTTTAATTTGCGCATTTCTTTCCATGCACTCTCATTTTCCTTTCATACATTCGCATTTTCCTTATGCGTCTCTCTTTTCTTGTGAATTCAAACGTGGTTCTATGAGGTGATTGGGTGCAACACCCTGCTGATTTCTTTTAAGGACGACACTGTTGGGGACTTCTATCGATTGTATCGATGGCGTAAGGCCAACCGGCAGTCGAAGGGATCTCTCTCCCTGGAGGCGGTGCGTCAGGTCTTGAATGACCTGACCAGTGGTAGGGTAAGACTATTTCCATTTTACTCCTGGTTTTTTGCACCTTCTGATCTTGTATTGATTTATGCTCGCTTGGATATTTTCAGGTGACCTTTTATCCCAGGGGGACAGCCATTCAGGATGCGGGGCCGACCGGGGTGAATGCGCGAATGAGGCATTTGCCGGCGCATGAGTTTGTCCATTCCTGGTATCTTGGGGAGAAGGTGGTTCATCAGATTTTTGAGGAGGAGGTGGTGGTGCTACCCGCTCATCCTCCTACGTTTATGAGGCGGGAGCGACTGCTATCAGAGGATGAGAGGATCACGGTGATGATCGGCGAGTCCTACTTGTTGTACACCAATACGGTTGCGTCGTATGATTATATGGACTTTATGATGAGCTGGTTGATGGCGCCCAGCATATATGATGCATTGCCTTTCCCTTCGGCAGGTTCGAGTTGGGCGGTGGGATCTTCCCACAGCGGCAGCGGTCCATCGACATCTGCGGTGACAGTGACCTCGGAGGTCCCTTTTGTGCGGTTGCATACCCCTTCATACAACATTCGGTGGGCTGATGGAGGGATGGTGCCTATGTTTCACCGTCCTCATGCGATGGATCCAGAGGAGTTGGGTTTGACAGAGGAGGTCCTTCGACCTGTAGTATATCTTTCTATTCCTCTATTTCTTTATTTTCTGTTTTGGTTATCCCTGCCTTGATACTGATTTTGCCTTTTCTTGCAGCAAGTCTGGGTGTCGACCACTTGGCTCAGGGACATCAGAGATTCGATATCTTCTGCAACTGCCCATATTCGGGACGCAGTTCCTGTTCCTTCTTGCTTAGTGTCGTCTGCCTCGTTTGGAGAGGACTCTGGCTCAAGTAGTGGTGGTGCGTCGTCTTTTCGTAGGGGGAAGAGATCACGTCGCAGGGGTGGAATCTCTTGAGAGAGAGAGAGAGAGAAATAATGTGGGTTCGGGCTGAGTCCCATTATTTTTGCTTTTTCTTTTTATTTCCTGCAAAATTGATGTAACACAAAACACAGATTGATGCAATGTAATGGATTTTTTTTATTATCTTTTATTAATGATGAATGAATGCACATGCTCTTTTTACTTTGCTGCTGAGACCGTAAAAATGAATTTTTTGGAATTTTTTTTGAAGTAAAGTTTTTTATTAAAAGGAAAAATTTTGTAAGGAGAAAAAGGGATTTTGAAATTCTATTGAGAATGTCAATTTATTTTTATTGAGTTTTTTGATTTGACAAAAGAGGAAAAGAGGAAAATTTCTAAAAATGGGGGGTTGTCGATTGACAAGCATATCGGCACTTCAGTCCAGTCCCATCAATTCAAAGCTTTGAAGGGTACCCCTTTTAGCCTTTGGTACCTTATGGGGTAGGATTCCCTTCGATTTCTGCAGGGATTATGTCCCTTGTGAGGGTTCTTAAGTATAAAAAGGGGTAAGGGTGGAATGTTTTCATCACACCTTTGCATTCTTACCTACTTGCCCATTATCTCTTAGCCTTGTAAGATGGCTCTCCCTGGTAGCACCGAGTTTGCCAACTACCTCGAAGCCTTGGAAACTATGTGCTCTTATAATGTCGACTACGATGCTTTCAACATGTGTCGAGTCTCCTTGTGGCGCAATAGGCCTCTTTAGTGGAACGTGCTGAAGGCAGCAGTACAATTTTGGTACCCCGAAGACCATGTATTCCGCTTTGGAATGGAGGAAGTTTGTCCTACCTACGAGGAACTTTCTGCCAAATTGGGTGTAAATCCCTGTGTTACCGTGGCTTTGCTCGAATTTCCCCACTCTCCCAGGGATTTGTTGGTCGGGCTTCTTTATATTTCGCCTTCGATGGCTAGATCATTGGTTACTAGAGGAATGATCTCCTTCCCAGCGGTGCTACAATCCGTGCATTTGCGGGAAGTAGATGATGTTGGCTATACTGGAACCGTTATTCTGGGTCTGGTTTCCATATTGCTATTGGTGACTGGGGAGGTGCAAGTGGACCCATAACTTGCAGCCAATACCTCATGGATGTCATATCGTCACAATTCTGCGACGGTGATACTGGCGGAGACCCTGAATGCCCTCGATGCCTGGAAAGAAGGCCGTTCTGACTTTTTGAGGGGTAGCCCTGTGATGTTGTTCATGTGGTTATCTGAAAGATTCCGCTTGGCGACTCCTCTAGAGTATCCCTTATCAGTCGTACCCAACTTCTTTTCACGCTAATTCATCAGCGTTGGCTTGTATGTTGAGAACTGGGAGCATTGGCTTGTGGAGAATGGGGCTTGTGGGTTGTACTAGTCAGTGCCTTGGTGGGGGAGTTGCAGCCTATTCTGGAGCTAGGAGAGGATTCATATGTGTGGCTGGTTGGTCTTAGACATACCTCTTTTTATTTCCCTTGGCAAATTTTGCGCCAATTCGGCTGGGCGCAGGTCGTGCCCCCTCGGACGTCAAATTTCTTTCTGATAGAAGATTTGACTGAGCACCTGCATCTGTTGCTTCGGTCTCTGTGGGAAAATAGGTGTCCATCGACCCATCCCTCTCAGTCTATCGAGAAGGTTTGGCATGTCCCCAAAGATTATATGAAGTGGTTGTGGAGGAAAGTAGTCAGAAAGATGTTGGCAGTGGAGACTGGAAAAAGATGGTTTGTTTTATCTAACACCATGGAAGGGGATGCTGTGGTATTTTCGAAGATGGTTAAGGCTCATCGATCCATGGAATGTTTACGACACTCTATTCAGGCAGGGGAAACTTGGGGACCTATGGATGTAGATGATGAGGGTGCAGGCTCCTCTGGTGGTTGTGGGTAGGACTCCTGGGGAGTTTATTTGTGTAACAGATGTGGGGATGTTATTTGGCTTTTTATGGTAGTAGGGGGAAGGGAGTTATCTATTCCTTTTTCTTATGTAATCCGTGCGTAATTTTCTTATTAATGAAATAAACAAGTTTCTGATCATCCAGTTGTGCCTTTCGATGAATTTTGTATTTTGAATTATCTATACTGATCGCTAAGGCATACATAATCCTTTTGTTCAAGTATTTTTAGAATGAACCACCGTTCTCAGAGGTATGAAAAGAATAGTATTTTATAAAAAAGAAAGCGTCGCACTCATGTGAGGTGTATGAGCTGCCTACGTACCTCTTGGGTTTTTGAAAATGTTTTTATTTGTTTGCAAAATAGTTTTTTGCAGAGGATCAGGCCCACGTAGTTCTGGGTAGAAAGAAATGAAGAGTTTTTTTTTAGAATAGAAGGGGGATGAGAAGAGTCGTAGCGCGCCGAGATTTTGGACTAGGGGTAGAATTTCTTGAGACAGTCCAGATTGACTAGACGAGCCATCTCTTCCCCATCTAGGTCATTGAGCATGGCGGCACCATCGGATCAGATTTTCTTCACAATGTAGGGGTCGCTCCAATTGGGCTTGAATTTCCCTCTGGGGTCCCAGATGGGTTCTATTATCTCTTTGAGGGCTAAGTCTCCCTCTCGGACACCGCGGTCCTTGACTCTCTTATTGAATGATCGCGTTATTCAGCAATGGTACCCCTGTATGTGGTAAAGTTCTTTTAATCTTCTTTCATCTAAAAGGGCTAGATCATCAAGACGGCTTTGGCACCAGTCTTTTTCACTAACCTTGCTTTCGATCATGACGCATAGCGAGGGTATTTCCAACTCCACAGGTAGGACTGCTTCCATGCCGTAGACCAGGGAATAAGGGATAGCCCCAGTAGAGGTTCGGATTGAGGTTCGATAGCCCCAGAGGGCGTATAGGATCCGGTCGGCCCAATCGCTATAACTTTTGGTCATCTTGTTGATGATGGCTTTTAGGTTCTTGTTGGCAGATTCAACTGTATCATTGGTCTGAGGTCGGTAGGGAGAAGATTTGTGTCTCTGGATCCCGTACTCGTTAACTACTTCTGTGACTTCTGCTTTGGAATTCAACTCGTTATTTGACACTAGCTCATGTGGGACTCCATATCGGCAGATGATATTTTTCTTAAGGAATTTGGCGACTTTCTTGGCGTTTAATACTGCGTATGACTCAGCTTTGACCCATTTGGTGAAGTAATCAATGGCAACCAGGATGAACTCATGTCCTTTTGAAGCCTTTGGTGTAACCTTCCCTATGATGTCAACACCCCAGGTGGAGAATGGCCAGGGAGAAGTCGTGTTGTATAATTCTCGCGGAGGTAGGTATTGAAGATTGGAGAATTGTTGGCATTTGAGGCACCTCTAGACATAGGTGGTGCAATCCTGGATCATGGTGGTCCAGTAGTAACCCTGTCGGATGATCTTCTTGGCGAGCATGGAATCATTCATGTGGGGTCCGCATTCCCCGTTGTAGATTTTGTGCATTATTTTCTTAATCTCAGCCCCTGCAATGCAGTGTAGATGAGTTCCATCGAAGTTCCTCTTGAGTAGGGCTTTATAACAGATGATGTACTGGGCAACCAGTCTTCGGAGAGTCGTTCGATGTTTCTTATTGGAACCCTAGAGATATCTACCATGTTTGAGTAGGCACCAGACATCATAGTACCAGCAATCGGCTAGTTCAGGATCTTCGGTGGAGACAAGCTCAATATGGTAGCAGTGGGTTGGTCTGTCTTACTTTTGAACTAGGAAGGGGGTCATTGTTATTCCTTCAGTCATGTAGACCATGGAGGCCAAGGTGGCGAGAGCATCGTCTAGGTTATTCTTTGCTCGGGGTAGGTAATGGAAGGTGATATCTCGGAATTAGGAGGCTAACTCTTCTAAGTGGACATGGAAGGGTTGGAGCTTTTTGTCCTTGACTTTCCACTTTCTGAGCACTTGACTGATGGTAAGGGAAGAATCCTCGTAGACGTCAAGGTATTGAATACCTTTCTTGAGAGTGACTTTGAGGCCCACTATGCATGCCTCGTATTACGTCATGTTGTTGGTGCAAGGGAAACCCAATTTAATGGCGATGGGAGTCTAGGAGTCATCTGGGGAGATCAGAAGTATCCCAATGCCATATCCCTTTTTGTTGGCAGTGCCATCAAAGAACATTTTCCATCGAAGGCGGTCTTAAGTGGTGAATAGGATATTTTTATTTGGGAATTCGGAGATCCGAACATCTTCTTCGTCTATGGGGTAATCGGCGAGGTAGTAAGAGATAGCTCTTCCTTTAACAGCTTTCTGTGTGACATACACGATATCGAACTCGGTTAGGAGCATCAACCATCGGGCCATTCGACTGGATAAGGCGGGTTTCTCAAGTAGTTATTTGATGGGGTCCATTCGGGATACAAGTTTGATGGGGAAGGCGATCATGTAGTGTCGCAACTTTTGGGTGACCCCGACAAGTGCGACACATGCCTTTTCCAAAGTAGTGTAGTTGACTTCGTACCTGACCAATTTGCGATTGGGGTAATATATGACTCTTTCTTTGCGGGAGTCTTCAAGGTATTGGGCTAGCAAAGCCCCAGCTGCAGTGTCAATTATGGTTAAGTATAGGAGCAAAGGGAGACCAGACTGTGGTGGCATGAGGACTAGAGGTTGGGTCAGATATTGTTTGATTCGGTCAAAAGCTTCTTGGCAGGCCCCTTGGTTGAATCCTTTCAGAGGAGCTTGAAGATCGTTTCACATATGGAGGTTAGCTGGCTGATGAACCGGCTGAAATATTAAAATTTCCTAAGAAAACCTCGGACTTCTTTCTCTGTTCGGGGTGGTGGCATCTCAAGTATGACCTTCAGCTTTGCAGGATCTGCTTCTATCCCCTTTTCGCTGACCATGAATCCCAATATTTTCCCTTTGTAACGCCGAAGACACACTTCTGTGGATTAAGTCTCATCTGATACCGTCACAGTCGTTCGAAGAACTTTCGAAGAGAGGGAACATGACCTTCTCTAGTTTTGAACATGATAATCATATCATCCACATAAACCTCGACCTCTTTGTGAATCAGATCGTGCAGGATGGTTGTGGCAGCCCTTTGGTAGGTAGCCCCAGCATTCTTGAGACCGAATGGCATAACGGTGTAGCAAAAGGTTCCCCATGCGGTGATGAATGCGGTTTTTTCTTGGTGGTCGGGGTGCATCTTGATTTGGTTATATCCGACAAACCCATCAATGAATGACTTGAGAGCATGATTGGTTGTGTTGTCCACGATCATGTCGATATTGGGTAGGGGATAATCATCCTTTAGAGAAGATTTGTTTAAATCTCGGTAATCTACACACATTTGAAACTTCCCTCCTGATTTCGGAGCATGTACAATGTTGGCTAGCCATGTGGGATATTCGATCACTCGAATGAAACCCACGTTCAACTGTTTGACCACCTATTCTCGGACCTTGAGCGACCATTCGGTGCGGAGTTTTCTTAACTTTTGTTTAACCGGCTTGTAATCTGGGAGAGTGGGGATCTCGTGCTGAGCTATTTCAGGATCAATGTCGGGCATATCATCATAGGACCATGCGAAGAAATCCACGAACTCCTTCAGCAATTCTTCGAGTTGTGCACGCTCATGCTCATCAAAGGTGGCCCCTATCCTAATATCGCACAGTTGGCTACTAAAACCGAGATTAATAACAACAGTATCTTCTTCATTAACTTAAACGCGATTATGTTGTTTATTATTAACCTTATTTAGATCAGTTAAGAATTGTTCATTTGCAAAATCATCATCATCAAAAGTTTGATTAGAATCCAAAAAGTTAATGTTAGGGACGGCAAGATACTCAAAATCTTCATTTATTTCATTGATAGGAAAGACAGCATTAAGAACCTCATCAAAAGAGGTCTCGATTACATTTGAACAAGGATAGACAGTAGGAGAAGAAATAAGGTAAGCATTGGGGTTAAGGGGAATTCAAGAGGTAGAACTGGCACAGCATGCCAGTCAAGGAGAGGTGTATCAGCAGCTTTAATCAGACGGAATGGGTCCATTGATGTAGTGCCTGAATGAACCATGAAGAGTGCCAGCCCCAGTATCTATAAGTTGAAGGAATCTTCGGAATCACTTTCCTCAGTCTCTTCGGTATCTTTGATGAGCGGTTGTACGCGGTGTGGGAAACTTTCGGCCCATAGGTAGCTATCTTAGAAAAAGATCTCCATTTCAGCCTCATCTTCTTGTCTGTGTGGTCATACCATGGTTCTGGAAAAATGAAAAAGGGGAAGTCCTTGCCTTCTTTGATGAATCATCCATTCAAGGAGTCTCCTGAGATTGTTCGGATGCAGTCTAATCTTCTCTTTGGTCGAGACTGGAGGATCATTATGAGCTCTTGTTTTGATGGCTGATACCCAAAGCCACAAGGAGGAAAATTTTTCTTCAGTTCGATGGGCTCAAGTATCCCTTGCTGCCTTTGCCCTAGCCACAGTCCGGGCATGAAGTGCATGTTTCTGAACATCTGAATCACATTGACATTGCCATGAGGGTTATATTCTGCATAAACCCTTTCTTTGAAATCGTCCCCTGCCGAGAGTAGGAGTGGGTCAACTCAGAATCTTGATAGGAGCATATCATTTGACCCGTGTTGTATCTCAAGAATTGGACTGCTGGTGCTTGCACCCCCGGTATTTTTGTCGTCGCCCAAAATGGCAATGACTCGCTCGTCGGCGAAGAATTTCAATTTCTGATAGAGTGAGGAAGGCACACCCTTGATATTGTGGAGCCAGGGGCGTCCAAGCAACAGGTTGAAACAAGCTGGGATATCTATGACTTGGAATTCAACGATTGGGTGTTTAGGTCCAACCCCTATTATAAGTTTTACGGATCCTATCACCTCACGACGGGTATTATCGTAGGCACGTACAGCGACGGAGGTTGGAGCGAGGTCGCTTTCTTTCAGGCCTAAACACTTGAAGGTTCTTAGAGGGAAAATGTTCAAGGAGGATCCATTATAGACAAGGGAGAGTGGCACGGCCTTCCCCATAACTTCGACGAAGATGTTGAGTGCATGATTGTGATTCGGCCCAATTCTGGGGATTTCTTCTTCAGAGAATGATAACATTCGGGTAGAGGTCAAGGATCTGATAAGATTTATCGCTTCTTCTGGTGTGATAGAAGGAGGAACTATGGGTCCAGTGAGCAGCTTGATTAAAGCATTTTTGTGTAGCTGGGAAGACATGAAAATCCCTCATAGAGTGATATTATCTTTGGTTTTCTTCAGTTGATTGAGGAACTTGCTCTCCTCAATGGTCATCTCTGGCATAGGAAGGTTTTCAATGCCCTTCCCCTTATCATTTGCTGGTAGCGAGCTTGGAACTTGGTAATGTCTCCATGATCTGGTCATGTGATTTACTGAAGAAGGAAAGAACATGAATCCCATTTCCTCATCAATCTCAGGTTATTATGTCACCTTGTTTATTTCTCCGAGGAGTTCTTCAAATGATATCATCCCACATATATCGGCTATTGGGCCAGCTCTTCCTGAAGCTTGTTCTTAACTCAAATCTTTAAATTCTTCCCACCATCTGATGGCAACAGTTCTATCTTTCCATGTAAAGTTGATGCATTCTATAACTTCAACGGCTTCATTATACAGGTCTTCCCATTTTGTGGGGATATGTACGATTGAAGGGACCAAATGCCCTTGTAGCTTCAAAGTGTCAAGTAACCTGGTGATACTGCAAATACTATTGGTTTGCTCGAATAATTCTACCATAGTCTGGACAACATCATCCAAGCTAACTTCGTCGGTTGGTACCACCCATTTGTCTGAATCTCAGGCCCACTTTCGTGCTTCCAAGAATAGTGTACTGAATTTTTGGCAATCGATGACCATCTGTGAGGGCAATTTCAGCCCGAACTCTAGGAGTTGGTTTAAAACCTCTGATAATTCCATACTTCCATTTTCAGAATGGGTATGGATAGCGATGCATGCTTTGGTAAGGAGTGACAGGGCCTGATCAGCGAGGCTAGCAGGGTATAGGAGGAAATATGGGCAAATTTGAAGAGGTTTAGGAGAGTATATGGGTGTGATTTGAGTTGAGGGATCAAAATCTGGGTTTTCTTCTAAGAAGAGGGCATTGGCATGATTTGGGAGTGGGTTGTGAGTAGTGTTTGACTTAGGATTGGCTGGTGGGGCGATGGTACCCCGGTCAATGAGATCTTGGATTATGTTTCGAAGGTGAAAATATTAGTCGGTGGTATGGCCAGCATTTTGGTGGAAGGCGCAATGATCATCGGTCTTGAAGTTTCTTGGGAGTGGATTTGGCAATAGACGTGGATATAAGGGTTTGATGAGGTTTCGGCTTAACAGGGCTTAGTAAACTTTGGATAGGGGAGCATGGAGATCAGTGTATTCCCTTCGGATGGGAGCAGGGAGGCTTTCTGGTGCCCATGATGTGGTTGGTTGAGAGATGTTGTTGATAGTTGAAATGGTGGCACTGGCAGGCTTGTCATACTTTCTAGAGGTGAATTGTCCGAACACCTTCTTTGGTTTAACCTCTGTTTTAATGAGGATTTCCTCGATTTCCACTCCAGCCTCTCCGAGAGATCAAAAGTGGGGATAGTAATATCCTCCCATCGTAGCTCGAAGATGGGAAAAGAAGTTCTTCTTCACTATGTTGACCTGTTCTTCTTTAGATGGCTGATTGGTCATGGTAGTTGCCTGCTCCCTCCACCGGGTTATGAAGTTACTGAATAATTCTCCAGGATTCTGTTTGAGAAGCTCTAAATCACGACGAGTGACCTCAAGCTCTTCGTTGTATTTGTACTGCGATATGAATTCTCGAGCTACATCCTCCCAGCTACGGATTCTGGATTCCTCAAGAGATAAAAACCATCGGAGGGAACTATCCTTCAAAGTTTGCTGAAATAATTGAGCCATCACTTCTTCACAAGCCCCTAATAGAGTTATGGAATGATGATAACTGCGAAGATGAACAATTAGGGGTCCACTCCCTTCAAACTTCTCGATATTTGGCATCTTGAACTTCTCGGGTAACCTCGCTTTAGGATAAAGAGACATGTGGGTGTAGTCCATGTAATTCCCCGAGATCCTGACTTGGTCAAACTTCTTGGTGAGCATCTTGAGATCCTCTTTGACTTTATTCAACTCTTCTTCCTTTGGATCAGCGACCACATTCAGGTTAGCCATAGGCTGGGTAATGTTTGTCATTGGAAGCTGGGCAGGCGGCAGCCCATTGGCTGGAGGGGCACGTGGAGCATGCTGATATTCTTTCAGAACCCAGATAGGCTCGGGTGGACCCATAGCATGAGGGAATAGGGCCTCGTGCTCTTGAGAAATTGGAACCTGGTTTTGTTGCATCTCTCGAACCTAAGTTTGGAGGTTGTCAATCTTGGACACGAGTTGAGCTAGGACTGTCGTCAGATTCGGCTGTATGACTGGTGCTTGATCTGTATTCTCCATAGAAAATGGATGGATTTCGGACTCAGAAGAAGTAGTAGAGGAACGGATGAAACTCTGGGGTGATTTTCCTGAAGATCGAAGCCAATAGAGAGCCAGGCCAAAGACTTTCAATCGACCTGAGAAGGCGTAGGATGAGATTTATTTTTGAAAAAAGAGAAGAAATTATTTTTGGATTTTTGATAAAGAAGGGAGAAATGTTTTTGGATTTTTGATAAAGAAGGGAGAACTGTTTTTGGAGACGGAACTCAGCATGATTATTATGATTATTATGTTCTCACTTGTATTTAATTCTCCTAAATGCAATGCCGGACGGGACCTGATCCTGGAAAAGCGAGGTTTTTAATACATGCAAAGCTACGGTTTGGACCTGTAACTAGGCTCACGGACAGGGTCCCGTTTTAAAAATGCGCGAAAATTTGGACGGCAGACCGACCCGAAATTTCGATAGAGTTTCGGGTTAAAACCGATAATCTAAAGTGCGTGTCCTAGGTTTGACACCTTTATGCGGGTATGAAGTTGGTTGGGTGAATTGGCATGGGTTCCCCCCTTTGGCGTGACTTTCACGATATACGTCTTGCTCTTGAGGAAAATCGGTACATGTGGACAAGCCATTTGATATACCTCGTGGGGACGGTACTTGTGAGAGCGAATTCGATATACTCGGCGTACGTGAATGAATTCCCTGAGATATCCCTCCCTTCATGACTTCGGTCAACCGGTACGATGCGGGGGAACCGTTCGATATACGTCGAAGGTACTTGGCCAATGGAAGGTGAGAGTCATATCTCTTAGGTTAACTGCGACCTGCCAGAACAGCGCCCCATCACGAAGTGACCCTCCAGTTACTGGGTAAAATTTGGTCAATATCAATGCTCTTTGGTGATGCTGTGTGAATCAAGCAAGATTCTCTTATTAGTATCTTATGATGAGAGTGCCTTTTTTGATTATGCCAAACAGGGAGCAAAGTACAAGTACCCAAAAAAGGTACACCAAGTATGGATAGGTGATGCGTGCAGCATGGGGATATATATGATCCTAGGTGCACGTGGTGTGAGGTGTACATGGAGAATTTTCTATAAGTGTGTGAATATAAGCATAAGCATGGGATACACATGGAAAAGGGGAACATGCAGATATGGGTGGAAACATAAACAAATATAGCATCCATGTAAATAAAGTCAAGCCCACAAACAAATAATCTCCCCAGCAGTTTGCCACTGTGGCCATCCCCGATCCTCGCCATGTGGGCGGGCGCGTGGAGGAAGGATCCTTCGAGTCCTGCGCGTCCCACTCGGGAGCGCTTTGGCCGGCGTCGTTTGAGATGTGGTGCAGAAATGTAGAGAGATTTAGAGTCGCCAGTCTATTTTACTCAAAACAGACAAAAGAAAAAGGACAAGCCACCTCGAAGGATGGCATCCAAAGACATACTGGTGCGTGCGAAACCAAAATGATTCGAGAAGGGTCTGTAGGCTTAGTTACGAAATGGGAAGGTGTTAGGCACCCCTTCCGCCCTTTCAGTCTCTCATGGATATTTGTTATTTTCCTTTATATTTCACCCCGTGATATGTGTGCAAGTGTATATATATAATGGAGGTAGGAATCCTCAACTTGTATCATGGAAAAGATAAAGCGAGTCATCAGTAGGAAGATATAAGAATAATATTAAAAAAATAAGATTTACGCTATTACCCCTACGTTGACCGTTATAATGGAACAATAACGCATATGGAGTAATGCGTCACTAAGGGCAAGTATATAGAATATAAGAAGATTAGATTTAGAGAAAATAGGAAGTAAAAGAAAAGGTGAGAGAGAGGACTCGAGTCTCGAGTTTTACCTCGAGACGCCTACGTAGCCTATAAAGGAATCAAAGTCCTCGTAGTTTGCATACAAAACGAGGGGTGGGGTTTATCCCATAAATCCAAATGGGGAATCTCTTATTTGTAAGTGTGTGTGTGCGTGTAGAAAAAGTGTGGAAAAAGTGTGAGAATCCCTATTTGGAATTTATGAGCAAACCCTCTTTTTCTTGTTTTTTGGGTTTTATTTATATGAAAATAAGAGATGTGCAAAAATACTAAATAAAAAGTATATTAGGATGTGTGAGATGAGATAATAAAAGTGCTAAGTAAGAAAACAGGTTATTGAGAATTTAAGAGAGATTTTGAGAAAGTTGGACCTTCTTGAAGATCTTGAGCTTGATCTTGAATGTTGTAGAGCAGCACTTGCACTTGGATGATGATGGAGAGTGGCTAATTCACCAAGTTTGATGAAAATGATGATGAAAAGTGGAAGTACAAAAGGGATTTGGAAGTTGAAATCACGCTTCCTTCGAGAGAGGTTTCTGGGATTCGTTGAGAGTGAATTTTATCATATATGGGCTCCTCCTGCAAATGAGGTGCAGTCCTGCTTTTATAGTATCAGGTCACTGCCGATCGACATAGACATGTTCCTGTCTATCGGCAGGTGCCGATAGGCAAGGTCTGGAACCTGCCATTTGGTAGTGCGCTTCAGGATTTTTTGGAAAATCGGTTGCCGAGGACAAACCGTTGGTTAGAATCGTGCATGGGGCATACCGTTATAAAGGTAATCCAGACACCTTTGAAAGTCCTTTGGACCGCTCTCAAGTTTGGGAGTTGACTTTGGGTCAAATATGGCTCGAAATCATTTTTCGGTCCATTAGATGAGGAATCGTTCGGACGCAAACGGATCGTTCGTCCGCATGGTAAGTGCGAATCACACACGGGGTAGACCGTTGAAAAGTTTAGGAGATGTAATTCAAATTCCAAAGAGTTTGACTCGGTTTGGAGAGTTTTGTTTGGCCAATCGAGCCCGAGAAGCATTCAGTGACCTCTTGGAGTCAAACGGATCGTTCGTCCGCATGGTAAGTCAGAATCGTGCATGGGATGGACCGTTGGAAAGGATAATCAGTGCCCTTCGAAGATTCATTCGGCCTCGGTTGAGCTGAAGAGTTAACATAGGTCAAACAGAGCCCGAGAGCGCCCGGTGGCCTCTGGGTTAAGTTTCGGACGCAAACGGATCGTTTGTCCGCATGGTAAGTCAGAAATCGCGCACGGAGCGATCCGTTGGAAAGGGGATTCAGTGCCCTTTGAAGTTTCATTCAGTCTCGATTAAAATGAAGAGTTTAACTTTTGGGTCAAACTGATCCGGGGAGTGCCCGATGGCTTCTAGTACTCGGGACATGACCCAGGTTTGTAGTGATGGAGGGAGGTACTAGGGACCTAAGGAGAGTTAGGGGTAACAGAATGGGGTTTTTACACCCGCAGCAACACTTAACTACCCATGTCAAACTTTAAAAAAATTCGATTCACAACGGCATAACTCTTCTAATGACCCTGTATCGAAATGCGACCCCTGATCAACTCAATCCTTGCCAACGTATCCTGAATCACGTCCAGCGCGAGAAGCTTGTTGTTCCCCACCTCTAACCAACCAAAGGGCGGACGATAAGTTCTCCCGTACATTTCCTCGAAAGGTTCCACGCCAATAGTAAACTAGTACGAGTTGTCATACGCAACTTTACCAATGGTAAATACTCATAGTCCATAATACACCTCCTCGGCATATCCCACAACATTTGATTCTCCCTCTTTGTTTGTCGATCAATTTACGGGTGATTTGCCATGACCCAGCGCAACCTTATCCCCATTGCTTCCTAAAAACTCAACCAAAGGTGAGTCATAAATATCTTATTCTGATCTAAAATAATTTTGAGAGATACCCCGTACAATCTCTTTATCTCCTCTCTAAACAACTGTGCATACTTCCTCATCGTGTAATTCACTGAAACTGGCAAGAAATGGGCTACCTTAGTCAGTTGATCCATAATGAACCATATGAAATTGTGACCCCATTATGATGATGGTAACCTTGTGATGAAGTCAATCGAAATACTGTCCCATTTCCACACCGGAATCTCTAATGGTTGTTCAACCTCAACTTGTCTCTGATGAATGACTTTCACCATCTAACAAGTGGTGCACTTGGAAACAAACTCTACTATGTCCCGATCTTTAATCCCATTTGTTGATCAATACTCCTTAAAGTATTGGGTCTAGCATACGTGTTAGTTGTGTTTCTTAGTGATATGGAGTTTTGTATTATGGACGTTGTAGGCATTGAGGTTAGAAATAGTAATCTTGATGAGAGGATCCTTAAAGTTGATTTTGAATGTGATATTCATTTGGTAGATCGTTAGCATAAATTTTGGGTATATCAAGTATCTATGCAGTGATGTGATTTGATTTGAATACTTAAGTTTGGCCATGACTTTTGGAGATAGAATCAAGTGACGATTTGCGGGAAAGCATGGTACGTCATTATTTTTATAAATACGTTTATATATATAGCTAAGATATATATTGTATTTTGTTCACGAGGTAGGTGGTTGTGAGATTAGGTGTATGGGCGCCAAATCATGGCATTATATAGGTAGGCATATGTAAGCCTTATTTAAGTTACGCGACTTTACGTTTGACATTTAAGCTTCATCGAATTTCGAGGACGAAATTCATGTATTAGTAGGGGAGTATGTGACACCCCGTGATTTTTTAGCCGTAAAAATCTTTGTTAAATTAAAAAATTTTAAAAAATAATTTTTTGAGAATCCTTTTAATTTTGGCATGTAAAAATATTCGTTTTTATACAAAAAGAAATAAGGTTTTAAGTAGAATTTAAATCAGGATAAAAATTTAGAAATTGTAACTTTTTATATAAAAATTGGTGGAGGGTCTGGACTAAGAAGGAAAAAAAATCGACCTTCCGATTGAGCTGAATGTTTTACAGCAACTTCATCTCGCCATCAGCAACAATATATCAAAATATCAGCTAATTTCGACGAACCTATCATCCGTAATGTATTTTTGAGTGTTTTTTGTTTGATTATGACTCAAATTCTTTTGGTATATAAACATAAAGTGATGGGTTTAGGACTTTTAAAACACATTTTATCCTTCTCAAAAATCAGTAGCCTCCCAAATTATTATCTCCTCTCATTTACAAAACCTAAATCCCATTTAAATTAACTTTCAACCCAAGATTTGGAGAGCTAAATGGGGTTTTCTCAAGATTATTAAATATTTTCATTATTTTCTCGAGAGGAATGCAGCCATCCAATCAGATTCTTTAAAAAAATCACATGTGTGAATACTTCTATTGTTATCCTTTAGTATTATGCGTTTTAAATGTTGCCTAAACGCTAATGATCATTATTTTCTTAAAATAAATTAGAGAGACTAATTTGGGAGAGTGAAACTAAATTCTGGATTGCTTTTATTCAAATCTTTAATATGAATTAAAAATCAAAACCCTTTCATGCTTAGGTTAGAGATTGGAATTCCGTTAGAATTTATGACATTCGCATGTAGCATAAATTGTAGGGATTTATAAATTGATTTCGATATGCATAATGACGTTAATTATGTACATCTTTTAGAGTAGAGATTTATTCTTGTATTGCTCCCAAAAATATTCATTTGAATAGATATTCTATAAATTGATGAGAAAATGAATTGTTTGATTAATGTTATAATTAAATGAACATAATTTGGATAAATAGTAATCTTGCGGTTAATAGTAATCTTGCGATTAATATAAAGAATAGTTTTGATTAGTTAAAAATATGTCATATATGATACGTTAATGTATTAATAATTCACACCACGAGGACGATGGGATTGTTAGGGTAGTTACTACTCTCACCTTATTTTAGGCTGCTTGTTAGGTATGGGACTAGTAGGTGGGACTTAGTTATTGATGACGCTTTCTAGGTATGGGACTAAAAAGTGCAGATTTTTTACGGATGGATGATTCTGAGGTGGGGCAGATTTTACACTATTTTTGTTGGATCGTTAGCCTAGGTGCGAGGCTAGGTAGTGATTTTTGGTAGGTATTCTTCATAAATGATAGGTTAGAATATATTTGTGTTTTGGAGAACTTTAATTATGGGATAAGGGTGGTTTGAGGATTTATGCTCGATTTACGGGTGGGTCTAATAGAAAATAATGAGAACTGGAGATAATTAAAAATTAATACTTAAGACTTAGAACAGATACTAAAATGAATTTGCATCGCGAGTATGTGCAGGGCTAATAGAATACGGTCCAATTGGATATAGTGACGAGCCATGCATGGAACCTTACGAGTATGTTCAGAACTGATAGAAATCGGGTTGACTTGCTATAATAATGGAAATGGGTGTGATGTGTAGAACCTTAAGCGTGCTAGGAGTGTGTGAAGCACCGATAAGGGGTCGACGGGCCATAGCGTTGTTGCATGGATATAAATATAATTGGTTAATTAAATTAATTCAGAATAAGAACTAAGGTTTAAATTAAATGATGGAATGAAATAATTTGGACTTGAACATTGGGGGTGGTTTAGTGATGTGGGTAGATAGTGGTGGTCTATTTTTATTCGCATTATTTATATATATCTTGTTTAATTTAAAATAATCTATTGTGATGTTTATCATGTATAATGTTATTGTCTGGGTTTACGAGCCCTAATTGGGAGGATTAGCTGGTATTCATGAGGTGGGCTCTAATCCATTGGTTTGACTAACATTTCAGGTATAGTTGCGGGAGTAGCTGCATAAGATGTATTGGAGATCTTTGAAGCGGAGCTGGAGATTTATTTTATCTTCTTTAGTAGTTTAGATTTTCTTTTCCATTCGGTCGCCTATACTATGAGACTTTCATTTATAGATTTGGTGGGCCAATCAGTTCCACAGTTGTTTATGGCATCAAGCAGATATTTATAGTTGTATTATTTTATTTGAGTTTATTTTCATTTGGATTTGGATTTATTTTAGAGAAGGCATGGTGATGGATTTTAAAATTGTATGAATGGTTATAATTATTAGGTATATTTAATTATTATCTTGTGGAAATTTTTTAAATGTCTATAGATATCACATGCTGAGAATGATAACTTATTTAGTGATGCCTGACATAGTTTGCCAGCGACGACTGGACACCTCACTTGTCAGAATGCGCGGGGTGTTACGATCCCGACCCACCACTATTGTCACCTCATATTCTGGTACATCTTATCACCTCAATGATGTACTAAAAATCGTGACCCATGTGCCTCCTTCATAACTTCACGTCTTAACTCCTCATTATTTGAAATAATTAACCTCCCATTGAAGAGTAAGCCTCCCTAAAAAATGAGTGAGTAAGACTCTGATCCACCCACTAATAATTGTTGAATCCTCTCCTAATAAGATAAATTCCCTGCATGTGCCTTCACAACCCTTATAATGATCTCGGGTGTGATGGCCATGATTGTTATAAATGCCTGGACTATCTATTATCCAAATGAAGCTCAATCCACTTCACTATTCCAAAAGTATTGTTGACTTCGCTATAGGCACATGGCTCAATGCATTTACCTCCATGTTAACCTTTCCTGGATAATACTGATCATCGAACTGACGATGATGCCCATACAACCTATACCACGTGCATACACGCACAAATACCACAGATGCAACCTGCATACATCAAAATTAACCCCACATACCATGATTA
Organism: Sambucus nigra; assembly: GCA_949130495.1. Taxonomy (NCBI): domain Eukaryota; kingdom Viridiplantae; phylum Streptophyta; class Magnoliopsida; order Dipsacales; family Adoxaceae; genus Sambucus; species Sambucus nigra. The sequence goes on along the minus strand of OX422207.1, from coordinate 643,866,491 downwards.
TATTGTAAAGGTAGACTCGATTACCCTACTAATTGAGACTCAATTATTCTTGAGATTGCCCCACTTATCAATTAATGGTACAAACATCCTCTAGTGCTTTCTACATAAAACTACCTAGCTCCGCTAGCCTTAAATCATATACTAGCCCTCTGTTTGAAGCGTTATATTTTCACACATGTAATGACTAACGTACTAAATCAATGCCCTAGATCCTAAACATCTCCTAACTTCCTACACTTACTAAGTTTCATGCGTGGGACGTCTCACAAGAGAAATCAAAACAAAGAACCCTCTCAATAAACTACTACTTAAATATGTAAACTCTCGCATCCCAAACATCCGTAGGCCTAAGAAACAGTACGGGGCACCGAAAAATACTTCTCTAAAATCTATAAAATCATATCTCTCAACTCTCGTATCGCTAAGCCCTCGATGCTAAGTCAATCACAATTTGATCTTTCGACTCGATTGTAACCCTGGTATCCCCTGAATCGCATCAGTAAAGTACCTAAACAGAGGAATAAAGTGTAATGAGACAATTATAACCTTTGAAGTTTTCACCCTGACATAATATAAATGCGTGCTTAACATTAGGATGAGACGCAGCAACAAGGACTTCCCCAAAATAGTGAATAAGATAGCCTTACTGTTACAGTCTACCATCTCCCTAAATGTCGCTAACCAGTCCATATTTAGGATATCATCATAATCATACGTCACTCAACGAGCTTATTCTCTACTAAGAATAACCTCTGGATAACGACACATACTCATATGTGGATGTAACAAGTGGGAACCCTGTTACCCGTGATAAATATATGGTCATAATAATAATTAATGCTCCATCCACTAAACTTGTCTCATACATGAATCCAATGAAAACAAAAGAATGTGATGCTCACTGTCACCCAAAACTCATCCCATATGCCCATGGGTAAGAAAATATACCCTCAATCACTAACGGTGTTGGCTGTAAAACTAGTCCACGGACGTGATACACATGCCTAAACAGCCTCTAACCCTATGGATGCGATAAGGTTGGAAGTTGCTGTAACTGTTGCCTCTACTAGGCACCCTTCTCCTGACCCCTCGCCATTTTCAGGCATCCACACTACATGTGTACTTACTCCCCACATACGAAACACTTCCCTGTGAAATATGTCGGCCTCTGGCCCTAGTGTCCCTAGCGAGGCTTCCCTTGTCTTTGGTCCTGTTGGCCCTGATATTCACATCCCTGTTAGCATCTAGTCTTGAAAGGAAAAAATTTCCAATTGAGTCCACTGTATGTAATTGAATTATTCCCGGAACAAAACATTGACTTTGAGTCATAGATAGCTTTTTTATTGTCATGATCCCAAATAGTCCATGACATAAAGTTTACTGAAGACGTTGCGGCCAAGCTTCAAAGATAAATCATGACGAGATTAATTTGGTGTATGTTTCACGACTTCATTACATTTCGAGATCGCTCACGTATGGATGCGTAATGTTTATGCGACTTGAAAAATATTTTTAGGATGTTATTTTTATTTTTAAAATGTTTTTAAAATGTTAAAATTCGTTCATTCTGAGATAAAGATCGTTTAGAGTTGTGTATTTTGCAAACTCTTGTGTTTCATGGTTCAAACGTTATTGCAGGTCATTCAAGCCTCGTCCGAGCGACATGGACATTTCGTTCGAGCGATATGCTTATCTCTTTTTAACAATGCGTCAACCTAAGTATATCATTTAAGGCATGTTTCTCTCATAATTTCGTAAGTTATAGATCAAAAAATTAGTTTACATATAGGACATGTTCGACATAAGTTTTCTAAGGTTTTCAAAATCTAAAAACAACCTTAGAGTTTCAAAGATCCAAGCTTTCATTCACATATGCTATAGTGGTCTTTGTTTACACCATTCGATTTTGTTCATCACTTTGAATGTTGGGTTTTGTGGTGAAGAAGCGAAAGAGTTCCTGTTCAACATTGTAGATATTGCCAAGATGCATCGATGGACAGCGAAACATATGTGGATGCGTGTGTTGTGGACGAGAATCGTAGAAGGACTTCTGCGTGGGCACTGTGGAGGATTCAAAGGATCATAGGAGTATCAAGACTTATGGGGGATCGAGTCGTTGAGTAATTTTATCGTCTGTATATATTATAATACCATATCATAGTGATTGTTTGTCTTGGGTCGTCCGAATTTTTTTCCCTTAGTGGTTTCCTCGTACATCGAGTGTCACCTTTTGTGCATTTATTTATTTTACTTGCTTTAATGGCCTAGATTCATGTTTAGGATTAAACAAGATAAAATTGAGGTGCAATTTAAAATTTGGAAAAAGGTTTTTAAAAAATAAAAGTTATTTTTAACATCCTTAAAGCACATTCGAAAGAAAACGGAGCCTACAAATTGGTATCAGAGTTAAAAACATATTTTTTATTGTGTTGATCCCTTGTGTTTTTTGAAAACTTCGAAAGTTTTAGAGTTCCTGTTTTTATGGCACTAACTATGGTTATTGAAAAATGAAAATGAGAACTGCCTTGAAATCAATCGATGAGCGTGTGTGGTTAGCGGTCAAAAAGGGTTGGACACCATCAGTTACACAAGAGGGTGAGGCTACTACTTTAAAACCCGTTGAGTCATGGATAGAATCCGAACATATACTTAAACTTTACAACTCTAAAGGTCTTTATGTTATCTCCTCACATGTCACACCGGAAGAGTATAATATAATCATAACATGTGAAACTTCAAAAGAAGCTTGGGATATACTGGCACTTACTCACGAGGGCACGAGAATGGTTAGAGCATCTAAACTCCAAAACCTCACTACACAGTTTGAGATAATTAAGATGTTTGAAAGTGAGTCATTTGATGATTTTTACACTAGGTTGTCCAATGTTATCAATTCGTCTTTTAATTTGGGAGAGAAAATACTCGACAACCGAGTTATAAAGAAAATCTTAAGTTCGTTGTCGAGTAAATTTGATGCAAAAGTGACTGTTTTGAACTCCTTAGGTATGGTTGAATCAACGAAACCTGAAGAGATTGTAGGTGACATACAAACCTACGAACTCGATATGTTTACCTCGAAGCTAGTACCAAAGAAATAAGTGGGCATTTCTTTGAAAGACAGGAAGGAGACCAAAGTTTCAAATGATGATTCCGATTTCAATTTTGAGGATGTAGCCTTGTTGGCAAAGAAGTTCAAAAAGTTTCTTAAGTTCTAAAAATAATCAAAATATGCCAAAAGACTTGATAAATTCAAGAACAATAAGGTAGGTCCCACCCCTAAGGATAAGAGTGATAATGTCAAGAGGGTTGAGTTGGAGAGGTGATTTTGGTGTAAAGGTTATGGTCACAAGGTTGCTGAGTGTACCACTATACTTAAAGTGGGGGAAAGAAACCTACATCATATAATGCCACCTTAAGTTATAGTTAACCGTAAGAGGGAGAGAGTTCCCCCATTGAGCGTAACCTTGTAGCGTTTATGGCATGTCATGTGAGTGATAACAATAAATCTTCACGTGAAGATTCTCATGTGTATGACACTTTTGAGGCCATTGAGTGTGAATCCCGAGTGAGGGTGAATCTACTGAGGGTGAGGAGATTGATGTAGAAGAGTTAAAAGTTGCCTTTGGTGAGTTGTATGCGGAAGCGGTGAAGGTGAAAAGGGCCAACTTGAAATTACAAGCCAAGTTGAATAAGCGTGCCATAGAGAAAAATGATGCTTTGATTGAGGACCTTGGGGCATGGGAAAGACTCTTAGGGAGAAGCTAGAATATGTTGAGAAAGGGAGAGATAGTCTTCGTGGTTCGATAGAGTCTTTGAAGAAGGAAATTCTAGAGTTTGAGGAGTCTAGGCATTTGCTTGAGTCTAGGATTAGTGAGTTAGCGGAGAGATTGAAATACTTGAGTAAGGTGAAGTTTGATTTGGAGGCTAGATAAAAGAAGTTGTATAGGATGTTAGGCACCATCCAAATCAAAGGACATAGGTTTGGTATAGGCTACGATGATAGAGTTTTTCACATTCCCAATGACAATATCAATCGTGTGAGAGAACCCACTAGGAACGTGAGGAGAGGTCGACTTTTTGGTAATTATTCCCACCGTATTTACACTTGCACTTATTGCAGTAGGAAAGGTCACCTGCAACGTTTTTTATATGGCCTCAGGAATACTCCGAGGAAGTTTAGGAATAAAGTCATTTCAGTTCCCAAAATCCCCATTCGTAATTTCACACGTACTTGGGTCATCAAATCGTCCTTAGAGGCTTTAAGAATTAAACTTCATAGTTCTTTTTTGGTTGCACTTGATTCTTACTATGCTAAATCTAAAGGATGAATGTGTTGCATTGTTTTATCATACGTTAGTCTTTGCATTATGATTATATCTTGTTAGTGTTATGATATGTGTATCTTTTTTTATTATATTTCATTTATTGAGTATTATTTAAAAAATATAAAAAGATTTTTGGTTTTACATATTTTTAAGAAAAATACAAAAAGATTATAGTTTTGGGTCAAAAAGATTTTTCGTTTATTTTTATGTCGCGAGTGTTTCATGTTTGATGTGGCATATTAGTGTGCTTAGACCCCCAACAATTCATTATCCATGTGACTAGGACATTTGGTCATAAGTATTGATACGTTGAATGATCTTAACCATTGTCTTAATGGGGTTTTTTCGAAGTTGATGTGCATTTGAATTTGACTATGTGTATATGCCATCATTGCACACATGCACAAGTTATATGAATGTTTGACATCTCATGCATATTTGAGTTTAGTAAGACATTCTTATCTCAATTTTGTCATATAAACTTAAGAGGAGGTGTGTACGTAAGAACTGTTTACCATGAGGATTTATAATCCATAGATTAAAAAAATGGTGAGTGTTCATGGAAAGATATGCGAGTGAATAATAGTCACGTCGTGAAAGCCACCGTTTAAAAGAGCCCAAGAAAAAATTAAGGAAATAAAAGGAATCATATGCCAAAATAGGGCCAATAATGTATCTCTAAGTTGAGAAACATAGAAATCTCTAAAGAGATTAAAAAAATAATCATATATATTTGAGGGAGTTTGGATGAAAAAATATAAAATGGGTTTGCACCACGAATCCTTATGTTGAAAAATTGTATCATGACGCTATTATTTGTAGAATCGTGAAAATTTTGGATTTGTGTGTGTGATGTTTGTTTAGTTCATTTAGCTCATTATATTAATTATCACATACGGCTAAAACAAAGTTTGATGAGATTTAGCTATCAACTAGAGCTTCTTGACTGTTTTCAATGTGTTGGAGTTGTGATTCATTTGATGTAGTCCACGCCCATTCACTCCATATCCATGTTTGAGCACATTGATTCAATGTTGGCATGAAACTCACATTAGTTTGCTAGTTTTATTTTTTACTGTTTTAAGTCTATTTTGCTACTGTTTTTTCTTTCCAGTAAAATTTTCTGGAAAAAATTTCACAAGACGAAACTTCATAATTTATAGAATTGGAATTGAGAAAATTTTTTGTCTTTTAAATGACAACTGGGTTTCATTCAAGCGACATGTCTCTATCGCGCGATGTTCTGTTCACATGAGATTTAAGTGACAGAAAGAAAAGTGTAAGGTATGGGTCGTGCGAAGGGATTTATTGTGAGAGAGCACGCTACTTTGCGTTTTGAGAGGTCGTTTGATGTCCTGGTTCAAGCGACATGCAAAGTCATTCAAACGACAATGCATTGTCATTCGAGTGACCCCTGGAGGATTTTTTAGGATTGTTCTGATTTCGTACCTAATTAGTTTTACTACTGGTATTACACAGTTTGAGTTACTTCTAAATAGTTTTTATGCAGTTATTCTGATCATCCATGCGTATTTGTTCATACTGCATTGTTTAGTCACATCATTACTAATTTTTATGATTCACCTTTTGTGACTTCTATTTGCTAGCTACGAATTTAATATATCGTTAGATGATTTTTAGCTGGCTATATACCCATGTTTATCTAGCATGTGAATATCTTAACACTACTAAATCTGATGATTTGGTGTTTGTTTATCTTTTTCACTTATGTCTATTCGAGATTAAAAAAGGGGGGGGAGAAAGATGTATGTGATGTATGGGGAGAGTTTGTTTGATGAGCATATAGTTTTTGTTGCATTACAAATTATTATCATATGCTTTCATGCTTATATATTGGTATTAATTAGTTTGTGGAGATTGGTATCCTTATTTTTCGATGCTTATTTTCACAATTAATATGAAAATATTTTGCTCACATGTTTAACAAATGATTTATTTTAACCTTAAAAATTGGTATTGATATTTCATATTGGTATCATTTGTTCCTCCATACTTCACTAGGTATTTGTCTGTTTTATGTGTGCAGGTATGCTTAAGAGATTTGAGATTTTGAATCTACATCACATTCAGATAGCTCATGCTTGTCGGACCATCATTTACTAGTCTTGTCCTATAATTTTTTATTTTTGGTTTTATAAGACGGGATTTAGGCATCATACGACTTGACGGCCCGACTTAGGCATTTCACTGTTTGGGTTTTGTCCTCCAATAATCAAAAGGGGAGATTTGTACGAAAAAAAATTCCAATTGAGCCCATAGTATGTAATTGACTTATTCCTGGAATAAAACATTGTTTTGGTGTCATATATAGATTTTTTATTTTCACGATCCCACACAGTCTATGACATAAAGTTTATCAAAGACGTTGCAACCAAGCTTCAAAGATAAGTCATGCCAAGATTAATTTGGTGCATGTTTCACATCTTCATCGCATTCCGAGATCGCTCAGGTAGGAATGCGTGATGTTTATAGGACTCAAAAAATATTTTTAGGATGTTATTTTTATTCAAAAATGTTTTCAAAATGTTAAAATTCGTTTATTCTGAGATAAAGATCGTTTAGAGTTGTGTATTTTGCAAACTCTTGTGTTTCTTGGTTCAAACGACATTGCAGGTCGTTCAAGAGAGATGAATGTAATACCCCGTATTTTTATGGCTTTTAAGTATGAGATTAATTAAATTGCTTTTAACTGTGGAATTAATTTTTAATTATGAGATTAATTAAATTAAATTGCTTTTAATTGTGGGATTAATTAAATTTATTTGGGATAATTAATTGGAAATTAATTCGAATTTAAATAACTAGCGAGACGAGAGTTATTATTTAAATATGATGATAATTTTGAATATTAATGAGTGATTATGGTCATATGTGATTATTGAATTTATTAAAATTGTGATGAGTTGAAAATACGATAGTTTCGGTAATTAAGTTGGGACGCGCGTGTCAGGATCGAATTTAATGGATTTAAAATTATTTTATTTTTATGTCATCGGTATGATCATTTTGAGTGCGCCAACGTGTCCGAAAGGTTCTAGATAGTAAAAAATACTAGCTAGGGGTTTAGTTCGGGTCCCGGGGCATCTTTAGGCTTAACCGGCAACCCGGGAGGGTATTTTAGTCATTCCTATTTTTGGTGAATAGTGAATCACAAAAATTAGGAGATATTTATCAGCCATCACTTATGGTTATTAGGTCCATTATTTTTTAAACACATGAGAGAGTAACGTGAGAAGAAAGAAAAGGGTTTCATGAGAATTCCAAGGGTTTCCAAGGCAAAACAACCACCACCATCGCCGAATTTGTGACCGGAAAGAGAAGGAGAACCAACCAATACTGTCATCAATGGATCAGAACTTCTAATCAAAGGCAAGTGATTTATCTTGCAAAGATTCAAAACATATATTTTACATGATAGCTTAGATTTGATGATTTTTCGTAAATAAGTGAATTAATTGTCAAATTGGAGAATTAAACATTGAATATGGGTAGGCTTCATGTAGATAAACTTCTGGGTACATACTAGTTATGAAATCATGATCCATGCTTAGGGAATTGTGAACTTATGTTGAGTTTTATGAATATCTTGAAGGAAATAGGAGAAATAGGGTTTTTATGAAAATTGGGTGTTTTGATTCAAGAAACTTATGATCCATGATGATTTAATGATTCTAATACTTCAAAGATGATGATAGTATGTTAATAGGATGATTAGTGAACTTTCTTGGGAGTTTAAGACGTTGTAATGAAGAAATTGAGGTGTAAAAAGGAAGAAACCCGTAACTGTTTAAGAGAGATCTGGGCAAATACCTGCTTGATCGATCGATCGATCTAAGAATGTTGATCGATTGATCCTTTCCTTCGATCGATCGACCTCTTCTGATTTTTGGTAATTATTTTCCCTTAAGGTTTAATGAAAATCCCAAAGCCAATAATAACTCTTAGGGTGATTAATTTAATATTGTGGGGCTTATTTAAGGTCAGTAAGGTCTTAGTTGATGCCTGGAAAAATGGTTTACCTTATGGATTGGAATGCTATTGCTTACAAGGGTCTACCGAGTGAGGTACGGTTAGAAATCGTTCAAATTGAAACTATAATGGGAACAAATGATGATGTAAGGATAAGAACAGTAACGGAGGGACTTTATGCTACTGAGATAACACTAGAAACTAATATGAGACCTAGTAACCTTTTGGGATAGGTTTAAGTACTCAAATTGATACGGTGAGAGTTATCAATCTAAATATATTACGTATGAGGTTCGGGATAAACTTTCTACGTACGAGACTTACTAGAGGGAATGTGTGAAAACCGATATTGAAGTATGATTACTTAGGTTGTGTGAATGCCTAGTGTATGGATTTATTATGTGTATGACATACCTACCATACTTGCTATCACGGGAGGTTGGTTTTCGAAAAAGGTCCATCTTATTTGTGTGTGCCTTCGGGGGGATTTAGATTGGTAACTTAAGGACATAGGATTGTGAATTACTTATTTGTGAGTTGATAAGTCAGCTGACCATGGGAGCATAGGTAGGTGCGTGACCCATGGGTATGTGAACTATGTTTGCCTCCAATATGTGTGATTTATATTGAGACAGTTCCTGTGATATTCGGAACACATGATCCTTACGTACGTGATGTACATGGATTTGATAGCAGAGCATGCATGCAGCGTAGCTTAGTCTAGGGGTGACTTATATGTATATATGTACTGAGAGTGATTTATATATGTACTTGTGACTAGTTCACTGTTTCTTAGTAGATGTGAATAACTAAGATATTTGAATGAGCTAAGAATGTGAGAATTTAATTAACACTTGAGATATGTAATTTAACGAATGTGAATGTGGGTTATGGATATGACTTATTTGGGTGTTACGAGTAGATACCCTATGTTAGAATGCGAAAGTAGGAGTGGTACAAACTAGTTAGTTAGCGGCATAACTAGGATGGGTTAAGGGAATACGTTAGGCGTTCACATTAGTTGAGAGGTGAGAAACTCATGTGAGAGTACGCAACTAGCATGTTTATAATATGTGTTATTTAATTGTAATTGAAACAATTTCTCTATTAAAACTTTTTTTACCTCGGGCTCTGACCCGTTTTCCTCCAAATCTATTTTTATTTTTAAAAATATTTTAGGTGCCCAGCCACAGGGATGCCAAGCATAGGTTTTCCATTTTGATGACGTGTTGTAGCTGCTGTGGATGTTACAGGATCTTGACATTAGACGCCTCCACATTTATTCTTGGTTCATTTATGGTCATTCATATCAGTTAGGGCATGGAACCAATTCTTATCTAGAGATTGTAGATACAGACTTTCATTATTTCAGTTGTTGGTTTATTCAGACTCATGTATCGGGATTTTATTTACTCCGGTATTATTATCATTGGAGTGTTTACTCCAGACTCAGTTTGTTTCATTTCGTTGGTTATTCACATGAGATTGTTTATGCGATTGATGGTTGTTGATTTAATTACTTGGTTACTGTTAATTTAATTATTAAAAGTTGGCATCTCTCTTTTTAAATATTAGGTGGCTAGTAATAAATTAAATGACTTCGAAAGTGATGCTAAGACTGAAGCAACTTGATATTCTGTATCAATTTCATAAAGGAGTAGATACCCAGTATTTAATTATTCGGGGTGTCACAGGTGGTATCAGAGCATCAGGTTCTAGTGTCCTTTAGCATCTGTGCGGCTTATTATTCTTCCAGCATAGCTTTCTTTGATATAGACCCCTATGTTTAGGATTGTTTATTTCTTTGGTGAGGTTTCGTTCTCCTGCTATAATGTATATGGTAGTGAATCTTATTTGCATTCAGGTGTGTTCGTGTGCTGAACAATGAAGTATGTCATGCGAGTCGGACGGACAGCAGGAGGCAAAGATCAGTTGAGGTTATAAGTTATATTCAAGAAAGATGACCGTAGTTGAGGTCACCTCTATATTGGTAAAAAAAATCCAGGACAATAAAGGCTGCTTGGACACAACATATGACAGTTTAGTACCGCTATAGTAGAAGGTGGAGTCGAAATAGACTCACCTCAAAAGGTTTGATTGGGAGAGATTCAGACGAAACATTGAAGAGAAACTGCATTGGAAATTCTAAAAAAATGTGAAAATGGCGTGTGTTCGCCAACGAAAGTAAAATATCCAAAGGCTTGGGCATATGTCGGAGTATGGCTAATCGGGAGTGAAAATTTAGGGTAAAATTTGTATTGGATCGTAAGAACAGAGTTAGAATGGTGAGAGGTAACCACCACACTTAGAAGTGGAATGTTTTATCAAGAGAAGGAGCATACGTATGGTTTGTCCATAAGTTCCTTCATCATGTGTTCAGGATAAGATGCGAACGTTGTTCTAAAATCACACAAGAGGGTCGAACAGAGGTCACTTTGTGAAAAGAAATTTAATTAATTAGCGAACCTTGCACCAAATGAAGTAGGTGCAATAGAGAAGAGGACATTAAAGGGAAAAATTAACTTACAAGAAGAATTTCTAGCACTTCTGGGGAATTCTACTTGGACGATCAATGCAGATGGTAACAATGTCGCGCTTTGTTATTATGGAGGCAAATTCTTCCTTGGGTGGGGAGCTACAAGAATCAAAGAATTTATTCAGAGTAAGACTGGGGGAAATGATGTTGGTGAAGCACCACAAAGGGGAGACCCAATAAGGGGACCCATTTAAATGATTCGGATATCAAAAATTTTACCGAGCGATGGTGATTTCAGTAAGATTTGTCAAAGCCAGTAGCGTATTCCTTGGGGACATCAAAGCTAAGGGAACAATGGAGGTAATCATCAGAGTCGAGACTACCAACGTCCGAGAGAAGGACAGCCCTAACATGGTTAGTGTGACCGGAGATAAGTGGAGTATGTGTAGAGATATTTTGTGGGGAGTGAAACCCGTACGTTAAAAATGTTTCCCGAAGCAAGTATAGGGATAAGGGTGAGGTGCCTAGCAAGGGCAATTGTTATTGAAATTTTCTGTTTGGTACGGACAGGTGTGTTAATTCCAGAAACCATTTGAGTAGCCAGAGCGATTGGCAAGGTAGAAGTATGAGTTATATCCTCAGATGATGATGTGTGTTGTATGTGTTAGGAACGAGTTACTACATATTTTATTATTGCTATATTCACATGAGTGACGATTTTAGTGAGTATCTCGGCAATGTTATTATTTATGTGAATATTTTTTCCTGGTATAGTGGGGTTACCTTTAGTGTTATCTGCGGAGGATGAATGGGTGTATTGATAGTGGTATATACTTTATTGAAATTAATCGTTTTAGTGTTGTGTTATACGAGTAAGATATTATCCTAATTATGGTTTTATAATATGCTTAAATCGATAGAGTGCGGATATTGCAAGTCTATCGGGGTTACTACCTTGGTGTAGAATGTTTTGTTCTGGCGGGGCCCCATCTGCAAGAGGGATGGGCTCACGTTTATATATATATTATCGAGGCTTCGAAGGGTATAATGGTCTCGGATATTTAATCCCGGTATGTGTAGGGATTTTAGTGATATGATTCGGAGTGTATTTGGTTTACTATTCAGCGAAAAGATTTAGTTGGTTATTATAATTAACGCTCAGGATATGGTAATAGGAAGAGTGCTTTGTTATATCACTATTTGAAGACGTGGAAGTTAATACTCACAGTTGTATGCATGGGGACAGGATTTTGAGAGCCCCTATTATATGTGAACGATGTTTATGGAATGTGATTACCATCAATGTTAAGAGACAGTGTCTTTCGGAAGAAGTTCCTTAATTAAGTGTAATTACGAAAGGCGATGTAACTTTGTTTTCAATAGATGGGAATATAGGGGTACATGTTATGGACTGAGGGCCTAACGGATTTCGATGAACAACAATGCTAGGTAGTAGTGTATCGGGGGGGTCCTTGTTTGGATTTCGCTTTGCGAGACATCCCACGCATGAAACTTAGTGTAAGGTTGGTAGTAAGGAGAAGTTTAGCCATTCGTCCATGATTTGGGTACCTTGATCGTTATGGAAGTATGTCGATATAACTAGAAGTTAAAATGTAAATTAAGATATAAGTCCAGTAGAGATAGTTATGAGGTGAGGAAGTACTGAAAATTTTGTTTGATTATGGCAGGTTGTAGGATGGAATGATGTTAAGGAGGATTTAGGATTTCAAATTCAAGGGTAATTGAGAATGCCTAAGTGGTATAGCCACGTTGCGAATGCATAAGCAATAAAGAGTTTGGAGTACGTATGAAGTAAATGTGATGTTTAAACCCGTATGCACGGGTTATAAGGGGTGTATACACCTTGGTTTGCTGGTGTGAGAATCGTTGGAAGAAGAGACATGGAAATTGATGGGTGAAATTTTTACTTTTGGGACTAATATGACCAAATTGAAGTGGTAGAGTGGACTAAGCATCGTGAAAAGGATGAAAATCTATAAATTCATGTGCAATCAGAGTATCACATCCGAACTTGGTTGAAAGTCAGTGGGAAGACATTTAAAAATGGGGTATCCCTTGAGAAGACAAGTATTTAACTATTATGTACAATTTGGAGTGGAGCTCCACTGAATCAAATGTTGAGGGTGGCTTATGCATAAATAGAGTAAGAATGTTAATAAGGTATAAAGAGTCCAGAAGTGCACATGGTGGTGAAAACTTTTAGTATGCGCCGAGGGAAGAAGAGGGTTATTAAGTATCACTTAACGGGAAGAATTATAAGTGAAAGTCGGTGCTGAAAGGGGTTAGTAAGTAGTAGATCGATTGGGGCCAGATGATCATCCAGATAATTTAGTATCAAGCCGACGATTCCAGTGATGGAAGAGTCAAGTTGGTAAATTTCTTTGAGGGGTTGCCAACTTATAGATAAGTAACGAGTTCCTTCGACTGTGTGGGACAGGTTGTCCAGAGGGAAAGTAATTGTTATATCCTTGGGTGATTTACACTATTAGATAGTGAACATGACGGTACGTGGTCCTGCCCAGTATTATTCTAAACTACAATGAGATCCCCAAAATCCACTTTCAACATGGGGTATCAGGAAGTAGTGAGAATAATGTTTTTTTTAGAAAGGAGTCTCACCTATAGCCCGAGGAGTAGGCGCAAGGTGATTGATGACTGGTGGAACTTTATGAAAGTGATTTTGGACTCATTTCGACCATTTTATTTCCACAATGGGTATATCTAGTAAGTGAAGTATAATATGGTAATGGGGAGAGGATGTTACCTAATAGTAGAGTTGTGCGAAAGCACCCGTACCTATTTATACTGGATAAGGTACTTACAGATGTTTTCTGTAAATGAACCTTACTATCCTCCCTCTGGATGCTTAGAGGTGAGCAGATTATTAGAGTTTTGGGATCAGTCAAAAGTTAGTCCGATGACTATAATGGGATAATCATCAACCGTCTTAAGTGGCTTTCCCTTGTGTAAAAGTCACAACGTCTCGAACAGAGATTCAAAGAACGGACAAGAGTAGTCAGATGTTTTATGGTTCCTCCCAGTATGGGAGTTTTGCGTTTAGATAAACACGAGAGTTGATACGAAGTGAGGTGAGAACTCACAATAATATTGAGACAATTCGGTCAATGATGTATAGGCTATCCTTATTCGAATGTTGTTTAGTAAGAGCACAACGTCGGGTGCATTTATTGAGGTGTAACCCTATAACTGATAAAGTGTCAAGAGTGTTCAACAAGCTTGTTGTGAAGCGAGGGTTGTAGTGATTGAGCCTTTCTTTGTATTTTGTTTTGAGTACTGGAGGATACCTAATTTTTTCAAGTATGCCTACTTTTCTGAATTTTGGGACGAAATTCCATTATTAGGGGGGAAGTATGTAATACCCCGTATTTTTATAGCTTTTGATTATGATATTAATTAAATTAAATTTCTTTTAATTATGGGATTAATTTTTAATTATGAGATTAATTTAATTAAATTACTTTTAATTATGGGATTAATTAAATTAATTTGGGATAATTAATTAGAAATTAATTCAGATTTAAATAACTAGCGAGCCGAGAGTTACTATTTAAATATGATGATAATGTTGAATATTAATGAGTGATTATGGTCATATGTGATTATTGAATTTATTTAAATTGTCGTGATTTGAAAATTCGGTAGTTTCGGTAATTCAGTTGGGATGCGCGTGTCAGGACCCAATTTAATGGACTGAAAAGTATTTTATTTATATGTCATCCGTATGATCATTTTGAGTGCACCAACGTGTCCAAAAGGTTTGAGATAGTCAAAAAACACTAGCCGGGGGTTTAGTTTGGGTTCCGGGGCATTTTTAGGCCTAACCGACAACCCGGGAGGGTATTTTAGTCATTCCTATTTTTGGTGAATAGTGACCCGCAAAAATTAGGAGATATTTATCATCAACCACTTATGGTTATTAGGTCCATTATTTTTTAAACACGTGAGAGAGTAACGTGAGAAGAAAGAAAAGGGTTTCAGGAGAATTCCTAGGGTTTCCAAGGCAAAACAACCACCACCATCGCCGAATTTGTGACCAGAAAGAGAGGGAGAATCAAACAATACTTTCATCAATGGATCAGAACTTCTAATCAGAGGCAAGTGATTTATCTTGCAAATATTCAAAACATATATTTTACATGATAGTTAGATTTGATGATTTATCGTAAATAAGTGAATTAATTGTCAAATTGGAGAATTAAACATTGAATATGGGTAGGCTTCATGTAGATAAACTTATGGGTACATACTAGTTATGAAATCATGATCCATGATTAGGGAATTGTGAACTTATGTTGAGTTTTACGAATATCTTGAAGGAAATGGGAGAAATACGGTTTTTATGAAAATTGAGTGTTTTGATCCAAGAAACTTATGATCCATGATGATTTAATGATTCTAATAATTTAAAGATGATTCTAATATGTTAATATGATGATTAGTGAAATTTCTTGGGAGTTTAGGACGTTGTAATGAAGAAATTGAGGTGTAAAAAGGAAGAAACCCGTAACTGTATAAGAGAGATCTGGGCAAATACCTGTTTGATCGATCGATCGATCTAAAAATGTTGATCGATTGATCCTTTCCTTTGATCGATCGACCTCTTCTGATTTTTGGTAATTATTTTCCCTTAAGGTTTAATGAAAATCCCAAAGCCAGTAATAATTCTTAGTGTGATTAATTTAATATTGTGGGACTTATTTAAGGTCAGTAAGGTCTTAGTTGATGCTCGAAAAAATGGTTTCCCTTATGGATTGGAATTATATTTCTTACGAGGTTCTATCGAGTGAGGTACGGTTAGAAATCATTCGAGTTGAAACTATAATGGGAATGAATGATGATGTAAGGATAAGAACAGTAACGGAGGGATTATGTTACTGAGATAACACTAGAAACTAATAGGAGACCTACTAACCTTTTGGGATAGGTTAAGTACTCAAATTGATACGACGAGAGTTATCAAGCTAAATATATTACGTATGAGGATCGGGATAAACTTTCAACGTACGAGACTTACTAGAGGTAATGTGTGAATAATGATATTAAAATATGATTTCTTAGGTTGTGTGAATGCCTAGTGTATGGATTTCTTATGTGTATGACATACCTACTATACTTGCTTTCATGGGAGGTTGGTTTTCGGAAAAGGCCCATCTTATCTTTGTGCGCCTTTGGGGGGATTTAGATTGGTAAGGATATAGGACTGTGAATGACTTATTTGTGAGTTGATAAGTCAGCTGACCATGGGAGTGTAGGTATGTGTGTGACCCATGGGTATGTGAACTATGTTCGCCTCCAATATGTGTGATCTATTGAGACGATTCCTGAGAGATTCAGCACACGTGATCCTTACGTATGTGATGTACATGGATTTGATAGCAGAGCATGCGTGCACCGCAGCTTAGCCTAGGGGTGCCTTATATGTATATATGTACTGAGAGTGATATATATATATATATATATATATATATATATATATATATATATATATATATATATATATATATGTACTTGTGACTGGTTCACTGTTGCTTAGTAGATCTGAATAACTAATATATTTGAATGGGCTATGAATGAGAGACTTTAATTAACACTTGAGATAAGTAATTTAATGAATGTGAGTATGGGTTATGAATATGACTTATTTGGGTGTTACGAGTAGATACCCTATGTTAGAATGTGAAAGCAGGAGTGCTACAGACTAGTTAGTTAGCTGCATAACTAGGATGGGTTAAGGTAATATGTTAGGCGTGTACATTAGTTGAGAGGTGAGAAACTCATGTGAGAGTATGCAACTAACATGTTTATAATATGTGTTATTTAATTGTAATTGAAACACTTTCTATATTTTAAACTATTTTTACCTCGGGCTCTGGCCCGTTTTCCTCCAAATCTATTTTTGTTTTGTAAAAACATCTTAGGTGTCCAGCCACAGGGATGCCAAGCATAGGATTTCCATTTTGATGACGTGCTGTAGCTACTGTGGAAGTTGCAGGATCTTGACATTAGACGCCTCCACATTTATCCTTGGTTCCTTCATGGTCATTCATATTTGTTAGGGCATGGAACCAATTCTTAATTAGAGATTGTAGATACAGACTATTATTATTTCAGCTGTTGGTTTATTCAGACTCTTGTATTAGGATTTTATTTACTCTGGTATTATTATCAATTGAGTGTTTACTCCAGACTCAGTTTATTTCATTTTGTTTGTTATTCACATGAGATTGTTTATGCTATTGATGGTTATTGATTTAATTACTTGGTTACAATTAATTTAATTAACAAAAGTTGGCATCTCTCTTTTTAAATATTAGGTGGCTAGTAATAAATTAAATATTTTCGACAGTGATGCTAAGACTGAACCAACTTTATATTCTGTATTAATTTCATAAAGGATTAGCTACCCGGTATTTAATTTGTTAGGGTGTCACACTACACATGTCATTCGAGCGACGTGGAAATTTCGTTTAAACAACATGCGTATCTTATTCGAATGATGCGCCGACTCAAGTTTATTATTTAAGGCATGTTTCTCTCAGAATTTCATAAGTTACAGAACCAGAAAATTAGTTTACATACAGTATGTTGTCTGCACAAGTTTTCTAAGGATTTAAAAGTCTAAAAATATCATAGAGTTTTAAAGATCCGAGCTTTCATTCACATATGCTAGAGTGATCTTTTCTTTCACCATTGAGTTTTGTTCATCACTTTGAACGTTGGGTTTTATGGGGATGAAGCAAAGGAGTTCGTGTTCAACATCATAGACATTGCCAACATGCATTAGTGGACATCGAGACATACGTGGATGAGTGTGTTGTGGACGAGCATCGTAGAAGGACTTCAGTGTGGGCACTATGGAGCAGTGTTCGAAGGATCAAGGGAGCATCAATACTTGTGGAGGATCAAGTCTTTGAGTAAGTCTATCATCTGTACTTTGTAATATCATATCATAGCGATTGTCTGGCTTGGGTCGTCCGAGTTTGTTTTCCTTAGTGGTTTCTTCGTACATTCGGCGTCGCCTTTTATGAACTTATTTATTTTACTTGCTTTAATCATCTAAATGCATGTTTAGGATTAAAAGGATAAAATTGGGCTTTACTAAAATTAGTTCACACATTTGGTGCAGTTTAAAATTTGGAAAACCGTTTTTTAAGAAGAAAAGTTATTTTTAGCATCCTTAAAACACATTTGAAAGAAAAAGGGGCCTATAAGTCTACTTCTTTTGGACTTGTTGGCCCTGATATGCATCATGTTGGACATGATGGCCCTGTCTGTAACTACAATTACTCGACCTTAATCTCTTAGTTAAGTCCCACTGCTCAAAGCCCCACTCCTACTGCCTACCCTACTACTAGGGCACCTCACTAGCAATGTTGCCTCAATCGTACCCTGCTACCTCAGCTCTTTTGTCCTCTTCGCACCGCTCTGATGGAAACAATAATCCTAGAATTGAATTAATATGGTGTTAATGACATGAGTATAAGTCCTCAATGTCGGGTTCTCCAATAAATGCTGGTGGATCCTTCACGTCAGCGCATCCATAAACTTGAGATTATTCTTCTCATTAGTGTTCACCACATTTGGCATAAATTTCACCAAATAAGTGACTCCTCCTCATACCCAGCCACTATCCGACCCTCCAACAAAAGATTTAGGAATTCCCTCCTCACTTCCATCTGAACTAGAGATGAAAAGAACTTGCGGTAGAACCGCACACAAAACTCCTAGATAGTCATCAAATCTCTTTCCTCTGATGTGGTAACCAACTCCCAGACCTGAAGTTCTGATCCCACTAGCTTAAAAGTAGACAGTATAATCTTTTGAGTGTCACTGCACTCAAATATGTTTAAATGTTTTTAGATGTACTTCTTCAATTGACTAGCCGCAACCATATCTTACTCCTCTAGAACCCTGGCTAATGTCCCTTCTAAAAGGCCTCTATGAATATCTCCCTAACAGATAGCACTAGGTGAGCCTGAAAAATTAATGCCACTAGCTGCTGTGGCTCTGATTGGTGAAAATACTATGCCAAGACACTCATCGCAGCATTAACCACCTGTGCAATAAGAGTGGTGACTTCTGCTACGGTCACCATCCCCTAAGTGACATGTGGCTCCAGCAGAGCCTCCTCCTAAACTTCCCTTATAGAGGCACGTGCTGGTCTACCTCTTCTAGCTTTTGGCATCTAAAACCAAATCGAAATTGTATGATATTAACTTCCACCATATACAATAGAAGAAGAATGTAAAAGCGCAATATGAATCAATAGTCCTAAGCATAGGGGTCTATATTAAAGAAAATGCGACACTAACAAAGTACCAAGTCTGCACAGATCCTAAGGACACCAGAACTTAATGCTCTGATACCAACTGTGACAAACCTCCTATTATAATACCGGGTGGCCATTCCTCTACTAAAATATAATAAGAATCTCAGTATGGATCATCCTCAGGATCACTGTTGCAATAATAATATAACAAAAATAATACGAATCATCCATACAACAAAAATAGCTAAACTAAACATCATGTATAAATAAATAATAAGGGTGAACCAAATAAATCATCGGTCACTAAATAACATCCATAATTTTAACTGAATAATAAATTAATACGGACGTATAAGTTTGACAAAATATAAAAGTTTGCAGTAAGATAAATATGATCATATAAGGGAAACATATCCAACCGTAAATGGAACAACTGATCATATCTAGAGAGAAATAAATGAAATGTCTAAGAAATTATCCGTAGCTACCATTGATAAGAATGGATCTTTCCTTATTGTCCCTATTGCTTCTTCTGCTGCACACTTGGGGTGTAAAAACCAAAACAAGGAAAGACGGGAATATGCGGGTCAGAGTCCGTAGAATAAAATATTTTCACAAGTAAGTAATTGTTTTAAAACATTTAAAATCGTAATGCATTACTTTTAAGATTAATCGGTCATACTAACTTGCGATAAACCTCACCTCTCAACTATATTGTGCTCTATCGTGTTTGTTTATAATCCTAATTAAACTACCCTATCTAACTGGGATATATAACCGCTATTTAAGCACAATCCTGCTAATAACCTCTATGAGCTAAGAATAATTACCTTATCTAGGTATACGTTCATAAATTGCATTGTTGCGACACATTTGATATAAATAAATAATCATGTAATGAGCTTAACATAGCAATGCTCCTACTGTAAATAGATACATACATTATATCCTATAAACATACATATGTATCACTCACTATATACTTATAACCACATCCCCAGGGTTGAGACCACGAATGCATCCCTCTTGTGCTATTCGTCTCCAGGTATCATGCCTCACACCGAGCCATCAGGTAGGAATTTCACCATCGATCCTAAACGAAACACATACAGCGGAGGCAGTCGTAGACATACATTCTCAGGTCGCAACCATACCACATCGCGCCCAACCGTACTAGAAACCAACTCATATCCTCGAATAATGATCATGAAATAGTCCTATAACCTGTGAAATCAATCAAATACCTGCTAATCGCCCACTACGCGCAACCTCCTATAATAGCGCTAACGAGTAGGTATGTTTAAATAAAAGATGTAGCACACACACACACACACACACACACACACACACACACACACACATACACACACGTTACTCTAATATTTACATATGATAAGTACCGAACTCATACACATATCCCACAGCATACGGTTCACTAATTCAGAAGTTCAATCCCAACTTCCCAATTAATATCCAAAATTCACTCACTTGGATCCTCAGTTCATCTCACTTGAAGACGTACAAAAGGAAAGCCTAATCCAAAACCACCAATTTCAAAATTTCGGTATCGAGCACCTTCTAGTTGAAAAGTCATAATAAATTTAAAAAAAATAGAGAAATGCAAAATAGAAGCCCACACCTTGGTAATTCGATTATGCGCAACCTTATCTAACTTCAAACTTCCACATATTGTTTGAGTTAAATCAGATCTCGATCGAACAAAATCCACATCTCTTTCGAACGAGGTTCTAATGAGATGACAGAAACCTATATCTGATGCATTTTCCTATATGGGATTCATTTGCAAAGACCCAACTTCGTTTCTAGGGTTCTTTCTATCCGAATTCCAAGAACTTTAATCCATATACTATCCAAAAATATAATCCCATCACTATATATATGTATCTAACATTGAAATCCCTATAAATTCAAGATTATAATTCATTTATCAAGTTGATTATTGAAGATCCCATATTCCATTTATTCATCTTCTTCCATCAAAACCCAAAAATTTATCTCTAATTTACCAATATAACCAAACTGAGTTTATTCATTTATTCAAGATTATGCAACTTTTAACAATAGGTTTCTTTATCCAATCATCAATTTTAATCTTTCATCTAGATCCCCAATTTCTAATTTAAATCAAGAAAGTATTTACCTGTCTTTATGGGTTACAAATCCGAAGTTCTTTAATCGGGATTGAATTTCCTCTTCAAAATCCTCACTCCTTGCATCTTTTCTGTTCTCTAGGGTTCTTTTCCCTTAACCTCTTGTTTGGAAAGTGAAAGGTGGGATCTCATCCACCTTCCCAAAACCTAATAAGTCTTCCCAAAAGGCTAATCCTTTTTTTCCTTTAATTATATATGTAAAATGACTTTCCTACCCTTATACGACTCCTTTTATGTCTGAAAAGCGACCAAAACCCAGACCCAACACCCGGGTGCTTATTTTGGACTACTTCGACCCTTCCTGGATCACCTGTGCACTCGAATCCGACATGTGTGTACCCTACTTGTCTCCCATAAATTATATTAATCCGTCAATGTCATACACTATCGACCTATCACCAATTAAATCGTGGATATCACTTATACGCGACATATGATAAATTGTATAACTATTTACTTATCACACACAAGTTAGTAATAATTCTAATAAATATTAATAATTTATCTCATTAATTAATATTTACTAAAATCCGATTTAATTTTCTCCCAATTAAATTAATAGAATAAATAAATTATTTATTATAAAAATTACGGGGTATTACATTATTCCCACCTAACGCTAGAATTTCATCCTTGAAATTCGAATGTACCTTCCACGAAATACTTCTCCCGCATATCATTATCACGCCCCTACGTCAACTCGACAACATTGTGGTGTCCCCATTATGTAAGCACTAATGGTATCACCTTCAACCGAAGCTTACGCTCACTACATTCCAGAAATATTCGCTCCCGGGTCTCTTTGTAAAAATATTCGACTGCATGACAATCTCCTATAATGCTATACACCAGTAAACCAGGTCATTCTTGTAACACCTCCTTGATGATGACATGTGAAATATATCGGTAATCCACTGCAAATGCTCTGGTAAGACAAGCCTATACACAATCGGCCCTACCCTCTCGATAAAGAGAAAATGCCCCAAATACCTAAGCACTAACTTGCCTTCTTCCTAAACCGCATCATTTCCTTCATGGGAGATACCCGCAACAACACCTGACCATTCATGTCAAACATTAAAAATTTCTGATTCGCAACAGCGTAACTCTTTCGATAATCCCGAGCTACCCGAATACGACTCAAGATCAACTCAATCTTTGCCGACCTATCTTGAATCACGTCCGAACTGAGAAACTTTTTTTCCTCACCTCTAACCAACCAGAGTGCAGACAACAAGGTCTCCAATTCAAAGCGTCGAAAGGTGCCACGTCATAGTAAACTGGTATGAGTTATTATATGCAACTCTACTAATGCTAAATACTGCTCCCAGCTATCCTCATAATCCAAAATACTCCTCCTCATCTTATCATATAACATCTGATTCTCCTCCTATGTTTCCCGATCAGTTTGCGGGTGATAATCCTCCTCATTAATATGGGGTCCATAGTTTGAGAATTAATGGGCCAAATTTTAGTCTTGAACAGAACCCAAATTTTGAGTTAGCCCATATATCACATAAGTTAACCAAGAAAACCTTTAAGTTGTATTATACTACACTTAAGTCGTCTCCTGCATTTACACCACTTCAGAGCTCATCCATTTTATTACACTATACTTCACACCTCATCCATTCAAAGAAGCTCATTCGTTGAAGCTAAGGTCGGAGGCAACTGGCGCTAATATTTCGACTCGGAGCTAAGGTCGAAAATGAAGGCAAGTCGGAGCTAAGTTCTAGCGGGTCGGAGTCAAGTAGATCGGAGCTAAGGGCTCCGTCGGAGTCTGCATTTACATCGGAGCCATTAACATCGGAGTCCAGAAGTATGTTTTCAATTTTTGTTTTTTCTTTTTTCATTTTGTGTATATTATTGGTTCATTTTCTGTATTTTTTTTTCATTTTTGGGTAATTTTTTAACTGATTTAAGTGATGACTTATTTATTCCTTTTTTTAACTAATTAAATGATGACTTAGTTGTTTATTTTTTTAACTAATTAAATGATAATTTTTAACTAATTAAATGATGACTTATTCATTCATTTTTTAACTAATTTAAATGATGACTTATTTATTCATTTTTTAACTAATTAAATGATGACATAGTTGTTTATTTTTTTAACTAATTAAATGATGATTTCTTTGTTCATTTTTTAACTAATTTAAAGGATGACTTATTTATTCATTTTTTAACTAATTAAATGATGACATAGTTTTTTTTAAACTAATTAAATGATCATTTTTAACGAATTAAATGATGACTTATCCATTCATTTTTTAATTAATTTAAATGATGACTTATTTATTCATTTTTTTTAACTAATTAAATGATGACTTAGTTGTTTATTTTTTTTAACTAATTAAATGATGACTTATTTGTTCATTTTTTAAATAATTAACTATTATTTAGATTATTCTTCAAACAAAATTGATGTCGGAAAGTAGTGAACAAAATTCTTCCGCTAGTAACAAACGTTCTAAGAGAGCCACTTCTGTAGTGTGGGAGGATTTTGAACTATAGTCAATCGCGGAAGATGGGATACAAAGAGCAAAATGTAGGAGGTGTGATGTTGTTTATGTCGCGAAAAACAAATCCGGAACAAGTAGCATGTTATGCCACTATTTAAAATGTGGAAAAGAGCTTATACGTGAATTTAATCAGGATATGTTTCGTGAGAAATTGGCTACAGCACTAGTGAAACACAATTTACCATATAGCTTTGTGGAACATGAAGGAATTCGTGACTTGATTAGCTATTTACAACCCGAAGTAATTCACATTTCAAGAAACACGGCCAAGTCCGACAAGTTAAAATTGCATGATATAGGGAAGGAAATGATTAGGCATTGTCTAAGCTCAATTCCTAGTCAAGTATATCTAACGTCTTATATGTGGACATCTATTGCCACAGATGGATATTTGTCCCTTACAGCTCATTACGTGAATGATAATTGGGTTTTGCAAAAATGGATATTGAATTTTTGTCATGTCCCCCCTCCGCATAGTGGACCAATATTGGCACACCAAATCATCCATTTGTTGAAATACTGGGGCATTGATAAGAAAATATTTTCTATTACGTTGGATAATTCATATCCAATGTGGTGCACACATTTTGAATCTAATAGTGCAAGCTCGCTTGAAAGTTATCACTGAATCCTTACACAAGGTTCGAGAATCCGTGAAATATGTCAGGGAACTGAAGGCAGAAAAATAAAATTTGTCGAGTGTATATATAGCCTTTCATTGGACTGTCGAAACAAGGTTCGACAAGATATGAAAATTAGATGGAACTCCATGTATCTAATACTTGAGAGCGCACTTGTGTATCGTCGTGCATTTGATCCCCTTTAATCAATTGATCCCCAATTCAAGACATGCCCAACCAATGAAGTATGGACGAAGATTGATTGAACTACTAGATTGTTGAAACCTTTCTAAGAGATTACAACATATTTTTCTGGAACTAAATATCCAACTACGAATTTGTACTTTTCTGCTGTTTGGAGGATACAATTACTCCTGGCTTAAGAAATGGAAAATTCAGATAAAATTATAAGTGCTATGGCTCATCAAAAGAAACTCAAATTTGACAAATATTAGGAATCTTATGCTATGATTTTATCACTTGCTGTTATTTTGGATCCTCGGTACAAGCTATAATATGTTGAATTTTGTTTTAACAAATTGTGTCCCATGACTAGTTTGGAGAAAAAGCAAATTGTTTGAGAGAAGTTGTATATGCTCTTTCAAGAGTACGTAAATATATCTCCTCCTACTTTAACACATGATCATACATCAATTTCAAGTTCCAGTCGTGTGAACGATGATATAATTGATGAAATGGATGTAAGTTTATTCACTTGATCTTAATTTTTTAAAGATATAATTATCATTCAAATTTTTTAAATAATTTTATTCACTTATTTAGGAGTTTGATGCCTTTGAAAGCCAACATAATGGTCAAAACAGAGTTAAATCTCAGTTAGACACTTACCTCGACGAGACCAGACTTGATCGAAAGCAACACGCTCAGTTAGACGTTCTTAGTTATTGAAAAGATAACACAATTCGTTTCTCGAATCTTTCTCAAATAGCGCGTGATGTATTAAACATTCATATCACAAGTGTCGCTTTTGAATCTGCTTTTAGCATTGGTGGGCGTATAATTAGTAAGTGTCGTAGTTCAGTTTTGTCCGGTAATGCTGAAGCATTGGTTTGCATCAGAGACTAGATGTATGGTGTGCCAAGTAATTTACGATATTTTTTGTAACCATATATATCTTTTAATATATATTAAATCAATTTATTTATATTAAATGCATGAATTCAGCTCCAAAAAATTCGGATGATGATCGAGTTGAGGATTTTTCATCTCTTATTGAACGAGTTGCCCAAGATCAAGGGTATTGGTGAGATATCGTCTATTTATTTTTTTAATTTTATTAAATTGATGATGTTAAGCTAATTAATAAAATTGATTATTACGTTAATATTTTTTTAGTAACTCGTTTATTTGTTTATTAATTTTGGAGGGAATAATGTGCATGAGTTGAGTGCACATCTTAACTAAGTTGAATGGATGATGTTGAGGTAATTAATTAAATTAGTCAATGTGTTATTGTGTTATTAGCTATTTCTTTTCAATTTTACCACACAAATAACTTTTTTTTTTGCAGGGATTGATGTGCATGCTTTGATTTTCAGATTTCATGGTGTGAAATTGTAATAGCGTAGAGTTAACATGTGAACTTATATTAAGAACATTTTTATTTGTTTGTATTGGACTTAAATTAGATATTTTTATTTGTTTGTTATATTTTTTGTGCTTTATATGGTGGGCTTAAATTGGATATTTTTTATTTAGTATTTTAGTTAAATGTTTTTATTTATTGAAATTAGTTGAGACATTTTAAGTGAATTTATTGTAACATTTTAAATTAAATTGAAAATTGCATTTTTTATTTTAATCTATTGGAAAACAACAAGTTTAAACAAAATGAGTACATGAAAACTAAAATAGTAACAGAATTGTTATTTAAAAAAAACTGTTCTTTCATTAAAAAAAGCTGTAAAAGAAAGATGTTAAAAAATGTTGTTTTTTCAGAATTGTTATGTGAAAAGTTCTCACATAACGATCCCTCGCTTTGCAAAGAACCTTAATGGGTACTGTGATTATCCTCATTAATTTGTTTTTGTTGTTTGTGCTGATTCTCATGTTGCACTACTTGTATCTGGTGTGTTATCTATAAATCTAGTGGTAGAAACAAGTGAACAAGATGGGTTTATGAGTTTGTGAAAGAAAATATTCCCAGAGAGATAGAGAGCGAGGGTGTTTGGTGTTTGGTGTTGGAATAATATATGCAGAATAAACGAAAAATCTCAAATTCGAAATAGATAAAATTAGAAGGACTTATCGATCGAGATTTGTGTTGGACACAAAGTCCTAAAGGTGAAATTGTTCACTGATATTTGTAGTTGTCAGCCTCGTGAACATACACCTCTCAGGAGTCAACGATCTGATTTACACACCAGCTTTGTGGTAAATCTTTGAACTCTCATGATACTCCAGCACTTCCAAAAAATTAACGAAAAGTAGAAAGTAGCAAAATTATTTTTACAAAAAAAGTGAGAGAGATAGAACTTTTCTGTATATTTTCTTAAATCTGTAGCCTTTTTTATATGCAGAATTTTGGTAAAAACGTAGATAGTGATTTTAGCTAACTAATCCACTAATATCTCTACTAACGAATAGTTTATTTAGAATAGGAGATTAAGTCAAAAATTAAAAACGAATTAATAAAAGGTAAAAATTTTTGGAGAAGCCCAAAGTCCCAAAGGCTCAAAGCACCATCTTTGACACTTAATAATTAGTATCCTCCCTACGAATTGAACCCAAGCCCTTAAACATCAAATCCCATAAACTTACCATTAAGTCACTTATCTCAACTTATTTAATTTATTAAAAATAAATATACTAATATACCCAACATTTGATATGGATTTACGAGTAGCTAAGAGGCTTTTTGTAGTGTACACAGAAAGTGCGGTGGCAACTTGAGACTTTCTTAACGGAGACTGCGTGATTCCCATTAAAATTACAATAATCGCAATTTGCATGTGTGCGGCAGACTTATTCAAGTATAGAAGGCCAGAGTTGAAAAATAATTTAGAAGTTGATTACGAATTGTGCAATGTTGGACTTTGCTTACGAGTTAAGTCCGTTCTCATCAGAATGCTGACTCGGCATTTATCCATAACTGACTGCATATTCAACTGGCAAATTACATTTCCCATTGAGCAGCCATCCATTTGACCCAACTAACTAATTTATGATCACACTACTTTTATCATTAACATAAAATCTAACTCTCTCTGCTAAATTAAAAGTAATTGTTCTTCATTTCTTAAAAAAAATGTATATATTTTTTAAAGGGTCAATTATTAAATAGTCCCTACTATAAATATATATTTTTTTAAAAGGACACATATTTTTAGTTTAACCCATTTAGTCCCTCAAGCACTCAATATCCTCTTATTTTTAGAGGTCCGCGCCAGCGGCACTCCCTCTCCAAAATATGTGGCAAAGGACTTTTTGAGGCAAAATAAAAAAGTTTGGACTAAATGGGTATTAAAAAATGTCCGATGGACTATTTGGTATATGTCCCTTTTTTAAATTTAGAGTTTCAGAAACCATGAATAGCTTATTATGCAACACATGCACTTGGATTCTGTTTCACCTTGTTTTATATAACCTA
Organism: Sambucus nigra; assembly: GCA_949130495.1. NCBI lineage: Eukaryota > Viridiplantae > Streptophyta > Magnoliopsida > Dipsacales > Adoxaceae > Sambucus > Sambucus nigra. Next base: position 643,838,466 of record OX422207.1, on the reverse strand, counting down.
TTTTGTAAGACAACTATTAATTTGGATAGGAATAAAAAGAAAAGCACCGCTACTATAAAAACAGAGTGCATGGAAACAAGAATAATTAAGACTGGCATCCCTCTTGCAACCACTTGCTCGCACCTAGGGCTGTGTTTTTTTCCCGAACATTCCGATTTTTCCGATGTCCGATCCGATATTTTCCGATTTTGGAACATATATAAGGTTTCCGATTTCCGATTATCCGATTTTCGATTTTTCCGAATTAAATTGGATAGGAAATTGGAACTATGTTTTAAATTCCGATTTTCCGATTTTTCCGATCCGATTTTTCCGATATAATTTCCGAATATTTTTTCCGATTAATATTCCAAATATATCTTCCGATTAATATTCCGAATATTTTCTATATATATTTTTTTACCTTATAAGTTATATCCTTATGTAATAAGAATGTGTACAATTTAGATTTTCTTTATTTTTTACCTTACCCCATATATTTATATATGCTGTTAGTAGAGAGCAACTAGGGTTGTATGATATCCTTATTAAAATTTCTCTCACATATCTCTCTCTCTCTCGTCTCGCCCCTTTCTCCTCGGCGGTGCATATCTCTCACCTCTCTCTCTCGACCCAATCTATATACGGTCGTCCAACCCCTTTCTTCTACTTTCGGTGGAGCATATTTGTTTACATCGTCCGACCCTTATAGTCTCGAACATAGGTAAGCCTTTTCTAGTTTATTTTTATCTGTTTATTTTTTTTATTTCTACTTATTTACAGATCTGTTTACATCGGTTTATAGGCTCTGTTTACATCTTGTTTACTTCTGTTTATAAGATCGGTTTACATCTTATTTACATCTGTTTACATCTTTTTTATTTCATCTACTTATTTTGATCTTGTTTACATCTGTTGGGATCGATTTATAGGTTTAATAGGTTTGTTATATTGATCGGTTTATAGGTTTACAGATTTGTTTACATCGGTTTGTTATATTGATGGCTGCGGCAGAACAGAAAAAAACTATTTTCTAATTTCTCATACTGTCTTCATGCGGCAGAACATAAAAAAATACCATATTTTTAATTTCCGAATTTTTCCGATTTTTTCCGATTTTCCGATATTTCCGAATTCGGAAACTTTTTTGATTTTCCGAAAAAATTGGATAGGAAATTGGAACAAATATTTTATTTCCGAAAAAATTGGAATTTTTTCCGAAAGGTCATTTTCCGATCCGATCCGGCCGAAACACAGCCCTACTCGCACCTGTGCACTTAATTATTCAAACCATCGAGCATCAAATCCAATTCCATCATAGATTTGACCAAATGAAATTCAATTTGGTTTGATCATATGAAGTTCTTGTTCCAACGTAAGTTTTTCATGTTTGTTAAATTGTCAAATAAATGTTTACTTAATTTTGTTAGAGAATACATTAGAGGTTTAAAATTAGAAGGGCCATTTCAGTAAGTATAAATGAAAAATTGAAGACCAAAATAAATTCATTGGCTTTCTAGTATCCATAGATATATTGAAATAAAGACAAGTTTTGAGTATTTTTTTGGCCATTTCAATGTTGGACTTTCCTTACAAGTTAGGTCCATTCTCACTCTCATCTGAATGCTGACTCGGCATTTATCTAGGAAGAGTCCGTTTGGTTGGACCATTTTGCCTAGGCAAATGAGTTTTATCCATCCTTTTGCCCACATATGTGCTGTTTCATAACCATTTATTGCCCATGGCAAAGAATGCATAAAATGGCTCATGTGATCGGTTTTTGTCCAAAATCGTGAGTATTTTTTGCTTACCTATTTGGTTCGGCAAACTTTACCGAGATAAATTTTCGGGCTTTCGTTCTTGCTGTAGCTGACGTTTCATTGATTTTATATTCAGTACGATTTTGGTGAGTTTTTTCGATAAATCGGCCATGGCACACAATGGTTGTTTTCCTCAAACAACAGAAGAAGAAAGCAAAAGAGAAGACGATTTCGCAGGTATGTGAATTTGTGAATCAGCTGATTTTTTTTGTATTAAATCTGTATATCAACATAAAACACATGATTTGTTGTTGTTATTTAGGCCCATATTATGATTTGTTGCTTACATATTTGTAATCTAGGGTTTGAGTTCATATATTGTGTTTGAATTTGTTTATTTTTTGTTGTTCTGTCCACTGCTAATATCACCTTGTAGGGTTTATTTTTTGTAGTTCATATTGTTCTTGCTAAAATCCTAGGTTATAATCTGTTTTTTAGTTCGTATTGTTCTTACTTAAATCGAAGGTTATAATCCGGTGTTTGAATTCATATTTGTAATCTTGTTATGACTTCACATGTATATGGTTTAGTAAGTTTTGACATATTTAGAGTTTGATTTTGTTTCCAATTTATGAAATGGTAGTGTGGACTAAATATATTTTATTCTACAATTTTGGGTTGAGAATGCCAAAATATCTATGGTTCCATCGAAAGATAATTATTTATATAAAATTACTTTCATGATTATTCGTGTAACACGCACTTGTCCCTCATTACAGGAACCCTCCTATTCTCCGAGTTATTCATTTCAATCACTTTGTTCCGGTTAGTTTTTCGTTGTTCTCCTTAAACTTTATGATTTTTTGTTATCGAATTTAGCTTTGACCTATTTTAATTTTATAAATTAATATCAAAGAATGAGCTTTCAGAATCCTTATTTTGTTAGAACAAATGGTTAAATATAATTCCAAAATACAACGAAAACGCTTTGGTGTTGCTTGGTCGATGGTGATACGGGCGATAGTTATCTATCAACATATAAGGTCATTATTGGACATTCCTAGGGCACCTCAATATAATTGGGATGAGCATAGACAAAAATCCTTGTTCCGAATGTACGGGATGAGTGATGATTTATGCCATGATTCATTACGTATGAACATCGGTTCATTTCATAGGTTATGTGATCGCCTCTGTGCGTTTGGGCTGAATGATTGTCGATCACTTATCGTTGAGGAACATGTTGCAATTTTCTTGAATATTATTGGTCATGATGAGCGTTATCGAATTGAGAGTAACACTTTTTGTAGATCAAGTCATACAATTAGTTTGTACTTTCATAAAGTATTGGTGGTCTGCCTAATGATGTATAAGAAATTTATCGTAAATGCAACGCATGATAACTCCCCGAATGACAATCCTGGTAACAGAAGTTGGTATCATTACTTTTCGGTAAGAAAATTCAATCTCAATAGATTAATAAGTAAATAATTTTTTAAATGAATTGTATGTAATAACACATGTAGTATCCCAACAGGATGTCGTAGGAGCGATAGACGACACTCACATATCTGCAAATGTTCCCCTTATTGATCTACCTAAGCATCATAATCAAAAACAAGTCATCTCTCATAATGATTCAGTAGCATGCACGTTCGACATGAAATTTACATATGTGTTATCTTGATGGGAGGGGTCATTACATGATGGTCGTTTACTTAGGGCGGCTATACAATGACCAGGACATAAAATTTTTCGTTCCAACTGGTATGGAGGTTGATTTCCAATATTTATTTTGGTTAGACGTTTCATAAAAATCCTACGTTCGATATATATTTGACGAAGATAAAATAATGTATTATCGTAAGAAAATATTATCTTGTGGATGTCGAATTTCCTTTGGTTCCTGGTTTTTTATCCCCATTTCGTAAGGCACGATACCATCGCAGAGACGTGAAGGGTCGACATCCGAAAACTAGTAAAGAATTATTCAACTTTCGTCATTCATCTTTGCGCAATGTAGTCGAGCGCACAATCGGATTATTGAAAAAGAGATTTGCTTATCTAGGCCACCAACCTTTTCATGGGATTGACACGCAAGCTAAGATTGTGTTAGATTGTTGTGCGCTGCATAACTTTTGAAGGGATGATGTGCGCAATGAGGATAGTGATAGTGATGATGATGTGAACCCAACACCGTTTAGTATACTTGATGGTAATGAGCATATTAACTTTGCCACACAGGCATGTTGGACAGAGAAACGTAATACAATGGCGACACAAATGTGGGAAGAAAGAGGAACAAGTCATAATCAACTATTTGCTTTTGATGACTAAAATTTTTGGTTTCGCATTTCACTGTTGTAATAATTTCATAACACTTTTACAATATCTTTGTTAAGTTAGTTTAAAGACAACCTTTTTTATCATTCCCTAGATTTTTCAGATTCCATGTCTACATCAACTAATGCGAACTACTTAAATGTGAGGGTCAAATTGAGAAAATGCAAATGTGGAGCCATAGGTGACATTAGAATAACCAAGTCTGATAAGAACAACAACCTGGGCATGATCTACCATTGTTGTGCCAATTGTGGGACTTGGTTAGGTTGGGCAATGTCGTCTATGGATGATATATCGTCAGAATCTACAAATTTCAAATTTCTTCGGTTTGGTTGGGCATGATCTACCATTTTGTTTTGTGCACAGAAACAGAATAAGAACTTAAAGTTGTCTGTTCTTCGGTGCTGCATCCAAGGGTTGTCTTAAAACATGCAATTTGCAGACAGTGCAATTGCTTCATTGTATATTGAGTACAGATTTGCAGATTCCCATTTGTATACCAAATCATCTTGGTGGGGGCAAATACTATATTTAGGAAAGTGACACCACACCTTGAAGTTTCCAGAAATTATTTGGAGTCCAACAGAATTGTATACAAGAAGTTTTATTGTATTGAAATTGATAGAATTATTATAAATAGAAGAGTTTCATTTCTCCCTTTGCATACATATTATCCAACAAATATTGTGTATATATATATATATATATATATATATATATATATATATATATATATATATATATATATGCTCTTGTGAAGACATGCCCGCATTTTAAGAGTGCGGACTGGACATCTGTCACTTGACGGTGAGCCTAGAAATTATCGCCTAAATTATAGGCACACTCTCTCTCTTTTCTGGGTTCACCATCAGGTGACACATGTCCAGTCCGCACTCTTAAAATGCAGACTAATCCGCACAAGGATATATATATATATATATATGAGAGAGAGAGAGAGAGAGGGAGATCTGTCTCATATGTTTATTGAAAAGTGTGTACGAAATACTTAGGGGGAATTGAAAATGGTGTGTTAGAGAAAGTGAGGGGAAATGAAAAAGGTGGGCATAAACATATAGTAGGAATGAAAAGGGTGGACATAACAAATATTATTTTAAGTTCCAGATCCTCCAGAGACTATGTCAAAGGAGTAAAAGAACCCAGACATAAATCAAATGTACTCGACCATCAAATGAACAATACAAATAGAGCATAATAAAGGTAGTATTTGCCTCGTATAGTGCCAACATTCGCTATTAATTCAAGAAAATGAACAATTTGTCAATAGTAAGTGTTGCCAACCCACTATTTCCATCCAAAGCGTGCAGTTTGTGATCTACGTCTTAGTCAACTAATCAACAATATTAAGATCATAACAAATGAGATGATCAAATTCAATTGATAAAAAGTTATTGTAGATGAAAGTTTGTTTTAAAAATCCACAAATAGAAAAGTAGTAGAAATAAATAAGATTTAGAATATGGTTATGAATCTATTTAGTGAATGCAACGGAAAACCTATTAATTCTGTCAAGTAAAACCTTGGATACTATCAACTAATATAAATAAAATTAAGTGTAAGATATATTCCTTTGGATATACAAAAGATAGGATTAGATAGCAAAGAAAAATATAATAGAGACAATATCCATGGGTGTGTAATTCATTCATTCATTCATATCAAATGAAAAACACACATGAAATAGAAAAATAAAATTATTAGACAAAATTATTATTTCTCCACTTAAATAAAAGTTGTAACCATAGTAAATTCTTGAGAAGTTGTAATTGAACAAAAAAAAATACCTAAATAAAGCCTAAATAAGAACTTCAATGCCTAAGAAACCTTCCAATTGAATTCATTTTCTGTAGAATCTAAATCCAATACCAACAAGTTTAAATATATTTTCAAACCATGAACTAAATGTAAGCTTACACAAATAAATCCAAAATTGGACTAAATTTAACAAAACATAGAAGACAATCCACCACAACTCTTTTAACATATACTCATCCAAAATATACCCTAAATTTAATAGTGATAGATTAAATGGATAAAGAAAGTCAAGTTCATATCATAAGTATATATAATTATGCCTAACAACCATCATAAATGGTCTTACCCCTTGCACTCATGTCTTAAATAATGCTAATAATTGGATGCAACAATTCTTTGTTTGTCTCAATTATTATATCTAAGAAAAAATAATATGAAAAAAAATAAATTACCAACTTTAAATATAAACAAAAAATGCTAGTTAAAGAAATGAATTTAAAAAAGTAGAAACGTTAGGACTACGAAAATTAGAGGACTACTCTCTTTAGTCTAACAAAACCTTAGAACTAATAAATTTCAATACATTACAAGTAAATATGAACTTTCTCAATTGGTTTAAATCATATATAAATTAATGTATGTTAGCTTGAAAATAATTCACAAAATCTTGACTAACAGGATCACTAAGGGGCTTCCTCGGTTATAGGATTACCAAGAAGTTGTACCTATTGCATAGATCTCTTTGTTAAATATAATGGGAATGGAAAGCTAAAAAATAAGTTGCCAGATACAGGGCGGATAACAGTGTTAGCTATAGAGAATATAACAAAAATGAACTTCGTACTTGATGTTTGACACACAATTGTAATTATAAATTAAATTGGGAATTGCTTCGAATGTGTAACGATTATACATTCCCCCAGTATTGTTGACAAAATCTGAATTTGGATCACCTAGAATTTAAATTCATTCAAATTCACCTCTAAAAAAATCCAAATAGTATGTGATGAGTTATCCAATTTGGATCACCTAGGTGATGCCTGATTTGATGACACAGTCTTAGTTTACACCAGTGAATGTGTTGATATGAAAAGCCAATGATATATCATAATACAAAATAAAGAAAACAATTCGAGAATAAAATACAAATAGTACGTAAAATTTAACATATTAAACTTAAACTACAGTTATAGTCCAAGAGGAACTAATATAAGGAAGAAAAATAAAGGAAAACCAAACCACAACCACAACCCAACTCCACTCTGATACAACCACAACCAAAGATTTTTTACATGAACATTTTTTTCAAAAGCCATTCAAAGAGATTTTCAACACAAAAATGATTCAGATTTACGAAAATGGTATGTATCAAACCAAATGAAGATATAAAAAAATGTTAAAACATATTTGTAATGCACAAATTGAATAGATCCCCCATACATATTCATAATTGACAAATTGAATTTGAAAACAAAAACTAAATTATGGGTTTATACCATGCCTAACATGATTGCACCACAGTACATATATGAGCCTATGCCACGGTCATACAAAAAAATTAGAATCAAGTATGGTACACGCTTTATAACTCAAAAAATCATAAACAAAATCTCCATTAGTATATATCATAGCCATTGAGTGATCCTTTATGTTTGATCGCATATAGAAAAATACCAAAGCGAGTCCACATAGTGGCGAATCCATGAATTTGAGTCAAGAGGGTGTCTGATGAAGCCCAGTGGATCGAGGGTTGGATCCCCGAGTTGGTTTTTTTGGGTTGTTTCTACTTTTTTAGCAATTTTTAACCTTACAATTGTTTGAGGTAGTAATTAACTAAATTTTGATTCCTACTTTGTTCGTGGATTTTTTTTATAATATTTCAACATAATACTACCCTAACGGGTTTGTATGTTGTCTCCTCTTTTTCGTTTAAAAAATTTCTCCATGACTTCCTATTTAAAAAAAAAAAAACATATTTCAGACTACATATCTCACCATGACTTCCTATTTAAAAATTTCTCAAGATATAAAACCACATATTTAAAAAAAAAGTTACAAATGAGATATAAAAAAAATTCATATGAGATATAAACAAATTCCATGACCTATATTATATAAACAAGTTTCCTATTTAGACCACATATTTAGGTTGATGAGATATAAACAAATTTCATATATAAACAAATTCCTCAAACCACAAATTTCATATGAGATATAAAGCACATGAAATATACTTGAGATACAAACCATATGAGATAAAAATTTCGTATGAAATATACCTGAGTCTGTCCGAGCAGAGGCTGAGTTCGACGGCAAGCCAAGGAGCCTGCAGGTGTCCGTCCGTTGGAAGCAAAAGAAGACCAGAGGTCCGACGACAACAGTAGAAGAAGACCAGGGGATGGAGGGGGAGGGGTCTCGCTGTCTCAGGGGAGGGAGGAGAAATAGGTTAGACGTTTACAATTACACGGGTGAGAGAAATAAGTTAGAAGTTTGATGTTTTACCCCCCCCCCCCCTTTTGAAATATTGAACCACGACAGTCGCCTCTCTTGGGCCCTATGTCTATCCACCCCTGAGTCTACAAGGTATTCCACCACTAAATACCATGAAACTAAAATAACAAACTTGAAGACATATTAAAACAACCAAATTAAACATTAAAATAACCAAACATAGGTGCTATATGTCCATGGGAAAATAAAGGTAAAAAAAATCTTTGAGAATAATACTCAAAGAGGCATTTCCTCAAGTAGTTGAAGGCATTTATAATTTTAAATTGTACATGTAATACAAAAACATTATTAAAAAATTCATAAGAAAATAATAAATCAAAAGTACATGAATATTTGTTATTATCTCCTTATTTATGCCTGGGTTGGGCCATTTATTTAAGATGTGAATAAAGCATAGCTCTTAAAATGGTAGGTCGGTTTTTGAATTTTAAAAATATAAAAGCACATCAATTGTGAGAATTAGTGCCACATCATCTAAATTAATGGTTGAGATCAAATCTCATTTTACACATTTTGAATTTCGAATACACTTTTATTTTCACCCCCCCACCCCAAATACTTTGGAAGATAATCATTTATTTAAAAGACAACGGATTAACTATCTTCCAAAAAAATCTTTGGAAGATAATCATTTATTTAAAAGACAATCATTTTACACATTTTTCGAAGATAGCTAATCCGTTGTCTATCCGCATAGGAGAGAGTCTATCTCATGTGCGGATAGACAACGGATTAGCTATCTTCCAAAAACGTCTTTAGTCCGCGCTTGTCTTTTATGGACCGCTTAGGGGCCACTTTCTCATTGTAAGATTTTGGGGAATATTAAGTTTTACCCCAATGATTTCTAGGGTCTTTTAAGCTTATTTAAAACCTTGTTAATCTGGAAGTCTAAGTGTAGGAGTTTCAGGGCTACTGCTACTTCTCTTTCTTCTTTCGTCACTATCGTACTGAAATTCGAAATAATAAGGGTTATCTATATAAATATTTTCCTTTGGGTATTTTGAGATTTCAAGGTGTTTTTGAGAAAAATACTCTAGTCTTAAATACCTTATGCGGTATTGAGGTTTTATCAATCTTGTTTCTTTATATATTTGGTTAGCAATTTAAATCCGGTTATCTTCTATAAATTTGTTTAATTCGTTGTCACCATAGGATGAAAAAAAAATTCGATACGTTCTGGGGGCAATTGTCTCTACATTTCTAAGAAGAGGACGGATTCCTCCTGCTCTAATTAAAATAGTTATTGTTTCAGCTAACCTTTTGCGTCTAATATATTTTAATACGTCTATAGTATCTTCAAGTATTCTAGTATATTCTTGGTATTTTTCTTGTCTTGAAAGTTCTTCTGTGAACTCTACAGTTATTAATTCTTGTTTGAAGAGATCACGGATCACTGTTCTAATTATTTCTATTCTAGGTACTTCTCGTGTTAACCATTCAATAATTTGGTCTATATATATGTAGGTACCTCCTACGTATTTTAAAGCAGTTTCTATCAGTACTTTATCTGAGGGGTCTGTGAGAGTCCACTCTTGGATTTCTCTTGTTCAGTCTGGATTTGTTTGATTAACAAATGCTAAAAAGTTTGTAGTAATTTGTAGGCTCATGCAATTATTTTTAACTTTTAACAATAATATGTAAAATAGCTAGGGGTTTGGTTCGAGTTTATACTTTCCTTCTGGTCTGCAATATCTGTATATTCTTTCCTTCATCTCTTCAATTTTGTTACTACTCTTCTCCGGTCTGGGACTCTTGTAACTCTCTTTTTATGTGTCACACCGCAATCCACTAGTTTGGCGTTGGACCCAATTCCTGCCTGTACGCCACCATGCCTAATGCCCACATGGCTAACGGCTCATGGTAAATCGGTAGCTGACGACAGTTCCACAATATACACCTATGTGCTACACCAGAGGTTCCACACAATAATTCTCTATGAACAGAAAGTTGGAGACATATGGATAATAATAACAACTTAACATAAGAGATTTCTCGAAAAGAAAATATTTTTATTTCATTGCATAAGTAAATACAACTCTCCCTTCTCCCATAACTATGAGAGGTTTACTCACTCATATACATATCACTCTATGATCTCTCTTTAACTTGATATTTATCTCTCTCTCTCTCTCTCTCTCTCTCTCTCTCTCTCTCTCTCTCTCTCTCTCTCTCCCCGATCTTTTCCCTTTCCATAATACAACCCAACTGTACCTTTTGTAGAACATGGGAGAATACATAAGATTGGCTACTAGTGGCTTAAATATAATCAGTGAAAAGCAAAAACAAATAATTAAAGTCTATACTATTTTCTTTACATAAAGTATATTCGTTGTCTTTTAATAATTTAGGCCAATGTCTTTTTCAAGTCTAAATATTTTTTTGTTGTCTTCCCAACAATTATGTCTAGTGGCCCCGGTCTTCGTATTTTTCAAAAAGCAAAGTTATCACTATGCTCAAACGAATCTTCTATTTTTCAAAAGTCTAAATTATTGAGTTTTCCGTCTTTAATAGCTCGTTTAATAAAGTGGAACCCTTATCCTTTTCTTCAGTTGTCTTTTTTGCATGGTCTTAGTCTGGTATAGCATTATTGTTGAAGAATTCGTTAATAAGGCTTACCACTATAAGGCTGGATGGAAAAGTTATCTCTACTATTTCCTTGGATTCTTTTTTGAGCCTTCCATTGAATGGCTCATTAGCTTAGATAATGAGGACTTCTGTATGGTATGCAGTGTACCATCTGTCTTCACTTGTTAACAACTCCAAAATTTTTATTGTTTCCATAACTTGGACAATCTGGAGTTTGGACTGATCAACAGTTAGTTCTTTAGTCTCGTCTTCAGATAGAATCTCAACGTCTTCAAATGAAAAATTAGAAAATATAATGAGTCTAAATCCTTCAACTCTCATTCCTCTACAGGAATTTGGAGCAATCTGGCATATCCTGGCAAATAGGGTAAGAAATTCTACTACCTTATTGATGTACTCATGAACTATTTTTCCAAAAGTAATAGAGTCTTCTGCAGTCTTTATCTGGACGAGTTGAATGAATATGTGGTCTACTAAAACTATTTGAGCCATATTTGCTTTTCCAAAAAAATAAATTTTTGGAACGTATTTGAATAAAACCCTAATCATTAAGCCATCACCATTAATCTCAGATAATAACATAATGAAATGTTCAATAATGTTATTAGCTTCATTCTGACAGTCTTCTAAAATTGGAAGATTATGATGACCAAACAGTGTAACAATCTTAGTCTTAAAGGTTTTTTTTCTGATAACAAAAATTATTAGTTGTTCTAATTTTGGAGGATTCTCCAAGAGTCTGAGCATATATTTGAGTCTGAGGTCAAGGAGTAGCATTACTACTAAGTTGAGTAACTGCAAATCTTTGAGTTCTCATGAATCTGGCAAAAGCTACCAAATTCTTCTTAAATTACACCCATAGTTTGTTCTTTACATTCCACCATAGGGCATCTATAAGAGTATTCTCATCATCTAAAAATTCCTGTCTAAATTTGATCAAGTTCGGGTATCTTTGGTTTGGTCTATATTGGAAAAAATACATCTTCCCAGTGAGTCTATTCTGGGAAATAATTTCATGTCTAGCTTTTACAAGAGGAACTAGAATATCATCAAAGTTCTCTAGGATTGGTCTTTCTTGACAGTCTTGAATATGAGTTTGTCTTTGCGTTACACCATCATTTGGTCTTACACGTCTAACATAGTCTGCAACGTCTTCTTTGTTTAGTCTGTTTGTTCCAGATGAACTCATTGTCTCTAAGTCTTCTGTTTGCAACATAAAACAAGAGATGCTATTAGTGTTAGGAAACATAGGTTCTCTAGATATGATGTCTGGAATGGTATTTTTGCTTACCTTTATATGTATAACAAAGAATTGATAACCATTAAGCAGTTGCTGCCACCTAATAAATCTATTAGTTATTGATTTGGATAAATCTAAGTCTTCGAATTTTAGTGCATAAGAAGAGTCAGTATAAATAGTAAAATGTTTAGGTCTAAGAAAAAGCATATATTTTTATATTGCCCTTACTATAGCTAAAACTTCTTTTTCATAGGCTGTGTATCTTATTTCAAGATCAGTAAAGTTTCCAGAACTATATCTACAAATTTTCTTCTTTTTTGTCTGATGATCAATGGCAAAGTATATTGCTCCACATTGTTTATCAGATGCACCTATTTCTACCATGAACTGATCTTCAGCATGAGGCAGCTCAAGTACAGGGATATTCTTGACCTCATCTTTGATTTGTCTTATTACTTTAAAATCATCTTTTGTCCATCTAAAAGGATTAGTTTTATTAGTTCCTTTTAATTTGGAAGTTAAACTTTATCTTTTGAAGCTAGGTCTTTAATAAAATCTGCAGCACAATTTAGCAATCCTAAAAATTATTGTAATTGTTTTCTATATTTGAGTAGGTCTGGAAACTCAAGAATCTTTTTGGTCATGTGTTCTACCAAGGATATTTCTCCTTTATTAATATGCATTTCCATAAAATCTATTTTAGTCTGAAATCATTGCATTTTCTTTTCAGAAATAACAATACAATATTTATCTAATTCTAAAGTAATATTCTTAAGATGGTCTACATGTTCTATCTCAGTCTTACTGGTTACAAGAATATCATCTATGTAAACAAGACAAAATTCTGAATATGGCCTAAATATATTATCCAATATTCTTTGGAATACTTGAGGAGCATTCAAGTATCCAAATGGCATAACTAACCGTTCATATTTTCCTTGGGGCACACTAAAGGTTGTCTAAGTTATACTATTTGGATGCATCTTTATTTGCCAGAATCCTGATTTACAATCAAACTTGCTGAATATAATTCTTGTGACACCCCGCCTAATTAAATACCGGGCGATCACTCCTTTATTAAATTAAAATCAAGGTGAACAGTTGGTTCATTCTTAGCATCACTGTCGTAAAAATATCTTTTCCAAATTTAACACCCTATTTAATTAAGCTAAGTGTCAAAACCATTTTTTAACATTACTTTCCAAATTTTATTTTGAAATTATCTACAACAATTCAATATTTAAAGAATCACACCACAATAATCCTGGAACATATAATCCAATTAATTTAAACATTCAACATTCAAAATCCCAACATTTAAAACTCAAGAGTAAAACATTCATACTGAATAAATCCCACAGTAATAGTACTAGAATTAACTGAAATACAAATGTCCCAATAAAATCGATAAATAGTGGAAAGGCAGACACATGCCCAATAAGGAGAATGATAGAAGTGGAATCAAGTAAATGAAATCGTCTAAGGAAGTGGCCTGCAACTCCCACCTAAGCTGCAGGACGTTCCTTCGAAGGGATCCTAAACAAGACGCCCCTGTGGCTGGGCACCTGTAATATATACATATATATACAAGAGAGAAAGAGGAATAGAAACGGGTCAGAGCCCGATAGTGTATATGATTTAAAAATTCGTTTAGCAAGTATTTAAATTGATACAGGCCAATGCAACAACATATTAGTGCGACACTCTCTTGAGAAATTCTCGCCTCTCTTCTAATGTGCACTCCTATCGCACTAACCTTCCCAATGGTTTATCTCATCATATATCACACTATCCTTCCCCAAGGATTTAACTTATCTTAGGTGACTCTCAAAATTTAAGATTTAACAACATCATGGTTTAAAAAAGATAATTTCATTTAGTACAAAACCCTCATTTTAACTTTATTGATTCATAAAGTTTTTCAATATCATATTATACTTTTCAAAACAAGTATTTTCAATTTGAGTCATTATACATGTCTTTCTTACCATAACACAGTAGGCAGTTTGCCATATTTCAGAAGTTCATATATATATTAAATACTCGTATAATATATATATATATATATATATATATATATATATATTCTAACAGCACCCCACATAAAATTTTATGGTGCGGGCATACTCTGCTATCCAATCCCCGTATCAATCGTACTAAAGGGAATACGAGTTCGGAATCACTCTCGAACTGTATAAATACATACACAAACAATATTGAGGCGAAGCATAGTTTCCAAGTCCAAGATGTCAGTACATACCCTCACGTCTCTTAGGACCGTGACTATCAATTCGATAGCCTGTACTTAGGATTTCTATCTTCTAGGGTACGAGTGAATATCGCCCATAAGGCACACGAGATAAGATCGTCCCAGCGCGGAAACCTCAGGGATAGAAAGTAGCGCGGGCATGATTTTCACAAGTATATAATATATGCATACACAATCATATAAATATACCACTTTTATTATATCAATTTAGGTTTATCCAATAACCCACATTCACAACATTTATCCTTATTTTCCCATTATTATTTATCAAGTATAATGGTTCGTTTCTAACTTTAATTCGAAGGGTTTTTCCAACTTACTACGTAACCCTCATGGACTCTATTCTTCCAAATGTACAATTCAGTAGATATCCATTTATGTCCCAAAGTAACTCTCTCTTACGTGTCTCTCCCCTTTAATATATACTTACATTATCCCTTATGCAAAATATCCCAAAAATATAGATTTCTCCTTACATTAAAGGATTTTGAATTTTATTTTCAAAGATGAGAATTTCAAACGGTTTCGAAATCGGAATTAAAATGGAGTTTTAATTGAATTTTTTTATTATCTCTAAGAGTCCTCAAAACATAAAACAGTCTAGCAAAAAAAATATTAAAAAATATTGAACGGTCCGATCGAGCTGAATTTTTTTGTAGCTTCCTCTCGTCTTCAGCTAATTCTCTGTAAAATTTCATCCAATTCCAACGGTCCGATCGTCCGGAATAATTTTTTTTTTAGTGTTTCTATCTGATTAGAACTCTTTTCTTAATCAAACTCTTAATCCATTACATGACAAAGGGTTTCCAGAATATCATATAAATCATCACTACATGAAAATTTCCCATCTCAAATTGGTTTTTTCTTCCATAAATCTCATCCTAATAACTCCTAAACTAATATGGATGATGCATCAACGAAATAAGCAAGATAAAAACTTGCCTGGGATTTTTCAGAAATCTGGTTTGGTGTTGAATTTGGTGTGGTTGCGTTCCCCGTCTCGCGATCTACGCGTTGGCAGTGGCGGCGGTGCAAATGGGTGAGTTTTGAGCCTTGGAATGCCTTGAGAGCTCTCTCCTCTCCTCTCCAATGGCCGTTCTAGTGTTTTGAGTTATCTAACCCTAGGAGATAACCTAAACATCTGATATAACCCCTTTAATTTTCGTGGGTTTAATTACCCAAAAATACAAAATGACTAAAATGCCCTCCCGGGGTACTAATTAGGCCTAAAAATGCCCCGAGACCCAAATCAAACTCCCGGGTATACTTTTCTGACTATCTCGACCCTTCCGGATGCGTTGGTGCTTTCAAAACGACCATACGAACAACTTATAAAACATTTACTTTTATTTATCAATATTTAGTCCCGACGCGACATGGGCGCGTCCCGACTCAAATTTCTAAAATTGTCATTTTATTCACTCATGACATTTAATATGGCCACTATTATATATTACTTTGCTCATTAGTAATATTCAACAAATTTTCCCATAATTACTAACTCTCATCACGTTAATAATTATAACATAGTTAATTTCTAGATTTTTATTAAATAATTAATTCACATTAATATTAATAAATCCCCAAATTAATATAGCATAAAAACACGGGGTATTACAATTCTTTCTTCAATTACATTAATTAGGTTATTCTTGTCTCGTATCTGATAAGAATCAAACTCACAATTCTTATTAAGGTGTCTAAAGTCTATGACCATTTGTCGTTTTCCTCTCTTTCATTCAGACTCATTCTGAACATAGAGGGCAAGACTATTGTGTATACTTTTGCTTTCTTTAACAATTCTTAGCTTAAGAATTTCATCTATGTCTTTTTTTGAATTCTTCTTTGTCTTCTTGTGAATACCATTTCTTATAGGTTCCACCATTAATAGTGGCATATGGGTTAATAGGGATGATTTCACAATAACTTTGATCTTTATCCAACTTAGCAATGGTATTTTATCCTAAAGTAGGCTATGTTAATTGCCTAATCTTTTCTTTTTCTACTTCTATATCCAACTTCTTTTGTTTGGATATATCTTGGACCTTTAATAAGGTTTGCTGGGCTTGATCTAAAATGTCTTGCTGTATAAATGCTATTTTCTTATAACACTTTTGGTCTGGACATTTACATTCTTTTTGTAAGGGTTTAGTTATTTCTAGGGCTTCTTCTTGTTGATTAATATGTCTAGGTCCACCATGATCAGCTGAAGAACTCTGATGGTTTGTAAGATTAAAATTAGGTTTAACCTATATAAGGTCAAAATCAGTCTTGTGATCTTGTTGATGAAAAAAAACTAGACTAGGCCTAACTGATTGATCATAGATAAATAAAAACAAATAAGACAAGCTCAATGGAAAAGCCTATGTTCATTGTTATGTATTAACTGCTTTGGTTTATTTTTTTCGGTCCCTTACAATGAGGGTGATACAATGTATTTATAGCCCAGGAGGGGTGTTGATAATTATCGTGTGAAAGGATGGAATGCCTTCATTTCCTAGGCATTTACATCAATATATAATGAGAATTAAATATACTATTGCTGTTGCTTCACTGGATATACAGGTTGTAAGACTATCGTGGCCTCATTGGATATATAGGTTGGATGACCGACCGTTGGTAGGTCTTCCCTATTGGTCGGGTTTCCTTGTTAGTCGGGCTGTTGCATCATGCTGACTTGGACTTGCACCACGTTAGATGGCATGTGTTGGCTTAAAATTGGTCCACGTAAGGTGGTGAATTTTGGTATCAACAGAAGCCACTAATGTTTCATACTTAGAGCTGATGCAAAAGTGTGGAATATTATGCTTAAGAAGTAGTTTGGGCTGCTTGGTTGGCTATAGACCTTCCAGACCTGTGAAGTTTACCCATTTAATTGATAATTTTTTTAGCACGAATGACAATTTTGTAAATATTTCAAATTTTAATGAACAGTTCTGGGGTATTTTCGTCTTTCTATTATTAGTCGTCGTAAAGTCAACCGTCGTTCACTTTAATTATTACTTTTCCCAATTTTCGAGGCAACTTATAAAAGGAGCAGTAAAACTTCGATCTTCTTTTATCTGTCATTTCTGATTCTTCTGCTGTGTTCTTTGAACTTTCGTGTGATCGTTTTCTTTTCTGTCTTCAGTTCTTGATGAATCCTTAAACCCTTGTAAGAACTTTTCTCTCTTCTTCTTTGCTTCTTCATTATTATTTATTCTATTGAGTTGCTTGATAAGTTCAGAAATGACTTTAACATTTCAGCTTTGGTTTACTAGAGCATCCCACTTTTCCTTTTGATTTTTCCTCTTGCTGAGGGCTATTGGTTCCCTTCCATTTTTATTGTTGAGTGTGGGCTCACATTTCCTCCTAATCCCCCATGTCTGGAGTTTTGTCAGTATTTTGACATTGTACCTGCAAGAATAGCTCCTAGCACATGGAGAGTAGTGAATGGAGTATATAGATTAAATCAAATATATGGAACCCATCTAGGGATTCCAGAGATAATGTTTTGTGATAAATGGATAACTAGTGATACCACATATTATTTGGAAACTAGGGCAGTTAGTAAAGCTTTAATAGTTAACCTCCTTGATTCTAATAGGGATTATTTTGATCATGGGATAGTTGTAAAAAATTGGCAACATACTCCCTTAGATGGAGGTGCTAAATATCAAGGACTTAGATGTCCTCTCTTTAGCAACGAGATAAGTTATTCTGTGTTTTAATAATTTTATCCTATTTATATTTGATAAAATGTCATACTGATTGTTGCTTTGTAAATTTTATTACAGTTGATCGAAAAAGAAAATCGCCTAAAGAGAGTGAAGTAAATTTAAAAGAATTAAAGTTCATTTGGGGACTTCACAAGACAGTTGCTGAGGAGCACATTGGGTCTGATTATTATCTGCTCCAATACAGAAATACCATTTCTTCCTTCATTGCCCGACCTGTCGCTCCTCCTACTCTAGTGATTGATCTTGACCAAGAAGTTGCTGTTGATTTAGACGTTCCTCTTTCTGATATCATGAAGAAGAGGAAGTTTCTTGATCTTCTCAGTGGTAGCACTTCTGGCTCCCTAAAACCTACTTAAGGATCCAAGGAGAAGACAATGGATGTTATAAAAGATCCTCCAGCCCCCAAAAACCCAGCCCTAAAGACCCAACTTCTAAAGACCTAACTTACCAAAGATGCAGCTCCCAAAGATGATGCACTTCCTTTGAGGAAACTTAAAAGAGGGCTTGCAGAGAAGCAAGTTGAAGATGTGATCGACCAATAGTCCTTGGTCGAATTGACTTCTTTTGA
Source organism: Sambucus nigra (assembly GCA_949130495.1). NCBI lineage: Eukaryota > Viridiplantae > Streptophyta > Magnoliopsida > Dipsacales > Adoxaceae > Sambucus > Sambucus nigra. Next base: position 643,819,718 of record OX422207.1, on the reverse strand, counting down.
AGCTGGTCCTCCAGTAATTATTACTCCTGGTTTAGTTAAGAAGTTGATCAAGTATGGTAATCTTCCAAACCATAGGGGAGTGGATGCCATGCTGCCCTGAGTAAAGGTTTCTGAATTGGCTGCTCAGAGCCTTGCATCAGTAAGTTATATAAACAAAGTGATAGGTTTGGGACTTTTAAAAACACTTTCTTCTAAACCCTAAGAGCACTAACCTCCTCTTTTACATCATCTTCCTCCCTCAAAACCTTAACTCCACTGGAGAGCTATTTTAATCCAAGTTTTGAAGCTTTAAACCGGTTTTCTCAAGATTGTTCAGAACATCTCTTTGCTAATTTTTTTAGAGGAATCCAACCGTGTAGTCAGAATTTCTTCATCTTAATCTCAGGCATGAATACTCTATTCCTTTCCTTTAGTATTATACGTTTTAAGTGTCTCCTAAACCCATAATTCTTAAAAGAGATTAGTGACTTAGTTAGGAATAATGATAACAATTTTTGGGACTGTTTTTATAAAATCTATCAATATGAATAATATTCATAATCCTTGGGTACATAGGATTTATGAGTGGATTTTGTGTTTTATTGGTGTAAGTTGCATGTAGAAAAACCTTAGTTTTGATTTAAATGAATTTGGGGACGTTTTGGTGATTTGGGGATCCTTAGGTATGGGACTAAGGGGCATTTTGAGGATCTCACGTCGATTAAAAGGGTGGGGTAATTTGTAAATTGTAATTGAGAAAATTGAGAATTTAATACCTAAGATAACAAAATGGGTATTAAAATTTATTGCCATCATTAATAACATTCAGGAGTGACAGTTTAAACGGGTAGACTGACTATTGCGATATGTGGGTGTGTGACATCTGAATAATGTGCAGGGCTGACAGTTTAAACGGGTTGGCTGGCTATGAAGACATGTCGTGTGTGGAACCTCATGCATAACGTGCAGGGCTGACAGTTTAAACGGGCTGACTGGCTATGGCGATGGGAATTGCGGGTGGTGTGAAATTTATTGCGGAAGTAGCGTAATAAATAATAAAATTGAGATAAATGATAACTTTGGGTTAATTTAATTAATTTAATGCTTTGGGATTGTGAGATAATTAAAATGATATTGGTGTATTTTTATTAGAATTTTTGGGGGTGGTTAGTAATTTATATTTCACACGTTTAATTATCTTCGTAATTAAAATACTTAATTATGATATTTATTGCGTATAATGCTATTGTCTGGGTTCACAGATCCCATTTGAGGGGAGTAGTGTGTATTCATGATCGGGGCTCTGACCTCGTGTGTTGACTAAGTTTTCTAGGTATTAGTGTTGGAGTAGCTGCATGTAATTTATTGGATATCGTTTGGAGGTGCAGCTGGAGTTTATTCTTTTTACCACTTTATTTAGTTAAACTTTCTTTTCAGTCGTATTTCATTATGAGTCTTCATTTGGGTTTTATTGGGCCATTCAGTTCCAAAGGTTTTAGAGGATTTCTGTTGGATTATTCACAATTAATTATTACTCAGTTTTAATTTAATCATTTTTGTAAATTAGATTTATTCAAAGTTTTAACATGTGAGGGATCCTTTTTGTCATTCAGTTTTTATTATCATATGGGATTGATTCAATTATTTAGCTTGTGGATTGATTTAGATTTGTCTCATATATGTTTCATGATAAGAATGGTATTTTATTTACTCACACTCGACTTGGTTTTGGTGGCGGCCGATGCTGGAATTAAGTGGGGTGTGACATTTGCCACTAGAGCTGTTGTTGCTACTACTAATGAGGGATACTCCTTTTTAGAGGCTAAAAATTCAACATTAAGGGATAAGTTGGATTCTTTAAAAAAGATTAAGCCTGCATCCTCTTCCCGAGTAAGAAATAAGCCTGGCCGAGGAACCACAAAAAAAATTAGGTCTCAACAGGCGCTTGACAATCAAGTTGTGCAATTAAAAGCTAAAGACCGAGCTATTGCTGAGATGTCCCAGAAGCTGTAGACCTTGTCTGAACAACTATCCACTCAATCTTCCCAATTATAGGCAAAGGATGGATTGCTGAAGAAGCTGCAGTCTCAAGTTGATAAATTAACTTTAAGTTCCATAAGCAACCAAGGGAGTTTTGGATGGATGGGTATAATGAAGCTCTGGGGAATCTTGATGATAGACTCCAATAGTCTAAGAATGAGGCCTATAAATGGGGTTGGATGAACGCTTTGACCGTGATGAATGTGGATCGAAACAATTCAATGTGGGATTGGTATGACCTTGTCTTACTTCAGCTTGACAACCCTCCTTTCAAGTTGGATGTATACTGGATTCCTGTTCATCATATTCCTCAATGCTTGATTTCGATGTACGTAGGAGATTACAAGCTACATGATGAACTAGATATCATCTAACCTCCACATCTTCTTGATCGTCTTAGTATCATCAATACTAGGATGCTTCATAATTTTAACTTCATCAACTATCCTTATACTTTGGATGATCCTCCAGCTGGCATGGATCCTGTCTCTAAGGTTGAAGGAAAACGCCCTATAGAATAAGGTTTTGTATTTTGTATCTGCATGTTTGAGCAACAATATGTAATCATTTAATTGAATTAGTGAAACACTTATTTTATCATTATTTGATTGTGAATGGATCAACGTTTAGTCAATCTCTATATATATGAATGTCTTCTTAGTCTTTGACTATGAATGGATCAAATTTTAGTCGATCTCTACTTTTTCATCGGTTCTATTGATATCCTTAGGACTATCCTAAGTATCATACCAATTACCAATGCATCACCATGGTTCTACTAATGTACCTAAAGTTTTAGGTAATTGCATTAGTTACCTTGGTTCCCAGGCGTAAGCGGAACATTTGTCCATCTTTTAGCTCAATTTAGATGAAAATTATTCATCCGATCTTCGTTAACCAAGCATTTGGGACTTACAATTTTGCCTTGCGTGGCTTTTTATGTATTGGCAACCAACTTTGTTGGTGCCTTTATTGATACCGACCAACGTTTTGCTGGTGGTTTATGTTGACAACCAACATTGTTGGTGCCTTTACTGATACCGACCAACATTTTGTTGGTGGTTTGACCCTTATTGGAACCTTCGAAGAGATAATGGCCCAGATGATTCCGCAAACCTTGAAAGAAATCACTCTCCGATGGATCCTATCCCTTAAAGAATTCAAGATCCGTAGTTGGGAAGATGTTGCCCGAGAATTCATGTCTCAGTATAAGTACAACAAAGAGTTAGATGTCACACGCAGATACCTAGAACTTCTCAAGCAAAACCTTGGAGAATCATTCAGTTGTTTTATCGGAATGTGGGGAGAAAATGTCACCACTATGACCAAAAGGCCCTCAGAAGAGGAACAAGTGAGTATTGTAAAGAAAAATTTCTTACCTCATCTCCGAGAATCCATGGGAGGACAGTACTGCCCGCACTTTCGATCCCTCTGAGAACTCGGTGTGGAAATTGATAATGGTATCACTAAAGTGGAATCTGAACTAAAGAAGCTGACCAGAAAGTTTACACCGAAGAAAATTGATAATCCTGTTAGTGCCTCAGTTTAAACTATCAACAACATATCACAACCTTCTACCTTTTGGGCACCAAAAAGTCACCCCAGTCCTTCCAGAAAAGAATACGTCGAGCTCCATGCTCTCATATCCAAAGTTTACTAGGCCCTCCTAGCCCGAGATCTCATTAAATCCTTAGAATCCTGCCCATTACCAAACCCACTCCCTAAAAATATTAAGACCGATGTCAATTTTGACTTCCACCAATTCGGGCCAGTAATTCCACATCAAAAATATAATCCAAGGGTTGATAGACCGAGGTATCATCGCCCCACCAGCTAATCCCAACACTAACACCACTCATAACCCATTTCCATTACATACCAATGCCATATTCTTAGAAAGCAACCCTGAGTTTGACCCTTCAACCTAAATCATGCCCATTAAAATACCCATTATTCCCATAATCTCACCTAAACTTTTGAAGGTTTGTCCATCCTTTCTCCTACACCCTACATGCTTTATGGACTAAGCTTTGTCACTCTTTACAAGGTCCTGCATTGTCATTCATACCCGATCTAAGAGGGAAGTATGAAACTATCGATCGTGTTAGAACAACACCTTTGGGATAAAATTGAATACTGAGATGTCTTTTGATTACTAAAAATTTAGTAGCATGTTCATGGAAGCCCGAGGATAGAGAAGAAGATAAATGGGTGTTTCCCGTGAAAGAATTCAATCTAGACGATGTGGTATAAATCATGGTCGATATATTTCGCTAGATGGAGGAAATTTGCAGCATCTCTGAGTTGCTCACTGCTTTGACATTATAAGGACATCTGGTCCCTTCACTCCTGCACTTTCTGGATAAGTGGGAAGACTCATATGATAAAGCCATATAGGTGATTGAGTGCATTGATTTCTCTTAGAAGGAAGACGTAGTCACCACGAGATGGGGGTTACTTTAACAACTTAGATGATGAACCAGGTCATGAAGAATCCAGTTCAGTTACCAACTTATGTGCAATGATCTCCATTGAGGATTTGTAGGGTGAAATAAACAAAGTGTCCATTTAGCATGAAGTAGATAAAGCCACGAGGTTCTTATTTTTCCCCACCTCTGTGAACCACATGACTAGATCAAGGCGATACTACAAAGTCCTAAGTCCTCATTTAATAGGGGTAAACAAAGGAAATGCAATTGTCGAAGAACTCCCAATGCCAGAAATGATCGTTAAAAAACAAAGTCCTTGATCAGCTTAAGAAAACCCAAGTCAATATATCCTTATGCGAACTCTTCATGTCCTCTCAGTTACACAAAAAATTCTTGATAAAACTCCTCAGGGGACCCATAATTTCTCCCTCTACTACTCTCGATGAAATTGCGAATATGGTTGGATACCTAACCTCTTTTAGACTCCTCTTTTTTTCGTAGAAAAAATCCCAGAATTCGGCCCTAATCACAACTATGATCTCACCATCTCCGTCGAAGTCTTGGGAAAGATAGCCTCACTATCACTTGTTGACAATATGCTCTCAATGTCTATCCGCTGAAAACCTTCAACTGTTTGGATTAAAAGTTAGTGATATCACTCCAACTGAGAATGCAAGATATCAATTATTATTGGGATTTGAAAATTTCCAATTTTAAACTTATTTAGTTACGGTTAATCTTCAAGCCAAATTAATTAAACCCTAATCATGCATATATGTGGATAAATCAAACATGCAGTCATAAATCAAGGAACAAACAAATTTCAAGAAAAAACCCCTGTTGAGTAAAATCTTTTATTTCACTATATACCGTAAATCGCAGTTTATTAATTATATAGAGAAATATGCAATGAATTTCCCACAAAAAAATCACATAAATCGCAACCTAGCACCAGTAAAGATTCCCTCGAGAACCTTAAGAACATCATCTCCTCCTTCAATAGTGAATACCCATGGGTATCCCCAATGACTGCAATTGTCAGCAAATAGCTCCCGTAAGAACTATTAATCCCATAGTAGAGATCTCCTCTCTATAAGAAAATTTTCGACAATAAGTGTTTGGGTTCCAGAAATGATTCACCAAAGTATATGGGATGATTTTGTGAATCAAAAATAAAGTTTTTTGTCCTAAAAGTGACGACTAAAATACTGCAGATTTTCAATTTTCATTTGGCAAAAGTCTTAATGAAAAATTCTTCCCAAACAACAAAGCAAAAATACTTGAGGCGGCGCAGGTCATTCGAACAATTTCTTGATGTCATTTGAACGACATTAGATGTCGTTAGAAGCTAACTAAGAAATTTCCTGATAAAATGCAAAATAGTATGTGATCATTTGAAGCACAAAGAACAACCTATCTCGCGACCTATCAAATGACATGTGATGTCGTTCAAAGGGATCGTTTGAACGAAATATCAATGTCATTTGAACGACATTCCTTTGTAGTTTAAACGACAGAAACAAAAAATTCATATTTTAAAAAACTCGCCTACAGGTCTTCCAAAAGTTATTTTGACTTAGAAAAATGCCTCATTTTGATAAAAAAAAAGTTTTGAAAAATATCCCAATACTATCGTAAACTAAATTTGAAACTTAAACATAATCCGTACCAAAATCAATATTGTAGATGTTCGTTATTGAAGAAACTTGATATTCGAATCCGTCATCTTGAACAAATAATCGTGAACTTCCTTCGATGGTTGTTGCGGTATACGACATAATCATTGTAAAATCAGGACTCTGGAAATTATGTCATTTCAAATATCCCCCTATGTCTATGCCGGTACAAAATAAAAACAATCTGAATTCTCAATCAAATGCCTATACAAATCTAATACTCTCCCATAACCCCAAAAGTCGAAAGATACCAAAAATGTAAGTCTTAAAAAATATTCAACTTTATAATTTCTTCAAATCAAATCTCTTTACTTTCCTTGCACCTCTTTTGTGTTCTTTTAAAATGATCATCAAAGTCCTACACATAATAAACGATCAAAGTCCTACACACAATAAAAAAAACAAATACCTTCGTGATGTATTGAGTTTGAAATGAGATAAATAAAAATAAAATTAACTCAAGTCAAATCAAATTTCAAATCTCCCCTATAATTCAAACTCTCACTCCCCCATAATCCATAATTCATTCTCCCCCTTTTTATTTATCCGAATAGACAAGGAAAAGAATGAACAAAATAAATATGGTGTGTCACGACAAGCACAACATATATATAACAATTACGCACATGTAAGGATATACTCAAAAAGCTTTCACAATCTCCTTTTGATTTTTCAAAATATTCAAGATTTTTTTTTTTCAAAAACAACACACACCATGAATTTACATTACGATAATCATATCGTGGAAAAGTAATGAATGTGTGTGAACAAATTTGACAGGAAAGTCAACTCAAACATACATAACATATGTGCACGATGAATATAAAAACTCCTAACGAATGAACCCAAAATCATCCTTAGGTGTAAAAGAAATTGAATTCAAATGATATTGCCTCAATCTAATCAGTAAATCAAAGTCTAAAATGATTTCCACACCAATAACGTCTAAAACTATGTAATGCTTTTTCGAGACTTTGTTAGGACATGCAAGCCCGTTGATATATTTCCAACCAAACTCCCTCATATATAATAATGATCATGTATTTTTATTCTTTTATTTTCGTTTCGTTTGAGTGATCATATAAAACTAAACTAGTTTGTCCTTGGCTACTTTTTACAATGCCACACTTTTTTTTGGCTCTTTAAAATGGTGGCTTTAGCGCAAAGGTTATTTTCCCCTTTCGTAGCCATTTCCCATGTATACTCGGTTCGTTTTAAAGACAGGATTGAGATGGAAAAACTTAGACCAACATGTGATAGACAAGCACAATAATCAAATAAATTTGTTCAAGTGTGCATTAAACGAAATTATGAGTCAAATATGTAGAAAGTAATCTCAAATTAATTACTCCAAACATTATAAAGAACATGGATGAAATTATTTATCATATCAAAACACTATCAAATAGTCACATGGATATGGAATGATGTTATGACTTGGTCATCCTAAATGCCCACCCATAAACGGTGTAAAAAAAATATAAAAATCTTTTTGTCTTTTACCAAATATTTTATCAACATAAAATCTTTTTCGCTTTTTCAATTTTTTTTGCAAAAAAGAGAAAATCTTTTTGTATTTTTTCAACTCTTTTTCTTCTTCTTGTTCTTCTTGTTCTCCCCTTATTCTACTCCATCTCCCTCCTCTTCTAATTCCTCTTCCTTTTATTTAGATCCCTCTTCCTTCTTTTCAATTACGACGGGGTCAGAAGAACCAGCCTCAAGAGCTTTTAAAGTTGGAAACTTCTCGACTAAACGAGCAATAAAATTGGTGGTCGTGTTCTTATATTAGAATAAGTAGGCCGCAAACCTTGGGTGTTCTCCATCTGGTAGACTTTCCTTAATGTTCCAAGATTTCAAAAGCTCATCGACATCAATCTCGCTTATATATGGCTCCTGATTTTTTTATGCAAAATGTAAAAGAATAGAGGAAAAAAAAACATTAGCAAAGAGGATAGTAGTTAGATGGCTGGACAATATAGTCTGGGAAAAAGAAAAAAAAAGTGACCTATTTGGGCCTCTCCATAGTCTGAAATTATAGGGCCTTGACGCCTTTCGCCCTCACTAGTAGGAGGATGTTGCCAGTCTCTAACAATAAAATCATGTTCCCAATAATCTTATGGGATTTCAAAATATTCACCACCAGGACCCTCTCAGCTTTCCTGGTTTTTAAATACATGAGACCCCCACCAGTTTGTGACCACACATAGCAGCAGCAGATCTCGGTAAGGCCCAGTTTTATCCTATATAGGGTGTTTATCCTATGGACTCCATTAACTATCTTCTAGACGTTGGGGCACACTGGGTAGGTACAACTTCAAAATATTTGAAAAACTTAAGGAATATTTGGTTTGGGGGAAATGTTAAACCCCCTTAGGTTATTAGAAGGGTATGAATTTAGTGCCCCCTTCAACATCATGAACATTCCAAGGAAGAGCGGAACAATTTATGATCACCCAATCAGGAATATTATATTGGCGCCTAAACTCAGCTACATATTTATTATCTAACATTTCCATAATTTCACAGACAAGGAGAAAAACGTAACTACATTTACGTAATAAGTTCCAAGAAAAACTTGAGAAAGGAAGATCTAGACTTACAATAATTAATGAAGCCTCAAAGGAAAAAAAATGCTAAAGAAGGTGAACTTATCAAAGGCTTAGCAAGCAAGGAGGGAAGTGAACTGATGAAAGGGACTATATCTCTAGTTTGAAACCCGGTGTCAATGATGAATACAATCTCCTAAAAATATTTTTGGCAGTTCAATGCTTTGTCGGACAACAGTACCTTCGCCCATTAAAACAAATCACAAGTGTGCCATGAAGACCTGTTCAGGACAAGCTTACCCCTACATGTCTCTAGTATTTATAAGAATGTCATTTCAAACTCAGGACATGAAGATTTTAAGTTATGGGACCTTTAAAAATTATTGGCCCAAAATCCAAAAGGCCCAAAATTTTTAGGGGCAATAGTGAGAGCCCATTTAATATGACCCAATAAAGTAGCTGACCAACTCAAAATGATTAAAGCATTGTTCCGCCCAAATCATGATTTCATTTACACATGAGTATTTCAGATTTACTAGAACACTTACGAATATAGCCAAATCAGTTACCAATAATCTCAGAAGAGATATTCAGGTACTCCTTGATACATTCACGTGTTATTTGAGTTCCTTATACAACTTAAACTCTATGATGATTTACCTATAAATTGTACACCCTGATCCGGGGTAAAGGAGTGTAACAAAGATTGTTGAGACACACTATAATAAACAGTTCTCTCTCCGTGGACGTAGGAAAATTATCGGACCACGTCTATCGTTGTTGTGTGTGATCTTTACTTTCCGTCTTTGTGATTGTTTTCATGAATCTTTTCATTGTGATATTTCGTGTACTCACAGGAACTATAAAAAAAATTATATCCTTGTTTAAATTAATTGACATTAAATAAATCTTACTGCATGTGGAAACCTTTTCTGGACAAGGCAAGTCATTGAAGTCGTTTTATTGGAGGTCGTATGCTACAAGATTGTGGGTTTATTTTGATTACATCATTTTATGTTAGGAGTAGATGGGTTTTTATGTATTTTTATAATGAGATGGGTGAAATTGTGTAGAGAGATTTAGGTTGGCGGAAACGATATTGGAATTATTGGTTGCGTAGAGAAATTTTATGTGTATGAACTCTAATTATAGTTGAATGGAAAATTGTATGTTATTTACGTTAAAATGGAATGCCAAACACCTCATATATTTTTTTAAAGAGGTTTTGTTTATAATTATATGGAATATATTCTGGAATGTTTCATACAAAGTCTCTCTCTAAATCTCACACCACAATTTCCTTTACTTTTCGATCGTTTTCAACATAAACTCCCTGCAAAGATACAGTTTAAATCTTCCACTTGAAATATTTTTTGGGTTTTGCGGTTCAGTGAATTGATTTTCGTATATTTTGAATTGATATAGGATTTTATTATTTCCATTTCATATGATTTACTGATTGTTATTAATTATTGATTATTGTCATTGCTGTTAGCTACAGTTTATTTCCTTTTTTTTTATTTGTAAATTCCTCATGTTGAAGAACAAAATATTGAACGATCACTATTGTCGAAAAGTTGTGTATTTTGAGGGTAACGCTTCAATACAACGCATTATTACATAGCTACCATTACCCAGATGTGTCATTTCCTTTACTTATTTGACTTGCATGCAGTTTTACGTATTTTTGTTTATGACTATAGAATGTTTATTGCAGTTTTCTTCTTTAATAGTTTTTATTTCGAAATTTTTATGGGCTACAGTTTATTATTATTTGTCATACGTAGAGTTGTAGTGTAGTATTTCAGTGTATTTGTGAATTTAGTTTTTGCATTTTTATTTTAGTGAATTAATTTGTAAGAGTATTTAATTAATTATCCTCTAACTAATTGATTAATTTTTTGTCTCTACCATTGCTGGTACCCAAGTCCGGATGTGAAACGAGGTGGGTTAATAGAAGGTGACAACCGGATGTAAAATTTATGTCAAATCGCGATGAGGCATTCTCTATTTAAAAGAAGAAATGTAAATAAAAATAACATAGATAAAATTAGATTTGGTATGTGGAATTTAGGAACTCTAACTGGCAAGTGTGAGGAACTTATGGATACCTTAGAATGGAGAAAAATCAACTTAGCATGCCTACAAGAAACTAAATGGAAGGGTGAAAAGGCTAGAGAGATAGGTGAAGTTTATAAATTATTTTATTCGGGAGGGAGAGATAATCGTAGAAACGGGGTAGGTATTGTTGTTAATCACTATATGAAAAATAAAGAAGTAGATGTTAAAAGATGGGGAGATAGGTTAATGAACGTTAAGATTATTTTAGATAAAATAATTTTAAATGTTATAAGTTCTTACGCGCCCAATGGAGCTTAAAATGAATCTTTAACCTCGTAGCACACTCATGAGCTTTATGACCCTTATCCTCGCACTCATGGCATCTCTCTTCAACTCTATTAGGGTACTTTTCTCTATCTTTTCAAAAAATTTCTTTCCCAATTTAAACTTTTTATCTTTCTCAAAACTTTTGTTTTCTACGGAAGTATTTTCTTTTCTTAGCTTGATAATTTTTTGAAATTTTTAGCAAAAATAGCAATATCATTTAGATCAAAATCATACTAGCAGCAGAAGAAACCTCCCCTTTCCTTTTAGATTGTACTTTCAAAGTAATCCATTTTTCTCTCAGCTTTTGAATTTTAGATAACATATCGATTTCATAATTTTTAAGGTCTCCTACGAGTTCTTCTAACCTAAGCATATCTGAAATTCCCAACGAATTAAGCATCATGACTTTAGGGATAAAATGGGATGATAGGGATCTCAAAATCTTTTTCACAATGCGCATCTCAGGAATTCTCTCACCCAAATTAAAACTAGAAGTGACTCTATTCGATAATCTAGCATAAAATTCATCAAAAGTCTCAAATTCTAGCATAGTGATAGTCTCAAACTATAGGGTGAGATTTTATAGATTAAAAGCTTTCACAATGTTAGTACCTTCATGAGTGAGTTAGTGGATATCCCATGCTTCCTTAGACGTGGTGCACATCATGATGTGATGGAACTCATGAGGGTTGATGGCTCCAAAAATTTCACTCAATACATGGGAGTTGAAATTAGTCCATTTTAAATCATCATCAGTCCATGCATTGATAAGTTTAGGACTTTTGACATTGTCGTTAGTCATAGTGGGTGGTGTCCACCCTCTTTCACAAACAATCCAGACATTTTCATCAATCGCTTTCAATGTAGACCTCATTCGAGCTTTTCAATACACATAATTTGGTCCATAAAAAATAAGAACAATATTATATAAATTATCCATATAATACCAATTTAAAGATCACACAATAAATTAATGTAATCTGCTCTTATATCAATTTGAAATCGTGAGGCTATATGGAATCACTTGTATCTTAGGTCACCCATAAAAAGATTCAATTTTTAACCAAATTTTTATCTTAACTAGAATTAGGTGTGCATGCAAGATAAAGTCCCAGCTAAGTGTGTCAAACCAAGAGGAAAAATCCCCTTCAGCCAAAACTTATATTTCAGCATGGTATAAGAATTGATAGACACAAGACGAATTACAAATTACTTAGAGATCGACTAAATATAACGCTATGTTGGTCTTCAAGTCTTCTAGAGAACGTGTTGCAGTCCAACACCACCCATAGGAAGTAACTCTTCCCTCGGTATCCACCGATCAACCTCATGATTGTAGAACCCTTTCTTCTTTAGTAGTAGAGTCACAACTCGACAAAAGTCAGTTATAGAGAACACTCTACTAGGGTTTGATGTAGTATATGGAAAGTGGGTTTGATAAACTTAACAAATTATTCTAGGGATGAAGATGATTTGGAAATAAAGTGTTTTTATGAAAAAAAACTTATGGAACTTTTGGAACAGGTGTAGAGTTTCATTTTTGCTAAAAAACTTGTAAAATAAGTCCAAAAGAATCATTTTATGGAAAAATACAAAGTTCGAGGTAGCGAGTTCATTTGGAAAAAAAACACTTCATTTGAACGAGTAACGAGGTGGGTCTCGTTCCACCACACCAAAAATGCCAACTTGTCATAGTCTAAAACCTTGACAAGTCAAACTTGTCACAATATTTGACCATGACAAGTTTGGGGGTGACAAAGGCATTTATCACGGATTTTTTATGTTCAAAGACCGTGACAGGTTCTTAGATTTTTCACGTACTTGTCACGGTCAAAGTCTGTAAAAAGTCCATGACAAATAAAAATTAGTCATGAAATTTGACCTTGACAAGTTCGTGACAAGTTTCCTTTGTCATGGACTTATCACGGTCAGTTCATGACAAATCTGGGCATATTTTAAAAATAAATTGTTGGACAGTATGGCCATTGCCACTGCCTAGCAGTATATTTATGACTATTATAGCAAATTTTAACCTATCCAAATAGCATATATATCAAGCAACATTCAGTATTCAATAACCAACACAAATAAATACAAATATTTATAACAAAAACCAAACCAACATTTGAATATCCATAACCAAATAAAAAAAATACAAATAATATCCAATATCTAAATAAAATAAATACAAATAATGCCATAGATTACAGGATATTGGAGGAGAAAGAAAGGCCACGCAACATATGAATTGAGATACCTATCAATTCGACGAAGGTCGCGTTGTTCTTCCAACCACAAATGTGCATTCTCCTTTCTGGTAAAAAACATGCATGACGAGATCCTTTACCCCAAAGTTTTGCATGATACGTCCACGAACCACTATACTTAGGAGGGTGCCCGGGTCCCTTAACCCCCTCGCTATCGACGTGCCACCAAATACGCCTAATAAAAACTCACTCGTCCAACTGATTGTTGACATAGGCCATTAGACGGGGGTGTTGTTGGGAAATGGATCATATAAGGGCGACGAGTCCGTGTGTATCGGTGAGGTAGCAATGGCATCCTCGTCTATATCCTTCCCCTTGCCCTTATCGGAGGTGGACCCCCACTAACGCTTCATGAAGGCATACATATCTAGGACCATCACCTCCAACCTTAATAGCTTATAGTCATGATTATCCACCTTACGAGCCAACCTAGTGTTGCTCGTATGTATCCCGATCATCCTCGACTTCCCCACCCAAGAGCTCACCCCCGAGTCCTCCCCTTGTGATCTGCTCGAAAGCCCTTGGTTGAGTGCGTCCGTGGCCAAAGATGCTTTGTCGGCATCAGACTGCTTTTTATGCACTTCTTTAAGCTTTGCTTGAAACGACAAAAAGTACACGATTAGTAAATTAAGTAAAAAAAATTATAAGGTAATTAAAAAAATTAAACAATTATAACTTACAATCGTGGATGCCACACTTGGGGCACCTCCTTATCCTTGCCCTTCTTTGTCTGGATTGCCACATAGGCATCGAGTCTATGTGGCCTACCCCTAGGGCCACTCCCTGCCTCTTAAAATAAAATAATACAGAAGCAGTAAGTAACGCAAAGTAATGCAAAATTAGAATAACATAAAACTAAATCTAAGAAAAATAAAAACTTACCATCCTGTGCTCTACCTCGGCGTAATACGTCCTCCCGGAGTAGTGCACGCCCACCTTTTTCACTCGGTTTTCCCTCCCCGATTGATGAGATGCCAATTACCGATCCTCGATCTCATTGTCGTAAAACTGCTACCACTGTGCCAATGAGATCGGCTCCTTCAACGGGATGGTGTCACACACTCTCATAATGGACTCTCGGGTCTGCCCAAAGTATAATGCCCGAATGTTTTTGTTCCACATCTTATACTGATCACTCAACTGTTCCAACGTGGAGTCACGGACATGTGGGGGCAGGGCGAATTGATCCTGTCAAACAAATACAAACCAAAAAGAAAGTAAGTGCTAGTTATATTTAAATTATAAAATATAAATGTAAATGTAAAAATAAATACACAACCTGTAGTGGCCCCAAGGTGGCGAACTTGAACTCGTTTGGCACCTTCCTCCAATCAGTGTACCCCAGACCAATGATCGCCTTCAACAACTCCAGGAATCTAGCCAGTAATGTCGTCTTGTTCTCGACGACGAACCCCAATTTGTCCCATTTTGGACTGCATAGTGGCTAAGGAGCCCTCGTCTCCTCTGCTACCACGATGCCCTGTTGAAGATATTTTCTACAAAAATTGTTGTTATTAATACAAACATGTATATGAGAAAATGCTCAAATCCAAATGAATTAGAATATTGTACGAGTTAGTGACATTATAAATCTAAAAATATTGTTTCAATATCGGGTCATGTCATGGACTTTGAATTAATGCTTAAATTGATTAAAATCCAAATTAACATATTCACTAACCAAAAAACCAATTTTGATTCAAATTCGATAATAACAAAGCACTAGAAGAATACAAGTTAACGATATTACAACCCTAGATGTCAGAATTGCCTAGGGCCAACAAATTCAATGGCCATCTAAGTGTTTAAATCCACCAGTCAATAATAATTCAAGAATTCAAAATAACAATGCAAATAATAATGCCTTTTATTAGAAATTACTAGGGCCAACCAACTCAATGGCCATCTAAATGTTTAAATCCACCAGTCAACAACAATTCACGAATCCCAAATAATTCAACAATCTCGATGTGTGTGTGTGTGTGTGTGTATATATATATATATATATATATAGAGAGAGAGAGAGAGAGGTACCAAAATGTGTGGAGAAAGAGAGACAGTCGCCAGTGATGCAATTAGAGAGAGAAACTAAATTTCAATTTCAGAATAAATACCAATTTCAATTTATAACAAAAATCAAATACACACTATACCAAAAACCAAATATTAAATACCAATTTCAATTTATAATACTAATTTCAATTTCAAATTCAATTTAATTTGAAATACCAATTCCAATTTATAATACCAATTTCAATTACATTAGTCGTGAAATACCAAATTTAATTTGAAATACCAATTCTAATTTTTAATAACCAAAATACACACACAATTAAAAAAAATCAATACCATATACACACACACATAGTGACCCACACACACACACTGACCCCCCTCCCCCCCCCCCCCCCCCACACACACATACCCACTTACCCACACATACGCACATAGACCCACATACACACACACACACACTGCTCACACACGCACACACACACAAAAAAAACTCACACCCACCCACCCCGACACACAGAGGGGAGAGAGAGAGAGAGAGAGAGAGATACCTGATGATATGAGAGAGCAAGAGAGAGAATCGCATGAGGTTTAGAGAGAGAGAGAATAAAGGAGGGAAGAAAACGAGGGAAAGAAAAAATGAAGTTGCTAGATTTTTTGTTTTTAATGTTGTCATGGACCTGTCACGCTCTATGACCGTGACAAGTTTACAAGGTTATCATGGTATTTGAACGTGACAAGTCCGTGACAAACAATCAAAGACCATGATAAAAAATGAGTTTTTGTTACGGTCTTTGACCATGACAAGGGTGGTCGGGTCAAGGGTGACATTTTAGACGTTTTGGTGAAGTGTTCGAACGAAAGGCCTAACCCGTTCGAACAAACTTCCAACGTACTTTCAATTCAAGTAGTTTTGTCAAACAGAGGCTACACATTAAAAGATCGTTAGAAGTTCGTTCTAACGACTTAAGCATTTTATTCCAATGACATTACAACTTTGTTATAACAAGAACAAGATCTCATACTGACGAGCTGCAAAACTCGTTCCAACGAACTGAGAAATAAAAATATTTTCTTTTGAAAATCCTTTTATGAAAAAATGCCTCGAGTAAAAAATAAATCATCCTAGAATATATTTGATTGAGTAAAATCAAAACCTCAAATCCGTATACCTCCATATTGTATTCGTTCGATTCCAACGACTTGAATTTCGAAAATGATACTCGGTCACAAATGTGTCTTCAAAGATCGTGGAAGCAAATGTGAATGTAGAGTTCGATTTGTAACAGGATATGCCAAAATATCTATACTATGAGTAATTATAAAATCTTGATCTTATACTCCCAATTTTCTAGTTGGCTAGTGTTTGTATTTATGTGTAAAATTTTCAACTAATGAGGATTAACACCCTTAAAATAACTCTAAATTCGCATGTAACTAAAAGACCTAATTTTGGGTATCTAAATGAGGCCAAACTACTTGTCTCCTATGAGTTCCATTTGATCAAAATAGAAACTGGTTCCTACTATATCAAGCTTGTTTATAGTGAAATTTCCTATAATGTGCACAATTGTAGATTTTCAAATTTGCAATTAATTGGTTACTTTTTTTTATTTAGGGCTTGTTAGATAATTAGGGTTTGATTTGGAAGAAAAGATAAAGTGAGGGTGTAAGGACATTTTTGTCCATTAGCATTTTATATGTCGTACGCCGTTACACCGTTGAGGAAATTCAAGAATCATATGCTCATCAACGGATCCGAATATCAAAAGGAGAAAAGAAATCAAGGGAACAGACCGGACCGATCTGATCCAGATAAAAGAACCGATCCGATTAATCCGGACTGATCCGGCTAAAGGGACCGGACCGATCCGCTTGCTGAGTTGAGACCAGTACACCCCGGATCCATAACGAACCGATGAAGGCAAAAAGGCCAAACCGATCCGACTGCTACCGGACCGATCCGCCTCTGTTAAAAAGAACCGATCCGAGTTTACCGGACCGATCCGCCTAAGGGACCGGACCGATCCGACGAGGATAATCTCAACCAGATCGTGTTGCAGATTTTTTTAGGGTTTTGACTCCTTATTTAAACCACGAACAGTAGTTGGTTTTCTTAAGACTTTCCCACGATTATCAGAGCATATCAACCCTAAAGTCTTCACCTATTGAGTCCTATGATTCTAGGTTTTTAGATTCACACATCTTCCACATCTATGTGAATCAAGTTTTGTAACCCAAGAACATCATTGCTGTTGTTCAACCCTTGTGAAGTGGACCGCTTCTTCCTCTTCATTACAGCCCTACTGAAAAGGGTTTCTTCCAGCCGCGACTACAGAATCCGATACCCGAGGGTAATTCTTAGTCAACCTGTATTTCATTGTAATCCGATTGTAAACCGTCTTTTACAAATTATAGTGATATACAAATGGTTTTGCCCCTGTGGGGGATTTTTCCTTAAACTTTGTGTGTTGAATATTTATTGCATGATTTCATATTGTTTCAATCACACCTAGTTGCATGCTTAGGGTTAATTTGGGTTAAAAAGGGTATTTATTATATTATTTCTTAATTGAACGCAAGCGCCAACTCTTTCAAATTGGTATCAGAGCGGGTTACGCCAATCTATCGCGTATTCCTTACTTTCGCAAAATTTTTCTAAAGATATCAATTTTTTGAAATAAATTGATTTTTGAAAAGAGCGTGTTCATATGGAGAAGTCATATTATAAAATGCCTATTTTTGACGGGTCAAATTATGCTTATTGGAAAGCCCGTATGAGGTCGGCTTTAAAAGCCATTGATGAACGTGTCTGGATTTTGGTTGAACGAGGGTGGACTCCTCCCACTGTGACTGTTGATAATGTGACCAATTTGAAACCTGACATTACTTGGACTGATGAAGAATTTAAATGGTCATCTTTTAATTCTAAGGGTCTAAGTGCTATTTTCGGGTCTGTCACACCTGATGAGTTCAAACGCATAATGACGTGCACCACGTCAAAAGAGGCATGGGATGTTTTGCAACTTACCCATGAAGGAACAAATGCTGTTAAAGAGTCAAAATTGCAAAATTTAACAACTCAATTTGAAACCATCACCATGCATGAAAATGAATGTTTTGATGAATTTTATGCTAGGCTTTCTGACATTGTTAATACTAGCTATAATCTTGGTGAACATATTCCAAATGCTAGAGTTGTTAAAAAGATTCTTCGTTCCCTTCCTAAGCGTTTTATACCTAAAGTCACTGTGCTAAATTCCTTGGGTAATTTAAATACTCTAAAATTGGAAGAACTGGTAGGAGATTTACAAACTTATGAAATAGACATGTTTCCTAAATCTGCCAAGCCAAAAGATAAGGGAATTGCCCTTAAAGCCCAAGAGAGAAAAAGTGAGGGGTCGGCTATAAAGAGATTCGAGTCATCTAGAAAGTTAGAAAATTCTGATTCTGAATGTGAGTTTGACTTAGATGATTTGGCCTTATTTGCTAAAAACTTCAAGAAAATTCTGAAATTTAAGAAAAATGGGAATTTCAAAGATAAAAAGAATTTTTAGAAAAATAAGGTTGAAAAGAAAGATTTCAAAGAACCCCCTAAAGATAGTGAGAGGTGTTTTGAGTGCGACGGTAAGGGACACAGAGCGTTTGAGTGTGCCACTCGTCTAAATAGGGAAAAGGGTAAAGCTGTCCTAAATGCTACCCTTAGTGATGACAGTGAGGTCGAGTCGGTGGACTCAGGAGATGAGTCACCGCATGAGCGTAACTTCACCGCGTTCATGGCTAGTCATGTGAGTACACCATGTGCATCTCACGACGATGGAGATGCTACCTCACAGAGACACCTCGGCAGTGAGTGCGAAGAGAGTGAGGGAGAGGAGGAAGGTAGTGAGGACGAGAGTAACCTTCAACGCGCCTACGCCGAGTTATATAATGAGTCTTTCAAAACTAAAAAACGTAACAAGGCGTTAGTTCTTAGAATCACCGCGTTAGAAGAAGAGTTAGAAGAGACGAGAGAGAGAGAGTCCTCCACCTGCATCGCCATGAGAGAGGGAGAGTCTGCCTGGTGTAGTAAAGAGAATTTGCTTAAAGAGAGAGAGAGCAGTTTTGAGAAAGAGAAAGCGGACTTGACTAAACAAGTGGCTAGTCTTACGAGTGAGCTCCATTCCTCCCTGGAAACTCGAAAGAAACTTGAAGCCCTTGTTGCTCAGCTTACTCATGACCTTGAGAGAGTTAGGAAAGTCAAGGTACAAATCGAGGACAGATCTGGGAAGATGGGAAAGATGCTCCTCGGTCCCGCTTTAGGTTTTGGTGACAGGCAACGAATAGGTTTTGATGGTGCCTCCACGTCCCAAATTGCACCCGGACCAATTCCTGAGTTCACTACGACTCCTTATGGCCATCATAAAAAACCAAGAAGGAGAGTTCGACTAAGAAAAGCAAACAAAGGTCCTCCTAATACTGTGCTCTTTTGCTCCCATTGCAAAAGAAATGGACACCTTAGGGATGATTGCTATAAGTTGGGTCGGACACGACGTACGTTTGCTCCACCACATCAGACTGATGAGTTTGCCAGTTTAAGAGAGCGTGTTGAGTTTCTAGCCGCCACATCACAGAGTTTGATGGAGGAATTCCGACGGATGACCTTACCATCAATGAATGCGCCACGCATTCCGGCTAAAACCAACAACAACAAGGGAATACAAAAAGGTACCTACACTTGGGTTCCTAAGAAAGAGAAAAAGGCCCTTGTTGTCCATGTCGCTCTCAAAGCACATAATACCTCACAGTGGTATTTTGATAGTGGATGCTCCAGACACATGACAGGTGATGTCTCATATTTTACCCATCTTGAGGATTATAATGATGGGAGAGTCACCTTTGGAGATGGTAGAAAATCTAGCATAGTTGGACGAGGTACAGTAGAGTTACCAGGATTTCCAAAGCTAGAGAACGTGCTGTACGTCAAAGGTTTGAAAGCAAACCTTCTTAGCATCAGCCAGCTGTGCGACGATGACTTTGCAGTAAAGTTTGACATGGAAGCTTGTAAGGTCTATAATCAAGCCGATAAACTTTTAGTGCAAGGGGTGAGGACAGAGGATAACTGCTATGGGACTGAGCCCACATCCTCACTAGTTTGCAACAGCGCCACGATCACTCCTATGGATCTGTGGCACCAACGTCTAGGTCATATGAACGTTAGAGACTTATCTCGTTTAGTCAAAAAGGACCTAGTACGTGGCTTACCATCTCTTGGAAAGCCAACTTCCATGATTTGTGGACCCTGTCAGTTGGGAAAACAAATCCGTAGCCCTCATAGGAAGTTGAATTCCATTACCACCTCCCGTGCTCTTGAGTTGATTCACATGGATCTTATGGGTCCTACTCGCACGGAGAGTCTAGGTGGTAAGAGATACATTCTCGTGATGGTAGACAATTTCTCTAGATACTCTATTGTAGGTTTTCTAAGAGAGAAATCTGATGCTGTAGAATTTCTAACGACCAAGTGCCGTGTCCTGCAAAATCAACACGGGGTCACTATTAACAGAATACGTAGTGACAACGACACTGAATTTAAGGAAGCAAAGGTGGATTTGTACTGTGATAGCCTTGGGATCAAACATGAGTTTTCTGCTGTGAGAACTCCTCAGCAAAATGGGATTGTTGAGAGGAAGAATAGAACAATCCAAGAGATGGCTAGATCTATGCTTCTAGGTCGTAAAGTTTCTAGGAGATTTTGGGCAGAGGCAGTGTCTACTGCATGCCACACGGTGAATAGGGTTTATCTTCGTCCACACACACTTAAGACGCCTTATGAATTGTGGACTGGCAAGAAACCCAACTTGGCATATTTCCGTGTTTTGGGGAGTAAATGCTACATTCTACGGGATAGAGAGCAATTAGGAAAGTTTGACTCCCGGAGCGACGAGAGAATATTGCTAGGATATTCATCGAACAGTAGAGCGTACCGGGTTTTTAACCTGAAGAGCTCTAAGGTTATGGAATCAATAAACGTCACTGTGCAAGATGACGAACCTCCGACGGTTATTGATCCTAACCTTCAGTGTGAGGATGAGGATTGTTCTGACAGTGATTTTCCTGTTCCTCTCCCACACTCTGTGGACCCTATTCCTGTGTTAGCGGACACACCTTCTTGGGTTCACAAGAGTCATGATCCTTCAGCCATTCTTGGCGATCCCACTCTAGGGGTCAAGACTCGTGCTCAACTAGAGAACGTTGTTAGTCATCATTGCTACACGTCCAAAGTCGAGCCCAAGAACCACAAAGAAGCACTCAAAGATGAACACTGGATATCTGCTATGCAGGATGAGTTGCTTCAGTTTAAGAAGAGCAATGTCTGGGAACTTGTCCCCCGACCTAGTAATACTAATGTTATTAATACCCGGTGGATTTTCAAGAATAAAATGGATGAAAATGGTACCATAATAAAAAATAAGGCTAGGTTGGTCGCTCAAGGCTACACACAGATGGGTGTAGACTTTGGGGAGACATTTGCTCCTGTTGCGAGGCTTGAGTCCGTCCGTCTTCTGCTCGCCATCGCATGTCATCTGCACTTCAAGGTATATCAGATGGATGTCAAGAGTGCCTTTCTGAATGGCATTCTACAGGAAGAAGTTTATGTGGAACAACCAAAAGGGTTTGAAGACCCTCAACACCCTGAGCACGTCTACTACCTGAGAAAATCCTTGTATGGTTTGAAGCAAGCACCCCGTGCTTGGTACGAGAGGCTTACTTCCTATCTCTTAGCTTGTGGCTTCAAGAGAGGGGGAGTAGATTTGACGTTGTTCGTCAGGAGAGATGACGGTGCTATCTTGGTTGCCCAAGTCTATGTGGACGACATAGCCTTTGGATCCACATGCTCCCAGTATGCTCATCACTTTGAGGAGGAAATGAAAAGTGAGTTTGAGATGAGCATGGTTGGTGAGCTTACATTCTTCCTTGGTCTCCAGGTTCATCAGCTAGAGGATGGGATGTTCATCTCCCAATCCAAGTATGCTAGAGACCTTGTGAAGAAATTTGTTTTAGACTCCGCTAAGCATGCACGTACACCTATGAGTACCACTACCAAGCTTAGTAAGGACACTACAGGCAAGGACGTAGAGCAAACCTTGTATCAGAGTATGATAGGCAGTCTTCTCTACTTGACTGCTAGTCGTCCCGACATTGCCTTTAGTGTTGGAGTCTGTGCGCGTTATCAGGCGTCTCCTAAAGAGTCACACTTACTCGCTCTAAAACGTATTATCAAATACGTGAGTGGGACTCTCTCATACGGTATTTGGTATTCCTTTGATACCGATGATCGTTTGTCTGCCTATTCGGATGCCGATTGGGCCGGGGACGTAGATGGATGTAAGAGCACTTCGGGTGGGTGTTTCTACTTTGGTTCTGCTCTTGTCTCTTGGTTGAGAAAGAAGAAAAACTCCATCTCTTTGTCCACTGCGGAGGCTGAGTACATCGCCGCCGGGAGTTGTTGCACGCAACTCATGTGGATGAAGCAAATGTTGGAGGATTATGGGATTTCACGGGACACCATGTTCATTTCCTGTGATAACACGAGTGCGATACACATATCTCGCAATCCTGTCCAACATTCGCACACAAAGCACATCAGGTTACGCTAGCACTTCATACGTGAGTTAGTTGAGGAGAAGGTCGTATCCCTGAGTTTTGTTACGACGGACCGTCAGTTAGCCGATATTTTCGTGAAACCTTTAGATGCCCTTAGATTTGAGAGTCTTAGGAAGTCTTTGGGGATTTGTACAGTTGACTGAGGGGTTGGTCCATGTCTAGCATAGGTTGCATTACCATTTACATATCATCTGATGCCTATTGCTAGATTGTATTATTAGTGTGCTGTATTTTTGTATAAATTTTTTTATTCTTTGAAAAAATACAAAAAGATTCTGTTTTTAGAAAATTTTTTAGAAAAACGCAAAACGATTTTTATTTTGATCAAAATTTTTGAAAAATTCAAAAAGAGATTTGCCTTTTATGGATGAGTATTTAAGATAGCCAAGTCACAACTTCATTCCATATATCCATGTGACTGTTTGATAGAGATTTGAGAGGCTACATCATTTCATCCATGTGCTTAACATTGATTGGAGTCCTTGAGATGTAATTAGTGATATTTCCTACATGCTTGACTCCTATATCCTTTATTGCACACATGCACGGCTATATTTGATTGTTGCACTTGTCAATCTCATGTTGGCTTGAGTGTTTCCATCTCAATCCTGTCTATGCAATGTATAAAATGCGA
This sequence comes from Sambucus nigra, assembly GCA_949130495.1. Taxonomy (NCBI): domain Eukaryota; kingdom Viridiplantae; phylum Streptophyta; class Magnoliopsida; order Dipsacales; family Adoxaceae; genus Sambucus; species Sambucus nigra. The sequence continues at coordinate 643,796,099 of OX422207.1, read as the reverse complement.
TAAAACTTGACAAGATTGGATTGCATGTAAAAACCGTTTTGGTGAGACTGTGTGTATATTTTCTTAACGGGGAGGGGCTGCGAAAGTTGATTCTTATCCTTTGCGCAAAAGCCACCGTTAAAAGGACCTAAAAAATGGAGGAATTTTAATATCCGAGGTCCTAAGAGGTTAAAAGAGCCCGAAAAAAATTAATAAGGCAATAAAAAGCAATTCATGCCAAATATGGGCCATTTAGGTTTCACCCAATTCTCCAAAGTTTGAGAATTTAGTATTCCTCTTTTCAAAATATAAATCTGAGGGAGTTTGGTTGGAGATTGAAAAACGGGTTTGCACTTCCTTGAAAGTCCTGAAAAAGCATGAAAAACATTTTGGACGTTATTGGTGTAGAAATCACTTTGAGCTTTGAATTGTTTATTTGATCGAGTCAATATCTTATACTGTCACTCTTTTACACCAAAGGAAGCATTTGAGTTCATTCGTTAGGACTATCCAATATTCATCGTGCACATATGTCATGTTTGTATGTTTTGATTTTCCTATCGAATTTTGATCACACCCATTCTTTTACGCTATCACCGACTTGGTTATTTTATGTTCATTCATGGTGTGATTTTATGCCTTGTGACACCCCGCACTTGCTTATCTGATTTATTTCTCTCTTTTGTCTATCTGGGGACATCATAAAAAGGGGGAGAAAGAATTATCTTATTATGGGGGAGATTTGAAATTTTTGAGTTTTGTTCATAAATTGGTATATATGTTTGTCTCATTTCAAACTCGATATGTCACTTGGTATTTTGCTTTGTCTCATGTGTGTAGGTACTACTTTGATAACTGAATTGCACACCCTGATGAGAAAAGCGTTAAGATCCCTGAAGATTTGAAGATCAAACGATGCAGTCTTATTCACTTGTACTCTTTCAGTTTTGGGTTCATGGAAGGGTAGATTTGTATAGGCAATTATTTATGATTGATAATTCGGATGTTTGTTTTTATGTATGTACCGGCATAAACATAGGGGGAGATTTGTAAGGACATTTTTGTCCATTAGCATTTTATATGTCGTACGCCGTTACACCGTTGAGGAAATTCAAGAATCATATGCTCATCAACGGATCCGAATATCAAAAGGAGAAAAGAAATCAAGGGAACAGACCGGACCGATCCGATCCAGATAAAAGAACCGATCCAGTTAATCCGGACCGATCCGGCGAAAGGGACCGGACCGATCCGCTTGCTGAGTTGAGACCAGTACACCCCGGATCCATAACGAACCGATGAAGGCAAAAAGGCCAAACCGATCCGACTGCTACCGGACCGATCCGCCTCTGTTAAAAAGAACCGATCCGAGTTTACCGGACCGATCCGCCTAAGGGACCGGACCGATCCGACGAGGATAATCTCAACCAGATCGTGTTGCAGATTTTTTTAGGGTTTTGACTCCTTATTTAAACCACGAACAGTAGTTGGTTTTCTTAAGACTTTCCCACGATTATCAGAGCATATCAACCCTAAAGTCTTCACCTATTGAGTCCTATGATTCTAGGTTTTTAGATTCACACATCTTCCACATCTATGTGAATCAAGTTTTGTAACCCAAGAACATCATTGCTGTTGTTCAACCCTTGTGAAGTGGACCGCTTCTTCCTCTTCATTGCAGCGCTACTGGAAAGGGTTTCTTCCAGCCGCGACTACAGAATCCGATACCCGAGGGTAATTCTTAGTCAACCTGTATTTCATTGTAATCCGATTGTAAACCGTCTTTTACAAATTATAGTGATATACAAATGGTTTTGCCCCTGTGGGGGATTTTTCCTTAAACTTTGTGTGTTGAATATTTATTGCATGATTTCATATTGTTTCAATCACACCTAGTTGCATGCTTAGGGTTAATTTGGGTTAAAAAGGGTATTTATTATATTATTTCTTAATTGAACGCAAGCGCCAACTCTTTCAGAGGGATATTTTGGTAAAAAAACTATTGAGGGTTAAGATTAATTACGAAATAGAGTACTGCTAATGGAGTTGGATGTCTCTTAGGTTTTTGGGGTTATGTCTAACACATTAGTGAAGTGGAGTTATGTCAAATAAGACATATTAAGTGTGGGGTTGCGTAAACAAGCCTAAAAACCCCAAAACAAAAAATCTCTCTTAGTATTTATCAAGGACCGAGTGTTCCCACACCGATATAATACTCCCTCACTCCACTCTTATCTACAAAGACTTTCTTACCCTTAAAATCCATTTGACTCCACTTCACTTTAAGCCCACTATTCCTTATTTTTCAACATTCTAACATCTTCTCTAATGGTCATTCGAGGGGCACGTGAGCAAATACCTTTGACACTAAGGTATTTGGACACTAAGTGACATCCAAAAAAATGAAAAAATCCTTCTTTGTTCATCTTCATCTCATTCACTTGATTTTTATTTTATTTTAATACAATACTGATTTTAGATTTTATACTTAAATACATTTTAAATTAAAAATTAGCATTTGCCCAAAATAGTTTAAAAAATTGTTACCTTTAATTGACACATGACATTTTAAACTAAATGTAATTAAAATTCTAAAAAAATAGAAAACTAAAAAAGAAAATTCATTTTAATTTAAAAAAAATCAAAAACCACAATGCTCCGTGTTTAATGCCTAAATTTCATTTCCAATAGTATTTTAGTATTTATTTTGTTTAGGAAATAAGTAAATAAGTCTTTAATCTATACTGCATTACTTAGGGTTGTAGATCTTTTATTTTTGACTTTTAGCTATTATTTTTATTGAACAGGTTTGAATTTATTTTTGTTATATATATATTGCTAGTTGTCATTTTCCTTGAATATCCTAGGTAGTTCAAATTTATTTTCTTTTAGATGATTTGAGTTTTAACCATTTTTTTTTCAGATTTTGGTTAGGTGCCATAATTAGTAAAGACTTTTTTTAATAATCAAATTTCTTGTGAAAATTAAATTACATAAATGCAGTATACCTTGTAGATACATCTTTGTAGATAGGACTAAAATAAAAAATAAAAAAAACTATATATTTTAAGATGGAGAACACTATTTGTATAAAAATATTTAATTAAATGAAGTTTAATTGTTTATATGATAAAGTGGAGTGACTTATAAAAGTTTGAGTGCAATGAGTTTTTAAGGGTAAGAAAGTCTTTGTATCTCAAAAATTGAGTTAAATGTTTTTATATTATAATAATTCATAAGTTTTTTTAAATAGAAAGAAAAGTTAGGTGAGAATAAAAATACGTTTTTATTAAAGGGCTTACTCTCATTTATCTATTTGCACAAGCAGATTCTTAGTTTTCTAATTCATAAGTTTTTTTAAATAGAAAGAAAAGTTGGGTGAGAATAAAAATACGTTTTTATTAAAGGGCTTACTCTCATTTATCTATTTGCACAAGCAGATTCTTAGTTTTCTTCTATCCGTATCTCGTCTTTGGTTATATGTGGAGGTAAGTAATCACTAAAATTTGAGCAAAAATCATAATATACATAAAAATTTCTTCTCTTTCATCTGTTTTCTGTGACCCTTTCATGGATTACTATGTATTGTGGGTTCCTTGGTAACCTATTCAAAACCCAAATAGAGGGTCTCTGTGTTTGTGAGCATTCTGGTTGTCTTTTGGATGTAAAATTAGAAGAATCTAAACATGTTGAAATTTCACTGTTTTGCTCGTGAGACTATTTTTTGGGGGTTTGGTGCATTGGAATTTTCATACAATATGAAAATACTTGATAGATTCTTTTATATTCTATCTATCATTAATAAAACAAACAAAAATTAGACGAGTTGAGCAAATAGAGTAGACAGGGGTGTGTGAGTTGAGCAATGAATGTGAAAATGTAATATGTTAATTAAACCCTAAATCTAATGGTAATAAATCTAATCATAAAACCAGATCGTAACCTCAAGCTTGACCCCTTTCTTTGTTGAAAATGGATTAAGAAGGCTTTTTTTTTTTTTTTTTACTTTTTAATAACATAGTCTATGGCAAAATTAATCAACAAATAGAAGAGTGCCGAAGCTTCCCTATATATATATACACTCATGCATACAGTCATGTGTTTGAGCGAATTAGTTCAGATTTTAAGAGTGCGAATCAGACATGTGTCACCTGGCGGTGACTCCAGAAAAGAGAGAGAGTGCACCTATAATTTAGGTGATAATTTCTAGGTGCACCGTTAGGTGACACATGTTCGGTCCGCATTCTTAAAATGCAGACTAGTCCGCACAAGAACATATATATATATATATATATATATATATATATATATATATATATATACGAGCCGATCTGTTTGGTTAATAAAACGATCTGAAATTTTGAGTTCTTATTTTGGTTGCTGATTTCGAAACCGATTGGTGAGTTGAGTTCTTATTTTGTTTTTCAAACAAATCTGGGTCGATAGTTACGAGTTGGGTTTGAGAGTTTTTAAGATTTGGGTTTGAGTTCTTTAGACGATTTTCTTCTGTTTAAAAAAAAACAATTTCGAGTTTTTGAAATACTCGATCTAAAGTTGTTGGATCAAAAATCGATCTAAGATCCGTGTTTAAAATCCCCGATCTAATTTTAGTTTTTAGAAGGGTGATATTGTTTACACCCACCTTTTGTGTCTAGATAGCCGGTTACAAATTCTAAATGAATAATTATAATAGGACAATATTATCCTACTTGTTGAACCCGAGTTAAATTGTTCAGTTAAAAAGATTTTTTGAACGCACAAAACCTATTCCGGTCATGCTTACCTTGTGCGTCGAATCTGACCCGGAAGGGTTTGAACATATTTTTTTGGACACGAGATCCGAAGACCTGAAGACATGTTTATTAAACGAGTAGGGTCTGGATCTTATACAAGACCCGACCCCGAAGATCCGCCCGAGTTGTACATTATTATTTTATATATATATATATCTTACCAATAGAACATGTAAGTATTATATTCAAAAATATATATTTATGTTTATAATAAATATAAATAATATATGTTTTATTTATACTAATAATATTCTATAATACATTACAAAATATATTAATTTAAGATGAAAAAATAAAGAAGGGGGATAAAATAAAATAAATATAAAATAAATGTATATATTTGACTAGACCAGATTCCGAGCCCGAGACCCGAAGATCCGAACGGATCCGAGTCTAGATCTAATATTGTACAACCGATGAAGACCCGAACCCGATTACACGAATCTGAATCTCCCTAAATCCGACTCGTCTCCCACCCGTTGACAGGCCTCCCACCCCCCCCCCCCCCCCCCCAATTGATAGCCATATATATAAATATAAAACTCTCTTTGCCCACCTCCTAAGGGATGGGATATTTCTTTCTTCATCTGTATCTTAACCTCTATTTTCAGACATGCCTCAACCACCATCTCCATTCATCCCTGTATATTTATACTGATATGTGTCTAACAAAAAAGAATCATTTTTATCTAGTTGATCTTATTGCCAAACCATTTTTTTTGTTTTAACAGAAACCCATCATGAATATTTGAGTTTTAGAAAATAACTTCAAGATATTTTTTACTAGATAACCAGGTCCGATAAAAGAAAAAAAAGGTTGGAATAGGTTACGTGTGAAGAAGGTTTTGGAGCGTCCATTGTGAACAGGTTGGGATGGATGTTAGTGAAAGAACTTTCTGAAATGGTTTTTTGTGAATTCAAGTTTTCCCTTTTTTTTATAGACACCCATGATAATTAGGGTTATATACAGAATATTGGGGTTGGTATAAAAATACCCTTTCAGAAGCTACAGTACCCATTTTTTTTGCTTTATTTTTTTATTTTTAAAAGGAAAAAAATAACTGATTTAAGTTTTTGTTCACGATATGTGTAAAAACGACTTGAATTTCTTTATTAAAAAAATGAAAAAAACAAAGGGAAAAATCAACGACTTTAATTTTCGTGATTGAGTGGAGTTACACATATTTTTATCTGAGGGTGATAACCAAGACAACGATTTATTGCAAATCTTCCATTTACACAGGGGTGTCTTTTCCTTTACTAATTTTTTATTTTATTGTTTCAATATTATTGAACTTGCATGAAGTTGTATGTATTGTTGTTTATGAGCATAGAATGTGTATTGGAGTTTTCTTCTTTTATATTTGTATCTTCACTAATTGTATGACTAGAGTTATTATTATTTTTATCATACGGAGAAGTGCATTTGTATCATTTCAACATATATGTGATTTTAGTGTTAGCACATTTACTTAAGTGAATTAATTTGTTAGAGTATTTAGTTAAATAACTAATTAATTGGTTAATTAATACTTTTGATTCTACCATTATTAGTGCCTAAGTCCATATGTGAAACGGGGTGGGTTAGTGTCAGGTTGACAGCCGACTGTAAAATTCATGTCAAATCTTGATGATGGATTCTTTAGTTAAAATAAGAAACGCAAGTAAAAATAACATACATAAAATTAGATTTGGTACATGAAATTTAGGTACACTAACTGACAAGTGTAAAGAACTTATGGATTCCTTAAAATGAAGAAAAATTAACATAGCATGCCTACAAGAAACTACATTGAAGGGTGATAAGGCTAGGGAGATAAGAGAAGGTTATAAACTGTTTTATTCGGGAGGGAGAGATAATCGTAGAAATGGGGTACGTATTGTTGTTGATCACTATATGAAAGATAAAGGTATGGAGGTTAAAAGATGGGGAGATAGATTAATGAACATTAAGACTGTCTTAGATAAACCAATATTGAATGTTATAAGTGCTTACGCACCCCAATGAGCGTTAAATGAAAATGTAAAGAAACTATTTTGGAAATTATTGGACGAAGTATTACAACAAATTCCTACGCATGAATACATATTGTTAGGAGGTGATTTAAATGGACATTCCTGAGTAGAACTAGACGGTTGTCCAAGTATACACGGAGGTTGTGGTTTTGGTAAGAGAAATGAAGGAGGGGAAACTATCTTAGAATTTGTTAATGGATACGATCTAGTGTTAACAAACATATTTTTAAAATCAAGGAAGAATATGTAATAACATTTAAAAGCGGAGTGAATAAAACTCAAATAGATTATTGCTTACTTAGAAGAAGAGACTTAAACACATGCAAAGACTGTAAATTTATACCAGGTGAAATCTCAACAAATCAACATCGCCTATTAGTAATAGATTTAACCATTAAAGGATTTAAGTACCGAAAATAGAAAATAGGTTATCAAAATATAGAATAGAATGATTTAAAAGGATGCAAAGAGATAGAATTAATGGATTAGTTTCTGTTAAACATGAAGTGGAATTGAGACGACAATGTTAACAATATTTATTCTAAGACAAGAATGATATTGAGCAAATAGGTAAGAAAATTTTAAGTGGGACTAGAGGAAAAAGATTCATTAAAAAAGAGACTTGGTGGTGGAATGAGGAAGTGCAAAAGATAATACAAAAGAAATAAGTTTTAAAAGGGGGTAAAAGAGTAAAAAATCAAGAACGCGCTAGATAATCTTTATAGTAAATTAGGTACCAAGGAAGGAGAAAAGGAGCTATATAAATTGGTAAAGAATAGAAATAGACTGATAAAATATATGGGTCCAGTTAAGTGTATTAAAGACATAAACCAAAATATATTGATTAACGACAAAGAAATTCTTGATAGATGGGAAGAGTATTTTCAAGGATTATTGAATGAGGAATATCCCAGAAAGGATATCGAGAATATAAAACCGAATATAGGAATGATATGTCTGATTACTGAAAAACAAATAGATATACCAATAAGAAAAATGGAAAGGAACAAAGCGGTTGGACCAGATAAAATATCCATTGAGGTATGGAGGACCCTTGGAAGTATAGAGGTATAATGGTTAACATGTTTATTTAATAAAATTTTAAAAGAGGGAAACATGTTGGGTGAGTGGAGGAAAAGTACCATAATACATTTGTATAAAAATAAAAGGGATATAAAAACTACGATAATTATAGAAGAATCATACTGATGAGTCACACTATGAAATTATAGGAAAATATTATAGAACAAAGATTAAGAGATGAGTCAACTATTTTGGACAATCAATTTGGATTTATGCCGAGGCAATCCACCATGGAAGCGATTAATTTATTAAGACAGTTAATGGAGAAATGTAGAAGTAAGCATAAAAATTTACATATAATCTTTGTAGACCTAGAAAAGGCATATGATAGAGTACCAAAAGATATTATATGGTGTACTTTAAGGAGGAAAATAATCCCTCTAAGTTATATTAAAGTTATTGAAGATATATATGATTACACAAAGACTAAAGTAAGAACTATTTGTGGAGAAACTAATGATTTTATGATTAAAGTGGGTTTAAAGTCCTTACTTATTTGCTGTAGTATTGAATGAGATCAATAAAAACATATAAGAAGATGTCCCATGGTGTATGTTGTTTGAAGATGATATAGTTTTAGTAGACACTTCAAAGGAGGCCTTAGCGATGAAAGTAGATATTTGGAGAAATGCCTTAGAGACTAAGGGACTAAAAATTAGTAGGAATAAAACTGAATTTATGGAATGTAAATTTAATAATGAGGTGTATGATAGCATAATGTTAAAGATTGAAGAAAAAGTGATAAATCAAACTAATAAATTTCGATATTTAGATTCAGTGTTACAAAGTAATGAGGATATTGATAAGAATGTTAAGAGTACAATATCAACTGGTTGGATGAAATGGACGCAAGCAAGTGGGGTGTTATGCGACAAGAGGATAACTAATAAATTAAATGAAAAATTTTATAGAACGGTTGTTAGGCCAGCGACCCTATATAGAGTGGAGTGTTGGTATGTAAAGAAAAAACATAAAAAAAGTCTCCATGTTAGTGAGATGAGGATGTTTAGATGGATGATAGAAATTACTAGAAAGGACATGATTAAAAATCATTATGTGAGAGAAAAGTTAGGAGCTTCCATTAGCGATAAATTAAAAGAAGTAGACTTAGATGGTACATACATGTGTTGCGTAGACCACTAGATGCACCTATAACAAGAGGAAGAGTATTGCAAATAGAGGGTAAAAGAGAAAGGGGTCGCCCCAAGCTATCGGAAGAGGAAATTATTAAGAGAGATCTTAAGGCATTAAATTTGAATGATAATATTGCTCATAATAGAGTAGAATGAAAAAGGAGAATCCATGTGGGCAACCCCATATGATGGTATTGAGGCAAGAATGATGATGATTATGATGATGATGATGAGACAAATATAGCCGCTAGCCTCTTAATCATTTAAAAATACAAATATTATTTGATACCTTCAAGTCTAAATGGTTCGAATTCTGACTTAAGAGGTAAAAACAAACAACCCCTAAGATGGTTTTGTTGGTATTTAGGATTATTTGATGTGAGATAAAATAGGCTCAACTAATGTCAAATTTACTTGGGCTTATGTTAAGTGAGTCATAATTTATTTTTTAGGTCTGTTTTAATTTTTAAGTGAGTTGCAATTTTTTATCTGGGCACGCTTAATGCGGATTAAAACTTTTTTCTTGATAATTTCAAGTGAGTAAACCTATCTTTTTGGGACTAATACAATAAAATATTTTTTGGACTTGGGGAATTGCCTATAGTCAGGCTCTTTGTGTAACTTGATGTCCCATTTTAAGTGATGTAAGTCCTATTTTAACTTGATGCCAAGTACCCTTGCCCAAGCTATGGTTAGTTTCGGGTTCGATAAATGGAGGTTGCCTCTCTATATATATGGATAACGCTAGTCGACATTCGTATCTCTCAAATCCTACAGTTAAAAAAATCCTCATGCACTGGGTACGACTTTTTTTTTTATCAACAATTTTAAATTGCTTGGATGTTTGTGATTTTGATGTATAGTTTTTTCTTTTGTTGGCATTAGGTTGTTGTGACTGGGCCGGTTGAGGTAGAGCTAGCACATTATAATAACACTTTGTATGTTGTCCCGAGCCCATACCTTAGGCTGGCATTGTTTTGCTAATCTTTGACCCTTAATAGAAAACATATGCCCGAGCGAAACCCTTTTCCCTCTCTCAAAACTATTTTTCCAAGTCCAAATATAATCTTTTTTGTAAAATGATTAAATTTATATTAAAAAAGGTTGAATAAAGTTTTAAAGAACAAAAAATATAAACTGATTCACAATTTTACAAAATTTGTAAACACCGACCATAAAATTGAAACATGTCATGAAAATTAATATTTAAAACACTTCAACCATATTAGTGAAGTTTGAATAAATTAGGCCAAGGAAAAAAAGTTTGTTTTTTTAAGATTACGGCAAAACATAATATATGGAAACTCCAAAGCCAACCCGTTTTTTACTTTGGCCTATTCTTTTAGCCCAACCCCAACTCAGCCCTATGGGCTTAAATTTTTAGGCCAAGCCTTCAAATATTATGGCTGGCTAGAGCGGGTTGCTAGGCCCGTGGACAGACCTACGTTAGGTCTGAAATTTATATGAGGCTATTTATTATGTGAATCCAGGGCATTATTGTTATTTTGGGCTTATTACTAGTTTTATTTTATTTTTGTTATTTGTCTTTATTTTTGTTATAGTAATTTATTTTGTTTGGTTTTAGTATTTAAAGGTAAGGAGTAGTAATGATATTTTTTAATTAGAGCATTAGCTTAGACCCTAAGCTACTTCTTCCCTTTAAATTCCCATTTGTAACCTCATTTCAGGTATATTTGATTTTAAAAATAGAAAAGAGTATTTGTCTCTCTAAAGTGTGTGTTTAGATAATTGTAGGAGCCTTCTGGCGTCTAGTGTATGTCAATTTGGTATCAGAGCGGTGTCGTTCCACATTTGTGTTCGTGTATCGGTGTATTTTTTTTATTATCAAATCGTACACTACAATCAATGGCTCCTAAAAGATCCAAACCACAACATGAAGAGACTCGTGAAATGAAACAAAAAATAGATCAAATGAAAGGGATTGCACAAAAGCAACAATAAATTGATGCTCTTTTGCAACTCTTCTCCAAATTTTAGCCTCCCATCACAACCCAAGAGCCACCAGAATTAGTCTCCCACCTGCCCGGGAAGGAGGTTGCTTCAGAAACCCTAGGGGGAGCCGCCAACCCCCCACCAACCTGCTACCTTAGTCCCTACAACTAGATCTGTCCAGATCTACCCTACTGCTGCCTAGATTTCCCCCCCAAATCCAACCCAGATCTACCCTGTTGCTACCGAGATCTTCCCTCTAAATCCGACCCAGATCTGCCCAGATTCATCCCTATAGCCCCACCGCCCCACCCACCCCTATGTTGGCCAAATCCTAGCTTCACCCCATTCTATCCCTAATACAGCCTTGCCCAAACCCCTGTACCCCGTACCCCCTGTCCAACCCATTAACCAGTCCAAAAAAAATTGGGCTGCCCCGTTTCTGACCCCGGAGGCACCCCACCCACTGTCGACCTGCCCCCTGCCCCGCCGAACCCTTGCTGACCCCGTCTCCTACCGGTCGACCCACTCCAACCCCTTTCCCAACCCACCTGACAACGAAAATCAAACCCAACCTGCATTCACCCCCTACCTGCATCAAATCGACCCCCAAAGTAAACTCATCCACCTGTCGGGTCTCGAAATTACCCTCTACCCACCTCCTGAATTACTCGGGTCATTTACCCACACCAACCTGGCCCCAAATTCTTGACCAAATATAAATCCCAACTCCCATGGTTTTTTGACTATCCCGGAGCCCTCAACTACTATTTTAGGATCTCGATCACTCATTCCCTCAACTTTCACACCATACACCCTCCCACCACGCCTTCTCGCTACTTTATTTGGGTTCCTTCTCGTCCTCCGAGTTCGGGGATAGTCATCCAAGTGGTCTAGAGTGGATACTTCAACCTCCACTGGATGCCCACCTCCATGCACCACTTTGGGATCGATAATAATTTTATTGCAGTGAGCGTGACCAATTGATTCGCACATGCCCTCATTATTCCAACATTCCTCCAGCACCTCCCGTGCCCCAGCATGTCCAGCCTCTTCATCCATCACCTGCACAGCTATTACCCTACCCCGCTAATGTTATTCTGCCTGTGTCAGGTGATATGATGGTATTTGATGCTTATCACGACGAGGGTCGGCTATCCATGTCTCTTCAGCTGCTTTTTCGGAGCTTCCATGGGGATATTTGCATTGACGTCCCCATATTTGACATACATTTCTCTCCAAATGCCATGATTAATTGATTAGCGTCGATAAAGACGGTTTTTAACTACAAGCGGGTTTAGGTCCGCTCTTGTATTCTCCTCCCAGCCACCAAATTTCAGGGATTTTCTCGGATTTGGTGAAACGACCTCTGCTACCGTCGGACAACGGCAGGATTGCCCCCTATCCAGACTTGGCTCGAGCTAAAGGTTGCCTTCATGAATCATTCATCCCTCCCACCTATGAGCGACACCTATTTGCTCGCGTTCAGTCTATTAAGCAAGACACCTCTTTGTTCGTGGAGTATACAAAGTAGTTTCAGCTTCTGTGTACTCGAATCTGCCTCATGAGATAGAAGATTAGCGGATCGACCACTATATATTAGAACTGTGGCCATACATTCAGCACGATCTCAGACTGAGGGAGATACCGACCTTTCTGAAGCCGGTCGAGTATGCGACCAAGGTTGAGCCCTACTACACAGTGCCTGCAACCCTTCTGACCTCACGACTCCACCTATACCGGTCTTCGCTCCAACTTCTCCTCCAGTGACAGCCTCAGTCCCTACCTCCACTACTCCCGCAGCTTCGCATTCAGGGGAGACTCCTACCTTCCGGTGCTACAACTGTGGCAATTTTGGGCATCGAGTTTCTGATTGCTCTCTCCCGCGACTCTGCGCATTATTGGCAATGGATTATCCACCAAACTACATGGACTTGTTTGAGGAGCTTCCCCGACATGCCTTGATCATCGTCTTGGAGGGTGATTCAGTTGGTCTTCCCCTTCGAGTTCGAGGACAAACTCTTTTCAAGGAGGGAGATTGATGTGAATCGAGTGTTATTGTCATTTTTGGGCATATTAGCAATTTTATTTTATTTTTATTATTTGTCTTTATTTTTGTTATAGTATTTTGTTTTTGTTTTGTTTTAGTATTTAAAGGTAAGGAGTAGTAATGACATTTTTTAATTAGAACATTAACTTAAAGCCTAAGCTACTTCTTCCCTTTAAATATCCCCTTGTAACCTCATTTGAGGAAACCTTAAATTTTGAAAATAGAAAAGAGGATTTCTCTCTCTAAAGTGTGTGTTTGGATATTTGTAGGAGCGTTTTGACTTGTAGTTTACAATAGTTTTTTGGGGGTTTGTGTGTGTGAAAGAGAGAATCTGCAAGACTAATTTAATTGGATCTAGTATTAGGATTAGGATTGACGACACTATAAAAATCCTTGATAGATTCTTCTATTTTTTATGATTAAAATAAGCGAAAATTGAGAAACATAAATTAAGTGCTTTGTGTAGGGTGGTGTTTAACTTATATCTCTATATATTAGGTACATTTTTCAATTAGAAAATGCTGTTTTTTATTTTTTAGAGATTTAATCTTATCTCCAACCCAGTTGTGCATTTTACCTAGAAAAGTGCATAAATAATATAATGCCCCTTTAGAATATAATGGTTCTCCCATTCGAAAACAAAAATTATGCATATTGGGCAATATGTCAAATTGTTGGGAGGGAATTTATGCAAATTCATGCAAAAAGCTCTCTTACCATGGAAGGCTATGGACCTACTTTTTGTTTTCTATTTTGCATTTTCATTTTCAATAGAAAATTCAGAAAATTAGGGAAACACGTTCATTTGTAATAAAAGAAATCATTATTTTCTAAATGTGATTTTTAGATGTTTGAAAGTCATATTATAAATTACACAAAGTTTGAGGGCCAAGATGCAACTTACAGTGAATCTAGTGGTCAAAATCTAATTTACCGAATGTTTAGTGGGCATACTGTAAATTACAAAAATTCTAGAGGCAAAAATGTAATATACATAAAATGTTGATATGTTTTTCATTCTTAAAATTTAGGTGTAATATGTAGTTTTTTTAAAATTTTGAGGTCAAAATGTAATCCAAAGATTCAGGGGTCTAAAATGTAATTTTCAAAGATAAATGAAATCTTGAAAATTGGTAAAAAACATGTTGATGGAAAAATTGGAAATCCAAAAAAACTCTTTCCTAATTTTCTATTTGAAAAAAATATTACATTTGAACACATTTTCCATGAAAAAGCAGATACCCCCGATTTTAAATCTTACCAAGAAAAAGTAATTCAATTTCCTTTTAAGATGCGGAAGCGAGATGGTTCAATAAAACAAGTACACACCAAATTTTAATTTCTTTCAAATTAAAATTAAACCAAGTGAAATTAGATTAATCAACAAATATATTTTCACTTAAACCAAATTAATTTAACTCAAGTCCTAGAAATTTGCCTAACAATATTAATTCATTTTTGCAAATTAGGCCAAATCAAATTTTATCAAATTATATTATATACACAAGAATTTAATTAAGGTAAACATTACCCAAATATTTAAACATGCACCAAATTAAATAAGTGTGACAATTGAACCAAATTCTATCTTGAATTATCCTAAGCATGCGTTTCTAAGTTATTTTGCAAGATAAAAGAAAATCAGTCACACTACGCCGCGATGTACGAGGAAAAACCCACAACGGGATAAAACCTCGAACGGCCCTAGCCTCAAATCCACTAAGAACGGTTTTACAAATACAAGACAGTAATACTTACAACACTCGACTTGACTCCGACGCTCCTTCTTGTATACACCTCTGCCTAGCGAATAACCATGGAGCTCCACCGCGGTCTCGAAATCCATCGATCGGACTTTTAGGATCCCATCAACCACACACGGTGCCTTTCACCGTATGAGAATTTCGCAACAACAAACAACGAAACTTCTTCTTTGAGGGATGTAGAAATAAACCCAAACGAACTCTTTAACTCGGTAGAGTAAACCCGGTGCCAAACCCTCCAAGCAAGATATTTATATGGAAACTTAGAATAAACGAACTATGGGTGTAAACAAAAATGTTTAAGGATTTTTTTCTTGAAAAGTAAACACTCAAAACATGAACTCTTTCTTTTTGAATTTTTCTCTCAAACTCTCTCTTGGAGATTGTAGTATGTGAAAAAGTTAGTTCCAAAAAGTTAGTTCCCGCACTTAATGAATCTGGCAAAAGATAGTGGGAAAAAGAAGTGGAAAAAGTTGAAAAACCGTCAAAAACTGCAAAAAATACCTGTTCCCGCCAAATCTCGTTCGTACGAAGTCTCGTTTGAACGACCTTCTAACGAAGTTCTAGTGGATAAAATTGTAAGGTCGTTAGTAAACTCGTCAGAATTCTCGTTCGAACAGCATTCTCGTTCGAACGATATTCCAGTGGCCAAACAGGGAACACGTTAGCAAACCTCGTTCGAACGAAATTCTCGTTCGAACGAAAAACTTGTTCGAACGACAAGTTCGAATGAACTGCCAGAAAGCTAAAAAATTCGATTTTAGCCCAGAAACTTTATTTTAAAGTTTTAAAGAAACCTTTTGAAAATAAACATCAGTTTAAACGAAAATTACACCCAATTAAAATTGTTCTAAGCTCCTATAAAAATATGTAATGAAATTATACCATAGGAGTAAATGGAACACATGTTGTTGACGTAGAAATGAGGCACAGCAAAATCGACATTTGATGAAGCTTTAATATCTTGGTCGCTACGTCTTCAACTTATACGTCATAGGCTTGAATGGATAAACTTGAACATTATCCTATGACTCAAACGTTTCTGTCCGGAATTGAGCCAAAACTACATTGAGACTCAATCGGAGACTTGTGTCCTTACAAATCTCCCCCTTTGTCTATTTCGGGACAAAAACCAACAAAAACCCTAAAGGGCTGTCAAGCTCTACTAGACTCAAACATCCCACCCAAACTTGACTCAAGACCCAAGAACCAACATCTTTGCCGATGAAGAAAGTTTCCATATTTCGAAGAATTCCTGCACACTTAAGCAAACTATCAAACGCATAGGGAATATCAAGAATATTAAATGCAATTAAGATAAATACTCCTCCTAAATTAATTCTCCCCCTTTTTGTCTGATAGTGACATACTTAGAAAGACGTCTCCCCCTAAGATAAATCTCCCAAACAAATTAAGATACGATTACAATAGGATTAAATACCATTTCTCCCCCTATCATTCTCCCCCTTTCTATTTAGGAATAGACAAAGGTGATAGAATTAATAAAACAAAAGTGTATGCAAAGCATATAACATGAAAGCATATAGGCAACAAAAGCACAACTAATCCATACAAAGAATAAAGGATACCAACTAAGATGCAAGAAAATGATACCAATATGATACATATCAACAAAGAATACAACATGATAGATGCCAATTATGAAGTAGAAGCATAGATGGACTAGAAATCAAGGCAAAGACAAATAGAATACCTCATATATGAGTACATAATAAATATCATTAATGCACACGTACATATACTAGGTATAAACACCACACATGACACAAAATAAAATAAGCTTTTCACCCTCGTATGGCAAAAATGTGTCATATTGAAACGAAAGTGTTGGGGTGTGAACTAGTAACAATTAAATCTAGACCCAATCATTTAAAACATGCTCACGGAGTTCTCAATTGAATGCAAACTTCATCACATTTGAATATAACCTCATGTGAAAATATAGATTGAACTCAATGAACAAACATACACAATGCATACAAGCCTTGAAGTTTGATGATTCTACAAACCAATAGAGTCATGACATTGAAAGTACAACTAGGATAAACGGACATTGTACAAACCGTTGATATACCATCAAATCTCCCTCAATAAGCATATATATTTTTGAATAAATATATTAATTAAACATAGGCTTTGGCAATTATTTTTCTTTTTAATGCCATATGTTATTTTTAGACCTTTGGACCACGTATTTCTTTTAGGTCCAAGAAAACGGTGGCTTACTCGCAAATGATGATTTTTACTTTCAGATCCCTTCCCTGTGCACATTTAAATATATAATTTTTTATAACCCACACAAATCTCACGTGCAACAGATTTTAACATGCACTATTCCTCCTAGGTTACATAACATGTAGATAATAAGATTGGTAGGAGAACACCTCACAAAGCTCAAATATACATATGAAGTTATAGATTCAAGTGAGCTCGTGCACATGTGAATTGAGGCATATAAAAATAGAATCCATTATACCAACACAAAATCCAACTACTCCATGTAAGCATTGTAAAGAACATTTTAAGGATTAAAAATCTAAACCAAAAGTTATAGCCACATGGGAGCGAAAAATAAGGAATTCAAATACAAATATATGCCACATAGAGTGTGTCAAACTAAAATAAACACAAAAAAATCTTTTTGATTTTTGAATTTTTTAACCAAACAACAAACATATTTACTCCAAAAGACAAATAAAAATCATTTGTATTTTTCATTAAGTCTAAATTATAAAAAGATGAAACACGAATTATAAAACAAAATCTTTTTGTATTTTTCATTTAATGCAAATCAAAAGAAATATAATACAAAAGATAAACAGCAATCATAATTCTAGCATGTGATAAAGCATGAAGTTTAGACTAGAACAATGATTAAACATGCATACACCTAGCAATGATATATAGTATGAAGCACAAAAACTAGAGTATGCAAACAACTAACACATTCAACCTTTTCAAGTGAGAGTTCCCAGTGCCCCCTTGTATAGTAAGGCTCCGTAATTGGTACTTAAAAGAGAGGCTTGAAGCTGAGTTGCAGAGATTCTATCTATTCTCTTTCCCAAAACCGTTAATACCATCACATCAAGCCCTCTTTCTTCTGTCCTATCAAATGAATTTCCACGTCTAGGTCCCCCCCCCCCCCCCCGATATAAGACATTTCCATTAGATATTCTAGTTAGCCCGTCTGCGCCTCTAGGAGAACGAAAACCCCTTTAGTCGCCAAAATCGAGTCACGATCTGGAAGTTCTTTGAGCCCCATTTGATAGAAGACAGGTGTTCGCGAGGTTCAAAGTCCAAAGCCCAAAATCCAGGGAAATCCTTCTCCAAGAAGTGGAGAGATTAGCTCACGAACAGAGTTGCGAGATAGTCGATAGAAGAGAACACTACCAATGGAAGACATCACGACTGAAAATCAGCCAAGTCTCAGAAGGTCTTTGCTGATCAAGAAGTCTAATCCGAACTATATGCAGATTTTGCAAGGGAGGAAGCATGTGAAAGCAAGTGAGAATAAAAAATCCTATTTTGCAAAGCAACTACGTCGGATCTCCTAACCCAAACTAATGATAAATGACTATCTAGGGGTGTAGGAATCTTGGCTACCTCTGTGGCCTTACATTGGGATTTTCTAGGACCTCGTTTAAGATCAAAACTAAATTTATTAAGATGACATTTACGACCACAATGTGAGCACCTAAAGGCTCGGCGAAAAGACTTACCTAAGGAATGATCTCTAAAGGCTTTCCTAGGTGATTCTCTTAAAACATTAGTTTTGGCTTTATGAGATGATTCATTACAAGTATTTTGGACACTTCATTCTGTTACCCCCTAACTCTCCTTAGGTCCCTAGTACCTCCACTCATCACCGCAAACCCAGGTCATGTCCCGAGCACTGACCTGGAAGCCATCGGGCACTCCCCGACTCAATTTGAGAAAAAATCAAACTCTTCGTCTTGACCAAGACTCAATGAATCTTCGAAGGGCACTGAATACCCTTTCCAACGGTCCATCCCGTGCGCAATTTCGACTTACCATGCGGACGAACGATCCGTTTGCGTCCAAAACCCAACCTAGAGGCCACCGGACGCTCCCGGGCTCTGTTTGACCTAAGTCAACCCTTTAGCTCGACTGAGGCTGAATGAATCTTAGAAGGGAACTGAATACCCTTTCCAACGGTCCGTCCCGTGTGCAATTCTGACTTACCATGAGGATGAACGATCCGTTTGACTTCGAGAGGTCACCGAATGCTTCTCGATCCCGATTGACCAAAGTCAACTCCCCGAACCGGGCCAAACTCTTTGGAATGTTGAAGTACATCTCCTAGCCTTACTAACGGTTCACCCCATGCATGATTCAGACTTACTATGCGGACGAACAATCCATTTGCGTCCGAACGATTCCCCGTCCAGCGGACCGATAAACGCTTCCGAGCCACATTTGACCCAAAGTCAACTCCCGAACTCGGGAGTTGTCCAACCACTACACCAAATCCTGCGAATGGTCACGCCCAGTGGGTCACGGCCCAAGTCCGCGACCAGCTGGTCGCGGACTTGGGCCGTGACCCACTCAATATTTGGCGTGACCATATTTATTATCACACTAAATTATCGATGCTCTCGAAGTGGTCACGGCCCAAATCCGTGACCACGGTGGTCGCGGACTTGGGCCGTGACCAGGTCGTGACCATCTTGGCGCCAAACTCGCGCCAAAATTCCCTCCAAGCTTGGTCGCGGATGGGTCACGGCCCAAGTCCGTGACCCATGGCATGATGAAGAAGAGAGTACACACATTGAGGGTCACGGCTTAGGGCCGTGACCATTTCTGGGTGTGGGTCACGGCTATGGGCCGTGACCATCCCTCATTCAAGCACTAGGGTTGATAAAAAAAGGTCGCGCATCACAGATTGAGGGTCACGGCTATGGGCCGTGACCATTTCTTGTTATGGGTCACGGCTATAGACCGTGACCAATAGGCGGTATACCTACCACTTAGCTTCACTAATGGGTCGCGGTGGATGGGTCACGGCTCTAAGCCGTGACTAGTGTTAAACCTAAAACAATGCAACTCGTCTCAAATTTTCAATTACCCCGCTCTTCTTGTTCCCCAAACTGTGAAAAAGACAGAGCCAACGTCGAAAATGGCACTCACCTCCTTCAACGATCGTGAAAATGGCACTGATTGCTTAAAAAAAAAAAGCTCTGATCTACCGAAAGTGGTTCCGGTAGGGAGGTTTGGAATCGTCATCACAGCACACTCCCGCAACCGCTGGCGGTAGCGGCAACGGTTTGATGAGCAACGACACCTCACCAATGGACTCAACAACAACAACAAGTACAGACGATCCAAAGCAAAACCTAGATCAAGTCATCGACTCTATTCAAAAAACACTCGGAACTCTCACCGTCTCTTCCTTCAACGCCGCCTCCCAACTCCCCCTCCTCCAACGCCTGTAAAAACCCTAACTCACTATTCTTTACATTTTTATCTTATTTCATGTTTATGTATATTTCCAATATTCGCAGAAACACGCTTGTTATGGAGCTTGACAATATGTCCAAATTGTCTGACAAATGTAACATTCAGATCCCCATGGAAGTTCTCAAGTAAGTGATACTTCTCTTTATTCATCCCTCCTTCGGTTTTTGATCAATGAATATTATTATGTTTTTTAGTTTAATTGATGATGGGAAGAATCCGGATGAGTTTACCAAAGATGTATTGAACGATTGTATTGCCAAAAATCAGATCACTAAAGGCAGAACTGATGCCTTCAAGGTTAGCCTTTCCGCTCTCAATTTTAAGATCTTGATGCCAATGTGTTTTAAACAACACGTGTTTCACAATTCAAGTATCATCTGAACGAGTGTGTGTTGTTGACAATTCATTTTATTAAATCAAAATAACAATACATATATATGTTTAGGGGTTTATGTGAGAAAAAGCATTGATTTCATTTTTGATTCGTCCCAAATTAATAGTCACTTTCCTTTTGTATTGACCAAATTAATAGTCGCATTGATTAGTTGAAACCGTCGGGGGGTTTGGAATCGGCCTTTCCGGGTGAGAGGCGGTGGGCGATAAAGGTTGGACGGAGGTTGGGGTGGTCGCAGGGGAATTTCAAATCGGGGAATTTCAAATCGGGGAAGAGGGTGTGAGTTCTTATTTTTTTTATGTTGTTCATGTGTTGAATTTTTTTTACATAATATTTGAATAATAAAGAGGGTGTGAGTTCTTGAGTGTTGTTTTAATTTACTCTCCATGTTGTTCAATGCATTCTGAGATCCATTTTTCAGATATGAACATCATCTCTCGGTTTGTCTTAAGGCTTTACAGTAAACCAGTAAGTTCAATGCCTATAATTTTCATAGCTTAGTTTGTATGACATGTTTGACTTTGAGTGCATTTGAGTTTAATAAGTTTTATGGAAGTAAGGTAATATAAGGGTTTGTGAAATTAGAGAGTGAGGGTTTGTGATATTTGCAGACGAGGATGGCATGTGATGGGTAACCGAGCAAATATGCATATATCCAATGTTCTGCATTTTTTTAATTCATGTCCTGCAATATCAAATGCGTATTTGCTCGGTTTAGATTTATTAAAGTGGGAGACTGACTAGCCACTCTCGCTTTGCTGATATGACTTGGGTTTAATCGGGTATTGTTCGAGACTTATTTATTCGTGAAAGTATAACTATAAGTTTTTTAAAGCAAGTAAACGAGTTTTATTTTTATTTTTTATGTACTACATGAGTATTTAGGCTTTCGGTAGTTATATATTCTCATCTTTTATATCTGATTTTGTCCCACTTTGTAGGTTATCAATTTGACTATCTATTTGATTGGACTATATTGAAGTATCCTCAGATTGGTGCCAGTTCTAGAGGACGAGTCGGTGTTTGTATAATTTTCTTTCGTGTTTTTTTCTTCTTCCAAGGATGTTACTTATTTAATGCTTTTGTTTTCAAAATCCAAATGGAAATGCAGGTTTAAATGCAAGACCATCTGCGAAAAGGACCTTAGGTACTCTCTCTCTAAGCATATTCAGATTTGTCCGCGAAATGTCATGTCTTTATATAATTATTCTTCTAATTATTCGATTTAGTGTTGTGAGTCTAATTTGAACTTTGCGGAATGGCTATGTTCCTAATTCAACCAAAATTGTAGTTTTACTGGAATGGCTTTTTTGGATTCCGTTAGATTTTTTTTAATAAAGCTAACTATGCTTCTGGGGAATATATTGTATATTTAGTTGGGACTCATTTTAATATCAGTGTGCTATAGCTCCAATTTATATTTCTAAAAAATATTGTGTTATGCATGCTAGACGGCCAGTAAAAAACATTCCCATGTATGCTCCAGCACAGTTATACATTGACAATGTGTTGTTTCGGATCAAGGAGAAGAACATTCCCTATTGCTATTGTTGCAGGTTAGATCTGCTATGCTTTACTTTAACAAAAGTAGTTATATAATTGATATGCATTATCTATTAAATCTTTTAGATGATAGAAGGAGTACGGGATAATTATTGGTTTTGTTTGGTTTGGCTGTTGGATAATTATTGGTTGTTGCTTGTTGTTGGATAGTATGTTAGAAGGAGCATGGGATAATTAGAAGGAGTACGGGATAATTATTAGATAATATGTTGAAAATATTTTAGACTCCCGGTTTGGGAATACGACGATAATTTGAAAATGTGTAGACTTAAGCTTAAAAGCATGGCGTTAGAGGGAAGAAACCCGAAACATCCACCAAACGGTCCCCTTAGAGGCATCAACACCTTGCACGGAACCAATGTAACTCGTACGAATAGGCCACACAATCACGGGACTCCCGATTTTAGAATCAGAGGATAATTTTGCATATATCATAACTTAGGGTTAAAAACATGGCGTTAGAGGGCAAGAACTCGAAACAGCCCCCGAACGGCCCCGTGGGTGGCACCAACACCTCTCACGGGACCAACGTAACTCGTGGGAACGGACCCCGCAGCCGCGGGT
This sequence comes from Sambucus nigra, assembly GCA_949130495.1. Lineage (NCBI taxonomy): Eukaryota > Viridiplantae > Streptophyta > Magnoliopsida > Dipsacales > Adoxaceae > Sambucus > Sambucus nigra. The sequence continues at coordinate 643,773,312 of OX422207.1, read as the reverse complement.
CTCCCGGTTTGAGAGTACGACGGTAATTTGCTTATTTCCACACTTAGGATTAAAAACATGGCGTTAGAGGGTGAGAACTCGAAACAACCCCCTAACGGCCCCGTGGGTGGCACCAACACCTCCCACGGGACCAACATAACTCGTAGGAACTGACCCCGCAGCCGCGGGTGTCCCGGTTTGAGAGTACGATGATAATTTGCTTATTTCCACACTTAGGCTTAAAAACATGGCGTTAGAGGGTGAGAACTCGAAACAGCCCCCGAACGGCCCCGTGGGTGGCACCAAAACCTCCCACGGGACCAACGTAACTCGTGGGAACTGACCCCGCAGCCGCGGGTGTCCCGGTTTGAGAGTACGACGAAAATTTGCTTATTTCCACACTTAGGCTTAAAAACATGGCGTTAGAGGGTGAGAACTCGAAACAGCCCCCGAACGGCCCCGTGGCTAGCACCAACACCTCCCACGGGACCAACGTAACTCGTGGGAACGGACCCCGCAGCCGCGGTTGTCCCGATTTGAGAGTACGACGATAATTTGCTTATTTCCACACTTAGGCTTAAAAACATGGCGTTAGAGGGTGAAAACTCGAAACAGCCCCCGAACGGCCCCGTGGGTGGCACCAACACCTCCCACGGGACCAACGTAACTCGTAGGAACTGACCCCGCAGCCGCGGGTGTCCCGGTTTGAGAGTACGACGGTAATTTTCTTATTTCTACACTTAGGCTTAAAAACATGGCGTTAGAGGGTGAGAACTCGAAACAGCCCCCGAACGGCCCCGTGGGTGGCACCAACACCTCCCACGGGACCAACGTAACTCGTGGGAACAGACCCCGCAGCCGCGGGTGTCCCGGTTTGAGAGTACGACGGTAATTTGCTTATTTCTACACTTAGGCTTAAAAAATGGCGTTAGAGGTTGAAAACTCGAAACAACCCCCGAACGGCCCCGTGGGTGGCACCAACACCTCCCACGGGACCAACGTAACTCGTGGGAACGGACCCCGCAGCCGCGGGTGTCCCGGTTTGAGAGTACGACGGTAATTTGCTTATTTCAACACTTAGGCTTAAAAAGATGGCGTTAGAGGGTGAGAACTCGAAACAGCCCCCGAACGGCCCCGTGGGTGGCACCAACACCTCCCACGGGACCAACGTAACTCGTGGGAACAGACCCCGCAGCCGCGGGTGTCCCGGTTTGAGAGTACGACGGTAATTTGCTTATTTCTACACTTAGGCTTAAAAAATGGCGTTAGAGGTTGAAAACTCGAAACAGCCCCCGAACGGCCCCGTGGGTGGCACCAACACCTCCCACGGGACCAACGTAACTCGTGGGAACGGACCCCGCAGCCGCGGGTGTCCCGGTTTGAGAGTACGACGGTAATTTGCTTATTTCCACACTTAGGCTTAAAAACATGGCGTTAGAGGGTGAGAACTCGAAACAGCCCCCGAACGGCCCCGTGGGTGGCACCAACACCTCCCACGGGACCAACATAACTCGTAGGAACTGACCCCGCAGCCGCGGGTGTCCCGGTTTGAGAGTACGACGGTAATTTGCTTATTTCTACACTTAGGCTTAAAAACATGGCGATAGAGGGTGATAACTCGAAACAGCTCCCGAACGGCCCCGTGGGTGGCACCAACACCTCCCACGGGACCAACGTAACTCGTAGGAACGGACCCCGCAGCCGCGGGTGTCCCGGTTTGAGAGTACGACGATAATTTGCTTATTTCAAACTTAGGCTTAAAAACATGGCGTTAGAGGGTGAGAACTCGAAATAGCCCCCGAACGGCCCCGTGGATGGCACCAACACCTCCCAAGGGACCAACGTAACTCGTAGGAACTGACCCCGCAGCCGCGGGTGTCCCGGTTTGAGAGTACGACGACAATTTGCTTATTTCCACACTTAGGGTTAAAAACATGGCGTTAGAGGGTGAGAACTTGAAACAGCCCCCGAACGGCCCCGTGGGTGGCACCAACACCTCCCACGGGACCAACGTAACTCGTAGGAACTGACCACGCAGCCGCGGGTGTCCCGGTTTGAGAGTACGATGGTAATTTGCTTATTTCTACACTTAGGCTTAACATGGCGTTAGAGGGTGAAAACTCGAAACAGCCCCCGAACGGCCCCGTGGGTGGCACCAACACCTCCCACGGGACCAACGTAAATCGTGGGAACAGACCCCGCAGCTGCGGTTGTCCCGGTTTGAGAGTACGACGGTAATTTGCTTATTTCCACACTTAGGCTTAAAAACATGGCGTTAGAGGGTGAGAACCCGAAACAGCCCCGTGGATGGCACCAACACCTCCCACGGGACCAACGTAACTCGTAGGAACTGACCCCGCAGCCGCGGGTGTCCCGATTTGAGAGTACGACGGCAATTTGCTTATTTCTACACTTAGGGTTAACATGGCATTAGAGGGTGAAAACTCGAAACAGCCCCCGAACGGGCCCGTGGGTGGTACTAACACCTCACACGGGACCAACGTAACTCGTGGGAACGGACCCCGCAGCCGCGGGTCTCCCAGTTTGAGAGTATGACGATAATTTGCTTATTTCCACACTTGGGTTTAAAAACATGGCGTTAGAGGGTGAGAACTCGAAACAGCCCCCGAACGGCCCCGTGGGTGGCACCAACACCTCCCACGGGACCAATGTAACTCGTAGGAACTGACCCCGCAGCCGCGGGTGTCCCGGTTTGAGAGTACGACGGTAATTTGCTTATTTCTACACTTAGGCTTAACATGGCGTTAGAGGGTGAAAACTCGAAACAGCCCCCGAACGGCCCCGTGGGTGGCACCAACACCTCCCACGGGACCAACGTAACTCGTGGGAACTGACCCCGCAGCCGCGGGTGTCCCGGTTTGAGAGTACGACGGTAATTTGCTTATTTCCACACTTAGGCTTAAAAACATGGCGTTAGAGGGTGAGAACTCGAAACAGCCCCCGAACGGCCCCGTGGGTGGCACCAACACCTCCCACGGGACCAACGTAACTCGTAGGAACTGACCCCGCAGCCGCGGGTGTCCCGGTTTGAGAGTACGACGGTAATTTGCTTATTTCTACACTTAGGCTTAAAAAATGGCGTTAGAGGGTGAGAACCCGAAACAGTCCCCGAACGGCCCCGTGGGTGGCACCAACACCTCCCACGGGACCAACGTAACTCGTGGGAACGGACCCCGCAGCCGCGGGTGTCCCGGTTTGAGAGTACGACGGTAATTTGCTTATTTCAACACTTAGGCTTAAAAACATGGCGTTAGAGGGTGAGAACTCGAAACAGCCCCCGAACGGCCTCGTGGGTGGCACCAACACCTCCCACGGGACCAACGTAACTCGTAGGAACTGACCCCGCAGCCGCGGGTCTCCCGGTTTGAGAGTACGGCAGTAATTTTCTTATTTCTACACTTAGGCTTAAAAACATGGCGATAGAGGGTGATAACTCGAAACAGCTCCCGAACGGCCCCGTGGGTTGCACCAACACCTCCCACGGGACCAAGGTAACTCGTAGGAACGGACCCCGCAGCCGCGGGTGTCCCGGTTTGAGAGTACGACGGTAATTTGCTTATTTCAACACTTAGGCTTAAAAACATGGCGTTAGAGGGTGAGAACTCGAAACAGCCCACGAACGGCCCCGTGGATGGCACCAACACCTCCTACGGGACCAACGTAACTCGTAGGAACTGACCCCGCAGCCGCGGGTGTCCCGATTTGAGAGTACGACGGCAATTTGCTTATTTCCACACTTAGGCTTAAAAACATGGCGTTAGAGGGTGAGAACTTGAAACAGCCCCCGAACGGCCCCGTGGGTGGCACCAACACCTCCCACGGGACCAACGTAACTCGTAGGAACTGACCCCGCAGCCGCGGGTGTCCCGGTTTGAGAGTACGATGGTAATTTGCTTATTTCTACACTTAGGCTTAACATGGCGTTAGAGGGTGAAAACTCGAAACAGCCCCCGAACGGCCCCGTGGGTGGCACCAACACCTCCCACGGGACCAACGTAACTCGTGGGAACAGACCCCGCAGCCGCGGGTATCCCAGTTTGAGAGTATGACGATAATTTGCTTATTTCCACACTTGGGCTTAAAAACATGGCGTTAGAGGGTGAGAACTCGAAACAGCCCCCGAACGGCCCCGTGGGTGGCACCAACACCTCCCACGGGACCAACGTAACTCGTAGGAACTGACCCCGCAGCCGCGGGTGTCCCGATTTGAGAGTACGACGGCAATTTGCTTATTTCCACACTTAGGCTTAAAAACATGGCGTTAGAGGGTGAGAACTTGAAACAGCCCCCGAACGGCCCCGTGGGTGGCACCAACACCTCCCACGGGACCAACGTAACTCGTAGGAACTGACCCCGCAGCCGCGGGTGTCCCGGTTTGAGAGTACGATGGTAATTTGCTTATTTCTACACTTAGGCTTAACATGGCGTTAGAGGGTGAAAACTCGAAACAGCCCCCGAACGGCCCCGTGGGTGGCACCAACACCTCCCACGGGACCAACGTAACTCGTGGGAACAGACCCCGCAGCCGCGGGTATCCCAGTTTGAGAGTATGACGATAATTTGCTTATTTCCACACTTGGGCTTAAAAACATGGCGTTAGAGGGTGAGAACTCGAAACAGCCCACGAACGGCCCCGTGGATGGCACCAACACCTCCTACGGGACCAACGTAACTCGTAGGAACTGACCCCGCAGCCGCGGGTGTCCCGATTTGAGAGTACGACGGCAATTTGCTTATTTCCACACTTAGGCTTAAAAACATGGCGTTAGAGGGTGAAAACTCGAAACAGCCCCCGAACGGCCCCGTGGGTGGTACCAACACCTCCCACGGGACCAATGTAACTCGTGGGAACAGACCCCGCAGCTGCGGTTGTCCTGGTTTGAGAGTACGACGATAATTTGCTTATTTCCACACTTAGGCTTAAAAACATGGCGTTAGAGGGTGAGAACCCGAAACAGCCCCCGAACGGAACCGTGGATGGCACCAACACCTCCCACGGGACCAACGTAACTCGTAGGAACTGACCCCGCAGCCGCGGGTGTCCCGATTTGAGAGTACAACGGCAATTTGCTTATTTCTACACTTAGGGTTAACATGGCATTAGAGGGTGAAAACTCGAAACAGCCCCCGAACGGCCCCGTGGGTGGTACTAACACCTCACACGGGACCAACGTAACTCGTGGGAACGGACCCCGCAGCCGCGGGTCTCCCAGTTTGAGAGTATGACGATAATTTGCTTATTTCCACACTTGGGCTTAAAAACATGGCGTTAGAGGGTGAGAACTCGAAACAGCCCCCGAACGGCCCCGTGGGTGGCACCAACACCTCCCACGGGACCAATGTAACTCGTAGGAACTGACCCCGCAGCCGCGGGTGTCCCGGTTTGAGAGTACGACGGTAATTTGCTTATTTCTACACTTAGGCTTAACATGGCGTTAGAGGGTGAAAACTCGAAACAGCCCCCGAACGGCCCCGTGGGTGGCACCAACACCTCCCACGGGACCAACGTAACTCGTGGGAATGGACCCCGCAGCCGCGGGTCTCCCGGTTTGAGAGTACGACGGTAATTTACTTATTTCCACACTTAGGCTTAAAAACATGGCGTTAGATGGTGAGAACCCGAAACAGTCCCCGAACGGCCCCGTGGGTGGCACCAACACCTCCCACGGGACCAACGTAACTTGTAGGAACTGACCCCGCAGCCGCGGGTGTCCCGGTTTGAGAGTACGACGATAATTTGCTTATTTCTACACTTAGGCTTAAAAACATGGCGTTAGATGGTGAAAACTCGAAACAGCCCCCGAACGGACCCGTGGGTGGCACCAACACCTCCCACGGGACCAACGTAACTCGTGGGAATGGACCCCGCAGTCGCGGGTCTCCCGGTTTGAGAGTACGACGGTAATTTGCTTATTTCCACACTTAGGCTTAAAAACATGGCGTTAGATGGTGAGAACTCGAAACAGCCCCGGAACGGCCCCGTGGGTGGCACCAACACCTCCCACGGGACCAACGTAACTCATAGGAACTGACCCCGCAGCCGCGGGTGTCCCGGTTTGAGAGTACGACGGTAATTTGCTTATTTCTACACTTAGGCTTAAAAAATGGCGTTAGAGGGTGTGAACCCGAAACAGTCCCCGAACGGCCCCGTGGGTGGCACCAACACCTCCCACGGGACCAACGTAACTCGTGGGAACGGACCCCGCAGCCGCGGGTGTCCCGGTTTGAGAGTACGACGGTAATTTGCTTATTTCAACACTTAGGCTTAAAAAGATGGCGTTAGAGGGTGAGAACTCGAAACAGCCCCCGAACGGCCCCGTGGGTGGCACCAACACCTCCCACGGGACCAACGTAACTCGTAGGAACTGACCCCGCAGCCGCGGGTCTCCCGGTTTGAGAGTACGACAGTAATTTTCTTATTTCTACACTTAGGCTTAAAAATATGGCGATAGAGGGTGATAACTCGAAACAGCTCCCGAACGGCCCCGTGGGTGGCACCAACACCTCCCACGGGACCAACGTAACTCGTAGGAACGGACCCCGCAGCCGCGGGTGTCCCGGTTTGAGAGTATGACGGTAATTTGCTTATTTCAACACTTAGGCTTAAAAACATGGCGTTAGAGGGTGAGAACTCGAAACAGCCCCCGAACGGCCCCGTGGATGGCACCAACACCTCCTACGGGACCAACGTAACTCGTGGGAACGGACCCCGCAGCCGCGGGTGTCCCGGTTTGAGAGTACGACGGTAATTTGCTTATTTCCACACTTAGGCTTAAAAACATGGCGTTAGAGGGTGAGAACTCGAAACAGCCCCCGAACGGCCCCGTGGGTGGCACCAACACCTCCCACGGGACCAACGTAACTCGTAGGAACTGACCCCGCAGCCGCGGGTGTCCCGGTTTGAGAGTACGATGGTAATTTGCTTATTTCTACACTTAGGCTTAACATGGCGTTAGAGGGTGAAAACTCGAAACAGCCCCCGAACGGCCCCGTGGGTGGTACCAACACCTCCCACGGGACCAACGTAACTGGTGGGAACAGACCCCGCAGCTGCGGTTGTCCTGGTTTGAGAGTACGACGATAATTTGCTTATTTCCACACTTAGGCTTAAAAACATGGCGTTAGAGGGTGAGAACCCGAAACAGCCCCCGAACGGCCCCGTGGATGGCACCAACACCTCCCACGGGACCAACGTAACTCGTAGGAACTGACCCCGCAGCCGCGGGTGTCCCGATTTGAGAGTACGACGGCAATTTGCTTATTTCTACACTTAGGGTTAACATGGCATTAGAGGGTGAGAACTCGAAACAGCCCCCGAACGGCCCCGTGGGTGGCACCAACACCTCCCACGGGACCAACGTAACTCGTGGGAATGGACCCCGCAGCCGCGGGTCTCCCGGTTTGAGAGTACGACGGTAATTTGCTTATTTCCACACTTAGGCTTAAAAACATGGCGTTAGATGGTGAGAACCCGAAACAGTCCCCGAACGGCCCCGTGGGTGGCACCAACACCTCCCACGGGACCAACGTAACTCGTAGGAACTGACCCCGCAGCCGCGGGTGTCCCGGTTTGAGAGTACGACGGTAATTTGCTTATTTCTACACTTAGGCTTAAAAACATGGCGTTAGAGGGTGAGAACCCGAAACAGTCCCCGAACGGCCCCGTGGGTGGCGCCAACACCTCCCACGGGACCAACGTAACTCGTGGGAACGGACCCCGCAGCCGCGGGTGTCCCGGTTTGAGAGTACGACGGTAATTTGCTTATTTCCACACTTAGGCTTAAAAACATGGCGTTAGAGGGTGAGAACTCGAAACAGCCCCCGAACGGCCCCGTGGGTGGCACCAACACCTCCCACGGGACCAACGTAACTCGTAGGAACTGACCCCGCAGCCGCGGGTCTCCCGGTTTGAGAGTACGGCAGTAATTTTCTTATTTCTACACTTAGGCTTAAAAACATGGCGATAGAGGGTGATAACTCGAAACAGCTCCCGAACGGCCCCGTGGGTGGCACCAACACCTCCCACGGGACCAACGTAACTCGTAGGAACGGACCCCGCAGCCGCGGGTGTCCCGGTTTGAGAGTACGACGGTAATTTGCTTATTTCAACACTTAGGCTTAAAAACATGGCGTTAGAGGGTGAGAACTCGAAACAGCTCCCGAACGGCCCCGTGGATGGCACCAACACCTCCCACGGGACCAACGTAACTCGTAGGAACTGACCCCGCAGCCGCGGGTGTCCCGGTTTGAGAGTACGACGGTAATTTGCTTATTTCCACACTTAGGCTTAAAAACATGGCGTTAGAGGGTGAGAACTTGAAACAGCCCCCGAACGGCCCCGTGGGTGGCACCAACACCTCCCACGGGACCAACGTAACTCGTAGGAACTGACCCCGCAGCCGCGGGTGTCCCGGTTTGAGAGTACGATGGTAATTTTCTTATTTCTACACTTAGGCTTAACATGGCGTTAGAGGGTGAAAACTCGAAACAGCCCCCGAACGGCCCCGTGGGTGGCACCAACACCTCCCACGGGACCAACGTAACTCGTGGGAACAGACCCCGCAGCCGCGGGTCTCCCAGTTTGAGAGTATGACGATAATTTGCTTATTTCCACACTTGGGCTTAAAAACATGGCGTTAGAGGGTGAGAACTCGAAACAGCCCCCGAACGGCCCCGTGGGTGGCCCCAACACCTCCCACGGGACCAATGTAACTCGTAGGAACTGACCCCGCAGCCGCGGGTGTCCCGGTTTGAGAGTACGACGGCAATTTGCTTATTTCCACACTTAGGCTTAAAAACATTGCGTTAGAGGGTGAAAACTCGAAACAGCCCCCGAACGGCCCCGTGGGTGGCACCAACACCTCCCACGGGACCAACGTAACTCGTGGGAATGGACCCCGCAGCCGCGGGTCTCCCGGTTTGAGAGTACGACGGTAATTTGCTTATTTCCACACTTAGGCTTAAAAACATGGCGTTAGAGGGTGAGAACTCGAAACAGCCCCCGAACGGCCCCGTGGGTGGCACCAACACCTCCCACGGGACCAACGTAACTCGTAGGAACTGACCCCGCAGCCGCGGGTGTCCCGGTTTGAGAGTACGACGGTAATTTGCTTATTTCTACACTTAGGCTTAAAAAATGGCGTTTGAGGGTGAGAACCCGAAACAGTCCCCGAACGGCCCCGTGGGTGGCACCAACACCTCCCACGGGACCAACGTAACTCGTGGGAACGGACCCCGCAGCCGCGGGTGTCCCGGTTTGAGAGTATGACGGTAATTTGCTTATTTCAACACTTAGGCTTAAAAACATGGTGTTAGAGGGTGAGAACTCGAAACAGCCCCCGAACGGCCCCGTGGGTGGCACCAACACCTCCCACGGGACCAACGTAACTCGTAGGAACTGACCCCGCAGCCGCGGGTCTCCCGGTTGGAGAGTACGGCAGTAATTTTCTTATTTCTACACTTAGGCTTAAAAACATGGCGATAGAGGGTGATAACTCGAAACAGTTCCCGAACGGCCCCGTGGGTGGCACCAACACCTCCCACGGGACCAACGTAACTCGTAGGAACGGACCCCGCAGCCGCGGGTGTCCCGGTTTGAGAGTACGACGGTAATTTGCTTATTTCAACACTTAGGCTTAAAAACATGGCGTTAGAGGGTGAGAACTTGAAACAGCCCCCGAACGGCCCCGTGGATGGCACCAACACCTCCCACGGGACCAACGTAACTCGTAGGAACTGACCCCGCAGCCGCGGGTGTCCCGGTTTGAGAGTACGATGGTAATTTGCTTATTTCTACACTTAGGCTTAACATGGCGTTAGAGGGTGAAAACTCGAAACAGCCCCCGAACGGCCCCGTGGGTGGTACCAACACCTCCCACGGGACCAACGTAACTCGTGGGAACAGACCCCGCAGCCGCGGGTGTCACGATTTGAGAGTACGACGGCAATTTGTCTATTTCTACACTTAGGGTTAACATGGCATTAGAGGGTGAAAACTCGAAACAGCCCCCGAACGGCCCCGTGGGTGGTACTAACACCTCACACGGGACCAACGTAACTCGTGGGAACGGACCCCGCAGCCGCGGGTCTCCCAGTTTGAGAGTATGACGATAATTTGCTTATTTCCACACTTGGGCTTAAAAACATGGCGTTAGAGGGTGAGAACTCGAAACAGCCCCCGAACGGCCCCGTGGGTGGCACCAACACCTCCCACGGGACCAATGTAACTCGTAGGAACTGACCCCGCAGCCGCGGGTGTCCCGGTTTGAGAGTACGACGGTAATTTGCTTATTTCTACACTTAGGCTTAACATGGCGTTAGAGGGTGAAAACTCGAAACAGCCCCCGAACGGCCCCGTGGGTGGCACCAACACCTCCCACGGGACCAACGTAACTCGTGGGAATGGACCCCGCAGCCGCGGGTGTCCCGGTTTGAGAGTACGATGGTAATTTGCTTATTTCCACACTTAGGCTTAAAAACATGGCGTTAGATGGTGAGAACTCGAAACAGCCCCCGAACGGCCCCGTGGGTGGCACCAACACCTCCCACGGGACCAACGTAACTCGTAGGAACTGACCCCGCAGCCGCGGGTGTCCCGGTTTGAGAGTACGACGGTAATTTGCTTATTTCTACACTTAGGCTTAAAAACATGGCGTTAGAGGGTGAGAACCCGAAACAGTCCCCGAACGGCCCCGTGGGTGGCACCAACACCTCCCACGGGACCAACGTAACTCGTGGGAACGGACCCCACAGCCGCGGGTGTCCCGGTTTGAGAGTACGACGGTAATTTGCTTATTTCCACACTTAGGCTTAAAAACATGGCGTTAGAGGGTGAGAACTCGAAACAGCCCCCGAACGGCCCCGTGGGTGGCACCAACACCTCCCACGGGACCAACGTAACTCGTAGGAACTGACCCCGCAGCCGCGGGTCTCCCGGTTTGAGAGTACGGCAGTAATTTTCTTATTTCTACACTTAGGCTTAAAAACATGGCGATAGAGGGTGATAACTCGAAACAGCTCCCGAACGGCCCCGTGGGTGGCACCAACACCTCCCACGGGACCAACGTAACTCGTAGGAACGGACCCCGCAGCCGCGGGTGTCCCGGTTTGAGAGTACGACGGTAATTTGCTTATTTCTACACTTAGGCTTAAAAACATGGCGTTAGAGGGTGAGAACTCGAAACAGCTCCCGAACGGCCCCGTGGATGGCACCAACACCTCCCACGGGACCAACGTAACTCGTAGGAACTGACCCCGCAGCCGCGGGTGTCCCGGTTTGAGAGTACGACGGCAATTTGCTTATTTCCACACTTAGGCTTAAAAACATGGCGTTAGAGGGTGAGAACTTGAAACAGCCCCCGAACGGCCCCGTGGGTGGCACCAACACCTCCCACGGGACCAACGTAACTCGTAGGAACTGACCCCGCAGCCGCGGGTGTCCCGGTTTGAGAGTACGATGGTAATTTGCTTATTTCTACACTTAGGCTTAACATGGCGTTAGAGGGTGAAAACTCGAAACAGCCCCCGAACGGCCCCGTGGGTGGCACCAACACCTCCCACGGGACCAACGTAACTCGTGGGAACAGACCCCGCAGCCGCGGGTATCCCAGTTTGAGAGTATGACGATAATTTGCTTATTTCCACACTTGGGCTTAAAAACATGGCGTTAGAGGGTGAGAACTCGAAACAGCCCCCGAACGGCCCCGTGGGTGGCACCAACACCTCCCACGGGACCAACGTAACTCGTAGGAACTGACCCCGCAGCCGCGGGTGTCCCGGTTTGAGAGTACGACGGCAATTTGCTTATTTCCACACTTAGGCTTAAAAACATTGCGTTAGAGGGTGAAAACTCGAAACAGCCCCCGAACGGCCCCGTGGGTGGCACCAACACCTCCCACGGGACCAACGTAACTCGTGGGAACGGACCCCACAGCCGCGGGTCTCCCGGTTTGAGAGTACGACGGTAATTTGCTTATTTCCACACTTAGGCTTAAAAACATGGCGTTAGATGGTGAGAACTCGAAACAGCCCCCGAACGGCCCCGTGGGTGGCACCAACACCTCCCACGGGACCAACGTAACTCGTAGGAACTGACCCCGCAGCCGCGGGTGTCCCGGTTTGAGAGTACGACGGTAATTTGCTTATTTCTACACTTAGGCTTAAAAAGATGGCGTTAGAGGGTGAGAACTCGAAACAGCCCCCGAACGGCCCCGTGGGTGGCACCAACACCTCCCACGGGACCAACGTAACTCGTGGGAACGGACCCCGCAGCCGCGGGTGTCCCGGTTTGAGAGTACGACGGTAATTTGCTTATTTCCACACTTAGGCTTAAAAACATGGCGTTAGAGGGTGAGAACTCGAAACAGCCCCCGAACGGCCCCGTGGGTGGCACCAACACCTCCCACGGGACCAACGTAACTCGTAGGAACTGACCCCGCAGCCGCGGGTGTCCCGGTTTGAGAGTACGACGGTAATTTGCTTATTTCTACACTTAGGCTTAAAAAATGGCGTTAGAGGGTGAGAACCCGAAACAGTCCCCGAACGGCCCCGTGGGTGGCACCAACACCTCCCACGGGACTAACGTAACTCGTGGGAACGGACCCCGCAGCCGCGGGTGTCCCGGTTTGAGAGTACGACGGTAATTTGCTTATTTCAACACTTAGGCTTAAAAACATGGCGTTAGAGGGTGAGAACTCGAAACAGCCCCCGAACGGCCCCGTGGGTGGCACCAACACCTCCCACGGGACCAACGTAACTCGTAGGAACTGACCCCGCAGGCGCGGGTGTCCCGGTTTGAGAGTACGATGGTAATTTGCTTATTTCTACACTTAGGCTTAAAAAATGGCGTTAGAGGGTGAGAACCCGAAACAGTCCCCGAACGGCCCCGTGGGTGGCACCAACACCTCCCACGGGACCAACGTAACTCGTGGGAACGGACCCCGCAGCCGCGGGTGTCCCGGTTTGAGAGTACGACGGCAATTTGCTTATTTCCACACTTAGGCTTAAAAACATTGCGTTAGAGGGTGAAAACTCGAAACAGCCCCCGAACGGCCCCGTGGGTGGCACCAACACCTCCCACGGGACCAACGTAACTCGTGGGAATGGACCCCGCAGCCGCGGGTCTCCCGGTTTGAGAGTACGACGGTAATTTGCTTATTTCCACACTTAGGCTTAAAAACATGGCGTTAGAGGGTGAGAACTCGAAACAGCCCCCGAACGGCCCCGTGGGTGGCACCAACACCTCCCACGGGACCAACGTAACTCGTAGGAACTGACCCCGCAGCCGCGGGTGTCCCGGTTTGAGAGTACGACGGTAATTTGCTTATTTCTACACTTAGGCTTAAAAAATGGCGTTAGAGGGTGAGAACCCGAAACAGTCCCCGAATGGCCCCGTGGGTGGCACCAACACCTCCCACGGGACCAACGTAACTCGTGGGAACGAACCCCGCAGCCGCGGGTGTCCCGGTTTGAGAGTACGACGGTAATTTGCTTATTTCAACACTTAGGCTTAAAAACATGGCGTTAGAGGGTGAGAACTCGAAACAGCCCCCGAACGGCCCCGTGGGTGGCACCAACACCTCCCACGGGACCAACGTAACTCGTAGGAACTGACCCCGCAGCCGCGGGTCTCCCGGTTTGAGAGTACGGCAGTAATTTTCTTATTTCTACACTTAGGCTTAAAAACATGGCGATAGAGGGTGATAACTCGAAACAGCTCCCGAACGGCCCCGTGGGTGGCACCAACACCTCCCACGGGACCAACGTAACTCGTGGGAATGGACCCCGCAGCCGCGGGTGTCCCGGTTTGAGAGTACGACGGTAATTTGCTTATTTCAACACTTAGGCTTAAAAACATGGCGTTAGAGGGTGAGAACTTGAAACAGCTCCCGAACGGCCCCGTGGGTGGCACCAACACCTCCCACGGGACCAACGTAACTCGTAGGAACTGACCCCGCAGCCGCGGGTGTCCCGGTTTGAGAGTACGACGGTAATTTGCTTATTTCTACACTTAGGCTTAAAAACATGGCGTTAGAGGGTGAGAACCCGAAACAGTCCCCGAACGGCCCCGTGGGTGGCACCAACACCTCCCACGGGACCAACGTTACTCGTGGGAACGGACCCCACAGCCGCGGGTGTCCCGGTTTGAGAGTACGACGGTAATTTGCTTATTTCCACACTTAGGCTTAAAAACATGGCGTTAGAGGGTGAGAACTCGAAACAGCCCCCGAACGGCCCCGTGGGTGGCACCAACACCTCCCACGGGACCAACGTAACTCGTAGGAACTGACCCCGCAGCCGCGGGTCTCCCGGTTTGAGAGTACGGCAGTAATTTTCTTATTTCTACACTTAGGCTTAAAAACATGGCGATAGAGGGTGATAACTCGAAACAGCTCCCGAACGGCCCCGTGGGTGGCACCAACACCTCCCACGGGACCAACGTAACTCGTAGGAACGGACCCCGCAGCCGCGGGTGTCCCGGTTTGAGAGTACGACGGTAATTTGCTTATTTCAACACTTAGGCTTAAAAACATGGCGTTAGAGGGTGAGAACTCGAAACAGCTCCCGAACGGCCCCGTGGATGGCACCAACACCTCCCACGGGACCAACGTAACTCGTAGGAACTGACCCCGCAGCCGCGGGTGTCCCGGTTTGAGAGTACGACGGTAATTTGCTTATTTCCACACTTAGGCTTAAAAACATGGCGTTAGAGGGTGAGAACTTGAAACAGCCCCCGAACGGCCCCGTGGGTGGCACCAACACCTCCCACGGGACCAACGTAACTCGTAGGAACTGACCCCGCAGCCGCGGGTGTCCCGGTTTGAGAGTACGATGGTAATTTTCTTATTTCTACACTTAGCCTTAACATGGCGTTAGAGGGTGAAAACTCGAAACAGCCCCCGAACGGCCCCGTGGGTGGCACCAACACCTCCCACGGGACCAACGTAACTCGTGGGAACAGACCCCGCAGCCGCGGGTCTCCCAGTTTGAGAGTATGACGATAATTTGCTTATTTCCACACTTGGTCTTAAAAACATGGCGTTAGAGGGTGAGAACTCGAAACAGCCCCCGAACGGCCCCGTGGGTGGCCCCAACACCTCCCACGGGACCAATGTAACTCGTAGGAACTGACCCCGCAGCCGCGGGTGTCCCGGTTTGAGAGTACGACGGCAATTTGCTTATTTCCACACTTAGGCTTAAAAACATTGCGTTAGAGGGTGAAAACTCGAAACAGCCCCCGAACGGCCCCGTGGGTGGCACCAACACCTCCCACGGGACCAACGTAACTCGTGGGAATGGACCCCGCAGCCGCGGGTCTCCCGATTTGAGAGTACGACGGTAATTTGCTTATTTCCACACTTAGGCTTAAAAACATGGCGTTAGAGGGTGAGAACTCGAAACAGCCCCCGAACGGCCCCGTGGGTGGCACCAACACCTCCCACGGGACCAACGTAACTCGTAGGAACTGACCCCGCAGCCGCGGGTGTCCCGGTTTGAGAGTACGACGGTAATTTGCTTATTTCTACACTTAGGCTTAAAAAATGGCGTTAGAGGGTGAGAACCCGAAACAGTCCCCGAACGGCCCCGTGGGTGGCACCAACACCTCCCACGGGACCAACGCAACTCGTGGGAACGGACCCCGCAGCCGCGGGTGTCCCGGTTTGAGAGTACGACGGTAATTTGCTTATTTCAACACTTAGGCTTAAAAACATGGTGTTAGAGGGTGAGAACTCGAAACAGCCCCCGAACGGCCCCGTGGGTGGCACCAACACCTCCCACGGGACCAACGTAACTCGTAGGAACTGACCCCGCAGCCGCGGGTCTCCCGGTTTGAGAGTACGGCAGTAATTTTCTTATTTCTACACTTAGGCTTAAAAACATGGCGATAGAGGGTGATAACTCGAAACAGTTCCCGAACGGCCCCGTGGGTGGCACCAACACCTCCCACGGGACCAACGTAACTCGTAGGAACGGACCCCGCAGCCGCGGGTGTCCCGGTTTGAGAGTACGACGGTAATTTGCTTATTTCAACACTTAGGCTTAAAAACATGGCGTTAGAGGGTGAGAACTTGAAACAGCCCCCGGACGGCCCCGTGGATGGCACCAACACCTCCCACGGGACCAACGTAACTCGTAGGAACTGACCCCGCAGCCGCGGGTGTCCCGGTTTGAGAGTACGATGGTAATTTGCTTATTTCTACACTTAGGCTTAACATGGCGTTAGAGGGTGAAAACTCGAAACAGCCCCCGAACGGCCCCGTGGGTGGTACCAACACCTCCCACGGGACCAACGTAACTCGTGGGAACAGACCCCGCAGCTGCGGTTGTCCTGGTTTGAGAGTACGACGATAATTTGCTTATTTCCACACTTAGGCTTAAAAACATGGCGTTAGAGGGTGAGAACCCGAAACAGCCCCCGATCGGCCCCGTGGATGGCACCAACACCTCCCACGGGACCAACGTAACTCGTAGGAACTGACCCCGCAGCCGCGGGTGTCACGATTTGAGAGTACGACGGCAATTTGCTTATTTCTACACTTAGGGTTAACATGGCATTAGAGGGTGAAAACTCGAAACAGCCCCCGAACGGCCCCGTGGGTGGTACTAACACCTCACACGGGACAAACGTAACTCGTGGGAACGGACCCCCCAGCCGCGGGTCTCCCAGTTTGAGAGTATGACGATAATTTGCTTATTTCCACACTTGGGCTTAAAAACATGGCGTTAGAGGGTGAGAACTCGAAACAGCCCCCGAACGGCCCCGTGGGTGGCACCAACACCTCCCACGGGACCAATGTAACTCGTAGGAACTGACCCCGCAGCCGCGGGTGTCCCGGTTTGAGAGTACGACGGTCATTTGCTTATTTCTACACTTAGGCTTAACATGGCGTTAGAGGGTGAAAACTCGAAACAGCCCCCGAACGGCCCCGTGGGTGGCACCAACACCTCCCACGGGACCAACGTAACTCGTGGAAATGGACCCCGCAGCCGCGGGTGTCCCGGTTTGAGAGTACGACGGTAATTTGCTTATTTCCACACTTAGGCTTAAAAACATGGCGTTAGATGGTGAGAACTCGAAACAGCCCCTGAACGGCCCCGTGGGTGGCACCAACACCTCCCACGGGACCAACGTAACTCGTAGGAACTGACCCCGCAGCCGCGGGTGTCCCGGTTTGAGAGTATGACGGTAATTTGCTTATTTCTACACTTAGGCTTAAAAACATGGCGTTAGAGGGTGAGAACCCGAAACAGTCCCCGAACGGCCCCGTGGGTGGCACCAACACCTCCCACGGGACCAACGTAACTCGTGGTAACGGACCCCACAGCCGCGGGTGTCCCGGTTTGAGAGTACGACGGTAATTTGCTTATTTCCACACTTAGGCTTAAAAACATGGCGTTAGAGGGTGAGAACTCGAAACAGCCCCCGAACGGCCCCGTGGGTGGCACCAACACCTCCCACGGGACCAACGTAACTCGTAGGAACTGACCCCGCAGCCGCGGGTCTCCCGGTTTGAGAGTACGGCAGTAATTTTCTTATTTCTACACTTAGGCTTAAAAACATGGCGATAGAGGGTGATAACTCGAAACAGCTCCCGAACGGCCCCGTGGGTGGCACCAACACCTCCCACAGGACCAACGTAACTCGTAGGAACGGACCCCGCAGCCGCGGGTGTCCCGGTTTGAGAGTACGACGGTAATTTGCTTATTTCTTCACTTAGGCTTAAAAACATGGCGTTAGAGGGTGAGAACTCGAAACAGCTCCCGAACGGCCCCGTGGATGGCACCAACACCTCCCACGGGACCAACGTAACTCGTAGGAACTGACCCCGCAGCCGCGGGTGTCCCGGTTTGAGAGTACGACGGCAATTTGCTTATTTCCACACTTAGGCTTAAAAACATGGCGTTAGAGGGTGAGAACTTGAAACAGCCCCCGAACGGCCCCGTGGGTGGCACCAACACCTCCCACGGGACCAACGTAACTCGTAGGAACTGACCCCGCAGCCGCGGGTGTCCCGGTTTGAGAGTACGATGGTAATTTGCTTATTTCTACACTTAGGCTTAACATGGCGTTAGAGGGTGAAAACTCGAAACAGCCCCCGAACGGCCCCGTGGGTGGCACCAACACCTCCCACGGGACCAACGTAACTCGTGGGAACAGACCCCGCAGCCGCGGGTATCCCAGTTTGAGAGTATGACGATAATTTGCTTATTTCCACACTTGGGCTTAAAAACATGGCGTTAGAGGGTGAGAACTCGAAACAGCCCCCGAACGGCCCCGTGGGTGGCACCAACACCTCCCACGGGACCAACGTAACTCGTAGGAACTGACCCCGCAGCCGCGGGTGTCCCGGTTTGAGAGTACGACGGCAATTTGCTTATTTCCACACTTAGGCTTAAAAACATTGCGTTAGAGGGTGAAAACTCGAAACAGCCCCCGAACGGCCCCGTGGATGGCACCAACACCTCCCACGGGACCAACGTAACTCGTGGGAACGGACCCCACAGCCGCGGGGCTCCCGGTTTGAGAGTACGACGGTAATTTGCTTATTTCCACACTTAGGCTTAAAAACATGGCGTTAGATGGTGAGAACTCGAAACAGCCCCCGAACGGCCCCGTGGGTGGCACCAACACCTCCCACGGGACCAACGTAACTCGTAGGAACTGACCCCGCAGCCGCGGGTGTCCCGGTTTGAGAGTACGACGGTAATTTGCTTATTTCTACACTTAGGCTTAAAAAGATGGCGTTAGAGGGTGAGAACTCGAAACAGCCCCCGAACGGCCCCGTGGGTGGCACCAACACCTCCCACGGGACCAACGTAACTCGTGGGAACGGACCCCGCAGCCGCGGGTGTCCCGGTTTGAGAGTACGACGGTAATTTGCTTATTTCCACACTTAGGCTTAAAAACATGGCGTTAGAGGGTGAGAACTCGAAACAGCCCCCGAACGGCCCCGTGGGTGGCACCAACACCTCCCACGGGACCAACGTAACTCGTAGGAACTGACCCCGCAGCCGCGGGTGTCCCGGTTTGAGAGTACGACGGTAATTTGCTTATTTCTACACTTAGGCTTAAAAAATGGCGTTAGAGGGTGAGAACCCGAAACAGTCCCCGAACGGCCCCGTGGGTGGCACCAACACCTCCCACGGGACCAACGTAACTCGTGGGAACGGACCCCGCAGCCGCGGGTGTCCCGGTTTGAGAGTACGACGGTAATTTGCTTATTTCAACACTTAGGCTTAAAAATATGGCGTTAGAGGGTGAGAACTCGAAACAGCCCCCGAACGGCCCCTTGGGTGGCACCAACACCTCCCACGGGACCAACGTAACTCGTAGGAACTGACCCCGCAGGCGCGGGTGTCCCGGTTTGAGAGTACGACGGTAATTTGCTTATTTCTACACTTAGGCTTAAAAAATGGCGTTAGAGGGTGAGAACCCGAAACAGTCCCCGAACGGCCCCGTGGGTGGCACCAACACCTCCCACGGGACCAACGTAACTCGTGGGAACGGACCCCGCAGCCGCGGGTGTCCCGGTTTGAGAGTACGACGGCAATTTGCTTATTTCCACACTTAGGCTTAAAAACATTGCGTTAGAGGGTGAAAACTCGAAACAGCCCCCGAACGGCCCCGTGGGTGGCACCAACACCTCCCACGGGACCAACGTAACTCGTGGGAATGGACCCCGCAGCCGCGGGTCTCCCGGTTTGAGAGTACGACGGTAATTTGCTTATTTCCACACTTAGGCTTAAAAACATGGCGTTAGAGGGTGAGAACTCGAAACAGCCCCCGAACGGCCCCGTGGGTGGCACCAACACCTCCCACGGGACCAACGTAACTCGTAGGAACTGACCCCGCAGCCGCGGGTGTCCCGGTTTGAGAGTACGACGGTAATTTGCTTATTTCTACACTTAGGCTTAAAAAATGGCGTTAGAGGGTGAGAACCCAAAACAGTCCCCGAATGGCCCCGTGGGTGGCACCAACACCTCCCACGGGACCAACGTAACTCGTGGGAACGAACCCCGCAGCCGCGGGTGTCCCGGTTTGAGAGTACGACGGTAATTTGCTTATTTCAACACTTAGGCTTAAAAACATGGCGTTAGAGGGTGAGAACTCGAAACAGCCCCCGAACGGCCCCGTGGGTGGCACCAACACCTCCCACGGGACCAACGTAACTCGTAGGAACTGACCCCGCAGCCGCGGGTCTCCCGGTTTGAGAGTACGGCAGTAATTTTCTTATTTCTACACTTAGGCTTAAAAACATGGCGATAGAGGGTGATAACTCGAAACAGCTCCCGAACGGCCCCGTGGGTGGCACCAACACCTCCCACGGGACCAACGTAACTCGTGGGAATGGACCCCGCAGCCGCGGGTGTCCCGGTTTGAGAGTACGACGGTAATTTGCTTATTTCAACACTTAGGCTTAAAAACATGGCGTTAGAGGGTGAGAACTTGAAACAGCCCCCGAACGGCCCCGTGGATGGCACCAACACCTCCCACGGGACCAACGTAACTCGTAGGAACTGACCCCGCAGCCGCGGGTGTCCCGGTTTGAGAGTACGATGGTAATTTGCTTATTTCTACACTTAGGCTTAACATGGCGTTAGAGGGTGAAAACTCGAAACAGCCCCCGAACGGCCCCGTGGGTGGTACCAACACCTCCCACGGGACCAACGTAACTCGTGGGAACAGACCCCGCAGCTGCGGTTGTCCCGGTTTGAGAGTACGACGATAATTTGCTTATTTCCACACTTAGGCTTAAAAACATGGCGTTAGAGGGTGAGAACCCGAAACAGCCCCCGAACGGCCCCGTGGATGGCACCAACACCTCCCACGGGACCAACGTAACTCGTAGGAACTGACCCCGCAGCCGCGGGTGTCCCGATTTGAGAGTACGACGGCAATTTGCTTATTTCTACACTTAGGGTTAACATGGCATTAGAGGGTGAAAACTCGAAACAGCCCCCGAACGGCCCCGTGGGTGGTACTAACACCTCACACGGGATCAACGTAACTCGTGGGAACGGACCCCGCAGCCGCGGGTCTCCCAGTTTGAGAGTATGACGATAATTTGCTTATTTCCACACTTGGGCTTAAAAACATGGCGTTAGAGGGTGAGAACTCGAAACAGCCCCCGAACGGCCCCGTGGGTGGCACCAACACCTCACACGGGACCAATGTAACTCGTAGGAACTGACCCCGCAGCCGCGGGTGTCCCGGTTTGAGAGTACGACGGTAATTTGCTTATTTCTACACTTAGGCTTAAAAACATGGCGTTAGAGGGTGAAAACTCGAAACAGCCCCCGAACGGCCCCGTGGGTGGCACCAACACCTCCCACGGGACCAACGTAACTCGTGGGAATGGACCCCGCAGCCGCGGGTCTCCCGGTTTGAGAGTACGACGGTAATTTGCTTATTTCCACACTTAGGCTTAAAAACATGGCGTTAGATGGTGAGAACTCGAAACAGCTCCCGAACGGCCCCGTGGGTGGCACCAACACCTCCCACGGGACCAACGTAACTCGTAGGAACTGACCCCGCCGCCGCGGGTGTCCCGGTTTGAGAGTACGACGGTAATTTGCTTATTTCTACACTTAGGCTTAAAAACATGGCGTTAGAGGGTGAGAACCCGAAACAGTCCCCGAACGGCCCCGTGGGTGGCACCAACACCTCCCACAGGACCAACGTAACTCGTGGGAACGGACCCCGCAGCCGCGGGTGTCCCGGTTTGAGAGTACGACGATAATTTGCTTATTTCCACACTTAGGCTTAAAAACATGGCGTTAGAGGGTGAGAACTCGAAACAGCCCCCGAACGGCCCCGTGGGTGGCACCAACACCTCCCACGGGACCAACGTAACTCGTAGGAACTGACCCCGCAGCCGCGGGTCTCCCGGTTTGAGAGTACGGCAGTAATTTTCTTATTTCTACACTTGGGCTTAAAAACATGGCGATAGAGGGTGATAACTCGAAACAGCTCCCGAACGGCCCCGTGGGTGGCACCAACACCTCCCACGGGACCAACGTAACTCGTAGGAACTGACCCCGCCGCCGCGGGTGTCCCGGTTTGAGAGTACGACGGTAATTTGCTTATTTCTACACTTAGGCTTAAAAACATGGCGTTAGAGGGTGAGAACCCGAAACAGTCCCCGAACGGCCCCGTGGGTGGCACCAACACCTCCCACAGGACCAACGTAACTCGTGGGAACGGACCCCGCAGCCGCGGGTGTCCCGGTTTGAGAGTACGACGGTAATTTGCTTATTTCCACACTTAGGCTTAAAAACATGGCGTTAGAGGGTGAGAACTCGAAACAGCCCCCGAACGGCCCCGTGGGTGGCACCAACACCTCCCACGGGACCAACGTAACTCGTAGGAACTGACCCCGCAGCCGCGGGTCTCCCGGTTTGAGAGTACGGCAGTAATTTTCTTATTTCTACACTTGGGCTTAAAAACATGGCGATAGAGGGTGATAACTCGAAACAGCTCCCGAACGGCCCCGTGGGTGGCACCAACACCTCCCACGGGACCAACGTAACTCGTAGGAACGGACCCCGCAGCCGCGGGTGTCCCGGTTTGAGAGTACGACGGTAATTTGCTTATTTCAACACTTAGGCTTAAAAACATGGCGTTAGAGGGTGAGAACTCGAAACAGCTCCCGACCGGCCCCGTGGATGGCACCAACACCTCCCACGGGACCAACGTAACTCGTAGGAACTGACCCCGCAGCCGCGGGTGTCCCGGTTTGAGAGTACGACGGCAATTTGCTTATTTCCACACTTAGGCTTAAAAACATGGCGTTAGAGGGTGAGAACTTGAAACAGCCCCCGAACGGCCCCGTGGGTGGCACCAACACCTCCCACGGGACCAACGTAACTCGTAGGAACTGACCCCGCAGCCGCGGGTGTCCCGGTTTGAGAGTACGATGGTAATTTGCTTTTTTCCACACTTGGGCTTAAAAACATGGCGTTAGAGGGTGAAAACTCGAAACAGCCCCCGAACGGCCCCGTGGGTGGCACCAACACCTCCCACGGGACCAACGTAACTCGTAGGAACTGACCCCGCAGCCGCGGGTGTCCCGGTTTGAGAGTACGACGACAATTTGCTTATTTCCACACTTAGGCTTAAAAACATTGCGTTAGAGGGTGAAAACCCGAAACAGCCCCCGAACGGCCCCGTGGGTGGCACCAACACCTCCCACGGGACCAACGTAACTCGTGGGAACGGACCCCGTAGCCGCGGGTGTCCCGGTTTGAGAGTACGACGGTAATTTGCTTATTTCCACACTTAGGCTTAAAAACATGGCGTTAGAGGGTGAGAACTCGAAACAGCCCCCGAACGGCCCCGTGGGTGGCACCAACACCTCCCACGGGACCAACGTAACTCGTAGGAACTGACCCCGCAGCCGCGGGTCTCCCGGTTTGAGAGTACGGCAGTAATTTTCTTATTTCTACACTTAGGCTTAAAAACATGGCGATAGAGGGTGATAACTCGAAACAGCTCCCGAACGGCCCCGTGGGTGGCACCAACACCTCCCACGGGACCAACGTAACTCGTAGGAACGGACCCCGCAGCCGCGGGTGTCCCGGTTTGAGAGTACGACGGTAATTTGCTTATTTCAACACTTAGGCTTAAAAACATGGCGTTTGAGGGTGAGAACTCGAAACAGCTCCCGAACGGCCCCGTGGATGGCACCAACACCTCCCACGGGACCAACGTAACTCGTAGGAACTGACCCCGCAGCCGCGGGTGTCCCGGTTTGAGAGTACGACGGTAATTTGCTTATTTCCACACTTAGGCTTAAAAACATGGCGTTAGAGGGTGAGAACTCGAAACAGCCCCCGAACGGCCCCGTGGGTGGCACCAACACCTCCCACGGGACCAACGTAACTCGTAGGAACGGACCCCGCAGCCGCGGGTGTCCCGGTTTGAGAGTACGATGGTAATTTTCTTATTTCTACACTTAGGCTTAACATGGCGTTAGAGGGTGAAAACTCGAAACAGCCCCCGAACGGCCCCGTGGGTGGCACCAACACCTCCCACGGGACCAACGTAACTCGTGGGAACAGACCCCGCAGCCGCGGGTCTCCCAGTTTGAGAGTATGACGATAATTTGCTTATTTCCACACTTGGGCTTAAAAACATGGCGTTAGAGGGTGAGAACTCGAAACAGCCCCCGAACGGCCCCGTGGGTGGCCCCAACACCTCCCACGGGACCAATGTAACTCGTAGGAACTGACCCCGCAGCCGCGGGTGTCCCGGTTTGAGAGTACGACGGCAATTTGCTTATTTCCACACTTAGGCTTAAAAACATTGCGTTAGAGGGTGAAAACTCGAAACAGCCCCCGAACGGCCCCGTGGGTGGCACCAACACCTCCCACGGGACCAACGTAACTCGTGGGAATGGACCCCGCAGCCGCGGGTCTCCCGGTTTGAGAGTACGACGGTAATTTGCTTATTTCCACACTTAGGCTTAAAAACATGGCGTTAGAGGGTGAGAACTCGAAACAGCCCCCGAACGGCCCCGTGGGTGGCACCAACACCTCCCACGGGACCAACGTAACTCGTAGGAACTGACCCCGCAGCCGCGGGTGTCCCGGTTTGAGAGTACGACGGTAATTTGCTTATTTCTACACTTAGGCTTAAAAAATGGCGTTAGAGGGTGAGAACCCGAAACAGTCCCCGAACGGCCCCGTGGGTGGCACCAACACCTCCCACGGGACCAACGTAACTCGTGGGAATGGACCCCGCAGCCGCGAGTGTCCCGGTTTGAGAGTACGACGGTAATTTGCTTATTTCAACACTTAGGCTTAAAAACATGGTGTTAGAGGGTGAGAACTCGAAACAGCCCCCGAACGGCCCCGTGGGTGGCACCAACACCTCCCACGGGACCAACATAACTCGTAGGAACTGACCCCGCAGCCGCGGGTCTCCCGGTTTGAGAGTACGGCAGTAATTTTCTTATTTCTACACTTAGGCTTAAAAACATGGCGATAGAGGGTGATAACTCGAAACAGTTCCCGAACGGCCCCGTGGGTGGCACCAACACCTCCCACGGGACCAACGTAACTCGTAGGAACGGACCCCGCAGCCGCGGGTGTCCCGGTTTGAGAGTACGACGGCAATTTGCTTATTTCCACACTTAGGCTTAAAAACATTGCGTTAGAGGGTGAAAACTCGAAACAGCCCCCGAACGGCCCCGTGGGTGGCACCAACACCTCCCACGGGACCAACGTAACTCGTGGGAATGGACCCCGCAGCCGCGGGTCTCCCGGTTTGAGAGTACGACGGTAATTTGCTTATTTCCACACTTAGGCTTAAAAACATGGCGTTAGAGGGTGAGAACTCGAAACAGCCCCCGAACGGCCCCGTGGGTGGCACCAACACCTCCCACGGGACCAACGTAACTCGTAGGAACTGACCCCGCAGCCGCGGGTGTCCCGGTTTGAGAGTACGACGGTAATTTGCTTATTTCTACACTTAGGCTTAAAAAATGGCGTTAGAGGGTGAGAACCCGAAACAGTCCCCGAACGGCCCCGTGGGTGGCACCAACACCTCCCACGGGACCAACGTAACTCGTGGGAATGGACCCCGCAGCCGCGAGTGTCCCGGTTTGAGAGTACGACGGTAATTTGCTTATTTCAACACTTAGGCTTAAAAACATGGTGTTAGAGGGTGAGAACTCGAAACAGCCCCCGAACGGCCCCGTGGGTGGCACCAACACCTCCCACGGGACCAACATAACTCGTAGGAACTGACCCCGCAGCCGCGGGTCTCCCGGTTTGAGAGTACGGCAGTAATTTTCTTATTTCTACACTTAGGCTTAAAAACATGGCGATAGAGGGTGATAACTCGAAACAGTTCCCGAACGGCCCCGTGGGTGGCACCAACACCTCCCACGGGACCAACGTAACTCGTAGGAACGGACCCCGCAGCCGCGGGTGTCCCGGTTTGAGAGTACGACGGTAATTTGCTTATTTCAACACTTAGGCTTAAAAACATGGCGTTAGAGGGTGAGAACTTGAAACAGCCCCCGGACGGCCCCGTGGATGGCACCAACACCTCCCACGGGACCAACGTAACTCGTAGGAACTGACCCCGCAGCCGCGGGTGTCCCGGTTTGAGAGTACGATGGTAATTTGCTTATTTCTACACTTAGGCTTAACATGGCGTTAGAGGGTGAAAACTCGAAACAGCCCCCGAACGGCCCCGTGGGTGGTACCAACACCTCCCACGGGACCAACGTAACTCGTGGGAACAGACCCCGCAGCTGCGGTTGTCCTGGTTTGAGAGTACGACGATAATTTGCTTATTTCCACACTTAGGCTTAAAAACATGGCGTTAGAGGGTGAGAACCCGAAACAGCCCCCGATCGGCCCCGTGGATGGCACCAACACCTCCCACGGGACCAACGTAACTCGTAGGAACTGACCCCGCAGCCGCGGGTGTCACGATTTGAGAGTACGACGGCAATTTGCTTATTTCTACACTTAGGGTTAACATGGCATTAGAGGGTGAAAACTCGAAACAGCCCCCGAACGGCCCCGTGGGTGGTACTAACACCTCACACGGGACAAACGTAACTCGTGGGAACGGACCCCGCAGCCGCGGGTCTCCCAGTTTGAGAGTATGACGATAATTTGCTTATTTCCACACTTGGGCTTAAAAACATGGCGTTAGAGGGTGGGAACTCGAAACAGCCCCCGAACGGCCCCGTGGGTGGCACCAACACCTCCCACGGGACCAATGTAACTCGTAGGAACTGACCCCGCAGCCGCGGGTGTCCCGGTTTGAGAGTACGACGGTAATTTGCTTATTTCTACACTTAGGCTTAACATGGCGTTAGAGGGTGAAAACTCGAAACAGCCCCCGAACGGCCCCGTGGGTGGCACCAACACCTCCCACGGGACCAACGTAACTCGTGGGAATGGACCCCGCAGCCGCGGGTGTCCCGGTTTGAGAGTACGACGGTAATTTGCTTATTTCCACACTTAGGCTTAAAAACATGGCGTTAGATGGTGAGAACTCGAAACAGCCCCCGAACGGCCCCGTGGGTGGCACCAACACCTCCCACGGGACCAACGTAACTCGTAGGAACTGACCCCGCAGCCGCGGGTGTCCCGGTTTGAGAGTACGACGGTAATTTGCTTATTTCTACACTTAGGCTTAAAAACATGGCGTTAGAGGGTGAGAACCCGAAACAGTCCCCGAACGGCCCCGTGGGTGGCACCAACACCTCCCACGGGACCAACGTAACTCGTGGGAACGGACCCCACAGCCGCGGGTGTCCCGGTTTGAGAGTACGACGGTAATTTGCTTATTTCCACACTTAGGCTTAAAAACATGGCGTTAGAGGGTGAGAACTCGAAACAGCCCCCGAACGGCCCCGTGGGTGGCACCAACACCTCCCACGGGACCAACGTAACTCGTAGGAACTGACCCCGCAGCCGCGGGTCTCCCGGTTTGAGAGTACGGCAGTAATTTTCTTATTTCTACACTTAGGCTTAAAAACATGGCGATAGAGGGTGATAACTCGAAACAGCTCCCGAACGGCCCCGTGGGTGGCACCAACACCTCCCACAGGACCAACGTAACTCGTAGGAACGGACCCCGCAGCCGCGGGTGTCCCGGTTTGAGAGTACGACGGTAATTTGCTTATTTCTTCACTTAGGCTTAAAAACATGGCGTTAGAGGGTGAGAACTCGAAACAGCTCCCGAACGGCCCCGTGGATGGCACCAACACCTCCCACGGGACCAACGTAACTCGTAGGAACTGACCCCGCAGCCGCGGGTGTCCCGGTTTGAGAGTACGACGGCAATTTGCTTATTTCCACACTTAGGCTTAAAAACATGGCGTTAGAGGGTGAGAACTTGAAACAGCCCCCGAACGGCCCCGTGGGTGGCACCAACACCTCCCACGGGACCAACGTAACTCGTGGGAACAGACCCCGCAGCCGCGGGTATCCCAGTTTGAGAGTATGACGATAATTTGCTTATTTCCACACTTGGGCTTAAAAACATGGCGTTAGAGGGTGAGAACTCGAAACAGCCCCCGAACGGCCCCGTGGGTGGCACCAACACCTCCCACGGGACCAACGTAACTCGTAGGAACTGACCCCACAGCCGCGGGTGTCCCGGTTTGAGAGTACGACGGCAATTTGCTTATTTCCACACTTAGGCTTAAAAACATTGCGTTAGAGGGTGAAAACTCGAAACAGCCCCCGAACGGCCCCGTGGGTGGCACCAACACCTCCCACGGGACCAACGTAACTCGTGGGAACGGACCCCACAGCCGCGGGTCTCCCGGTTTGAGAGTACGACGGTAATTTGCTTATTTCCACACTTAGGCTTAAAAACATGGCGTTAGATGGTGAGAACTCGAAACAGCCCCCGAACGGCCCCGTGGGTGGCACCAACACCTCCCACGGGACCAACGTAACTCGTAGGAACTGACCCCGCAGCCGCGGGTGTCCCGGTTTGAGAGTACGACGGTAATTTGCTTATTTCTACACTTAGGCTTAAAAAGATGGCGTTAGAGGGTGAGAACTCGAAACAGCCCCCGAACGGCCCCGTGGGTGGCACCAACACCTCCCACGGGACCAACGTAACTCGTGGGAACGGACCCCGCAGCCGCCGGTGTCCCGGTTTGAGAGTACGACGGTATTTTGCTTATTTCAACACTTAGGCTTAAAAACATGGCGTTAGAGGGTGAGAACTCGAAACAGCCCCCGAACGGCCCCGTGGGTGGCACCAACACCTCCCACGGGACCAACGTAACTCGTAGGAACTGACCCCGCAGGCGCGGGTGTCCCGGTTTGAGAGTACGACGGTAATTTGCTTATTTCTACACTTAGGTTTAAAAAATGGCGTTAGAGGGTGAGAACCCGAAACAGTCCCCGAACGGCCCCGTGGGTGGCACCAACACCTCCCACGGGACCAACGTAACTCGTGGGAACGGACCCCGCAGCCGCGGGTGTCCCGGTTTGAGAGTACGACGGCAATTTGCTTATTTCCACACTTAGGCTTAAAAACATTGCGTTAGAGGGTGAAAACTCGAAACAGCCCCCGAACGGCCCCGTGGGTGGCACCAACACCTCCCACGGGACCAACGTAACTCGTGGGAACGGACCCCGCAGCCGCGGGTCTCCCGGTTTGAGAGTACGACGGTAATTTGCTTATTTCCACACTTAGGCTTAAAAACATGGCGTTAGAGGGTGAGAACTCGAAACAGCCCCCGAACGGCCCCGTGGGTGGCACCAACACCTCCCACGGGACCAACGTAACTCGTAGGAACTGACCCCGCAGCCGCGGGTGTCCCGGTTTGAGAGTACGACGGTAATTTGCTTATTTCTACACTTAGGCTTAAAAAATGGCGTTAGAGGGTGAGAACCCGAAACAGTCCCCGAATGGCCCCGTGGGTGGCACCAACACCTCCCACGGGACCAACGTAACTCGTGGGAACGAACCCCGCAGCCGCGGGTGTCCCGGTTTGAGAGTACGACGGTAATTTGCTTATTTCAACACTTAGGCTTAAAAACATGGCGTTAGAGGGTGAGAACTCGAAACAGCCCCCGAACGGCCCCGTGGGTGGCACCAACACCTCCCACGGGACCAACGTAACACGTAGGAACTGACCCCGCAGCCGCGGGTCTCCCGGTTTGAGAGTACGGCAGTAATTTTCTTATTTCTACACTTAGGCTTAAAAACATGGCGATAGAGGGTGATAACTCGAAACAGCTCCCGAACGGCCCCGTGGGTGGCACCAACACCTCCCACGGGACCAACGTAACTCGTGGGAATGGACCCCGCAGCCGCGGGTGTCCCGGTTTGAGAGTACGACAGTAATTTGCTTATTTCAACACTTAGGCTTAAAAACATGGCGTTAGAGGGTGAGAACTTGAAACAGCCCCCGAACGGCCCCGTGGATGGCACCAACACCTCCCACGGGACCAACGTAACTCGTAGGAACTGACCCCGCAGCCGCGGGTGTCCCGGTTTGAGAGTACGATGGTAATTTGCTTATTTCTACACTTAGGCTTAACATGGCGTTAGAGGGTGAAAACTCGAAACAGCCCCCGAACGGCCCCGTGGGTGGTACCAACACCTCCCACGGGACCAACGTAACTCGTGGGAACAGACCCCGCAGCTGCGGTTGTCCCGGTTTGAGAGTACGACGATAATTTGCTTATTTCCACACTTAGGCTTAAAAACATGGCGTTAGAGGGTGAGAACCCGAAACAGCCCCCGAACGGCCCCGTGGATGGCACCAACACCTCCCACGGGACCAACGTAACTCGTAGGAACTGACCCCGCAGCCGCGGGTGTCCCGATTTGAGAGTACGACGGCAATTTGCTTATTTCTACACTTAGGGTTAACATGGCATTAGAGGGTGAAAACTCGAAACAGCCCCCGAACGGCCCCGTGGGTGGTACTAACACCTCACACGGGATCAACGTAACTCGTGGGAACGGACCCCGCAGCCGCGGGTCTCCCAGTTTGAGAGTATGACGATAATTTGCTTATTTCCGCACTTGGGCTTAAAAACATGGCGTTAGAGGGTGAGAACTCGAAACAGCCCCCGAACGGCCCAGTGGGTGGCACCAACACCTCACACGGGACCAATGTAACTCGTAGGAACTGACCCCGCAGCCGCGGGTGTCCCGGTTTGAGAGTACGACGGTAATTTGCTTATTTCTACACTTAGGCTTAAAAACATGGCGTTAGAGGGTGAAAACTCGAAACAGCCCCCGAACGGCCCCGTGGGTGGCACCAACACCTCCCACGGGACCAACGTAACTCGTGGGAATGGACCCCGCAGCCGCGGGTCTCCCGGTTTGAGAGTACGACGGTAATTTGCTTATTTCCACACTTAGGCTTAAAAACATGGCGTTAGATGGTGAGAACTCGAAACAGCCCCCGAACGGCCCCGTGGGTGGCACCAACACCTCCCACGGGACCAACGTAACTCGTAGGAACTGACCCCGCCGCCGCGGGTGTCCCGGTTTGAGAGTACGACGGTAATTTGCTTATTTCTACACTTAGGCTTAAAAACATGGCGTTAGAGGGTGAGAACCCGAAACAGTCCCCGAACGGCCCCGTGGGTGGCACCAACACCTCCCACAGGACCAACGTAACTCGTGGGAACGGACCCCGCAGCCGCGGGTGTCCCGGTTTGAGAGTACGACGGTAATTTGCTTATTTCCACACTTAGGCTTAAAAACATGGCGTTAGAGGGTGAGAACTCGAAACAGCCCCCGAACGGCCCCGTGGGTGGCACCAACACCTCCCACGGGACCAACGTAACTCGTAGGAACTGACCCCGCAGCCGCGGGTCTCCCGGTTTGAGAGTACGGCAGTAATTTTCTTATTTCTACACTTGGGCTTAAAAACATGGCGATAGAGGGTGATAACTCGAAACAGCTCCCGAACGGCCCCGTGGGTGGCACCAACACCTCCCACGGGACCAACGTAACTCGTAGGAACTGACCCCGCCGCTGCGGGTGTCCCGGTTTGAGAGTACGACGGTAATTTGCTTATTTCTACACTTAGGCTTAAAAACATGGCGTTAGAGGGTGAGAACCCGAAACAGTCCCCGAACGGCCCCGTGGGTGGCACCAACACCTCCCACAGGACCAACGTAACTCGTGGGAACGGACCCCGCAGCCGCGGGTGTCCCGGTTTGAGAGTACGACGGTAATTTGCTTATTTCCACACTTAGGCTTAAAAACATGGCGTTAGAGGGTGAGAACTCGAAACAGCCCCCGAACGGCCCCGTGGGTGGCACCAACACCTCCCACGGGACCAACGTAACTCGTAGGAACTGACCCCGCAGCCGCGGGTCTCCCGGTTTGAGAGTACGGCAGTAATTTTCTTATTTCTACACTTGGGCTTAAAAACATGGCGATAGAGGGTGATAACTCGAAACAGCTCCCGAACGGCCCCGTGGGTGGCACCAACACCTCCCACGGGACCAACGTAACTCGTAGGAACGGACCCCGCAGCCGCGGGTGTCCCGGTTTGAGAGTACGACGGTAATTTGCTTATTTCAACACTTAGGCTTAAAAACATGGCGTTAGAGGGTGAGAACTCGAAACAGCTCCCGACCGGCCCCGTGGATGGCACCAACACCTCCCACGGGACCAACGTAACTCGTAGGAACTGACCCCGCAGCCGCGGGTGTCCCGGTTTGGGAGTACGACGGCAATTTGCTTATTTCCACACTTAGGCTTAAAAACATGGCGTTAGAGGGTGAGAACTTGAAACAGCCCCCGAACGGCCCCGTGGGTGGCACCAACACCTCCCACGGGACCAACGTAACTCGTAGGAACTGACCCCGCAGCCGCGAGTGTCCCGGTTTGAGAGTACGATGGTAATTTGCTTTTTTCCACACTTGGGCTTAAAAACATGGCGTTAGAGGGTGAAAACTCGAAACAGCCCCCGAACGGCCCCGTGGGTGGCACCAACACCTCCCACGGGACCAACGTAACTCGTAGGAACTGACCCCGCAGCCGCGGGTGTCCCGGTTTGAGAGTACGACGACAATTTGCTTATTTCCACACTTAGGCTTAAAAACATTGCGTTAGAGGGTGAAAACCCGAAACAGCCCCCGAACGGCCCCGTGGGTGGCACCAACACCTCCCACGGGACCAACGTAACTCGTGGGAACGGACCCCGCAGCCGCGGGTGTCCCGGTTTGAGAGTACGACGGTAATTTGCTTATTTCCACACTTAGGCTTAAAAACATGGCGTTAGAGGGTGAGAACTTGAAACAGCCCCCGAACGGCCCCGTGGGTGGCACCAACACCTCCCACGGGACCAACGTAACTCGTAGGAACTGACCCCGCAGCCGCGGGTCTCCCGGTTTGAGAGTACGGCAGTAATTTTCTTATTTCCACACTTAATTTTTATATTTCTACTTGGTTACTGATAATTTTAACTCATATATGCCATTTTTCAGTTTGATTAATTTTTTTTGTAAAACTACATGGTTACTGATACTTTTATTTTTTGTATCCTATCATTTGTAGGATTTTTGCACCTGGATCAAATGAAGGAGGCAATGGTTTACAACATCATGATTATTTATATGTTGTGGACATTCAGGATAATGTTTTTTATGTGTTATAGCCGTGCAGGCTTTTATTGTTTAGTTTTATGTCCGTGCGGGCTTTTATAATTTGATTGTTGAATTTTATAGCCGTGCGGGCTTTATAATAAGCAGGTTTTTCATTTACAGGTTTTGGAATGTCAAGAAAATAGAGGAAGCTCTGCCCAATTCTTTTTTGGTCTGTGAATTATTAAGACGTGTAATATTTTTAAGTTTGTATATATATTTGTTTATTAACAACATTCTCAATTCGCAATTTGTGATTTTTTTTTATTGTTTTGCCTATAATAAATATTTGTAACACCTCGTAGCAACCGATGATGCACTCACAGGAACCCCAATTTTAGGATTGGGCAAAAAAAATACATTTTTTTTAAATTACAGATAAATATGGTCATGGATTTTGTCCATGACAATTTTTATTTTTTTTTGTCGCGCTTAAAAATGGTCGCGGTCAAAGTCCGCGACCATTTTTTTTATTTTTTGTCACGGTAATGGGTCGCGGACTAGGGCCGCGACCAATTTTTTTTTAATTTTTTTTATCACACACATGGGTCACGGCCAAAGTCCGCGACCAATTTGTCACGGTCGTGGGTCATGGACAAGGACCGTGACCAATTTTTTTAATTTTTTTTTGTCACGCAAATGGGTCGCGGACTTTGGCCGCGACCAATTTGTCACGGTTGTGGGTCATGGACAAGGGCCGCGATCAATTTTTTTAATTTTTTTTTGTCACGCACATGGGTCGCGGACTTTGGCCGCGACCAATTTGTCACGGTTATGGGTCACGGATTAGAGCCGCGACCCATCACGGCATGGGTCACGGCCTAAGTCCGCGACCATCTGCCGTGACCCCTCTCGGCCGTGACCATTTTTTGGTCACGGACTTGGGCCGCGACCCACGAAAATGGTCACGCCCGAAATGGTCACGGCCCAAGTCCGCGACCCACAGGTTTGGTCAGGGATTTTGGCCGTGACCAATCGCCAGTTTTGGTGTAGTGAACGGACTTTCTAAGGTCTCTAAAATACCTTTCCAACGGTATGCCCCGTGTACTATTTTGACCAACAGTTTACCCTCGACGGCCAATTTTCTGAAAAAGCCTGAAGCGCACTGCTAAATGGCTGGTCCCAGACCCTGCCTATCGGCACCTGCCGATAGGTAGTGCCATGGAAATGCCGATTGGCAGACCCCTGGGCCTATAAAAGGAGGCCTTGGACTCATTTTCAAGGGGAGCTCAGATCAGAAGCAAATCACTCTCAGCAAACCCCCAGAAACCTCTCTCGAAGGCAGCGTGATTTCAACTTCCAAATCCCTTTCTCACTTCCACTTTTCATCATCCCTTTCATCAAACTTGATGAATTAACCACTCTCCATCATCATCCAAGTGCAAGGGCTGCTTTTCAACATTCAAGATCAAGCTCAAGATCTCCAAGAAGGTCCATCTTTCTCACCTTTCTCTTCAAATCTTCTTAAATTTGCAATAACTTGTTTTATTACTTAAGCACTTTTATTATCTTATTTCGCATATCCTAACATACTTTTTATCTAGTATTATTTCACATCTCCTATTTTCATATAAATAAAACCCAAAAAAATAAGAAAAAGAGGGTTTGCTCATAAATTCCAAATAGGAATTCTCACACTTTTACCACACTTTTCTCACAACTAAAACACTTTTTCTACACACACACACACACTTACAAATAAGAGATTTCTCCATTTGGATTTATGGGTTAAACCCCACCCCTCGTTTTGTATGTGAACTATGTGGACTTTGATGCCTTTATAGGCTACGTAGGCATTTCGGGGTAAAACCCAAGACTCGAGTCCTTTTCTCACTTTTTCTCTTATTTTCTATCTTCTCTTTATCTCTTTATCTCATTTTCCATTATATTCTATATACTTGATCTTATTAACGTATTACTCCATATGCGTTATCGTTCCCTTATAACGATCAACGTAGGGGTAATCGCGTAAATCCTATTTTCTACATTAATCTCACATACCTACGGATGACTCGCTTTATCTTTTCCATGATACAAGTCGAGGACTCCTACCTCCATTCTATATAGACACATGCACACATATCACGGGGGGAAACATAAAGGAAAATATCAAATATTCATGAGAGACCGAAAGGGCGGAATGGGTGCCTAACACCTTCCCATTTCATAACTAAGCCTCCGAACCCTTCTCGAATTATTTTGGTTTCGCACTCACCAGTATGTCTTTGGATGCCATCCTTCGGGGTGGCTTCCCCTTTTTTCTTTTGTGTGTTTTGAGTAAAATAGACTGGCGACTCTGAATCTCTCTACATCTTCACACCTTACAAATCGACGCCGGCTGAAGCGCTCTCCCGAGAGAGGGGACGTGCGGGACCCGAAGGATCCTTTCTCCCTCCGCGGCGGGGATCGGGGATGGCCACAGTGGCGATTTTGCTGGGGACGTTATTTATTTTGAGGGCTTGACTCTATTTACATGAATGCTATATTTTATGTTTTCCCCCCATACCTGCATGTTCCCCTTTCTTATATGTATCCCATGCTTATTCTTCTATTCACACACTTGTAGAAAATTCTCCAAGTACACTTCACACCACGTGCACCTAGGATCACATGTATATCCCCATGTTGCACGCATCACCCATCCATACTTGGTGTACCTTTTGGGATACTTGTACTTGGATCCCTATCTAGCATAATCAAGAAAGGCATTCTCATCATAAGATACTAATAATAGAATCATGCATGATTCACGCAACATCACCAAAGAGCATTGATATTGACCAAATTTTACCCAGTAACTGGAGGGTCACTTCGTGATGGGCGC
The DNA here is from genome assembly GCA_949130495.1 of Sambucus nigra. NCBI lineage: Eukaryota > Viridiplantae > Streptophyta > Magnoliopsida > Dipsacales > Adoxaceae > Sambucus > Sambucus nigra. Next base: position 643,737,383 of record OX422207.1, on the reverse strand, counting down.
TGGTCCGGCAGGTCGCAGTTAGCCTAAGCGATATGACTCTCACCTTCCATTGGCCAAGTACCTTCGACGTATATCGAACGGTTCCCCCGCATCGTACCGCTTGACCGAAGTCATGACGGGAGGTATATCGTAGGGAATTCGTTCACGTACACCGAGTATATCGAATTCGATCTCACACGTACCGTCCCCACGAGGTATATGGTGAGGCAATTCACGTACACTCAGGTATATCGTGGAAGTCACGCCAAAGGGGGGAACCCATGCCGATTCACCCAACCAACTGCATACCCGCATATAGGTGTCAAACGTAGGACACGCACTTTAGATTGCCGATTTCAACCCGAAACTCTGCCGAAATTCTGGGTCGGCCTGCCGCCCAATTTTTGCGTATTTTTTTAAAACGGGACCCTGTCCGCGATCCTGGTTACAAGTTCAAATGTAGCTTTGCATATAGACCCCCACTTTTCCAGGCTCGGGTCCCATCCGGCATTGCATTTAGGAGAATTAAATACAAGTGAGAACATAATAATCATAATAATCATGCTGAGTTTTGTCTCCAAAAATAGTTTCTTCCCTTTTTCTCAAAAATAAATCTCATCCTACACCTTCTCAGGTCGATCGCACGCCCTTGGCCTGGCTCCTTATTGGCTTCGGTCTTCAGTCAAATCATCCCGGAGTTTCATCCGCTCCTCTACTACTTCTTCCGAGTCCGGAATCCATCCATCTTCCATGGAGAATGTGGATCAAGCACCAGTCATACAATCGGATCTGCCGACAGTCCTAGCTCAGCTCATGGCCAAGATTGATAACCTCCAAGCTTAGGTCCGAGAAATGCAACGAAACCAAGTTCCTATTCCTCAAGAGCCCGAGGCCCTGTTCCCTCGTGCTATGGGTCCACCCGAGCCTATCTAGGTCCCGGAAGAATATCAGCACGCTCCACGTGCCCCTCCTGCCAATGGGCCGTCTCCTGCTCAGCTTTCGATGCCAAACATTGCCCAGCTTATGGCTAACCTGCCCGTGGTCGCTGATCCAAAAGAGGAGGAGTTGAGCAAAGTCAAAGAAGATCTTAAGATGATCACTAAGAAGTTCGACCAAGTTTGAATCTCTGGGAATTACATGGACTACACCCATATGTCTCCTTATCCTAAAGTGAGGTTACTCGAGAAGTTCAAGATGCCAAATATCGAGAAATTCGGAGGGAGTGGTCTCCCAATTGTTCATCTTTGCAGTTATCACCGTTCCATGACTCTCCTAGGGGCTTCCGAAGAATTAATGGCCCAACTGTTTCAACAAACTTTGAAGGATAGCGCTCTCCGATGGTTTTTATCTCTTGAGGAATCTAAAATCTGTAGTTGGGAGGATGTAGCCCGAGAATTTATGTCGCAGTACAAATACAATGAAGAGCTCGAGGTCACCCGTTGTGATTTAGAGCTGATCAAACAAAACTCTGGAGAATCAGTCAGTAACTTTATAGCTCGATGGAGGGAAAAAGCAGCTACCATGACCAATCGGCCATCTGAAGAAGATCAAGTCAACATAGTGAAGAAGAATTTCTTGCCCCATGTTCGAGAAACCATGGGAGGACAGTACTACCCCCACTTTCGAGCTCTCAGAGAAGTAGGAGTAGAAATCGAGGAAAGTCTTGCCAAAACAGAAGTTAAACCGAAGAAGGTGTCCGAACAGTTCACCCCTAGAAAGTATGATAAGCCTGCCAATGCTACAGTCTCAACCATCAACAATATCTTTCAACCAACCACATCCTGGGCACCAGAAAGTCTCCCTACCCCCGTCCGAAGGGAATACACTGAGCTTCATGCTCCCCTCTCCAAACTTTACCAAGCCCTGTTAAGCCGAAACCTTATAAAACCCTTGGATCACCGTCCATTACCCAATCCACTCCCAAGAAACTTCAAGGCTGATGCTTATTGCGCCTTTCACCAAACAACTGGCCATACCACCAACCAATGCTTTCACCTTCTAAACATAATCCAATATCTCATTGACCGGGGTACCATCACCCCACCAGCCAATCCTAAGCCAAACACTACTCACAATCCATTCCCAAATCACACCAATGCCATCTTCTTGGAAGAAAACCAGAATTTCGATCCATCAACCCAAATCACACCCTATACCCTCCTAAACCTCTTTAAATTTTCCCATATTTCCTCCTACACCCTACTAGCCTCGCTGATCAGGCATTGTCACTCCTTACAAGAGCATGCATCATTGTCCGTACCTGTTCCAGAAATGGAAGAAGGGAATTATTAGAAGTCTTAAATCAACTCCTAGAGTTCGGATTGAAATTTCCCTCACAGATGAATATCGACTGCCAGAGGTTCAGTGAGCTATTTTTGGAAGCGCAGAAATGGGCTCGAGAATCAGATAGGTGGGTGGTACCAATTGATGAAGTCAGATTATATGGTGTTGTCTAGATCATGGCGGAAGTATTCAGGCAAACCAACAACATTTGCAGTATCACCGAGTTATTTGGTGCTTTGAAGCTACAAGGGCACCTGGTCCCTTCACCCTTACACATCCCCACAGAATGGGAAGACCTATATGAGGAAGCCGTTGAAGTTGTGGAATGCATTGACTTCACAGGGGAAAACATAATTGTTACCACCGGATGGTGGGAAGAATTCGAAAACTCGAATAAAGAACAGGTTTCGAGAAGAACTGACCCAGTAGCCGACTTATGTGGGATGATATCATTTAAAGAAATCCTCGGAGAAATAGACAAGGCGGCAGAATAACCTAAGATTGACGAGGAAATTGGATTTAAGTTTTTCCCTTCTTCAGTAAATCATATGACCAGATCTAGGAGACATTACCAAATTCCGAGCTCACTACCAGCAAATGACAAGGGGAAGGGCGTTGAAGACCTTCCTATGACAGAAATGACCATCAAGGAGAGCAAGATCCTTGATCAACTGAAGAAAACTCAAGCTAACATTACTCTATGGGGGCTTTTCATGTCTTCCCAGCTGCACAGAAATGCTTTAATCAAGTTGCTCACAGGACCCACAGTTCCTCCCTCTACCACACCAGAAGAAGCGGTAAATTTGGTCAGATCCTTGACCTCCACCCGAATGCTGTCATTTTCTGAAGAAGAAATCCCAAGAACGGGGCCAAATCACAATCATGCACTCAGTATCTCCGTCGAAGTTATGGGTAAGGTTGTACCACTCTCTCTCATTGATAACGGATCCGCTTTGAATATCTGCCCACTAAGAACCTTCAAATGTCTAGGCCAAAAGAAAGTGACCTCGCTCCAACCTCCGCTGCCGTGCGTGCCTACGATAATACCCGTCGGGAGGTGATGGGATCCATAAAACTTGCAATAGGGGTTGGACCTATAAACCCTGTTGTCGAATTCCAAGTCATTGATATCCCGGCCTGTTTCAACCTGTTGCTCGGACGACCCTGACTTCACAGTATAAAGGGTGTCTCTTCCTCATTCCATCAGAAATTAAAGTTCTTCGCCGATGGACGAGTCATCACCATCTTGAGTTACGACGATAACGCCGAGGGTGCAAGCACCAGCAGTCCAATTCTTGAGATACAGCATGGATTAAATGATATGCTCCTATCAGGATTTAGAGTCGAGCCATCCCTACTCCCGACAATGGACGGTTTCAAAGAAAGGGTTTGTCCAGAATATGATCCTCATGGCAATGTCAATGTGATTCAGATGTTCAAAAACATGCACTTCATGCCTGAACTGGGGCTAGGGAAAAGGCAGTAGGGGATACTTGAGCCCATCGAACTGAAGAAAGATTTCCCTCCTTGCGGCTTGGGGTATCAATCATCAGAACAGGAGCTCAGAATGATCTTCCACACTCGATCAAAGAGAGGGTTAGACTGTGTTCGAACTATCTCAGGTGATTCCTTAAATGAATGATTCATTAAAGAAGGCGAGGATTACCCCTTTTGTGGTTTTGTAGAACCATGGTACGACCACACAGACAAGAAGATGAAACCTAGAATGGAGATCTTTTTCTAGGATAGCTACCCATGGGCCGAAAGTTTCCAAAACCAGGTGCCACCGCTCATCAAAGATACTGAAGAAACTGAGGAAAGTGACTCCGAAGATTCCTTCGACCTGCAGACACTGGGGCTGGCACTCTACATGGTTCATTCAGGTGCTACATCACTGGACCCCTCTCATCTGATCAAGGCTGCTGATACACCTCTCATCAACTAGCATGCTACGCCAACTCTACCTGCTGAAATCCCACCTAACCCCAATGTTTACCCTATTTCTTCTACTGTTGTCCATCCTTGCTCAAATGTAATTGAGACCTCTTTTGATGAGGTTCTCAATGTTGTTTTTCCTATCAATGAAATAAACGAAGATTTTGAGTATCTTGTTGTGCATTACATTAATTGTTTAGATTCTAATCAAGCTTTTGATGATGATGATTTTGTAAATGAACAATTCTGAACTGATTTGAATAAGGTTAATAACAAACAACATAACCGCGTTCAAGTTAATGAAGAAGAGACTATTGTTATTAATCTCGGTTCTAATAGTCAATCGCGCGAGATTAGGATAGGGACCACCCTTGACGAGCATGAGCGCGCACAACTCGAAGAATTGCTAAAGGAGTTCGTGGATGTCTTCGCATGGTCCTACGAAGATATGCCCGGTATTGATCCTGAAATAGCTCAGCATGAGATCCCCACTCTCCTAGATTACAATCCAGTTAAACAAAAGTTAAGAAAGCTCCGCACCGAATGGTCGCTCAAGGTCAAAGAAGAGGTGGTCGAACAGTTGAATGTGGGTTTCATTCGAGTAATCGAATATCCCACGTGGCTAGCCAACATTGTACCTGTACCGAAATCAGGAGGAAAGGTTCGAATGTGTGTGGATTACCGAGATTTAAACAAAGCTTCTCCGAAGGATGATTATCCGCTACCCAATATCGACATGATCGTGGACAACACAGCCAGTCATTCATCGGCGGGTTTGCCGGATATAACCAAATCAAGATGCACCCTGACCACCAAGAGAACACCTCATTCATCACCCTATGGGGGACCTTTTGATGCACCGTCATGCCGTTCAGTCTCAAGAATGCTGGGGCTACATACCAGAGGGCCACTATAACCATCTGTGACACCCCGACTAATTAAACACTGGGTAGCTACTCCTTTATTAAATTAATTCAAAATGCCAAGTTGGCTCAGTTAATAGCATCACTGTCGAAAACATTTTATTATTACTAACCACCTAGTATTTAAAAAGTAAGTTGCCAAATTTTAATTTAAGTCTGATTAACATGCAACAAGTGTAATGAATAAATAAATAACACCATTCACCATACTGAAGTAAAACGAATAATCATCACAATAGAGTAAATAAAGGCTGGAGGAAAACTCCTCACTACAATCCCACAACTGATAAGTAAAACGAATACTGAAACAATACTTGCTAAAGTCTGAAAACTGAAATGTAAAAGATGCTCTAAATAGAAATGGGCAACATGCCCTACAACTGATAGATAGTGACTCTGGAATCCAAAAGATAGAAGCGTCTATAAGCGAAGTCCCTGTAGCTTCCACAAACCGCTACAGCTCGTCACCTGAATGAGTATCCTATGCTTGGTGTCCCTGTGGCTGGGCACCTAAAATGGTTTTACAAGAAAAAGATTTGAAAAGCAAACGGGTCAGAGCCCGAATGTGGAGTTATATTTTAAAAACCTGCAAGTGCTTTAAAAACATATAAAACATTAAATGCAAAGTACATGTTAGGACGTGCACTCACATTATATTCTCACCTCTCGTCTAACTGTGCACTCCTAACGCAAATACCCATCTACAACGATATAAACCACTAGCTAAGTGACGACATATCTAGCTAGACTGCCAAAGGTCCTACCCATAATACTTGGTTCCATTAACATAACAACGCTCATAATTAAATAGGGTTTAACGTAAACTCAGATACTATATATGCAATATATATAACTATCAGTTAACTCGTTATATTTCTCGAAAATAATACCGTAATATATTTACAACATTAACATGAGGATTCTCATTAATTAAATGTATATTAATCACATCGTAAATATACAATACAAGCACCCCGAGAACTAAGCTGCGGTGCACACATACTCTGCTATCCATCCCGGTACATCACGTACATAAGGATCACATATTCTGAATCTCTCAGGAATAGTTCAGATAACACAAATCACAAATAGTGGAGGCGAACACAGTCACCATCACGTGGGTCACGCACATACCTACGCTCCCACGGTCAGCGGACTTATTAATATCCCAATAAGTCTTTCTATGACCTATGTTCATCGAGGTACCTGTCTATATCCCCCCCGTAGGCACACAAGGATTAGAGGGTCCTAAGCGAACGCAACCTCCTGTGATAGCAAGTATGGTAGGTATGTCATACACACAATCCATATACCAATACTAAGTAAACACACATCTTAGTAATACCGTATTTTAAATCGTAGTACATATTGCATTCTCGTACTAACTTATAACTATCACAATTCATACTATTCCGATTTGTAATTATACGCGCCATAATTCATCCTCACGTCGTACTAGACACTCACGTCTTACCCAAACGGTTCATTCTAATTTAACTCTCTTGTATATAATTTCCTTCTCATATATACCCAAATGTCCCAAACCTATCACTAGGTCATCATTGGAAGGTTAACTATATCCTCGAACAAGTTTACGGGACTCCAAAATTCAAAACAGTTCAAAATAGCCCAAACTGTCAGCTCGTTAGAAGTCTCGTTCGAACGAGTTTGGGCTGTCAGCTCGTTAGAAGTCTCGTTCGAACGAGGCTGTTCGAACGAGATTCCAGTTCGTTCGAACGAATGGCACCTTCTAACGATATCTCGTTCGAACGAGATATCGAACGAAACTACCCTTCGTTAGAAGAGACTGGTCAACTCGTTAGAAGCTCGTTCGAACGAGGTCGTTCGAACGACCTGGGGGCTGCTTCTAACGACTGGCCAGTTTCGGCCCAGATTTTTCCAAATACGTTTTTCACCATTTTTACTCCTCAAATCACCTCTAAAATTTATCCCAACGATTGTTTTAAAGTCTCTAAACAATCCTAAACATAATATAACCACATCCTATCACGTTTTTATGGATTAATTCACCCTAATCATCAATCAATTTAGAAATACTTAAACTTTTCCCCAATTCATTCATGAACATGAACCCTAGAATTTGGAACCCTCAATTCATCAAATTTAATCCGTTTTCTTTCACCCAATCATGTATTAACATCATATTAATCGTCACTAAACTATTCTACATGCAATTTATCCTCAATCTTCAGAACCTAAGTCCAATTAATCATGGGTTTTCATTCATCTTCCAATAACAATAATAAATCTTTAATTTTCTAACATGGAAAGAACATTTACGGAAGTTAAACATAATTAAACCACTTGCCTTGTTTGTTTCCAGATTTGGTGTTGATTTGGTGAAGAATCTCTGCAGAATTTTCTCTCTTTCTCTCCTTCTCCAATGGTGGCTTAAGGTGGCTAGGGTTTGTTTTGGGGAAAGTTGTAAACCTAAAGATAACCTCCGTAGCTTAATGGTTTAACATAGGATGGTTAGTGGGCTTTGTGGGTTTAATCCACATCAGATTTACACCTCAAATTTTCGTCACTTTTTATTTTCTAAAAATGTAAAATTACCAAAATACCCTTTAAGTTGCCGGTATGGCCTAAAAATACCTCGGGACCCAAACTATACCCCCGGCTAGTGTTTTCTGACTATCTCGACCCTTCCGGACGCGTTGGCGCACTCAAAATGACCATACGGGTTATAGATTTTAAATTCACTTTTATTATCAAAATATTATACCGTGACGCGGCGGTCCCACGCGTCTCAACAAAATTTCTAAAATGTCGTATATAAATCTCACGACAAATTTTATAATACCAAATACATATATAATCATATATGCACATAATCAAATACCAATTCGCATCTCATTAGTATTTATAACCCGGATTAATTATCAATTAATACGCATTTAATTAATTAATCCCAAAAATAAATATAGTCAAAAGTACGGGGTATTACACCATCCTGCACGATCTAATTCATAAGGAGGTCGAGGTTTACGTGGATGATATGATTATCAAATCCAAAGATAGAGAAGGTCATGCTCCTGCTCTCCGAAAGTTCTTCAAACGACTGCGACAGTATCAGATGAGACTCAATCCACATAAATGCGTCTTCGGCGTTACAAAGGGAAAACTCTTAGGATTCATGGTCAGTGAGAAGGGGATAGAAGAAGATCCCGCCAAGCTGAAAGCCATACTTGAGATGCCACCTCCCTGAACAGAGAAAGAAGTCCGAGGTTTCTTTGGGAAATTACAATATATCAGCCGGTTCATCAGTCAGCTAACCTCCATATGCAAACCAATCTTCAAGCTCCTCCGAAAGGATTCAACCAAAGTTTGGAATGAGGCCTGCCAAGAAGCTTTTGATCGAATCAAACAATATTTGACCCAACCTCCAGTTCTCATGTCACATCAGCCTGGTCTCCCTTTTCTCCTATACCTAACCATAACCGACACTGCAGCTCGGGGTTTGCTAATCCAATACCTTGAGGATTCCCGCAAAGAAAAATCCATCCATTATGCCAGTCACAAATTGGCCGGGTACGAGGTCAACTACACTGCTTTAGAAAAAGCATGTGTCGCGCTTGTCTGGGTCACCCAAAAGTTACGACACTACATGCTCGCCTTCCCCATCAAACTTGTATCCCGAATGGATCCTATCAAATACCTGGTTAAGAAACCCGCCTTATCCAGCCGAATGGACCGATGGTTGATGCTCCTAACCAAGTTAGATATCGTGTACGTCACACAGAAAGCTGTTAAAGGAAGAGCCATCTCTGACTACCTCGCTGACTACCCTGTAGAAGAAACAGATGTCCGGATCTACGAATTCCCAGATGAAAATGTCCTCTGCACCACTCAAGACTGCCTTCAATGGAAAATGTTCTTCGACGGCCCTGACAATAAGAAGGGATATGGCATTGGGATACTCCTGGTTGCCCCAGATGACTCCCACACTCCTATCGCCATTAAATTGGATTTCCCTTGCACCAACAACATGACAGAATACGAGGCATGCACAGTGGGCCTCAAGGTCGCTCTCAAGAAAAGTATTCAATACCTTGATGTATATGGGGATTCTGCCCTCATCATCGGCTAAGTGCTCAGAAAGTGGAAAGTCAAGGACGAAAAGCTCCAACCCTTTCATGTCCAATTAGAAGAGGTAGCCTCCCAGTTCTGAGATATCACCTTCCATTACCTACCCCGAGCAAAGAATAACCTAACCGATGCTCTCGCTACCTTAGCCTCCATGGTCGACATGCGCGAGGGAATAAAAATGACCCCCTTCCTAGTTCAAAAGCAAGACAAACCAACCCATTGCTACCACATTGAGCTCGTTACTACAGAAGATCCTGAGCTAGTCAACTACTGGTACTATGATATTTGGTGCCTCCTTCGGTACGGTAGGTATCCCGAGGGTTCCAACAAGAACGACCGAGCTACCCTCCGAAGGCTGGCCGCCCAGTACATCATCTGTCATAAAGCACTACTCAAGAGGAATTTCGATGGAACTCATTTGCACTGTATCGCAGGGCTGACATTGAAAAGATAATGCAGAAAATCCACAGCGAGGAATGCGGGCCCCACATGAATGGTCACATGCTTGCCAAGAAGATCATCCGATAGGGCTACTACTAGACCACCATGGCCCAGGATTTCACCGCCTATGTAAGTGCCAACAATTCTCCAATCTCCAACACCTACCTCCGCGGGAATTATACAACATGACTTCTCCCTGGCCGTTCTCCACCTGGGGTATCGACATCATAGGGAAGGTTACGCCAAAGGCGTCAAATGAGCATGAGTTCATCCTAGTTGCCATTGATTACTTCACCAAATGGGTCGAAGCTGAGTCATATGCAGTATTAAATGCCAAGAAGGTGGCCAAAGTCATCAAGAAAAATATCATCTGCCGATATGGGGTCCCGCGCGAGCTAGTGTCAGATTACGGTTTGCACTTCGAGGCAAAAGTCACAGAAATAGTCAACGAGTACGGGATTCAGAGACATAAATCTTCTCCCTACCGACCTCAGACCAATGGTACGGTTGAGGCCGCTAACAAAAACCTCAAGACCATCATCAGCAAGATGACCGAAAGTTGTAGGGATTGGGCTGGCAGGATCCCGTACGCCCTCTGGGGCTATCGAAACTCAATCCGAACATCTACTGGGGCTACCCCTTACTCCCTGGTCTACGGCATGGAAGTTTTCCTCCCTGTGGAGATGGAAATACCCTCGCTACACGTCATGCTCGAAAGCAAGGTTAGTGAAGAAGACTGGTGCCAAAGCCGTCTTGACCAACTGACCCTCCTGGACGAAAGGAGATTGAAGGCTTTATACCACATACAAGGGTACCATCGCCGAATAGCGCGATCATTCAACAAGAGAGTCAAATACTGTGGTGTCCGGGAGGGGGATTTAGCCCTCAAAGAGATAATCGAACCCATTTGGGACCCCAGAGGAAAATTCAAGCCCAATTGGAGCGGCCCTTATATTGTGAAGAGGATCTTGTCTGGCGGTGCCGCCATGCTCACTGACTTGGATGGGGAAGAGATGGCTCGTCCAGTTAATCTAGACCGTCTTAATAAATTCTACCCCTAGTCTGAAATCTCGACGCTCTACGAATCTTCTCATCTCCCTTCTATTCTAAAAAAAAAAGAAATACTCTTCATTTCACTCTACCCAGAACTACGTGGGCCTGATCCTCTACAAAAACTATTTTAAAACTTTTCAAAAAACCCCAGAGGTACGTAGGCAGCTCATACATCCCACATGAGCACGGCCCCTTCTTTTTCACAAAAATATATTCTTTTCTTATCTCCGAGAACGACGGTTCATTCTAAACATCTACTTGAACAAAAGGATTATGTATGCCTGAGCGATCGATATAGATAATTCAAAATACAAAATTCATTGAAAGGCACAGCTGGATGATCAGAAACTTGTTTATTTCATTAATGGGAAATTACAGTACGGATTACATAAGAAAAAGGAACGGATAACCCCCTTCCCCCTATTACCATAAAAAGCCAGATAAAATCCCCACATCTGTTACACAAAATAAATTCTCCAGGAGTCCTACCCACAGCTACCAGAAGAGCCTGCACCCTCATCATCTACATCCTGAGGACCCCAAGTTTTCCCTGCCTGAATAGAGTGTCGCAGACATTCCATGGATCGATGAGCCTTAACCATCTTCGAAAAGACCACAACACCCCCTTCCATGGAGTCAAATAAACTAAACCACCTTTGACCAGTCTCTACTGCCAACATCTTGCTGACTACTTTCCTCCACAACCACTTCATATAATCTTTGGGGACATGGCAAACCTTCCCGACAGACTGAGAGGGACGGGTCGACGGACGTCGATTTTCCCACAGAGATCCAAGCAACAGACACAAGCGCTCAGTCAAATCTTTTACCGAAAAGAAATTTGAGGTCCGAGGGGGCATGACCGGCGCCCAGCCAAATTGACGCAGAAGCCACCAAGGGAAATAAAAAGAGGTCCGTCTCAGACCAACCAGTCACACATATGAATACTCTCCTAGCTCCAGAACTGGCTGCAACTGTCCCCACCAAGGCACTGACCAATACAGCCCACGAGCCCCATGCTCCACAAGCCAATTCTCCCAATTATCAACATGCAGGCCAACACGAATGAAGCAACGTGAAAAGAAGTTGGGTACAATCGACAAAGGATATTCGGGAGGAGTCGACAAGCGAAATCTTTCAGACAACCACATGAACAGCATCACAGGGTTACCCCTCAAAAAATCAGAACGACCTTCTCTCCAGGCATCCAGGACATTCAGAGTCTCCGCTAATATCACCACCGCAGGATTGCGGCGGTATGACAACCATGAGGTAAGGGCTTCAAGTTGTGGGTCCACTCGCACCTCCCTAGTCACCAAGATCAATTTTGAAACCAGGCCCAGAACAACGGCTCCAGCATAGCCAGTATCACCTACTTCCTGCAAATGCACGGACTGCAACACCACCGGGAGGGAGATCATTCCTCCAACAACCAATGACCCGGCCACCGAAGGTGAGATATGAAGAAGCCCGGCCAACAAATCCTTAGGGGAGCGGGAAAATTCGAGTAAAGCCGCGTCAACACTGGGGTTCACACCTAGTATGGCAAAAAATTCCTCGTAGGTAGGACAAACTTCTTCCAACCCAAAGCGGAATACATGGTCTTCGGGGTACCAAAATTGTACTGCCGCCATCAGCATATTCCACTTAAAAGGTCGATTACGCCACAAGGAGACTCGACGCATGTTGAAAGCATCATAGTCGACATTATAAGAGCACATAGCTTCCAAGGCTTTGAGGTAGTTGACAAACTCGGTGCTACCTGGGAGAGCCATCTTGTAGGGCAAAGAAATAGTGGGCAAGTAGATAAGGATGCAAAGGTGTGATGAAAATACTCCACCCTTCCCCCCTTTTTATACTTGAGAACTCTCACAAAAGACATAATCCCAGCAGAAATCGGAAGGAATCCTACCCCACAAGATACTAAAGGCTGAAGGGGGTACCAATCAAAGCTTTTAATTGATGGGACTGGACTGAACTGCCGATAGGCAGGCCAGGGTGCTTGCCGATCGGTAACCCCCCATTTTTGGAAATTTCCTCCTTTCCTTTTTTGTCAAATCAGAAAACTCCATAAAAATAAATTGATATTCTCAAAAGAATTTCAAGAATCCTGTTTTCTCCTTATGGGATTCCCCTTTGTAAATAAAACAGCTTTCCTTTGAAAAATTCCAAAAATACTCCAGTTTTATAGTCTCAGTAGCAAATTAAAAAGCGCATGTGCATGCATTCATTCATCATTAAAATAAAAGATAGTCAAAAAACTACATTGCATTGCATATATTTTTTTTTGTGTTACATCATCTTGCAGGAAATAGAAAGAAAAAGCCAAAAAACAACGAGACTCAACCCGAACCCTCTCTCTCTCTCTCTCTCTCTCTCTCTCTCTATCTATCTATCTATCTATCTATCTATCTATCTATCTATCTATCTATCTATCTATCTATCTATCTCTATCTCTCTCAAGAGCTTCCACCCCTGCGACGCGCTCTCTTCCCCTAAGGCGAGACGACGCTCCCCCACTACCCGAGCCAGAGTCTTCCCCGGACGAGGCTGACGGCACCAAGCAAGAAGGAATAGGGACAGCATCCCGAATGTGGTCAGTCACCGATGATATCCAGTCTCTGATGTCCCTGAGCCAAGTGGTCAACACCTGAATTTTCTGTGAGGAAAAGGCAGAATTCGTATCAAGCAAAAGAAATCAAAAAGAGGAAAAGGACCGAAAGGTTTATTGCAGGACAAAGGACCTCCTCTGTCAAACCCAGCTCCTCCAGATCCATCGCAAGAGGACGATGCAGCATCGGCACTATCCCTCCATCAGCCCGTCGGATGTTGTACGAAGGAGTGTGCAGCCGAACAAAGGGACCTCCGAGGTCGTCGCCACCGCAGATGTCGACGGACCACCACCACTGTGGGAAGACCCCACCGCCCTATTCGAACCCGCAGGAGGGAAAGTCAAGGCATCATGTATGCTGGGCACCATCAACCAGCTCGTCACAAAGTCCATATAGTCATACGGTGCAGCTGTATTAGTGTACAACGCATAGGACTCGCCAATCATCGCCGTGATCCTCTCATCCTCCAACAGCTGTCACTCCCGCCTCATGGACATAGGAGGCTGCGCAGGTGGCACCACCACCTCCTCCTCAACAATTTGACGAACCACCCTCTCCCCGAGGTACCAGGAATGGCTGAACTCATGCGCCAACAAATGCCTCATCAACGCGTTCACCCCAGTCATCCCCGTATCCTGAATGGCTGTCCCCCAAGGATAAAAGGTCACCTGAAAATCCCAAAGAAAGCATGAGTTAATACAAGATCAGAAGGTGTAAAAAACAAGACTGAAAAGGAAAGGACCTTACTCGACCACTGGTCAGGTCATTCAAGACCTGACGTACCGCCTCCAGGGAAAGAGATCCCTTCGACTGTCGGTTGGCCTTACGCCATCAATACAATCGGCAGAAGTCCCCAACAGTGTCGTCCTTCAGAGAAATCAGCGGGGTGTTGCACCCAATCACCTCATAGAACCACGTCTGAATTCACAAGCAAAAATAGATGCATAAGGAAATGCGAAGGCATGAAATGAAAATGCGCAAATTAAAGAATACCTCAAGAAGGTACGTGGCCCCAGTAAAGGTCTGCCGGCAGCACCGGCTGAATGCATCCAAAGAAGAGTAAAGGGTCGCCAAGGTCAGACTCCCCCAATCATAGAAAGGGATGTTCGAAAACATCCTCAAGTACGACAGAAACCAAAAATGGACGACGTCGCCGCTCGACGCCACCATGAAACCTCCCAGCACCAACAAGATGAATAACCGGGCCATCTGCCTCACTTGCAGCCCGTCCTCCACATCAATCACCCTGCTCAGTAAAATATCCTTCAGCGGGGACAGCCAGATAGAATCCCAGAGACTATCCTCCTCACATCACCAAGTGCCGCATGCACCGCCTTCGGCCTCACCCGCAAGGAGCGATCCGCCTCTATCTGCTCCCCGTCACAATCCAGCCCTAGCAGTTGCTGCACATCTATGGGAGTCATCGTCATCTCCCCGAAGCCAAAATGAAAAGTGTGGGTAGTGTCCCACCACTTCTCCCCCAAAGTACACAAGACTGCTGTCGAACGAGGCGTCTCCTCTAGCGCAGCCGCTAACCTCCCAAAACCAGCCGATGATATCATCCAGCACACCACGGGTGGAAGATGCTCCCAAATATCCTTAAGCCCTGTCATCCCGCAAGCACGCATGTTCTTTAATGAAATATCCGACTGGCAAAAGGAAAAAAAATTCCGTCAAAGGTCAAGAAAAAAGGAAAAATCACCCAAAAAGAAAGGAATGCCAAAGGTCAGGTTACTTACATAACCGTCGGGAATCACTCTCGAAGAGTGATGACGCGATGGCTCCCGCAACAAGGTCTGCTCATCTACAACCGACTCGAATGCATCAAAGACATTCTCACTCCCCAAAGCAAGAGGCACCCTGTCCCTCCAGTCCACATTCGCCCAGTCATCAACGGTTAACCACTCTCGGTGGACAGCGGTGCTCACAAAGGCGGACATTTCTTGAAGATCGAAACGTTAGAACAATTCGCAAAAAAGAAATCGCAAAAAGAGAGAATGCAAGAAGTTATGAAAAATGAAGGGGATTCGCCCCCTTTATATAGGAGGCCAAGCGCCATGCCGATCGGCACTGACCCCAACCATACCGATCGGTACTGTATCCTCACATTCCCAAGGAAGTCCAAAAGTCCATGCCACTGCCGAATGGCATCCCTCAGTCTATGCCGGCTGGCACCCCTTTAAAATTTAGTACAGAAATCTCTGTAAAATGCCAGAAAATCTTAAAAAATCCTCAGAAAATTCCTAACAATCCCAGGAAGGATTTAGAACGTTTTCATCAAGAAAATTTCGCACTCCTTCAGGCGAAACCTCTTTCTCCCCAACGGAACCCTCAAAATCCAAGAGAATGACCTCTCGAACAATGCGCCCGGACCACCTAATCACCTCCTCAGCAGATTTTACAAAAGGCCTCCCCAACCATCGGCTACCCGGTGCGATACAATATCACATGGTATTTTTTCCCAGCAGAAATCAGAAGAATCACTCGCCCCAGGCGATCTCTCCCAAAGGACAATCCAAATATTACCCAACTCATTCATCGTTCCCCAGCGGAACCTCAAATCCAATTCTTATCCCCAGCGGAACCCCAAATCCAATTCTTACCCCAGTGGAACTCTTTTCTTTTCCCAAGGAAATATAATCACTCTTGGGTCAGAATTGACCCCGGTCTTGGATCGTCATCTGAATTACGTCAGAATTGACCTCGATCCTCGGTCGTCACCACTCTTGGGTTAGAATTGACCCCAATCTTGGATCATCTCCTGAATTAGGTCAGAATTGACCTTGGTCCTTCGATCGTCACCACTCTTGGGTGAAAATTGACCCTGGTCTTGGATCGTCACCTGAGTTAGGTCAGAATTGACCTCGGTCCTCGGTCGTCACCACTCTTGGGTCAGAATTGACCCCGATCTTGGATCGTCACCAAAGTTAGGTCAGAATTGGCCTCGGTCCTCGTTCGTCACCACTCTTGGGTCAGAATTGACCCCAGTCTTGGATCGTCACCTGAATTAGGTCATAATTGACCTCGGTCCTCGATCGTCACCATTTTTGGGTCAAAATTGACCCCGGTCTTGGATTGCCACCTAAGTTAGGTCAGAATTGACCTCGGTCCTTGGTCATCACCACTCTTGGGTCAAAATTGACCCCGGTCTTGGATTGTCACCTGAGTTAGGTCAGAATTGACCTCGGTCCTCGGTCGTCACCACTTTTGGGTCAGAATTGACCCCGGTCTTGGATCGTCACCTAAGTTAGGTCAAAATTGGCCTCGATCCTCGGTCGTCACCACTCTTGGGTCAGAATTGACCCCGCTCTTGAATCGTCACCTGAGTTAGGTCAAAATTGACCTCGGTCCTCGGTCGTCACCACTCTTGGGTCAGAATTGACCCCGATCTTGGATTGTCACATGAATTAGGTCAGAATTGACCTCGGTCCTCGATTATCACCACCCTTGGGTCATAATTGACCCCGATCTTCGATCGTCACCTGAATTAGGTCAGAATTGACCTCGATCCTCGGTCGTCACCACTCTTGGGTCAGAATTGACCCCGGTCTTGGATCGTCACCTGAATTAGGTCAGAATGGACCTCAATCCTCGGTCGTCACCACTCTTGGGTCAGAATTGACCCCGATCTTGGATCGTCACCTGAATTAGGTCAGAATTGACCTCGGTCCTCGGTCGTCACCACTTTTGGGTCAGAATTGACCCCGATCTTGGATCGTCACCTGAGTTAGGTCAGAATTGGCCTCGGTCCTCGGTCGTCACCATTCTTATGGTCCTCAGAATCGACCTCGACCCTCTGATTTGGTTATCCCCAGCAAGCTCCTTAGGTCCTCAGAATCGACCTCGACCCTCTTAATCGGTCATCCTCGCTTCCTTAGGTCCTAATAATCGGCCTCGATCCTCTAAACCGGTCACACTCTCTCAGAAGCATCATGCGATGTCTAATCGACAGCTATCATTTGTTCTAAACTCACCCGTCGAGGGTCTCTGTAGACACCTCATTCTGTTACCCCCTAACTCTCCTTAGGTCCCTAGTACCTCCACTGATGACCGCAAACCCAGGTCATGTACCGAGCACTGACTTGGAAGCCATCGGGAACTCCACGGCTCAATTTGACCAAAAATCAAACTCTTCGTCTCGATCGAGACTCAATGAATCTTCGAAGGGAACTGAATACCCTTTCCAAGGGTCCATCCCGTGCACGATTCCGACTTACCATGCCGACAAATGATCCATTTGCATTCGAAACCCAACCTAGAGGCCACAGAACGCTCTCGGGCTCTGTTGGACCTAAGTCAACCATTCAGATCGACTGAGGCTGAATGAATCTTCGAAGGGCACTGAATACCCTTTCCAACGGTCCATCCCGTGCGCGATTCTGACTTACCATGCGGACGAACGATCCGTTTGACTTCGAGAGGTCACCAAATATTTCTCGCGCCCGGTTGACCAAAGTCAACTCCCCGAACCGGGTTAAACTCTTTGGAATGTCAAAGTACATCTCCTAACCTTTCTAACGGTCTGCCCCATGCACGATTCGAACTTACTATGCGGACGAACGATCCATTTGCGTCCGAACGGTTCCCCGTCCAGCGGACCGACAAACGCTTTCGAGCCACATTTGACCCAAAGTCAACTCCCATACTCGGGAGAGGTCCAAAGGAATTTTGAAAGTCTCTGAAATACCTTTCCAACGGTATGCCCCGTGCGCGATTCTGACCAACGGTTTTCCCTCGGCGGCCAATTTTTCGAAAAAGCCTGAAGTGCACTAACATATGGCAGGTCCCAGACCCTACCTATCGGCACCTGCCGATAGGTAGTGCCATGGCAATGTCGATTGACAGACCCCTGGGCCTAAAAAATGAGGCATTGGCCTCATTTGAAAGGGGAGCTCAGATCAGAAGCAAATCACTCTCAGCAAACCCCCAGAAACCTCTCTCGAAGGCAGCGTGATTTCAACTTCCAAATCCCTTTTTCACTTCCAATTTTCATCATCCCTTTCATCAAACTTGATGAATTAACCACTCTCCATCATCATCCAAGTGCAAGGGCTTCTTTTCAACATTCAAGATCAAGCTCAAGGTCTCCAAGAAGGTCCATCTTTCTCACCTTTCTCTTCAAATCTTCTTAAATTTGCAATAACTTGTTTTATTACTTAAGAACTTTTATTATCTTATTTCACATATCATAACATACTTTTTATCTAGTATTATTGCACATCTCCTATTTTCATACAAATAAAACCCAAAAAAATAGGAAAAAGAGGGTTTGCTCATAAATTCCAAATAGGGATTCTCACACTTTTTCCACACTTTCCTCACAACTAAAACACTTTTTCTACACACACACACACACACACACACACTTACAAATAAGAGATTTCTCCATTTGGATTTATGGGTTAAACCCCACTCCTCGTTTTGTATGCGAACTACGTGGACTTTGATGCCTTTATAGGCTACGTAGGCGTTTCGGGGTAAAACCCGAGACTCGAGTCCTTTTCTCACTTTTTCTCTTATTTTCTATCTTTTCTTTATCTCATTTTCCATTATATTCTATATATCGTTCCCTTATAACGATCAACGTAGGGGTAATCGCGTAAATTCTATTTTCTACATTAATCTCACATTCCTACGGATGACTCGCTTTATCTTTTTCATGATACAAGTCGAGGACTCATACCTCCATTCTATATAGACACATGCACATATCACGGGGGGAAAACATAAAGGAAAATAGCAAATATTCATGAGAGACCGAAAGGGAGGAATGGGTGCCTAACACCTTCCCATTTCGTAACTAAGCCTCTGAACCCTTCTCGATTCATTTTGGTTTCGCACTCACGAGTATGTCTTTGGATGCCATCCTTCGGGGTGGCTTCCCTTTTTTTCTTTTGTCTGTTTTGAGTAAAATAAACTGGAGACTCTGAATCTCTTTACATCTTCACACCTCACAAATCGACGCTGACCGAAGCGCTCTCCCGAGAGAGGGGACGCGCGGGACCCGAAGGATCCTTTCTCCCTCTGCGGCGGGGATCGGGGATGGCCACAAGTATCGAAGCCTATACTACATGTGTCATTTTTAATTTGGACCGTGCCTAAGATTTTATCTAGTTTTTGGGACCTACACTCCAAATCAAATTTGACTTTACTAGAGTCTTTTAATTGTTCTTCTAATTCTAAAATTCTAGACTCTAAGAAAACATTTCTCTCTTAAAACTTAAGAAGATCCTTTTTCATTGATTCCATAAAATCTCTAAGTCTATCTCTCCCGCCTTCTATATATTCAACCTTCTCTCGAAGAGTCCTCTCACGTTTCCTAAGGTCTTCAACCAACACACTATCATCAACGACCTTAACATGCTCTCTTAAACTCGCTTCTAACTTCAATTTTGATCTTTTTAATTTAATAGATTCTTCATAAAATTCTTGAAAAGCATTTTGAAGTTCACTCACATCCACCTCAACCTCATCATTTTCATTCTTTCTCTTCTTCACTCTCACAACCATAAAAAACAAGGGAATCATAAACTTTGACCATGGAAGTGTCATGTGTTAAGATTTCATTAATAGATGAGTGCTCACTATCACTCACATGACTAGCCATAAAAGACACAAAGTTGGGCTTAGTGGGGGAATCGGGTCCCTCTTCCTTATCACTATCACTAAAGGTTGCATTATAGGAAATTGGTTGCTTACCCTCTCTCCTTAGTTTAGTGGGGCACTCAAAATCCCTATGGCCATACCCTTCACAACCAAAACATCTATTTGACTCGTCCCTATTTAAATTATCTTTAGGATCTTTAGGGACCTTTTCGACTTTGTCATTCTTAGAATTTTCAAATTTCTTAAAATCATTTTTAAATTTATCTTTGTTAAAATAAGAAATTTTTGAAACTTCCTAGCAAACATAGCCATATCTTCCGAGTCACTTTCACTTTCACACTCTACTATTTATTTTTCCTCCTTTCGGGCTTTTCAAGCAACGCCCTTTTTTATTTTCTTTTCAGTCTTGGAGGGAAAACATGTCTAGTTCATAGGTTTGTAAATCACCTACGAGCTCTTCTAATTTCGTAGAGGCTAAAGTGGGTAAAGAATTTAACACGGTTATCTTAGGAATAAATCTATCGGGTAGGGACCTTAAACTTTTCTTTATTACTCGGTTGTCGGGTATTTTCTCTCCCAAATTAAAAAATGAATTAACTATATCGTAAAGTCTAGCATAAAATTAATCAAAAGTTTATTTTTCATTCATTTTGATGGTTTCAAATTGAGTGGTGAGGTTTTGGAGTTTCGAAGCTTTTACGACACTAGTTCCTTCATGAGTGAGTTATAAAATATCCCAAGCTTCTTTAGCGGTTTCACATGTCATAATGCGACGGAATTCATCCGGTGTGACCGCGCTAAACAAGGCATTTAAACCTCGAAAATTAAAATTAGATAGTTTAAATTCATTCTCACTTCGTCTATTGACGGGTTTGGGAACACGCTCATTATCTACTAAATGTGTAGGTGAGGACCACCCATTAACGATAGATAACCAAACTCTCTCGTCGATAGATTTTAGTGTCGATTTCATCCGCGCTTTCCAATACGCGTAGTTAGAACCATCGAAAATAGAAAATTTAGAAAATGGAAAAAATTCCATTTTAGCCAAAAATATTAAAAAGATTTTAACGAAGTAATTTATCTTTTTTGGCTCTGATACCAATTTGAAAAAGCGAATAGCCCCGATTTTAAATCTTATCAAGAAAAAGTAGTTCAATTTCCTTTTAAGATGCGGAAGCGAGATGGTTCAATAAAACAAGTACACACCAAATTTTAATTCTTTCAAATTAAAATTAAACCAAGTGAAATTAAATTAATCAACAAATATATTTTCACTTAAACCAAATTAATTTAACTCAAGTCCTAGAAATTTGCCTAATAATATCAATTTATTTTTGCAAATTAGGCCAAACCAATTTTTATCAAATTATATTATTTAGACAAGAATTAAATTAAGTTAAACATTACCCAAATATTTAAACATGCACCAAATTAAATAAGTGTGACAATTAAACCAAATTTTATCTTGAATTATCCTAAGCATGTGTTTCTAAGTTATTTTACAAGATAAAAGAAAATCAATCACACTACGCCGCGATGTACGAGGAAAAACCCACAACGGGAAAAAACTTGGACGACCCTAGCCTCAAATCCACTAAGTATGTTTTACAAATACAAGATATTAATACTTACAACACTCGACTTGACTCCGTCCTAGCCCCGACGCTCGTTCTTGTATACACCTCTGCCTAGCGAATAACCTCGGAGCTCCACCGCGGTCTCGGGATTCATCGATCGAACTTTTAGGAACCCATCAACCACACACGGTGCCTTTCACCGTATGAGAATTCCACAGCAACAAATAACGAACTTCTTCTTTGAGGGATGTAGAAATAAACCCAAACGAACTCTTCAACTCGGTAGAGTAAACCCGGTGCCAAACACTCCAAGCAAGATATTTATATGAAAACTTGGAATAAACAAACTATGGGTGTAAACAAAAGTGTTTAAGAATTTTTTTCTTGAAAAATAAACACTCAAAATATGAACTCTTTCTTTTTGAATTTTGCTCTCAAACTCTCTCTTAGAGATTGTAGTATGTGAAAAAGTTGGTTCCCACACCTAATGAATCTGGCAAACAATAGTGGGGAAAAGAAGTGGGAAAAATTGGAAAACCGTCAAAAACTGCCAAAATACCTATTCTCGAAAAATCTTGTCCGAACGAGATTTTCGTTCGAACGAAGTCGCGTTCGAACGACCCTTCTAACGAAGTTACAGTAGATAAAATTATAAGGTCGTTAGTAAACTCGTCAGAATTCTTGTTCGAACATTATTCTCGTTCGGACGATATTCCAGTGGCCAAACAGGGAACACGTTAGCAAACCTCGTTCGAACGAAACTCTCGTTCGAACGAAAAACTCGTTTGAACGACAATTTCGAACGAACTTTCAGAAAGCTCAAAAATTCGATTGTAGTCCAGAAACTTTATTTTAAAGTTTTAAAGAAACCTTATGAAAATAAACATCAGTTTGAACGAAAATTACGCCCAATTAAAATTGTTCCAAGCTCCTATAAAAATATGTAATGCATTCATACCTTAGAAGTAAATGGAACACATGTTGTTGACGTAGAAACGAGGCACAACAAACTTGGCATTTGATGAAGCTTTAATATATTGGCCGCTACGTCTTCAACTAACACGTCATAGGCTTGAATGGATAAACTTGAATACTATCCTATGGCTCAAACGTTTTTATCCGAAATTGAGTCAACACTACATTGAGACTCAATCGGAGACTTGTGTCCTTACATTCCAGTTTTTCAGTTATGTGGAGAATTTTTAGAATTTTTTCTTAGGAAACAACCTTGTTTTTATAAGTAAACAAACTATATATATTTTTCGTATTCTCACGTGGCTATATAATCTCATATTCTCTTTTCTCATCCCTTGACACAACAAAATTTCTAAAGACTGCTTATCAGTAAACAATTTCCCTACAGACAGGGGAATTATCGGTATTGGGGGCTAATTTAACGATGATTTCCGAGGGTTCGGGTGCGGGAGCCCCCGAGCCAATTTTTTTGGGGTTAGTTTTTAGTATTTATCAAAAAATAACGAAATTTATGTGGTGTGAATGTCAACTCCAATTTTCTTTTAAATAGTCTCTCCATCAGTTGACTGATTTGACCCCAAAAAAAGATTAGGTTCATTAATATCCCCAAAAAAAGTAATAGCATTACTTAACATCATTATCCCCTAAAATTGATAGCATAACATAAAATTGATAGCATAAAATTACATTCATTAATATCCCAAAAAAATTAGGTTCATTAATATCCCCCAAAAAATTGATAGCATAACATCAATACAAACACAATCAATCAAAAAAATTTAACATATATACTAAATAAACATAATAAAAAAAATAGGTTCATTCATTAATATCCCCAAAAAAATTGATGGAATATATACTAAATAAATGTTAACACAACCAATCAAATTAACACAACCAAGCATATATACTAAATAAACATAATAAAAAAAATTAGGTTCATTCATTAATATCCCCCAAAAAATTGATGGCTTATATACTAAGCATATATACTAAATAAATGTTAATACAACCAATCAAATTAACACAACCAAGCATATATACTAAATAAACATAACATAACAACCAACTAAACAGTAAATGCCGTGTCTTTGGAATTGTAGGTATGAAATCAATGGGAGATAATTACCTAATGATGTGTCTTCGATTTGCTTGGCTGCTTCCTGCTGCCACAAAACAGATTGGAGAGGAGAAGGGATGTTGCTGCACACCGGTGCTGCCCAGAGTAGCAGCCGGCGATTTGGGCGGATGGAAATGGAAATGGAGAGGACTCCTCTAAATATGAGATGAGAGGAAATGGAAATGGCAGCAGCTGCTACTCTATTTGTTTGATTAATGAGAGAGTTTTTTAGGTTTTTAAAACTTGGCTGCTACTCTATTTATTTTTAAAAATACCCCCAAAACTTTACTATTTCAATTTTTATCCCTAATATTTTTATATACCTACTATTCTATTTTTTTTTAAATTCAGTGGGGACACAAGCCCCCTCTAGGCCTCACCTAGCTCCGTCCCTGCCTACAGATCCACTGGAGGCAAGGATAACTGGACTGTCTCCCTATGATACAACCAGTGTCACGTGTTTACAACATGCGCCAATAAAAAATAGGAGCTTGAGAAATAAGTCTTGCGTATATATGACATTTCCTTATTTCCTATCAAAACAAATAGCTCTTATTAGACCCTAGTGCAACAAAAATGTTTTGTCATAGGAGTTGTTGGAGCAATGAAAAAATCGCAGGACCTAGTTGAGTACACACTTATTACACGGGACCAATTAGTTAAAAAGTTATTAAAAAAATCATTTGTTGCAGATATAGTACCCAACTCATTGTGCCAATGGTAATGCTAGCAAATTGGAACGATCACAATTTTTTTACTAATGTATGTTTGCCTACAATATTATTTATGAATTTAAAAGAAAGAATAAAATAAATAGGAATACAGGAATTCTTGTGATAATATTTCGACTTTATTTGCTCTAAATAATTTTTAAAATTTTCTAAAATAGTTTATAGTGAAGAAATTATTTTTGAAAAGTCTAGGGGGCCAAAACAACCTTGGTACATGTGGGGGAAAACAAAATGAGGGAATCCAATTGCAACAGAAATGGGGGAAGTGCTTTGTAAAATTTGAAACTTAAGGTGCTTTAAAATTCACATGCCTATTTTTTTTAGCATAGCAACTACACATTGCAAAGCAAGGTCTTAGTCTTTATAATATCTTGGAAGGATGTAGAGCTTGTTCCTTCTATAGCTATAAAGTGGACACCAAATTGAAAGAGAGGATGTTGTTAAATTCTTTGTTTCCTCCAAGAAAAATAACCAATTGGAAAATGGAATCTTCACGGGATAAATCTGCTAAATTCACATAACCAAGGCTTGTTATTTACTTCCCAACTGAGAAAGTAAATTGCATAACTTTGACCCTTGAGCAACCCAGTTTTTCATGGTAAGAAATCTCAAACATAATGTAAGCATAAGGAGTGAAAAACGTAAGGTTATAATGATTGGCATTTATATTTATCTGTATGCTAACTCTTAAAATTTCAAATGGAGCCACAAAAGTCTTCCAAACAAGATTTTTAGATTAGTTTACAACTATGAGGTGTGAATAATCATACCCTAAATCAAACGACATTTTGTTCTATATGATTATGCCAAACCGTGTGCGAATGTGCCATGGCAAAAATTGGATTCAAAGAATCAAACATGAAAAATGGCCGAAGTTTATTTCGGATCGTACTGAATCAAGTTGAAATGGAAATGCTCTCTCATTCTCTCATCGTTCAGTGTGAAGTGGAAGCATGCTTATATGTAAAAGAGTTTGGTATTCTTTCCGGAAATGAACTTTCGGCTTTTCCAAAGATATTGATCCTGGTCTTTCATTTCATTTTTCAAAAGCAATGATATAGACATGTCTATAGACGTCATCCATGTTGGTACTGTTAGTCTAGAAAAGGGAGGTTAGATTATAAAAATAAAACATCTGCATATATTTAGTTATTAGGAGAAGCTAACAAATCTGATCACATCCATATATCATACCAACAAAAGTTTAAAACAAAATTTTAGACGAACCTGACGCTTAGACGAACCTGAATGAATGTTTAATGTGTTGTGCACCCAAACTCTCATTAGTTATTTATAGTAAGCGAAGTATTTAAAAATCGTTACATTAAGTTGCTGGCTCTAAAGCGTAAACCCATTTAAACCACCTAACTCACCAAATAACATCACATATTTGAGTAATAACAGAAAAATTTAACAACCTCAAAACACGATATAAGCCTTCAAATTTGCCAATATGTATGCATTTATGCACGGGACCATAGGTATTTATGTTGACAGAATGTATTTTAATACACAATTGGGAGATATTATGCACCCACTATACTCACTTAAACAAGTGGGAGACCAACAATATCCACTACTTCCGATTTTTTTTCCCAAAAAATTCAACCACTTTTATACCCACTAAGCCACTTGTGTACCCACTAGCCACTTCCCATTAAAAAGAGGCTCATCCGGCCAAAATGACATAGAGAGTTTTTGAGAAAGTTTGAGAGCTCAAGTTTCTTAAGGGCAAGAAAAGAACAAAAAAAATTATTAGCTCAAGCCTTGATATTGAGCAAAATATTTGGTTGAGATAAAAGAGAAACTCATAAATGTTCTTTCATAAAAATTTTAGAACAGTTTGTCCCCCAAAACTGAAATTGTAGAATTGAGCAATGAATTTGAAATGGGTGTTAGAAGACATATAACTACGGTGCATGGTTATATGATACAGAGGTGATTCTAGGCTTGTTTTATCCTGGGGACGGCGTGACTGTAGATTACCTGCACAAAGAGGGTAGAGCAGCGAAACGTCTTAAAGAGAGCGACCTAGTCCGCGACTCAACCCAAGAATCGTCTACGACGAATTTATAAACAATTGAGGTAATATTGTTTATTTTTATTGTGCAGTATTTATTTGGAATTCACGCATGCGGTTCATATTTGCGATAATCATATGAGGTAATAATTTAATTTTGAGCCGTAGACTTAAAATTAATTTATGATTTTATTTTTCGATTTCTCCATAAAACTCTTTGATGTGATATTTAATCACAATATATAAAGTGTACCAACAATTTATATTATAAAGAAAGAAAAAAACGCACGAATACATAAAATGTAAGCCAATAGATGTCAGATATTAATAACATGGTCCCATGGGCATTTTCTCAAAGAATTTATGGTGTTCAAGTAAGAAAAATGTCGTTTTTTTTTTCTCTTCTCAAAACCAGTTACCTTACCTAAAACAACACATCTCAAATCTAGGTGCTTCCACTTACTACTCCAAATAACAACGCTTTAGAGCGAATGTCAATACATAAACAATATAATTTAATCAACCCACCACCGCTTCCTTTCCCGACCCGACAACGACATCATCACCACGACCTTGCATGGCCTTTCGGAACTATCTCTGGTCTAGACCCCAATGTAGTAAGTGGCGCGTGCGAGATCATTGCAGCATGCCGCTCATCCTCGGCCTTCGATGGGAGAAAACCGCTAACCTACTACCCATCTGACACCGGCGAGGGCGGAAACGGGTCAGGCTCATGTCCTTCCACTCAGGCTAAATGGAATGGGGTTGGAATGGTTGTTACGAATCGGGTAAAAAAGTCCTTGGTCCGGTAGTCAAGGAGGACCAGTTACAGAGGCTCTGGGTTCACTCTGACGTTGCCAGGTGGTAACAGTGTCAGTCACGGGTCGAGCCCTCGGATGGCCGTTATTGTGCCAGTGTTACAGGGTTGACTGAGGCGGCTGATGAAGCCAGCTGAGATTATGTGACAGAATATGAGAGCGTGAAAGTGCAGAGTGACAACAGGCTCTGCAAAATGCTCATAAGGACCCTCGTTGGCCATCTGTAGTGCAAAGCAAGAGAATGTAAATCTACATTTTTTCCTCAGATTGTTATTCGAATTTTTACACTGGAATGATGTAAAGGGGTGATGTGAAGGAATTTGGGCGTTTAACATGTTATCGCCCAGATCTTAGCAGACGACTTTTTCCGCCCAGATTTTCCCGCCGTTATCCCTAATCGTTTATACCCGTTGCAAATTTAGCCATTGTAACAAAGCATTTACCTCCTATAAATAACGTTTTATCCTCTTCTATTTATCATCCTTGTTACAAAATTATTCCTACAACATATTTTATCTCCTATATTTCACACTCCCAAAAATAATTTCAAAATTATTCCTACAACACCCTTGAATATTTTTTATATCTCAAAAGTCAAAGACATATTTTTTATATATTCACTACGAATTATTTTGAAAATGTTATCTATTCAAAGAAAATGGTGTGGCAAACCTGCAAAACCAAATTCCATTCCAGCCCTACCACCAAATTTGTCAGTCTTGTATCGGAATTATCATCAGTTGTTTGACGATAGTTTTTTGCAGGCGAGAGACATGATTGTTGATCCTACAACGAATCCAACCGACAATCAATTTCATATGCGCGGTAGTATCCACGGTCCGATAGAGGTGTATGCTGAATTATCCTAGATTCCATTTGGGCGAGCGGCCATTGGAAACTTCGGTTTTAGTCATTAATTTAGCGAATCATTTTCTAACTCCGACAACCAATTGACTGCAACGCTCGTAAGTAGATAGTCAGAAATAACTCATACATTCCATCCACCGAGAGTGGAGTTGGGGATTACCCCTTATGATTTTGTACAATTATGAGGTAATTATTTTAGAAATATTTTTTCGCACTATATTTATATTTCTATAAATTATTGTTGAATGTTTCCATATCTAATACTTCTTAAATTGTTGTAAGGAGGAAAATTTTCAATTGAGTCCTTTGTAGTTTTGGCTAAATTCCGGACAAAAACGTTTTGAGTCATAGGATAGAGTTTATTGATCATCTTTCAAGCCTATGATGTGTTTGTTGAAGACGTAGCGGCCAAGTGTATAAAGCTTCATCAAAATTCCATGGTTTATGTGCCTCATTTCAACGTCATCAACAGTGGTTCCATGCTCCCAAGGTATGAATGAATTACATATATATAGGAGCTTGGAATGGTTTATATTGGGTGTTAGGTTTTTAAAACTGTGTTTTGTTTTCAGAATGCTTTCTATTAAAACTTATATATAAAGTATATAAAAGTTTCTGGGCTCTAAAAGAATTTTTGAACATTCTGTGAGTTCGTTCGAAGTGTCGTTCGAATGAAATTGTCGTTCGAACCTCAAGTCGTTCGAACGAGATTGCTAACGACTTCCCATTATGGTATACTGGAACTTCGTTCGAAGTGTCGTTCTAACGAGATTTCTAACGAGTTCATACTGGAACTTCGTTAGAATACTCGTTCGAACGAAATATCGTTCGAACGAGATTTGGCGGGAACAGATTTTTTGGCAGTTTTAAGGAGTTTTGCCCACTTTCCCACTTGTTTTACCCCACTATCTTCTTGCTGAATATCTATGTGCGGGAATAACTTTTTCTAACTTAACTTTTCATATCCTACTAACCTCTAGAGAGTGTTTGAGAGAAAAATTGTTTTAGGGAAAAGTTCATTGTCTTAAAGTGTCAATTTTCAAGTGAAAATCATTATACACTTTAGTTTACACCCATAGTTTAATTTATCCAAGTTCATATACATATACATCTTGCTTGGAGTTTTGGCACCAGTTTTCTCTACACCATTGAAGAAGAGAAGTTTGGGTTTGCTTCTAAATCCCACAAAGAAGAAGAGGTTTTCATGTTTTACCCACTTGGAGAAAGGCTCCTAGTTCGGGTGACGGTGACCACATAAAGTCCGATCGGTGGATTCCGAGACCGCGGTGGAGCTCCGGGGTTATTTGCTAAGTGGAGGTGTTTGCAACAAGGAGCGTCGAGGCTTGAGAGGGATCGAGTCGTGTGATGTAAGTCTTTTGTCTTGTAATTGTAAATTCCATACTTAGTGGATTTGAGGCTAGGGCCGTCCGAGGTTGTTTCTCGCCTTGGATTTTTCCTCGTACCTCGCGGCGTTGTGTGGTTGATTTACTTTTATCTTGCATAATAACTTATAACGCATGTTTAGGATAATTCAAGATAACATTGATTTTAATTGTCACACTTAATTTAATTGGGTGCTAAATTAAATTTGGGTAATGTTTCGTTAATTCTATTCAAGTCATTTCATTTAATTTGATAAAATTAGTTTGGCATAACTTGATATAATTTCATAACATGACTTAGGCAAATTCTAGGACTTGGATTAATTAACTTGGTTTAAGTGAATTTTGAATTGTGTGTGTGTTATAAGTTAATTTCATTCGGTTTAATTTTAATTTGTTAAGAAATTAAAATTTTTGTTTTTATGTTGTGAACCATCACCTCTTTACGCTTTCGCATCTTTTTCATAAAAAGGAAATTATTATTTAAGTATTTTAAAACTCGGGGGGCCCTCCGGGCGATTACAAATTGGTATCAGAGCCAAAGCGATAAATTATTTCGTTAAAGATCCTTCAAATAATTTTTGGCTAAAATGGAACTTTTTCCATTTTCAAAATTTCCTATTTTCGATGGTTCTAATTACGCGTATTGGAAAGCGCGTATGAAATCGGCACTAAAATCTATCGACGAAAGAGTTTGGATGTTTGTTGTTATCGGGTGGTCCCCACCTACTCAGTTAGTAGACAATGAGCGTGTTCCCAAACCGGCCGATAGATGTAGTGAGGGTGAATTTAAACTTTCTAATTTTAATTCTCGTGGTTTAAATGCCTTTTTTAGCGTTGTCACACCGGATGAATTCCGACGCATTATGACGTGTGAGACCGCTAAAGAAGTTTGGGATATTTTACAACTCACTCACAAAGGTGCAAGTGTCGTTAAAGCTTCGAAACTCCAAAATCTCACCACTCAATTTGAAACTATCGAAATGAATGAAAAAGAAACTTTTGATGAATTTTATGCTAGACTTTCCAATATTGTTAATTCATCTTTTAACTTGGGAGAGAAAATACCCGATAACCGAGTTGTAAAGAAAATTTTAAGGTCCCTACCCGATAGATTTATTCCAAAAGTGACCGTATTAAATTCTTTACCAACTTTAGCTTCTATGAAATTAGAAGAGCTCGTAGGTGACTTACAAAACTATGAACTGGACATGTTTCCCTCTAAAAATGAAAAGAAAATTGAAAAAGGAGTTGCTTTAAAAGCCTGAAAAGAGGTCAAACAAGTAATAGAGAGCGAGAGTGATAGTGACTTGGAAGACATGACTTTGTTTTCTCGGAAATTTAGAAAATTTCTTAAATTTAACAAAGATAAATTCAAAAATGATTTTAAAAAATTTGAAACTCCTAAGTATGACAAAACCGAGAAGATACCTAAACCTATTAATGAAAATTTAAATAGGAACGAGTCTAATAGGTGTTTTGGTTGTGAGGGTTATGGCCATAGGGATTCTGAGTGCCCCACTAAACTAAGGAAAGAGGGTAAATGACCCATTTCATATAATGCGACCCTTAGTGATAGTGATAAGGAAGAGGGACCCGATTCCCCCACTAAGCCAAATTTTGTGGCTTTTATGGCTAGTCATGTGAGCACCGAAAGTGAATCTTCTCATGAAGATACTCAAAATCATGACACTTCCGAGGTCAAAGTTTTTTATTCTCTTGTTTTTTATGATAGTGAGAGTGGAGAAGAAAGAGAGAGTGAAAATGAAGAAGAGGTTAATGTGAGTGAACTTCAAAATGCTTTTCAAGAACTTTATAAAGAATCTATTAAATTGAAAAGAGCTAATTTGAAGTTAGAAGCTAGTTTAGGAGAGAGTGCCAAGGTCGTTGATGATAGTATGTTGGTTGAAGACCTTAGGACACGAGAGAAATCTCTTCTAGAGAAGCTTGAATATATAGAAGGCGAGAGAGATAGCCTTAGGCGTTTAATGAAATCCTTGAAAATGAGCTTCTTGCTTTTGAAGAGCGAAATGTTTTATTAGAGTCTAACATTTTAGAATTATAAAATAAATTAAAAGACTCTAGTAATGTCAAATTTGATTTGGAGTGTCGTTCGGAAAAATTAGCTAAAATCTTAGGAACGGTCCAAATTAAAAAAAACATGTGTGGTTTAGGCTTCAATACTTGTACTGAATCTACTCATAAAGCCAAAACCAACGTTTTAGGAGAATCTACTAGGAAAGCTATTAGAGATCACTCCACAGGTAAATCTTTTCGACATGTTTTTACTTTTACACATTGTGATCGAAAAGGTCACCTTAGGAAATTTTGTTTTGATCTTAAATGAATTCCTAGAAAATCCCAACGTAAAGCAACCAATGTATTTAAAATTCCTACTCCCCAAGATAGTCATTCTTCATTAATTTGGGTTAGGAAATCCGACTTGGTTGCCTTGCAAAATAAGGTTTTTGATTCTCATTTACTTTCGCATGCTTCCTCCCTTGCTAAATCTAAAGGATGAATGTTTTAGTGTTTGCATACTTTAGCGTTTGTACTTCATGTTATATTCACATGCTAAATGTATGCTTGTTTAATCATTTTCTAGTTTATGCCCCATGCTTAATCACATGCTAGAATAATGATTTTTGTTTATCTTTTGTATTTTATTTCTTCATTTTGTTTTCATAAATAAAAATACAAATGATTTTTGTTTCTCTTTTGAGTATATATTTTTATTTTTGGTTAAAAATTTCAAAAAACTCAAAAAGATTTTATTTTGTGTGTATTTTGGTTTGACACACTTTAAGTGGCATATACTTGTGTTTGAATCCCTTCTTTAACGCTCCCTTGTGGCTACAACTTTTGGTTTAGATTGTCAATCCTTAAAATGGTCTTTTTATGGAGTAGTTGGATTTTGTGTTGATTAAATGGATTCTATTTTTATATGTCTCTATTCACATATGCACGCGCTCTTTTGAAATTTTAACTTCATATGTATATTTGAGCTATGTTAGGTGTTCTCCTTCCAATCTTGTCATCTACATATTTGTGACGCAGGAGGACTAGTGCATGTCAAAATCCGTTGCACGTGAGATTTGTGTGAAAAATGAAAACATGATAAATATAAATGTGCACGGAGAAGGGCCCCGAAAGTACTTAGTGATCCTTTGCGATTGTAAGCCACCGTTTGAATGGACCTAAAAGAAATACGTGGTCCAAAGGCCTAAAAATAAAAAATATGGCATTAAAAAGAAAAACAATTTGCCAAGGCCTATGCTTGATTGATATATTCATTCAAAATTAATATAAATGCTTATTGAGGGAGATTGGATTGTATATCAAAAGTTTGCACAATGTCCATTTATCCTAGTTGTACTTTTAATGTCATGACTCTATTGATTAGTAGAATCATCAATATGCTAGGCTGTATGCATTGTGTATGTTTGTTCATTGAGTTCAATCTATATTGTCACATGAGGTTATATTTAAATGTGATGAAGTTTGCAATCAAATAAGAACTCCGTGAACATGTTTTTAAGTGATTGGGTCTAAATTTAATCGTTACTAGTTCACACCCCAACACTTCCGTTTTCATATAACACATTTTTGCCTTATAAGTGTGAAAGACTCCTATTATATTTTTTTTGTGTCATTTGTGTGTTTATATCTATATGTGTACTTACGTTTATTAATTATATCTTATGTATACATATTTGATATTTTTGTTTAATCTTTGCTTTGATTTCTAATCCATATATGCTTTAATTCATACTTGGTATCCATCTTATTGCATTCGTTGTTGATTTCATATGCTTAATAATTTATATATCATATTGGTATCATTTTATTGCATACTAGTTGGCCTAAGTTGTTATTTGTTGGATTAGTTATAATTTTGTTACCCATATGCATTAATGTTCTCTTCACTAAATGCACAATTACATGTTTTAGCTTGTTTTCCCATTCTATTTATCCCGTGATTAATTTAGAGGGTGTATATGCTTTATTTGGGGGAGATAAGTCAATATTTGATTCTTTAAGCCTTTGTCTATTCTTGAACAAAAAGGGGGAGAATGATAGGGGGAGAAATGGTATCTAATCCTATTATTATCCTATCTTAGTTTAAGGGAGATTTGTCTTAGGGGGAGACGTCTTTCTAAGTTCATCATTGCTGATAAAGGGAGAGAATTAATTTATTTGATATTCCCTATGCGTGTAATGTGTTTGCCTAAGTGTGCAGGAATTATTTTATAAAGTGGCATCTTTCAATAGCAAAGATTGTTAATCCTTTGGGGTGGTTGAGTCAAGCATTGTAATTTTATTTTGGGTGGGACTTTTTATTAGTCTAGTAGAGCTTGACGGCCCTTTAGGATTTTTGTTGGTTTTTGTCCCAGAATAGCCAAAGGGGGAGATTTTTAAGGACGCAAATTTCCAATCGAGTCCTTTGTATTTTTGGCTAATTTCCAGACAAAAACGTTTTGAGTCATAGGATAGAGTTTATTGATCATCTTTCAAGACTATGACGTGTTTGTTGAAGACGTAGCGGCCAAGTGTATAAAGCTTCATCAAAATGCTGTGGTTTATGTGCCTCGTTTCAACGTCATCAATAGTGGTTCCATGCTCCCAAGGTATGAATGCATTACATATATATATATATATATAGGACTTGGAACGGTTTATATTAGGTGTTAGGTTTTTAAAACTGTGTTTTGTTTTCAGAATGCTTTCTATTAAAACTTATATATAAAGTATATAAAAGTTTCTGGGATCTAAAAGAATTTTTGAACATTCTGTGAGTTCGTTCGAACGAAATTGTCATTCGAACCTCAAGTCGTTCGAACGAGATTGCCAACGACTTCCCATTATTGCATACGATAACTTCGTTCGAAGTGTCGTTCGAACGAGATGTCGTTCTAACGAGTTCATACTGGAACTTCGTTAGAAGACTCGTTCGAACGAGAATGTCGTTCGAACGAAATGTCGTTCGAACGAGATTTGGCGGGAACAGATTTTTTGGCAGTTTTAAGCAGTTTTGCCCACTTTCCCACTTGTTTTACCCCACTATCTTCTTGCTGAATATCTATGTGTGGGAATAACTTTTTCTAACTTAACTTTTCATATCCTACTAACCTCTAGAGAGTGTTTGAGAGAAAAATTATTTTAGGGAAACGTTCATTGTTTTAAAGTGTCAATTTTCAAGGGAAAATCATTATACACTTTAGTTTACACCCATAGTTTAATTTATCCAAGTTCATATACATATACATCTCGCTTGGAGTTTTAGCACCGGTTTTCTCTACACCATTGAAGAAGGGAAGTTTGGATTTGCTTCTAAATCTCACAAAGAAGAAGAGGTTTTCGTGTTTTACCCACTTGGAGAAAGGCTCCTAATTCGGGTGACGGTGACCACATAAACTCCGATCGGTGGATTCCGAGACCGCGGGGGAGCTCCAGGGTTATTTACTAAGTGGAGGTGTTTGCAAGAAGGAGCGTCGAGGCTTGAGAGGGATCGAGTCGTGTGATGTAAGTCTTTTGTCCTGTAATTGTAAATTCCATACTTAGTGGATTTGAGGCTAGGGCCGTCTGAGGTTATTTCCCGTCTTGGGTTTTTCCTCGTACCTCACGGCGTTGTGTGATTGATTTACTTTTATCTTGCATAATAACTTAGAACGCATGTTTAGGATAATTCAAGATAAAATTGGTTTTAATTGTCACATTTAATTTAATTGGGAGCTAAATTAAATTTGGGTAATGTTCCGTTAATTATATTCAAGTCATTTCATTTAATTTGATAAAATTAGTTTGGCCTAACTTGATATAATTGCATAACATGACTTAGGCAAATTCTAGGACTTGGATTAATTAACTTGGTTTAAGTGAATTTTGAATTGTGTGTGTGTTATAAGTTAATTTCACTCGGTTTAATTTTAATTTCTTAAGAAATTAAAATTTTTGTTTTTATGTTGTGAACCATCACCTCTTTACGCTTTCGCATCTTTTTCATAAAAAGAAAATTATTATTTAAGTATTTTAAAACTCGGGGGGCCCTCCGGGCGATTACAATATGGTTTTAGGAATTCCAATTGGAATCCATCCAGTTTTGCCTAGTTTTCCAACATCCAGTCAATATACTATGGAGAAAATGTTCGACCTATATTTTCCCGAAATAGGGCACCTAGAGTTCAAAGGAAGAAATATTTCTTGTAAAAAAGGAAAAAAATACATGTCGGATTGGTGCGAACAAGTTCCGGAGCAAAGACTAGCGAGCGAAGAACAGATTGCCAGAGTTTTTATTGTATATGTGTTGAGCTCCATTTTTTTCTGACTGGCCATAACACCTTGTGTGTGGATTGGGCAACTTATTTAAACAATCTTAACGACATGGTTGCTAAGGATTGGGGTTCTGCCATTTTAGCGCGTGTTTACTATGCGCTTGACGCATGCACCACAAATGAGCAAAAATCAGTAAATTGTTTTTGGCAACTTATAGAGGTATTTTTTCTCTAATTTTACATTTGTATCACGATCATTAAAATTAAATTTTTTTAGTTTAATAATCTCCTTAATTCTAATGAGTTTTTGGTTAAACCCACAGTCCTTTGGCTACGAGCACCTTCACACGATGGCTCCTATATTGTACGATAATGTTGTGGAAAGATGGTCGTGTATGCTACGATGGGTGTCTCATCAACTTGGGGCTTTATTGGGTCAGACGAGATTTAAAAGTTCGGCAATTCAAGAGAAACTAGAAATGCGTTCTCCCGAGTCAGTCATATGGCAACCTTTTATGGGATTTGCAGAAAACCAGCTTAATATCGTTACAATTGCTCACGATTTGGGGCAAATACGAATAATGCTTTTGGATATCGAGTTAGGTTGAACTTAGTACCTCGGAGATTGCTGCTACCGTTATATGACAAGTCTCGTTGCAAATCCAGAAAATCCACTGTATCCATTGGCATTCATTCCAAGGGATATATATGGAACAAATTGGCAACTGGCAACCCGTAATTGCTCGTCTCGCAGTCTCATCAGAGTACGAATGGTTGACATACTGGAAGATTGTGGGTAAGGGTGCAATATTACCCTCACTAATTCGGTGAAAAAATCATGACGGGGTGGGGTTCGCCTCGATTGCACCATCTGATTTATGGGTACCCAGCGCACCAGCATATAGATGGGAGACTCCACATATATACAATACATAGGGACAATCTTCATCATCAAATCTTATACATTTGTCAAGGCAGTTTGAAGTTGCAAATACAAATTTGAGTGGCACAACAGTCATTCAAGTAGATCCGTCAAGCACTTATAATGACTTAGCTCCCGACACATTTTACTCACGCGACCAATGGCGTGATATGGTTTTTTTAGAGAGGACTACATAAGGAAACTTAGATCAATAATGTTATAACGAGAGCTTATGTGGCAAAAGTGGGTGAGAGAGCTTAAAGGCGCTGGCCCAGTTCGTCTACCGGGCACAACCCCATTCCGCAATACACCCCCTGACATATATGGAGACGAACATCCAATTGCTTCTCTTAATATAGCCCATCCGCCATCACAAGACCCTGGAGGATCGGTCAGTCAAACCTCTCTTGCCGATGATGTTTTTGAACTATTCAACGAATTTCTTTATCAGCAATATCTTGGTGGGGGTCCGATGTAAAGTTAACATTGCAATGTAATAATTTGTTTTGATAATAACATTGTTTTTATTTAATAACGATGTGGTTTATATTAGATTCAAGTACAAACACCATACCCAAAGACAAAATTATTTGGATTATATTAGATTCAAGTGAAAACATTGTTCAAATACAAACACCATAAAAACACCAACATACATATTGTTATAGTACTTAAATGCTTAGGTCGAACCTAGTAGAAGTACAACAAAATGGTTTCCCATTGCGTACTAAATATTTAGGTAAGTAAGATCGTTGCATATTATAATCAACATATTCTTTGTTATAGTTTGATATATTTGGTTCGTACTCTTCCCCATCATTTTCATATACGCATTCTAAAAAGTAATCATAACCAGAATTGGTGTAGTCTGAAATGTCGTTATCGGATGCCAACGCAGAATCGTTATATATGTTAATAATTTGTTCCTGAATGTGACGAAAAGATTGCATCACGCGTTGTGATTTGTG
Organism: Sambucus nigra; assembly: GCA_949130495.1. Taxonomy (NCBI): domain Eukaryota; kingdom Viridiplantae; phylum Streptophyta; class Magnoliopsida; order Dipsacales; family Adoxaceae; genus Sambucus; species Sambucus nigra. The sequence goes on along the minus strand of OX422207.1, from coordinate 643,699,786 downwards.
ATAACGTAGTAAGCGCCTCTCCATCTGCCATATCTCTTCCTCTAATAAATTAAGGCAAAACATCTTCGCTTCTTCGGGATACGATATTGTCCAAAGTGCGGCAGTCCGATTTCTCGACATAGGTATATGATGGTAATGGAAAAGAACCTCCAAGTCACACCTTTCATCATATTTTTCTAGCCATGACAGGTGTTCCCAAGGGTACGCAATTCCGTCTTCTGGTTCAGAAGTAGGGGAGATTATGAAAATATGACCATAGTCATTAAGAAAACGTCGAGAAGTATCAATCGGATAAGTTTGAAAATTTTGTTTCTTTCCATACCAAACGTTATGGGCAATTTCTGTGTATGATCCATTATAAATAGATGAATTGTACGGAGATGAATCCATGTTTGTAATGTTAGACGAAAAGGCATTATATATAGACGAAAAGTCATGTAAATGTGACACCCCGCCTAATTAAATACCGGACGATAAATCCTTTATTAAATTAAAATCAAGGTGAACAATTGGTTGATTCTTAGCATCACTGTCGCAAAATAAAATTTTCCTATTTAAACACCCTAATTAATTAAGCTTAAGTGTCAAAACAATTTAATACTTTATTCCCATTTTTATTAAAGTCCAATTTGAAAACCTTTTAAATAACCAACAGTTTAAGAATCACATAAGTGCTACGGATAGCAATTAACATAAAAGAATTAATCCATTTAGATTAACCAAACCAAATTTAAGCTACAAATGAAATCATCCTGACAAGAGTTAATACCCAAAGAGTACCGAATACTGAAAATAAATAAATATACATCTCTGACAGATCTACACTAAATGGGAAATGGGCGACACATGTCCTATCTATGAAGAACTATACCAAGTACCGAATCAAGGAAAAGGTCATCTAAAACAAAGGCCTGCAACTCCCACATAAGCTACAGTGCATCCGATCCAAAGAATCTATGCATGATGCCCCTGTGGTTGGGCACCTGTAATATATACATATATATATATACAAGAGAGAAGAGATAACAGAAAACGGATCAGAGCCCGATTGTAAAACAGTTTAAAAATAGTTTAGCAAGTATTTAAAATGCTTACCTGCTAATGCAACGACCATGTTAGTATGAGACACTCTCTTGAGAATTCTCACCTCTCGCCTAGTGTGCACGCCTACCGTACTAATGAATCTCATAAGTCTCTCTAACTTATTCTCCATAAGGTTTTATCACTTGAAAATAAGGTTATGATATTCACTTTAGAAAAATCAATCTCTTCAGGATTTATTACGTTATTTAGAATAACCCCGTACCGTCATAAAGTTTCCGAATACTTATAGTGAAGTTGAAAGTTTATACATTACTTAACTACTATTACACACAGTAGAAAGTTCTCATATAGATATACGTATATATATATATTAGTTACACGTATAATATATATACTAACGTCACCCCACAGAAAATCTATGGTGCAAGGTTTCCATACATAAGTAAATATATACCAATCACTCATATAATATATATACTATCTCACCCCACATAAAATCTATGGTGCTGGCATACTCTGCTATCAAGTCCCTATATCACACATATTTAGGGAAATGCTAGTTTGGAATCACTCTCGAACTGCATTAACATAAAACATATACAAATGGAGGCGAAGCATAGTTCCAAGTCCCTAAGAGGTCAGCGCATACCCTCACGTCTCTTAGGACCGTCTGATTATCAATCAGATAGCCTGTACCAAGGAATCCTATGTTCTAGGGTACGAGTCAATATCCCCTATAAAGGTCCCATCGAGATAAGACCGTCCCGGTGCGGAAACCCCCGTAATAGCATGTAGCCCGAGTATGATTTTTATACAGATATAATATATGCACAATCACACATTCACACACACACACACACATATATATATATATATATATATCCACATTTCTAAGTTAGGTGCGCTCACGACCCATAATATAATTATTTGTTATTATATATTTTACTCAATTATTTCATGTAACGGACTCGTTATTTGTATTCTCATTTATTATCCACTTCATACTCACTTCTCCTCTCTCGAAGTATTTTAAGTATAATTTCAGTAGGCATTCACTCACTTACATTCCGGTCTAACTCCCTTACGAGTCCCGATCTTTTTATTAAACACACGCATGATTTCTTATACACATGAATCATTCCTCGTTAACCCAAAATCTCATCCTATACTAAAATGTTACTCAACGGGGTCTACCTAGCCCTACTGGTCATCTCTATATCCCACTATATTCCAACAACAACAATCAAGGGTTTCCATACATCTTAATCGGATTAAACTAACGAATGAGAAATATGCAGTTTTCCAGTAGGGGTCGATCAATTGAAGGACAGGGGTCGATCGATCGATCAGTCGATCGATCGATGCTCTGGTCTCGATCGATCGATCGATGCTCTGGTCTCGATCGATCGATCTAGAAGTTCTTTCCCAGAAACTGAAAATTAAACCTACAGGTTTCATCTTCCAATTTCTCCAAAAATGTCATTAACAACTCTAGAATTCTCAAATAACGGTACTACGAGTTCTATATACATATATACATATACACATAGTAAGGAGCTCAATCACTATAGCCCCTGCCTCACAACAAGCTTGTTTAATACTCTTCATTAAAGACACTTCACATTGTGCTCCTATCCGACAACATTTTCATAAGACACGCATATACACTATTAATTCCCATTATTTCAATATCATTGGGAGGCCGCACCTTACTAAATGACAACTACTCAGATTTATCAAAACACAAAACTCCCATTCTAAGAGAAACCATACGAACATCTGACCACTCGTGTTTGCTTAAAACAGTCGTGGAATTCCACCATAGTCGTCGGATTATTCTTGACCGATCCAAAATTCTGATTATCTGCTCACCTCTAAACATACGCAGAGGGAGGATAGCTAAGGTTTTTCCACACCAAAACTTCAATAAGCACCTCGTTTACGACAAACAGGTACGAGCGCTTCCACGTAACTCTACCATTAGGTAATATCTTCCCCCAATTACCGTACTGCTCCACTTGTTAGCTATAACCGTTGTGGAAACGAAATGATCACCAAGATTCTAAAATCACCTTCACGCAGCTCCACTACTCGTTAATCACCGTGTGTATGCTCCTCGAATATGGGTGATACCTCCTACTCAAAATGAAATGTTATCTCTGTTGTTTTCTGAAATCCCATATTGAAGGTGGGATTTACAAATTTTATCCTAATTCAGAAAATAATACTGTGTAGGACCACGTACCGGCGCAATCCCTTCCTTTCAAGGGAAGACTAAGGAACACTAGTTACTATTATAAATCACCCCAAAGTAATATTAATTACTTTCCTCTTGGACGACTTGTCCCACATGTTTTAATCGATCATTGATCTCATTTTGAGGATGGAAACCCACCTAATAAACTTTACTGACTTTACCGGCCTCCTCCATTACAGGAATTTTCGATAGTCCCACAATTTCTCTGGTTGGTCCTCTTATTCCAACCGATCTCTATAATGAGTGGTGCATGCAGAGACTACTCACTATGTCCCGCTAAACATTGACTTTTACTTGAAATGTCTCACGTTAAGTGACACTTAATACTCCCCTTCTTTCCTGGGTGTATATCGAAAGTTTCGACCTGTGCAATTTTCCCCCACGATGTGTACTTCCGGACCTTTTATACTATATTAACATCATCACTCCTTGTATGCGTAAGTCTCTCTCATATTTGAGTAGTTACAACTCTGCTCCAAGTGTTCTATGTAATAATCAAATTCTATCCTTATCAAGGAATATGTCTTCCCACAGCTTCCTAACCAAGTTCGGATGTACTACTCTAATCGCACACGTATATATGGATTATCGTCCCTCACGCGATGCTTAATTCATTCTACCACTTCCACCTCGTTATGATAGTCCCACAAACATATATCCCACACGTCCATTCCCACGTCCATTCAACTCGGACAATTTTAATATCAGCTAACCAGGATGTCCACATCTGGTAACACCCCGACCGTCCGGGGAGGGTCAGCGGAGCGCTACTCATCGATAAAACTAACCAAATTCCCATTGCAACAAGGTATAGAGTATCTAAATGCCTCAATGACAAAAGAGAAACTACAAATCTCCAATCTCTTCAGATAAGTACAATAGTTCTCTCAAATAATTTCAATAACTAAAATAAATCACTAATGCTTATTACATCAAAATAAATACAAGTCTTCTTTATTGTATTTAAAATTTTTCCCAGATAATCCACCCTAAAAATCATCCTAAGTCTTTATTTCCCTTGTGTTCCGAATGTGGTTACAACACTTGGGTACTCTCAATCACTCTAGGAGTCGAAATTTTAAATCCTCCTTATAATCGTTCCACTCCTCAACTCGTGGTGATAAAACTTTTAATGCTTTCTTACCACACAACCGGCTCCACTGGCCTTAAATCATAACTCCACTTTCAACTTATAGATATAATTACCTGCTCCTATTATGACCGAAGTACTAAACTCATGGACTAATGACCAGACATTTTCCTACTCCCAACCTTGCGCTAAGTTTCATGCGTGGGATGTCTCGCAATGCGAAATCCAAATAAGGAACCCCCCGATACACTACTACCTAGCATTGTCGGTTATCGAAATCCGTTAGGCCCTCCGTCTATGGCATATAATCTTTTATTCTGTCTCTTGACAGAAAAGTTACATCTCTTCCCGTAATTTCACTTAACAAAGAACATTTGTCAATTGCACTATCGTTCAGCATCGGTGGTAATCACATTTCATAAACCTCGAATGCATACCATCGAGATTCTCAAAATCCTATTCCCAAACATATGGGTATATCTCTTAACTCTCACATCTCTAAAGGATAGATATATCAATTCTCTCTTCCTATCACCAAGTCCTGAGCGCTGAACATAACAATGAGTTAAATCTTTTCGCTCAACAGAAATCCCAATGCATACCGAATCATAATAGGAAAGTCCCTACACACACCGGGATAGAATATCTGGAGCCCACGATCCCCTCTGAAGTTTCTAAAATAGAACATATAAGTGCGAGTTCGTCCCTCTCGCAGGTGAGACCTCGCCAGAACAAAACATGTTTCACCTATGCGACCATTTCGATAGCCTTGCAATTACTGCCCACTATCGTACTAACCATTACTATAAAGTTATAACCAAGATAATATCATACTCGTATATCACACTACTAAAACGAGTAACCTCAATAAAGCATATAACACTATTAATACACACACTCATCCTCCTCGGATAGCATTAAAGATAATCCCGCTACACTAGGGAAGATTATCACATAATAATAATGTTTATAGTTATACGCTTTAAACTTGTCTCACGTGTTAATCTAGCAATGAACAAAATACATTGACTCGCTCTTGTCACATAAAACACACCTCATCCTCCGAGGATAAAACTCATACTTCTACCTTTCCAAACGCCTTGACTGTACAAACGATTTTCGAACGTAACACGCCTGCCAAACCAGAACAACACTACTTTAATCATTCTACTTTACTAGGCACTATACTCTTGTACCCTATAATCGTTTTAGAAAAAAAAATTGCGCGTTTGATTTCACTCTCCACAAAATACCTCAACAAATAATCCACTCATCGCCTGTCATACTAATCATGTTCGGATTGTCATTCTCTCGGACTTTGGTAAACACGATTTCTGATGGCTACCCCCGTTATTCCCTTATCCTTGTAGGCCCCAAAGAACATGTTACTGACTACACTAGTCCTTACTAAATCTACCATCGCTTGGTAATAATTTATCTATCTGAATCATTTAAATGGGTCCCCTAATGTGTATCCACACCCCCTTGTGGTGCTACACTACCACCATTGTATCCCGTCTTATTCTTGCCTAAATTCTTTGATTCTTTTAGCTTCCCACACCAAGAAGAATTATCATCTTCATTGACAAAGTACGATCTTGTCAACCCCTGAATTGACCATCCAGCAGAATTCCCTTCTCAAGTGTTATCAACTATTATTACGAGTCGACCTCCCACTTGGAGTTCTTTCCTACATTTGTATCTACATCTTCCGATACAAGATTCGCTAACGGTTTAGACTCATATTCACAAATGGACCTCTGTCAGGTCCTCCTGTGATGAGTTCAGAACAACATTCACTTCTTATCCTGAACATCTGATGAAGGAACTTGCGGTAAAATTGTTCCTAAGATTATCCTATAGGCATAGCATTCCACTTCTAAAAGTAGTGGCTGACTCCCACTATGATAACCTTATTCCGACAAGTCAAGAAAATTTGTCTCCAAATTTTCACTTTCAGTTAGCCACACTCCGTCCTAGGTCCAAGACTCTGGATACTTTACTTCCTTGGGCTAACACACACAATTTTTACATTTCTAGAATTTCCACTCACGATTCTCTACAATGCTTTGTCTGACTTTTCCCAGTCTTACCATGTTGGGTGAGTTTACTCTCGCACCTCTTTCGACTATAGAAGCACTTGGAAATCCTAGGTTGCGTTCTAGACGTCTTTACAGTCCTAGCTTCCCATTCCATAATAGGGGAGACCTTAACTACGATCATCATCCTCGAATATGCTCTACAACCTCAACTAAGACTTGTCTCCTGATGTTCGCTTAACGGCCCTCGTCTAACATCCTTCATCGCTCGGCACACGCACACATCCGAACGTAATTAGAATTTACTAAGATACATACGTTATAGAAGGAGAACGAAAATCTCATCGTAGAAATCAACAATCCTAAACATAGGGCTCTATATCAAACAAAGCAACGCTGGAATCATAATAAACCGCACAGATCCTAAAGGACACTAGAACCTGATCCTTTGATACCACCTGTGACACCCCGCCTAATTAAATACCGGGCGATCAATCATTTATTAAATTAAAATCAAGGTGAACAGTTGGTTCATTCTTAGCATCACTGTCGCAAAATAAAATTTTCCTATTTAAACACCCTAATTAATTAAGTTAAGTGTCAAAACAATTTAAAACATTATTCCCATTTTTATTAAAGTCCAATTTGAAAACCTTTTAAATAACCAACAGTTTAAGAATCACATAAGCGCTACGGATAGCAATCAACACAACAGAATTAATCCATCTAGATTAACCAAACCAAATTTAAGCTACAAATGAAATCATCCTGACAAGAGTTAATACCCAAAGAGTACTGAATATTGAAAATAAATAAACATACATCTCTGACAGATCTACACTGAATGGGAAATGGGTGACACATGCCCTATCTATGAAGAACTATACAAAGAACCGAATCAAAGAAGAGGTCGTCTAAAATAAAGGCCTGTAACTCCCACAAAAGCTACAGCGCGTCCGATCCAAAGAATCTATGCATGACTCCCCTGTGGCTGGGCACCTGTAATATATACATATATATATACAAGAGAGAAGAGATAACCGAAAACGGGTCAGAGCCCGATTGTAAAACACTTTAAAAATAGTTTAGCAAGTATTTAAAATGCTTATCTGCTAATGCAACAACCATGTTAGTATGCGATACTCGCTTGAGAATTCTCACCTCTCGCCTAGTGTGCATGCCTACCGTACTAATGAATCTCATAAGTCTCTCTAACTTATTCTCCATAAGGTTTTATCACTTGAAAATAAGGTTATGATATTCACTTTAGAAAAATCAATCTCTTCAGGATTTATTACGTTATTTAGAATAACCCCGTACCGTTATAAAGTTTTTGAATACTTATAGTGAAGTTGAAAGTTTATACATTACTTAACTACTATTATGCACAGTAGAAAGTTCTCATATAGATATACATATATATATTAGTTACACGTATAATATATATACTAACGGCACCCCACATAAAATCTATGGTGCAAGGTTTCCATATATAAGTAAATATATACCAATCACTCATATAATATATACACTATCTACACCCCACATAAAATCTATGGTGCTGGCATACTCTGCTATCAAGTCCATGTATCACACATATTTAGGGAAATGCTAGTTCGGAATCACTCTCGAACTTCATTAACATAAAACACATACAAATGGAGGCGAAGCATAGTTCCAAGTCACTAAGAGGTCAGCACATACCCTCACGTCTCTTAGGACCGTCTGACTATCAATCAGATAGCCTGTACCAAGGAATCCTATGTTCTAGGGTACGAGTCAATATCCCCCATAAAGGTCACATCGAGATAAGACCGTCCCGACGCGGAAATCCCCGTGATAGCATGTAGCCCGAGTATGATTTTTATACAGATATAATGTATGCACAATCACATAGTCATATATATATATATATATACACAAATCCACATTTCTAAATTAGGTGCGCTCACGACACATAATATTATTATCCGTTATTACACATTTTACTCGATTATTTTATGTAACAGACTCGTTATTTGTATTCTCATTTATTATCCACTTCATACTCACTTCTCCTCTCTCGAACTATTTTAAGTATAATTTCAGTAGGCATTCACTCACTTACGTTCCGGTCTAACTCCCTTACGAGTCCCGATCTTTTTATTAAACACACGCATGATTTCTTATACACATGAATCATTCCTCATTAACCCAAAATCTCATCCTATACTAAAATGTTACTCAAAGGGGTCTACGTACGCCCTACTGGTCATCTCTATATCCCACTATATTCCAACAACAACAATCAAGGGTTCCCATACATCTTAATCTGATTAAACTAACGAATGAGAAATATGCAGTTTTCCAGGAGGGGTCGATCGATTGAAGGAAAGGGGTCGATCGATCGATGATTTGGGCTCGATCGATCGATCAAGAAGTTCTTGCCCAGAAACTGCAAATTAAACCTATGGGGTTCATCTTCCAATTTCTCCAAAAATGACATTAACAACTTTAGAATTCTCAAATAACGGTACTACAAGTTCTATATACATATATACAAGATTTCCTACGCGAAGCATGTATAAATTCATCAACGATATCGGATTAATGGGGTAAAATTGACATAATCTTCAAGAACCCTAATTTTGAAAGAAATATACATTCCTCTAATTATTTCCTAGATTTCTTGTTTCTAAACTCATAATAATTCGCTGGTAATCCTCTACATATGATGGTTATATTCAGAATATATGGATTCTCTCTAAACATGCGATTTAAAGTCTCTAAATTAACAATTTCGTTCATGGGACAAGTGCTAAACAACCCTAGACTAACATGATTGAAACATTAACTAAAAATAAAGCAAGATAGATACTTTCCTGGGAATTTAGTTTCGGATTTGTGAGGGAAAAATCTATGGTTGTGCTCCTCGTTCGGCGATCCACGTTTTGGTGGTGGTGGCGGTGAAAACGGTTGAGTCTTTGACCTTGAATTTCTTGAAAAGCTTGCCAACTTCTTCTCTAATGGCCGTCCTTTGATTTTGTGTTTATTAACCCTAGAAGACAACTCCTAAAGGCTGATATATCCTTAGGAAATTCGTGGGTTTAATTCTCCAAAAATATAAAATGTCTAAAATAACCTCCCGGGATGTCAATTAGGCCTAAAAATGCCCCGAGACCCAAATTAAACCCCCGGGTACACTTTTCTGACTATCTTGACCCTTCCGGACACTTTGACGCACTCAAAATGACCATACGAGAAACTTATAATTTATTTACTTTATATAATAATAATTTAGTCCTGACACGTTAGAGGCGAGTCGTGACTTAAATTTCCATAATTGCCATTTTATTCACTCGTGACAATTTTTAATAAAATAAATCTCACATATTACTTTACTCATCTAGTAATATTCAATAATTTTTCCAATAATTACTAACTCACATCACGTTAGTAAATATAAAAATAAATTTTCGGATTAATATTGAATTAATATCTCAATTTAAGTTTAATAAATCCCCAATTTTAAGAGCCTTAAAAATACGGGGTATTACAGTAAAATATGAGGACTAATATTTAGTCCTGTAGACTTGTTGGGCGGGACTTGTGTTACCGTCCAATAAGGACGATTTGTCACGTCATGTAAAATAGGAGGACTGATATTTTGTGGACATGAATCTTTTCAGCTTTAGTCCTGTAGACTTGTTGGGATGGACTTTTTTTATCGTCCAACAAGGACGATTTGTCACGACATGTAAAATAGGAGGACTAATATTTTGTGGACATGAATCTTTTCAGCTTTAGTCCTGTAGACTTGTTGGGCGGGACTTTTTTTACCGTCCAACAAGGACGATTTGTCACGTCATGTAAAATAGGAGGACCGATATTTTGTGTACATAAATCTTTTCAGCTTTAGTCCTGTAGTGAGAGCTAGAGCTTTTCTCAATCAATGCTCTGATACCACTTGTTGGAACAATAGGCCCCCAATTTAAATCACAATTTTTACTTCACAAAAAGTAATTTCAATTTCCTTGTTATAGAGATGCGAAAGCGAAGATGATGGTTCAATTAAACAACTAATTTTAATTTCATTTACAAATTAAAATTAAGCAACGTGAAATTAGATTAAAACACACACACATTTTAAATTTCATATAAACACAATTAATTAACTCAATTGCTAGAAATTTTCCTAAGTCATATTTTCCAATTTTACCAAATTGGGCCAAACCAATTTTACCAATTAAATTAATGACTTGAATTAACTACACATTACCCAATATTATTTACCACCAAATTTAAACAAGTAGTGATTAAAACCAAATTTTATCTTTTTACCTAAGCATGCGTTCTAGGTGAATTATGCTAAAGATAAAATAAACAGTAAATCACTACGCCGCGATGTACGAGGAAAAACCCACACCGAGAAAAAAAACCTCGGGCGGCCCTAGCGTCAAATCCACTAAGTACGGTTTTACAAATACAATATTGGTGACTTACTTCCTCGAATCGACCCCTTTCAAGCCTTGACGCATCTTCTTGTAAACACATCTTCCTAGCGAATAACCATGAAGCTCCACCGTGATCTCGGAATCCACCAATCCGACTTTTTATGGTCACCGTCACCCGAACAAGGAGTCTTTCACCAAGTGTATATATCAACGCAAACAAGCTTCTTCTTTGTGGGATGTAGAAGCAAACCCAAACTCTCTTTTATGGTAGAGATGAATCAGGTGCCAAAACAAACTCTCCAAGCAAGATGTATGTATGTATATATATATATACTAGGGTATGCCCGTGCCTGAAGGCACGCTGATAATTTTGAAAATTATAAAGTCGTATATAATGTAAATAATAAATGTGTTATATATTAGAAGTGTAAATATTTAAAGTATAGAATCATGTAAATTTAAATCATATAGCTTTTTTACAATAAAAATGTATAAACAATTTTAAAAATTTGGATAGAATCCCTTTGTTTATTAGACTATCCACCCTGCTTAAGTAATAGTCCATTTTGGACCTCATATAAACATCATAATCAATTTAACTCAACTTGACGAAATACAACCAATGTATCAATAAATAAATAAAATATTAATCAATTTACACATTTATACAATTAAGACTTGTAATCATAGAATTTATTACAAAACATAAAAATTTGTACTTGATTTAGAAAATTTGGGACAAATTTCCCTTATTTATAGGACTACCCATTTGATTAAGAAACCAAAATTACAAATTTATACAATTAGTCCATCCCGAATGTAATATAAATCCAATCATCGGTTTATGCTTATAATAGACATCGAGTATGGTTACACAACAAAATCATTATTGACAACTTTATGAATAAAATGATGATAAAATAATACTCGAGGTATCTACATGTGTCCTTATGAAATTTTTCAGCAATGGGGAATTTGATTAGCCTGCTAACATTATGTATTACACCAATACCTAAGTTTCCAATTAAAAAAAATAATATAAGGAAAAAAATTCAAAAAATAAATAAACTTATAAAATGAATCATAATTTAGGTATCAATTGAAGATATTCGCAAAATAAAAAGATAGGAAAATTTATGAGATTAACATGAATTTACATGATATATCGTTTTCTTTTAGAGACAACTATGGAACATGTTCATATCAAGTAAAAATTACTTGTAATCGCAAAATGACAAATTTTCAAAATGGGTGTAGCTCCTACACAAAAATTACTTGTAATCGCAAAATGACAAATTTTTGAAAATATGTACTTGCGAAACAAAAACAATTTCGTTCCCCCAACAAAATTATTTAATCGGCGTTAATTTTCGAAAGTGTACATTGTTAATAGGACCATACATATTTTATTTTGTTCTCAACGGATATACAATTTTTTATATAACCTATGGAACGAACCTATTAGATTCAAAAATATGGAAAAATTTTGAATTTTTTTATATATATACATACACCGTGTATATGTACAAACCAAGTCAAAAAAATTTTTATGAACCCATTTGATTTTGATTTCAATTTTTGTTTTGAATTCCCTTATTTTCATCTTTACATGACCTACCAAAAAACTCATGTCAATAATAAATCACAGATAACACAACTGTACTACTATTTCAATAAGGACTCATTGGTTACTTGTTTGTACTAAACCTCAATAGTGTAAAGGCATAATTACTATCAATAAATAGAGACCAACTAATCTCACTATAGAAGAGTCTTTGCAAAGAAGGAAATTATTTCATACATTGGATTGAATACAGAAATAGCATTTTCATTATGTTCTTAACAAAAATTTGATGACAAAAAATGGAGCCAATAATTACAAAGGCAGGCCAAAAAATACTATAAAACAACTAACACAACATGGGAATGGGGGTTTAAAAAGTATAGGACAATGACTCTAAAAGAATAAAACAAAATCATTGAGCTCTTGTGCTCAAAAAGTAGTCTCCCACTGTCAAGAAAACATGCTCTCCCAACACCACCTCCACCTCTGGGTGGTTTTCAAACACTGCACACTAACCATCAGTCAAATTATTAGATTCAAAAAAATAATATGGGGATAAATACACCATAAGCAAAGAACAATATAACTGAGATTTTATTAATATATAGGCGATTAAAACATATAGTAATGTCGACAATCACTTAAGGTTGTCTTAATTGCTTAAGAAGATAGTGAGTTCAAATCTGCAAGAAAAATGAAATGCTTAATTAAGATCGCATATAAAAAATTCACACAGCAAACGTAAACAATACTAAGCTATGAATGAACCCAATACATTTTATCTTGCACCTGAGAAAAGCAACAATTATAACCCCTGTTAAGAAATGTGTATGACGACACAGTAACCGTAAAATAGGGAAACGCAACACAATGCACCATCGGAGTTCTTCACATGTATTTCCTACCTCAACTATCACTAAACAAATATGACTAATGAACCTAAAAAACTGTCCAAAATCATGAAAAAATGTAATAATATAGCATTTATATTGACTGAGATTAGCAGTGCCCATGCATACCAACAAATGGAGTGTAATCTTCTGGAACATAGGTTGGATGCTTAATCGAGGCGGGCTTAAGAATATGATTGTAGCTGCCTTTCTCCATGAAAAGATATGACCAAATATATTTGGCTATGACCACATTCAGTTAACATATATTTCAGTTTATGTTAGTATACAGATATAGCAGCATCACTTTATGCTATATACTCTTCAAGTGATATATTTTCAAGCTGGTGATTTTAGTATACAAATATAACATCATCAGCTTGAAGAGAACAGGGGCAGTTTTAACATAAACTGTTATATTAACTTTAGCTTCAAGTACAACTTTTAACATAAAGTGCTATATTTCAAATTCTATTTTTTTTGCTATGTTCTCAATATCACCAGCTTTATTTTGCAGCGCTTTCATCTTTAAAGCCATCGTGTCTCTGATTCTTTCGATCTCCTTCTCACTGCATATTTCTACAAAAAAACATCTGAAATTTAGTTATGGACAATTATCACGCTACGGATCAGGGATGAGAGATATATGATGTGAATATTTGGTAACCAACTTGATCTGAAGAGATTGATCTGAACCGATTGGATAACCTACACAATTAATGATCGCACCTAAATAATAGAAGCCAAAAAACATAACTTCGAATCAAAATATACCACTGTCAGCAAACAAAAACGTTTGGTGACATAAGGTTCTAATCCGAAATAAGGCGTTATTCATGATTAAGGTTCTGGTCCAAAATAAGGTAAAAAATCATATATGGAAAAGAAAACCATACCAGGAACACCATATATTTCACTGTCAACAAACAAAAACAAAAACATTGAGGCGAGGAACCTTTGTAGGGAAATCATTTGAGGTGATTTTTGTTTATATATCGTGATAGTAAACCCCCCTCCCCCCAAATGTGTAACTAAAGTTTAGATCAAAACCCCCAAAATTGTACCTGTTTTGGTTTCTTTGTTGGTGGTATGTGGGATGAAGGATGACGGAGCAGAGCATATGATAGAGTAGAGCAGATAATATAATATACCATAATTTGAGTAAAACATATAACAGAGAAGATCAGGGCCATTTATTATCTCTTTAAACACAATATAAAGTGTACCTTAGGTTGATAGTAAGAGCCATCAATGTTTTAGGGACATAGCTCCGCAACCACTATCCATTTACATGCATCCATTATTCAATGCCTTTCAGCTCCAATCATAGCATCAACACACCTAATTAAGAATAAATAACCCAACATGAGTGAACGACTTGAATTCTTGATGAACCAATTAATAAAAGAGTCATTACCAATTCTTACAAATTTCAATCGATTCCAAAATTTCAAAAAATCCTAAAAGCGCTTCTAAAAATTTCAGGAAAAAATGGTTTGCGGTGGGTTACCTTACATATTCCTTAACACTGATGGCATCATGATCAGATCAGATATATGTTATCAGATAAGAAAATGTGTCTAACCTCTCATTAAATATGTGTGTGATAAGATCATATATGTAATTAGATCAGATAAGATCAAACTAAATAAAAATAGGTAATTGTTTGATCATGATCTGATCCTAACATCTTTTATGGTAATACTACTAAAAATTGGACTTAAATAATGGCCATGAATAGAAAATCAACAAATCTCGCTGCATTATTAAACTTTTAATAGTAAATCCAAACACATAAAGAAGTAAACCTAATGATTAGCTGTATAAAATAAATTAATAATAGGTATTAAAGGGCATGAGGGGAAGTTGGGGTGGGATGGGTTTTGTGGGAGTTATGAGGGGAGGTTGGGGTGCGATGGGTTGAGACCACACCAGAAGTACCAATAACTACATACATGCATGAATGCAATTATTGAAAAAGGAATCAGATACCTTTCTTGAAAGTGTAGTTTTTGGAAGATGTAGTAGAAGCATCCTATTTGGGTTGAGCCTGATAGCCTATGGTGTTTCCCCCAGTTATATCATCCTCAACACACTTTCTCGATTTCTTAAGATGCAATGAAACTGCAGCAGCCTGTTTTGCAAACACACTTGCTCTGTTAAGCCTTAAGTTTTCTTTTATTTCTTTTACATTATAGGATTCTTTTTCTGCTGACCCTGAATAAATTAATGACCCTGAAAACATAGGGTTATTTACTGTCTCACCGTGTTTAATGTCTCGTATATGTCACTGTCAACAAACAAAAACAAAATGGATTCACACACGGTTCAAATTAACGCTTGGTTTCTTGGTTTTATGCTTGGCAGATCTGATTGTTTCTTGGTTTGTGTTTATGCTTGGTTTCTTAGTTTTCGATGGAGAAAGTGTGGTAGCGGGGTTGCGATCGAAAAGTCGTTTGGCAGAACGTGGGTTTCTTATATCCTATATTCAAGATTTAATCTTAAAACCACAATATCAGTAATCTTATAAAAAAAATGCATCATCCTAGCAAATTCTGATATGATTTAGGTACAACTCGTAATAAAAAGAAGGCCCTAGTGTTGATGGTAATGAAATGCAAGGGAATTAATTGCAATCATGTACAGAATGGACAACATCATATGACTAATCTGTAATAAACCAAGGCATTCATCTTTTGATTGTTGTAATAGATTCGACCATACAATCCAACCTAAAGAGGTGAATCAAGTATTTCCAGCAATGAAGCTTGAGGAACATCATAATAACTCATGGTTTGTTGATACAAAAGCCTCATCTCATATGATTTATAACACCGGTATACTTCATTCATTAACTCCGTATTATGGTCCTGATCAAATAATCATGGGTAATGATGGATTGTTGTATATATCCCATGTTGGATCTGCATCAATTGCTGCGCGTAATAAGAAAGTGCAACTCAACAATATTCTTTGTGTTCCCAATATTAAGAAAGACTTGTTATTCGTCAATCAATTGACATATAAATTTCCTTGCATTATGGAATTCTCACTGAATGGTTTTGTGATAAAGGATAGGAACACAGGAGCACTGATAGCATTAAGCAATACGTTCGGTGGTCAGTATGCTTTTGGAGCCTTAGGATGATCAACCAGGTTTATAATGGTCCAGGATAAAGTTTGTCCCCAATGTCTTGTCCATCCACAAACAAAATTCATTGATATATTGAAGGAAAATAGGTTTATTATAAGAATCAGTAGTGATAAGGTTGAAAAAATATGTGAAAGTTGTCAAATGGAGAAGGCATGTCATCATCAATTTATTTTTTCTACTTAATTTTCTAATAATCCTCTTGAAGTTATGCATTATGATTTATGCGGTGCTTCACCGTGTTATTCTTTCAAAAGTTCAAAATTTTAGTGATATTTGTATATGAATGCACCAGTTTCACATGATATTTTCCACTTAATTCAAGTTCTTTGTTAATTTTTGAAAGTTTGATCAAAATCGATTTGAGAAAAAAATCAAAATTTTCCAATCAGAAGAAGGGGTATAATTTAATAACCATATATTTTGAGATTTTTGAAAGGAGAATAGAATAAAACTTAAAAGTGCTTCTGCTATATGCAAGAATCAATACCCAGAGACACTCAATTCAAGAGAAAGACTTGTTATTAAAAACATCTTTACACTAATGTGGTTGTGAAGAAAGATTTAGGCATTTTTGGGATTAATAATGATTGTGAGAGATTATGAAGGATGAATTATTGTAGCTAAGTCTAAACAAAAGTCAGTACCTTAATTGTGTTGAAGTGGCGGAAGATACAGATATGCTGGAAGGGTTTCAACTTCTTACACATAAAAGAAATGCAAATTCATGAGTTTAAAGGTGATTCTTTAACTATAATTCATCAAATCAACTCACCTATTAATACAAATTCTCAATATGCAAAGATCTTCGATTCATATTTTTTTAATGTCTTAGTTCCTCGAGAAAAGCCGAAAAGACTTCATCAGTCAAAGTGAAATTTATTAATAGCAAGTAGGAAGAATAATACATTTTCATATTACTACCCAAACACAAAACAAATTTTCCATTCATGTGATAATTTTGCATTAGCGTAATCAAACAGTATGAAGACACATACTGCCCAAGGCAATGAGTTCTTCGTGGTTAAGGACAAACAGATATGGGACTGCAACCAAATTTATATAATAGTTTCGAGTGACAAAACAAAATGTGGCAAAGGAATTAACAGTGTAGGTAGCAAATAATTACATTGAAACAGACAATCTTGACTTTATACTTGAACGTAACTGACATCTATATAATATGAGGACTACTGATAAATGGTAGAAATCAATAGGAGGGAGGTATTTTTCATACAATAGGGAGGGATTAAAAGAAACCTTGTGTCAATTTTTGTATTTTCAGTAGACGCACATACATTTTAAAATGATCAAAACAAACCTATAATGAAAACATCCTATACCAAATATATATAGAAAGGCAAACCCTCATGACAATACAATCCTCCAAATATCAAAATTTTCTCATGTATTCCTTCAAACCTTCCGTATCCATGTCGATGGGATACCCAAAACCTAAAACACATTTAAAAAAAATAATAGTGTAGGGCTTTGACTACTACTTTGAGCAGGCCTAGTATGGCTACTGACATGTGCAGGTGCAGTGGCATATTGACCCCTGTTCAGTTTGATTTAATCACTCCCCATTTTCTATCATTAGCTGATGATACCACCATATCCCCTATTGGTAGTTCGTAATAGTAATCTAAAAGTGGATCTAGTTTTGATAGAACCTATAAGAAGGATAATTTCTCGAATGCATTTGAAATGAGCCATCCGCAGAAGGCAATGAATAATATGCCAAGTAATATATTCTGCTCATGCTTGGCATTCAAGAGGTGTATTACCTGTTATGTTTGACATTCAAAACCAATTCATCTAAATAATTATTGATCCAATTCATCCAAACAACCCGCATTATCGAAACACTCAAAACCAATTCATCTAAACACCCAACTGTTAGCAGAGAATCATTGAAATTCCCAAACAAAAACAACAGATCCACATGACCCACAACATAAAACTCTTCTGGAACACAAAAAATAAAAAAATAAAAAGTCTTCGACAATGAGAAATACTCGGGTTGACAGTTTATCAAACACATATCATGCAACCATAAAAATGTAAAAACTAAAAATTCAACTTTATATTTTGAGTTGGCTATTCAACTTGTGTTAGCTCAACTCCGCGCCTATGATCTGTTTTAGCATACGTCCAATAGAAAAACTCAAAAATTAACTTACCATCTATTTCAATAGGCTTGGAACTCCACCCCTTATATCAAATCCTCGACGCTATTGATCATCTTCAAAAACTTATGGCCGGACGGCCCGTACTAATGGCACAATCATCACCAACCATGTTTTTCTTTGTATCGTTGTTTAACCGCCATATACATGATATACATGCTTTGACTAAAAAAATAATACTCAGAAATTGCATTATAGAATCTATTGCATTATCAAATGGAGTAAGCGTCATCGAGACGCAAGAGAAAGACTGAGAAAATCAAATTAGTAATAAAAATTAAACCCCAAAAATTGCATTATGGAATCTAATTAGTACCAATCATAAATCAAATATAGTATAAGCATACCTCAGTGAAAGGAGAATCACCAGCAGCTCCGCGAAATTCATCAAAATGATAAACCTACAACCACAAAATGAAAAGATAATCTAAATATCAAAAGAAGAATCAAACTCATATAACAAAGCCCTAATAGTTTTATTTTTTTTACATTAATAGAGCCGATGAAGAGTTAGTTTACATTAACAAAAAAACCATGATACAGTAGCTCATGTCCTCACTCAGTTAGTTTAAAATATATTACTCAAAAGAGAAATGTATTAATCTAACAATAATTTTAAATAAACAAATGTATTAAGAACATGTACCAATCGTTTATATATACCTGTAAAAATCATGTACATATATACATGTAACCCCAATAGCAAAGAGAGATATTCATCAAGTTAAAAATTAAACATAAAAACATGCAATTATTTACAAAGAGATATTCTTCAAGTTCAAAAAGTCCCAAAGAACAAATATTTCATCTTTGGATCATTTGTCATAAACAATAGATATCAAGATAGTACCTTACAGCACGGGGGGATCAATACACAGGCCTTCAATGTCTGAAAACCAACCTCGATCTCTCCCTCCTCAACATCTACCACGGTCATGGGCTGCGCAGTCTACTCCAGCACGCATTGGGTGTGGTCCTCAAAACACAATGACGACTATTGAGCAATATATACATGCACCCCTAAGAAATGAATACACAAACTACAGAATCATTACCTAAGAAATAAAATTAAACATAATATTAAGCATTAGAGGATGAATAATGATGTCATAAAGTGGATTTGGACTCTGAATTACAGAAAAAGGGGTTATATCTGAGAGATGAGTCCCAAATACCTAAAAGCCTTGACCAAAAAAAAATCGAAGAGAACTTGAGGGAATTCAACTGATTAAAACATTTTCAACAGTCAATTCAGCTGATTAAAATATTTCAAAGGGGGTTAAAATGATTACCACACTGAAATCTTTGATCGTGCCTATAACAAACAACAAAAGACCTTCCACAAACCTTATTCTATCAGTGATGCCAACCATTGAATCTACCTGCCACCTCTCGTTAAAAAAAATTCATTCCTTGAGGTGCCATGTTCTAAAGTTGAAGGCATGAACTGCGAGGATGATAATGTACTAGAAAGCACCTGCTCTTTTTTCTTTTCATTAAAGGTTTTGGATTCTAGTTCTGTAGAATTCTTTGATTCAATGAATCTCTTGTGGTCATCAATTAGAGCCACCAAAGCATATTGTCTGTACAGAAATTAGAGCCATCAATTTGATTCAATGAATTCTTTGGTCATCAATTAGAGCCATCAATTTGAGCCACCAATGCATATAATCTGTAAGGCATATAATTTGTGGTCATCAGTTATTTTACTATACATAACGCTACATCAAATTACTATACATAAAATTGGGACTAAACATGGAGGGTAGATTTTATCCACTTAATCTAAACTATAATGAACCAAGTACACCAGTTCGCTATAGTACAATAACTCAACTTTACAAACTTTCAATTACTTCACTTTTTGAAGATAATCATCATAGATATTTGTGTTATATGTGAGTGTTCCCTGAACTATCTAAGTTTTTGTTCAAACTTGAAAGACTTATATATATGCAATTCAGCCATAAAACCATTCGATATAATTATACATTTTCTATATGGTACCACTCAAAAGATCACACTCCAACATGCATGTCTAACGACACCAAATGTAAAGCTTAAGAGAAATACAATAACTTTTAGAAAATTGAAGATAAATACCCCGACATTATTCTTTCCTCAATGACTTTAAGGCTTGACAACCTATAGGAAATATGAATTCAAAAGTAGTCAAAAAACTGAGAATATGCAGGAAAGCAGTTTGTAAAAGGTTATAATTAAAAAAGGGCCCCAAATCAAACCACGGATACCTTATTTAAAATCCTTATTGTCAACTTAAAGAACATATAATTGAAATGCCAAACAAACAAACAAATGAAATGAGAAATAAATAAAACTCGAGTAGATAAACTGAGAAAGATCATATACCTCGATAGTGTTACCTTAATACTTCATGCATACTTAATACTTCATTAAAAGGTGCATTCTAATATAAAACAACTTCCTTAGAGTATTTACAGAATTAATGAACCCAGATCAAATGACGATGCCGACAAAGAAGAAAAATAAAAACTTGAAATTTTTCATAACCTGGAAACCATAATTAAACCTAATCGTTCTATATTGAAACCTAGCTCACCACCACATTTAAGAGAACCATTGTCAAATAAAATTTCCCCCCAATTTTTTACTACCAAAACCTAAAACATGCATTTTAGCACTAAAAATATTGCCTAAAATGAGTATACCTTTGAGGTTGTTCCAAGTATAATCAGTAACCTGTAAAAGAAAAAATAATCAACAAAACACAAAAAAATAATTATATCCCAACACATAAGCATACATGTGAACAAATATAAAACAAAATGAATAAAATTGAAATAGATCTAAACCGAAATCAAAATGAAAAAATCCCTAAAATGAACCCAAATCAAATCGTAAACCGAAATCAAAATTTTCTCAAAACTATTTTCAAAGCCCTAAATCCCATGTATGTGTGTATGTATTGTATGAGATGAAGAAATAAAGTGTGTGTATGTCTCTATGTGCATGTGTGAGCGAAATTACATGTAGGAGAAGTCTAAAATCCATATGATCGATCGAGTTTGAGAGAGAGAGGGAGGGAAAAGAGAGTTACCTGCTGATTTGAGAGAGATAGTGGAGAGAGAGTTGAGAAACGATTGAGAAGGGAGAACGGGGTGTAGGGTTTGTGTGTTTCTTTGTTGTGTGGGGACCAAATGTGTAATTTCCTATTTTACCCATGTTTTTGAATTTTGAGTAAGAGGGGGAAAGGAAATCAAGTGTTAAAAAAGAGGGGGAAACCAAAAATAAAAGGGCAAAAGAGGAAAATTCATCAAAATGATCTCAGCCCTTCATTTCGTGCCTTGTTGGCTTCGATCTGAACCGTGAAGTGTCTCTCCATCTTATGAATAGTGAAAACACCATTGTAACTTATTATATATATAGATAGATTGATTGATAGATAGATAGATAAAAACTTGGATTAAACAATGTTTATTGGGTGCAAACTTGGTTTTGTTCTTTGAATAACAAACACCAAGGGAACTTTTTATGGAAGAATTAGGCTCTCAAACACTCTAGGAGTTGGAAAAAGTTCTTAGAAAAAATCTGTTCCCGAAGTTATTAAATTCTGTGAAAGAATAGTGGGACAAAGTAGTGGGAAAGTTCCAAAAAACTGTCGAAAACTGTTGTTGTCGAAATTATCGTTCGAACGACATTTTCATTCGAACGACATTTCGTTCGAACGACTTATCTAACGAGTTTCCATAGGCAAGTCATTGGCACACCTCATTCGAAAGAAATTCTCATTCGAACGAAAAACTCATTCGAACGATAATTTCGAACGAAGAGACAAAAAGCGTAAAATTTCATTTTTAGCCCAGAAACTTTATTTTAAAGTTTTAAAGTACCGTTCTGAAAACGAACCTTAGTTTAAAATAAAAGTACACCCAATATAAAAATATTCCAAGTCTCCCTCTATTTATATAGAAATGCATTCATACCTTTGGAGACAATGGAATATGTTGTTGATGACGTAGAAACATAGCACTTAAACTCGGCATTTGATGAAGCTTTAATATATTGGCCGCTATGTCTTCAACTTTAGTGTGTCATAGGCTTGAAGGATGATCAATAACTTTATCCTATGACTCAAACGTTTTTGTCCGGAATTGATCTAAAACTACAAAGGACTCAATTGGAAATTTATGTCCTTACAAATCTCCTCCTTTGGCTATTTCAGGATAAAAACCAACAAAAATCCTAAAGGGTCATCAAGCTCTACTAGAGTGACAAAAATGTCCCACCCAAAATAAAAATACAATGTTTGACTTAAGCAACCCAAGGATCAATATCTTTGCCTGATGATGAACGTTGCCTTTAAGAAGAATTACTGCACACTTAAGCAAACTATCAAACGCATAGGGAATATCTAAATACTAAATGCAATTAAAATAGTTACTCCCCTTAAATGAATTCTCCCCTTTATCAAATAAATGACCTACTTAGAAAGGTGTCTCCCCCTAAGATAAATCTCCCCCAAACTAAGATACGATTATAATAGGAATATATACCATTTCTCCCCTATCATTCTCTCCCTTTTTGTTCAGGAATAGACAAAGGCTAAAGAATAAAAAATATTAACTTATCTTCCCCAATTAAAGCATATACACCTCTAAACTAAATAAGGGATAAATAGAATAGGATAACAAGCTAAACATGCAATAGCGCATAAAGTGATGACAACATTAAAGCATATAGGCAACAAAAATCATAACTAATCCATACAAATCAATACCG
The DNA here is from genome assembly GCA_949130495.1 of Sambucus nigra. Lineage (NCBI taxonomy): Eukaryota > Viridiplantae > Streptophyta > Magnoliopsida > Dipsacales > Adoxaceae > Sambucus > Sambucus nigra. The sequence continues at coordinate 643,676,368 of OX422207.1, read as the reverse complement.
ACTATGATGCGAAAACAAATGATACCAAATTGAAAAATAAGATTCTAAGAATGTGATATCAAACAAACTACGCAACAAACAAGGTACCAATTATGAATTGAAGCATAAATGGACTAGCTAAACATAGAAAAGACATAAACAAAATATCTTATACATGCATACATAATAGATACAAGCTAAGCATAGGTACACACATATAGATATAAACACCAAAATAACACAAACTAAATAACACAAATTTTCCACACTCTTATAGCATAAATGTGTCACATGGAAACGGAAGTGTTAGGGTGTGAACAAGATACCAATGAATTAAAATCCAATCACTTAAACGTGTTCACATAGTTCGCATTTGATTGTCAAACTTTATTAACTAGAATTTAGCATTTATGTGATAGGATAAAGTGAACTAATGAACAAACAAACACAATGCATACAAGCCTAGTATGCTGATGATTCTACAAACCAATAGAGTCATGACATTGAAAGAGCAACTAAGATAAACGGACATTGTGCAAATCGTTGATATATCATCCAAACTCCCTCAATAAGCATATATATTATTTTTTTGAATGAATAAATCAACTAAGCAAATTAGGCCTTGGCAAACTATTTTTTCATTTAATGCCATATTTTCCTTTAGGCCTTTGGACCACGTATTTCTTTTAGGTCCAAGAAAACGATGGCTCACTATTCGCAAAGGATAATAAATACTTTCGGATCCCTTCCCCGTGCACATTTATATATATCATTTTTATATCTCACACAAATCTCACGTGCAACGGATTTTGACATGCAATAGTCCTCCTAGGTCACAAATATGTAAATGACAAGATTGGTAGGAGAACACCTCACAAAGCTCAATTATAACATGTGACGTTAAGGTTCAAAAAGCTCGTGCATGTGTGTAAAGGCATATAAAAGTGAATCCATTAAGCAAGTCAAACTTAAGCTACTCCATGTAAACATGATAAAGACTATACTAAGGATTAAAATTCTAACCAAAAGTTCTAGTCACATGGAAGTGAAATGAGGATTCAAACACAAACATATGCCACAAAATATGTGTAAAACCAAAATACACACAAAATAAAATCTTCTTTGAGTTTCCCAAATTGTTAACAAAAAATAAAAATATATACTCAAAAGACAAACAAAAATCATTTGAATTTTTTATTAAGCTTAAATTACCAAGAGATAAAACCCAAATGATAAACGGAAATCTTTTTGTATTTTTCATTAAATGCAAACAAATATGAAAGAAATATAATACAAAAGATAAACAAGTTATGATTTTCAGCATGAGATATGAAATAAAGCAATGACTAGAAAATGGCTAAGCATGCATACACCTAGCAATGATGTATAATATGAAGCACAAAAAGCTAGTGTATGCAAACAAAACTAACACATTCAATCTTTGAATTTTACAAGGGTGGTTTAATGTGAAAGCAAATGAGAATCAATGAATCTAATATATAGCGCGTCTAAGAATGATTTCCAAACCCATATAAATGTATATTTAAAATGGTGGGATTTGAAAAGTAGTGAAATGCTAGACATAGACTTCCTATGACTTCTTTTAAGATAAAAAAAATGACCTGAGGTGACCTTTCCTACCACAATGCAAGCATGTGAAAACACGAGGAATGATACCTACGGTGTGACCTTTTCTAAAGTCCTTGGATAAAGTTGACCCTCTAAAACAAACAATGGTTTTAGCTTTAGCAACAGAAGCATTTGAAAAAGATGTGCTAGAACCATTACTACAACTACTCGAGTCTTGTAAACCATTTTTCATTTTTAAAATTTTGAACTCAAGCAATAAATTAGACTCCTAAAATTTACGGGACTCCTTCTTTAAATTTTCAATAACTCCTAGAAGGTTATCACGCTCCCCCTCAATGTGAGCAAACTTGTCCCTAAGAGTCTTTTCTCGACTATCACTCTGTTTCTTGGACATTTCTAAAATATTATAATTGTAATTTATGTCCATGAGCTTTTCACGAAAAATATCTTTTTGAGTTGGGGAGATTTGCAAAAAACTCAACTTTAGTTTTAAAACAAGAATTTTCATTTTCAAGAAATTTCATTCTTTTTGCAAATCTCAAATTTAATTCTCTTAATTTTTCATTACACTTATTAAGCTCATTAAATTCCTCTCGAATAGCAAAAACTTCATTATCATTTGAAATGGACAAATTATCATTAAGGCATCCCATCGAGAGATACACAACAAAAATAAGAGTGACACAAAAATTGAACCACCTAAAAAATACAAGAGGCATAAAAAACACAAAAATAATAAAAGCCAAAAAACGGATCTTTGACGCGATAAATTAGCGCTCTGGCTCTAATACCAATTTGAAAGCGATAGGTTTTGTCAATCAATGCTCTAATACCAATTGTTGGAACAATAGGCCCCCAATTTAAATCAAAATATGTGCTTCACAAAAAGTAATTTCAATTTCCTTGTTATAGAGATGCGGAAGCGAAGATGATGGTTCAATTAAACAACTAATTTTAATTTCTTTTACAAATTAAAATTAAACAATGTGAAATTTGATTAAAACACACACACAATTTAAATTTAACTTAAACACGATTAATTAACTCAAGTCCTATAAATTTGCCTAAGTCATATTTTCTAAATTTACCAAATTAGGCCAAACCAATTTTACCAAATTAAATTAATGACTTGAATTAACTACACATTACCCAATATTATTTAACACCAAATTTAAACAAGTAGTGATTAAAACAAAATTTTATCTTTTTACCTAAGCATGCGTTCTAGGTGAATTATGCAAAAGATAAAATAAACAATAAATCACTACACTGCGATGTACGAGGAAAACCCCACAACGGGAAAAAAACCTCGGATAGCCCTAGCCTCAAATCCACTAAGTACGGTTTTACAAATACAAGACAGATGACTTACTTCCTCGACTCGACCCCTTTCAAGCCTTGACGCGTCTTCTTTTAAACTCCTCTTCCTAGCGAATAACTGCGGAGCTCCGCCACGGTCTCGAAATCCACCAATTGGACTTTTTTTGGTCACTGTCACCCGAACAAGGAGCCTTTCTCCAGGTGGGTAAATCAATGCAAACAAGCTTCTTCTTTGTGGGATCTAGAAGCAAACCCAAACTCTCTTTTACGGTAGAGATGTGTAAGACCCCGCCCGTCTGGGGAGAGCGAACGGAGCGCTATTGTCGATAAACTAAATCAATTCCACAAATAATAAGGTATATAGCATCTAAAAATCCCACAATACAAATGAGAAACCATTAATCTCAATCTTCAAATTAATACAATAATTCTCTCGAAATAATTACAATAAGCTAACTATCTCGAAAACAAAATACAAATCTCTAATGCTCTATACATCAAACTAATACAATCTTCTCAACTTATATTAAAAATCTTCCCAAAATAATCCACGCGAAAATCCATTCTTTAAATCAAATCCAAAGCGCCCAAAATCCGTTCTAACATGCCACTAAAAGAAAATATGGGGAAGTACACAATACGACATGAAGATGCTCAACAAATATTATTGGTGAATGAAACGTAACAATATGAATACGAATATTCAAATCAAATGCATATCTCAACAGCATTTTATCAATAAATTTCTCAACAACACATTAACCCGGTCACCAGGCCTCACTCTATCCGCATATACTTTATCAAGTCATAGCCCTTGAAAGCAGGAATTTTGGCGGGTGCCCAACGTCCATGCCATATTAAAATCTCATGACAACGTGCTCAACGACAACATGAATAATACCACATGAATAAAAATAATTCCAACAATTATTTTTCCAGATTTCAATTAATTTAAAAATTCAAAATATGAGTTCAATTAACAAGAAGTCAACGGAATAAACACTCGCGAGATTTAGGATCATAATGTGTAAAGCCCCATACCTCAAACCACCAAAAGATACCATCAATAATTCTGCCCAGAAACGCAGAAAAAAATACCAAAAATCTGCTCCAAAGATCAGCAAAAGTTCCTCCAAGAACAACCTCAAAACAACCCCAATAACACCTCCAAAAACCTAAGGTTGAATGCATAAATCAAAGGGCTTGTTTGTGTATAAAAGAGAGGAATTAAAAATATGTTTGCTGCCAAAAAGTTGTACCAAAAAGGGTCACCTACGACCTTATTTTATAAGGCGAAGAATAAGATTTGTAAAGAAATGAAACTCTAAAAACTGCTTGCTGCGCACGTTTTCTGCTGGGGTCGATCGATCGATCCCCAGGCGTCGATCGATCGAACGCCCAGGAAAATTGGCAGTTCGCCTAAAAAATGCCTATAAGGAAAAATATTTAAAAATCAATATAAAATCCATTTTAACTCCATTTTCGAAACCATTTTCCAGTCTAGTTATTGTGTGACTCTTAAACTATGAATTATGAAAGTTTTTATTATTGGGATTAAATTAAATATGGAAATAATGTTTTAAATGGTTTTGACACTTAGCTTAATTATTTAGGGTGTTTAATTTGAAAAGTTATTTTTGCGACAGTGATGCTAAGAATGAACCAACCGTTCATCTTGGTTATAATTTAATAAATGACTGATCACCCGGTATTTAATTAGGCTAAGTGTCACATAATATGATGATTTATTTCTAGAAAAAGTCGATGTTTAGCGGGACGTGTGTGACACCCCGCCTAATAAAATACCGGGCGATCACTCCTATATCAAATTATAGAAGGAGTCTCATATGGATCATTCTTAGCATCACTGTCGAAAATCCATTTAATTACTAATAACCTATCAGGCCAGTGTCAAAATTTTACTTAACTACTCTTTTTAAACGACTATAAATAAAACATCCACACAGTTTATGCGTAAATGAAACTGAAATGAAATAAAATAACGAAACACTCAGTCAAAATATACAACCATATCGAATGTTGTACTCAAGAATAAATAAATGCAATTGGGACATTGGCCCGAATGTTTATACAGTTCCTCCTATCTAGAGTACAAATATGGAAGCGTCTATCGAGAATCCTGCACGTATCCATAGCTGCTGTAGCTAACGTCTGACTCGAAGGAAATGTCATCCAGGCGTCCCTGTGTCTGGACACCTATATATATATATATATATATATATATATATATATATATATATAGCAAGAGAGGAAAAGTAGATAAATGGGTCAGAGCCCGAGTTTTGAAAATATTTAACAAGTGCATAAATGCCTTACTTTTAAAAAAAAAAAAAGGTTTTATCTCATATTTAAGTTTGGTATCGCAGTCCCATGAGATACCCCTCACCACTCTTCTAACAGTGCACTCCTAGAACATCCCTCTAAACATCCTAGTCAAGCTACCCTGCTAAACTAGTCTATCACCCAACCACTATCAAGCCTAGATAGTCCAAATAATGTACTAAGGGCTAAACTTCTCCCCAGTCTCAACATTAATCCATGTTCATGCGTGGGGTGTCTCGCAAAGCGAAATCCAAACAAGAAACCCCCTCGATACACTACTACGCGGCAAGGTCGATCGTCGAGATCCGCCAGTCCTTCAGTACAGAATATATATATATATATATATATATATATATATATATATATATATATATATATATATATATATATATATATATATATATACTAATATTAGAGCACTAAGGATTAAACTTCTCTCCAGTCTCAACACAATGCCATATTCGTGCGTGAGGTGTCTCGCAAAGCGAAATTCAAACAAGGAACCCCCTCGATACACTACCACGTGGTAAGGTCGATCATCGGGATCCATTAGACCCTAGGCACCCAAATTATCCACATATATATATATATATATATATATATTCATATTTCAATATACATCCGGATCTATCTCCCGGATTGAGGATTTATATACCTTATTACCATTTCCTTTCTTATATCCAGGAAATGTATATAAAAGCCAATTCATTATCATGAATTGCTTTAACATAACATATAACTTTTTAAAAGCCAGTTTTATTATCATAAAAAATGCTTTTCCGTTTTAAAACATCCCATTTCCCTTCTTATATCCAGGAAATGTATTTAAAAGCCATTTTTATTATCATAAAAATGTTGTTACCATATCATATGCTTCCACTTCCCTTCTTCCATCCGAGAAGTGTTACCGAAGCCAAGACATTTATCCCATTTCCCTTCTTCCATCCATGAAATTTATTTAAAGCCATTTTATTATCATAAAATGCTTTAACAAATCTAAGACCGCCCCTCCGAGTTTCCCCACTAGACGCACTCCTAAATGACTATCATCTTCCAGGGCCTATTAAACAAGACAACCTGGGAACCTACCAACGTCGGGAAGCGGCCATATGCCTGCGGGATAGTCAAGACCACACCCAGAATCTCCTAACTAGTGCAGTAAACAATAATCGCTCATATGGCCTATAGGACTATATCCACCCTACATTCATTAGCCAGGGGGCATCACCATACGCACGCAACTTCCCTTATGATAGCGATTTAGGGAGGTGTGTAACCATAATTTATTAATTATGAAAAATCATTTCTTTTCCATTTTGAAAACATTCATCTATATATTTTCAAAATCATTTACATCATATCATATATAATTTAATCACCTAGTATATATATATACCATATATTCCTCCTTGAATATATATATGCCCATATTTGCCAAAACATCTAACGATGATAAATAGTCCCAAAGATTCTCTCAAAGAATCATAATCATGCATTTATATTCCCATGATACTAAACCTAAAGTATTCGCTCACATACATTCAATTACATAAATACCTAGGCTCGATGGTATCCGAACTCCCTCTCAAATTTTGTTCGTCCCGAACGTTAACTATGTTCGTTCTCGGATTATCCCCTACACCAATCCAAGGCCTTATCTTTCATCTAAAGGTTTACTAACCCTCAAAACCATCATTTAGGAGTCCCGATATCACAACTAGGAACCCCCATATAAAATCCCAAATTGTAATTCAACTCCCCATACTCTTAAGGGGAGAAAACTGGCAAATCTGACCAAACCGATTCGATTCGCCCCAATTGCGAATCGATTTGGGTAGGCGAATCGATCCGTCCCCCAATCCGAATCGATTTGGAAAGTGTTCTGCAAACAGGTCCTTAATGGCGAATCGATTCGGTCTAAATCCGAATTGATTCGGCCCACTGCAGAAACACAAATCCCCTTAGGCGAATCGATTCGGCCTAGACCCGAATCGATTCAGCCTGTTCGAGGGGCACTGCTTGGGCAATTTTTCAATCTCCAAACTACCCAAAATTCAATCCAATCTCCATTTAAATCATAACTTGGATTTATTCCTACAAACCCAAAGTTTTTATATCTCCTCAAATTCTTTAGAGGTCCTAACACTCCATTTGAGAACCACAAATATTTATCTCCAAACTTCTATCCTTAATTTATAACTAACGATTTCGATCTCGAACAGCTTTTCGTAGAAAAATCACTATAAATCCAAAAAAAGTAGAAAAATATGCGGTTGGCACCCACGCGACCGCATCGAAAAGATATACAATTTTTATTTTTTTGACCAGGAGCCGAATCGATTCGCATCAAGGACGAATCGATTCGGAAAGCCGCAGGTCACTATTTATCATCTTCTCCGAGACGGTTTCGGCCATTAAAGCTTCTCCAAAGCTTTTTTCGCCACACCCAACGTCCTATGACCTCAACCAACTACAAATACACATATAATACGGGTTCTAAACGTCCTAGAACCCGAAATCACCAATTAATTTAGGTTAAAACCTAAGTTCCTCAAATTGAAACATTATTGGGGTTTAATTGTTTTAACTCCCAAAAACCTGTTTTGTCCACAAGAACCTAACCCAAAATCTTTAGGGTTTGTTTATACCAAACTACGGTATGAGATATTTATACAAAAAGTAAATAAAGCAAGTAAACACTTGCCTCATGGATAAAATCCGACGATCTTGAGTCGAATCCTGCGGAGTTTGGCCCGAGATCTCCATTTCTCTCCTCCTCCTCCCCTCTCTCTCTCTCTCTCTCTCTCTCTCTCTCTCTCTCTCTCTCTCTCTCTCTCTCTCTTTCCTTTCTTCTCTTTCTCTTTTCTTTCCCTCTCTCCCTCTTTATATAGAAAGAAAAGGGTTTTAACCCTTAAAACCCAAAAGCGACTCGTTTACTCAATTACAAGCCCGTTTAACTCTAAAATTCCCCGAAACTCAATTTCGACAATCGGACACTCTTTTCCGACTATCTCGGACATTTCAAGACTCATGGCGCAGTCGTAATTCCCATCCGAGGTACTTGACCGCAAATCACTATTCTAACCCATAATAAATAAATGCGGATTTTCTAATAAAATCTTGCCTCTTTTGTCGCTTTACTCCATGGCGACATATAATTAAAATACTTCGACTTATTTAGTCCCAAAAATAATCACAACACCCATCGAAAATCATTAAATCCTCGAAAATCCCAAAAATCACTATTTTGAGAATTTCTTCAAATTCCCAATTTATATCCAAGTATGGAATTTAAGTGTCTCCAAAAGGGCGGGTTGTTACAACTTGGTGAGTAGTTTCTACATACACAACTCGTAGATAGAGATCGGTTGGAATAAGAGGATCAACCAGAGAATTTTGTGGCTATCGAAAATTCCTACAATGGAAGAGGCCGATTAAGTCAGTAAAGTTTTCTTGGGAGTCTGCCATCTTCAAGACAAGATCAAAGGTTCATCTGAACATGCGGGACAAGTCGCCCAAGAAGTAAATGATTGATATTTCTTTGGGTTGATTAACAATACTAACCAGTGTGCCCGAGTCTTCCTTTGAAAGGAAGGATCGCGACGATACGTTGTCCTACACGGTATTATTTTCTGAATCGGAAGGAAATTTTTGAATCCCACCTTCAATATGGGATCTCAGGAAGAAGCGGGGATAACGTTTCATTTTGAGGAGGTTGTATCACCTCTCGCGTGGGAGTAGGCGCACGGTGATTAACAATTAGTGGAGACGGGTGAAAATAATTTTGGAATCTTAGTGGCCATTTCTTTTTCACCACGAATATAACTAGCAAGTGAAGTATAGTATAGTAGAGTTCCGTGGAAACACTCGTACCTGTTTGTCGTGAACGAGGTGCTTATTGAGGTTTTGGTGTGAAAAAAAACTTAACTATTCTCCCTATGTATATTTAGAGGTGAGCGAATAATTAAAATTTTGGATTTGTCGAGTTAAAGTATAATGACTATAGTGGAATTACCACAACTGTTTTAAGCGACAAAGTGTTCAGATATTAGTATGGTTTCTCTCAGAATGGGAGTTTTGTTGTTAGATAAATACGAGTAATTGTCATGTAGTGAGGTGCGGCCTCCCAATGATATTGAAATAATGGGAGTCAGTGATGTATAAGCTCGCCTTATGCGAATGTTGTCGGATAAGGAGCACAATGAGAGGTATCATTGAGGAAAGTGTTATTCAAGCTCACTGTGATACAGGGGCTATAGTGATAGAACGCCTTACTTTATAGATAGTTTGCGTACTGATAAGATACTCAGATTTATTCTTACCAGGTACACCTTATTCTCTGAATTTAGGGATGAAATTCCGTTATTAGGGGGGAAGTATGTAATATCCCGTATTTTTATGACTTTTAAATTTGAGGATTTATTAAATTTAATTCGAGATATTAATTTAATATTAATCCAGAAATTATTTAAATATTTACTAGCGTGATGAGAGTTAGTAATTATTAGAATCTTGTTCTAAATTAGTTGATGGGTAAAGTAAGATGTGTAATTAAACTTATTGTTTTTATGACTTTTAAATTTGAGGATTTATTAAATTTAATTTGAGATATCAATTTAAAATTAATCCGAAAATTATTTAAATATTTACTAGCGTGATGAGAGTTAGTAATTATTAGAATCTTGTTGTAAATTACTTGATGGGTCAAGTAAGATGTGTAATTAAACTTATTAAAATTTTCACGAAAATCTAATTTGATAATTTTAGAAATTTTATCGCGACACGCCTGTGTCGTGTCGGGATTAAATTCGTATTATTAAATATGAATAAATTATAAGCCACCCGTATGATCATTTTGAGTGCGCCAATGTGTGTGGAAGGGTCGAGATAGCCAAAATAATGTACCCGAGGGTTTAGCTTGGGTCTCGGGGCATTTTTAGGCCTAATTAGCATCCCGGGAGGGCGTTTTAGATATTTTGTATTTTTGGGCATGGAAACCCACGAATTTTCTAAGATTATATCAGATGTTAGGGGTTGTCTTCTAGGGTTAGCATAACCAAAAATCAAGGACGACCATTGGAGAGGAAGAGGAGAAGCTTTCCAAGGAGTTCTAGGCCAAGAACTCCACCGTTTGCACTGCCGTCACCGCCAAATTTTAGATCGCGCGAGGAGGATTACAACCACAACAATTTCTTCCACAAATCAGAAACAAAGATTTCCAGGTGCCCAGCCACAGAGGCGTCATGCTTAGGAATCTTTGGAAGGAACGTGCTACATCTTAAGTGGGAGTTGCAGGCCTTTTGATTAGACGACCTCATTATTGATTCCACTCCTAGTTCTGTTTTATCCAGTTGGGCATGTGTCGCCCTTTTTCCTTATTCTATTGATTTTGTCAGAGACTGTGATTCATTTACTCTCAGTATTTTTACTTTAGGATTTCTTATTGTCAGGATGTTTTTCCTTTGATGTTTTAAAGTTGGAATTAGTTATTTGAATGCTTAAATTGCTTGGATGATCTTTTCCAGTCCAGTTATTGTGTGACTCTTAAACTATGAATTATGAAAGTTTTTATTATTGGGCTTAAATAAAATATGGAAATAATGTTTTAAATGGTTTTAACACTTAGCTTAATTATTTAGGGCGTTTAATTTGAAAAGTTATTTTTGCGATAGTGATGCTAAGAATGAACCAACCCTTCACCTTGGTTATAATTTAATAAATGACTGATCATCTGGTATTTAATTAGGCGAGGTGTCATAAAATGATACCGGTGCCAAAACAAACTCTCCAAGCAAGATGTATATATATATATTTATATAGATAGATAGATAGAAACTTGGATTAAACAATATTTATTGGGTGCAAACTTGGTTTTGTTCTTTGAATAAAACAATTTGAATAACAAACACCAAGGGAACTTTTTATGGAAGAATTAGGCTCTCAAACACTCTCTAGGAGTTGGAAAAAGTTCTTAAAAAATTATGTTCCCTAATTCATTAAATTCTGTGAAAGAATAGTGGGATAAAGTAGTGGGAAAGTTTCAAAAAATTGTCAAAAACTGTTCCCGCTGAAATCTCGTTCGAACGACATTTTCGTTCGAATGACATTTCGTTCGAACGACTTATCAAACGAGTTTCCAGAGGCAAGTCGTTGGCACACCTCATTCGAACGAAATTCTCGTTCGAACGAAAAACTCGTTCGAACGATAATTTCGAACGAAGGGACAGAAAGCTTAAAATTTCATTTATTGCCCAGAAACTTTATTTTAAAGTTTTAATAAAATCTTTATGAAAATAAACAACAGTTTAAAATAAAACTACACCCAATATAAAAATATTCCAAGTCTCCATATATTTATATAGAAATGCATTCATACCTTTGGAGACAATGGAATATGATGTTGATGACGTCGAAACATAGCACTTAAACTCGGCATTTGATGAAGATTTAATATCTTGGCCTCTACGTCTTCAACTTTAGTGTGTGGGCTTGAAGGATTATCAATAACTCTATCATTTCACTCAAACATTTTTATCCGAAATTGAGTTAAAACTACAAAGGACTCAATTGGAAATTTGTGTCATTACATGTAGACTTGTTGGGCGGGACTTGTTTTACCATCCAATAATGACGATTTGTCATGTCATGTAAAATAAAAGGACTGATACTTTGTGGACATGAATCTTTTCAGCTTTAGTCCTATAGACTTATTGGGCGGGACTTATTTTACCGTCCAACATGGATGATTTGTCACGTCATGTAAAATAGGAGGACTGATATTTTGTGAACATGAATCTGTTCAGCTTTAGTCATGTAGACTTATTGGGTGGGACTTGTTTTAGCGTCCAACAAGGACGATTTGTCACGTCATGTAAAATAGGAGGACTGATATTTTATGGACATGAATCTTTTCAGCTTTAGTCTTGTACACTTGTTGGGCGGGACTTGTTTTACCTTCCAATAAGGAAGATTTGTCACGTCATGTAAAATAGGATGACTGATATTTTATGGACATGAATCTTTTCAGCTTTAGTCTTGTAGACTTGGTTGGCGGGACTTGATTTACTGTCCAACGGGGACGATTTGTCACGTCATGTACAATAGGAGGACTGATATTTTGTGGAGATGAATCTTTTCATCTTTAGTCCTGTAGACTTATTGGGAGGCACTTGTTTTACTGTCCAACAAGGACGATTTGTCACGTCATGTAAAATTGGAGGACTGATATTTTATGGACATCTCCTTAATATGAGGACTATCAATATACAACTTTGATAGATGCTGAGCATCACAACGATCACTCATACAATAAAAACATTTACCATGTCTAACAACGATATTGAGGAGATGATATTAGCACAGATTACCCAAACGTATGATCTCGACTCTGATGATGAGGTTGCCGCGGTACACAATAATTTTAGGGATGCAATACATCGGACGTCCTTACTGCACAGTAGTCGGGAAATACATGAGCAACGAACAGTGCACCGAAATAGAGAGATGGCTCATCATAATTTATGGAAAGACTATTTTCAGGAGAACCCCACATACCCTAAAAAATGTTCAGGCATGGGTTCAAGATGAATAAGGCGAGCTTCAATCGTATTTTGGAAGCAGTCTGTGAAAATGATTCATATTTCATCCAAAAATCGGATTTTGTTGGACGAATGGGATTAAACTCTCAACAAAAGATTGCTTGTGCACTTCACATGTTAGAGTACAATGGATGCGGGGATTTACAAGACGAATATCTTAAAATAGACGAGACAACAGCGATTCAGACTTTAAAACGTTTCTCTAGGGCTGTAGTGAAGGTGTTTAGCCCAAAATATTGCTGCACACCTATAACCGAAGATATAAGCCGCATGCAGCCAGAGAATGAATGAAGTGGGTTCCCCGGGATGATTGGGAGCATTGACTGCATGCACTATGAATGGAATAATTGTACACATGTATGGAATGGACAATATTAAGGTCATTCCCATGCTGCCACTATAATTTTAGAGGGAGTGGCGTCTTATGATACTTGGATTTGGCATGCATTCTTTGGAATGCCTAGTGCATGTAATGATCTGAAAGTTCTTGCAAAATCTCATGTGTTCGAAGAACTTCTGGAAGGAAATCGTCCCCCTATGCACTTTGAAATCAATGGTAAAAAGTATGACACGTTGTACTACCTTGCGGATAGTATCTATCTGCCCTACGCAACTATCGTTAATAGTTTCAAGAGACCGATTAGTCAAAAATAGTAGGTGTTCACATGAGCCCAAGAAGCAGCCCGAAAGGATGTGGAACGGGCATTTGGCATCTTGCAACAACAGTTCCACTTTATCAGAAACCCGACCAATTTTTGGGAATATAAAGACTTATGTGTAATTATGAAGGCTTGTGTCATATTACACAATATAATTGTCGACAAAGAGTTGCGGGACGGAACTTGGCGAGCTGACCTGCCCTTACATGACCCACCCCCCTGTTAAGCAGGTAAAGTCTCGCTGGCCATTATCAGTACTAGGTGCGGGAGGCAAAGATGCGGAACAAGGATGCCCATAACCAGTTACGTGAGGAACTTTTGGAACACGTTTGGAATCGTCATGCAGAATCATCATCTTGATTGTAATTTCAATATTATCCATTTACCCTACCTAATAATATATGTAGACAATTTTTTTCGTGCTAAATAACATATGTTTGGGCAAAACCATTCATTGATGAACATTGGTACAAAAGCTAATAATTAATAAATTTGGATTACATAAATAACCATATAAATCTAATAATCTATTGTGAGAAGTGCTAAAATGCTTGAGCACGACGCTGCATTATCTGAGTCAATCGCATCTCGTGAAGGGCTCTTTGTTGGGGAGTGAAGTTACTTGTATCCATGTAAATAATGTGATCTTCTTCACGTTGGAGTTGAGCTTCATACTCTGTGGTGCGAATTGAAATTAAACCATCAATCTTTTCAGTTAGAGTTCTTTTGATTGATTGGGATTCTGAATAATTTTTGTCATAAAGTTTGTTGAATTCATCTGAGTTCTCTAAAATGAGCGTTTGTGAAGACGCACTGTTGGCTGTCGCTCGTTTCTTCCCTTTCAGTTTCGCGGCTTTACTTCCTTCCAGTCTTTTCAACGGATTATTGAATTCCCTTGGATCGTTGTCGTTCGAATTAAATGAGTTTCCATTACATTCTTCATCAGTATATTGTGAACTAGTGGTCGACATCGAATACTTTGGCAAATCCTTCAGCACCTCGTAGCAGTGGTCGTAGTTGAATTTATGACCTGCTTTTGATAGAAAGTTATCACGAGCTCGTTGTACCTATCAAAAAAATATTCTCGCATTAGTTTTGCAAAATTATGAATTTAATTATAAATATAAAATAAACCGATATTAATTGTAATTACCCATGAAACCTCCGGCGTGCCTCTTTCTTTCCCCCTACTGTAAGCTTTGGACAAGTTCGCCGCATACAACACAGATTTTCCAAAATCTTCCCTGCAATGTATTTTCGGACCGTTTGTAAATGACACCCTCGCTTGAGTTATATTCGTTCATAATTTTTTCTCGTAATGTTGAACCTGCTTGGTTAGTCCCCATAGCACCATCTATAGAAAATTTAATGTATGCTATACAAAGCAACACCTCATCGTGTGCATTGAAATTTGGCAATCGACTTGAATTTGGTGGAGTACTTTGGGAAGGAGAATCCATTATAATTATTTGAAATATAATGTTCAAAGATATAAAATACCCTTGTGTTCAAAGTTTTTTAGGGGTGTAATATATATACACAAAAATAAAGTAGCCGTTGTGAATATTTTTTAGCCGTTACAAAAGTTACCGTTTGGATATTAATTTTTTTTTATTTTCTTCAAAAATGAGGTTGGGCGGACAATATATAGGCGCCCAGAAATCTGGGCGGTAATCTTTTTAACGCCCAATCTGGGTGGATATCTGTTTAACTCCCAGATCCTATGGGACCCACTTGGACATTGTGTATCCGCCTCCTACATTTGCATTCTCCTAATATTTTCTCTCTGCTCCAACTGCACGTTATGTTACCCATTGTGAAACATAAAAATGTAAAACTACACATTTACACATTCCATTACAGATGGCCTAATATATGTATGAGAAAACTTCTTGTACCGGTTTTAATCAACCGAATACCTACACTGATTGATGTGTCAGCTGACATGGCATGGCCATGGCTTCTATCAAAGCAATAAATTTCATTTGAGAGTTAAAATCTTAAGCCACGTCATTAAAAAAATTTACTTATTTTTGTCCTTATAAATTTATTTCTTTTACAAAATATAATTTTCAAGTTAAAAAAATTCAATCCAATTAAAAATATAAATACACGCTATATATAAATATGTTAAAAAATATATGTTAAAATTATAATGTGTTAAAATTATAATGTGTTAAAATACAACAAGATAAGACAAATAATCATTTTTTTTAACTTAACACAAACCAATTAAAAAAAACACAATGCGATTATAAATCTTTTATTTTTCAACAAACACGATCACGATCGAAATAAAAACGCTACGTGACATTGAGTCGTTTTTTTTTTCATTTTACGTTAGCGCGGACAATTTTTACTATTTTAAAAATGGTAAAAAAAAAAAAAATTTGTGAAATAGTAAAAAATAGTAAAAACAATAGCATTGCTCTTTTTGTGTGGCCAATAGCACTGCTCTTTTTGGGACAAAAGCAAAACATTTTTTAATGAAAAAAACATTTTCAAACTAGTTTTAACACAAAAAATAGATTTTAGCAACAAAAAAAAGTTTTGCCAAAAAATAAAAATTAACTTTTATCAAAATTAAAAAAAGTTTAAAATTGATTTGTTATATGATGCGGATCCGCATCAGTGACAATAAACATGGAGCTTCCATGTCATTAGCCTCAACCATCCTCATCACCAACAAACCCATAAACCCATTTGAGAAAAAAAAAAATAGGTAGCCTCTTCTATAAAAAAAAAAAAATTGTTCTATTCAAAAATTGTTTTTAAACTTAATTTTTTTTAATTTTACAACATTTATAACAATTTTTATATTTCTTAAAATTGTTTAAAGGTACGCGCTATAGGCACGCATTGCGTGTTTTTATGTGGTGAGATACTTTTTTGAATAAAATAAAAAGGTTTCGACTAAACACGTATTTAAATTATTTTTAAATGGTAAAAAGATTATTTTTACCATTTAAAAAAAATGGTTTGCACCAGCGGCATGAAAAAAATATGACTCCATGCCACGTTGCATTTTATTTGGGTCGTGATCGTGTTAGTTAAAAAATAAAATATTCATAATCGCATTGTGCAATTTTTTAATTGATTTGCCTTAAGTTTTTTTTTTAGAAGAGGGAAATAACGCCCAATATATACATTATTCAAGGAGAAATAGACTCTCCACAGTGGCTTACAAGAAAATGAGAACTTAAGAAACAAAACATAGGATTTAATAGTAATCCCAACATAAGAGCAAGAACAAGCTAAATTATACAAAATAGGATCTAATGTAGTGACAGCCCATCTTATCAAGCCTCACAACTCCCTTAACCATAGGAGGGAGGTCTAAAAATGATAAAAAGATCTGAATAGAATTGCAATGAATGCCATAATTTGCTAAATAATCCGCCACCATATTATATTCTCTATAACGATGGGATAAAGAATATTTTAGGAGCTTCAGGTCTTTTTTATTTCAGTCACCAATCCTTTCAGCTTCCATGGGGGTTTTCAGTTTCTATTTATAAGATTCACCACAAACATAGAGTCAACCTCAATATGAATCTCCTCTATATGGTATTCAATGCAAAGCTTTAAGTCCGCTCTAAGACCATTTAATTTAGCAAAAGAATTATAAGATGAGTTAGTAGATTGAGTAAAAGCTAAAATCATATCTCCTTTGTCATTCATCACCATGCCACCACATCCACTATCTCCTGGATTACCCTTAGAATCACCATCGATGTTAAGTTTGAAACTATTAGAAGGCGGTAAAGACAATTTAATATCTGAATGGATTTGTTTTCAATTTTTGGATTGGATTTTAAAGATCTCTTTTAGACCACCATCAAAACCTGAAAGGGAGTTTCTAAAGATGAGACCTGAGCAGATAGCAAAAATAGAGGAAATAGCATTGAAAATAATTTGATAAGCTTCCATATTGAAATCTTCAAAAGTAGATAAATTTCTACTTTTCCAAATCTCCCAACACACCATTATAGGGATACACTTGCATAAGAATTTGAAGTAATTCTTTGAACCTGCTTTCAACCACCAATTATGAAGAAGAGTTGACAACGAAGAGCTATCCAAAGAAATTCCCATAAGATTAGCAAATAATTTCCAAATAGGCTGAATAATTGGACAATGAATAAAAGAGTTGGTTATCGATTCTTCATTGCTTTTGCAGGCCTTACATCTCGAACAAAACCTTATACCCACCTCTTTAATGAAATCGTCAATAGGCACATAGTAGTTCAGCAACTTTCAGTTTAGAATAGAGCACTTTTTAGGAATATTAGAATCCCATATCTGATCAAAAACTCTAGAAGAGGGAAAGCTCTCTTTAGAAATAGAATAGGCAGATGAGAAATTTAAATCACCTGAATCATGAGGTTTCCAAATCCACAAGCCATTAATTTTCTCCATATTTTCTAAGCAGACTTCTCTAACTGACGGAATTCTCTTCCAAGTCTGGGATCCACCTCTGGAGGCTGCATTTAAATTTTTGTATGTGTTGGACATGAAAGAAGACCACAAAGATTTCTCCGTTTTAAATTTTTAGAATAGTCTCATAGATGCGGATTTAGAGATAAGATTGAAGTCCTTAAACCCCATACCCCCTGCTTTAATGTCTCTGAATAAAAATTCCCACTTTTTCCATTTAAATTTCCAACCTTGCTCACTATTGCCACCCAAAAAAAAATTGTTGAAAAGAGAGTGAATTCTATGGTTTATAGTCTTGGGAGGTGAAATAGAAGCTAATAGAAATAGAGGGATGGAAGTCAACACGTTCTTGATAATAATAAGCCTCCCCACCTGCAGATAAAAGATTAGATTTCCAACCAGCAAGCTTAGATCTCAGCAATTGCACCTGGCTGTCATGGAATTTCAGCTTATTTCTCCCTTTAAATATTGGACATCCCAAATATTTTATAGGGAGATCTTTAAATCTCAGACCTATACATTGATCAACCTTAGACTTAAAATGGGGAGAGGATTTAGAATCAACCGAAAAACTACTCTTAAAGAAGTTAATTTTTTGGCCAGATTTGGAAGCATTTGAATCAAGAAATGCCATAAGCTGTCTTAAACTTCTTTTATCCCCACTACAAAATATAATAAGGTCATTTGCAAAGGCTAAATGGGAAATCATAGGTCTTCCACCAGGCAAGTAGAATGAATTGATTTTCCCTTTTTCCATAAGATGGTTAAGACCTCTGCTCAAGAAATTTGCAGCCAGAATAAAAAGACCTGGGGAAATAGGGTCCCCTTGTCTCAAACCTCTAGTTGATTTAAATTAGCCACAAATTTGACCATCGAAGAGGATAGAAAATAATTTTGAAGATATAATTATCCTTATATAGTCAATCCATTTTTCCCCAAATCCAAAGCTCCTGAGAACTAAATAAGAAATCCCCAATTGACCCTATCGTAGGCTTTTTCCATGTTAAGCTTGATTATAACATTTCCTCCATGAGACATCTTTAGCCAGTAAAATATTATCTTAAATAACTCTCCCTTGGATAAATCAACTCTGATTAGGAGAAATGATCAATGGAATAACATTAGGCAGTCTATTAGAAATAACCTTAGTTATGATCTTCATAGATAAGTTACATAGACTAATAGGTCTAAGCTCTGCACAAGACTTAGGACACTTTGTTTTGGGAACAAGAACTACAGTAGCACTGGTCCAACTTTGAGGAATTGAGCTACCTGCAAAGAAAGAAGATACAGAGTGGAATTTAAAGGGTCTCAGATAGTCATCTAAGACAGTTTTGACAGTAACTAACAGAGGAGCATGGTCTGAAGAGGTTTTGTTCAAGTGGAGGATTCGAGAAGTGGGAAAACAAGTTTCCCAAGTTCAATTGAAAAGGCACATGTCTAGCCTTGCCATAATAAGGTCTTCCACTTTTCTTTTATTATACCATGTGTACCTAGAACCATAATAACCCATATCTTGTAGAACACAATCATCAATAGCCTGATTGAAATCCTCTACAGCTTGAGAATTGATGTCATTGCCTCCAACTTTTTTGGTTTTATTATAGACCACATTGAAGTCACCAATAACCAAATGGGGAGAAGATTCAATAGTTCTAGACACTACCTCCAAGCTAACCCATATATCTCTTCTTTCTTATTTTGTGCACTTATCATATATTATGGATAAGAATATTAGGTTCTTTAGATGTGAATGAGAAACTTGAACTGTTATATGTTGAGAGTGATCCTCAAGCACATTCACATATATGCCAAATCTCCAAAAAAACCAAATTTTACCACTATTATTGCTAAAACAACCTTCAAATCCCCATTTCATTTTTTACTTTTCAATTTTCTGAGCATCAACTCTAGGTTCTAAGAGAGCTATAAAAGGGAGTTTATGCAGTTTAAGAGCGTTTTGACTCTTCTAAAAGAGCACTTTTTTGCAGCCCCTCAAACATTCCAAATAATTAGACTAATTATTTAGGAATAAAAGGGTGAGAGTTGTTGTTACCTCTAGATCTGGCTCTAGTTAGTCTCCTAAAGAGAGGGTCAATCATTTTCAGTTTCTTAACCTGACCCAAAGAGTCTACATTAATGCAATCTTTTACTTGTTCCTCTTCCTTATGGGCCTGATGTCTACTAATCTTTCTGTCAAATTTACTAGCACATTGTTTCAATTTTTCCAAGGAGTTGGGGTTATGTTGAACATTTATTTCGTGATCATATATATATATATATATATATAATGTGATAGAATCATTATTTATCACATAATTCGATAACTCCGTAGCTCTTGGAGACAAAGAGCTTGTGTCCACGATGGCAACTTCTTCAGCACTGATATCAGTATTTTGAATTTTCTGAATGTGTTCTTGAATCTTTTCGTCTTGAACTTTATTGGCATGATTTCCATGAGACTTAGAAATAATTGGAGTATTCTTTCCACATAAGTCTTCCACCTGATCTTTATCATCTGTAGCTACCAAACCTTCTTGATCCATGCTAGGAGTTTCAATTGAAGTAACAACTATAGAATTGTTTGTAACCGTCTCTATAACTCGAAGCTGAACATCCATAACTTCGTTGCCTTTCTCTGATGGAACAACCACAACTGCTTTGGCTTTATCTGATGGAACAGATTTGATAGGCTCAATAGTATGATTGGGGTTCTTCTTAATCACAAATTGAATAGTCTTAATAGGCTGGGAGTTTGAACCATAGGATTTGAACAAATATGAGGCTTCATCATGGCCTTTTTTAGCAACTCCTATGGTATTTGTTTTTTGTAAGGACATTTTTTTCATGTCCAACATGTTACATTTATGTATGTCGTACGCCGCTACATTTGGCACGTCATCTCACGATCTCACATGACGGCCTCTATCTGAATTCCAAGAATCAAGCATTCAACATCTCCATTAATATGTCCCTCATCTTCCTCAACGACTTCACGTTCCACGATTTTAGGAACTTAATGCAAGTGGTATGCAAGGGAAGTCAAAACAGTGAAACAAAGGCACGATAGGAGTGTTCAAGGGTATTTTCGTAATTTCACATCCATAGTTTGGAGGTCTGGTCAACTGGAAAGTTGAAGAGCCCGCCGCAACGAAGATACTGGAAAAAACGGCACCTCAATCCGAGCTACGGTGAAGGAGTTATGACCTTTTGAAGATGGAGAAAATTCCTTAAACAATGCTATTTTTTTTTGTACGTTGGATAGAATTTTAGAGTTTTAAGAACGTGGGACTCTTCATCTTTTTTCCAATAAATACAAACTTCGGGGGAGTTGTTTTTCAAGACTTTAGAAGACGTTTTTGAGAGTCCAAATACCTCTAGTCTTCATATTTTTTGAGTCCCAATACTCATGTTTTGATTCACACAATTCTTCCAAACCTTTGTGAATCAGTTTGCAACCCAAGAACACATCCGTGTATCTGTTCAACCCTTGTGGAGAAGTCGTTCTCTTCTTCATTGCAGCCCTCCTGGAAAGGGAAAATTCCAGCCGACAAACTTGTGGAGAAGCCGTTTCTCTTCTTCATTGCTGACCACCTGAAGTTCCTGCGGGAGATTTCAGCCGAGACATCGAAACCGATGCCTGAGGGTATTTCGTATGTCGCACTTATTTCATTGTAATCCGTGTAAGCCGTTTTCTTACAAATTATAGTGAAATAAAAGGTTTTGCCCCTTTGGGGGATTTTTCCTGAAACTATTTGATTCTGCATGCTATATTTTATTTGATAAATCATCTAGATGCATGTTATAGGGTTTAGCTAAAATTTGGGAATAATTAAAATTAGATTTTATTTGAGAAGTCGCAATATTTCCGCTGTAGCGATTCTTCAAATTGGTATCAGAGCGGGTTACGCTAATTTATCGCATGATCCTGATTTTTTGAGGATTTACTTTCTGATACAATTTGTCTACTCACGTTTTCAAATTGGTATCAGAGCCTGTTGCACTAAGTTATTATGTTTTGATCCTGATTTTGCACAAAAAATGGCTTTTGATGGTTTTTATGATCTTCGATGTCAAATTTTTGAAAAAGTTAATTGGAAAATTCATAGGAACTCTTGTTTTAAATCTTCTGTTGAAAACGAATCTGAGAAGTGTTCTTGTTGTGAGGGGGTTGGTCACACGTTAGATGAGTGTACCACAAATTTAAAGAAGAAATTGAATAAACCGATTTCTCATGTTTCTACCCTTAGTGATAGTGATTCGGAAGAAGAAGTCTTTTATGCTTCTAGGCGAGAGTTTCCCATCCGTGTGATTAGTGATGAGAGTGAGGGTGAAAAGAGTGAGGAGGAAGAAGAAGAATTGAGTGAGTTGCAAGTTGCCTACAATAATTTGTATTTTGAATGTTTAAAGACAAAAAAGGCAAACTTGAAACTTGAAGCTCAATTGAAAGATTGTGCCTTAAAAAATAATGATGTTTTAGTTGAAGAACTTAGGGCACGAGAGAAAATTTTGAGAGAGAAGTTGGGATATGTCGAGGGTGAGAGAGATGATCTTCGAGGCGTGATGGAAGCTATGAAAAAGGAGATTTTTGAGTTTGAGGAGTCTAGGCGCTTACTTGAATCTAGGATAGATGAACTTGAGAAAAGTTTGAGAGATTCGAGTAAGGTGAAATTTGATTTGGAGTCTAGGTCTGAAAAACTTGATAAGATTTTAGGCACTATCGAGATTAAAAAGGATAGGGGTGGGATTGGTTTTGAAAAACATGGTGCACCCATTCCCACACGTGTTAGAGAGCCCCCTAGGATTGTTAAGGAAGAGACACCTAAGGTTGTTAGGAAAGAGCCTCCTAGGAACATCGTGAGAGAACCTCCTAGGATCATTAGGAGAGACCCACCTAGGCAAATTCGAAGAGAGCAATCGAGAAATTTGAGGAGAGGGCCACCTTTAGGTAACACACACCGCCCGATTTACTCTTGTACACATTGCGGTAGGCAAGGTCATCTTAGGAAATTTTGTTACAAGCTTTTAAATGAACCTAGGAAGGTTAATAGAAGAATAAATTCGATTCCCCACACCCCCACACCTCGTTACACATCTATTTGGGTTAGAAAATCGGATTTAGAGGCTTATGGTTTATTTGTCCACGATTCCCGTTTACTTGCACGTGATTCACCCCATGTGAAATCTTTTGGTTGATTGTGTTTGCATGTTTGTCATACACTAGTTATGGTTTCATGATATATTTTTTTTGCTAGTGTGATGACTTGTACTTTTTGTATAATTTTTTATTTTTAAAATTTTTAGAAAAATCCAAAAAGATTTTTGTATTTTGTTTGCACCGTTTATGGATGGAGACTTGGGATAACCGAGTCACAACATCATTCCATTTTTTTTTCATATGGTTGTTTGATAGTGTTTTGAGACAATAGGTCAATTCATCCTTGTGATTTATAATGTTTGGAGTCATTAAGATGTAATTAAGTGTTACTTTCTACATGTTTGACTCATGTTTCCTTTATTGCACACATGCACGAATTTATTTTATTATTGTGCTTGTCTTATCACATGTTGGTTGGGTGTTTTCACTTCAATCCTGTCCTTAAAACAAACCAAGTGCGATAAAATTTTGATAAGGAAATTGTGCATATAAGAATCGTTTTGTGAGATTGTGTGCTTTGTTTAAGAACGGGGAGGGGTTGCGAAAGGTAATTATCTCTTCTTTGCGCAAAAGCCACCGTTCCAAAGGACCTAAAAAATGGAGGAATTTTATTATCCGGGGTCTAAAGAGGTTAAAAGAGCCCGAAAAAATTGAAAGCAATAAAAAGAAATTCATGCCAATTATGGGCCATATAGGTTTTTGCACCAATTCTCCAAAGTTTGAGAATTTAGTTTAACACCTCTAAAAGAAAATATTTGTGAGGGAGTTTGGTTGGAGTATTTAAAACGGGTTTGCACGTCCTTGAAATTATTGAAAATGCGCTAAATATTTTTGGACGTTATTGGTGTGGAAATCATTTGACTTTGATTTGTTGATTTGCATAAGACGATGTCATTTAAATTCAACAATCTTTTACACCTAAGGATACTTTTGATGCACATTCGTTAGGGGTACACATATGCATCATGCACATACGATTGATTGAGTTGATTTACCTATCGAATGTGTCCACACCCATTCATTCCGTTTCCATGACTTGGTTGTTTGAGTCTAAATCCATGGTGTGATTTTTGTATCCTTTTTTTTCAAATGGTATCAATTTTTTTTGTTCGAAAAATTGAAAAATCAAAAATAGTTTGTGAAAGTTTTTTTTTAGCATCTCCTTGCTAGAGCAAGTTTAGCATATTGATTGATGCTTTACTTTTGAATACCGTGACACCCCAATTTTGCTTGTTTGATTCATTCTTCTTATTTGTCTATTTGGGGACATCATAAAAAGGGGGAGAAAGAATTATCTTATTCTGGGGGAGTTTGAATTTTGGGAGAGTTTTTGAGATTTGACTTATGCTTATCATATATTGGTATCTATGTTTATCTCATTTCAAACTCGATACGTCACTTGGTATTTTTCTTTATCTCATGTGTGTAGGTACTGCATTGATGATCACTGAATTACACACCCTGATGAGATAAGATTTGAGATTCCTGAAGATTTGAAGAACAAACGATGGAGACTATTCATTTGTACTTTTTCCAGTTTTGGGTTCATGGAAGGGTAGATTTGTATAGGCAATTTTGTTATTTGATAATTTGGATTTTTTATGTATGTACCGACATAGACATAGGGGGAGATTTGTAAGGACATTTTTTTCATGTCTAACATGTTACATTTATGTATGTCGTACGCCGCTACATTTGGCACGTCATCTCACGATCTCACATGACGGACTCTATCCGAATTCCAAGAATCAAGCATTCAACATCTCCATTAATGTGTCCCTCATCTGCCTCAACGACTTCACGTTCCACGATTTTAGGGACTTAATGCAAGTGGTATGCAAGGGAAGTCAAAACAGTGAAAGAAAGGCACGATAGGAGTTTTCAAGGGCATTTTCGTAATTTCACATCCATAGTTTGGAGGTCTGGTCAACTGGAAAGTTGAAGATCTCGCCGCAACGAAGATACTGGAAAAAACGGCACCTCAATCCGAGCCACGGTGAAGGAGTTATGACCTTTTGAAGATGGAGAAATTTCCTTAAAGAATGCTGTTTTTTTTGTACGGTGGATAGAATTTTAGAGTTTTAAGAACGTGGGACTCTTCATCTTTTTTCCTATAAATACCAACTTCGGGGGAGTTGTTTTGCAAGACTTTAGAAGACGTTTTTGAGAGTCCAAATACCTCTAGTCTTCATATTTTTTGAGTCCCAATACTCATGTTTTGATTCACACAATTCTTCCAAACCTTTGTGAATCAGTTTGCAACCCAAGAACACATCCGTGTATCTGTTCAACCCTTGTGGAGAAGCCGTTCTCTTCTTCATTGCAGCCCTCCTGGAAAGGGAAAATTCCAGCCGACAAACTTGTGGAGAAGCCTTTTCTCTTCTTCATTGCTGACCACCTGAAATTCCTGCGGGGGATTTCAGCCGAGACATCGAAACCGACGCCTGAGGGTATTTCGTATGTCGCACTTATTTCATTGTAATCCGTGTAAGCCATTTTCTTACAAATTATAGTGAAATAAAAGGTTTTGCCCCTTTGGGGGATTTTTCCTGAAACTATTTGATTCTGCATGCTATATTATATTTGATAAATCATCTAGATGCATGTTATAGGGTTTAACTAAAATTTGGGAATAATTAAAATTAGATTGTATTTGAGAAGTGGCAATATTTCCGCTGTAGCGATTCTTCATTTTTAGCTACCACTTCCTCCCAAAACTCCTTAGTTCCACATCCAATCCAAACTCTTCTTGAAATTGGTTTAGTTAAGTCCACTTCCACACAAACCCTAGCTATACTAGGTCTATTAATTTCAGTAGTAGAAGCATCAAGTTTTAGGAGGTTGCCTATCCATTAAGCAATGGAGTATAGAGAGGATTCTGAAAAGAAATGTATGGGGAGTTGAGGGAAGGATATCCAGATGGGGGGGCAAAGCTATTTTCAATATCTGGGCGAAAATCAAGAGTCTATTTGAAAATTCTCATAGGGAACTTACCAACATACCAAGTTTCTCGCATCCATATAAAAGAGTAATCTTCATCAGAGTTTAATCTAATCAGAACATGTTTATGATCAAGAAGGCCCACATTGAATGATGTTTTTAGAGAAAAAGTTTGAAAGATTTTCCTAATCATCTCCATTGAAGGTCGACCATGGTAAAACTTCCCTACTAAAGCATGTTTGAAAGGCTTCGATAGGGTTGAAATATCCTCCTCGGAAAAGAAAACTGCAGGTTCCCCCTTGAAGGTTGTAGGTTTCTTAAGATCCAGTGCATGTGAGGAAGAAGATTCAGCCACAACAGAAGTAAATGATCTATTCCAGACAGTTGGTATATCTGGTGGCTTAGGGTTGACGAGAGTGGGGGAATTCAGAGTTGCCATGCAAACCCTAGGAAGGGTTTATGAGAGAGAGAGAGAGAGAGAGAGAGAGAGAGAAAATTTAGAAACAATCCTTACCACTTTTGTGTTTAAACTAATGATCAGCTACGAAAAAGTCCCTCAAATATTTTTTAATACACATTTAAAAAAGTTACTCAAACACCCATTTAATTAACTCTCGTATTTTTGAAGGTCCGTGCCAGCGGCACACAGTGAGTGTTTTTATGTGTTGGGTGACTTTTTGGAACAAACTAAAAACGTTTGGACTAAACGTGTATTAAAAACTATTTGAAGTACTACTTGGTATATGATCCAAAAAATTAACAAAATAATGTATTTTGCACATAATTTTAACATATTTTTATATATATATATAACGTATATTTATGATTTTTAACAGATTTTTTTTAATTTGAAAGTTATATTTTGGTGAAAAAATGAATTTATAGAGTGATAAAACAGATAAATAAAGAGATATTTTTTAAATAAATGAGTATTGTGGGATTAATGATGTGGGAATGTCACATCATTAAGTTTGGGATTTAAGTAAAAATCTGAAGTCACTGTAGTCGTGCTCCTGTTTTTTTCTTGCTAAAATCTATTTTTTGTGTTAAAACTAGTTTAAAAAATGTTTTTATCATTAAAAAACATTCCTCCTCTTTTTTTAATTTTTACTAAAAAATGTTTTACTAATCCTATTTTTTAATGATATAACTAAAAAATGTTTTACTAAAGCTGTTTTTTAATTTTTTGTAAAAGCATTCCTTATTCTTTTTTTAGAAGGCAATAGTTATTTATATAGAAGATTTGATTTATTGAGTAATGGAAGGTCAATGGTGCCAACTCAGCAGGCCACCTCAGCCGGTAAGTTTAGCCGGTTGATTGAGTCGGTACCAATAGCATCCCCCATGTATGTATATATCAATATTCTAAAAGGTGCGAGGCGTGATCGAGGCATGAAAGCCAAGTCTTAGGAGCCTAGGCGCGCCTAGGCATAAAAACGCATTTTCCTTTTTTATTCGTATTATACTAAGGCTAGTAAAATATTAAGGATCAATTATTGAATAGTCCCTACTATAAATGTATATTTTTTAAAAAGGACATATATTTTTAATTTAACCCATTTAGTCCCTCAAGCACTCAATATTCTCTTATTTTTATAGGTCCGCGCCAGCGGCACTCCCTCTTCAAAATATGTGGCAAAGGACTTTTTGAGGCAAAATAAAAAAGCTTGGACTAATGAGTATTAAAAAATGTTCGAAGGACTATTTGGTATATATCCCAAATACTAATATAATACATAACTTGAAATGTAAAAATATATCTATATAGTTGGTAATCATTTTTCTCATATGCATGCTCTATAATATGATCAAATATAATATAACATAAGTTAGTAAACAATATGTTTCAATACATGTTAGTAACAAAATAAGTTAGTAAATAATATATTTCAAATCTAATGTAAATGCTATGAAATATAATACAATCTATTTCAAATCAAATATAGTATAATATAAGCTAGTAAATAACATATTTTAAATATAACAGAAGAAAAAAAAGAACCAAAAAATAAGCAGAATCATAATCCTTCTTAAACAGAATAAGGAAAAAAAACATAAGTACGACAAAAAAATACAATAGAATAAGAAGAAAAAAAAAACATAAGATAAACACTATGAACTAGAATAAGAAAAAATTATTAGCAGAAACATCATGAAGTAGAATCAATACTATACCAATTTGGTTGAGGGTCTTTGTTTTGTTTCTTTAAAAGCTTTTCATAAGAAACAAAAGACTTCAATTTAAAAAAAAAAAAAGGCGCCTTTTTCATGCCTTATTGCACCTAGATGTGTGTGAGCCATTAATTGCACCTTACACGCATGTTGACCACGCCTTTTTTCATTCCTATGCCTAATGAGGGGTATTTTTAAAAAGTCTCGCGCCTAGGTACACTTTTTAGAACACAGGTATATATTATACTATTGTATAACCTATGTATCTATTTATGTGTTTTACCTTTACAGATTGCAGTAATCAATATATTTCGCGATAGAAGATTAAATACTGAAGCAAACCAAACGTGTTCAACTAAATGGCACTATATAAAAATTAATTCAATAACACAGTATACCAACAGATATATTGTATTACAACCTGTAAACTCATGAATCAAAATCAAAAGTTCTTAAGGTTCCATTCACACCATATATATTGCATTACAACCAATAAAGATTGGGGGGTGGGGGTGGGGGGGGGGGGGGGGGTGCGTAATTTATAGGGTAATTAGGAAACCAAACTCAACATATTTCAAACGCTAAATCTTACAATTGAATTGTGATTGTTTGCGTGCGCACGTGTGTGGGGGTGGGGGTGGGGTGGAGAAGAATCACCTTGGGGTGCTGTGTTGTTGCTGGTCTTGTGCGTCAGTGCTTCAGTATGGATGATCATCGGGCTGTGTTGTTGCTGGTCTTGTGCGTCAGTCTAAAACGTCATTGTGCCTTGTTTCCTAATGAAACACTTGCTGGATAGCCACCTGTTCATCAAGATCTCGATTATATAGAAATTCCGCCATGCTTAGATCATATGCTTGGTTCCGTCAATGGCATATTTCTTTTTCACAGAAGTTGTTATGGCCATAGTAATAATCACATTGCTCTATGGAACCCTGCTACAAGAGAGTTTAGGTCTCTCCCTATACCTGGCACTAATCTTCCACCACATTTCACATTGCTCTATGGAACCCTGCTACAAGAGAGTTATTACCCTCTATACCCTTGCTAATGATTCCTGGAGACATCTAGAGATCCCAAACACTTCTTTGGATTCGATTAATCTCATTAACAGTTCTATGTCTGCTTATGCAACATATTTTAATGGAGCTTATTACTGGTTGTCATGTACTAATAACCGTTCTTACTATAGGTTGGTTTTATTTGACATGAGTAGCGATGTTTTCAGAGAGTTAAAGGGACCTGGGAATACTGAGCCAAATCCTCTTTGGGGGCAACTTGTGTTATACAATGACTCTATTGCATAATTCAGTTATGAATGTTCATAAATGAGTTTGGAAATGTATGACATATGGGTAATGGAACAAGGGGGGGCTTTGGACTAAAATTTTTACTCTTGGACCACTATCGGAAGTCTTTTGCCCGCTTGGAATTTGGATTAATGGTGAGATTTTCTTCGAAACTGGCTCTTTACAGGTAGTCATTTATGACCCTAATACCAAAGATATTAGGAATATTGGAATCCAGGGAAAGGACGGTGAAGGTTGCCTTTGGATATCTGTTTACAAGGAGAGCCTAGTTTCAGTCAATGGTG
Source organism: Sambucus nigra (assembly GCA_949130495.1). Lineage (NCBI taxonomy): Eukaryota > Viridiplantae > Streptophyta > Magnoliopsida > Dipsacales > Adoxaceae > Sambucus > Sambucus nigra. The sequence goes on along the minus strand of OX422207.1, from coordinate 643,646,581 downwards.
GATTCATGCTGTGGGACCATGATAATTTTTCAGATTTGCTTCAAGATTTCTTCAAATGCTCCATGTGTTTGAAAGAAGAATAAAAGAAAAGGGGAAGGAAATGAAGGGACTTGATCTATGTTTTACTAGTTTGTTTCTATTATGTGATCGGTGTATATCTATGTTGTTCCTTAACTTTATTAACGTGTGAGGTTCTGACTTTCCTTTTAATTATTAAGTTTGTACAGAGTTTATATCATCTGTTGAACGTTAATTTGTAAAAAATAAAAATATTTTTGGATTTTTGGAAAAATATATCAAAATCGAAAAAATAAACTCAAAAATGGTATACATTAGCAATAGGAATCAAATATCATCATGAAAATCATCATATGCTAGCAAACAAGTCTAAACCTCAATCATTACGTGTGGAACTGTTTTCCAAAGGTGGTGAAATCCTATAAAAAATATCCATCAAATCATGTGAAGTTTTGACTAAATACTCTACTTGCTCTCTAAAGTGGTCAAAAACTGCATATGATGTGCAGGAGCATGCAAAGTATCATGTGTTGGTGTGCGTGTGGGAACACGTGTAGTAGCATAACGAGGTAAAAACCTATGAGACATACTACCCAACGTAAAGAAAAATTTACTAAGGTGTCATCTCTTGTTGCAATGGGAACAAACATAAACGGGTCTGGAACACCTCTCTCAAAACTATTAGGACGCGCTTGGGACACCCCGTCTACTAAAATACCGGATGTCCAGCCCATGATCAAAATAAAACGTTGGTTTCATATGACTCGTTCTCAGCATCACTGTCGAAAACTTTTATAAGGTTACTAACCACCTAGTAATTTAATTAGACCGGTGCTAAATTTTATCTTCCATTAATTAACAACATGCGGAAATAAATAATAATTAAACCGTTAACATGCTGATAATTGAATCCAACACAGATGAATAATATAAATAAAGATTATTTCTAATACCCAACTCTATATCCCGACTTGTAATTTAATTAATCATACATTTATTATTTTTTTATTAAAGTAGTGTCTCCCAACTTCAATACCCAGACTCAGTCATTCGGTCCGTATCTTCACCCTTTAGAATGTATTACACCAAGTCCCACTATTAGGTAAAACTCTTTTATTAAATTTAATATTTGATCATTTATAATATATACCTATAATAAATTAAACCGGCTACCCCGTGCCAAACTCCTGTAACATTAGCCTGAAAACATCCGAGTCCAATCCTTGACCCTTAATTTAATTAACTCACCTCAATTAATTTTACCTAAGTGGTGTCACTCAACCATAATATAATTGTAAGGTAAAATTTTCAATCGAATCAATTTTATTATTGGCTTAATTCCGGAAATAACTAATTGAGTCATAGGCTAGATGTTTGTGGTATCCTTCCAAACCTCTAATGTTTGAAAGTTAAGTTGAAGACGTAGCGTCCAAGTCCATAGTGAAGATTTTATCCTTGTCGGTTCATGACATGTTTCACGTCATCAACATTTGGATTCCAAGGTCTATGAAGGTATGAACGCATTACTATATATAGAGTCTTGGATATATTTTTATGGGTGTCCTTTTATTAATTTTTTTTCATAACAACTTTTCATATTTCTCAAAAAATCATTTTCAAACATTGCATAAAAGTTTTGGGCTTGAAAAGTGATTTTGGGTTTTCTGAATTGTCGTTCGAAAGACATTTTTCTCGTTCAAACAAGGTCGTTCGAACGAAATCATTCGAATGAGATATCTAACGAGATTTTGCGTTTTAAATCTGTTTTCTGGTTAGAAGCTCGTTCGAACCAAGCCGCTCGAACGCCATTCAAAAGTCGTTCGAACGACCCAGGCGATTTTTGTGCAGTTTCGTCAATTTTTGTTTTTAACCGCCACTTTTCCCCATAAACTCTTTACCTGATTCAAAATGTGCGGGAACCAACATTTTTGTAAGACTTTTTGAGAGATTTTCCAACACTTTGAGAGCAAAAACCTTTATACCAAAAAGTCCCATTTTGTGTGTTGATTTTTCATGGATTAAATTCTTTCAAAACACACATTTACACCCATAGTTTGTTTGATCCAAGTTCATATGTGTGTGTGTGTGTGTGTGTGTGTGTGTGTGTGTGTGTGTGTGTATATATACTTTCTTTGATATCTTTATTTTGGCACCAGGTATCTTTCTCATCCCATAAAAGAGAAGTTTCCCTACGGAGGAGTCCGTTCTTCATGAAGATTTGCGGTACACATACGGTGGAAAGGCCATCGTGTGTTTTTAACGGTAGCTGAGCCCCATCAGTGGATTTCGAGACAACGGTGGATTCCAGAGTTATTTACTAGGTGGAGGTTGAAGAGCGAAGGAGTGTCAAGGCTTGAAGGGAGTCGAGTCATTGTTGTAAGTTCTTTTTTCGTGTATTTGTAAATATACCGTACTTAGTGGATGTGTAGGCTGGGTCGTTCGAGATTTTTTTTCGTCATAGGTTTTCATCATACATCGCCGCATAGTGTGATTGTGATTTAATTTCATCTTGCGAAAATTCACTTAGATGCATGTATAGGTTTAAAAAGATAAAATATGGTTTAATCACAAGTTTAGTTTAATTCAGTGCTAACTAAGTTTTAGGTAAGTTTAATTTTAACTTAATTCAAGTGAAGAAATTTATTGGGATATATTCATGCTTATTTGTATGGCATATGAAGAACTTGAATTGGGTTTATTTAATTTTTATTTGAAATAAAATTAAATATCTATTTAGTTGTGTTTAATTTTTATTTTGTGGAAATTAAAATTTGGAAACTTTAATTCTTAAATTTGAAAGAAATTTTTAAGTTTGACATATTGAGTGAACAATCTCTTTATTCAGAATTTTTAATACTGGGGTATTTCACCATATCAAGTGGTATCAGAGTGGGAATGCCAAAATATCATGTTAAGATCCTTTGTCAAAATTTTGCTTTAAAAATGAAAAATTTACCGTTTGCAAATTTTTTTATTTTTGATGATTCCAACTACGCGTATTGGAAATCGTGTAGTAGGTTGGCAATTAGATACCTAGATGAATGGGTTTGGCTTTCGGTAGTTAAGGGGTGGACCCCACCAGCATGTCTAGAAGGAGAGGTTCGTGTACCTAAATCCGTAGAAAGATAGAGTGACACTAAGCTTAAGTTAGCTAATTTAATTCCCGTGGTTTAAATACTCTTTTTAGTGTGGTCACACCGGATGAGTTCCTCCGGATTATGATGTGTGAAACGTCTAAGGAGGCATGGGATATACTCCAACTCATCCATGAGGAAACAAGTGTCATGAAATCTTCAAAACTTCAAAAACTCACCACTAAATTCGAAACCATTAGAATGATAGAAAGTGAGACTTTTTATGAGTTATATGCGAGATTGTTTGATATTGTGAGTTCGTTAGGAGAAAATATACCCGACAACCGTGGTATAAAGAAAATTTTGAGGTCATTACTAGAGAGATTTAATGCTAAGGTGACAATTTTAAATTCTTTAAACACCTTAAACTCTACAAAACTTGAATAGCTTGTAGGTAACTTATAAACCTATGAACTTGACATGTTTTCCTCCAAGGATGATAAGAAGAAAGATAAGGCCGTAGCTTTGAAAGCTCGGAGGGAGGAAACATCAATTTCGGATGATGAGTTTATGATTGAATCCGAAGATATAGCTTTGTTTCCTTAGAAGTTTAGAAGATTTCTTAAGCCTAATAAAGAGAAACTTAAGAATGATTATAAGAAATTTGAGAAGTCCAAGCTTAGTAAGGCCGAAAAATTCCTTAAAATCGTAATGAAGATCTAAATAGGGACGAGTTAAAGAGGTATTATAGTTGTGAGGGTTATGTCCATACGGCATACAAGTGTCCCACTAAAATAAGGAAGGAAGGCAAGAAATCGATTTCATGTAATGCCCCCTTTGTGATAGTGAACTGGAAGATGGAACCGATTCCCCCATTGAGCACAACTTCACCACGTTCTTGGCAAGTCATGTAAGCATTGACAATGAATATTCCCATGAATATATTTCTTTACATGACACTTTCGAGGCCATTAGTTGTGAATCCCAAAAATTTTATAGTAGAGAGAGTGGAGAAGAAAGTGATATTGAAGAAGAGATTGAAGATAGCGAACTTCAAGTGGCCTTTCGTGAGTTGTATGAAGAATCATTGAAATTAAAAAGGGCTAATTTGAAGTTAGAAGCTAAAATGAGAGAGTGTGTCGTGGATAAGAATAAGAGTATTTTAGTTGAAGATCTTAAGGCACACGAGAGAATTCTTTGTAAGAAGCTAGTGTACGTAGAAGGTCAAAGAGAGAGCCTTAGAGATTTAATGGAGGCTATGAAGAATGAGATTCTTGAGTTTGAAGAGAGTAGATGCTTACTTGAATCTAAAATTATGGAACTTGAAGAAAAATTAAAAGATTCAAGTCGGGTCAAATTTGATTTTGAGTGTAGGTCGGAGAAATTAGATAAAATTTGAAGAAATGTACAAATAAACAATGTCGTGTGGTATTGGATTTGATACTCAAAATGCTTCCAATGATAAAGCTAAAATAATGTGTTTGAGAGATTCTTTTAGGAACACCCGAAATGAGCAATCCTTAGGTAACACTTCACGCCGTGTATTCACTTGTACACATTATGGTCGGAAGGGGCAGCTTCAAAAAATTTGTTTTGATCTTAGAAATGGTCCTAAAAAGTCAAAGGGTAGAGTCACCAAGGTCATCGAATCCCGAGAGCATCACGTTTCACTTATATGGGTTAGGAGATCCGATTTGAAGGCTTTACGTGATAAAGTTTATGATTCTTATTTGCTTTCACATGATTCCTCACTTGCTAAATCCAAAGGTTGATTGTGTTAGTTTTATTTGCATACAGTAACTTTTATGCCTCATGATATATTTTTACGAGTCGTATGTTTGTTTGTCATTTTCTGGTCTTTGCTTCATCATATATGCTGTTAATACCAAATTTAATCTGCTGAGGTGGACCAATCATATGAAGACACGTGTCAACTTATGTGGCAAATACGAATACTTTTAATGAGCAGTATACTTAAGCGCTCCGAGCTACCGAGAAACTTAAGCAATCCGAGCTACTTAAGCCTACCGAGCAACTTAAACAGTCCGAGCTACTTAGCATGCAGAGCATCCACATCAAGAAAACCAAAAGGAAACTATGCATTAAATGCGCATTATTATCGTACAGATGTATATGTCTTCTAGATAACAACGTATTATCTTTTCATATGTACAGCCTCAAGGCTATAAATACTTTGTAACCTCCTCATAAGAGGGGGACTTTGGGTCTCTTGGCAAAACGTATTATCGAGATTCAAGGCAAACACTCAGCAATACAAAATAGTGGACGTAGGCCATTTTCATAAGGCTGAACCACTTTAAAAATACTTTATCTTATTTATTCATTTTTATCTGTGATTGATTAATTAGATATAATCAAGTTTTTTACATCAACAGATTGGCGACGTGAGTGGGAAACGACTATACTTAGCGTTTTTCACCAAAACAACTCATCATCTATGGCTGAGAATTCGGAATCCAGTAATCAAAACACTGGGGTCCCTCCAAGCCCTTATACTCCCCCAAATATTCAAGATCTGGCTGGCATAATGGCTAATTTAGCCCAAGGTCAAACAGCCATGCAAGAAACTATGCGTCAACTTATATAAACTATTCAAGGTGGAGTGCCGACCCAATCATGACAACGAAGTGTTCAGAGAAATACCCATTTTCCATCTTCAAGAACTAGAAGAACGTTATTACCAGAGGTCTCTCAATATAGACGTACTAACACATATCATACTGAGAGATCTAATGATCCTTCGTATCAACCTGGTCGGACCTCATCAGTACGAGCTACAAATCTCAACGGAATGTCACTCTCACTCCTGAAAGGACTAGTGCTCTAGAAATGTTGAGTAGAGTCTCTCCTTTTGATCATTTGGGCCCTAGGAGGAATAGAAGTCCTCCTAAGATTGCGTCAAGGAACTCTCAACGACCATCCGATCTAAGGGAAGGCTCTGCCCAATCACGCCCAGTAGCCCGTAATGAAAGGTCCCAAGAGGAAAACTCAACACGATCAGTCGCTCGAATAAATAGGCCTGAGGTGGGAAACGATGCATGGAAAGGCTCTATTCAAAGGTTGGAAGACAGGTTAGGGGAAATGGCTAAGGCCAAGAATCCCCTATAAAGAAATTTTTTACAAGGGACACCATTCGTACAGGCAATTATGGATTTTCCCACGCCATCAAAATTCAAAGCTCCTATGGTGACACCTAAATATGATGGAAAAATTGATCCTTCCCTCCATATAAAATAATACCAAGCTGCTGTCGATATCTATGCTGTTCTAGACGAGATGAGATGCAGGGCATTTTCGGGAACTCTCACCGGGTCAACTCAGATATGGTACACCAACCTTCCTCGGGGGAAGATTGTGACTTTCCTTCAACCGGCAAAGCTTTTCATAGGGAATTTCTATTTTGGAGCAAAACCAGTTAAACGAGTAGAAAACTTACTGAGTGTTAGACAAAAGCCAGAAGAAAGTACCAGGGACTGCATTACTCATTTCAATAACGAGAAACTTGTGGTAATTGATTACGAGGAGAAAACAGCAATTACTGCTCTGATGAGTGGACTGTTACCAGATAAGTTGTACTATACTTTACCCAAAGATCCGCCTAGGACCATGGCAAAACTGATGGCAAAGGCAGCCAAGATCATGAATGCTGAGGAAGCCGTGGCTGCGAAGAAGAATACAGACACTAAGGAGACTAAGGTTGAGGCTGGTAAAACCAAGAAGAAGGATCAGAAGAACAATGGTGGCAACAAGCAGTCGAAAGGTAAGCAAGTGCTGGAGCAGATGAGGAAATATGGAAATTATACTCCCTTAAAGGTAGATATAAATCATATTCTAGAGGAGATCAAGAACAGCGAGGAGTTATCCTGGCCAGGGAAAAGGAAGGCAGATCCTGACAAAAGGGACAAGTCCAAATATTGTGAATTCCATAAAGACCATGGTCACACGACCAAACATTGCATAGCTCTCCAGAATGAAATTGAAGCACTCATCAGGCGAGAAAAATTGGCTAAGTATGTTGATCGCCAAAATAGTGGAAAGATCGACGGTCGAGGAAGGCAAAGATCTAATCTCCTCGCCGAGCAAAAGAAGACAAGAAGAGAGATCACGAAGATGATCCAGAAGATGACCCCGATCTCCCCAAAAGACCAAGACAGCCAGAACGTGAGGTATTTTCAATCCATTTTGGGTCATTTGAATGTAATGTCATTACAGGTGGAGATGCAGGAGGTGGAGATCTAACTGCAGAGAGAAAATCTTACCTCAATGAGGCCCAAGCTTGCTCTTACATTCAGCAAATAAAATTGGCTGAAAATGATCGCCCGAGGAAGGTGAATAGGGATAAACTGGTCATCGATTTTTCAAAAAATGACCTGGCAGGTGTACTATATCCTCATGATGACCCATGGGTGATCAAGATGAGAATGAAGGAAGTGGTGATTTCACGGGTATTGGTGGACTATGGTAGCTCTGCAGACATCATGTTCTACCCATGCTTCGACAGTTTGAATTTGAAGTTAGCCCAGTTAGAGCCATATCATAGGCCCCTCCTCGGTTTTACTGGCGAAAAGGTTTTTCCACTTGGGACGATCAAGTTGGATATTCTTATTGGTACATGGCCTGCTTGCCGAACAGAAAGAGTACGATTTTTCATGATGGATAAAAATGTCCAATCAGCCTACAACATCATCATGGGAAGGGTAGGTCTGAAGAAGTTTGAGGCAGTACCATTTACTGTACATCAATGTTTAAAATTCCCAACCAACTTTGGAGTGGGAGTTGTGAAAGGTGACCAGAAAGTAGCTCGGGAATGCTACTATTCGTCTGCCGAACAGGAGGAACGAGAAGAATCCAGGAAGAAGACTACTATGTACCAAGTGGATGAAACAGAAGATGCATAGATTGAAACATTAGACCTTAGGGATGAGTCTCAGCTCATGAAGGGTCAGGTCATGGAAGCTACCGAAAATATCATTCTGGATGACGAACACCCATAATGAACAACCCAAATTGGTGCGTCATTGGATGTATCATTAAAACAGGAACTGATAGCATTTCTAAGGCACAAAAAACAAACTTTTGCATGGATTCATGAAGATATGCCAGGGATAGACCCGAGTTTCCTATGTCACGAGCTCAACGTGAACAAGGAAATCAAGCCAGTGAAGCAGGGAAGAAGAGTGTTCACTCCTAAAAAGAACCAAGCTATACAGGAAGAGGTAGAGAAAATACAGAAAGCCTTTTTTATTGAGGACGTTAAATATCCAGATTGGCTAGCAAATGTGGTGATGGTAAAGAAGAAAAACAAAAAGTGGAGGATGTGTGTGGACTTCACTGATCTTAATAAAGCCTGCCCAAAGGATCATTTTCCTTTACCTCAAATCGATCGGCTGGTGGATGCTACCTCGGGGCATACATTGTTGAGTTTCATGGATGCTTACTCTGGTTACATCCATATCAAAATGAAACCTGGGGATAGGGAAAGTACCTCTTTTATCACCCCAAGGGGAACTTATTGCTATAATATTATACCTTTCGGACTTAAAAACGCAGGTGCAATATATCAGTGGCTGATGAATAAGGTGTTTGTAGATCAAATCAGTCATAACATGGAGGTTTACGTCGATGATATGCTGACGAAAAGCAAAAAATTTGTTGATCATCTAGTTGACCTAGGTCAAACTTTTGATCAACTAGAGAAACAACAATGAAGTTGAATCCCACCAAATTCATATTTGGAGTACGAGAAGCTATGTTTCTCAGATATATTGTTAACCAACGAGGTATCGAGGCGAACCCTGAAAAGATCAAGGCCCTATTAGAGCTACGATCTCCAGCTTTGAAGAAGGAGGTGCAAAGTCTCACAGGGCGAGTTGCATCACTTAACAGATTTATGTCACGAGCAACGGACAGATGCCTCCCATTCTTCAAAACACTTCGAAAAACTTTTGAATGGAATGATGAATGCGAGAAGGCCTTTCATGAACTGAAGAAATATCTGGGGACACTTCCATTGTTATCTAGACCAGTGATAGGAGAAAGGATATACTTGTATTTGACGATTTCAGATAACGCAGTTAGCTCGGTATTGATAAGAGTGGAGGACGGAGTGTAGAAACCAGTCTACTACACCAGCAAGGCCTTCCGAGGAGCAGAGATCAGATATCCAAGACTGGATAAGTTAGCACTAGCACTAATCGAAGCGAATAGAAGGATGAGGCAATACTTCCAAGCCCATACTATAGTAGTGTATACTGATATGCCATTAAGGGAAGCTCTGCATAAACTAGAGAAATCAGAAAGATTGATGTATAGGGCAGTAGAACTTGGTGAATATGACATAGTTTATGAGCCTAGGTCGTCACTCAAGGGCCAGACAGTAGCAGATTTTATAGCAGAGTTCACTCACTCTAATACATCCGAAGAGCAGGAGTTTAATACAGACCAACCCGTGGATGTTACGGGATCACCGAAGATAGCACCCGACCAACTTCCATCCATGGATAAATAAGAGAAAATAATCAAAGAGCAGCAAGAAGTGTTGGGGGAAGATAAAAGGAAGTATCCAATATTCCATCGAGGAACTCTGTCTGACCAAGAGTTTGATAATGAAGTACTTGTATGGAACCTATATGTGGATGGTTCTTCGTGCGCCACGGGTAGTGGAGCAGGAATAGTTTTAAACAACCCTGATGAAATTGATAAGGAGTATGCTCTACGCTTTCAATTTAAAGCTTCCAATAATGAGGATGAATATGAAGCTATGATAGTGTATCTAAATCTAGCCAAAACCATGAAAGCAGAGAAAGTCGTTGTATTCAGTGGTTCACAATTAATTATAAATAAAATTCTCGGATTATATGCAGCGAAGGGAGAACTAATGGTCAAGTATCATGCAAAATCTATGAAGGTTGTCTCGACTTTTACCGCAGTTCGATTGATCAGAATATCGATATTGGAGAATGCAAGAGCCGACGCCCTAGCTCGGTTGGCATCAACAACATGCACCGAGCTACGAAGAATAATCCCAATAGAAATCCTTGTAGATCAAAGTGTAGACGAAGACTTGATGATGAACTTCATTTCCCTCGACTTGGGACCATCCTGGATGGATCCCATCAGGGCTTATATTGAAGAAGGGATTGTGCCACCTGATAAACTCGCAGCCAAGAAACTGAGGTTTAAAGCTGCTCGTTACGTATTGACCAGTGGCATTCTGTATAGAAGAGGAGTTATAGCAGGACTATAAAGATGTTTCCATACCTCCGAAGTGACATACTTGATTGAAGAGGTTCAAGAAGGGTCCTGTGGAGCCCATGTAGCAGGTCGGACGCTTTTGCAGAGAATAACAACACAGGGGTATTACTGGCCAATAATGAGAGCTGATTGCGCAGCTTATACTAAGAAGTGCGATAAATTCCAACGTTTCTCTTCCATCCAAAGAACTCCCCAAGCATTATTAACACCCATCACGTCCCCTTGGCCATTCTCCATGTGCGGATAGACTTGGTCAGACCACTTTCGATGACCAAAGGAAGATTCAAATACCTCGTGGTTGCTGTAAATTATTTTACCAAATAGGTGGAAGCTGGACCTCTCATTGATATGACGTATGACAAGGTCTATCAATTTATTTAGAAGAGTATTATTTGCGGATTTGGTCTCTCACATGCATTCATTACTGACCATGGAACCCAATTTGACAATGAGGAATTCGCTGTATATTGTCATTAATTCAATGTACAGAAGATCCGTTCTGCACCGGGCCATCCCCAGAGCAACAGGCAAACTGAAGTGACAAACAAAACCTTATTGAATGTTTTGAAAAAATGGTTGGATGATGCAAAGAGAAACTAGATTAACGAGCTACACTCTATGTTGTGGGCTTATCGCATTACACCGTGAATAACAACTGGGGAGTCTCCATACATGTTGACATTCGGGAGTGAAGTTGTCATACATGCTAAATTGGGTCTACCTACACATAGGGTACTTAATTTCAATTCTCCCATAAGCGACTTGATGAGGCGTTTAGACTTGGACATGCTCGAAGAAGTTAGGGAAGAAGCAGCAATCAGGAATGCATCATATCAACAATGAACATCCTTGTTCTACAACAAAAGGGTGAAGAAATGCGATTTGAAAGAGGGGGATTATGTGCTGAAGAAAGTAATCCAAAAGCAAAACAAACTGGAGGCCAACTGGCATGGACCTTACAGAGTAACTGAAGTTGTTCGTCCTGGGACATACGGAATTGAAACTTTGGAGGGAGAAGAATTCAAGAACGCATGGAATGCAGAGCATCTGCGCAAGTACTATTAGTAATTAAAATTTATATATAACACAGTTCTTTTAATATGAATAAAGTGATGTTTCGCCCATATTTCTTCCTTAGTTGAATTTTTTTTTTCGGAATATTAGTGTTACACACTACACAAACACAAATTAAGAGCAGCAACCACCAACTTCGGTTGGTCGGTAATTCGTTAACCACCAACTTCAGTTGGTCGGTAATTCATTGTAATTCAGCAACTACCAACTCCGGTTGGTCGGCAATTCAATACCCACCAACTCCGGTTAGTCGGTAATTCAATAACCACCAACTCTGGTTGGTTGGTACTAAACTAGGCAAGAAGATGGATGACCTCCAGGGGCATCCACTGTCTAGGCAATAAGGTAATCCTGATGACATTACTATAACTAAGCAGGAACATGGGATGAAAATCATTCCATTGCTTAGGCCCAAAGAGTTGCAAGTCACTATAAACAAGCAGGACATTTCGCCCTTATATATATATATATATTCACCAGTGAATAACAAAGACATTTTACAAAATATTTCTAAGAAAATGAAATTGTAAAGGAAACTAAACATCTCTTTATTAAAACCAAGCAGATTACGTACGATATGAAATTTGATTCATTACATAAAAATGTCCTATTCTATGGGTCTCTTTCCCTCTGTCTTTGAAACAGGTTCCACCCCAGATGGAAGATCATCTAATGCATAAGGAGAATTTATAAAGTTCATATCTCGCAGCATTCTAACATTATTTATGGATGGTTGATCAAGAAAGTGCTCTGGACGAGATATCTCAAAGTTTGAATGAAGACTATAATCACCGAGATACTTGGAGATCAAAATTCGAGGAATGGCACGGGCTGGAACCAACTACGATCAAGTTTGAAGGGAGGCACAGGTAAATCAAGAACTCCAGGTTCATAATAATCCCATAAGAAATGACATTGCTCCAGTTTCAGAACATATAAGGCAATCAACCATCCCTGTTTATATCCTTCATTGTTCGACTGTTGTAAACGGGCATCAAGATGATATAAAGATTTATTATATCCAGCCATCCAAAATTCCATGGGCTGCTTGTGAAATTGATAATTCAATCCCTCAAGTTACTCGTGGAGCTTCTTCACCAAAATTTCTTAACTTTCCAGAGCAGAACTCTGATTGGAGAGTTGGTCGGTGAAACTCTTAATCTTCTTAGACATTTATGTCAAAGCCTGATTCTTCGCCATCAGTTGAACGACTTGATTTTCTAAGGCCAATTGAGTTCTTATCTCATCAATAGTAACCCGACTAGCCTTTGCTCGTCCACGGGAAGAAGATCTTGCTCTACCACGAGCAGGTGTAGAAAGTCCAATTCATTTCAAAGTCTCTAACTCATCCCCTAAGTTAGAATTTTCTATATTTATAAAGGAAAAACCATCATCATTAATTGGGACCAAGGCTCCCGAAGAAGAAGCGGCAGCGGATTTGAGCTATTTTATTTCCTCCTGCAAAGAGATATTCTCTTTCTCTAGTAGCTTGGCAATATGGCTATGCTCTTTAATATCAAGATTTAACACACTTCCTTTTTCTCATGGGCTGAAATGTATTTGTCATATCCCCGATCAGAACTCAGTTATTGGCACTTTAGCTCGTAACCCTCATGTAGGAGTTTGCTGGATTATTTGTACTGTTGTTGAAGTTCCTCGATCGTTTCTTGAAGATCTTCAATCATTTCGTAATAGGCCACGTTGTTGGAAACAGCACGATCAAGTAGGCACTTCAAGTACTGGTAAGCATCAACTGCTCATTCAGAAGCACCTGATCCGAGGATGTCAATTATCTGGGCCTCAGTAAGGTATGCATGACCAGCTTTGAAATAGTCATTGCACTTCTTCATCAACTCTGTATCATTAGCTGATAAGAGTTCCATCCTGGCCACAAACTAGAAAAGAGAAAATGAAAAACAAAATCAACAATGATGCGAGCAGAGCAAGTAAGAGAGAAATTCCAGACGAATAACAAAAATTCATTTTTATTCATCACGATAAAGGAAAACACAGTTCAGGGTTACATCCAAGAAAACAACAAAATAAAAAGACCCGAACAAATCTAAACTTTCTCCTTATTTCCTACGACTTCTTCGGATGAAGGTGTTGGTTACTCGGAGAGCAAGGGCAGTTGCTCGGCAGATGTGCTAGCTTGTTGGACTTGCTCGGAGGGTTGGACAACAGCAATAACAGGACCTTCTCTCCTGTCATTATAGAAGACTCCTCTGATACAGCTTCATCTTCTTCTTCCCTAGGAGAGGGAGAAGGGCCATGAGTATGCTCCTAGAACAACTCAGAATCTTCAGTAACCTTCAAATTCTTTAAAGATGCTATCCATCCATCCATAAAATATTTAAAACTGGCATACTTAATTTGATAAGACATAATAGCCAGGCCCTTATTCCAACCCTTGTCCTAACCAGCACTAAAAGATTTTTTAACAGCAACTTTCTTTTTTGCTCTCTCTGAGGAAGTCTTTTCCCTAAGGAGCTCTTTGGCAAACTTTAGTTTTTCTTCTACCTCTGTCTTTTGTCGCTCAACATCTTGAAGCTTAGCAACATTTTCCTCAGCAGATTTAAGCTTGACCTCAAGCTCCTCTTTACGTTGTTCAGCATCCTTTAATTTCTTCTCTAACTCTTTGGAGGCAATCACAGCTTGATCTCGATTTAATTCAACAGACTTGAATTGTTTCTCCCATGCATTTTTGTCTTCCTCGTACTTCTGACGAGATTCCTTCAAAGATCGAGTTAATCCATCAAAAGCCTCTTCTATCCCACCCGAGGAGGTGGAAGCCAGGATGGCTTCATCTTTCTTAAAATTACAATTAAAACACGTCACGAGCTAAAAAAAAAAGAATTTTAATTAAATATATGAATATAGTACTAGAAGATAAAGGACTCAGGCTAACGATACTTACTGACGTAATGTGTTGGGCAGCCAAAGTAGTAATTCTCTCACAAGAAAAGGTATCTTCAATGCCTTGGAATTCTGGGACAGTCCAAGATCTGATCAAGCCCATGGAAGAGCTCGGAGGAATAAGAGATGGAACATTACCCTCAGCATTTGAAGGTTGAGAGATAGGTTCAACAGGTCTCTCGGTAGAACTTCTTTTCAATCTCCTCAGAGGAGCAAGATCACTTTTAATTAAGGGTGTTGTCTCTATTTGTGAAATGACAACAGTTTCACTCGAAGGTGTTGTCTGTTTTGGGGGAACATGGGGCTTCTTGCCAGTTTCCTTAGCAGCAGTAGAAGGGGGTACATATATATTCTTTGGTACATCTTGTTTGCTTTTCTTTGCCTCTTCAGTGGCAAAAGCAGACTTGTCAAAAAATACAGGAGCTTTCCTTCTCTTCATCAAGTCAGTAATAGGAGTACTTAAATCAGAAGAAAATCCTTCCACACTGGTTTCAGAAGTTGGTATCTGATCAAGATCAACCACCACAGGACGAGCAATGAAAGATGAGGTAGAGCTTATGTATCGCAATAAATAAGAAGCAGATCTAATGTGCCCCCCAGCAACTGATTGATGCAACCCCAGATAAGTTTTAAATGTTTTACATTAACATCAGTCTCTTTTGGAGGCTTCCTTTTACTATCAACTGTAACAAACAAAATTAATGTCAGTGATGCATTTCATCGAATACAAAGAAAATAAGATTTCAAAAATAAAAACAACCTATCCCATTTCCATAAGGTGGATACCTGGGACCTTGGTACACATCATTTTCATTTAATGGAGGGTGTTGCTAATTTTTCATCACAACCCCATGATCAAAATAGTCCCTATTCGCATCGGGAAGACACTACTTTCTATTTAAAAATAGTCCCTATTCGCATCGGGAAGATTGACAACTAAAGTTCTATTCGAAAACCTAGTTTTTAAATAGAAAGTAGTGTCGCTGGTAACCCATCTATAACAATAAATAATTTTTGGAATTCCCAAACGAGTTCCATGAAATTGATTCAACCTATATACGTCATTAACTACCTTCCATGTATTTGGAGCTACTCTTGCAGGTACAATATCGAAATATTGGCAAAACTCCAAACACAGGGGATTTGGTTGGAAAGAAAAAAGCCACACTCAGCTACAAAAAGACTTGGGAACCAATGTCCCTCCGCCAAATAAAGTAAATCAGAAGTACAAGAAAGTTCTTCCAAAATAACCCACGAAGGGATTGAAAACTCGGACCGAAATTTATCCAACTATTTAACAAGATAAACCATGGTGAATAAAGTAAATAAAGAAGAGGGACGAAAATATTACAGAAGAAAGAAAAATTACTTTGCATGAAAAGCCACCATTGAAATATGGCCTAAAAAGTGTGCATTGTTAAAATTAGCCAATGCCAAAGTAGTTGTGTTTGATATGAACATTCAAAAGAAAAGAAAAGAAAAGGAATATTACGTATGAGGAAGTTTGGGTGGATATATCAACGGGTTTACATAATGACAATGTATGCTAGTTATGCTATTTTTGTCATGACTCTATTGGTTTGTAGAATCATCAAAATTCTAGGATTGTGTATGTTTGTTCATTGGGTTCAATTTATCTTGTCACGTGAGGCTTTATTTAAGTTTGATAAAGTTTTGCAATCAAATAAGAACTCTGTGACCATGTTTAAGTGATTAGGTCTTGATTATTTTGTTGCTAGTTCACACCCCTTCACTTCCGTTTACCACATGTTATTTAGACACAGTTTTGTCATATGAGTGTCGAAATCTTAATGTATCTTATGTCGTGTATGGTGTTTATACCTATATATATGTGCGTGTGCGTTATTGGTATCTTTTGTGTGGGTGTGTGTGGGTGTGTGTGTATATATATATATATATATATATATATATATATATATGGTATTTTATTTGAGTCTTTCCCTTATTATTTAGTCCATGTACACTTTTTGTTGTTACAGGTATCCATCTTGTTGTGACTTGTGTTTGATATCACATGCTCTTGTTTTGTACATTTTAGTTGGTGTCATTTGTTTTGTCTATCGCATCTTAGTTGGTATCTATTGCTATTTTTGTGGACTAGTTGATTGATTGTTGTCATATTGGTTCATTGTGCTTATCACTTTACTTTACATTGCATTTTATACTTGTTCTTCCATTATTTATAACCCTCGTTTCATTTAGGGGGAGTATTTTATTTAACTGGGGAGAAATAGGCGTATATATGCTTTTTAATCTTTATTTATTCCTGAACAAAAAAAGGGGAGAAATTGTATCTAAACCTTTTAAATTTGGGGAGATCTAACTTAGGGGGAGACATCTTTCTTAGGTAGATCATGTTAGACGAAGTCGGAGTGTTTATTTAATAATGTTATTTATCTTGTTATATTCCATATGCTTTTAATGGTGTGTTTAAGTGTGCAGGATTTCATCCTTAGTGACATCCTTTAGAGCGGCAACGCATTTCATCCCATTTGTCTTGTCAAGTGTCTGTAATTTTTTATTTTGGGAGGGTTGTGTCCTTTTAGAAGAGCCTGATGGCCCATAGGATTTTTTTGCTTTGGGTTTTCTCCCGGAATAGCCAAAAGGGGGGATTTGTAAGGAAAAATTTTCAATCGAGTCAATTTGTATTATTGGCTTAATTCCGGACAAAACTAATTGAGTCATAGGCTAGATGTTTGTGGTATCCTTCCAAGCCTATGATGTTTGAAAGTTAAGTTGAAGACTTAGCGGCCAAGTCTGTAGTAAAGATTTTATCCTTGTCGGTTCATTCCATGTTTCACGTCATCAGCATTTTGATTCCAATGTCTCTAAAGGTATGAACGCATTTAATATATAGAGAGTCTTGGATATATTTTTATGGGTGTCCTTTTATTAAAATTTTGTCATAACGACTTTTCAAATTTCTCAGAAAATCATTTTCGAACTTTGCATAAAAGTTTTGGGCTTGAAAAGTGATTTTGGGTTTTCTGAATTGTCGTTCGAACTACATTTTTCTCGTTCAAACAAGGTCTTTCGAATGAACAACGAACGAGGTATCAAACGAATTTTTGTCATTTTTTTCTTATTTTTTCGTTAGAACTTTCGTTCGAACGAGATATCGAATGAGATTTTCCGTTTTAAATATGTTTTCTCGTTAGAAACTCATTCAAACCAAGTCGTTTGAACGACATTCAAATCTGTTCAAATGACCTGGGCAGTTTTTGTGTAGTTTCGTTTGTTTTTGTTTTTAACTGCCATTTTTACTACTAACTCTTTACCTGATTTAAAATGTGCGGGAACTAACATTTTTGTAAGGCTTTTTTAGAGATTTTCCAACACTTTGAGTGCAAAAACCTTTCTACCAAAAAGTCCCATTTTTTGTGTTGATTTTTCATGGATTAAATTCTTCCAAAACACAAATTTACACCCATAGTTTGTTTGATCCAAGTTCATATATATATATACTTGCTTTGAGATCTATAATTTGGCACCGGGTATTTTTCTCATCCCATAAAAGAGAAGTTTACCTACAGATGAGTCCATTCTTTATAAAGATTTGTGGTATGCATACGATGGAAAGTCCATCGTGTGTTATTTACGGTAGCTGAGCCCCATTGGTGGATTCCGGAGTTATCTACTTGGCAGAGGTTGAAGAACGAAGGAGCGTCAAGGTTTGAAGGGAGTCGAGTCGCTGTTGTAAGTTCTCTTGTCGTGTCTTTGTAAATATACCATACATAGTGGATTTGTAATAATGCTCGAACTCACTCTCTTGGCCCGTATTTTAGCTGACTAGGATTTATTACACCAAGCCCCGTTAATAAATTTGACCTTCTCATTATTTTAATGTTCCTTGATACCCATCTTTCAATATCCCAGGTATTAACCACAAGTTTATGTTCCCTCTCATTAAATTCCCTTAGTCCATGAATATATTCCAAGCCAAACAAATTAATGGAACAAAATGCCAAGGGCTTTGCAACGTCACTTGAATGAGACCACAAGTCGTTCGCGCGACATACTTGGTCATTCAAACGGCCGTCTGGGTTTTAGACTTCATCTCCTTCACCACGACTCCTGCTTCCCCAAAATTTCCCTTTTTCCGCCATTGATGAAACAAGCTTCTCGATCCTTACATACCTTAACCCAGTTAAAACAAACATAATACATGCATCTCATACTGGTTTTAATCCTCATAATAACCTTTAAATATCAACGATTTAGATTAAAATCTTCAATTCCAGTATTTGGGTTTCCACGAGTCCAAATACATTATTTTTCTAAAATTTGATTCTATTACCCGAATTAACCCGCAACATCCTTTGGGTTCCTCACACAATTTAGATTCCTACAACACCGAATCATAATATAACCTCAGGAGAACTTTTAATCTACACGATATACTCAAATTACCAAAACCCATTTCGTATAATAGCCCACTCTCAAAAATGAATTTCTTTATCATACCTACCATGATATGAATAGAAATACTGCAATTAAATTGAAAGCAAGTTTACCTACTCGCCTGAATAAATTCTTAGGGTCTGATTTCCTTTGATGTAGACAAAGATTTAACGAAGAACACACCCCTCTTCTCTTGGTTTGGCTCCCAATTTCTCCCTCTTTTCTCCTCTGCAAAACTAGGGTTTTATTATTGAGTTGTGCCTACCACAAACTCCCTAATGTAGGTTTTATATTGCTAATCCCGAAATTAAGAATATGGGCCAAGCCCAACTGACCCGAACACCCCCGTATGAGCCCAATTATGTCTAAAACGCCCCAAGACCTAATTACTATCCATGGGTACTCTTTTTCTACTATCTCGACCTATTCGGAATCAACCATGCACTCATAATCGTCATCCGAGTTACTTACTAAAATCTCCAACCTCGACCTCAAATTACAACACATATAAATTTTTAAAATAACATAAATTAATTAAAATTTTAATTCACCTAATTAATTAAATCCTCCAGATTAATTAAATCCTATGTCATCAAATTTATTAAATTCTATATCCTCATAAATACCGGGTATTACAACGCTCTCCTACGTGGAAACACACGCCTAGATAGGTTAGGTCGAGAGCCATATGGATCTATCACAAACTCGGGAACCGGCTCGGGTGTAACATGGGAAGTAGACTTACCATCATAACCTATTCCTAATCTCTCAACATTACCCAAAGCGGGACAGAGGAACCTCTTTTCAACCTTCTTAGATGTATCCTCTATAGTAACCTTTACCTCCCGGGCACGTTCGAGATCTCTCTCGAGTTGGGACACATGGGATTCAAGTTCACTTTTTCCCCAGCCTAAGGCAATCAACTACTCATAGAAATAAACCTTCACCTTCTTGAGTTGACTCGTCGATGCCTCATATCCCCTCAAAACTTCAATCTCTATCTCAAAATCTAACACCTTAAGACCTAACCCTTTATTAAACTTCTTCGACTTTAAGGTCTCGGCGTATAAATCTCTAAACGATTTTGGGAGATCGCTTTCATCCTCACTTTCAGTTTCACCTCACTCTTACTCGAAACACTCAAATCATCATCGGGGATGTCACGTATACAGGCGTCCTCATCATCGAGGGACAAACTAGATGTTCTTATATGACTAGCGAAAAAGGCGACACACATATCATGTGATGATTCATCCCTTGAATCATTCACCTCGACGTCACTATAGCTAAGAGTGGTTGTCATATCAATTTTCATGCCCTTTCTCTTTATCATAGTGGGACATTCAAACGCTTTATGCCCTTTGGCCTGGCCGCTCTCTTTGGCCTCCTCTTTCTTTTTATTTTTCCAAAAAGTCCTTTTATTGGAAGAATTTTCTTTGGAAATTTTGAGAAACTTTTTAAAATTTTTAGCAAACATGGCCACTTCATCAAAATCAAACTATCCCTCAGACTCAGACTCACAAACTCTCTCTTTCTTCTTCTTCTTAAACACTTCCTCGCCTTTTTTAGATTGTGCCTTAAGTGCAATCCCTATATCCTTAGACTTAATGATTTTGCAAAATATGTTGATCTCATAAGTTTGAAGGCTTCCTACGAGTTCTTCTAACCTAAGTGTATCAAATATCCCCAAAGAATTAAAATCATTGACTTTAGGAAAAAAAAACGGGATGGGAGTGACCTCAAAATATTTTTAACAACTCTCATCTCATTAATTTTCTCACCCAAATTAAAACTCGTATTGATTATATCCGATAACCTAGCATAAAACTCATCAAAACACTTGGACTCTGACATGGTAATATTCACAAACTGGGTGGTCAAATTTTGTAATTTTGATGCCTTAACCGCGTTGGTACCCTCATATGGATATTTCATGCCTCTTTTGACGTGGTTCAAGTCATAATACGAAAGAACTCGTCAGGGGTGACAGCTCTAAAAATAGAACTCAGGCCGCGAGAGCTATAGGTACTCCATTTATAGTCATCCTCAATACAGTCAGACATAGGTTTGGAATTGGTGACATTTTCAATGGTGACAGTGGTAGGAGTCCATCTTCTGTCACAACAAGCAAAACATGTTCAAGATCTCATACGGGCTTTCCAATAGGCACAATTCATGCCATCAAAGACTAGCATTCGATTACATAAGTTATCGACCAGAAAAATTGCAAAATTTCTTAAAAATAATTTTTCAAAAAAATTGATATCACAAATTTTTTTACGAAAAAAGGATCTCACGATAATTTGGTGAAACGTGCTCTGATACCAATTTGAGAATGCGTGATATCAATTATTGTTGAGATTTGCAAATTTTCAATTTTAAACTTATTTAATTAGAGTCAATCTTCAATCCATATTAATTAAACCCTAATCATGCATATATGTGGGTAAATCAAACATGCAGTCACAAATCAAGGGATAAACAAATTTGGAAAAAAACTTTTGGGTAAAACCTTTTATTTCACTATATAACGTAAATCGCAACTTACAAATTACATAGAGAAATCTACAATGAATTTTCCATAGAAAATTCACATAGACCGCAGCCTATCACCAACAAAAATTCCCTCGAGAACCTCAAGAACTGTAGCTCCTCCTTCAGCAGTGAATACCCATGGGTATCCCCAATGACTGCAGTCGTCAGCAAATAGCTCCCGCAAGAACTATCAATCCAATAGTAGATATCTCCTCTCTACAACAAAAACTTTGACAAGAAGTGTTTGGGTTCCAAAAAAATTTCACCAAAGTATATGGGATGATTTTATCAATCAAAAGCAAATTTTTGTGCCCTAAAAGTGAAGATCAAAATTCTACAAATTTGCAGTTTTCGTTTGGCAAAAGTCTTAGTGAAAAAGTCTTCTAAAATAAGTAATTATAGCAAAGCAAAATACTTAAGGCGGCGCGGGTAGTTCAACCGACTCTACGATGTCATTTGAAAGACATTAGATGTCGTTAGAAGGGACTTAAGAAATGACCTGATAAAAGTACGTGGTCGTTTGAAGTAGAAAAGGAATGACCTATCTCGCGACCTATCAAATGACATGTGATGTCGTTAGAAGGGGTCGTTTAAACGACATATTAATGTTAGTTGAACGACATTTCTTTGTCGTTAGAACGACATAAGCAAAAAATTAATATTTTAAAAAGCTCGCCTATAGGTCTTCCAAAAATTATTTTGACTTAGAAAAATGCCTTATTTTGATAAAAAAAACAATTTTAAAAAGTATCCCCATACTATCGTTAACCAAATTCAAAACTTAAACACAATCCTTCCCAAAATCAATCTTACAGATGTACGTTATTGAAGAAACTTGATATTCGGATCCGTCATCTTGAACAAATGACCGTGAACTTCCTTTGACAGTTGTAGCAGTATACAACATACTAAATGTAAAATCAGGACTATGAAAATTATGTCCTTACACCTTCCTCTGTCTCCGTACGCATCTATGATAGTACTCGTCTAGAAGTAATGGGTTCCATAAAACTCACACTTGGGGCTGGCCATATCAATCCTATGATAGAATTCCTAGTCATCAACATACTGCTTGCTTCAAATTGTTCCTTGGTCACCCTTGGCTCCACAGCAATCGAGGAGTATCCTCTTTTCTCCATTAGAAACTAAAATTCTTTGTTAATGGTCACGTCATCACCGTTCTAGGGAACGATGATAGTTCAGACACTTCTAGTCCCAACAATTCATTTCGAGAAATTTAGCATGGGACCAATGACATGCTCCTCTTCGGTTTCAGAATTGATCCACTCCCCGTCCCATCAGGGAACAACTTCAAAGATTTAGTCTGTCCAGAGCACAACCATTATGACAATGTCAATATGATCCAGATGTTAAATAACGTGCACTTCATGCCTGGAATGGAGCTAGGACGACGCCAACAAGGAATTCTTGGGCCCATATTCCTGAAAGAAGCCTTTCCCCCATGTGGCCTGGGCTACCAACCTTCACCTCCTGAACTCAAAGCACTCCGTCGACTGTGACCAAATAGAAGCCTAGAGGATAAAAAGATTGTGTCAAGGGACTCTCTGAATGGAAGATTTATCTAGGAGGGTGGAGACCTCCCCTTTGACGGGTTCTTAAAATCATGGTATGACCATGTTAACAAAAATATGAAACCAGGACTAGAGATATTCTATCAAGACATTAACACTTGGGTCTAAGACTATAAACATGAAGTGCAACCACTCACCAAGCAAACCATGGCAGTTAATAAAGATTCCGATGGTAGTAACTTTGAAGAATTATTTGACCTACAGACACTAGCGCTGAGTCTCTGCACAATCTGCTCAAATGCCGCACCATTAAACCCAACCTCTTTGATCACATCTGCTGATATGCCTTACCAAAACTGGAATGTTGTCCCAGTCCACCCTACCCAAATATAATCTAACCTTGATGTTTATCCTATTCAAATCTCTTCACCTATTATTATTTCACCTTTTTCTAGTATGACTGTAAATGAGACCTCTTTTGATGAAGTTCTCAACGCTGTTTTACCTGAAAATGAAATAAATAAGGATTTTGAGTATCTTTTTGTGCCTTACATTAATTGTGTTGATTTATAATCAAACAATTGATGATGATGCCTTTTGTAAATAAAAGACTCTTAACTAATCTCAATGAGGAAAAAATAAACAACATAATCGCGTTGAAACTAATGATGATGAGATTATTATTATTAATCTCGGTTTTAGTATCCACTAATGCGAGATTTGGATAGGGTCCACCTTTAATGAGTATGAGCGGGCACAATTTAAGGAACTACTGAAGGAATTCATAGATGTCTTAGCATGGTCTTATGATGACATTCCCGACATTGACCTAGAAATAGCTTAAATGAGATCATGACATTCCCAGAATGCAAACCATTCAAGAAGAACTCGAGGAATCTCCGATCCGAATGGTCTCTTAAGGTCAAAGAGGAAGTGGTCAAATAGTTATACGTGGGTTTCATTTGTGTGCTTGAATACCCAATATGGCTTGCTAACATCGTCCCCGTACCAAAGTCGGGAGTAAAATTATTCATGTGCGTCGACTACAAAGATTTGAATAAAGCATTTACAAAGGAAAATTACCCATTAACCAACATCGACATGATCGTGGATAATATATCCATTCATGACCTTAAATAATTTATCGATGGATTCGCCGAATATAACCAGATCAAGAGGCACCATAACCACCAGGAGAAAGTCTCCTTCATCACCCCATGTGGAACCTTCTGCTACATTGTTAAGCCATTGGACTCAAAAATGCCAGAGTTACCTACCAAAGGCCTGCCATAACTATCCTACACGACCTTATTCATGAAGAGGTCAAAGTCTATGTGCACTATATGATCATCAAGTCCAAGACTCAGAAAAATCATATTCCCGCCCTCCGAAAGTTCTTCGAGGGACTACGACAATACCAAATGCTGATAAATCTATAGAAGTGTGTTGTCGACATTACAAAAGGCAAACTTTTTGGGTTCATGGTTAGTGAGAAAGGAATTGAAGCGAACCCTACTAAGCTAAAATCCATACTTGAGATGGCACCACCCGGGATGGTAAAGGAAGCCCGAGAATTCTTGGGAAAATTATAAAATATTAGTCGATTCATCAGCTAACTGACCTCTATTTACGAATCCATTTTCAAACTTATTCAAAAGGATTTAACTTAAGTCTGGAATGAGGCTTACCAAAAACCCTTTTACCAAAGTAAGAGATATCTCACCTGGCCTCCGATGCTCATCCCTTCGCAGCTAAATCTCCCTCTCCTCTTATATGTGACTGTCACTGATACCGTATCAGAGGCTTTACTAACCCAATACATTGAAAAATCCGATAAGAAAAAATCCATTTACTACTCCAGTCTAAAATGGTAGAGTAAGAAGTCAACTACGCTGCTTTGGAGAAAGAATGTGTTGCCCTACTCTGTGTCTCATAAAAATTAGGGTACTACATGTTTGCCTTTACCATCAAACTATTATCCCGAATGAATCCCATTATAAACCTGCTAAAGAAACTTTCTCTGTCGAACCGAATGGCCCCTTAGTTAGTGTTGCTAACCGAGTTCAGTATTGTATACGTCGTGTAGGACGCCATGAAAGGGAGGTATATCTTTGACTATCTTACTTATTACCCCATAAAAGGAATTGATGTTTGGGTATCTAAATTTCCAGATGAAGATATTATCTTCACCTCTCAGGAGGATTTAGATGGAAGATGTTCTTTGATGGAGATGCCAGCAAAAAAGGATACCACATTGGGATACTCCTGATCGCCCCTAATGACTTTCACACCCTTATTGCCATTAAATTAAACATCCATTACACCAACAACATGACTGATTACGAGACATGCACCATCACTACACCAAATCCTGCGAATGGTCACGCTCAGTGGGTCGCGGACTTGGGCCGTGACCAGCTGTTCGCGGACTTGGGCCGTGACCCACTCAATACTTGGCGTGACCATATTTATTACCACACTAAATTATCGATGCTCATGAAGTAGTCACGGACCAAATCCCCGACCACTGTGGGTCACGGACTTGGGCCGTGACCAGGTCGTGACCATCTTGGTGCCAAACTCACGCTAAAATTCCCTCCAAGCTTGGTCGTGGAGGGGTCACGGCCCAAGTTCATGACCCATGGCATGACGAAGAAGATAGTACACACATTGAGGGTCACGGCTTAGAGTTGTGACCATTTATTAGTGTGGGTCACGGCTATGGGATGTGACCATACCTCATTCAAGAACTAGGGTTGATGAAAAAAGGTCACGCATCACAGATTGAGGGTCACGACTATGGGCCGTGACCATTTCTTGGTGTGGGTCACAGCTATGGGCCGTGACCATACCTCAATCAAGCATGGAAAAGGGTCACACATGGTGGGTCACGGCTCTAGGCCGTGACCAGGTCTGAAGAACCCAGCTCTGCCTTACCTTCATTTTAAGGGTCGCGCGTATGGGGTCAAGGCTCTTGGCTGTGACCAATTCTAGGTCTTAAAAAAAAAGGACCCGCCGATGCTTCTTATTTCATTTGGAGTAAGTCCGCTGCTTCTCAGTGCGATTTTGAGTTAGATTTTGGTTGGATTTGCAAGGGTTAAGCGATTTCAGTTGGTTTTCATTTGGATTAACCCCTGGTATGTGTTGATTCCTTTTGATTTCATTTGGATTTCGTGATTTCTATCTAAAGCCCTAATTTCAGTGTATGTATGTGTAGATTTATGTTTGTATGTGTGTATGTGTGTATGTATAGATTTATGTTTATATGTACGTATATGTATGTTTATGTGTGTAACTATGAACAAATAAATTGTTTTTTTGTCAATAAACCCTATATTGTATGTGTGTGTATGTATAGATTGTATGTGTGTGTGTGTATATATAGATTTATGTCAAAAAATATGTATAGATTGTATGTGTGTGTATGTATAGATTTATGTCAAAAAAAATATTAGGGTTTAGTGAACCTAAATAGTATGCGGTGGAGATGGGTGGAGACCGGGTTGGGAATTAGAAGCAACAAATAGTCCCTTAAGAATTCTGTAAGTGTTAATTTTGTTCTTGGCCTTGGTATTTTCAATTTGGTTTTAGATTTGTCCTTGTGAAAAAAAAGGAATAGATATATACCTGGTTTAATTAGATTGGTGTTGGTTATATTATAATATACCTGTTATGCCATTTTATATTATTGTTAAAATTGAATAAGTATTGGATTTTGAAATGTAATCAAAATCAATTGTAATCTTCTCAATATGTGTGCATCTTATTTTTTTCTCAGTAGTAATCCTTATATACGTGAAAGAAAATATCAATGAGGATTAACGAATTTCAATTGAAATAAGTTTATCACGAGTCAAGTTAGGGCAGTGAGTGACGCAATAAAATCACAGCACACACATAGAAATGAAAAGCCAACTGGTCCTAAACCATGTGATAAGTTCCTTAACAATTTGATTAGAAGCTTACAAATCGAATCTAATGATAGTGTACTAAAATAATTAAATATACCAAGTTGCATATCCATATAATTATAGCTCAAGACCAAGAGCATAATGTAAAAGTTCAGAGAATTTTTTGTTCCTCAATAAAATATATCTCAAAACTATCCAAGAAAAGCAGTACATAAGCTGCCGTATTAAATTATTATATATCTCTAAACCCATTACATTATTATATATTTCTAAAGCCATTACATTGTTAGAAGTTTGGTGTCAATGAGATTTGGTACTTCGTTCGGACAAGCCTTTTGACTTTGTTCAAATGACCCGACATGTAATTTGGGATAATAGGTGTTGGTTGATTCAATGGCTGATGGAATGAAGTTGATGGCAGGTGCATTTAAGACTGTTATAAAGGTATTCTTAGTCAATTTCATGATTAAAAAATAAAGTATTTAATAGAAAAAGAAACATAAAAGAAAAATATAAATTGTTACAAATCTTTATACTCATGCATTTTAGTCTGAGTATGTATTCCTCTTTATAGTTTTTGTTTATTTGATGATTGGAGTTTAGGATATCAGGTATTTTAAAGAGCAGGTTGGCCATCTTGAACAATCTTTGAGACACCTCCTCAGGATTACACCGATATGGAAAATCTAATTGATAGTCTTCAGGTATATATTCTCATTTGTATATTTACACATGGACACACTCTTATATTTGATTGCAATTTGTATACTTAATTTCTGGAATTTTAGGTTTTGATTGGATATATTCTCAATTGATTATGATTTTAGTTCCTCTTTCTTTAAAAAATTTATCACATAAATGTCTCTTCTTCAAAATAGTTCCCAAGATACTATAATTTTTTTAATGTTGTTTCAAGTTCACACTTTCTAGTGCTATATCAAGAAGTTAGGTGTGTGTGTGTGCCCCTTTTGAACAAGCTCTGGTTTTCTTCCTTTGGTTTTGAATTTGTTTTTTTGGTTCTACCATTTTTTTAATTGAACATAACTGTTTGCATAAAATTTATTATTTTTTCACTGTCATAGGATACATTGATGTTGGGGTCGAACTACTATCGAACATAATCTGAAATTGCATCGCTGCTGGCATAGAGAAGGTTCTGATTGGTGTTGGGTGTAACAAAATATCCAGGTAATGGATATACCTATGATGAACTTTATTTTAAGGTTAAATATGCATTGATTCAATTTTTTTAATTATTTTGGGTTTGGATCCTATTTATGATTAAACCCCGTAATTTTAATTCTTTTGTGCCCCCTATAGCTTGGGTATTGTTGGCTCATTTGTTTCTTGTCACTTCCAGTGGGGGGGGGGGGGGGGGGGAGTACATAACTTTTGAACAAAGAATAGTTAGGGTTAACACTAGAAAAAGAAGGCATTATCCAATGGATTGCCACTTTCTTGGTTTAAGGCTCGTCAATTTCTCTGCAATGGTCCACATTAAACTAATTGGTAACCATTTGTTTATTATCTTAAAGATATTCTTGATTAGTCTGAGATGAATAGGAGAGATATGAAAATGGGAATAAAAATTAGTCATGGTTCGATAGTTATTCTTGGGTTTGCAATTTGTGGCCCCTCATCTTATTCACTTGTCGCACGGGACCAATGTGACTTGTAAGAACCGATCGCGTAGTCACGGGCTCCCGGTTTGAGCAGAAAAACATGCCATCGAAGGGTGAAAATGTAAAACAACCACAAAATGGTCCGGTAAGAGTCACCAACACCTCACACGGGACCAATGTGACTCGTAGGAACCGACCGGGTAGTCACGGGGCTCCCGATTTTAGTGTACGACATAAATTTGCACAAAGTTATACCTGAGCATAAAAACATGCCATCGAAGGGTGAAAACGTAAAGCAAACACAAAACGGTTCCGTAAGAGTCACGAACACCTCACACGGGACCAATGTGACTCGTAGGAACCGACCACGTAGTCACGGGGCTCCCGGCTTGAGTGTACGACGTAAATTTGCAACAAAATAAACTTAAGCATAAAATTATGCCATCGAAGGGTGAAAACATAAAACATCCTTAAAATGGTATCATAAGAGGCACGAACACCTTGAACGGGACCAATGTAACTCTTAGGAACCGACCGCATAGTCACGAGGCTCCCGGTTGGAGTGTATGACGTAAATTTGAAAAAAATTAGACTTAAAACATAAAAACATGCCATCGAATGGTGAAAAAGTAAAACAAACACAAAATGGTCCTGTAAGAGTCACGAACACCTCACACGGGACCAATGTGAGTCGTAGGAATTGATCGCGTAGTCACGGGCCTCTCGGTTTGAGTGTACGAAGTAAATTTTATAAAAATTAGACTTAAGCATAAAAACATGCCATCAAAGGGTGAAAACGTAAAACAACCTTAAAACGGTCCTGTAAGAGTCACGAACCCCTCGCACGGGACCAATGTGACTCGTAGAAACCAACCGCGTGGTCACGGGGCTCCCGATTTGAGTGTACGACATAAATTTGCAAAAGTTAGACTTAAGCATAAAAACATGCCATTGAATGGTGAAAACGTAAAACAACCTTAAAACGGCCCCATAAGAGTCACGAACACCTCACACGGGACCAATGTAACTCGTAGGAACAGACGGCGTAGTCACGGGGTTGTCGGTTTGAGTGTACAACGTAAATTTACAAAAAGTTAGACTTAAGCATAAAAAATACGCCATCGAAGGGTGAAAATGTAAAACAACCACAAAACGGTTTCGTAAGAGTCACAAACATCTCGCATGGGACCAATATAAGTCGTAGGAATCGACTGTGTAGTCACGACGCTCCCGATTTGAGTGTACGACATAAATTTGCAAAACGTTAGACTTAAGCATCAAAACTTGCCATCGAAGGGTTAAAATATAAAACAAGCACAAAATGATCCCGTAAGAGTAATGAACACCTCGTGCCGGACCAATGTGACTCGTAGGAACCGATCGCATAGTCATGGAGCTCCTGGGTTGAGTGTACGACGTAAATTTGTAAAAAAATAAACTTAAGCATAAAAATATGCCATCGAAGGGTGAAAACGTAAAATAGCCTTAAAACGGTTCGGTAAGAGTCACGAACACCTCACACGGGACCAATGTAACTTGTAGAAACCGACTACATAGTCACAAGGCTCCCGGTTGGAGTGTACGATGTAAATTGGGAAAAAAATAGACTTAAAGCATAAAAACATGCCATCGAAATGTGCAAACATAAAATGAACACAAAACGGTCCCGTAAGCATCACAAACACCTCGCATGGGACCAATGTGACTCGTAGGAATCGATCGCGTTGTCACGGGGCTCTCGGTTTGAGTGTACGATGGAAATTTGATAAAAATTAGACTTAAGCATAAAAACGTGTCATCGAAGGGTGAAAATGTAAAATAGCCTTAAAACGGCCCCGTAAAAGTTACGAACCCCTTGCACGGGACCAATGTGACTCGTAGGAACCGATCGCGTAGTCACGGGGTTCCCGATTTGAGTGTACGCCATAAATTTGTAAAAAAATAGACTTAAGCATAAAAACATGCCATCGAAGGGTGAAAACGCAAAACATACTTAAAACGGTCCCGTAAGAGTCACGAACACCTCACACGGGATCAATGTAACTCATAGGAACCAACCGCGTAGTTGCGGGGCTCCAGGTTGGAGTGTATGACATAAATTTGTAAAAAGTTAGACTTAAGCATAAAAACACGCCATCGAAGGGTCAAAATGTAAAACAGCCATAAAACGGTCTGGTAAGAGTCACAAACACCTCGCACGGGACCAATGCAACTCGTAGGAACCGACCGCGTAGTCACAGGGCTCCCGGTTGAAGTGTACGATGTAAATTTTTAAAAAGTTAGACTTAAGCATAAAATCAGGCCACCGAATGGTGAAAACGCAAAACGAACACAAAACGGTCCAGTAATAGTCAAGAACATCTTGCACGGGACCAATGTGAGTCGTAGGAACCGGCCGCTTATATATATATATATATGGTATATATATACTGCATATATATACTGATGTATATATGCATATATATACTGCATATATACTGGTATATATTTGAATATATATACAGTTATATACATGCATATATAGTTATATATATACTATATATACTGCATATATAGTATATATATAACTGGTATATATGTAGTGTGTGTATATATATATATATATATATATATAATGAAAATGGAAAACAGTCACAAAACGGTCCAGTGAGTGGCACTAACACCTCGTACGGGACCAATGTAACTCGTACGAACCTATCGAGTAGTCACCGGGCTCCCCGTTTGAGTATACGGCGATAATTGGCAAAATTTAAACTTATGGATAAAAACATGGCGTCAAGGGGTGAAAACGTAAAATAACCCCAAAACAGTCCCATAAGAGGCACGACCACCTCGCATAGGACCAATGTAACTTGTACGAACCGACCGCGTAGTCATCGGACTCCCCGTTTTGGTATACGATGAGAATTTGTAAAAAATTAGACTTGGGCAAAAAAAACTTGGCGTCTAGGGGTGAAAGCGTAAAACATCCACAAAATGGTTTCGTAAGAGGCCCGACCACCTCTTACGGGATCAATGTAACTCGTAGGAGCTAACCACGCAGTCGCTGGACTCCTGGTTTGAGAATACGACGATAATTTGCATATTTCTAGACTTAGGTTTAAAGACATGGCGTTTGAGGGTGAAAATGCAAAATAGCCCCCGAGCGGTCCCATGGAAGGCACTAACGCCTCCCACGGGACCCATGTGACTCATAGGAACTGACTGCGCAGCCACAGGACTCCCGGTTTGAGAATACGATGATAATTTGCATATTTTTGGACTTAGGCTTAAAAACATGACGTTAGAGGGTGAAAACCCAAACCAGCTCCTGAATGACACCCTGGGAGGTACCAACGCCTCTCAAGAGACCAATGTAACTCGTAGGAACTGACCGCGCAGCCACGGGACTCCCAGTTTGAGAATATGATGGTAATTTGAATACTTCTATACTTAGACTTAAAAACATGGCGTTAGTGGATGAAAACTCGAAACAACCCCCGAACGGCCCCGTAGGTGGCACTAACACCACTCACGGGACCAATGTAACTTGTAGGAACTGACCGCACAGCTGCGGGACACCCGGTTTGAGAATACGATGATAATTTGCATATTTCTAGACTTTGACTTAAAAATATGGCGTTAGAGGGTGAAAATCCAAAATAGCCCCCCAAACGGCCCCGTGAGAGGCACCAACACCTCCCACGGGACCAATGTAACTTGTAGGAATAGACCGCGTAGCCACGGGACTCACAGTTTGAGAATATAATGATAATTTGCATATTTATAGACTTAGGCTTAAAAATATGGCGTTAGAGGGTGAAAAGCCAAAACAACCCCCGAACGGCCCCGTAGGAGGCACCAATACCTCCCACGGGACCAATGTAACTTGTAGGAATTGACCACGTAGTCACGGGATTCCCGGTTTGAGAATACGATGGTAATTTGAATACTTCTAGACTTAGGCCTAAAAACATGACGTTAGTGGGTGAAAACCCGAAACAACCCCCGAACGGCCCCGTGGATGGCACCAACACCTCCCATGAGACCAATGTGACTCGTAGGAACTGATCGCACAGCCACGGGACTCTCGGTTTGAGAATACGACGATAATTTAAATATTTCTAGACTTAGGTTTAAAAACATGTCGTTAGTGGGTGAAAACTCGAAACGCCCCCCGAACGGCTCTGTGGGTGGCACCAACACCTCCCACGGGACCAATGTGACTAGTAGGAACTGACTGCATAGCCACGGAACTCCCAGTTTGAGAGTACGATGATAATTTGTATATTTTTAGAGTTAGGCTTAAAAACATGGCGCTAGAGGATGAAGACCCAAAATAGCCCCCGAACGGCCCCGTGGGAGGCACCAACACCTCCCACGGAACCAATGTACCTCATAGGAACTGATCGCGCAACCACGGGACTCCTGGTTTGAGAATACATAGGTAATTTGAATATTTCTAGTCTTAGACAAAACATGGCGTTAGTGGGTAAAAATCCAAAACATCCCCCGACGGGCCCCGTGGGTGGTACCAACACCTCCCACGGGACCAATGTAAGTCGTAGGAAATGACCATGCAGCCACGGGACTCCCGGTTTGATAATACGATGATAATTTGCATATTTCTAGACTTAGGCTTAAAAACATGGCGTTAGAGGGTGGAAACCCAAAACAGCAACCGAGCGGCCCCGTGGGAGGTACCAACACCTCCCACGGGACCAATGTAATTCGTAGTAGCTGATTGCGCAGCCACGGGACTCCCGGTTTGAGAATACGACGGTGATTTAAATATTTCTAGACTTAGGCAAAACATGGCGTTAGTGGGTGAAAATCCGAAACAGCCCCCGAACTGCCCTGGGGGTGGCACCAACACCTCCCATGGGACCAATGTAACTCGTAGGAACTGGCCATGCAGTCGCGGGACTCCCAGTTTGATAATACGATGATAATTTGCATATTTCTAGACTTAGGCTTAAAAACATGGCGTTAGAGGGTGAAAACCCAAAACAGCCCTCGAACGGCCTCGTGGGAGGCACCCACACCTCTCATGGGACCAATGTAACTCGTAGGAACTGATCGCACAGCCACGGAACTCCCGATCTATGAAAACGATGGTAATTTGCATATTTTTAGACTTAGACTTAAAAAATGGCGTTAGTGGGTGAAAACTCGAAACAGCCCCCGGACGGCCCTGGGAGTGGCACCAACACCTCCGACGGGACCAATGTGACTCGTAGGAACTGACCGCGCATCCACGGGACTCCCAATTTGAGAATACGAAGATAATTTGCATATATATAGACTTAGGCTTAAAAACATGGCGTTAGAAGGTGAAAACCCAAAACAGCTCGAACGGCCCCGTGGGAGGCACCAACACCTCCCACGGAACCAATGTAACTCATAGGAACTGATCGTGCAGCCACGTGACTCCCAATTTGAGAATACGATGATAATTTGCATATTTCTAGACTTAGGCAAAACATGGCGTTAGTGGGGAAAAACGCGAAACAATCCCGAACGGCCCTGTGGGTGGCACCAACACCTCCCACTGGACCAATGTAACTCCTAGAACTGACCATACGACCACACGACTACCGGTTTGAGAATACGAGGATAATTTACATATTTCTATACTTAGGCTTAAAAACATGGCGTTAGAGAGTGAAAACTCAAAACAGCCCCCGAACGGCCCCATGGGAGGCACCATTTGGGTGAAATTGATTTATACTTAAACATGTTATACAGTGTGTAGTCGATGAGTATTTTGGATCGAAGGATCCAAAAGTTTCACTCCAGGAAGATACCACTAGTGAGGATACAACGGAATCATCATAACGAGGAGGAGTCCAATTGGGAGCATGAGGATTTGAGGAGGCAACAATATTTCCATCGATTTTGATTCTGTTATCTAAGTTATTACTAGAGTTTGACACATTCTTACTTGCGGTGCTTATTTTGACTCATTCTTATACGTGGAGATTAGCTAGACTCGTTATATAAGGAGATAGTTGACTCATTTTATATGAGAAAATAGCTGACTCATTTTATATGAGAATATAGTTTGAGTAATTTTATATGGGGAGATAGTTTGACTCACTTTATATGAGGATATAGTTTGACTCATTTTATATGAGGAGATAGTTTTTTACTCATTTTATATGAGAAGATAATTTTGAATCACTCTACATTAGGTAAAAGAAAGTTTTGGGTAATAAATTTTGACTCAAGTAAGTAAAGGATTTATTATGAATTTTAAGGACGAATTTCTTTTTGTTAGGAGGTAAGATTATATTACCCCATAATTTTAAAAGATTTTCCGGTAATTTTAAAGGAATTTCTAATTAATTAATTGTGGAAAGTTGTGAATTTTAAATAATTTGAAATAATTATTCTAAGTGAAAACTGGAATTTTGTAATTATTGGAGTGAGAAATAAAGTTTTATGATAAACATTGAAGTTAGAACAATTTTATGGGGTTTAATTGTAATTTGGAATTTATTAAAGTAAATTGTATTAAAATAATAATTAAATAAAAGAGAGAGTTTTACTTAAGAGTTTGATACCCCAAAAAAATCCATAAATAGATTGATCGGGTCTACGATAAAAATCACGGGAGTCAAAATTTTTGGTAACATTCTTATCATAAGAAATAAACAAGAATCGAAAGAACAAGGACAATATAATAAAATACTAAATCCTCACAAAATCAACTCTGATACCAATCACCAACCAAATAACATAAATCATCTCGGAATATAAATATACATGTAAAACCAAATGAAAATAAAGGAGTATAATAAAAGGATGAGCAACACTTGCTCGACTCCTACAATCTTGGGATTAATAAATGGGACGTCGCCAAAGATGCTCCTCCAATGATCCTTCATCTATAGGAACTACCACAACAGTGACACGTCAAAACAATTTTACAAGAAAATGTAAACATGAAGCGTATGTAGAATAGGATTATAATTAAATGTGTCCACGTCATAACTACACATCTTCCTCTTATGTTTTAACATATTTTAAATTATTAGTTACCCAACATAATAACCTAAAATATCATTCAGTTCTAAATCCGAACCCATATATCGCCCATGTGATTAAAGTTTTACATCTTCATTCTTTAATCTTTAGTTTTGTCTTTTTCATTTTTGTAGTTTAACCCTCCGGTTCATCTCAATAAATAACCAATATACCAATAACAGGTTTATATCTCAAGTCTTTACACATTTGACTATCCCATGCTAGTAATACAATATAGACATCTCTAGAAAATGTATTACATAAGTATGACACATAAATATGTAGGTGGACACCCCTACTATAAGTCACATACATCATTAGTATAACCCATAAGCCGGTACAATTATCTTTGGTTCCGCCACACAACAATTACGTATTGTAGGAGAAAGATTCCACTCACATCTAACATCCATACGAAGGTACAATCTTAGGCTTGTACAAATAAATGAGCATCTCTCACACCTACACATAATGAATTCATACTTTTATTTACCGGGATCTCTCGTACGTACTAGGTACTAGTCTTAGGCCATCCCAAGCCAAGACCTTAACACAGTCAAGGGATAAATAACCACGTCTACCCACCAATCATAAATCCTATCGTACATAAGACTTATGAAAGAAAACTCCCCAAATACACTCTCAGTCGTGGGTACATAGACATGTGACCCGGGGTAAAAATATGACCAAGGAAGAGCATGTCTACTCACTAGGGTACCAATGTAGTCGGCGTCACATGTGTCCCCCTTATGGATCCCTCCTAGTACGATATTCCAAGAGCACTCACACATGGTATGCATGTCACATAAAACACACAAGAAATCACAACCCTCACTAACGTGTTAAATCATACACATACATAACCTTATTAATGGGTTAAGGTAAAACATATACACATACCTACCCTAACTTTATCGGGTCATACTAGCATCGTTATCATGGAAACGTATATCACATTTATAACCTTATACAAATCCCATAATAAATTAACCCTAACCTCTTGAGTTCCCAATTCTAGGTTTATTTCCACCTTACCCTATATTCAAAATACTCAATTACAAAATTCACCTTAATTAGCCCTAGTTCAAATCTCCTAAGGCATTGCATCTGGGAATAAATTGATACCTAATAATATATGAATCTATCGACCATTATAACTATCTGTCCCTAATGGTTGTTAACCATATTCCCAGTCTCACACAAATGAAAAATGCTCCACAAGTCAATCACAACGGCTCTGATAATCCCGACTAACAAGCCCAACCCTTTAACTTACGAATTCCCAATCAACAAACCCATTCTACATTCGGTCCTACCCTCAAGAGCCAAAACCTCCATTTAACACCTTAGAAACAATGATTTTCCCGATATTCAAATACCCCAAAATTGATTTCCAGCGATGCAAATTGTAAGAATATACCCCTATTCAATAACTACAAAAAAATCATAGGCTGGCAAACCCTATCCCTAGGTTTAAAACCCAAAATTCCATTTAATACAACAAAATCCCCCACCTAGGCCATACTTATTACCACCGATCGACCGGGGCCCTGAGACCCGTCAACCGATTAACAAAGTGATATCCTAATTTTTCCCTTTACGGGTTTCTTCATCTTCAACTCCAATTTTCTTCTCTCAAACCTCCATTAATGAACCTTGAAACATCATCCAAGCACCCAATTAACATTCAATTGACAAAACCACTTCAAAATAACCATTCAAACCTAATTCGATCATCAAATCCAAAATCTAACCCCATATTCAACAAAACACCAATTCAACATCTTAGAACCCTAATTTATCCAATTCTACAAATTTCCATGGAATGATTCAAGTAAACATAGGGTTTTTTATATGATTCTCAATATGAAACAGATTCAAATCATAATCTATTAGTTTTACACCAAATTTATGAGGAAAATAAACACTATAAAGGGGATTTAATCTAATTAACATTTAGACTAGATTAATCTTTAATTTAAACTAATTAATCATTCAAATCAGATTTAGGTTACAAATATGTTTAGGTTTTAATGAATAATTACGATAATAACACAAATTCAATCATAATCATATTTTATATAGAACTTAGTTTATGGATTGATTAGGAAATCAATCCCTAATTCCCATAAACCATCTTCTCCTCTTGGTACTTTCTCTTTCTAGCCCCTCCACTTCTTCCCCAATTGTGTTATGTGTTAAAATGAGATCCCTAAATGACTCCTTAGAATAATGAATCCTGAAATTAGGGTTGGGTTCCAAATGGACCTCACCTAAAAGAGACCAAAAATAACTCTAAATGACTTTAAACCATGCGTGAGCGATATACTAACCCAATAGGCTTGTAAACCATTGTTTTAAATTATAAATAGACATTCTACGCATTCCAAAATCCAATTACCAAATATACACCAAAAAATAACTAACAACTCAGTTATTTAATAATTTCTCGATGTGAGTCTGAATATTAATTAATTCAACTAATTAATAACCATATCTTAAGTCCAAATTCCAATCCAACTTAAATGACACATCAAAATATATATGGTGACATCTCTAGTCAGAATAAGCACGCATAATTAATTTTCCCAATTTAATTAATTAAATAATGTGCATAAAAATACGGGGCATTACATTATTTTTTCCCATCGAACAAGGAATTTTGTCCTCATAATATTAATTCATTATATTCCTAGTTGAAAATTTAACTTTAGGAAGGCCTAAGACTATACCTAGAATGCACGAGAAATCCCCTAAGGTAATAAGAGTAGGACTTTTGTTACGTTTGGGCATGAGAAATTCTCATTTATTTATACAAGTCGAAGGTTGTACCTCTATATGGACATTGCACGTGAGTATAGTCTTTCTCATACAATATATTATGTGGCGGGACCAGAGATAGTTGTATCGATTTATGTGTTATACTTGTGATGTATGTGACTTATACTAAGGATGACCACCTACATACTTATTCAGGCTTATGTATTACATAAACTAGAGATGTATATATTGTATTATTGGCATTAGATAGTCAAATATATATAGACTTGAGATATAAGCATGTTATTGGTATATTGGTTATTGAGTGAGATAAATTGTAGGTTTGACACTACAACACAACTTATGTTTTAAAATGAAAGAGATAAACCTAAAGATTGTGACACCTCGCCTAATACAATACTGAGTGATCAGTCTTATATCAAATTAAACAGGAATCTCATCTAGCTTATTCTTAGCATCACTGTCAAAAACTTTTTAAAACTTACTAACCACCTAGTATTCAAAAGACATGGTGCCAAATTTTATCTTTTTTCAATTAACATCTCTAACAACATGCGAACTAATATATAAATTAACCATTCACACAACCACTGAAACAGTAATTCAGAAAAGGAATAAATATAATCCTTGCCGAGACAGCCACCGGCAACAAATCAAATACCAAAAATAAACCATAAGAGGAATAACTGAATGCATCATTTAATTGAAATGAAATGGAACAACTAGGGCTACATGCCCCAATGTAATACTGACTGCATCCTACTCTATGAATGAAATGACTGAAGTGGATAACTCAAAGTCCTGCAACATCCATATGTGTCACTACTGCATAACCCTGGAATAAAAGAATTCTGGCATCCCTGTGGCTAGACACCTAATTGTTGTCCGAATTAATCTATAATATTCTCCATTTTGGGATTATGAGCCGTCTAAAAAGGGCTTGAACACTTATTTGGGCGCTCAAATGTGTCTAGAAAAGTCCCGAAACCCACTCTTTTCTAACTATTTCAACCCATCCGGACTAAACCGTGCACTCCGAATTGCCGTTCAAATTAATTTATAACATTCTCCAAATTTTTTACCTCAAAATGCTACGCAAAATAGTCCAAATGATTAAATCTCAATTCGCCAAAATAATAAATTTCTCAAATTTAAAAGTTTCCTAAATTACGAATTTAATTCCTCATAATAAAATAAATTCTTTCTCTCCAAAAATATTATCTAATTAAAGGTCCTTGAATTTACAGGGTGTTACATACTTCCCCCCTTATAATGAAATTTTGTCCTCGAAATTCGTATAAGCCTAGTGTGGCCATCCCCGATCCTCACGACGGGCGGGTAGAGTGAGGATCCTAGGTCCCACGCGTCCCTCTCGGGAGTACTTCGGCCGACGTCGTTGATGAGGTGAAAAATGTAAAGAGATGGAGTCGCCAGTCTATTTTACTCAAAACAGACAAAAGGAAGGGAGCCATCCTGAAGGACAACATCCAAGGACATACTGATACATATGAAACCAAAATGATTCGAGAAGGGTCTGGAGGCTAAGTTAAGAAATGGGAAGGTGTTAGGCACCAATTCTGCCCTTACGGTCTCTCATGGTTTTTTGCTATTTCCCTTTATTTTTCTCGTGATATGTGTGCATGTGTATATATAGTGGAGATAGGGATCCTCGGCTTGTATCATGGGAGAGATAAAGTGAGTCATCCTTAGGAAGGTTCATAGAAATAATATTAGAAAATAGGATTTATGCGATCATCCTTGCGTTGATCATTATAATGGAACGATAACGTATGTGGAATAATACGCAACTAAGAACAAATATATGCATATATAAATATATGTAATCTAAAAGAATTGAGTTTAGAGAAAATAGAAAATGAGAGAAAAAGTGAGAATAGGACTCAAGTCTCGGGTTTTACCCCGAGACGCCTACGTAGCCTATAGAGGAATCAAAGTCCACGTAGTTCGCATGCAAAACGAGGGGGTGGGGTT
Organism: Sambucus nigra; assembly: GCA_949130495.1. Classification (NCBI taxonomy): domain Eukaryota; kingdom Viridiplantae; phylum Streptophyta; class Magnoliopsida; order Dipsacales; family Adoxaceae; genus Sambucus; species Sambucus nigra. The sequence continues at coordinate 643,606,421 of OX422207.1, read as the reverse complement.
TATCCCATAAATCCAAACAGGGACTTCTCTTATTTGTGTGTTGTGTGTGTAAAAAAGTGTTTTAGGTGTGAGAAACTTTTTCTTATTTTTTGGGTTTTTTATTTGTATGAAAATAAGAGATGTGCAATAATACTAAGTAAAATGTATATTAGGGTATGTGAGATAATAGAATAAAAGTGCTAAATAATAAAAAAATAATGCTAATATATGAGAATCTAAGGAGAGAATTGAAAAAATTGGACCTTCTTGAAGATCTTGAGATTGACCTTGAGTGTTGGATAGAAGCCCTTGCATTTGGATGAAGATGGAGGGTAATGAATTCACCAATTTTGATGAAAAGGATGATGAAAAGTGAAGGATCGAAAGGGATTTGGATGTGGAAATCACGCTGACTTCGAGAGAGGTTTTCTGAATTTTCTCAGAGTGATGTCTATCAGATCTGGGCTCCCTTTGCAATGAGGTCAAGGCCTCCTTTTATAGGCCCGTGGCATTGCTGATTGGCATATCCCTTATCCTGCCAATCGGAAGGTACATTTAGGCACACTGTTGATAGGCAGGGTCTCGGACCTGCCATTTGGTAGTGTTCTTCGGGCCTTTTTGGAAAATCGGTCGCTGAGCGCAAACCATTGATTCAAATCGTGCACGGGGTAGACCGTTGGAAAGGTAATTCAAATACCTTCAAAAGTCCTGTGGACTGCTCCCAGTTTTGGGAGTTGACTTTGGGTCAAATGTGGCTCAGAAGAGCTCGTCGGTCCTTTGGACGAGAAAACTTCAGACGCAAACGGATCGTTCGTCCGCATGGTAAGTCAGAATCGCATGTGGGGCAGACGATTGGAAATTTTAGGAGATGTACTTCAACATTCCAAAGAGTTTGATCCGGTTCGGGGAGTTAACTTTGGTCAGCAGGTCCTTGAAAGCATTTGGTGACCTCTCGGAGTAAAATGAATCGTTCCTCCGTACCATAAGTCAGAATCGTGCACAGAGCAGACCATTGGAAATGGGTTTCAGTTACCTTTGAAGATTCATTCAGTCTAGGTCGAGCTGAATATTTGACTTAGGTCAAACGAACCCCGGGAGGGCCCGGTGGCCTCTAGATCAGGTTTGGGGGGAAAACGGGTCGCTCATCCGCATGGTAAGTCAGAATCGCACACGAGATGGACCGTTGGAAAGAGTTTTTAGTTCCCTTTGAAGATTCATTCAGTCTCGATTGGGATGAAGAGTTTAACTTTTGGTCAAACGGAGCCTGGGAGCATTCGATGGCCTTTAGGTCGGTACTCGGGGTATGACCTGGGTTTGCAGTGATGAAAGGAGGTGTTAGGAACCTAAGGAGAGTTTTGGGGGTAATAGAATGGGGTGTCTACACCTAGTACTCCCAATTTAACCTAGTTTCGTAATCACTTACCCTTCGCATTGCTACATAAAGTTCTTAAGCGAATGAAATTAACCAGAGTGCCCATGCACCCTGTACCTGTGCTTAACCGCACGAAATGAAACCTGAATTTTACCATCCCTTAAACTGTAATATAACTTCAATCCCACAGTTATAACATCCCAAATATCCTTCTCTCGGCATAAAAGTATATGTATCCACTCTTTAGTTAAAAAGGACAACATACACTACCGCGCCCTTACTATCATCATTTTCCTTGCGCAAAAATAAAACCCAAGATATATCTCCCCGCTCAATAATAAGTCCAACCACCCTGAATTCAAAAATGTCACTACCCCTCGGGATTTCAATTAACAATATTAATACATTAGTATGCAACACATTTTAACATATATAACCGTATATATGCGCTAGACCCTATCTCAGGTGAAACCTAGCATCGATAATTCATACCCTGGTACCGCTAACGTCCAGTCTTACTATAACTATCCACTATATCCCTAAACTATAGCTTCATAGTTTAAACTTGGAAAAATATCCACGTTAATCCCATAATTCTCGAAAGTAGAAATCTCTCGTATAATGCAACCTTCCTCTTAGTTTATCTTCCACTCTCTTGTGGTTAACACCAAATAACCCCGTTATCCCACGGTACTTAAATATATACACTATGTCTACTTCGGCCAGCACATTCACTAATATCTGTCTCACTCGTGAATCCAAGTGATAACAAATCATAAGTTGTGACGTACTCAATGTCACTTCCAAACACACCCCCACACTTCAACGTTCCATAATTCGAGGAACATATTATTCCCATTTATTTGGAATATACCCAATATCATCGCCTTTCCGTCTTCTCCCTGAATATGCTAAGTATCTACACGGTAGAGACTCTGGCTCCTCCCAGGGTGCCTATACACCCTATATCTCGTGCATTTTTCCACAAACCTCCGATCATCAGATACGTAACCATATTTATTTCAAGTTCCTCTCCCGCATTTTAGATGTGGCTATATCCTCCAAATGTTTTCGATGACCTTACCCATTACTATTCAATTCGTCACGATATTACCCCACCAATTAACTTATAGTGCAAAACTTCGCAGTGTTTCTTTCGCAACACTTCCCGGCTCCACTGGCCCTATCTCTTAGTGACTCTCTGCTCAATATATTTTCTCCACATATTCACTATTTATCATAAAATCTGATGACCTTTATTCCAATGACGTCTTCCCACTTCCAGCATTTTATCAAGGCTTATGCGTATAACACTTCCCAGCAAAGACCAAAAGAAGTTTTCCAAATGCACTATTCCTCAGCATTATCGGTCCTTGCTTTTTATTGAACCCAAAGCATATCCTCGGGACTCTCAAACTTTTACCCTATATTCACAAGTCTAATAATGGACTCCCATGTCTCTAAAGGAGTCAGGCTTTTTTATGCTCGCACTATTACTAAGCCCTTAGTGCTAAATATTAATAACTAGCTAGATCTCTCAGCTCAACGAAAACCCAACATACTCTGAATCTCCTCAGTAAAAGTCCTACGCACCGGGATCCAATATAATTAGACAACTGTACTCTATGACTCGTACTTCTCACAATATTGCTGCGAGCTCAAACCTCTTTCAGGTGGAATATAAAAAATATACATCGTGCCCTAAAATAATGAACACGATAGTCTTGTTATAACCTCCCACCATTGTGAACTTGTCCATACCCAAGATAAAATCATACCTCGAATATCTCCTCACGAGGGAGTTAATCGTCAGAAAAATATATCATCCCAATGTACCCACCTATTCCTTTCAGATGGAACAGAAGAGTACTCCGTTACTCTACGATAAAATTTACACATACTAGTGATATTAATGATACCTCCACCAAATCCGTTTCTCACTTGAATTTAGTACTAATACATTACTACGACCCACTCGCATCACCTAAAACAAACCCTAATCATTTCGAAATAAAAATCGTAGTTTCAGTTGCCCATAACACTACCGGCTCAATGGTTGTTAGACATAACACCCTCATCCTAACCAAACCAAAAACTTCTCTCACTGCTGCCCTTGCTAAACATCTTGCTTCTGTCCCCCAACTTGCTACGGATAATATCCACCCATGTGTTTCTACTCTTTTACACGTAAGACACCTCTCTATGTCATTCCCCTTTCTATGGACCTATCGGCCCTGTCAACATTATCCTTCTCATAGACCTGATAGTCTTGACCCTGATTGCTATGCCTATTGTCCCTTTAGCCTCGCTGGTCCCATGGGACTTGTTGGTGGGATTGATGGCCTTAACTGAACCCACCATCACTTGATAGAATTTTATTGGTCTCGATCATAAATCTGGGTCCCCTACTGGGTAAACCTTCCTTTGGTGCGTCACTAGCACTGAAAATCCAATCTTACTCTTGGATAAAGTCTCTAACTCCCTTGACTCCCTTCTCTCGATAGGATTGATACAAATATAAATATAAATGTACAACCTTGATGACAACGACATCAGTCATCCTAGTCAGATCTCTTATGCATGCTTGCATATTCTACCCACAGGTCTAATATCAACTAGTAATCCTACTTGATTCTCAGTATTCCTCTCAATGGTTACGAAGTTTATGAATTTCATCAACTTTCCTTCCCATCCGGCCACTGTCCGTCCCTTTTGCAAAAGATTACTAAAATCTCCCTTGCCTCTCAATTTAGCCTCTAGTGAGAGGATTCATAATACTCTGCACCCCAAATTCCTCGTTATTCACGGTATCTCCCCATGAATGTGGTGGATGGCTCCCATCACCCCATACTGCTTCTAAGAGAAAACTTCTTTGCCTGAAATTTTTACTTGAGTGTCACTACACTCCCACACATGTGATCCTAATTGGATGTTCTCCCTTCATTGATAAATCACCCTTCCGCACCTCCCCAAATTCTGGCGGATTGTTATTCTGAAATAAAATCTTCTTTAACCCTTACCCCTTGTCGTCTACACTTAGGGTTTTAACCTTGCACCATCGTTATTCCCGATGACTCTTGGGTCAACTACTGCACTCCAGTAATTACTCCAATTTCAATTGTTCAGACAATGTGGTGATTCCTACCGCGTCACTGTTTCCAGAATATTCCTTGGCTTTTGCTGAGTCCTCCCTCCTGCATGTTCTTTTATGTCTCATGCTTATTGTTCTATCATGTTCGATCTGCCCCGCTCGACCGAAGCCGTATATGAATCACATGAACTATACCCTATAGAAGGAGAACGTATGTCGCATATGTGAAGGAATACAATAATCCTATAATATGACTCTATATCAAAGAATGCTACGCTGAAACATGAAAAGTCGCACAGATCCAAAGGACACTAAAACTTGATGCTCTGATACCATCTGTGATACCCCGCCTAATAAAATATCGGGTGATCAGTCCTATATCAAATTAAACAGGAATCTTATCTGGCTCATTCTTAGCATTATTGTCGAAAAATTTTTAAAACTTACTAACCACTTAATCTTCAAAAGACATGGTGCCAAATTTTATCTTTTATTAATTAACATCTTTAACAACATGCAAACGAATATATAAATTAACCAGACTCACAACCACTGAAACAGTAATACATAAAAGAAATAAATATAAACCTTGCCAAGACAACCACCGACTACAAATCAAATACCAAAAATAAACCACAAGAGGAATAACTGAATACATCATCTAACTGAAATAAAATGGAACAACTAGGGATACATGCCCCAATGGAATACTGACAACATCCTACTCTAGGAATAAAATGACTGAAGTGACTAAGTCAAAGTCCTGCAACATTCATATGTGTCGTAGCTGCATAACCCTGGAATAAAACAATTTTGGCGTCCCTGTGGCTGGACACCTAAAAGGTTTTGAAAATATTTTATAGCAAAGATTAGAACCCAAAACATTTGAAAATATTTAGCAAGTGAATTTAATTACAGTAATTAAAATGCATGAATTCTCTTCATATTTATGTTAGTGCCACACACTCTCTTGAGGGCACCTCACCCCTAAACCGATGTGCATGCCTAACATATCTATACATGACCCGTCTAGCTATCTACCTCGTAGCTAGTCTTGTCATATATATCCTATCTTTCCCACTACTCTATCCCGAGTGAGTTTAGTTTACGAGTTATAATAAGTTATTAAGGACACTAACATATTTTAAGTCATTTCTCATTTGATACCATATAACAATCTCACAAGTTATATAATTAATACGATTCTCATCATGTTTTTACTCGTATATAAATGTACCCTATATACATATCATTATTTTACAACAATTACACTCATGTCGTAGATACATATAAATCATCCTACCGAGTAGGCACTCATCGAATATTCTCTAAAATGCTATCATCTATGGGTATACTCACCCACCCGGAATACTGACACGGTACGCTCCTCGAATCAGAAAAACAAACAAAATGGAGGCGGCCATAGTTCCCACAGGAAATGAGACATACTCATACCCGAGACATACTCATACCCAAGACATCTCACCCCTCATACAGACGCTATGACATGGGGACTATACTCGCCCTGCATTCTTTAGCAAGAGGATTCACCCACATCGCGCAACTTCCATGATAGCACTAGAATGGGTATGCTTTGCTATAAATATTATACACACAAATGTTTATAAATCATATATATATATACTACACATCACCCTATATACATATATCAAATCTAGGCTACCCATGTACTAAATCTGTAACACTTGCCTAACCTTTCCAAGTCTATCTATCGACTTGATATATAAATAATTTCACACAATTATTTATTTATTATTCAAGTTGTGTCACCCCACTAAATTACACGAACTTGTACCGTTAACCCGAAGTCTCATCATGTATAACTTATTCCTCAATCCCATATTTTACATTTAACACATTTTTTATATACGAATATTCCTTATAATTTATTATATAACCTTATAATAAATTAACTCGACCAAATTCGTGCCTAAACGCTCGTAGCACAAGTCCAAATTTCACCCGAGTCCATATCCCATCTCAAATGATTTAATCACATATTAATAAATTATCTTGGCGTCGCTCAACCAATACACCCAGACTCACTCGCTCGGCCCAAAAATTAACATCCCCAAATTATTGTGTAATTTATATCAAATAAGTTTGCCCACTAAAACTGCAAGGTTCCCAATTACACAAATTAAACCTTAGATTTATTTTTGGATTTATCCTCTACTAATCCATGGGTAATTTCTACAATTTAAACCCTAAATTATAACCCACAATTCAAATTTACCCAAATCATGAACCTTTTACCCAAAATTCACAGTCAGGTCTGAAACTGGGAAGGGGAAGAAATCTTTCAGATAAAACATCGTCGTTCAAGCGACTAGCCATGTCATTTGAACGAGACACAAGGTCATTTCAACAATCCTGGTTCTCTCTCCCCTCCATCGTTGCCTAGAAAACCCATTTTCACCATTACAGTTTTTTTAAACCTTCATTTCTACACATAGTTTGCCCCAAAACCTTCCAAAATTCATCCTAAATCCATCCATCTGATTTACTCAATCGAACTACATCATATACATAAATTGGGGAATCAAAATTCACATATTCTTATCATCTCTACAGAGTTTTAATTAACAAGCATAAAATCCCCAAATTAAATGTAGAACTAAACCTAACATATTAATCAATTCACACCTTCTTTAATATGAATAGGAAAAATGCAATTAATCAAATGCAAGTTAAACCACTTTCCTTAGGGTTTGTAGAATCAAATACTTTGATGAAGATGATGGGTTAATTCAAGGGCGTCCTCTCTTGTTCTTGGATTAATCTCCCAAAATCTCCTCTAGTTGCTCTCTTCTTTAGCTCTCCTCAATTTAGTCTTCTAAAAATGAATTAAACTTCCCTCACCCTTTCACAGTTAGGGTTATTAACTTCAATCCTCTTTTTGGGCTTATGAGCCTTCTAAAAAGGGCCCAAGCACTTATTTGGGAGCTCAAATGTGTCTAAAAAAAGTCCTGAAACTCATATTGTACCTATGAGCACTCTTTTCCAACTATTTCGACCCATTTGAATTAAACCGTGCGCTCCGAATTAATCTGTAATATTCTCCAAAATTTTTACCTCAAAATTCGACACAAAATTGTCCAAATGATTAAACCTCAATTCGGCAAAATAATAAAGTCCTCAAATTTAAAAGTTTCCCAAATCACGAATTTAATTCCTCACAATAAAATAAATTCTTTCTCTCCCAAAATATTATCTAATTAAAGGTCCTTGAATTTACGGGGTGTTACAAAGATGAGAAACTAAGTATTAAAGAACGAAGATGTAAGGTTTAATCACATGGGCGACATATGGATTCGGGATTTAGAACCACATGATATTTTAGGTTGTTGGGTTGGGTAACTAATAATTTAAAATATATTTAAACACAAGGGGAAGATGTGTAGTTACGATATGGTCGAGATTCAATTATAATCCTATTCTACATAGGCTTGTTGTTTATATTTTCTTTTAAAAATTATTTTTATAGGTCCCTGCTACTGGAGGGATCGTTGGAGGAGCATCTCTAGCAATGTCTTATTTCTTACTCGCGATATTGTAGGAGTCGAGCAAGTATAATTCATACTTTTATTATACTCCTTTATTTTTATATTGGTTGTACATATATATTTACATTCTGAGACAATTTGTGTTATTTGGTTGGTGATTGGTATCAGAGTTGAATTTATAAGGATTCAGTATTTTATTATATTGTCCTTGTTATTTTTATTCTTGTTTATTTCTTATGCTAAGAATGTTACCAACAGTTTTGATTCCCATGATTTTTATGGTAGACTTGATCAATCAATTTATAATTTTTTTAGGGTATCACAAAGAGCATGTGTATAATGGTAACTATATCATACTTGGGAGAAAGTTAGGGTTAAAGGCATAAGAGGAAAGGCATAATTAGTAGGAGTTAGTACAAAAACATTAGGAAACCCTAATGAAACCTTAATTCCTATTCAAAACTCACAAAGTCACAACAACCTCTACCAAAATTTCACACCAAATCACCTTTTTAATTCACATGGCTTTTGGAGATATTCTTGAAGAATAATTTGATTATTTGCCTAAGGAGGGGTCCTTCTACACATTTGGAGATTTCTCTATAAAAATTGGTATTTATATTCTTTATATGGCAAGATAATTTTACTATCTTCTCTCATGATATAAATAATAATTTTTATAGAGAAATCTCCAAATGTGTAGAAGGACCCCTCCTTAGGCAAATAATCAAATAATAATTTCTATCCGAATAATGATTTCATGAATTATTAAAATATATTGAGATTATTAGGGTTTATCTCATGTATTGGAAATTTTGGAATTTTTGGTAAATAAATCCATTCTTTGAAAATTTTGTTTTAGTTAAACTAGTTTAATTGAATTGGGGAATTTATGTTCCATTTGAATTCGCATAAGCTAGTTGAATTGGATTGAGTTGGGGAATTTCATGGGAATATGATGTTCCTATTGAAATTAGTTAGACTAATTCAATAGTATTAAGATAATTGTAGTTTTACATTAGAATGGATATTCACATGAAATTATATTGTAGACTAATCTCTTTAATGTTCTTGATTCTCTTCCTTTTAAATTTTAAGGTTGAAATTGTTATGATATTATATGTTGCAATCTCCCAAATAATTATGAGAAAGTGACAAGTTTACGTAAGGATGGACCCTTACAATCATCTTATGCCATAATTGGGGGTTAGTAAGGATTAGGACTTCGTTTTAAGAAGAAAATGGTTATCTGAATTCTGGGCTTGGGACAGTGGTGTACAGATTAGATTATGGATGACTTTAGTTTTTGTGCATTGTGAGAACGAACATAGTTTTTACTGTGCACACAGTGGCGAGCGAACGGATATGTATTTTACCGTGCGAATGGCTGCATATTCCACCCTTGCGAACGGTCCTAGTGTGGTTTTGAAATTTAGTTCAACTTAGAGGATACTTATGTGATAAATTTTAGATGTTCTCCTTGACACAGTAAATTCTATTTATATGTGCAATGTTAGATTTTAAAATCTAAATACTAAAAATACTTAACTCCCATGATTTGACACGATTAAGGATGAGGTAAAATAATCAATGTTAATAATTGTAGAGTTTGTTATTTATGCTGATGATTAATAATTTCACTACTTGATTGCGTAGGTATTATCTTGCTATGGTGGGTCTAACCCATTGCGTTGTTACATGTGCTCACATCTACCAGACTTAGCTTCTTTGTGGAGTACTCATTCAATTAATTCTGATTTTGATTACGTAGGTGTTAAATATACCCTTATTTTAATCTTTTATTTATATTTCGAGAGATGTGAGGATTTTCTTAGCATTGTACTCATTTTAGTTTGGAAATGGTTTTACGTTGGAAGTTGGCTTATAATAGTTATTTTAGGTAGTACTCTTATTATTCAGTGTTGATGATTGATTTTATCTCTAATATCAATTGAGGATTTATCATATCGTTATTCATTTAGATTATCATTATTCATTGATTCTTATTCCATGCTAAGGATGATATCTAAATTATTTTTGAGAAACTGTAATAATTAATAAATAGACTTGATAAACCTAATTATAAACAAATATGGGTTGTCACAGGTCAAACTTCAAACATTGGCAACAAATGATGTTTTTTTATTTAACAACGTTAAATTTGACAAATTTCTTAAGAAAGGATGTCCCAAAATTGAAAGATGTTGTTGATACTAAAATTGTTGTTGCAAATAATGCATGAAAACAATATGATTTAAAATTTCTCAATTAAATTCTCAATGGATTGGGCAATACCATATACAATGTGAATAGTCAAACTCAAACAACATAAGAACTCTAGAAATCATTTTCTACGAAATACAAACCGAAGACGCTCGACTTTAAAAAATTGTCGATGTTAGGTTCTTGGATTTCAAAATGGTGGATTCCAAGACTTTTATCAGTCAAGTCTTAGAAATTCAAATAATCCTTCATGAATTTTATGTCGAAGGCATGTCTTTGAGCAAATCATTTTAAGTAGCAGCATTTCTTAAAAAAATCTTCCTACTTGGGAAATATTTTAAGAATGATTTAAAACATAAACGAAAGGAAATGGAAGTGGAGGACTTAATTGTTCGTTTGAGAATAAAAGAAGACAAGAGAATTAGTGACAAGAAAATAGGTGGAAATTCTATAGTGGCAAAGGTTAGTGTAATGGAGGAAAGAAAATCAAAGTCTAAATTGTAGAACTTTCGCAAAAAAATAAAGATTGAACGGTACTGAGACAAAGGGTAAATTGTTCAAGAAAATCAAGGATGAATGTTAATTTTGTAAGAAACCGAGATATGATACTCAAGACGGTCGTAAGTTCAAAGGGCAATCTACAATAACTAAGTTTGATCAATCCATCAATGCACAAATGATAATTAATATGGAGAATTTCTACGTTATTTTTCTCCAAAATCAATATGGTTGAAATATCCAGTAATTGGTGGGTCGACACTAGAGTGATGCGCCACATCTATTCCGAAAAAAGTGCATTCACATGATACAAAAATGGTTTATAAAGGAGAAAAATATTCATGGGAAACTCTTTAAGTTCAAATCTCCAAGGACAAGGAAATATTATTCTCAAGTTTCTATCTGAAAACACTCTTACATTGAATGATGTATTCCATGTGCTTAAAATTTGCATGAATATCATGTCTGGATCATTATTAAGTACTAATGGATTTAAGTTAGTCTTTAAATCAGACTAATTTATATTCCCCAATGGTGAGATGTGTGTGAGAAAAGGGTATGTGAGTGATGGGATGTTTAAATAAATTTGAACTCTTGACTCTATTATTAATGATAAAAAAAAAAATTATTCCTTACATGTTTGAGTCATTTATTACTTATCATTGTAGGTTAGGATATGCTAACTATGGATCTATTCCTATATTAATTAAATTGGGTTCCTAACTTTGAAATTGATGATACATATCAATGTGAAGTTTGTGTTTAATATAATTTTCTGAGAAACCTTTTTAATATAATGAAACCATTAAACATGTAGAATTGATTCATTCTGACAAATGTGATGTTAAATATATTTAAACTAGGAGTGGTAAAAAATACTTTATCATATTCATAAGTGACGATATTAGTTACCGTTGTGTTTATTTAATTCATTATGAAGGGGAAACGCTTGAAATGTTTGTTTTTTTTATAAAACTAACATTGAAAATCAATTTAATAAAAAGATTAAAATTCTAAGATATAATAGATAGGGGGTATTCATAAGAGTTAGCCAAATTGTGTGCACAACATGGTAAGTCCACCAAACAAAAGCACCTTACACTCCTAGGAAAAAATGGAATTACCGAAAGAAAAAATAGAACTTTAAAATACTTGGTTAATGACATCATTGTCAGCTTTGGGTTACCGCGTAATTTTTTGGAAAAACTTTAATTTTAACAAATCATATTATTTATAAAATTCCCCATAAAACTCCTTATGTATTGTAGAAAGGCAAAATTCCTTCATACAAATATTTGAAAGTGTGGGGATATCTGGCTTAGGTGGATATACCTCCTCCTAAAAGAACTAAATTAGAATATAAAATAGTAGAATGTATTTTTATTGGATGTATTAATAATAGTAGTGCAATATATTTTTGTTGCATATGAATTTTTTGTTGCATAAATATAATATCACGGATATACATGAAAATATCAATAATTGAATCTCGTGATGATGAATTTTGAAGATTTTTTTATATGATGATGATATTATGAATCATCATAAATGGTCACATAACATTCATCTAGTAACGTAGTAAAAGGTTACGGACTTTAATGTCCTTCGGTCCTAACTTTATAACTTATTTATTATAAAGTGAGCATCAAACATTTGGAGAAGCAATTTCTACTCCCAAATATGCTAAATGAAAAGAGGCTACTAATGATGATATTGAATCCATAATAAAGAACCAAACATGGAAATCGATGGATCTTCCACCCGATAATAAACATATTGGGTGCAAATGGATGTTCAAAAGGAAACTCGATGGTTCCATTGATAAATATAAGGCAAGATTAGTTATTAAAGTGCATAGAAAAAAATAAGGCTTGGACTTCTTTGACACTTATTCCCCGATAACTAGAATAGAATCCATTAGGATGCTAATAGGTATTGCAAGTATATATAATCTTGAAATTCACCAAATAGACTTGAGAATTATCTTTCTAAATGGTGATTTAGATAAGGAAATCGATACAAAACAACCTAAATGTTTTATTTGAAAAGGAAAAGAAAAGAAAGTGTGTTACCTTGCTAACTCCTTATATGGATTGAAACGAGCACCCAATAAATGGCACGAGAAATTTGACAAGCCATAATGACAAATTGATTTAAAATTAATGATTACAATAATTTCATTTATTTTCAAATGAATTAATAATTCAAATGTCATTATTTGTCTATATGTTGATAATATGTTAATTTTAGGTATGAACATTGACATAATAAATCCTACGAAGAAAATTTTGACAAGAGATTTTGATATGAAAAACCTTGGAAAGAAAGATGTAATTTTTGGCATGAAAATCATTATAACCCCAAATGTTTGGAACTTATCTCAATCCTATCATATTGAAAATATGCTCAATAATTTTGAAAGAGATTAAGGTCCACTCACTAAAATGCCTTTTTCAATGGAGCATAACTTGAAAAAGAATAACAGGAATGCGATTTCTTAATTGGAATATTCTTAAATTATTTGGAGTCTAATGCACATTATGAATTATAAAAGATCCAATATTTATTACGTCAATAGAAAATTGAGTAGATACACGTGTAACCAAGGGGCTCGACATTGGAAAGCTTTAGTTAGGGTTTTAAAGAACTTATGGCACACCATAAACTACTGGTTGGACTGCACGAGGTATTATGCCATACTTGAAGGGCATAGTAATGAAAATGAGTATTGGACTCTAAGGAGTCAAAATCCATAAGTGGATATATATTTCACTTAGGGAGGTGGAGTCGTATCTTGTAAATTCTCAACATACACCTTCATCGCTCGATCAACGATGAAGTCTGAATTAATTGAGATAGACAAAATTAAAGAAGGATTTGAATGGATCTAACATTTCTTAGAGGATATTCATTTATGGTCAAAGCTTGTGCATTCCATAGCTATACATTGTGATAATCAAGCGACAAGCTCTGCGGTGCCTAAATGTGTATAACTGTAAGTCTAGACACATTGGAGGTAGACATAATACTGTTCAATAATTTCTCTCTAATGGAATTATTTCCTTTGACTTTATACAATCAAAGAAAAACTTAGATGGTCCTTTTACAAAACCTTTACCGAAAGAGTAAGTTTATTCAACATCGAGGGGAATGGGATTAAAATCCTACAATAAAGATTCTCTATTATGACAAATTAACCTAGTTGACTGGAGTTCCAATAATCTAATTTCAATAGGATAATAAAGTTGTGGATGACTCTCCAGTTTCACTTAGGAGATTATATCACTTTGGGATATGGCTATTCTGAACAGGCTTAAACCTGTTAATACTTCTATACATATTAAGTTTATTCAGTCCATCCTTGCATATTTTTATCTTCTTTGAAATTTCTTAAACATATATGAGTTTTTCACCATTAATAGTAATTTATATTTGCAAAAATGAGTTCTTCAAAAAAGTTTAGTTTGCAGAAAATATTAGCTGGAATACTACTTTGATGTTGCAAGATCTCCAAAGATTCGTTATCCCTCTAATGAGGGTGTAATTTCCTTAAAGACATACTATCCAACAGTAAACTTGATCAACTGTGTCTTGCATTACTAGATTATTTGTCTTCGTATCAATCTGTTTTGGTTTGTTGTTAGCCCTGTTTTTTAAGGCTTATGGAAGAAATCCCCTATATGTTTTAAAAAATACCTTTCGCAGCTCTTTCTGTTCGAACCCTTGTTGCCCCCCTCTCGTCGTATATCGTAATGAAATCATCCAATCTAATTATGGCCTAAGAAAATCTCCTCTCCTTAGTTACTAATGTTCGTTCCTTCTTGATATAAGACTAACAATCACTTTCTCTCATCGATTGTCCCTACTGCCATTTTATGTTAATAAAATTACAATTTTGATTTTTTGTTTATTATTATATTTAGTCTAATAATTTTATTATCCAATTTATTCACACATTACTACATAATTTTGTACCAAATCGATCATATTTTAAGTACCTGAAATTCATTGTTTTGTAATCCATTTTTTTTGGAGTTGGTAAAGGTCCTTCCAATTTTTAATTTAGGCTCTTCGCTTTAAGTTAAAAATAAAAATTTACACAAAAATGATGTTGTGCCCAAACTAAAAACTAAAATAGCACTTATTAGCAATCATTTATTTTTTCCCTTCTTAATCAATATTATAAGACGAAGGAGAAGATGGCTTATCTTCCTTCGCGTTTTGTAAAACTTTCTCTACGGGTTAAAGAGAGAAGCTCCTCCCTCTCTTTAACTTTCTCTCCCTCTCTCTATTTTCGTTCCATCTCTCTTTCTCATGGATTCAAGCTTTCTTTCTTGCTTGGATCTTAGCCCCAAATCTTTTCATGATGTGTGCACTCCTCTCTGCCCTCATGTTCATGATTTACCTTAAAAAAACTCTCTTTTGTGATAGTTCTTGGGGGTAAAAAAAACTCCCTTTTCTCAACCCCTCCTCCCCCCCCCCCCCCCCACCCCCCACCCCCCGGTTATTCGCTCCATAATAATGTGGGGGTACATTAGGTGTTCGTCTTATTGATAAGGTCTATAAGGAAGTCATAAAAAACTATTGCTCTTTTAGCCTTATTGGAAGATATGTTCTTGCCAAAGGAGATAAACCATGGAAGCTTAAGGATTTAAAAATCCATTTATCTTGCATTTGGAAGCTTCAAAAGGATTGGAGTCTTACTCATATTGCTAAGGGTTATTACAAACTTTGCTTTTCTTCATTCGTCGACATGAATAAGGTATGGTCTCTTCGCAGTTATACACTATCTATGGGTTTTTTAAAACTTTTTGAATGGATACCTAATTTTCATCCAGAAAATCATCTCATTTCTACCGCAACAACTTGGATTAGGTTCATGGGATTGTACCAAGAGTACTGGGATCCAAGGCTTCTCTTGTAAATTTATGGAGGTACTGGTATCCCATTACGAATTGACAAAGCCACTCTTGATCGTTCCTATGGTTCTTATGCTCAGGTCTTAGTGGGAGTTGATTTGAATAACAAACCACTTGATAAACTCCTTGTTGAAAGAGATCAAGGCAGTTTTTTTTTGTCTTTGACGTATGAATCATTACCAAGTTGTTATGACAATTGCAAAACCATTGGCCATACTATTAACGAATGCAGGAACCTTCAAAAAAATTCTGCTAAAAAATCACAAAAGATGTGGAAACATGCATTATCATACTCAAGTTAACAATTCATTTGATATCCTAGGCAACTTTGAAGATGATATGGTGGACGACAATACTCAAAAACGAAGAAACAAGAATTATCAAGTGGATTTTTAGACTTTAACTCGTGAGGAGAAATCGACTCTTAAATATAATTTAAGGCATTTTTCTTCTCGTTGTAGATCTCGTAAATTTTAGTATTATTTATTTTTCTTTAAGCATTTGTAGGAGTCACCGGAAAAGGTTTTTTCTCGTATTTGGTTATTAATAAATAATAATTTATTTGAAAAAAAAAACATAACATTTTGTTATCTAATTAAGTTTAGGCCAAATATTATCTCATGTGTGTATTTTTAACGAGGCACGGCTTAAACATAACTTATAATTGCAGCCCGAAAAAAAAAGGACACACACATTGGTCCCCAAGCAAAGACGTAACGCAAATCTCCACCACATATAACCCCTCCAAAATCCCGATGACAACCATACACACAACATAACTCCATCCCCCTCTTTCTCCAAAATTCAAAAGGTCTAATACAAAAGTGGTGTTAAGTGGGTAATGAAGGCACAGTGGTTCATAGTGGGCATAATGGTTTCAATCACTTTAATGTTGTACACATGTCATGCAAGCACCAACCTCCACCCTCTGATTCTCGTACCTGGGAATGGCGGGAACCAATTAGAAGCTCGTTTAACAACCGAGTATAAGCCCCAAAGCGTGTTATGCAAACGGTTTTACCCAATACGGAAGGACAAGGATGGGTGGTTTAGGCTGTGGTTCGACCTAAGCGTCCTATTGCCTCCCTTTACTCAGTGCTTTGCGGACCGCATGATGCTCTACTACATACCCGACGTCGATGATTACCAAAATACCCCTGGGGTTCAAACTAGAGTCCCTCACTTTGGTTCTACTCAATCTCTTCGTTACCTTAATCCTCACTTCAAGTAACACTTCCTACTTCACTTCTACTCACTGCCAATTATTTGTTCAAATTTCAAATACCATAGTTTCAATTTTAAA
Source organism: Sambucus nigra (assembly GCA_949130495.1). Classification (NCBI taxonomy): domain Eukaryota; kingdom Viridiplantae; phylum Streptophyta; class Magnoliopsida; order Dipsacales; family Adoxaceae; genus Sambucus; species Sambucus nigra. The sequence goes on along the minus strand of OX422207.1, from coordinate 643,589,509 downwards.
AATGTTAACAGTTTGACGTGCCTAAAAAAATGTATTAATTTGAGACAAAAAAGAGTCATGCTAGCCACTGCACACTTTTAGTTAGTATCAGCCTGTCTAATATTATTAGGTTGCTAATAAATTGTTAAGCAGAGTACACATTTTTATCCATGTTGTAGGAGTGGGGTTTAAATTTTGGGATGTCCTTAGAAACCTTGTTAATGTGAAATTTTCATATTTTTCTAATAAATACTAGTGTTTGAGAGTATAAAATTGTATTTGAATATTATAGTGATTCAATTGATGCGTTGCCCGCCAGCAGAACCAAAATTTATTTAAAAGCATATTGATACAAAGTTATATTTAAAAATAATAAACTATGAGGAAAAATAAAGAGAGGGGAATAATAAGGGTTTATGATAGGGGTAATTCTATTCACAGCTACTCAATGCAACTCGCAATCTATATATAACCTGTTGTTTGATGCAGGGGCGGATCCAGCCCCGGCCGAAGCGGGGCGGCTGCCCCAGTTCAACTTTTATAAATAAATAAATAAATATATATATATATATATATATGTATGTATGTATATATATATGTTTATTTATAATTTTGTTTATATTTTGTGTTTGTTTATATGCTTATTTATATGAATTTGTTCATAGAGATAGAGGTATGTTTATATGTGTTTGTTTAGCAAAATAAAATATGTGTTTTATTTATATGTGTTTAAATTTATAATGAATATTAAAATTAAAATCCCTAGAATCTATTAGTGTGAAATTTAGTTTATAATGTAAAATTAGTCTGAAATGAAATTAAATTTAGTGTGAATCTATTAGTCTGAAATTAAATTAAAGTTGTTGTAAATATAAGAAGTCAATAGAGAAATTTTTTAAATGGAAAAGAGCAGACAACACACCGACAGTATCCGAAGCTGAGGTTCAACCACATTCGAAACGGAAAAATTTAGGAATCCAAATTTAGTTAATTAATTCATCAACATTTTTAGGGTTAAAAGTTGCAAAAATATAGTAAAAACAACCCAAAAAAATCGTCTCGGGGTCTTCTGCCCCCGAATCCCCAAGCTTCATCAAAAAATTTCGCCCCACTTTACTTAAAATCCTAGATCCGCCACTGATTTGATTTTATGTTGTTGAAGTTAGACGAGCGAATTGTTGTAACCTAATTCCCTTTTAATTGATGTGATAGTCATTTGAAAAGAAAAGCACATTGTTTGGGCTGCTGTAATCTGATAAAGCCCAAAATATAACAAATCAATATGTATGAATATTTTAGTCCATGCATTCTTACCTCCGAAAACAACAGGAATTATGTGATCAAATGCATAACATTCTTCCTCAGTGATATGCTATGGAATTATGTGATGATTAAATGCCTAAAATTCTTCCTCAGTGTTATGCTACATATGGATTTTGAGAACATTCATTGTCATTTGGTACCAGCGAGAAAAATCCACTTACGTATGGTCATCCATTTTCATGCAAAGGTAGCCTTTTAGAACAATCCATTAACTCTAATTTTTCAGAATAAACTTTCAAATCTTATCCGAAATTGCTTTAAGATTATAATTGCCTTAAATCTGCCATAACACAGTTGGAACTATTGTTAGAAGATCTTAAGAATACATTAAATACTAACTAAGCAATGACCAATTTTGTCACAACACAACATGAACATTGTTGTTCAACTACAAACTTGTTTTACAGGTACATTACATCATACATGGAACCCTTGGTGAAATCCCTGGAGCAACTCGGCTACATAGATGGCGAAAACCTATTCGGTGCCCCATATGATTTCCGATACGGACTAGCAGCAGCAGGTCACCCCTCCCGCGTGGGTTCCAAGTTCCTCCAAGACCTCAAAACCCTTATAGAATCCTCAAGCACTTCTAATGGAGGAAAGCCAGTAATACTCCTCACCCACAGCTTAGGAGGCCTATTTGTTCTCCAACTCCTCAACCGAAATCCACCCTCTTGGCGCCAAAAATATATCAAACATTTTATCGCACTTTCTACCCCGTGGGGTGGGACAGTAACAGAAATGCTCACTTTCGCCTCAGGGTACTCCCTAGGGGTGCCTCTAGTATTGCCATTATTAGTAAGAGAAGAGCAAAGGAGTTCAGAAAGTAATTTATGGCTAATGCCCTCTCCCAAAACTTTTGGCTCTAAAAGGCCACTAGTGGTTGCAAAAAATGATGCATATACTGCTAATGATATTCCACGTTTTCTAGATGACATTGGGTTTTCAGAAGGGGGTCGACGTTATACCCGTCGAATTTTTCCTTTAACGGAGAATTTAACCGCGCCTGAGGTACCCGTTACATGTATTATTGGGGGTGGTGTTGACACGGCCGAAACTTTGTTTTATGGGGAAGATGGGTTTGATAAGCAGCCAGAGATTGTGTATGGGGATGGAGATGGTACAGTGAATATGGTGAGCTTGATGAGACTTGAAATGGAATGGGGTGGAGAAAAAAATCAGCCACTCAAGATAGTTAAGATTCCTGGGATGTCTCATACATCTGTACTCAAAGATGAGGTTGCCCTCGGTGAAATAAGTAGAGAAATTTGCTCTATCAATTCCGGCATTATGAGAGCAGTCTCTTATGATGCACTCCAGAAATACTAACGCCTGTGGAGGAGGGTAACACGGCCCATGCGCAATATAAATAAGAATATGACACCGTACACATTTAAGATTTTTGTCTATATTGTGAGAAATATGATCAACACGTATTGTATATATGTCATGTTCTTATTTATGTTAAGCATGAACGCGTGATATTCTCCACAGATGAGATGGCGCTATTTCTAGATGCTCTGAAATAGGTATATGGTAGGGCCATTATACATACCTGGAAAAAGAAAATCAAACTATTTTGGGTAGCGCTATTGGCACTCCCTCAAATCTTCCGATACTCCGCTTTGAAACATACATTTCATAAATGACAATAAAACCCTCGTAACATAATATCTCTTCCACATGCATTTTTGAATTTATCATTTATCCTTCATTATGTAAACTAACCACTTGAAGAGAGCTAATAAAATGTTGACAACAATTACTTTTAATTATTTTTTAATTCAATAATTAGATACAATTTAAGCAAAGAAGAAATTTTAAAACTTAGTAATAATTATTGACAACTTAATCTTTAACTTAGTACTTATTTTTTTACCAAATATGAACACGGTCCAATTAAAACGCGACGCGATACAACATTATACGAAACCTTAATTTCAAACACAAATAATAATTTTTTTACCAAATATAAACACGATTTTTTTTATTAAACACAAACACGATCGAAGTAAAACATAAACACCACATTGGATCGTGTTTGTGTTTGGTAAAAAAATCATGTTGTGTAGCTTTTATTTGGCGATATTGGTAAAAAAAATCATAGTGTCACATTTTAATTTAGTTGTGTTGTGAAATCCTTTTTTTTTTACAAAAATTGAAACACGATCGTGTTTGTGCTTTTCTTCGATCGAGTTTGTGTTTGTGTGTTGGTAAAAAAGTCATGTTTGTATTTAGTAGAAAAAAATATTATTTGTGTTTGGAAAAAAAAAATTATGTTCTCACTTTTATTTGGCCATAGTTGTGTTTCGTAAAATAAAGATTTCGTATTGTATCGCATTTTTATTCGGTCGTGTTTCTGTTTTTCTAAATAAATTAAAATAATATTTGGTGTCATGTCGTGTCTCTTTTAGTTAGATTGTGTTCGTGTTAGGTTAAAAAATATATTTCGTGTTGTATTCAATTTTAATTGGGTCCTGCTTGTGTTTGATAGAAAAAAAAATTATGGCATATCGCTTTTACTTGGGTCGTGTTTGTATTTTTTTATCTAACCTGAACACGACCCAATTACGAACGACGCAGCATAACGCCACGCAAAATCTTTTTTTTAAAAGCAAATCTTACTTGGGTCGTGTCACTTTTACTTGTATTGGCTCGTATCTGAACTCCAAACATATTTATATGACTCAAATAAGAACATCCTTATAGAGACGAAACAAAAAAATCTTATATTTTTACATAACATTAGTGATTCAAATAAAAGAACGCAACACAACACACAATCTTATTTTTTTTATCAAACACAAATACGAACAAATTAAAAAGGAACACAGCATAGCACAACATCCGTGCTGTGTTAAATAAAAAAGTAAAAATGCTAGTGTTAATGAAAAACAAACATTAACAATAAAAAATGGTTTTGACAAAATATAATTTTTTGTAATTTGCACTTATGATGTATTAAATGTTATGAAAAAAATAAATCTCCAATGTTAATGATTTGTGAAAATTAGGAAAAAAATTAATAGCAGGACAAAGCCATTGGTAGTTTATTACTCTAATATATAAAATAAATAGGTAAAAAGTAATTTTTTAAGAAATAAAAATTCAACTAAATCGGACAAACCCATTGGTACATCGTAAGCATCTTTTTTGTAAACTCGGAAATGACACAACCTTCCATTACGAATGATAAATAATAAAAATGGTTAGATTATGAGTACGGCTAATGGCACTCCGTGGATTCTTTAAATACTCCAAAAAAAAATTAAAAGACAAAATTATCCTTTATCCTAACATCAAACAAATCCCAATCATTCTCAACAATTTTTTTAATTAAATAATTATAAAAACTGTTTTATTATAAAGTCCAAAAAAATAGACGTTTTTATTGAATGGACACGTTTTTGAAAAAAAAAATTATTAAACATTTTTTTTGAAAATCATTATTTTTTAAAATGCACATATTAAAAAAATATTTGGAGATAACTTATTTTAAAAAACTATTTTTATTATTTAAAAAAATGACAGTTATATTTATTAACGAGTATTGCATGTTCAACAATTAACCAGGGTTACAATTTTTTCTCAAAGTATACTTTTCGAAATTATTTTTTTAATAACAATTTTGTGGCAAGATTTTTTTTTGTTAAAAAATAATTTTTATATATCTTAGATTAATGATTGGTTAGTACCGCTGGCGCAGATTCACATCATTAAATGACGCGGGTCCGCGCCAGCGGCACTAAAAAAATATTTTGTTATAATTTTTTTAATACCGATTGATTAGTGCCACTGGCGCGAATCCATGTCATTTAATGGATGCGGGTAGAAAGTGTTTTATATAAAAATATTTTATTATAATTTTTTTAATATCGACTGGCTAGTGCCACGGGCGCGGACCCACATCCATTAAATGATGTGAATTCATGCCAGCGACACTAACCAATAATTAATCTAATATATATAAAATTATTTTTTTAACTAAAAAAAATCTGATCACAAAATAGTTATTAAAAATATAATTTGAGAAAGAATTGTAACCCTGGTTAATTGTTGAACATACACACTCATTAATAAATATAACTGTCGTTTTTATAAATAATTAAAATATTATTTTTAAATAAGTTATATCGAACTGTTTTTTTAAAATATGTCCATTTTAAAAAAATAATGATTTGAAAAAAACTGTTTTACTATTTGTTTTTAAAAAAAATGTCCAATTTTATTCAATAAAAAATGCCTATTTTTTTTGGACTTTATAATAAATCAGTTTTTATAATTATTTAATTAAAAAAATTATTGAGAATGATTGGGATTTGTTTGATGTTAGGATAAAGGATAATTTTGTTTTGTAAATTTTTTTTGGAGGGTGTATCCTTTTATTATTGTTAACCATGAACATCAAATAAATATGATAGGAAAAATAATCATTCAACCAATAATTTGGAGTGCCTTAAGCTTTGGAGGAGTGTCAATAGCGTTACCAAACTATTTTTTCCGTGTTATAGAGTGTTGCACTCCTGTTTTTCCATTAAGCACTATTTTTTATTTTATTTTTCTCATTGCCTGCTAAGTTAAGAATTTTAATCCTTGGACAAGCCGAACTAAACACCTGTTCTTTTATGAGACATCTTCTAGACAAAATAGAATTGGATCTTAACTGGACCACCTCATGGTTTATTGGGCTATATATAGGCCTTGAAATTTTTGCGCTCGTAAAAGTGCTGGGGTGGTTCTAAAGGACCTACTCCTCAAACTTTGTTACAAAATGCATCTCACATAAAACTCAGGATTTTGAGGTAAAGTTATAAGCAACTTTTTATCTTTGTTTTCTAAAATAATTTGTGGAACAATTAACTTTTGGCCCATAGGACCTAATTACATTTTCTATTTTTTTTGACAATTTTTTCTTAGGATCCGTTTGGTTACCCTTATTTGCCATGACAGATGGCAAATAAGTTGACAAATGGGGTATTTGCCTACAATTGGGTATGTTTGGTAGCATAATTTGTCATGACATTATTTGTCAGTGTACAACACCCATTATGCATAAGATGTTGGAAAATTTTGCTTACCTATTTGAATGAGAAATATTTGTCAACAAATTTGCTAACTTCTTAAATGGTTTTAATGTTTTAAAAAATAATTTAAAAACTGTTATGAATATTTAAAAATTGTTATGAATATTTAAAAATAATTAAAAATCTGTTTTCTTATTATACAATAAAAAAAAACTATTTTCTTATATTACAACAAAAAAACCCAGTTTTTCTTCCAAAAAAAACCGTTTTTTTATTTTACAAAAAAAAACTGTTTTTTTTTATTTACAAAAAAAATTGCTTATTTTTTTTATTTTGAAAAAAAAATGTTTTCGTTTTTTACAAAAACAAAAGCAGTTTCCTTATTTTATAAAAAAAAAACTGTTATCTTATTTTACAAAAAAAACATTTTTTTTTATTTTACAAAAAAAAACTTGTTTTTTATTAAAAAAATGTTTTCTTATCAAACTGTTTTCTTATTAAAATGTTTTGCCTAAAAAACTTTTTTACTTCATTTGGTGTTTGATAGCCTAATGTGAGAAAAACAATATTTGCCTAGCCAAAATTTGCCTAGGAAAAATTTGCGAGGCAAAATTTGTCATGCTAACTCTTTTGTCCAATTCAAACCAAACGAACCCTTAGAATTAATGATGAGAGAAAAAAAGTGTTTGAGAGTGTTTTATAGTGAGGGACTTTTTGGAACAAAATAAAAATGTTTGGACTAAAAGTTAATTAAAAAAATATTGAGGGACTTTTCATCGAATGACCCAATATTTATTACTTACACTAGATATTATTAGATAAATTAACTTGTTTAACGTAGTTATTTTACTCGATAATTTATATTATCCATTATGATTTTGATATCATCAATAATAATTTGAAAAGAAAAACTCAATTGACCTTTTTTCTTCTAATGTAGATAAATAAGGGTTATATATATTGTTCATAAAATAAGAAAATCAGCTACACAATTGTATGTAGCCCTCCTTATTTTAAATTGTTCAAAAAGATTATTTCGAAGGATTTTTTTTATAATGTCGTAGGCTACCTACTATAAAGTAGAAATGTAGAGGGGTATTCATTCGTTTAAGAAAATAAACTGGCGAGCAGGCCCACATGAAGGGGGTTTCTCTGCCTAAAATTATCAATAAAAGTTTTAGAGCAAGGGGGCCTAGTCCCAAGTTTGAAGCTACAAAAAGAAGGTAATAGTGAGGGGGGCTCATCACGAGTAACCCCCTCCAAAAGATTTTGAAGTCAAAATCAAAGGTCAATTGGACGAGGAGGGGCTCACCGCGAGGGGCCCCTCGTTCCAAAACCCAGGCTACAGAAATAAAGCAAGGACAAGGAGGGTTCACCACGAGCAGCCCCTCGTCCAAAAGTCAAAGTCACATTGAGTAAACAAGGACGAGGAGGGCTTGTCACGAGCAGCCTCTTGTCCTACGAACAAGGCCACAGATAATAGGCAAGGACGAGGAGGGTCCATCATGAGGGGTTGATACTCCCACGGATAATAGGAAAAGAAAAGGATAGCCATCATGAGCACCCCTCCTCCCAAGACTAAAGTCACAAAAAAAGGCTAAGGCGAGGGGATTTATTATGAGCAAACTTTTATGCCCCAATTCACATATTACAGAAATAGAGGAATGGCGAGGAGGCGAGAGTGGCCTCTCTGCCCCAAATGACCCGCAATAAAAAAGACACATAGCGAGGAGATCCACCTAGAGTGGCCTCCTCCTCAAGATTTGTTACCCAAAAAAATAACAAAGTGTATTTTGCTTGCTTGTACAGGTAGCCTAGTTGAGTAAGCTCGCTCAAAAAGGCCAGTGGGGATCTCCTAAGAGTTTTGGCTTGGTGGCTGAGGAACAAGGTTTGTTGAGCAAGCTCAACCACTTAGAACTTTAAGATAGAGAGAATACTAGTATAGAGACCTTAGGATTCACTCAAATCCTTACACAACTCATATTTAGTCACAACTGAGGTAAGTAGCCAAGGGACTAGTCACAAGAAATGAACTTTTTGTATAATGATTTTAGAGAGGGTGGTCCTTGAGACCACTCTAAAGTTTATAAAGTTTGTACAACAAGTTAATGTTTAAAAAAAATATTTACCAAATCATATATTATGTCTCCATATTAGGTGACATATTTGCTTTTGACTTTGGTTCACACCAGATGTCGTATGTCAGAGGGGACAGACGGCTGCATACGTAGTACGGACAAAAGGTACATTGCATACCTTGTCCCTTTAATCTTTCTCTCTTGTTTTTGGCGCCCAAAAGGCCCAAACCAGTCCTTGTATTAACCTATAAATAGGACCATTGGTGAGTTCAATTCATATATCCAAAACTCAAGTCATACTGTTACTCTGCCAAAATCACACCAGACAACCTAGTATTTTCTCGCTGCTCTCTCTCTCTCTCTCTCTCTCTCTCTCTCAAAGTTCTATGTGCTTATTTTTTCACTCCGTCCTTTATTCTCAGGAGAATCCTTTCTCAAATCTACTATCATTGTTTGTGAAGTTCATCTTCTTGTAGAAGTGGTCCTAGTTTTGACTCTATTTTTACCAAAAAGGGAAGGTTTTATCAGGTGCTACTTCTAAAACTTCTTGAAGACTTTAGTGGCAGAATCCATTGAGGTGAATTATGCCTCACCCGTTTCAGTTTCTTATCAGACCCAATCATAGTAGCCTTCTACATTTAGAGACTCTACTGGGGAGGTATCCTCACTTTCATGGATAAAGAAGGTTTTAACGTTTCTAAGCAGTTGATCTTTAAAGACACTCCATCTGGGAATGGAGCTCAGAGTGACCAAACCACTCAAGAGGATGTGGTAGTGACCAAAGCTAGAGCACCTTCACCTCAGGGAGGACAAACTAGTGCAATCGTAGTTGCTTTATTAACAGGTATGAATCTCATGAGCATGTTTTTTGAGTTTCTGAAACAAATATTGTGGATTTGGCCAGTTTGAGCCAAAATGGTGTAACACCAGTAGCAACCCCCTCTAAAGGGGAAGCTGCTGCAGCAGCAGTAACTGTAAGGGTGGATCCACTGCCAAAGGTGGTGCCGGAGAAAACAACAATACCACCGAGTTTACTAGCAGTGAAGAATGTGAGTTTGGAGGAATCTCCACCCAAGGTTGTTACCATAGAGGAAGTAAAGAAGTTGCTCTCCTCTTATCAGATGGGAGACTTCTCATTTGTATGAGGAGTTGGAGACCCCTACCCAGTAAGTGTGAATAAGAAGCCATACCCATAGGGGTATGTCCTTCCCAAATCATCAAATTTAATGGTAAAGGGTAAAATACAAGGGAGCATGTGAAAAGATTTGTTGAGTATCTGGGGGTGCATGTGAATGAAAAGAATCTGAAGTTGAGGGAGTTCTCCAAAACACTCACACGGAAGGCTTACATGTGGTACTCCCACTTGCGCCCAACAGTATCCCTACATGGGAGGAAATGCACAGGTAGTTCCTTCAAAAAAAATTTATAGCAGAAGATGAATTCACATTGAGACACCTGGCTCAGGAAGTGTAGAAGTCTGGCGAGGAGCTATTGCAATATATTCAGCATTTTCGCGAGAGGGCACTAGATGCCCATAAATATGTGGCGGAGGCAAGGTTATTACAAATATTTATGGAGGGGCTTCTCTAAGAATACTAGGTCCATCTGATCAATGACACCAGAGATGGGACTTTTAGGGAATTCACCTGAGCTGCGAGTAACATAGCCATGATAATCAAGCCTAAGCCCTCTAACTAGAGAATGCGGGTGCCTCAGACTTCGGGAAGATTTCAAGTCTGGAGGAGGAAGGCGATTAATTATGTAGATGAAGATTCAAAAGGAAAAAAGGGAGGCCCCAGGTTCAAAGCCAGTATTCCAGCTGGCAAGAGGAAATTTAGGGATGAGGTCCTACCACCGCTGCCTTGTAGCGTAGCAAAAGCAGTGGACTGTTATCGTAATTTAGTGCGAGAAAGGGTAGCAGGTCCCCCTCATCCAAATGGGGAAATTACAACAGCAGCATATAAAGATAACGCCAAGTATTGTGAGTTGCATCAGAGAGTGCAATATGCAACCAAAGACCATTACTATTTATGGAGGATCATTAGTGAGTGGGTGGCCAATGGTACTGTACAAATACCTCCTTTATATGTCAACGAGAACCCACGTTTAGTCCATCATTATGGCACTGCCAATAAGTTAGTAGAGTATGATGAAGCAGCAGCTCGAGACCTGATAGATTGGGAGGGCAGTGAGAAGTTATGTGATGAGCTAGAAAGACTAGCGCTTGACAGAGAATAGAGAAGTAAGGAGAGGATTCGTGAGTAATGGTTCTTCAATCTTGATCAAGAAGAGGCTAAATGTGAGGGGGTTGAGTAAGTGAATCCCCTAGAAGGTGAAGTAGATGTTATCCTCGCTCTGGATGAAGGAGGAACATTTGAGGCAAAATATGTCTGCAATGCTCAAACTTATGAGGTAGACTTTGACTCCGAGTGTGAAGCCATAGTAAGGATCCCCAAGTTCAAATAGTTCTTCGACCACATATGAGTAAAATATGACACTAAGGTAGTCATCACAAGGAAGGTTTTAGAAGTAGTGCAGTAGCACGAGGACCCCTCACTAAACTGGCAGGGACACATTAGGCGATTGATAAAAAGATATACTTCTGAGGTGGTTTTTCCTGAAGCAGATAGCCAAGTGCCATATTTTCACAACCAACCACTCTACGTGACTGTCGTGATCAATGGAATTTCTTTCCCCAGTGGATTGATGGATAGAGGAACGTCCATCAACACTATGCCAATCAGCACATTATATGAGGCAGGGATCTCCCAAGAAAAGATAGTGCCTGTGTTGTTAGTGATTTTAGGATTTGATAGCACAGGCATGCAGACTCTTAAATATGTGAACGTGGGTATTAAGATGGGGAACTTCACTTCCCACATTAAGTTTCATGACATCAATGCCAACACAAGCTACTAATTGCTCATAGGGCGAGTGTGGATGCACACTCATGGCATAGTTCCTTTCATATATCATCAATGTACCAAAGCCAATATTCAAGGTACTAAGATTATAATCAAAGCAACACAAAAGACATTTTCTGTTGAGGAGGCCCACCTGGTAGGTGCAACATTTTATACTGAGCTTGATAAAAAGAGAAAAAGTTCTGTAAAAAAGTTAGAGGAAATGCAAATGGTGGCAAAAGGTTCCCAACCAAGGATGTCTGTTCATGATTATTTGGGACAGAGAGTAATCCCCAGACGACAAAAGTAAAGAGGACGGTGAAGGATGTAGCTAAGCCCCCCTCAAAAATGCAAGAAGGTAATCCTGCGAGATGGGAAAGTCATATATCGCTTATAACGATCTACGTGGGAGGCATTTTGGGATGAGAGCGTCTATCCGGCACTAGGGTGTTTTGTGGTGGATGAATCCCACATTTTTTAGCATAATGAGGATCCAGAAGAAGCCCCTGAGTGTATGAAATATGAACTAAAGGAACAGTTGCAAGAGCTAGAAGAAATTAATTTGGGAGTAGAAGGGGGTGAGAGTAGGCCCATTATAATATCTAAGGATTTGAACTCAAAGAAGAAGGAGGGGCTCATCAGCATGCTCAAGGAATTCACTGATGTGTTCGCTTTGAAATACACAGAGATGTTAGGGATAGACCTAAAGGCGAGTTCTCATAAACTAAATGTTCTTCCTAACGCTTTCCTAATTAGACAGGCCACTCGCATATACATGGCTTAGCTAGACCTGAAGATAAAGGAAGAAGTAGAGAAGTTATTGGCAGCAGGGTTCATCAAACCCATTCAATACCCTATCTAGCTTTTTAGCATTGTGCATGTGGTAAAGAAAGATAAAAGCCAAATTATGATTTGTGTTGACTTTCGCGACTTGAACCGGGCATATCCCAAAGATGAGTTTTCTTTGCCAAATATAGACAGTCTAATAGATGCTACCACAGGTCATGAGATGTACAGTTTCATAGACGGGTATATTGGCTATAATCAGATTAAGATGGATCCAGTGGATGCGAAGAAGATGGACTTTCGCACGCCATTAAAAAATTATCACTACACGGTCATGCCATTTGGGTTAAAGAACGTCGGGGCTATCTGCCAGCGGACCATGATGGCCATCTTCCATTATTAGTTTCATGTGACAAATCTAAAATCCATCAAGAGTTAAGCAGTGGCAGACCTATTAGCCCACTTCCCAAGCCAAAATTTTGAGCCTCCCAACAAAGAGCTGCCTGGAGAAAATTTCCAGGCATGTTTGGCAGAAGAAATAGAGGAGTGAAAGATGAAATTTTATGGCTCTTGTGTATAAGGAACAGGGGGTGCAGGTATTATCCTCTCAAATGGTAAGGAGAAAGTGACTCTCCTTTAAGGTGGATTTCATATGCTTAAACAATGAGGCTGAGTATGAGGCCCTCATTCCGGGATTTTTTGAGGCGCTATGAAAGGGCATTAAAGTGATTTGTATACGAGGGGACTATAACTTGGTAGTAAAATAAGTTAATGGGGAGTTCTCCCTCAAGCATGCCAACTTAAAACCGTATAGATCCATCATCCAAAGGCTGTTGGGACAGTTCTTGAAAGTAACTGTTGAGAGAAATGCACAAATAATGAACATATACCCTGACAAGCTAGCCACGATAGCCCATAAATCAGGCATGGATGAGCCGAAGCTACCATCACGGTACGACAGAGAACGATGCCTACCTCAGTGAGGTCTTTATTCTCAAGTGATGAGTCGGAAGATAGAGGTGCCTAGTTGTGAAGCAGTTAGAAATAAGAGAAGGAATAATAAAGATGTTAAAGCTAGCCAGTTACCACCTGCTGCAGGGAACACTTTATTACGAGATCCACAGGGGATTATCATTAATGTGTGTAAGAGAAGAAGAAGAAGCTAGAGCGAGGTTGACAGTAATCCATAAGAATTATTGCAGAGATACTGATACCCCTTTTTATCGTCGGTTGTAGCGGGAGACTACTACTAGCCCACCATAAGCACGAAGGTTGCTTGTTTGCAGCAGGGCTGTCTAAAGTGCCAAACCCAATTTGACCAGCCAGCAAAATCTAACTTCGTAGAGACCATTAAGGATTGGATGCAACTATGCATAGCTTATCTAAAATATGGTGAGTTGCCAGCAGAGAGAGTAGATGAGATTTATCTCCGAAAGAGAGTGGCCCACTTCTATGTAGTAGAAGGGGAGCTCTACAGGAAGGCCTACAATGAGAAGGCATTGAAGTTCATAGCCAAAAGGTATGTAGAGAGAGTGCTAAAGGAAACTCATGAGCCCTCCCACATGGGAGGTGCCAAACAATATGATTAATTAATGACATTGGGGTACTATTGGCCAACCATGGAAGCAAAATCCATTGGTTATCTAAATAAATTCAAAGCTTGCCAAGTGCATAGAAATATAGTACATGCCCCTTCAGTCAGTTTGTAAAGTTTAGTAGATCCTTACCCCTTTCACACATGGGCATTCGATTTGGTGGGAAAGATCAGCCAAGCCTCTCATGGAAAAGCTTTTATTATCGTTGATATAGAATTGTATACCATATGGGCAGAGGCCATTCCTTTAAGGAGAATAACTGCTCAGTTGGTAACCTTATTTATAAAGGAGTTTGTCATATGACCAAGGTGATCCTCATAGACAATGGGAAGAAATTATTATGCAAGGAGATGGCACTCCTCACTGACAAGTATAAGATCATGTACAAAAGCTCAGCTATCTCCTACCCAAAGGGAAAAGGAAAATCAGAATACAAAAATAAAACTTTAATCAATATACTAAAGAAAATGCTTGAGGATATGACAGGGGCATGGGATGAGAAGCTACCCATGTTGTTATGGGCTTACCGCACTTCAAAGAGAAAGCCAACCGGGTTTACCCCATTCTCACTTATGTATGGGACCAAAGTTATCCTACCGATGGGATTAGTAGTACCCTCAGCTAGGGTCGCTCTACGCAATGGACTCATCCTTGACCCGCGACATGTGCAATTGGAGGCACTAGACAAGCACAGAGATAAGGCAAAAAAGTACTTTAAAGTCTACACCCAACAGTTGTCCAGAGCTTATGAGAAACTAGTCAAGCCAAGGGAGTTTCAAGTGTGAGACTTGGTCCTTCGTATGTCCACTCATTATATCCGCAGCCTATCGGAGTCAAAGTTCAAACCCAATTGGGATATCCCCTTTGTGGTGAGGGGGTAGGCAAGTCAGGGTACTGCCAGATATCGAAGATGGAAAGTGGTTGTCTTCAATGCATCAATTGTAAGTGGATGAAGAGGTATTATGCCTCGTTTTGTAAAATTTATTTTCGATTTAATAACTATCTTTGTAGCTCCAAAATGTTTCAGTTTATGCTCCAACCTATTATCTGGATATACCAAGATATATGTATGGTTTATCATATAAAGCTATTAATTATGAAACTAAAAAGGACTCATATATTTATAGATCACCATTACAAGTAAATAGGAATCAAGAGATTTCTTATAATTATACCACACATGAAAACAAATTATTTGATATGCTAGGGGATATTCCTATCAATAATTATCCAGGAAAGGGTGCAATTCTTAAACGAGGTATTCAATTCCTGGGGTGAATCAAAAAGGTAATCTTTATTGATTCTACCTCATATATTTTATGAGGAGAATGAATCTTTTTATCGAAGGAACTGAAAAAAGGGGTCCGATCTACTGTGGGAATGATTTGGATATTGAGGCCTCGATCAAGACCAATGCTAATAGTAATCAAAATATTAAGATTAGAACTCATAATTACCAAATAATTGATAAAATTTATAAGAAAGATATTTTCTATCTTACAATTCATCAAGATTCAAAAATTAAGCCACCAAATTATAAAATAAGACTAGAAAATTATTTTTGTAAAGATAGTAGAGCAACAAAGTCTTGTAAACAGTACACAGTATGAAATAAATTAGTAGCAACTCCTTTTGATCATTGGATGATGATTCTTGTTTTGTTTACTTACCTGCTATGTGAGGTAAATATACCAGAACATTTTTTTGCCAAAAAAAGTAAAAAATAGAAATACTCTCCATTAGACTAGAACAATGTCCTTGACAAAAGGAACTTTCCTCATTATACTTGGGGGTATGTCCATCCCAAGAGATAAGTATATTGAGTAAAGTTCCTACAGACAGAACAAATAAAATTTCATGCCAGTAGACCACCAGGAGGTTGTTCTACCAGTAATAATAAAAAAAATTGATTACATTTTTTTATTATTGATTCACAACAGATTTATAGGATGCATAACAAGTTCTAGCCTCTATTCTCATGATTTTTTTTTTGATTATCCCTTTTACTTTACTAGTTCTCAGAAAATGTGTAGAAGGAGGTCTACCTCCCTCTCTAAAATCATTGTTTTTTTTTTAGACTAAAAGGTTCCTAAGAAAATTTCTTAACAAGGACCCCGCAGACCAGGGACAATTTTTTATAAGAAAATAGTTATTTTTTTTAGTCTTCATATTATTTATTTAGACTTGTGAATTGCATTCAAAGTTTGAAGGAATAAAAAGGGCTAACCCTCATCTCCCAGCTATTCCCTAAAAAAATAAATGTGCATAGCAAAAAACCCTACAATCTCATGGGGATGCAGTAAAAAGTATAACTTACCTAGATTTATGCAAGTACATGTGATAGTCAGCAAATATCAAAGTACAAATAGAAGCAAATAATAAACAACATAATGGGAGCCAAATGAGGTTTTTCATTAATAAATCAACATTTCTTTACATATAAAAAAGGGAAAATACAAAATAAGGCCTACACAGTAAGGCTAGACACCCATTAGACAAAATAAAAAATAATTCCTACCATGAGTGTATGTCGGCATAAGAAAGACCTGCCTCCTAAACCACCTGCTCCTCTAGCCTGGCCATCCTAGCCTCATCATTCGCATCACCGACCTCTAGCTTGGTCGAAGTGACTGAATCTGGCCCCTGATCCGAGCAGCCTCAGCCTGACGTTGTTGAACCCGAAACTGCCTAGATATATGGAGCTTTATCATCTTCCTAAAAGTAGGGCTAAGGAAACGACGAACTGAAGTGTCAAGCCAGTTCAACTGGAAATGACAGCAGTGCTAGAGATCATGAAGAGCTTGGAGAAACAGTGTGGCTCGTACTCGTCATATAAGCAGGAGAGGTGGACATGAAGTCATGAATGTGGCTGGCCAGGACACTCAAGTTGAAGACCGTGAGCTTATCAATGCTGAGCACACTCTAAGGCGTAAAAATCTCAGCATGATGCTCCGGGATTATCTCCAGCACCTCTCACTCAGCAGGCCAAAATCTCAAAAGTAGCTCTGAGCACCATAGTGCACTCATGAATGTTGCTGGAGCCTCTAGCTATATATCATCATAACCTTTGTTTTGGGAATCGAGCTCAGAAAGAGGAAGAGAGGAAACCTTTCCAAAGTCAGCAGCCTCAGAGTTCTGCTCTCCCTCACCAACTGCCTCAGCGGCCTCACCAACTGGATCCTGCAAAAGGAGAAATAAAAAGAAGAGATAAGTCACAAAGAAATAAGGGTAGACATTTGAATATCTTTACTCAAATAAAAAACAAAAATTGGGAAATCTTACCCCATAACTCGGGGGTCAGTATGCTTTCACCAATTTGAGGAGGCACCATGTGACTCTAAACACTAGCCTAGTAGAAGATAGGCAGGAGTTAATACTTATTTCGTTAAAAATAAATGAAAAAATACTAACTTTAACAGACAAAAGTGAACTAGGCATGATAGTTTAACACCTGAGGAGTGAGCAATACAACGCTCACACTATGTCGCGCAGAACTTGGGACGGCCGCCAAACTAACCTGAAAGCAAGGAAATATGGGCGTGAGGGTGATCCTACTTACATAGTAAAATAAATAAGAAAGGGGAAATAGAAAGGATAGTATGGTATGATAATATAATACCTCTCTCGTAATGAGCTCCCCGGGATGTTCCACAGCCATAGGAACAACTATGGCGCTGGCCTGAAAATAAGGAAATAGGTTAGTGTCAGTAAACACTTGCACAGAAAATGCAAGATCAAAAGGTCTAGGTAAACCAAATGTTTACCTGGGAGCTTTCCTCGGAGACACCAGCCAGAGATCCTGCAGCGGCAGGAACAGGTGCAACACTGACCTGCAAGATGAAAAAGCAATAAAGTGTTAGTCAACTCTTGCACAGAAAATGCAAGTCAATGAAAAGAAATATACACAGTGTTGTCCATACTGAAGCAGTCTCCTCCGTGATGGTAGCCAGAGTCTCCTTACACACAAAAATTGGCGTTGGGCTAACCTGAGAACTCAAATATAGGTTCCGCAGGTAAAGGGACCACAACTACAGGTATGTTAGAAAAAGCTTACAAGTTCTCAGACTTATAAGAAAAGGAAATAATTATAAGTATGACAAATAGGGGTGAAAATATTAGCATAGTACTGAACTCATTCCTACAGAACTAAGAATGACCCCTCAGACAAGGGGAGTTCATTTACACTAGCCTGCAGGCTAGAGAGAGTGGAAAATGTATAAGTAAAAATAGGGCACATAAATAGTTACCCTTAAATAAGAAAGGCTTAATATCTATAGGGTCTCCTCTATGGAAATCAAATAAGGACCTACAGGTGGTGCCGGGGGAGTTGTCTCTATGTCCCTCATCACAGGTGATATAGATGAAGAAGTCTCACTAGCACCAACCTGTGAATGAAAGAGGAGTACAAGTGTTGGAAAGTTATCCATAATAGCGAAGAGAATAAATTAAGAATAAGCATAATCAAGTTAAAATAAGTAGTGAGAAGCGTGTTTTGATAATGCCTCCAATAGAGACAGTGGCAGTAGGAGCTTCACCAGTCGTAGGGGCTACCAAAGGAACAACTATGGAAGTGTTTGATGGGATTATAGTATTGGCCATCTGAAAAACGAACGGGCAGAAGTAAGACATAATAGTGAAATCTGTGTGATAAAGTAAAATGAATCAAGAGATGAAAAATTAAAAAAAAAAACATGTGTACCCATATTCCTTGTAAAGAAGAAGGGTGCAAAGTGACTGGCGGTGCAGTTGCAGCAGAAGTAGTGGCCTAATCATCACAAAGTTGTTAAGAACTAGACAGAGATAAAGAAATAAGCTGAGCCTAACAAAAATAAACAATACGTATGAGGAAGTGATAGCTTATATAACAGGCCCACTGGAGGCGAAAATGAAAACTGGTTGAGACAGTATGGGTTGGATGTGAGGCCTATTATCCATAGGCACAAAGACTCGGGAGATAGGAATCCTCCCGGAAGGTGACAAGCTCGGGACAGTGGTTCCTGTAAGGCGTGTTATTTCCCAGTAAAAGAAAGGCTATGTGAGGAAAATCCCTACAAAGAAGAAAGACAAAGATAATAAAATTATACCAAAAAATGGTAATGAACATAGAAAGATGGCAGAAGTGACAAGTTCAAAATACCTTAGGAAGCCCAGCAGAAGAACCACTCACGACAGTTGAGGCGGGAGGTGAGAAAGTGTGGGTAGGAATAATGGTCACCTATGAACAAATAAGGAGAAAGTCATCAAAATATGTTTTAAAACAACGACAGTTTAGGCAAAGGAACCCAAAAGAGTTGGTAATTACCTGGACAGAAGAGGACGACACGAAGGAGGGCCTTGTGGTCATAGAAAACACAAAAGATAATTACAAAAGAAAAAAGTGGATAAACTATACCAGTAAAAGAGAAAAGAAAGAGAACAATACTTGAATAGGGAGGAAGTGATAAACCTCTCTAGCCAGACTCAAAGAGGAGACTAGTATAGAATTTCTTACCCTATGAAAGGGCCATCTGGCTAAAGGAGGAGGCGAAGGATCACTTGCCGTAATAGAAACACCTCGCATATTCCATAAAGATAAACATGAATTAAATAGGAACTGTGTAAGTGTAATTAGATAATCAGTGATGCAAAAGAAGTCAAGAGAAAGGACTGACAGTGGTTATGCGAGCAGTCTGCCCATACGGAAGATGTCCAGTAGTGGAGCAACAGGAGAAATGAAAATCTATCATAATGTCCCCACTAATGCACTCCCTCAAAACTAAAAACAAAGAAGAACCATCAGGATGATGATCATCATGGGGGTCAATGACACTCATGTCATTTGAAGAATTGTCATCATTATAGGAAAGAGTGCTTCTATAATCGACTAGTTCCTCTTCAAATGATGGGAAAAGGGAACCAGGAACCGTCAAAGTCACTTTTACTAAGCAAAGAGGAGTGAGGTATATCACCTTTACCAATAGGAATAAAAGTAACAGGAGGATCCTCAGAAGATAATCGCAAGGCTTCATAACCTTGCTCACGAACAGACCAGTAGGTCTCCTCCATCCTAAGGTCATCAATGTCTGACCCCTGGTCTAGTGACGGAAAGGGAGCAGTAACCTCAACACTTGCTTTCTTCTTTTTCTTAATCGCCCTAGTCCCACTGGCGAGGGAGGGGAAGTAGGGGTAGCAGCAACAACAGATGGAGCAGTAGTGGCTGGTATGAAGTTGGAAACATCTGCATCAGGATGCTTCGTCTTAGAAGTAACAAGGACTTTTGCTTTGCACTTCCCCTTATACTTGGCAGTTTGGGGATCATGCTGTTTGGAATAGATAAATTCATCGAGTAGGTGTCTCACCAAGACTGTGGTGACCTACTTGAGGGGGGTCTTAGAGATGGTGTAGCGATGCCATAACATTTTTTAGGTCCTTTTGCCCAAATACTTGACATTATTAGGAAGCTTGTTGATATGGTCTCATGGGGGACCTTTCTCTGCCAGAGAGTGAACCAAGAACGGATGAAAGAAGAAAGGAAATCTCGAGAAGGCACAAATAAACCCCCTAGATGGATCACTCTATGAATAACCCCCTTGAAAGTAAAATTAGCAAAAGCCTTCAGGCACAGCTCAGAGGGGGATGTGCTCGAAGGATAAGAAGGTGAGTGAACACCTTGGTCATAGCCAAACTTACTCCTTACCCTCTTATACTGGTAGAACTCCATAGCCTAGCCCAGATCAGTCAAAGAAGGTAAAGTACATGACAAAATCATGATAACTACATCAATGTGGGAGTAAGAGGAAATAGACTCAGCATCAGCGAGGCAATAAAAGGTACCTATAGTGGATGAGAAGGAGCCCAAGTAAAAGTTCCACCCACTATCTTGCAGTTTGGCTTGAAGCATAACTCATTAATATTATCTATAAAAAGCCTTAAGGAGGCCTTAAGGGCCTTCTTGTGCCACCTCAAAGCATGAGCATCATTATTGTGACAAGATCTTACCTATAGGGCAAAATTAGGAAGTCTCTCAAACAAAAATGACACGAGGATGAAGATTTTGGTGAAGTTGATGGTATCATGGCGTCCACAAGAGTGACCAACATCTACATGAGCACCATCTAGCCAAGTAAGAAGGGACCCCAATATTAGAGCAGCGATGGGGGACTGCCCTATCTCAAGCAAGTCTCACAGCTATCTTGAAAAGAAGCTCACGAGGGGAGTCATCTAGTCTCCCTGGAAATAAGAAGCTACTAAGGAAAGTGACAAAATAGGTTTCCAAGTGTGAGGTGGATTTAATTTTTATGCCCTCTTGACTTCTCAAGGCCATGCTTGAGCTCTCTCCCTTGGGTAGCTGCTCGAAGTCTTTAAACCAGTACCTTTGCCTTTGGTAGATGAGTGTTTGCTCTGGTTAGTTTGTTAATGGAAACATATTTGGTACACTCACCCAGGGCTGAGTAGAGTTCCCCCACCATTATCTCCTCAATTTCATCCTTGAAACCATCAATAATCACATTTCTTCCAAAGTAAGGCAGGGTGAGGAGCTCGCAGATATCTTCCATGGTAATAGTAAACTCGCCCCAGCCAGTGACAAATATATCTTCCATGGTAATTTGGAAATGGAGCAAGACTTCAGACTATTGGTAGTGGTGGTAAGACCCAGTCCTTCGATAATAGTCTTGTGCAAGGGATGGTCAAGACATAGTCCACCAAAACACC
Organism: Sambucus nigra; assembly: GCA_949130495.1. Classification (NCBI taxonomy): domain Eukaryota; kingdom Viridiplantae; phylum Streptophyta; class Magnoliopsida; order Dipsacales; family Adoxaceae; genus Sambucus; species Sambucus nigra. The sequence goes on along the minus strand of OX422207.1, from coordinate 643,568,126 downwards.
CCACTCATCTGGGACACCTCCAACAATCTTGACCTCAATATTTGAATGGGGAAAATCACCCCTATCCACTCACTCTAATAATAGAATTAGTTAAAACAATAGGAAGGTCAGAGGACTCACCCAAACCCATGTGGGGTTGCTCGTTTATCTTCTCCACAAACTCCTGCTCGAAATTGTCAAGGGAGGACATGAAGCTATGTTCAGCACCAATATAGGGGGCAAGACGATATAGGCCAAAGTCCCTCTTGGAGTGAGCAGCCAAATATTCCTTATACAATTTGGAATAGGTGATGGAAGAGGGAGACACTCTAGTGGAGATCTCAACAGACGAACCACCCAAGGTGGCGATGGCAGAATCCAAAATGGCAGAGGTGATGGTGGTGGCTGTGGTTGCCAAAACCATATAGACAGTGACGGAAATAGGCACCATACCCACTCGCACCTCTTTAATGGTGGTGGAAGTCGCGGAATTATGGTTTAGAGAGGAAGAAGAGGCCATTTTTCTTAGTGAAGAAAGGAAGAGGACAACGATGGTTATGGAAGAAAAGGTTTTTGCTTCCTCTCTCTCTACCTCTATCTAAAAACTAAGTTTAAAAGAAATGGTGAGGTAAAAGGCGAGAGGGGTTTAAAAGAACCTTTTATACCCTTTTAAGCCCACACGCTTCTGTGTATGGACATAATCTTATCATCGTCCGCTAGAATCTAGGAATTGTCTGAGTTGTCCTAGATCACATATGATAAGGCGTATACTTATACATTGTCACGTCTACACATGATCATCAATGGCGCCCACTATCCGAATCATTGGCAACGTGCTCATCATCACACACCCATCATCTTCAATATGCCTCATGTTTTTTAACTTCAATCGGTCTCCACTACTCCACTTCGTTAATGGTATTATTTTATTTGAAGTTCTTAATATTTGCACTTATATTTGGGAGATTTTTATTTCGATTTAACAACTGATTTTATTTTATCAAAAACAAGGTTGTCATTTAAAATAAAATATTTTTTATTAACAGTCGTTCTAACGACATGCATATGTCGCTCGAAGGGCCGTTTGAAGCCCCTGATCGAATTTGGATCAAACAAACTCGTACTATTTTTATGTTTATATGGTCATTTCTTAGGTCGTTTAAAGCATCATCAAACGACATATTGATGTCGTTCTAACAACTTTGAGAAGTCATTCGAATGACATGTTGTCGCCATGAATTTTTTGTCTTCCAATAAATACCTACTCGCGTTAGGTATTTCGTAAGACTTTTTAAACTCTACCTTCTATGGACTTGCTCTAATTTAATTCTTCATTTTTTAAGCCCTAAAACATTATTGATTCACCAAAACCTCCTTCATCATATATGTGAATTATTGAGAAACCCTTATATTCATATTACCCAATCTTGGAGTGATACTTGTAGAGAAGTTGTCTCCATCGATATTCTTGGAGTTCTTGTGGGAGTTCTTGCAGAAGATAACGAATCGAGGCGTGTAGGATATTCGTCTGTCAAAAGGTCTATATTTCTCTATATAAATGTAAGTCGAGGTTTACATACCATAGTGAAATAAAAAGATTTTACCCCTTTTCGGGATTTTTCTTGAAATAGCTTATATGATTGTTGGATTGCATGCCACTATCAAATAAGTATCAGAGCCATTTACATAATTCTACCATGTAATTTTTCAGCAAAATTTTTCTGAAAAAAATTGATTTTTGAAAAATCTAAGTTCAATGGATAACTTATATAATCGAATGCTAGTATTTCATGTTACAAACTATGATTATTGAAAAGACCGCATGCAATCAACTTTAAAGGATATTGATGAACATGTCTGGCTAATTTGTGAAAGATTGTGGACTCCTCCTACTGTCATCATAGATAATTTGACCAATCCTAAACCTGTGTCTAACTGGACTGATGATGAATTTAAATGGAGCACTTATAATTCATGTAGCCTTAGTGAAATTTTTGGAGTCGTCTCTCCCGACGAGTTCCGATGTATTATAGTGTGTACCATGTCAAAAGAGACATGAGATATCTTGCAGCTTACACACAAGGGCACAAATGTTGTTAAGGCATCTAAACTACAAAATTTAACTACTCAGTTTGAAACAATAAACATGCCTGAATCTAAAAATTTTGATGAAATTTATGCTCTCGGATATAGTTAGTACTAACTTTAATCTTGTTGAAAAAATTCCAGACAAAAGAGTAGTTAAAAAGATTTTAAGATCATTGCTTGCAAGTTTTATTCTAAAAGTCACTGTGTTGAATTCATTAGTTATGTTAGATTATCTTAGGTTAGAAGAACTCGTAAGATACCGTCAGGCTTATGAAATTGAGATGTTTCCTAAATGGTTAAGCCTAAAAAAAGGGATAGAACTTAAATCCCAGTCTAGAAAGAGTGAGGAGTCGTCTAGGAAGAGAGAGGAGTCGTCGAAAAGGATAGAGGAAGTGTTGTTCGTTTTGAGTACGACATTGATTTAAATGATTTTTCCCTTTTTGCTAAAAACTTTAATAAATTTATCAAACTTAAAATAATTGCACATCTAAAGATAAATAGAGTTTTGAAAAAAATAAAAATAGGAAGAAATTTGAAATAGATAAAAAAGACGCCATAAATAGAGAGAAATAGAGGTGTTACGAGTGTGATGGGAGAGGTCACAAAGCATATGAGTGCCCAACTAGGTTAAAGCATCAATGAAAGGTAAAATTCGCCTTAAATGCCACCCTTAGTGACGAGAGCAAGGTCCAGTCGATGGGTTCAGGCTAAGAATCACCGCATGAATGTAACTTCACCGCATTTATGGTTAGTCATGTGAGTACTTCTAGTGCACCTCATAACAATGAGGAAGCTACCTCTTAAGGCCACCTCGACAGTGAAAATGATGTGAGTGAGGGTGAGGATGCTGGAAGTGATAGCAAGTGTGACCTACAGCGTGCGTACACCGAGTTATATGTTATTCCTTTAAAATGAAAAGACAAAATAAAGGGTAAGCAACTAGGATCATTGCGTTAGAGAAGAATTTAGGAGAGACGATGAGCGAGGGTCCTCCATTAGCATGTCTTTGAGAGAGGAAAAGAGAGACACATAGAGTGAGATTTTGTGGAGAGAGAGAGTGTGTGTGCGTTTTTTAGAAAGAGAGAGGGGACTTGACCAAACAAGTGGCTAGTCTTATGAGTGAGCTCCTTGTATCTGTGAGAAGAAACTTGAAGACATTGTAGCCCAACTCACTTGTGATCTCTAGAGAGCCCGGGAGTTTAAGGTAAAGATTGAGTATGATGCATTTGGGAAGATGGGAAAGATGTTCCTCGTCCCCTTATTAGGGATTGGTAAGAGTCAGAGAATAGGTTACAACGATGCTTCCACATCACATGTCGCATCGAAATTGGTTCCTGAATGCATTGTGAATCCTTATGGCCCTCGATCAAAGCTCCAAAGGAAAGTTCGGCCTAGAAAATCAAACGAGGTCGGCCTAAGACTGTTTATTTCTTCACTTATTGTAAGAGAAAAGGCCACTTTGGGGAGTTTTTCTGTAATTTGGGTCGGACTCAACGTACACATACTTAGTCGCACTACTTTAGCGATTTTGATAGCCTTAAAGAGAAGGTTGAGTGTCTAGTCGCCACTTCTCACGGTTTGATGGAAGTGTTCCACCGGATGTCTTTAGCGTCAGTGGATACTTCTAACATCCCAACTAGACCCAACAATGATAAGGGTAAACAAAAGGTCACCACTACTTGGGTGCCTAAGCATGGATAGAAAGCCCTTTTTGTCCATGTAGCTCTTAAGGCTCTTAATACCTCCCAGTGGTATTTTGATAGTGGTTGGTCCAAGCATATGACTAGTGAAGACTCATTTTTTACTAGATTTGAGGATCGCAAGGACGGTTAAGTCACCTTTGGAGATAAGAGTAATTCTTGGATTATAGGATGAGGTACACTAGAGATACCCGATTTTCCTAAGTTAGATAATGTTTTGTACGTTAAATATTTGAAAGCAAACCTTATCAGCAGTAGCTAGTTGTACGATGCATACTTTACTATAAAGTTTAACCGGAACGAGTGTAACCTTTATGATCAAGCCGATAAACTTCTACTACAAGGGGTGTGGACATAAGATACTGTTATACGATTGTGCCCAAGTACTTATTTGTGTGCAATAATGCCATGATATCTTCTATGGATTTGTGTCATCAACGTCTAGGTCCTGTTAAGTTAGAGATTTGGAGCGTTTAGCAAAGAAAGACCTAGTACGTGGTTTGTCGTTGCTTGGAAAGCCAACCTCCACGATTTGTGATCCTTGCAAAGAGGGAAAGCAAGTCCGTAGTCCCCATCTAAAGTTGAATTCCATTACCATTTCACGTGTGCTTGAGTTGATTCATATGGATCTTATGGGTCCGAATCACACTGAGATTTAGGATGGTAAGAGGTATATCCTCGTGTTGGTAGATGATTTCTCTCGTTATTCGATAGTTGATTTCCTAAGAGAGAAATCCGTTTTGTTAGATTTTCTTACGGTCAAGTGTTGTGTCCTACAAAATCAACATGGTGTCATTATCAACAGAATGCATAGTGATAATGACAAATAATTTAAATAAGAAAATGTGTATCATTATTATGATAGCCTCGCAATTAAATATGATTTTTTGGCTGTGAAAGCTCCTGGACAAAATGGGATTATTAAAAAGAAGAACTGAACAATTCAGGAGATTGCTAGATATGCTTCTAGGTCATAGATTTTCTAGGAGATTTTGGGGAGAGGCGGTGTCTACTGCATGCCACACGGTGAATAAGGTTTATCTTCGTCCAAACACACTTAAGACGCCATATGAATTGTGGACAGGGAAGAAGCCCAACCTTTCATATTTTCTTATCTTTGGGAGTAAATGCTACATCTTGAGGGATAGAGAGCAATTATGAAAGTTATACTCCCGGAGCGACGGGGGAATTCTTTTAGGATATTCATCGATGAACAAAGCTTACTGGATTTTTAAACTGAATTTCTCTAAGGTTATGAAATCAATAAACATCACTGTTAAAGATGATGAGCCACCGACATTTATTGATCCTGACCAATCATGTGAGGCTGATGCACCCCCTAGTTATGATCCCATTGTTCCTCACACACCTAGGGTGGACCCTACTTCTGTCTTAGGGGATGAACCTGCTTGGGCTCATAAGATTCATGACCCTTTTTCCATTTACGGAGATCCCACTTTAGGAGTCAAGACTCACGCTGAGCTAGAGAACATTGTTAGCATTATGTGCTACATGTCCAAAGTCAAGCCCAATAATATCAAAGGATCACTCAAAGATAAACACTGGATTTTCGCTATGCAGGAAGAGTTGCTTTAGTTTAGAAAGAATGATGTTTGGGAAATTGTCCCCCGACATAGGGAGAAGAATGTGATTGGTACTAAGTGGATATTCAAGAGTAACATAGATGAGAATGGTACCGTTATACGTAATAAAGCTAGATTGGTTGCTCAGGGCTACACACAAATTGAGGGTGTAAACTTTGAGGAGACATGTTCTTCTATTTCAAGGCTTGAGTTCGTCCGCCTACTACTCGCCATCGCATATTGTAAGATGCGGGTTCTTGGAATACAGTTAGTTTCAAGCGAGGCGTAACCCCTTATCAAGACCAGGACTCAAGCTAGTATTAAGTATGATCTTTACACTATTAAATGCACTATAAATACGATAAATAGATGGGACCAACAAACAACTTGGTCGGAGGGAGAAAGAGCAAGCACTCCAGGCACAATAAAGGCAAGGTAGGAACCTCAAGCTCAGTTAATGCTCAATGATATGGCTATTAATGGATGTAAGGAGAGTGTTTGAATAATAAATGTTCTCTCACATAAGCTCTCGTGTATGAGGAAAATTCAACAGCAATTGGGGATTAAGATTGACGTGATCGTAAACTATTTGGTTAAACTATTTACATGAAGGCAAGGTTACTCGAGTAACCTTACTGGTATTGGATGTGATTAACTGACATTAAACGCTAAAGTACTGTCTCATTAATATCGAAGATACTGTATTAAATGTAAGGGAAATTATATTTTGGCGGGAAACTGCCTAACTTGTTAGAAGCATGGTGGGATTAATGAGGGACGTGACGTGACAACTCAAAGGCTTGCCTTAGAACGACTATGAAATCAAGTTTGGGGGCCTTGGTCTTCCATCCTAAGGATAATATCAATTGAGTGCTACGATTTTGAGTTCCCCAATGCCAAACGATTAGACGTCATAAAGTGGATGAACAGTGACCCTACTAGACGTGTGGTCACATCAATCAAATGGGCAGTGCTTGAGGTGGCTCGGTCGGCAGGTGGATCGAGTAATTTAATATTTTTCTTGTTGGATAATAACTATTTCTAGTCCAAAGATACAAGATTTGGGTTCCTCAAGGAGGTTTCCCCGAATAGGTTTAAACTGTGGTAGCTCGAGTGTAAGTGGCTCGAGCGACCATTTGTACTGGATGAAGTTTTGCCCAAGTATGCTAAGATGGTTAGTTATTGTGTTACCAATGTTTCCTTGCTCTCAATCCTCCAAACCATGTCCTTGTGAGGTTCCCAAGATGAGGTCGTACGATAGAGCATATAAGCTCTCCCACGCCCTGTCAGGCATAGTCCCTTGAGGGTACCAAAAAATCTCAATAAATGAAGTACATAATCAGACACATTTTTCTCTACATTACAAGATATCATTATTAAAATAACTTTGGCCTTCAAGGGGATTTCTTTGAGGAATGTCTGTGGAAGGTCTTCGTGGGAGCACCCTCGACTGATCCTTGTCTTCGTTCTTTGTTTTCTAAGTATAAGATCAATTTAGATAATCAATCTTTGGTGGGTACACCCCCTACATTTTCCCCTTCGTAGAGATATTTATTTATTGCATGAAGAAATATCTGTACGAAATACTTGGTTGATCTTACAACTTTTCAGCAGGAATAAGTAATATCCATATACAAATAATCATATCATAATAAATATTACTCTGTTTATTTATTTAAAGATAAGTGTGTGCGAGGAACTCATCTGGCCCTTCTTTTCGAACGACTTCCTTCTTTTCGAACTACTTCCTTCTTTGAAATGCCTAAAATAAATTTTAGGGTGCTGTTTCTTGAAGGGACATTTGTGAATGCATGTGACAACTGTCTTGGGGGACGTGAAGAGGTTTTATTAAAATTTCTCCTAAAGCACTTCTATAGACACCCCATTCTAGAACCCCCTAACATCTCCTTAGGTCCTTAGTATCTCCCTTCATCACTACAAACCTAAGTCATACCCCGGGTACTAACCTAGAGGACATCGGACACTCCCAGGCTTCGTTTGACCAAAATTTAAACTCTTCAGCTCGACTGGGACTGAATGAATCTTCAAAGGGCACTGAAATCCCTTTCTAACGGTCTGCCCCGTGCGCGATTTTAACTTACGGTACGGAAGGCCACCGGGCGCTTCCAGTCCCCGGTTGACCAAAGTCAACTCACCAAACCAAGTCAAACTCTTTGGAATGTCGAAGTACATCTCCTAACCTTTCCAATGGTCCATCCCGTGCACGATTCTGACTTGCTATGCGGACGGACGATCCGTTTGCGTCCGATGATCCCCCGTCTAAAGGACTGATGAGAATTTCCATGCCACATTTGTCCCAAATAAAACTCCCGGACCCAGGAGCCATCTAATGACTTTCAAAGGTATCTAAAGTACCTTTCCAACGGTTTGCCCCGTGCGCGATTTGGATCAACGATTTGCGTTTTACGATCGTTTTCGAAGGAACCTGAAAGAGACTACAAAACAGCAGGTTCCAAATCCTGCCTATCGGCAGTGTGCCTAAACACACCTGCTGATTGGAAGGACCAGGCCTATGCCGATCGGCAATGCCCTGGGCCTATAAAAAGGAGGGCCTGAACTCATTACAAATGGACCAAAGATCTTAAATCCATCACTCTCAGCGAACTCAGAAAACCTCGAAGTAAGCATGATTTCAACATCCAAATCCTTTTCCAACATTCACTTTTCATCATCCTTTTCATCAAACTTGGTGAATTAACTACTCCTCATCATCACCCAAGTGCAAGGGCTGCTCTCCAATATTCAAGACCATGCTGAAGATCTTCAAGAAGGTCCAACTTTCTCAACTCTCTCTTCAAATTCTCTTAAATTCGCATTAACTTATTTTATTACTTAACACTTTTATTCTCTCCCTCTCACATATCCTAATATACTTTTTTATTTAGTATTATTTCACATCTCTTATTTTCATATAAATAAAATGCAAAAGAATAAGAAAAAGAGGGTTTGCTCATAAATTCCAAACGGGAATTGTCACACTTTTCCCACAACTAAAACACTTTTTTTTACACACATACACATATAAGAGAAGTCCCCAGTTGGAATTATGGGATAAACCCCATCCCTCATTTCGTATGCGGACTACGTGGACTTTGATGCCTCTATAGGCTATGTAGGCATCTCGGGGTAAAACTCGAGACTCGAGTCCTATTTTTTATTTATTTTCTATTTTTCTAATTTTTTTACTTAATTCCCTTAGATTCTATATATTTACATATACATATATTTGTTCTTAGTGGCGTATTATTCCATATTCGTTATCGTTCCATTATAACGATAAACGCTAGGATAATCGCGTAAATCCTATTTTCTAATATTACTTTTAGGAACATTCATATGGATGACTCGCTTTATCTCTTCCACGATACAAGTCGATGATTCCTATTTCCACTACATACACACATTCACAAATATCACGGTGAAATAGAGGAAAATAACAACAATCTATGAGAGACCGCATGGGCGGAATGGGTTCCTAACACCTTCCCATTCCGTAACTTAGCCTCCAAACCCTACTCGAATCACTTTTGGTTTCGTATGTATCAGTATGTCTTTGGATGCTTTCCTTCGGGATGGATCCACCTTCTTTTGTCTGTTTTGAGTAAAATAGACTAGAGACTCCATCTCTCTATATTTTTCACCTCACACATCTCCGACGACGATCGAAGCGCTCCCGAGAGGGATGCGCGGAACCAAGATCCTAACACCACGGAGATGACCCCCTCTTCTCTCTCTCTCCGCGAGGATCAGGGATGGCCACAGTGGCGACTCCGCCGGGAAGTTTTGTTTAAGAGGGCTAGCTTCTATTTACATGGGTGTTTTATTTTCTTATATACTCCCCTACTTTGCGTATTCCCCTTTTCATGTGTACCTCATGCTTATGCTTCTATTCACACACTTATAGAAAATTATCCATGAACACTTCGCACCACGTGCACCTAGGATCACATATATCCATATGTTGCACGCATCACTTATCCATGCTTGGTATACTATTGGTACTTGGACTTTGCTCCCTGTTTGGCATGGTTAAGAAAGATACTCTCATCATAAGATACAAATAAGAGAATTATGCACGATTCACATGACATCACCAAAGAGCATTGTGATTTATCGAATTTTATCCAGTAACTGGAGGATCACTTCATAATGGACGCTTGTCCAGTAGGGCGCAGTTATCCTAAGAGATATCACTCTCACCTTCCATTGGCCAAGTACCTTCGACGTATATCGAACGGTTCCCCCGCATCGTACCACTTGACCGAAGTAATGACGGGAGGTATATCGTAGGGAACTCATTCACGCACGCCGAGTATATCGAATTCGCTCTCACACGTACCGTTCCCACGAGGTACATAGTAAGGCAATTCATGTACACGCAATCATATCAAATGGCTTGTCTATACATACCGATCGCCCTCAAAAGCAAGACGTATATTGTGGAAGTCACGCCAAAGGGAGGAACCCTTTCTAATTCACCCAACCAACTGCATACCCACATATAGGTGTCAAGTCTAGGACACACATGTTAGATTACCGGTTTTGACCCGAAACTCTGTCGAAATTGCGAGTCGACCTGTCACCCAAATTTTTGCGCATTTTTAAAACGGGACCCTGCCCATGAGCCTGGTCACAAGTTCAACCATATCTTTGTATATGTTACAAACCTAACTTTTCCAGGCTCAAGTCCCGTCCGACATTTCATTTTGCATTTAGGATAATTTAATACAAGTAAAAAAAAAATAATCATAATAATCATGCCGAGACCCGTCTCCCAAAAATATGTCTCCCTTATTTATCGAAAATCCAAAAATATTTCTCCTTTCTTTATAAAAAAAATCCAAAAAAAATTCTCCTCTCTTTATCAAAAATCCAAAAATATTTTATTTTTCAACCTCAAAACGAAAAAAGAAAATGTAAAAAAAAAATTCATTCTTTTTAAAATCCCATTTTACGCTTTCTCGGGTCGATTGCACGCGCTTGGCCTGGCTCCTTATTGGCTTCGGTCTTCAGTCAAATCACCCCAAATTTTCGTTCGTTCCCCTGCTACTTCTTATGAGTCGGTAATTCATCCGCTTTCCATGGAGATCACATATCAAGTACCAATTGTGTAGCCATATCTGACGACAATTTTAGCTCAGCTCGTGTCCAAGATTGACAACCTCCAGACTGAGGTTCGAGAGATGCAACAAAACTAGGTTCCTATTCCTCAAGAGCTCGAGGCCCTATATAGGTCCACCCGAGCCTATCTGGGTTCCCTAAGAGTATCAGCACACTTTATGTGCCCCTCCTGCTAATGGGCCACCACCTGCCCAGCTTCCTATGTCAAACCTTGCCCAGCCTGGGGCTAACTTACCTATAATCATGAATCCAAAAGAAGAAGAATTGAACAAAGTCAAAGAAGATCTCAATATACTAACTAAGAAGTTCGACCAAGTCAGAATCTCTGGGAATTACAAGGACTACACCCAAATGTCTCCTTATCCTAAAGCGAGGTTGCCCGAGAAGTTTAAGATGCCAAATATCGAGAAATTCGAAGGAAGTGGAACCCCGATTGTTCATCTTCGCAGTTATCACCTTTTTATGACTCTCCTAGGGGCTTTTGAAGAAGTGATTGCCCAATTATTTCAGTAAACTTTGAAGGATAGCACCCTCCAATGGTTTTTGTCTCTCGAGGAGTCTGGAATCCATAGCTGGGAGGATGTAGCTCGATAATTCATGTTGAAGTATAAATACAATGAAGAGCTTAAGGTCACCTATCGTGATTTAGAATTGCTCAAACATAAATCTAGGTAATCAGTCAGTAACTTCATAGCCCGATGGAGGGAAAAAGCAGCCACTATGACCAATCGGACATCCGAGGAAGAACAAGCCAATATAGTGAATAAGAATTTCTTACCCCATGTTTGAGCAATAATAGGAGGACAATACTATCCCCACTTCCGAGCTATTAGAGAGGCAGGAGTAGAAATCGAGGAAGGTCTTGCTAAAACATAAGTTGAACCAATGAAAGTGTCCGGACAGTTCACTCCCAGAAAATATGATAAACCTGTCAATGATGTTGTCTCAACCATCAACAACATCTCTCAACCAACCACCTCGTGGGCACTAGAAAGTCTCCTTGTCCCAGTCTGAAAGGAATACACCGAACTCCATGCTCCTCTCTCCAAAGTTTATCAGGCCCTGTTAAGATGAAACCTCATCAAACCCTTGGACCCCCGTCCATTGCCAAATTCACTTCCAAGAAACTTCAAGGCAGATGCCCATTGCGCATTTCACCAAACTGCTGGCCAAACCACCGGCCAATGCTTTCACCTTCAAAACATAATCCAAGGTCTAATTGACCGGGGTACTATTGCCCCGCCAGCCAATCCTAAGCCAAACACTACTCACAACCCACTCCCAAATCATGACAATGCCATCTTCCTAGAAGAGAAATCGGAATGATCCCTCAACTCAAATCACACCCATATACTCTCCCAAACCTCTCCAAATTGGCCCATATTTCCTCCTACACCATGCTAGCCTCTCTGATCAGGAACTGTCACTCCTTAGTAGAGCATGCATCGTTGTCTGTACCCATTCCAAAAATGGAAGTATGGAATTATCAGAAGTATTAAACCAACTCCTAGAGTTCGGGATGAAATTGCCCTCACAGATGATCATTGATTGCCAGAGGTTCAGTACGCTATTCTTGGAAGCACGAAAATAGGCCCGAGAGTCAATCAGTTGGGTGGTACCAACCGATAAAGTCAGATTAGATGACGTTGTCCAGATCATGGCAGAATTATTCCGGCAAACCAATAATATTTGTAGTATGACCGAGTTACTCAATACTCTGAAGTTACAAGTGAACTTGGTCCCTTCAGCCTTACACCTCCTAGCGGAATGGGAGGACCTGTACAAAGAATCCATTGAAGTCATGGAATACATTGACTTTACATGGAAAGACAGATTTGTTGCCACCGTATGGGGGGGAGAATTCGAAGATTCAAATGGAGAGCAAGCTTCAGAGAAAACTAGCTCGGTAGTCGATATGTGTCGGATGATATCATTTGAAGAACTCTTAGGAGAAATAAATAAGGTGGAAGAATAACCCGAGATTGACGAAGAAACAGGGTTCATATTCTTCCCTTATTCTGTAAATCACATGACCAGATCATGAAGGCATTACCATATCCCAAGCTCACTACCAGCCATTGCCAGAGGGAAGGGTGTTAAAAACCTTCCTCTGCCAGAGATGGCCCTCGAGGAGAGCAAGATCCTCGATCAACTGAAGAAAAATTAAGCTAACATCACTCTATGGGGGCTTTTCATGTCTTCCCATCTTCATAGAAATGCTTTGATCAAGTTTCTCACTGAACCCACAGTTCCTCCTTCTACCACACTAGAAGAAGCGATAAATTTAGTCGAATGCCTGACCTTTACCCGAATGTTATCCTTTTCCGAAGAAGAAATACCCAAAATCAGGCCAAACCACAATCATGCACTCAATATCTTCGTCGAAGTTATAGGGAAGATCGTACCACTCTCTCTTATTGATAATGGATCCACCTTGAATGTCTGCCCAATAAGAACCTTTAAATGCTTAGGACTGAAGGAAAGTGACCCCGCTCCAACCACCGATGTTGTAAGTGCCTACGATAATACCCATCGGGAGGTGATGGGATCCGTAAAACTTGTAATAGGGGATGGCCCTATAAACCCTGTCGTTGAATTCCAAGTTATTGACATCCCAACTTGTTTTAACCTGTTACTTGGATGACCTTGGCTTCACAGTATCAAGGGTGTGTCTTCCTCACTCCATCAAAAATTAAAGTTCTTCGCTGACGGATGAGTCATCACCATTTTGGGCGACGACGATAATATCGAGGGTGCAAGTACTAGCAATCCAATCCTTGAGATACAACACGGGTAAAATGATATGCACCTATCAGGATTCCGAGTCGAGCCACTTCTACTCCCGACAGGGGACGATTTCGTAGAAAAAGTTTATCCAGAATACGACCCTTATGGCAACGTTAATGTGATTTAGATGTTCAGAAACATGCACTTCATGCTCAGACTGGGGCTAAGACAAAGACAACAAGGGATAATTGAGCCCATTAAACTGAAAAAAGCTTTCCCTCCTTGTGGGTTGGGGTATCAACCGTCAGAACAAGAGCTAAGAATGATTCCCCCAATATTGACCAAAGATAAGATTAAACTGCATCCAGACTATCCCAGGTGAATCCTTGAATGGACGATTCATTAAGGAAGGTGAAGACTTTCCCTTTTGCAGCTTTCTAAAACCATGGTATGACCATACAGATAAGAAGATGAAGCCTGGAATGGAGATTTGTTTCTAAGACAGCTACCTATGGGTCAAAAGTTCCCAACACCATGTACAATCACTTATCAAAGATACCTAAGGGAGTGACTCTGAGGATTCGTTTAACTTATAGACACTGGGGCTGACACTATGCATGGTTCATTCAAGCACTACATCACTGGATCCATCCCACCTGATTAAAGCTACTGATATACCTCTCCTCAACTGGCATGCTGCGCCAGTTATACCTGTTAAAATCCCACCTAACCCCAATGTTTACCCCATCGTTTCTTATGTTATCTATCCTTGCTCTAATTTAATCGAGACCTCCTTTGATGAGGTTATCAATGTTGTTTTTCCTATTAATGAAATAAATGAAGATTTTGAGTATCTTTTTGTGCCTTACATTAATTGCTTAGATTCTAATATAACTTTTGATGATGATGATTTTACAGATGAACAATTCTTAACTTATCTAAATAAGGTTAATAACAAACAATATAACCGCGTTCAAGTTAACGAACAAGAAACGGTGGTTGTTAACCTCGGTTCTAGTAGCCAACTACGCGAGATTAGGATAGGGGCTACCTTTGACGAGCATGAACGCACACAACTCGAAGAATTACTAAAACCATGCATTGATCCTGAAATAGCTCAACATGAGATCCCCACTCTCCCATATTACAAGACGATTAATCAAAAGTTGAGAAATCTCTGCACCGAATGGTCGCTCAAAGTCAAAAAAGAAGTGGTCAAACAACTGAACATGGGCTTCATTCATGTGATCGAATATCCCACATGGCTAGCCAACATAGTGCCTGTGCAGAAATCAGGAGGGAAAGTTCGGATATGCGTTGACTACCAGGACTTGAACAAAGCATCTCCAAAGGATGATTATCCATTACCCAATATCGACATGATCGTGGACAATACAGCTAGTCATGCTCTCAAGTTATTCATCGACGAGTTTATCGGATACAACTTAATCAAAATGAACCCATATCACCCAGAAAAAAACCGTGTTCATCACTCCATGGGGAACCTTTTTCTACGCTGTTATGCCATTTGGTCTCAAGAATGTTGGGGCTACCTATCATAGGGCCGCCACAACCATCCTGCACAATCTAATTCATAAAGAAGTCGAGGTCTATGTGGATGATATGATTATCAAATCCAAAACTAGAGAAGCTCGAATGATTGAGACGGTATCAGATGAGACTCAATCCACAGAAATGCGTCCTCAGCGTTACAAAGAGAAAACTCTTGGGGTTCATGGTCAGTAAGAAGGGGATAGAAGCAGATCCTGCCAAGCTGAAAGCCATACTTGAGATGCCACCTCCCCGAACGGAGAAAGAAGTCTGTGGTTTCCTTGGGTAATTATAATACAGAAGTCAGTTCATTAGCCAGCTAACTTCTATTTACGAACCTATTTTCAAACTCCTTCGAAAGGATTCAACCAAGGTTTAGAACGAGGCCCACCAGGAAGCTTTTGATCAAATCAAACAATATCTGACCTAACCTCCGGTACTC
Organism: Sambucus nigra; assembly: GCA_949130495.1. NCBI lineage: Eukaryota > Viridiplantae > Streptophyta > Magnoliopsida > Dipsacales > Adoxaceae > Sambucus > Sambucus nigra. The sequence goes on along the minus strand of OX422207.1, from coordinate 643,552,914 downwards.
ATGCCACCACATCCTGGTCTCCGCTTGCTCCTATACCTAACCATAACTGACACTGCATTGGGGCTTTACTAGCCCAATAACTTGAAGATTCCCACAAAGAAAAATCCATCTATTACGCCACTCGCAAATTGATCGGATACGAAGTCAACTACACTGCTTTGGAAAAGGAATGTGTCACACTTGTTTGGGTCACCCAAAAGTTACGACACTATATACTCGCTTTCCCCCATCAAACTTGTATCCCGAACGGACCCCATCAAGTAACTACTTGAGAAACCCGCCTGATCCAGCCAAATGGCCCGATGGTTGATTCTCCTAGCCAAATTTGATATCGTGTACGTCACACAAAAAGCCATGAAAGGAAGATCCATCTCTGACTACCTCGCTGACTACCCCATGGAAGAAGCGAATGTTTGAATCTCTGAATTCATAGATGAAAACATCATCTACGCTGCTAAAGACAACCTTCGATGGAAAATTTTCTTTTACGGTGTTGCCAACAAGAAGGGATATTGCATTAGGATACTTTTGATCACCCCAGATGACTCCCACACTCCCATCGCTATCAAATTGGATTTGCCCTGCACCAACAACATGACTGAATACGAGGCGTGTACGGTAGGCCTCAAAGTTGCTCTTAAGAAAGGTATTCAATGCCTAGATGTCTATGGGGATTTCGCCCTCATCATCGGTCAAGTGCTTAGAAAATAGAAAGTCAAGGACGAGAAACTCCAACACTTACACGCCCACTTAGAAGAACTAGCCTCCCAATTTCAAGATATCACCTTTCACTACTTACCTCGATTAAAGAATAACCTAGTCGATTCCCTTGCTACCTTGGCCTCCATGGTCGACATGCCCGAAGGAATAACATGTAAAACCCCGTATTTTTATGGCTTTTAAAATTGGGGATTTACTAAATTTAATTTGAGGTATTAATTTAATATTGATCCAGAAATTATTTTTAATACTGACTAGCATGATGTGAGTTAGTAATTATTGGAAATTTGTTGAATATTACTAGATGAGTAAAGTAATATATGAGATTGATTTTATTAAAATTATCACGAGTGAATAAAATGACAATTATGGAAATTTAATTCGGGACGCGCCTGTGTCGTGTCAGGACTAAATTATTATTATTAAAGTGAATAAATAATAAGTCATCAGTATAGTCGTTTTGAGTGCGCCAAAGTGTCCAAAAGGGTCGAGATACTGAGAAAAGTGTACTCGGGGGGTTTAGTTTGGGTCTCGGGGAATTTTTAGGCCTAATTGACACCCCCGAAGGGTATTTTAGACATTTTGTATTTTTGGGTAATTAAACCTACGAATTTTCTTAGTATATATTAGCCATTTAGAGTTGTCTTTTGGGGTTAACAAACACAAAGCCTAAGCCAACCATTAGAGAAGAAGGTGAAGAGATTTGAGAAGAAGGTGAAGAGTTTTCCAAGCAATCCAAGGCCTAGAACTCACCCGATTGCACCGCCACCACCACCAAAACGTAGATCGCACGATGGGGAACGCAACCATATATTTTTCATCAATAAATCAGATCCTTGAATCCTAGGCAAGTATCTATCTTGTTAATTTCCATGTTAATATACCTTCCATGTTAGTCTAGGAATGAAAATCATATGTTTTAATGGAAGAATTATATATTTTGGAAGAGAATTTATATGTGTTGTAGGGAGAACCCATGTAGTCTAAAATCTTGATCATATGTGGAGGATTACCCATGAATTTATTATGATATTTGGGAAGAAAATATTGATTAAAATAGAGGGTGGTGATTATTCATGCAAATTGTGGTTTTATAAAGAGATTTGAGATTAAACCCATTTTTGATTGATTTGTTGAGGATTTATTGATTTCGTTATGTTAGAACTTGTTTAAATACATAGCTTATACACTTGGATTAATTTGATGGGAGTTTGGGATGAAATTATAGAGGTTTGGATGGGTTAAAATGATTGAACCCGTAGGCTGGAAATTGCAGAAAACTGGGCAAGAACTGCTTGACCGATCGATCAACCAAGAGCATCGATCGATCGATGATCGATCGATCGACCCCATTCCACGATCGATCGATCCCGCCTGGAAAAGTGCATATTTTTATCCTTTTTGTTTAATCCGGTTAAGATACGTAGGAACCCTTGATTATTATTTATGGAGTATAATGGATTATGAAAAGGACCAGTAGGGTCTAAGTAGACTTCATTGAGTGAAATTAATATGAGAGGAAAGTATAGTTTAATGAGGGAGTTATTCAAATATTGGAAATTGTGCGTACGTTTACTAAGAGATTGAGACTCGTGAAAGATTTAGACTAGAAGGTAAGTGAGGGTATACCTACTGAAATCTATACTTAGTGAGAGAGAATACTTCGAGAGATGAGAAGTAAGAATGAAGTAAATAATAAATGAGAATAAAAGAGACGAATCCGTTATGTGAGATAATTAAGTAAAATTTGTGCTAAGCACGGATGACAATAATTATGGGTCGTGGGTGAACCTAATTTGAAAAATGCGAATATCTATATATATGACTGTGTGACTGTGCATATATTATGCATCTGTGTAAAAATCATACTCGGGCTACTTGCTATTACGGAGGTTTTCGGGCTGTGACAGTCTTATCTCGATTGGACCTTTATGGGGGATATTGACTTGTACCCTAGAACATAGTATTCCTTGGTACAGGCTATTTTATTGATAGTCAGACGGTCCTGAGATATGTGAGGGTATGTGCTGACCTCTTAGTGACTTGGAACTATGCTTCGCCTCCATTTTTGTGTGTATTGTGTTAATACAGTTCGAGAGTGATTTCAAACTAGTATTTTCCCTAGTACGAGTGATACAGGGACTTGATAGCAAAGTATGGCAGCACCATAGATTTATGTGGGGTGCAGATAGTATATATATACACTTATATGTATGGAAACTTTCTACTGATCATAAGTAGTTAGGTAATGAATAAATGCTTTAGCTTTATAACAAGTGTTCATGAATTTTCGTAACGGTAATAAGTGGTTATAAGTAACGTAAGAATATGGAAGTGAATGATTTTCTAAAACTAAATATTATGGCCTTAGTACTTCTCGGGATAAAACTTTATGGGAAATAAGTTAGATAGACTTATGAGATTAATATAACGGTAGGAGTGCACACTAGATGAGAGGTGATGATTCTCAAGAGAGTGACGCATACTAACATGGTTGTGATATTAGCTGGTAAACATTTTAAATACTTCCTAAACTATTTTTAAAACTGTTTTACACTCGGGCTCTGACCTGTTTTCTATCATTTCTTTCTCTATTGTATATATATGTATGTATTACAGGTGCCCAGCCACAGGGGCTTCATGCTTAGGTTCTTTGGATTGGACGTGATGTAGCTTATGTCGGAGTTGTAGGCCCTTGCTTTAGACGACTTCGTCATTGAATAAGTTCCTACTTTAGATCTTCATAGTTAGGGTTTGTGTCTCCCGATTTCCTATTCCGTTTGGATCTTGTCAGATATTTATGTTCATTTATATTTTCAGTATTCAATGCTCCTTGGGACTTAACTATTGTCAGGATGATTTCATTTAGGGTTGTTATACTTGGTTTGGATTATATAGATGGTTTAATTCTTGTGTGTTAATTGTCATCCTTAGTATTTATGTGATTCTTAACTGTTGGGTATTAAAATGGTTTTTATATTGGTACTTAAGAAAGGAAAAATGAGACTTTAAATTGTTTTTACACTTAGATTAATTATTTAGATTATTTATATTGGTGATGCTGAGAATGAACCAACCGTTCACCTTGATGTTAATTTAATAAAGGACTGATCACCCGGTATTTAATTAGGCGGGGTGTTACATCAGAGCATCAGGTTCTGGTGTCCTTTAGGGTCTGTACGACTTACTATACTTTCAGTTGAGCGTTACTTTGTTTGATATAGAGCCCTATGTTTAGGATTTTTGATTTCTTTAGTAAGATTCCGTTCTCCTGTTATAACGTATATATTAGTGAATCTTATTTGCGTTCGAACGTGTTCGTACAAGAAGTATGGCAGATGAGGGCCATTGGACGGATAGCGGAGGTCGTACTTAGGAGGTTATGAAGTATGTTCGAGGATGATGACCGTAGTCGATGTCACCCCTATTATGGCACAAAAGGCGAGGACTGTAAAGACGGTTAGGACGCAACCTACAAATTCCAAGTGCTGCTATAGTCGAAGGTGATGCCAAATTAGACCCACTCAACGTAGTACTCTTAGGAGAGGGTCAAATGGAAAATTGAGGAGAGTCATCAGTAGAAGTTATAGAAATGCGGGAATTGGGTGTGTTACCCAATGAAGGCAATATATTCAAAGTCTTGGATATATAGTGGAGGGTGGTTAACTAGAACTGAAAATTTGGGGTAAAAATTTTCTTGACTCATCGGAGAAAAGTTATAATAGTGGGAGTCAACAACCACCGCCCACGAATGAGGTTACGTTTTCTATCTATGGAGTTATGGGGCGCATAATGATTGTCATTAGGACCTCATATTCATTTGTAGCTATTAAAATTGCGTGGACCATAGGGTTACTAGACTTGTCCATTAGCACTATTATTTATGTAGACTCACTGATGGGTAGTGGGACGCCTATTATTTTCTTGTATATAGCAAAATGTGAGTTTAATTTTATCGGGGATTTACTTGTTATAGACATATCCGAGTAAGATGTGATTATCAGCATGGATTGACTTGTTGTATATGAGACCAAGATTGATCGTTATAGCCAGCGTATTTTCTTTGATACGAGAGTGAATTAGTAGACTTTTATAAATAGATAAAACTTGTTGGGATGTCATATACTATAAACTAAGGACCTGAGGAGTTTCGATGACCAACTATTTTAGGTAGTAGTGTATCGGGGGGTTGCTTGTTTGAATTTCGCTCTGCGAGACACCCCACGCATGAAACTAAAGAAGGTTGGGAGTCGAAGTAAGTTAGGCCTTTAGAATATGAGTTTATAACCTTTGCCATTATATGTATATATTTATATTAATCAGAGAGTTATGAGTTGTAGCATGATTTGAGGCAAATGAAATCGCCAAATGAGAATGTGGAAATCATAGAAATATGGATTATAAACTAGGTAGTCAGTTAATTAAGAGTAACCTTACAGAGGAATCACATTCATTAAGACCTTATGATGGAAAGTACGCACATTGAGTGTATGGGCGTCCTGGATGGTTTGATTGTAGTATTTTCCATATTTGTGTCACAGTAAGTATTCTTGAGGTTAATGAAAGTAGAAGTTGTGACTTCCAGATTTAGTTGTTTGATGACTTAGGATCGTTACTCCCCATAATTTTTCCATGAGGATGGTATAGTACGGATTGGATAAAGTTTAACTCAAGATAATTTAAACTAAATGGTAAGGCTTGGAGTATAATATTAGTGGGGGTATTCGGTAATGTATTGTATGGGTGGTATGATGAAAATTACATGAGATGTGAGATTAATACCCGGAGTTGTCCTTACCAGTTATGCTTTATTTTTCTGAATTTCGGGACGAAATTCCGTAATTAGGGGGAAGTATGTAATACCCCATATTTTTATGGCTTTTAAAATTGGGAATTTACTAAATTTAATTTGAGGTATTAATTTAATATTAATCCAGAAATTATTTTTAATATTTACTAGCATGATGTGAGTTAGTAATTATTGGAAATTTGTTGAATATTACTAGATGAGTAAAGTAATATATGAGATTGATTTGATTAAAATTGTCACGAGTGAATAAAATGGCAATTATGAAAATTTAATTCGGGATGCGCCTGTGTCGTGTTAGGACTAAATTATTATTATTAAAGTGAATAAATTATAAGTTGTCCATATAGTCATTTTGAGTGGGACAAAGTGTTCGAAAGGGTCGAGATAGTCAGAAAAGTGTACTCGGGGGTTTAATTTGGGTCTCGGGGCATTTTTAGGCCTAATTGACACCCCGGAAGGGTATTTTAGACATTTTTTATTTTTGGGTAATTAAACCCACGAATTTTCTTAGTATATATTAGCCATTTAGAGTTGTCTCTTGGGGTTAACAAACACAAATGCTAAGCTAGCCATTAGAGAAGAAGGTGGAGAGATTTAAGAAGAAGGTGAAGAGTTTTCCAAGCAATCCAAGGCCTAGAACTCACCCGATTGCACCGCCACCACCACCAAAACGTAGATCGCACGACGAGGAACGCAGCCATATATTTTTCATCAACAAATCAGACCCTTGAATCCCAGGCAAGTATCTATCTTGATAATTTCCAAGTTAATATGCCTTCCATGTTAGTCTAGGAATGAAAATCATATGTTTTAATGGAAGAATTATATATTTTGGAAGAAAATTTGTATGTGTTGTAGAGAGAACCCAGGTAGTCTAAAATCTTGATCATATGTAGAGGATTACCCATGAATTTATTATGATATTTGGGAAGGAAATCTTGATTAAAATAGAGGGTGGTGATTATTCATGCAAAATTTGGTTTTATAAAGAGATTTGAGATTAAATCCCTTTTTGATTGATTCGTTGAGGATTTATTGATTTCGTTACGTTAGAACTTGTTTATATACATAGCTTATACACTTGGATTACTTTGATGGGAGTTTGGGATGAAATTATAGAGGTTTGAATGGGTTAAAATGATTGAACCCGTAGGCTGGAAATTACAGAAAACTGGGCAAGAACTGCTTGACCGATCGATCGATCAAGAGCATCGATCGATCGATGATCGATCGATCGACCCCATTCCACGATCGATCGATCCCTCCTAGAAAAGTGCATATTTTTCTCCTTTTTGTTTAATCCGGTTAAGATACGTAGGAACCCTTGATTATTATTTATGGAGTATAATGGGTTATGAAAAGGACCAGTAGGGTCTAAGTAGACTTCGTTGAGTGAAATTAATATGAGAGGAAATTATGGGTTAACGAGGGAGTTATTCAAATATTGGAAATTATGCGTACGCTTACTAAGATATTGATACTCGTGAATGATTTAGACTAGAAGGTAAGTGAGGGTATACCTACTGAAATTTATACTTAGTGAGAGAGAATACTTCAAGAGATGAGAAGTAAGAATGAAGTAAATAACAAATGGGAATAAAAGAGACGAACCCGTTATGTGAGATAATTAAGTAAAATTTGTGCTAAGCACGAATGACAATAATTATGGGTCGTGGGTGAACCTAATTTGAAAAATGCGAATATCTATATATATGACTGTGTGACTGTGCATATATTATGCATCTGTGTAAAAATTATACTCGGGATACTTGCTATTACGGAGGTTTTCGGGCTGGGACAGTCTTATCTCGATTGGACCTTTATGGGGATATTGACTTGTACCCTAGAACATAGTATTCCTTGGTACAGGCTATTTTATTGATAGTCAGACGGTCCTGAGATATGTGAGGGTATGTGCTGACCTCTTAGTGACTTGGAACTATGCTTCGCCTCCATTTTTGTGTGTATTGTGTTAATACAGTTCGAGAGTGATTTCGGACTAGTATTTGCCTTAGTACGAGTGATACAGGGACTTGATAGCAGAGTATGCCAGCACCATAGATTTATGTGGGGTGCAGATAGTGTGTGTGTGTATATATATATATATATATATATATATATATATATATATATATATATATATATATATATATATATATATATATATATTATATGAGTGATTGATATATATATATATATACACTTATATGTATGGAAACTTTCTACTGAGCATAAGTAGTTAGGTAATGAATAAATGCTTCAGCTTTATAACAAGTGTTCATGAATTTCGTAACGGTAATAAGTGGTTATAAGTAACGTAAGAATATGGAAGAGAATGATTTTCCAAAACTAAATATTATGGCGTTAGTACTTCTCGGGGTAAAACTTTATGGGAAATAAGTTAGATAGAATTATGAGATTAATAGAACGGTACGAGTGCACACTAGATGAGAGGTGACGATTTCCAAGAGAGTGTCGCATACTAACATGGTTGAGATATTAGCCGATAAGCATTTTAAATACTTGCTAAACTATTTTTAAAACTGTTTTACACTCGGGCTCTGACCCTTTTTCTGTCATTTCTTTCTCTATTGTATATATATGTATGTATTACAGGTGCCAAGCCACAAGGGCTTCATGCTTAGGTTCTTTGGATTGGACGTACTGCAGCTTATGTGGGAGTTGTAGGCCCTTACTTTAGACGACTTCGTCATTGAATAAGTTCCTACTTTAGATGTTCATAGTTAGGGCATGTGTCGCCCGATTTCCTATTCCGTTTGGATCTTGTCAGATATTTATGTTCATTTATATTTTCAGTATTCAATACTCCTTGGGACTTAACTATTGTCAGGATGATTTCATTTAGGGTTGTTATACTTGGTTTGGATTATATAGATGGTTTAATTCTTGTGTGTTAATTTCCATCCTTAATATTTATGTGATTCTTAACTGTTGGGTATTAAAATGGTTTTTATATTGGTACTTAAGAAAGGAAAAATGAGACTTTAAATTGTTTTGACACTTAGATTAATTATTTAGATTGTTTATATTGGTGATGCTAAGAATGAACCAACCGTTCACCTTGATGTTAATTTAATAAAGGACTGATCACCCGGTATTTAATTAGGCGGGGTGTTACATAACAATGGCGCCCTTACTAGTTAAAAATCAAGATAAACCAACCCACTTCTACCACATTAAGCTCATCACCAAAGAAGATCCTGAGCTAGACAATTGTTGTACTATGGTATTTGGCACCTCCTCAAGTATGGTAGGTGTCCCGAAGGTTCCAACAAGAAAGATCGAGCAACCCTCCGAAGGCTGGCCACCCAGTACATCATCTGTCACAAAGCACTGTTCAAAAGAAACTTTAATGGAACCCATCTACACTGCATCGCAGGGGCTGACATTGAAGAAATAATGCAAAAGATCCACAGCGGGGAATGCGAACCCCACATGAACGGTCATATGTTTGCCAGCAAGATCATCCGACAAGGCTACTACTGGATCACCATGATCCAGGATTGCACCGCCTATGTCCGGAGATGACTCAAATGCTAACAGTTTTCCAACCATCAACACTTGCCTCCATGAGAACATGACTTCTCCCTGGGCATTCTCCACCTGAGGCATCGACCTCATAAGGAAGGTTACACCCAAAGCTTCCAATGGGCATGAATTCATCCTAGTTTCCATTGATTACTTCACCATGTGGGTCGAAGCAGAGTCATACGCAGTTCTGAATGCCAAGAAAGTGGGAAAATTCATCACGAAGAACATCAACTGCTGATATGGGGTCCCGCACGAGCTAGTGTCAAATAACGTTTTTCACTTCAAGGCAGAAGTCACAGACGTGATCAACGAATATAGGATTCAGAGACATAAATCCTCTCCCTACCGACCTCAGACCAATGGTGCGGTCGAATCAGCCAACAAGGACCTCAAAGCCATCATCAGTAAGATAACCGAAAGATGTCGATATTGGGCTGACCGAATCCCATACATCCTCTGGGGCTACCAAACCTCAATCCGAACCTCTACTGGGGCTACCCCTTACTCTCTAGTCTATGGCATTGAAGCATTCCTACCCGTGGAGCTGGAAATACCCTCGTTGTGCATCATGCTTGAAGGTAAGGTCTGCGAAGAAGACTGGTACCGAGGTCGTCTTGACGAGCTGGCCCTCCTAGTTAAAAGGAGATTGAAAGCTTTATATCATATACAAGGGTACCATCGTCGTACAGCGCGATCATTCAATAAGAGAGTCAAGGACCGCGGTATCCTAGAGGGGGATTTAACCCTCAAAGAAATAGTAGAGCCCATCTGGGTCCCCCGAGGAAAATTCAAGCCCAATTGGAGCGGCCCATACATTGGAAGAAGATCTTGTCAGGAGGTGCAGTCATGCTCATTAACCTTGATGGAGAAGAGATGGCTCGTCCAGTCAACCTGGACCGTCTCAGGAAATTTTACCCCTAGTTCGAAATCTCGGTGTGCTACAACTCTTCTCATCTCCCTTATATTCTAGAAAAAAGAAAAAAAAATCTTCATTTCCCTCTACCCAGAACTACGTGGGCCTGATGCTCTATAAAAATCATTTCCAGAAAAATTAAAACTTTTCTAAAACCCTGAGAGGTACGTAGGCAACTCATACATCTTACATGAGCACGACCCTTTCTCTTTCACAAAATATTATTTTCTTATCTTTGAGAATGACAGTTCATTCTAACATATACTTGAACAAAAGGATTATGCATGCCTTAGCGATCGGTATAGATAATTCAAAAATACAAAATTCATCAAAAGGCACAGCTGGATGATCAAAAACTTATTTATTTCACTAATAATAAATTACAGTGCAATCACATAAGAAAAGGAATGGATAAATTCCTTCCCCCTACCTTTCTAAAAGGCCAAATAAATTCTCAAATTTATTCCCCATTACAAAACAAAGTCCCCCCAAGAATTTTACCTACAGAAACCAGAGGAGCCCGCTCCTTCATCATCCTCTATATCCCGGGATCCCTAAACTTTCCCTGCCTGAATAGAGTGCCGCAGACGCTCCATAGACCAATAAGCTCGAACCAACCTAAAAAAAACCACAACACCTCCCTCCATGGTATCAGATAAGACAAGCCACCTTTGTCCAGTCTCCACTACCAACATCTTACTGACTACTTTTCTCCACAATCACTTCATATAATTCTCAGGGATGTGACAGACTCTCCCAATTGACTGAGAAGGATGGGTCGACGGATGTCAACTCTCCCACAAAGAGCCAAGAAGCATGCGCAGACGCTCTGTCAGATCTTCTACTGGAAAGAAATCTAGTGTTCAGGGTGGCACGATCTGTTCCCAACCAAATTAGCGTAGAATCTGTTAAGGGAAATAAAAAGATGTTTATTTAAGACCAACTAGCTGAATGTACGGGTATTCTCCCAGCTCCAGAATAGGCAGCAGTTGTCCCCACCAAGGCACTAACCAGTGCTGATTTAGAGCCTCGTGCTCCACAAACCAGTTCTCCCAGCTTTCGATATCCAGGCTAACCCTGATGAAATGGCATGAAAAGAAGTTGGGTACAGCCGATAAAGGATATTCCGGAGGAGTCACCAGGCGGAATCTTTCAGACAACCACATGAATAGCATCACAGGGATACCCCTCAGCAGTCAAAACGACCTTCTCTCCAGGCATCCAGGCCATTCAAAGTCTCCACCAGTGTCACCACCACAGGATTACGACGGTATGACATACATGAAGTAATGACTATAAGTTGTGGGTCCACCAGCAGTTCCCCAGTCACCAGCAGTAATTTCGAAACCAAGCCCAGAACGACAACTCCGGCATATCCAGCATCACCAACCACCTGTAAATGCACAGACAGCAGCACCTCCGGAAGGGAAATTATTCCTCCAATAACCAAAGATCTACCTGCCGAGGGCGAGATGCGAATAAGTCCAGCCAACAACTCCCGGGGAGACCGAGAAAACTCAGGCATAGCAGTCGCCACACTAGGATTTACTCCTAACATAGCAGAAAATTCCTCATAAGCGGACAGACTTCTTCCAAGCCAAAGCGGAATACATGGTCTTTGGGGTACCAAAATTGTACCGCCCCCAATATCTTGTTCCATTCTATGGGCTGATTACGCCATAATGAGACTCGACGCACGTTGAAAGCATCGTAGTCAACGTTGTATGAGCACATCGCCTCCAAAGTCTCGAGGTAGTTGGCAAACTCAACACTACCAGGGAGAGCCATCTCACATAATAAGAAAGTTAGAATGTGGAGGTGTGATGAAAACACTCCACCTTTGCCCCTTTTTTATACTTAAAAACTCTTACAAAAGACACAACCCTGGAAGAAATTGGAGGTAATCCTGACCCACAAGGTACCAAAGGCTGAAGAGGGTACCAATCAAAGCCTTGAATTGATGGGACTAAACGGACCTGCCGATAGGCAGAACAAGAGGCTTGCCGATCAGTAACCTCCTATTTTTAGAAACTCCCTTTTTTTTCTCTTTTGTCAAAATCAGAAAAATTAATAAAAATAAATTGATATTCTCAACAGGATTTCAAAACCCCCTTCCATCTTTATGTAATTTCTCATCATGAATAAAACTTTCTTTAAAACTTCCAAAAATACTTCTTTTACGATTTCAGCAGCAAAGTAAAAAGCGCATATGCATGTATTCATTCATTACTAACAGAAGATAATAAAAAAACTCCATTGCATTGCATAGATATTTTTCTGTGTTACATAAATTTTGCAGGAAATAAAGAAAAGTAGAAAAATAACGGGACTCATCCCAACCCACAATCTCTCTCTCGCCTACCCTTTTCCCCTCTCTCTTCTAACAGCTTCCATCCCTACGACGTGCTCTCTTTCCCCTGCGGAAAGATGACGCATCACCGCTACCTGAACCAAACTCCTCCCCGGATGAGGCAGACGGCACCAAGAAAGAAGGAATCAAAGCCGCATCCTAAATATGGGCAGTCACCGAAGATATCCAATCCCTAATATCCCTCAACCAAGTGGTGGACACCCGGACTTACTGCAAGAAAAGGTCGAATCAGTATCAGTCAAAGAAGACCAAAAGAAACTAGAAAAGAAAAAAGAGAAGAACAGAAAGGTATACCAAAGGTTGAAGAACCTCCTATGTCAAGCCCAACTTCTCTGGGTCCATCGCATGAGGACGATACAACATAGGCACCATCCCTCCATCAACCCACCGAATGTTATATGAAGGAGTATGCAATCGCATAAAGGGAACCTCCAAAGTCACCGTCATCACAGATGTCAACGGATCACCACCACTGTGGGAGGACCCCACTAGCCTACTCGAACCCGGGTGAGGGAAGGGCAGCACATCGTATATGCTAGGAGCCATTAGATAACTCGTCATGAAGTCTATATAATCATACGACATAGCCGTGTCGGTATACAACAGATAGGACTCTCCAATCATTGCCGCAATCCTCGTATCCTCTGGTAACATCCACTCTCGCCTCATAGACATAGGGGGCCTCACAAGTGGCACCAGCACCTCCTCCTCAGCAATTTGTCGAACCACCCTCTCCCCAAGATACCAGGAGTGGCTGAACTCATGCTCCAGCAAATGCCTCATCTGCGCGTTCACACCAGTCGACCCCGTGTCCTCAACAGCCGTCCCCCAAGGGTAAAAGGTCACCTCAAAAATCCCCAGCAGATATAAGTCAATAGGGAATCAGAGAACAGAAAGACCAAGACTGAAGAAGGAAAAAGTCTTACCCTATCACTGGTCAGGCCATTCAAGACCTGACGCACTGCCTCCAGAGAAAGAGACTTCCTCGACTACCGATTGGCCTTGCGCCATCGATACAACCTGAAGAAGTCAATAACAGTCTCATCCTTCAGAGAAACCAGTTGGGTATTGCACCCAATCACCTCATAGAACCACGCCTTCCAAAGACTAGAATCTGCGATCGAAAAGAGACGAGCAAGGGAAATTCGAATGCATGAAAAGAAAATGCGCAAACTAAAGAATACCTCAAGAAGAAACGTGGCTCTAGTAAAAGTTTGATGGCAGCACCGGCAAAATGCATCCAGAGAAAAATAAAGGGTCTCCAAAGTTAGGATCCCCCAATCACAGAGAGGGATGTTCGAAAACATCCTCAAGTATGGAAAAAAACCACAAGTGGACAACGTCATCGCTCGACACCACCAGAATCACCCCAACACCAGCAAAATAACAGCCGAGCCATCTGTCTCACCTGTAGCCCATCCTCCACATTAATCACCCTGCCCAGCAAAATATCCCTCATCAGTGACAAATAGATAGAGTCCCCAGTTACTATCTTTCCCACATCACCTAGCGCCGCCCGCACCGTCTCCGTCCTCACCCGTAAAGAGCGATCTACCTCTATCTGCTCTCCATCACAATCCATCCCCACTAGCTGCTGCATATTTATGGGAGTCACAATCATCTCTCCAAAGCCAAAATGGAAGGTGTGAGTAGTGTCCCACCACGTCTCCCCCAGAGCGCATTAAATTGCCATTGAACGAGGCATCTCATACAGCACAGATGCCAGCCTCTCATAGCCTGCTAACGATACTACCCAATGCTCCACAGGTGGAAGATACTCCCAGACATCCTTAAGCCCCGTCGTCCCGCGGGCATGTAAAGTTGACAAAGAAGCATCAGACTGTCAAAGGAAAACCTCGTCAAAATCTAAGAAAAAAGGATAATCACCAAAAAAAGGAATGCCAAAAGTCATTTTGTACTTAAATAACCACCAGGGTTCACCACCCTAGAAGAACGATGATGCGATGGCTCCCGCGGTAAAGTCCTCTCATTCACAATCGGCTCAAATGCATCAAAACAATTCTCACTCCCCGAAGCAAGAGGCGCCCTAGCCCTCCACTCCACATTCGCCCAGTCATCAACAGCCAACCACTACCTATGTACCGCAGTGCTCACAAAAGCGTCCATCTTTTAGGTTGTGGAATGTTAGAACAATTCACAGAACAAAATCGCAAAAAGAGAGAAGGCAAGAAACTATGAAAAATGAGGGTAACCCACCCTTTTTTTATAAGAAGCTAAGGCTCATGCCGATCGGCACTACACCCACACCTACCGTTCGACACTGATCTTCCACCTTCTCGAGGAAGTCCAAAAGACCATGCCACTGCTGAATGGCACCCTCCACACCATGTCGATCGGCACCCCCCTTAAACTTTCGTACAAAAACTCCCAAAAAATACCAAAAATTCCTCCGAAAATTCCTAAAAATCTCGGGGCGGATTTAGAACATCTTCACCAAGAAAATTTCACACTCCCTCAAGCGAAACCCCTATTTCCCTAGTGGAACTCCCAAAAGACAAGTGAATCTCCCCCTGATAACATCCCAGAGGACCCCTAAAGTATCCTAAACCTCAGGTTATCTCCTATTCCCCAAAAGTCTCAAATTTCTCCAATAGAAATATCCAAACCCTGTACCACCTAATCATTTTCCCAGTGGAATTTACAGCATCAAATTGGTTGTTCCCCCGAAAAGTCTCCAAACGATACAAAATTTTCCCCAGCAATCAGCTCCCCAGCTCAATTCAATATCATGAGGAAATTTCCCCAGCAGAGTTCCCTGAGAACATCATAATTTAATCCCTCAGAATTGATTTCGATCCGCAGAATTGGTCATCATAATTTAAGCCCTCAGAATTGGCTTTGACCCGTAGAATTGTCCATCTTAATTTAAGCCCTCAGAATTGGCTCCGACCCGCAGAATTGGTCATCTCAACTTAAGCCCTCGGAATTGGCATCGACCCGCATAATTGGTCATCTCAATTTACGCCCTCGGAATTGGCTTTGACCCACAGAATTGGTCATCACAATTTAATCCCTCATAATTGGCTTCGAATCGCAGAATTGCTCATCACAATTTAGCCTTCAGAATAGGCTTCGACCCGCAGAATTGGTCATCTCAATTTAAACCCTCAGAATTGGCTTCGACCCGCAAAATCGGTCATCTCAATTTAACCCCTCAGAATTGTCTTCGACCCGCAGAATTGGTCATTTCAATTTAAGCCCTCAGAATTGGCTTCGACCTGCAGAATTGGTCATCACAATTTAAGCCCTCAGAATTGGCTTCGACCTACAGAATTGGTCATCACAATCTAAGCCCGCAGAATTGGTCATCACAATTTATGCCCTCAGAATTGGCTTCGACCCATAGAATTGGTCATCTCAATTTAAACCCTCAGAATTGGCTTCGACACGCAAAATCGGTCATCTCAATTTAACCCCTCAGAATTGCCTTCGACCCGCAGAATTGGTCATTTCAATTTAAGCCTTTAGAATTGGCTTCGACCCGCAGAATTGGTCATCATAATTTAAACCCTCAGAATTGGCTTCGACCTACAGAAAGGTCCTCGAAATTGACCTAAATCTTTTACCGTAACTTCATTTTGACCATCCCCAGTATGCCCCTTAGGTCCTCAGAATTGGCCTTGACCCTTTGGGTCGGTCATCCTCATCCCCAGGTCCTCAGAATCGGCCGCCCTCTGAATTGGTCATCTCTTTCAAAGGTATTATATGTTGTCTATTCGATGACTATCATTTGTTCTAAACTCACCCGTCGAGGGGCTCTATAGACACCCCATTCTAGCACCCCCTAACCTCTCCTTAGGTCCCTATCACCTCCCTTCATCACTACAAACCTAAATCATACCCCGAGTACTGACCTAGAGGCCATCGGGCACTCCTAGGCTCCGTTTGACCAAAAGTCAAACTCTTCAGCTCGATTGAGACTGAATGAATCTTTGAAGGGCATTAAAACCCCTTTCTAATGGTCCACCCCATTTGCGATTTTGACTTACGGTATGGACGAACGATTCATTTTACTCCGAAAGGCCACCGAGCACTTCCAGGCCCCAGTTAACCAAATTCGACTCCCTAAGCCAGATCAAACTCTTTGGAATGTCGAGGTACATCTCCTAACCTTTCCAATGTTACATCCCGTGCGCGATTCTGACATGCCATGCAGACGAACGATCCGTTTGCATCCGACGATCCCCCGTCCAAATGACTGATGAGCGTTTCCAAGCCACATTTGTCCTAAAAACAACTCCCAAAATTAGGAGAAGTCCAAGGACTTTCAAATGTCTCTGGAGTACCTTTCCAGCAGTTCACCCCGTGCATGATTCGGATCCACGGTTTGCATTTTACGATCATTTTTCGAAGGAACCTGAAAGAGACTGCCAAATAGCAGGTTCCAAATCATGCCTATCGACAGTGTGCCAGGCCTATGTCTATCATCAATGCCCTGGGCCTATAAAAAGGAGGGCCTAAACTCATTACAAAAGGATCAAAGATCTGAAATCCATCACTCTCAACGAACTCAGAAAACTTCTCTCGAAGTCAGCATGATTTCCACATCCAAATCCTTTTTCAACATTCATTTTTCATCATCCTTTTCATCAAACTTGGTGAATTAACTACTCTTCATCATCACCCAAGTGCAAGGGCTGCTCTCCAATATTGAAGATCAAGCTCAAGATCTTTAAGAAGGTCCAACTTTCTCAACTCTCTCTTCAAATTCTCCTAAATTCGCATTAACTTATTTTATTACTTAGCACTTTTATTCTCTCCGTCTCACATATCCTAATATACTTTTTTATTTAGTATTATTACACATCTCTTATTTTTATATAAATAAAACCCAAAAAACCAAGAAAAATAGGGTTTGCTCATAAATTCCAAACGGTAATTCTCACACTTTTCTCACACTTTTCCCAAACCTAAAACACTTTTTTTTACACATACACATATAAGAGAAGTCCCTGATTGGATTTATGGGATAAACCCCACCCCTCATTTTGTATGCGAACTACGTGGACTTTGATGCCTCTATAGGCTACGTAGGCATCTCGGGGTAAAACACGAGACTCGAGTCCTATTTTTTATTTATTTTCTATTTTCTAATTTTTTCCTACTTAATTCTCATAGATTCTATATATTTACATATATATATATATATATATATATATATATATATATATATATATATATATATATATATATATATATATATATATTTGTTCTTAGTGGCGTATTATTCCATATTCATTATCGTTCCATTATAATGATTAACGCTAGGATAATCGTGTAAATCCTATTTTCTGATATTACTTTTAGGAACATTCCTATGGATGACTCGCTTTACCTCTTCCATGATACAAGTCGATGATTCCTATCTCCACTACATATACACATGCACACATATCACGGGGAAATAGAGGAAAATAACAACAATCCATGAGAGACCGCAAGGGAGGAATGGGTTCCTAATACCTTCCCATTCCATAACTTAGCCTCCGAACCCTACTCAAATCATTTTTGATTTCGTATGTATCAGTATGTCTTTGGATGATGTCCATCGGGATGGTTCCACATTCTTTTGTCTGTTTTGAGTAAAATATACTTTTGACTCCATCTCTCTACATTTTTCACCTCGCACATCACCGACAACGGCCGAAGCGCTCCCAAGAGGGATGAGTGGGACTAAGATCCTCTAACCACAGAGACGACCCCCTCTTCTCTCTCTTTCTGCGAGGATCGGGGATGGCCACAGCTTAATCTCTCCCAAGTTGAAAAGACTCCAAGAATGCCCCATTTATTGCTCTGCCACATCACAATTAATGAGGTTGTCGCTTTTACTTTCGCGCTTTACACATGATGGCGTCAGGGCTAGCGCATTTCCACAAGCGATTATATTCACGCGTCACTTCTCGAAGTGTCGTTATTACAGCCTTTTAATCTTTCCCCTACGCGCGGGTGATGGTCACGCAAGCCCATTTGATCATCGCTACATTTCTCTAAGCGTTACCATTTTTTGCCTTTTGGGGTTGTTCTGCCCCTATAGAGTGGTATACTTGCATTCCTAAACCTTCAGCCTATGGGTTTCTCTGCAATCGTTCTTTTTTTAGAGAGAAAATCCAACATTTATCCTCTGATTTCTCATTAACCCCAATCACACACTTTCTTCTCTGTACCCATGACACCCATCTTGAAAAGAACTTAATCTGCCAGAGGCACCTCTCTCCGTAATTAAGCGCGTCCAAATCGGTGGGCACTCTATTATCATGCACCATACCTTGATGAGTCCGATCACTTTTGGTCGGTGGCTGAACATTTCCCCGGTGATCTTGTGCTGGTGGAGCCTGCGAATTTGTTAATGGATGAGAGTGATAATGCTTAGGATTTTACCTACATCCCAACTGCCACCGTCATGCGGTTCCGTATTGGACAAGGTGATTACGACTTTTCTAAGGTAGAGCTTGAATCCACTTCAGGTACTTAGGAGGGACTGGGTCCTTGGATCAACTACATCCATTTCTAGTATCCTGTTTAATTATCTTTGATTGGTTTATCGCCTAGTAGCTGGTTAGATTATCTCACCATTGCGAAGAAAAATAATACTCTACAGTTACTTGTATCTCACTGGATCCACAGGTCCAACACATCCGTTACCTCTTGGGGTGAGTTCACCATTGCCCTCGAGGATGTCTGCGAGTTGCTAGGTTTAGAAGCAGTAAGTTTTGACACCTTCTTTAAGAAGTTTCTCTCTAGTTTCAAGAAGGCTACTCGAGCAGAGTTGGAGGTAGTTGTGAAAGATTGTATGGTGACATACATTAAGTATACCTACTCTGAGGTGATAAGGTATTTCTATTTCATTGAAGACAAGGTTGTGATTAAGGTGCGCGAGGCGGCCAAGGAGAACCCAAAAGGGAAGCAAGAATTCGAGTAACCACCAGTTAGGAAGGAGTTTAATTCGAAGGGGGAGCTTGCGGTTTACATTTAGGTTGTGCTATCGAAGATATTTCTCCTAGGCAAACCCCATGATTTCCCTAAGAAGGATCTGATCAATATGGTCGTTCGCATGGCCAACGGCCTCAATCTTTGCCTAGCGGTCACGACTCTTGTCTTAATATACACTTGGTTAGATCGCGTTCAAGTTGACTCAACTATAAGCATTAGTAGGTTTGATGACTTCAATTATGTGAACCATGTGTTGCTGACAGCCTTTCTATACGCCCACTTTCCGGAGTATGCCCCAGTAGGTAGCTATCCCACCTCTCATCCCATCAAATTCCCTCACATTTATTATTGAAATCATAAGAGTTATAAGAAATCGTTCGTGTCTTTAATTGACAAGGCTGAAAAGTTTTTACCTTGCCCTTATGTTGGGGTATATCACTTTTTCGGATCACTTCTTTGCAGATGAGGAGCGTCCCATCGCCCCCATCGACGAAGCGTTGGCTATAAACTTTCTGACGAATAATGTTCCTCTGCTGTTGATTCCCTCTTACCTGCCTTGTTATACATAGTGGTCCTCTTTTTACTCCATTTATAGCTTGAACTGTGTAGCTATGCAATTTGGCTAAGATCAGGGCAATCCCATGTTAAGCCATTTCACTCGAGAGAAACCCACCACCTTCTCTTTTGCATGCAGCAACTTTCTCACTTCCACCATTGTGAATCTTTATTAAATTTACCCCACCAACCTTATTATCCCGAGCAGGGAAGCTCAAGGGGCAGATCTGTGATGTACCTGATAGTGTTTTAGCTGAATCAACTGGGTTGTTTCCAAAGTAATCTTCTCAAGGAGCATCGGTATCATAATTTTGAAAGGTACCCTCCAACGGATTTAGGGTTGAGGAATTGCACTACCCCGATCCCTCTATTACCCTTCAGCACTACTAATAGTCATATTCCCTCCGATTTAACTCCTTCGGCTCCTGTGGATCAGGGTGTTGTGAAGAAGAAAAAAATGGTCCAATCTTTCCTTCCAGTCAAAACAGCTGCCATTGCCCCTGGTCCATTACGGACAGTCAAAGAAGGTGATGCTCCCCATGATGCTTAGACTAGAGAAACTGTGAGGGATACAGGAAGGCCCCAAAAAATAAGCTTAAGATTATCCATTAAGTCTCACCCAATCTGACTCCTGATTCCCAGATCACTTAGTAAATTAGCCTGATGTTTGAACAACTTCAGCAGACTTGGGATAATATTTATGTGGAAGATAGGGATTTTATGTCTGCTGAGATGGCCTCTTAATGGTTTTCCTATAATCCCCCAATTGTTGGAGGTAGCAAGAGGAGGAATTTGGTTAGCCGTGTAAAGATTGTGTTGGAACAAACGGGTGAGATGAGCGAGAAGGAGCATTCTGAGGAAGAAGAGGAATCTGTTGGTGAAGAGTTGGTAGGTTATGAAGATGAGGAGGAGGAGGAGAAGGAGGAGGAGGAGGAAGGATAATAAAAGAAGGAGTGAAGGAAGAATAAGAGGAGGAAAAAAAAGAGGAAGAAGATTATCCTCTTTTTCAAAGACGTAGGTTAAGGAGAATGATCTCTTCTTCTAAGCCTCCTTCACCTCCTCAAGATTATGAAGTTTTAGAGGATGTTTTGGAAGAATTTTTTAAAGAAGAGGTATGTCTGTTATTCTCCTTTTAAGTTTCTAACTTTTCCCCTTTTTATTTATAATATTAACTCATGTTTCTATATTTTATATTGATGTTCGAGGTG
Source organism: Sambucus nigra (assembly GCA_949130495.1). Taxonomy (NCBI): domain Eukaryota; kingdom Viridiplantae; phylum Streptophyta; class Magnoliopsida; order Dipsacales; family Adoxaceae; genus Sambucus; species Sambucus nigra. Next base: position 643,531,834 of record OX422207.1, on the reverse strand, counting down.
ATGTGCACGACGATGTTGAAGGCAGTGGCCCGTTAGAAGAGGTAGCTGAAGTTTCACCTACTTCAAAGGAAGTTTCACTTGAGGGGATAACTGCCGTTACAGCCTCGCAGTTAACTACAAATTTTCCCTAGGGACATTTATATCTCTTTATTCGACTGAATCAAGTAGTGGTTATTCTCCTGACTCTGCCTTCTTATATGGGCAGGCTGGTCTCGAGACAGTTGGTCCTAATGCTGTTGAGTCAGTTGACAAATCCCCCGCTAATGTTGTACCATTAATTACGATAAAAATGTTCTTTTCATTTTCTGAGCTCCTTTTGCTTTCCTTTTGTTGTTCTTATCTTATTTTTTATTGTGATTCACAGGTTTCACTTCCTAGATAAACTTCCCTGCTAGTCCATCCCCCTCCAATGACCAGGACCTTATTACTCTCTTTGGGACTTCAATCCTCCATCCAGAAGAGGCTGAGGTTGCTGCTGTAGGTCAGTTAGGAAGGGGGTATGAGGAAGTTACTGAAGTGGGAACTAGTGTTGTTATTCCCTTGTAGCAGAGTCTTTTGGTGTTTTAATACAGGAGGAAGATTTGATACAGATGGCCACCAGGCAGTTCGCGCATGATCCACAATCGGAGGTATACTCTTCTTTTGTGTAACTCCTGCATTTGAATGTTATTAGCATTGCCTAATAAATATGACTTTAAATCTCCCATAACCGAGGGTCAGGCGGGCCAAGTCATATTGGTCTTAAAATCTCCTATAATCGAGGGTCAGGTGGGCCAAGTTATATTGGTCTTAAAATCTCTCATAACCGAGGGTCAGGCGGTCTAAGTCATATTAGTCTTAAAATCTCCCATAAGGGAGGGTCAGGCGGGCCAATTCATATTGGTCTTAATATCTCCCATAACCGAGGGTCGGGTGGGTCAAGTCATATTGGTATTAAAATCTGCTTGTAAGCCAACTTATATATATTACTAACTTGATAATTTCTTTCATTTCACTTTAGAGTTGAGTAGTTGGCTGTATGTAACCCAGGAGTTGAAGGTGTCGCACATGAAATTGCACAGGAGAGGATGGTGGTTAGTTTGGCATTACTGGGCTAGGCCCCTAGTATACAAGTTCAAACAATGGGCCCAAGTGTTGGTGGGATGCCTGAGGTGGTTGTTTCCTGAGTGCAAGAAAGCGATAGTGTTTCACACACGTGATGCCCTTCTGTGAGTGATAGTATTTTTAGTGTGCACCCTCATGAGGCATCCCCCGAAGTATTTATGAGGAAACATTGCTCAATTTCTCCCATATCTTGAGTGATGGTCCTTGCGCATTAATTAAGTAGTAGTTGACCCAATTTTCGTTGACATTTTCTTCGCGTAACATTCAACCTATAGTCGTGATGATGGCCTGAAGACTGCTTAGCCTGGCCACAATTTTGGATGAAATTCTCAACACTCCTTTGGAGTCTCTAAGCCCTAATGTAATCAAGGCTTTGTTAGGGAAGGTGAATGTGTTTATCAATGATGGGTTTTCGTTGTCTTGGTTGGTGAAGATGTTGCGTGACTTCAATAAGGCTGACATGCGTGCTCTTTATCACCGAGTGCGGAGTTATCATTGCTCGTAGGTAGCCATCTCAGAGGAATTAGTAAGCTTAGAGACCGAGTTAGCTATGTCTAAACAAAAGGTGGAGATTGCTCGTGATGCGATTACCCGAGCGAAGGCTGGGTTACTCAAGTCTGAGCAGGATCTAGATAATGTGCAACAGAGAAGGGAGTGCTACCATAAATACTTGGCTGATATAATCTCTGACCAAACACTACACCAAAAACAGCATTTTGGCACACCCTGATATTAAAAATCTGGCACGGTTTAAAACTGTGCCAGATTTTGGCACGGTTTAATAGAAATTTGGCACACTTTAAAACAGTGCCAAAATTTGGCACTGTTTTAAAGTGTGCCAAAATTGAGTACACTTTACTAGGATATAAAATACCTCAAAATTTTGGGACCTTTTAATTTCCCTCTTCTCTCTCCTTCTTCGTCTTCTCCCCCGCTCTCCCCTCTCCCTCCACCAAAAACCCAAGCCCTCCCATCCGCTCTCCCCCTCTCTCCCCTGCTGCGTCGCCTCCCTCTCTCCCCTGCTACGTCGCCTCCCCCCTCTCTCCCCTGCTGCGTCGCATCCCTCTCTCCCCTGCTGCGTCGCCTCCCCCTCTCTCCCCTGCTGCGTCGCCTCCCCCCTTGGGTTTATCCCTGCCGTCGCCCCTATTTTCCGGGTTTATCCTCCTCGGGTCACCTCCCCCGCTCCCCTGGTTCCGGGTTTTTGATATTCCGGTGTCGTGGTGTCCCTTCCGGCGACCTCGTGTTTTCTCGGTTTGAGGTATTTTATCTGGTGTCCTAATTTCTTTCCTTTATAAGTATTATATATATATATATATATATATAAAAATCAGTATATATGATTTTATATTTATATATCAGTATATATGATATAAACCAGTATATAAATCAGTATATATATAATATATTTATATATCAGTATATATGATATAAACCAGTATATAAATCAGTATATATATAATATAAATCAGTATATATATATATATATATATATATATATTCGATTAAACTCTAGAATTAGATTTAATCTAGAATTATTTAGAATTAAATCTAATATATAGTGATTTAATAAAATAGATTTAATTCTAGATAATTCTAGATTAAATCTAATTCTAGAGTTTAATCTAATATATATATATATACTGAGGTGGAATTAAATCTAATATATACTGATTTTTGGAATGTGGAGATAACTTTTCAATAGTCCAGTTTAGGAAAGAGAAAGCCATGTGCAGCTAACATTTTCAGTCTTGAGGTGGGTGATATAGGAGGTGATTGTGTTTTCTTGGCAAGATCTGATGGGGGTGATGGGATTTCCAAGCACTTGAGGTGATTGTGTTCTCAAAGGCCCAGTCAGGGCACACTCCCTCCAAGGCTGTTGTCGCCCCTCTAAGGTATTTCTCATATTAATTTTTTGAATGGGTTTTTTGTTTTGCAACAAAATGCATTTTTTTTGGCACAAAAATGGTTCAATGTGCACAAAATGCATTTTAGGGCATAATAATCTCATATTAATATTTAAGTGTTTAAATGCTAATTGTGCCCGTTCATGTTTGTGACAATGTTAATGTGCACATAGAGGGGTAAAGCTTGGATAGTCCAATTGTTAGCTGTGGCCTGTTTCTCGCTAGCAACAAAAATAGAGGAGATTGAAGTACCTCCCATTGTTGATTTACAGGTGAGAGAAAAATTAATGTGAATATTTATTTATTTCATTATATATTGATCCATTTTCCTTTCTGATATGTTCTTATATGTAATGGACATATGGATTTTTGTGAGTAGGTAGGAGATCCCAAATTTTTATTTCAAGGCAAAACCATACAAAGAATGGCGCTTCTTGTTTTGAGAACCTTGAATGGAGATCCCAAGTTCTTTCATAGACTACTTTCTTAAAAAGATTAACCATGATCATCTTCCATCACAATCTTTGATCTCTAGATCAATTCAATACATCTTAAGCACAATCAAAGGTAGATTATTCACTATATATATAATAAAGCACAATATAACGCGTGTCCTAATGGCACATAATGATACCTAATTATACTCATAAAAGGGACATGTTATCAATTTCACACACGTGTGTGTATAATCATATATGGGTACTGTAATATTAAAGAGTTTGATCCAGTGCTCGGTGGGAATTGAATGCAGGTATTGGGGAGGTTTGGAGATCAAAAGGCCAGCATAGGCTGCCAGTGATTTGTTTGGTTTTCTTTTACAAATGTTCAACTCAGGCCAGTTCCATCCAATCTTAATCAAGTTACTACAGGTAACTATTATTTAGTACCCATTCATTAACCTTTTAAAATGCAATAAATTATTTCTACTCAATATTTATAGTTTATCTTTTTCATTCTATATCTGATCATTCCTTTTAAAGTTTGAAAATCACTTCATGGCTTACTTTATGAGCTTATTTAGTTAAATTGGTGGAAGGGACTTGCTGGTGGTTTGGTTTTGGAATTTGCTGTTGCTGTTGAGTTTATATTAAATGTTAAAACATGTTGGATTTAACGAATAAACAAATGAAACTATGCCAAAATTTTCTAAAATCCATAAACGTTCAAAATTGATTAAAAACATACCGTTAGAGAATATGACGATATAGGAGGCACGAACACCTCGCACGGGACCAATGTAACTTGTAGGAACTGACCGCGTAGCCCCGGGTCTCCCGGTTTGAGAGTATGACGATAATCTGGAAAAATCACACTTAGAGTTAAAAACATGCCATTAAAGGGTGAAAACCCAAACCAACCCCCAAACGATCCCGTAGGAGGCACAAACACCTCGTACGGGACCAATGTAACCTGTAGGAACTGATCGCATAGTCCCGGGTCTCCCGGTTTGAGAGTATGACGATGATTTGCAAAAATCACACTTAAGACTTAAAAGCAAGCTGTTAAAGGGTGAAAACCCAAACCAGCCCCCCAAACAACCCCGTAGGAGACACGAACACCTCGCACGGGACCAATGTAACTTGTAGGAACTGACCGTGTAGTCCCAGGTCGCTCGGTTTGAGAGTATGATGATAATCTGCAAAAATCACACTTGAGTTAAAAACATGCCGTTAAAGGGTGGAAACCCAAACCAGCCCCCCAGCGACCCCGTAGGAGGCACGAACACGTTGCATGGGACCAATGTAACTTGTAGGAACTGACCGCGTAGCCCCGGGTCTCCCGGTTTGAGAGTATGACGATAATCTGGAAAAATCACACTTAGAGTTAAAAACATGCCATTAAAGGGTGAAAACCCAAATCAGCCCCGAAACGACCCCGTAGGAGGCACGAACACCTCGCACGGGACCAATGTAACTTGTAGGAACTGACCGCGTAATCTCGGGTATCCCGGTTTGAGAGTATGACGATAATTTGCAAAAATCACACTTAGACTTAAAAACATGCTGTTAAAGAGTGACAACCCTAACCAGCCCCCAAACGACCCCGTAGGAGGCACGAACACCTCGCATGGGACCAATGTAACTTGTAGGAACTGACCGCGTAGTCCCCGGTCGCTCGGTTTGAGAGTATGACGATAATTTGCAAAAATCACACTTAGACTTAAAAACAAGCCGTTAAAGGGTGAAAACCCCAACCAGCCCCCAAACGACCCCGTAGGAGGCACGAACACCTCGCACGGGACCAATGTAACTTGTAGGAACTGACCGCGTAATCCCGGGTATCCCGGTTTGAGAGTATGACGATAATTTGCAAAAATCACACTTAGACTTAAAAACAAGCCGTTAAAGGGTGAAAACCCAAACCAGCTCCCAAACGACCCCGTAGGAGGCACGAACACCTCGTACGGGACCAATGTAACTTGTAGGAACTGACCGCGTAATTCCGGGTATCCCGGTTTGAGAGTATGACGATAATTTGCAAAAATCACACTTAGACTTAAAAACATGCTGTTAAAGAGTGAAAACCCTAAACGGCCCCCAAACGACCCCGTAGGCGGCACGAACACCTCGCACGGGACCAATGTAACTTGTAGCAACTGACCGCGTAGTCCCGGGTCGCTCGGTTTGAGAGTATGACGATAATCTGCAAAAATCACACTTAGAGTTAAAAACATGCCGTTAAAGGGTGAAAACCCAAACCAGCCCCCAAACGACCCCGTAGGAGGCACGAACACCTTGCACGGGACCAATGTAACTTGTAGGAACTGACCGCGTAGTCCCGGGTCGCTCGGTTTGAGAGTATGACGATAATCTGCAAAAATCACACTTAGAGTTAAAAACATGCCGTTAAAGGGTGAATACCCAAACTAGCCCCCCAACGACCCCGTAGGAGGCACGAACACCTCGTACGGGACCAATGCAACTTGTAGGAACTGACCGCGTAGTCCCGGGTCTCCTGGTTTGATAGTATGACGATAATTTGCAAAAATTACACTTAGACTTAAAAACAAGCCGTTAAAGGGTTAAAACCAAACCAACCCCCGATCGACCCAATAGGAGGCACAAATAAACCTCGCACGGGACCAATGTAACTTGTAGGAACTGACCGCGTAGTCCCGGGACTCACGGTTTGAGAATATGACGATAATTTGCAAAAATCACACTTAGACTTAAAAACAAGCCGTTAAAGGGTGAAAACCCAAACCAACCCCCAAACGACCCCGTAGGAGGCACGAACACCTCGCACGGGACCAATGTAACTTGTAGGAACTGACCGCGTAGTCCCGGGTCTCACGGTTTGAGAGTATGACGATAATTTGCAAAAATCACACTTAGACTTAAAAACAAGTCATTAAAGGGTGAAAACCCAAACCAGTCCCCAAACGACCCCGTAGGAGGCACGAACACCTCGTACGGGACCAATGTAACTTGTAGGAACTGACCGCGTAATTCCGGGTATCCCGGTTTGAGAGTATGACGATAATTTGCAAAAATCACACTTAGACTTAAAAACATCCTGTTGAAGAGTGAAAACCCTAACCGGCCCCCAAACGACCCCGTAGTTTGCACGAACACCTCGCACGGGACCAATGTAACTTGTAGGAACTGACCGCGTAGTTCTAGGCCGCTCGGTTTGAGAGTATGACGATAATCTGCAAAAATCACACTTAGAGTTAAAAACATGCCGTTAAAGGGTGAAAACCCAAACCAGCCCCCAAACGACCCCGTAGGAGGCACGAACAGCTTGCACGGGATCAATGTAACTTGTAGGAACTGACCGCGTAGTCCCGGGTCGCTCGATTTGAGAGTATGACGATAATCTGCAAAAATCACACTTAGAGTTAAAAACATGCCGTTGAAGGGTGAAAACCCAAACCAGCCCCCAAACGACCCCGTAGGAGGCACGAACACCTCGTACGGGACCAATGCAACTTGTAGGAACTGACCGCGTAGTCCCGGGTCTCCTGGTTTGATAGTATGACGATAATTTGCAAAAATTACACTTAGACTTAAAAACAAGCCATTAAAGGGTGAAAACCAAACCAACCCCCGATCGACCCTATAGGAGGCACAAATATACCTCGCACGGGATCAATGTAACTTGTAGGAATTGACCGCGTAGTCCCGGGTCTCACGTTTTGAGAGTATGACGATAATTTTCAAAAATCACACTTAGACTTAAAAACAAGCCGTTAAAGGGTGAAAACCCAAACCAACCCCCAAACGACCCCGTAGGAGGCACGAACACCTCGCACGGGACCAATGTAACTTGTAGGAACTGACCGCGTAGTCCCGGGTCTCACGGTTTGAGAGTATGACGATAATTTGCAAAAATCACACTTAGACTTAAAAACAAGCCATTAAAGGGTGAAAACCCAAATCAGTCCCCAAACGACCCCGTAGGAGGCACGAACACCTCGCACGGGACCAATGTAACTTGTAGGAACTGACCGCGTAATCTCGGGTATCCCGGTTTGAGAGTATGACGATAATTTGCAAAAATCACACTTAGACTTAAAAACATGCTGTTAAAAAGTGACAACCCTAACTAGCCCCCAAACGACCCCGTAGGAGGCACGAACACCTCGCACGGGACCAATGTAACTTGTAGGAACTGACCGCATAGTCCCGGGTCGCTCGGTTTGAGAGTATGACGATAATTTGCAAAAATCACACTTAGACTTAAAAACAAGCCGTTAAAGGGTGAAAACCCCAACCAGCCCCCAAACGACCCCGTAGGAGGCACGAACACCTCGCACGGGACCAATGTAACTTGTAGGAACTGACCGCGTAGTCCCGGGTCGCTCGGTTTGAGAGTATGACGATAATCTGCAAAAATCACACTTAGAGTTAAAAACATGCCGTTAAAGGGTGAAAACCCAAACCAGCCCCCCAACGACTCCGTAGGAGGCACGAACACCTCGTACGGGACCAATGCAACTTGTAGGAACTGACCGCGTAGTCCCGGGTCTCCTGGTTTGATAGTATGACGATAATTTGCAAAAATCACACTTAGACTTAAAAACAAGCCGTTAAAGGGTGAAAACCCAAACCAACCCCCCATCGATCCCGTAGGAGGTACGAACACCTCCCACGGGACCAATGTAACTTGTAGAAACTGGGCGCGTAGTCCCGGGTCTCTCGGTTTAAGAGAATGATGATAATTTGCAAAAATCAGACTTAGACTTAAAAACAAGCCGTTAAAGTGTGAAATCCCAAACCAGCCCCCCATCGACCCCGTAGGAGGCACGAACACCTCGCACGGGACCAATGTAACTTGTAGGAACTGACCGCGTAGTCCCGGGTCTCCCGGTTTGAGAGGATGACGATAATTTGCAAAAATCACACTTAGAGTTAAAAACATGTCGTTAAAGGGTGAAAACCCAAACCAGCCCCCCAACGACCTCGTAGGAGGCACGAACACCTCGCACGGGACCGATGTAACTTGTAGGAACTGACCGCGTAGTCCCGGGTCTCACGGTTTGAGAGTATGACGATAATTTGCAAAAATCACACTAAGACTTAAAAACAAGCCGTTAAAGGGTGAAAACCCAAACCAACCCCCAAACGACCCCGTAGGAGGCACGAACACCTCGCACGAGACCAATGTAACTTGTAGGAACTGACCGCGTAGTCCCGGGTCTCACGGTTTGAGAGTATGACGATAATTTGCAAAAATCACACTTAGACTTAAAAACAAGCCATTAAAGGGTGAAAACCCAAACCAGTCCCCAAACGACCCCGTAGGAGGCACGAACACCTCGTACGGGACCAATATAACTTGTAAGAACTGACCGCGTAATTCCGGGTATCCCGGTTTGAGAGTATGACGATAATTTGCAAAAATCACACTTAGACTTAAAAACATGCCGTTAAAGAGTGAAAACACTAACCGGCCCCCAAACGACCCCGTAGGAGGCGCGAACACCTCGCACGGGACCAATGTAACTTGTAGGAACTGACCGCGTAGTCCCGGGTCACTCGGTTTGAGAGTATGACGATAATCTACAAAAATCACACTTAGAGTTAAAAACATGCCGTTAAAGGTTGAAAACCCAAACTAGCCCCCCAACGACCCCGTAGGAGGCACGAACACCTCATTCGGGACCAATGCAACTTGTAGCAACTGACCGCGTAGTCCCGGGTCTCCTGGTTTGATAGTATGACGATAATTTGCAAAAATTACACTTAGACTTAAAAACAAGCCGTTAAAGGGTGAAAACCAAACCAACCCCCGATCGACCCTGTAGGAGGCACAAATATACCTCGCACGGGACCAATGTAACTTGTAGGAACTGACCGCGTAGTCCCGGGTCTCACGGTTTGTGAGTATGACGATAATTTGCAAAAATCACACTTAGACTTAAAAACAAGCCGTTAAATGGTGAAAACCCAAACCAACCCCCAAACGACCCCGTAGGAGGCACGAACACCTCGCACGGGACCAATGTAACTTGTAGGAACTGACCGCGTAGTCCCGGGTCTCACGGTTTCAGAGTATGACGATAATTTGCAAAAATCACACTTAGACTTAAAAACAAGCCGTTAAAGGGTGAAAACCCAAACCAGTCCCCAAACGACCCCGTAGGAGGCACGAACACCTCGCACGGGACCAATGTAACTTGTAGGAACTGACCGCGTAATCTCGGGTATCCCGGTTTGAGAGTATGACGATAATTTGCAAAAATCACACTTAGACTTAAAAACAAGCCGTTAAAGGGTGAAAACCCAAACCAACTCCCCATCGATCCCGTAGGAGGCACGAACACCTCGCACGGGACCAATGTAACTTGTAGAAACTGGGCGCGTAGTCCCGGGTCTCTCGGTTTAAGAGAATGATGATAATTTGCAAAAATCACACTTAGACTTAAAAACAAGCCGTTAAAGTGTGAAAACCCAAACCAGCCCCCCATCGACCCCGTAGGAGGCACGAACACCTCGCACGGGACCAATGTAACTTGTAGGAACTGACCGCGTAGTCCCGGGTCTCCCGGTTTGAGAGGATGACGATAATTTGCAAAAATCACACTTAGACTTAAAAACATGCCGTTAAAGGGTGAAAACCCAAACCAGCCCCCCAACGACCTCGTAGGAGGCATGAACACCTCGCACGGGACCGATGTAACTTGTAGGAACTGACCCCGTAGTCTCGGGTCTCCCGGTTTGAGAGTATGATGATAATTTCCACTCATATATGTAATTTTATAGTTTAAGTAAAAAAAAAATTTTGCAAATTATTGGGTTACTAATATCGTATCTTTTTTGTATCCTATTTTTTTTGCAGGATAACAGTTTATCGTTGGCATTTATTCACGTGGAACACACAGAGAACTCAATGGTTTACAACAAGGGATTTATTCATGATTCCATTTTTTTGTGTCATGGTCGTGCGGTCTTTTGTTGTTTTATTGTTGAGTTTTATGCCGTGCAGGCTTTTGTAAGTTAATTGTTATATTTTGTGGCCGTGCGGGCTTTATATTAGGCAGGTTTTGTATTAACAGGTTTTGGAATGTCCAAAAAATAGAGGAAACTCTGCCCAATTTTTTTTGGGCATGTGAACTATAAAGACTTGTAATATTTTGAAGTTTGTATGTACATTTATTTATTAACAACGTGCAATATTATTAATTTGTGAATTTTGTGCTTTCAAATAATATTTTTTTTTTATAAAAAATTTGGCACAGTTCAAAACCGTGTCAAAAGTGTATCATATTTTGGCACGATTTTGAACTGTGCCAAAAAATTTTAAACTGTTCTGAATCTGGCACAGTTAAAAACTGTGCCAAAAGTGTGCCAGAAATATCAAATTCAGGCACGGTTTAAAAGTGTGCCAGAAGTGTTCTTATTTGCCCAAATCTGGCACAGTTAAAAACTGTGCCAAAAGTGTGCCAGAAATATCAAATTCTGGCACGGTTTAAAAGTGTGCCAGAAGTGTTCCTGTTTGACCAAATCTGGCACACTTTTGAGCCGTGCCAGAAAAAAATTGCCATTTTGGAACACCTGATTCTGGCACAGTTCAAAACCGTGCCAGATTTGATCTGGCACAGTTTTAAACCGTGCCAGATTCCTGTTTTTGGTGTAGTGAAAGCATCCTAACGCGAATACTTCCTCAGCATCATCACCGGCTTCTTAGCTCGGCCAATCTGCACTTTATAATGGACGTCCCCTAGCAAGTTTTGTTTAGGTTTCCCCTTTGTTTGTATCCCCCATTTTTTTCAAGCCTAGAACCTATGTGGAATGTAATCACATCATATCTATATATAAATGAAATTCTTAGCATTTGGTTCTCTTCCTTTTCTGCCTTGTTTAAATATTGGCTGAGCTAATACATCAAAGTAATTTAAATAGATGACTCATCATTTTTAATAACATAGAGACTTTATACCATGTTAAATAGATAACTCAACGTTTGTAGGGAACATTATCCCAAATAAGTATTTAACAAAATATAAAGAAAAAGATGGAAGTGTTGGGTGCGAATCGAGTACACTCAAACATAGTACGTTTTGAGTCACTTATTTTTTAGTTTGAAAGTAACATCATCTTCCACTTTGGATATCTCGTAGTAGCCCGAATCATGAGTTGCTAGAACGATGTTGGGTCCTTCCCAGTTGGCTTCAAAATTAGGAAATGACAATCCATTGGTGTGCCTCGTGCAAGCCTTCAAGACCAAGGTCTCCTTGTTTGAACTTCCACGGCTTCACCATTTGATCGTAGGATCTAAAAAACTATTTCCTATAAATCTCAAAGTGCCTCGCAGCATGGTCTCTATATTCCTATAGTGCTTCGAGTTATACATGATGTCTATGAGGAAGCATGGCATTGCATAGGTTGTATCGAGCAACAGGTACCTCGATTTCTTCTGGAAAAATAGCTTCTGCCCTAAACACTAAGGAAAGTGGGGTATTCCCCATTGGTTTCCTCTTTGTCATTTGATAATCCCACGGAATTTTGGGTATCTTTTCATCCCATATGCTCGGGAAATCTTACAGCATTCTGGCCAAGATAATCACCAAAGTCTTATTAGTAGCTTTTTCCTGCCCATTGCACTTCGGGTATGTCACATTTGACTTGTGGTGGATGATAGAGTATTTATCTGTCAGCAATCTTACTTCATTATTCACAAAAGGAGTGCCATTATCTAATAGGAAGACTTTCAGGATGCCAAAATGGCAAATGATATACTCCTTTATGAATTGAGCGACCACCCTTGCTGCTTTTTTCAGCGGTATGGCTTCTTCCCAGGTAGTAAAATATTTAGTGGCCACGAGTATCCAAATCTTTCTTCTCGAAGAGGGATTTATTTCCCCTACTAGATCGAACGCCCAATTGTGAAACTAGAAAGGCTTCGAGTGAGAATGTAAGTCCACCGAAGAAGCATGGATCATGTTCCCATGTAGCTGACAAGCCTTGAATTTATGAATAAATTCTTCATAGTCTTTTTCTATCGTAGGACAGTAATACCCCAATGTCATAAGTTGATCATAAAGTTTAGTGCCGCCAATGTATCCTGGTTTGTATCTTATTTCAGCACTTCCTTAACTTCTTCCCCTTAATGCACCTCAAAGGTTAATCGTGATAGCCTTGTCAATAAAACTGCCTGTATTGGAGATAATATCTGGGGGATAATCTCTTCGGCTTTGTAGCATCATCTTTATCTGCTGGCATCACTCCCTCTACCAATAAGTTCATGTATGATTGCCTCCAGTCTTGAGGTTAATTGGTGAAATTGCATTCTGCTACCTGATAGTACAATCAACATTTCCCGCAGTCCCTTTGTACTACTACAGTGTCTTGCCTCATCGAAGGCAAAAAATAACCCACTCTTTGGACCCTTCTGTATAAGGGATCCTCAGTGGTCTCACAACTGTCTTCATGTACTTTGATTAATCTACTCTTGGCTTCCTTAGGGTCTACACATATGGATAACCAAACTCCTTTATTTTTGTAGTATAAGTTTCCCCTGGCAATAAAATATTGTGCGAGATCAACTAAACTCAGTGGGACCTCACATGTCTCCAACTGTTTCCTGATTTTAACCCTCCAATCATTGATGTCATCTGCGGGGCAGCATTTCCAGTATGGTCGAGGGTGCTGTCCACTTCGTGATCCGAACAACTGTTGATTCTCCATCAAAAGATTTTTTATTGGCGATGGTAGCATAAGTGTCATCATGTCGATTGATCGAGGTTACCTTTTGATTTTCACCACCTCAAATTGCCCAAGAAGTCGTTGTATTATTATTCGATAAGGCTCCAAGCTTATGTGCTTCAAGGAAAACTCCCTTGTCACCTGTTTAACCACCAAATTGGATTTCCCTTTTATCGTGAGGACCCGGATGCCCCTTATGAGGGCGTCGAGCAACCCAAGTACCTAGCTTCATATTTGGATTCATTATTTGAAGACTTGAAATTCAACTTAAAAGATAGTCAAATTTCTTCCTCGTTCTTACTCAAGATAACGCCTGCTCCCTCCTTGTTTTCAGCTGAAGAGCCATCAAATTCCATGCTCCATTCATCCATGCTAGTTATTATAAAGTTTTCTTAGAGATCATCACCTGGAAGCTCCTCCATAAGTGGTTCGAACGTACGAGAGGGAAACATGGCTAACAAGTTGCATAAGCTTGGCTTTTGATGGCTCGAGGAAGTATGCATTTAAGATTGTATGCTACGAGGATTAAGAACCATCAATTTGCCCTGCCTATTATTAGAATTCTAGCAAAGCAAAAACTTTATAGGATCACACCTAGTTACAATATGGACTGTGAATGACAGTAAGTGGTGTCTAAGTTTTTATGATACAAATACAAGGGCTAAATAATGCCTCTCAATGCTAGTGTATCTTTCCTCAGGCCCATATATAATCCTACTCAAGTAATAAATTGGTTTCTCTACACCGTTCATCTTTTGGGTCAGTAACGCTCCAATATATCGCTTAGTATATGTGAGATGTACACGTAGAGGGATACCTTCCTTCGGTGGAATCATCGTCTGAGGGGATGTGAGGAGCGCTTTCACCTTGTCCATGGCATCCTGGTGCGTCTTCTCCAATGCAAACTTGGAGCCTTTTCTCAGAACCTCCATCAGTGAATGTGTCACTTCGGCTAGCCCTGGTACAAACCTCCTCAAGTAGGAGACTTTTCCCAAGAAGCTCTACAACTCCCTCATTGATTTTGGTCTTGGCATATCAAGAATGGCCTATTTCTTATCCAAGTCCATTTGAACACCTTGTCGATTTACTAAAAACTCGAGGAACTTCCCACTTGTCACCCCGAATATACATTTAAGAGGGTTCATCTTCATCTTATACTTTCTGCATCGGGTGAAGATCTTCCTTAAATCATCCAAGTGAGAAGTCTCCTTTTTGGACTTGATTACCAGGTTATCGACATAAAATTCCACAATCTTATGGAAGAGGTCATGGAAGATAGATATAATGGTCCTCTGGTATGTGGCTCCTGCATTCTTCAAACCAAAAGGCATAACTTTGCACATGAAGTTGCCCAAAGGCATTCAGAAAGTGATCTTCTCAGCATCAACTGGATCCATCTTGATCTGGTTATATCCCACATAACCATCCATAAAGTTATACATTTTGTGTCCTGCAATTGCATCGATCAGGCTATCAATGGAAGGTAATGGGAACTTATTTTATGGGCACGCTTGATTCAGATCCCTGAAATCCACATAGATCCGTATTTCGCTCTTGCCTTTCTTTCCTATGGGCACAATGCTAGATGGCCAAATCGAGTGCTGGATCAGGACAATGAAGCCAGTTATAAGCAACCTTTTAACCTCTTCTTTGATCTTCAAATCTAACTCTACCTTGTACGTTCGAGTGGCCTGCTTCACCGGAATAGCCAACGACAAAACATTCAACTTATGGCAGCTCAACTTTTTGTCCACCCCAGGTATCTCGGTATATTTCCACACTAAAACATCTTTGAATTCCTAGAGAAACTTGATCAGATCCTCTCGAGGCACTCCTTTCAGGTCCTTCGAGATAAAGATGTGGATCGGGTCACCGCCCTCCTTAGCCAATTTTATCTTCTCTAATTCTTGAATTTGCAATCTGGGTCTATCCTTCAGGCACTCAGGCTCTTCTTCTACCTCTTCTACAACTTCTTGGACATTATAGTTATCAATCACCAAGCATTGCCCCTGGTTGTCTACTAAAAATCATTCATAAATAGGGTCAGCCTCATCGTCTAGGATCTTAGCTGCCCGCTCACACCTTCATAACTTATAAATGATTATGCCGTTAGGTAACACCACTCTCTTGAACTTCTAGGAACTTTCCTCCCAATGAGGCCTCTTTCAACAGTTCTCTTCTAACTCTCTCGTAGAGTGCCTACTGAGAACACTCTGGGTCTGGACTTGGTGTTCGATTGGATCAATGTGTGGCATCATTCGATCGCACAACTGCCTCGATAAACCTAGAGGCCTCATTGTCTCCAGATCTCGTAATTCTTCATATGTCACCACTGGTCGAGCAGGTGCCCGCACCCTCTCTCAAGTTCTTAGAATCCTTATTCTGCCAGTATAATTTGTTACCATCATGGACTCCTCGGACAACGAGGTATAAAAGGTAGATTCCACTAAGTGTGCTTCTTTCTTAGCGAAGGGCTTGTTTAATGATCTAATCATCACCTATTTGCCTTGGCACATTGGTGGTAAGTGGGAGCAATCAACCCATGGTTGTGCATCCAAACCCTTCCTATTAGAATTTGGTATGATGGCTCACAATCCATGATATGGAATTGATTATGGGAAGTAATTTCCACATTGTGATGCCCACGCTGACATATCCCATAGACTTAGATGACTAGTTATCGTACCCCAAAATTGCCAACGAGTGTGGTACTATTCTCGTTTCAGGTAAGCTAGTAACATAAAAGACCCAATGGGCTTTATGTTAATGGATGCCCCTCCATCAAATAACGCACAAGAGAAAACATAATCATTTACTAACCTTGTAACATTAAGTGGTCTATTATGAGGGTACCTGACTAATCTGTTCGCTTGGCCATAGTCCCCTTCCATTTTATGTGCGACACCATGTTCCACTTAGTGATCTCCAGGATGGCTCGAGTGACCTCCAGTCGTGAGTGCTCGAGCAGCCCAACCTGATCGAAGAACCAACTAAACTTCTGTGAGCGTGCAACTGCTGCGCATTCAACCCAACGATCTATTTGTTCTTCTTGGAATTCATAAACTTCTTCAATGTCTCTGTAAGCAACCTCATCGTAGGCTATCACTACGTTTACTGTCTCTAGAAAATAAGCCCCCATTTGTCTGCTAAAACTCTTGATAGGGTCATCTTTAACTTCATCGTCTTTGTCTGACTTATCTTCTCGTTCCAGCTGAGCCATCTCGAAGGTGCATTCTTCCAAAGACTCCTCAAAGTCCTTATTGAGGAGTCACTACTCCTTCAATAGTTGCTCAGCCTCTTCATCAAAATCACTGTCCAAGTAGGCCCCATGAGCCGATAGAGGATTATCGTTCACATTGCCTTGGGGCAAATCAATCTCTCCATTCTTCACATGGTGATCTATCAACCGCTTCAGGGAAAAACATACCTTGGTTGGGTGATTTACCCTATTGTGAAGAGCACAATAGTTCGACTTCCCCCTGTCCTCTCAAGAAAGTTGCATTCTACTGACGTTGACTGGTCTACAAACTTTGTCTCGCACCATGAGATCATATGGGTTTAGAGGTTGCTCCACCGAACCTAGAAGTTCGGGGGGATCCTCCTCGCCTTCAAACCTTCTCTTATTGCCTCTACCTCTTCTTCCTCAGCCACCAATGCCTTCACCTCTACCTCCATCGTCTGCATAATTTCCCCTCGAGGGTATTCCCCTTCTCAGGGTAACTGATGGCTTTACTAGTAAACTTGAAAAGGTAGGGGTGGTGTGGGTTTTACCACAAAGGTAATATTCTGTGATGCTTTCAGAAATGCCACGAACGTACCTCTCGCATTTCATTGATGAAATAGCAGATATATTCTGGCAACAACCCTTCTGCACATACTTGCAAGAGCATATCTTCTCGTGTCTCCTCCCTTACATCCAGGGAGCGCTCGCAAAACCTCCTGATGTAGGCAGCAACATCCTCCCCTGACTTTTTTTTCTCGCGCGCCAGTTGTCTAAGTGTAAACTCATCCTCAGCCAAAATGTACTTTTGTACGAACAAAACATGCAACTCTTCCCAAGTGGCCACACTAACTGGAGCCAAGTGGGAATACCACTTGTAGGCTTTACAAGTGGGAATACCACTTGTAGGCTTTCTCTGTAAGGGACTTTGAAAACTCCCTTAGCCTCAGTTTTTTATGATTACAATGGGCCCCAAGACTTTCAACGAACCTTTCCACGTGCTCTTTAGGGTTTGCACCCTTCCTTATGTATTTTTCAAATATTGCTAGAATATACCCCAGTGGTTAGGTTCGTTATTATATTCCTCTGGGTACGAAGTGCGAAAGTCATCGTACATCAAGGGACTATTTCCATCTATAGACACAGCTATAAACTTTAACATCTCCTTCTTCATCTCTTCCATGTTAGGTGGTGGGGAGCTAATCGATGGCGTTATCATGACAGCTGGTGATAAGCACCCAAAAGTGTCTACTTTATACCCCGAATAGAATTTTAGTCGCTCGATTAATTAAAAATGACCGTATATTGTATTTTATTATTTTTCGGTCAATTAGAAGTCGTAACATCGAATAATGCAAAATCAAGTCAATTGCGACTCAATAGCGGTCAAAATCATGCATCCAATAAATCAAAGGAGACCGCGCAGTCTGGAGTCCATTTATTAGCTCGCCCGATGAGTTTCGATGCCCCGAACCCAGTCCTGAACCAAATCTAAGCCTAAACCGAGCCCAGACCACTCCCCGAGCTCGGTGTGTGTTGAGTATGTACCTTTATTATTTTTCTAGATTTTTTTAATTCGTTTTTATTATTAGGATTTATTTTAGAATTTTCTAGGTTTTATTTTCTATTTTATTTATGTTCTTTTTGATTAGTGTGTCTTATCTTGATTTTAATTTTTATTAGTTTTTAGTTTTTAATCTTTATTTTATTTTATTATTTGTCTTAGGATTAGTTTTTAGGAACTTATTTTTATAAGATTTTAGTTTTTTTGTTTTACTTTATTTAGTTAGGATTTTTAGTTTTATAGACTTTAATTTATTTATTTCTTTTTATTTTTGAATCTCTTAGTAATAGATTAGAATTTTATTTTTAGAGTTTAAAATTTTATTTTAGTCTAGTTTTATTTATTTTTAGGTAGTGTTACTTTACTTAAGGGACCAAATTGAACACACACAACACACTCACTTACACACCGCTCACCTACACCAAACATACACACAAACACCTCACCCACTTACACCCTAACATTCCTACACCTCTTCCACACACGAACACTAGAACGACATAACAAAATAAAAGAAAATAACAAAAAGACGCAAAAATACTATAAAGCCCAAAAATGTCAAATATGCTCCTGATCCGCATTAGGATTATTCATCATGCTTTTGAATCTTATATCATTAAATTTAATCGTGGTTAACATACATAAGCACATAATATGAAGTTCTCGTACTACCAAGGTCATTGATGTAGACTTGTGTATTTCTTACTTGAAATTCAAAAAAGTGGTCTGTAGTTTGATTTTACCCAAACCGGACAGAGTTTGTCCTTGCATTATATTATCTTAACGGTCAGTTTTAGTTCACGTATGACATATATTGATATACATATCTATATTTATACTTATTACTGAATATTAGTGGTTCAATATACCAATTTTTACCCCCTTAGGTTCTATTAAGCGATGGTTATGTTATGCAACTCATGTCTACTTATCAAAAGAAAAAAACGTAAATGAACAGTTTTGTCCCACAACACTTTTTACTCCATCTATCTTTGATGGATAGAAATTTCGTTTCCTATAATAACTATGAGGCACTCCAGTTGAGGGTTGTGGTAATGTACATCAACAATTGAATTTAGGTTAAAAATTATTTATTTTTCAGATAGAAGGTTTTTTCTTGCAAATCGTACTTCTCTCATCTCCTTCTATATGCTTTTTTTTTGCATAATTCAAATTTATACAGACTAGCGGAATCCTCTCACAAGTACAAGTTTTTGCTTGGCTAGTGGCTGATGGGAAAGTCAACACTAATTTTATGATCCATGTGGGAAGACCAAATTGGTACCTTTCACCAAATTAGTGCGTGCTATGCAACAATGCCCGTGAGGAGTAAAATTACTTGTTGATTCATTGCAAGTTCTCTTATATGTGGAGCAAGGTGTTCAAGGAATTTGGTACTGAAGGTGCTCTTCCGGGTCAAGCCATCCCTAAAAAGGGACCCATTTCCATCTATCACACACTTTGTTTGAAACTATAAAAAGGCGTGGGGCAAACCCAGTCTCCCCAAGCACCTGAACAAACTTGACACCTGAACCCAATCTACACAACATATTAGTGTAGATATTGGAAACAAGGCCTTGTATGGCCTCCACACCTACAACAAGTCATTAGGATTTAGTTTTGTAAGATCCCAAGATTAAGTGATTTCCTTAACTGTGAGGGCTACTTATGCTTTTTAAGGAAATTTAAGGAATAGGATATGCAAGAGAATCCGCCTGAATTCAAATCCTACTATGCCTGAAGAGGTGACAATAATTAAGAATATTAGTCAAGGTCATACAATCTTCAGCTTCCTCACACAATTCCTATATACCTCACCACACCCTATCACCGTCACCCCCATATTCAACCTCTAACCCACACCCTCTCTCTCCTCCATAGACAACAAATCTCAAAACCCATTTCAAAACCAAACCACCTTATACCTCCAAGCCCAACATCCACAAACCAACCTTCACCACCACAAAACTCAACACCCCTTTCCAAAATTCAAATTACACTAATTAAACCCATTACCCAAAATTAAACCAAATAAAAAAAAATGATCTCCCTCAAAAAACCACCCGCAAGCTGACCCAACTCTGACCCGCCTACCAACCCGGGTCTACCTAACCTGTGATACACCAAGCAAAAGACCTTTAAAATCGGAACCAATATTTGCCAAAAAAAAACTTTTGATTTCGCCATCTCTAAATCCCAACAAAATCACCCACGTTGATTTGGCCATCTCTAAATCCCAACAAAATCTCTACATCCAAAACAAAGCAACGTGGGTCGTAAGAAAGGGCAACTCACTTTAAAATAAGGGGACTCCCAGCACAAAAGAAAAGGGATGCATAGAGAGAGAAAAGTTGTGTATATTATGTATAGTTTAGGGTCATAAAAAAATTCAGAAAAATACAAAAAAAAAAAGTTTAGCTTTAGAATAAGTTTTAGGTTTAGTTTTTAGTCTTCTTTTTGTAATCAATTGCTAAAAATTATGAGAAAGATGGACGCATGTCAAGGCGCATTTCAAAACAAATTTGTGGAAAAAAATTGCGTATTGTATTTCTACATTCTCTTTTCAATTTATTTCCTTCTTGATATATTATTTATTGTTGTCTATGCCCAAATGAGAATGTCGGCTAAACACCCCGTTCAAGGGGTGGGATGCACGGCGAATGATGTTAGTTTAATTAATCAATTTCATTAATGCTATAAGTCTAGGAAAATTTAGTTGTAACTGTCACCAATTAATTTATGTAATGAGAGTAAGTAAATTAATTGAACAAATTAATGTTTGAATTTAGGAATCGAACTAGAGATAGGTTTTTTCGATATTTGAATATTAATTCGGTGTTGAAATTCGAGGATTGATATTGTTTTCGTTAAATTAATCCTAGCGGGTAATTTTCTGAAAATAGTGTAGTCCTAATTTTTCATTGTGTGACATTTTAAAATTAATTTTCTGAAAAAGATTTTATTAAATTTATAATTTTAACGAGAGTTTGATTATCGATTTAATACTATCTCAAAATATTTCACATTAATAAATTGAGAGATTAGAATAATTGAAAATGCAGTATAATCCCATATCTTGACCTTCTCACATTATTTCACACTCGGTTGCACATTCTTTTTCCGTTATTTAGTCATTTTGTAATTTTAGCATTAATTAAGTAACTTTTCCCTTGAAATTGTTTTAAAAAAAATAATATATATATATATATATATATATATATATATATTTCAGTAAAAAATTGGATTGCAAGTTTTCATAAAAAATGTTTCACCTTAAAACTTGGATTGATACCCGTACTTACTGCAATATGAATTATTTTTAGACAAGTTTTGTAGGTACTGAATGGAATTTTGAGAGTGGCTTTTGAAGACAACGACTGTACGCAAAAAGCTTCTTATCAGCTGGCGTAGTGGGCGTACTCTTCCTTGCACCTCCAGCTGTTGTATGTGCTATTGAAGCCATTCCTTGGCCTTAAGCCGTTGGTCCTGCTATTACATGTGGGATAGCGGGAGGTGGAACGATGGGAGGTACCTTACCAAAAGTAGGTGGAGCAGCAGGAGGAACACTATTGAAAGCAGGAGTGGTAACTCCACCCGTAACGGAGGATGCTAGTATCCCCACCAGTGGCGTCATGAATGAGTTCGCTCCTCCAGTAATTCCTAGCATCGCCTGGAACGCTGGGGTTTTGATGAAATCCTCAAATAACCCCATGAGCCATACCATTTTCACTGAGTCGATTCCAGCCTGTGCTCCCATCGTCTCTGTCACACTAGTAGCAAACGTACCAGGCTTTGTTCGCGTCACTCTCACTTCTTCAGGCAATACAGCAAGATTTGCCTCTTCCTCACGCTGTATGGCATCAAAATCAATGGTCCTGGCAATATTATCCTCTGCATCTTTTCCAAAGAGAATACCTCCCCAGCGGAGTCACCAAATGTAAGATGTGGGTTCTTGGAATACAACTAGTATCAAGCAAGGCATAACCCCTTATCAAGATCAGGATTAATGCACATGACAGTGTTTAATATTGACGATAAATATAGGTGAGAGAGAGATGATAACATTGAATACTCAAGCTAGTATTAAGTATGATCTTTACACCATTAAATGCATTGTAAATACAATAAATAGATTGGACCAGCAAATAACTTGGTCAAATGGAGAAACAGCAAGCACTCCAGACACAATAAAGGCAAAGCCTGAACCTCAAGCGCAGTTAATGCTCAATGATATGGATATTAATTGATGTAAGGAGAACGTTTTAACAATAAATGTTCTATCACAGAAGCTCTCGTGTATGAGGAAAATCTAACAGCAATTCGGGATCAAGACTTTCGTGCTCGTAAACTATTTGGTTGAACTATTTATATGAACACAAGGTTACTCGAGTAACCTTGCTGGTATTGAATGTGATTGAATGGATTTAAATGCTAAACTATCGTCGCATTAATATCCAAGATACTGTATTAAATGCAAGGGATAATATATTTTTGCTGGGAACTGCCTAACCTATTAGAAGCTTGGTGGCATAAATGAGGGACGTGACTTAACAGCTCAAAGGCTTGCCTTAGAACGGCTATAAAATAAGGTTTGGTGGCTTAGGTCTACCATCCTAAGTATAATCTTAATTCAATGCTAAGATTTTGAATTCCCCAATGCTATTCGATATGACGTCATAAAGTGGATGAACAGTGCCCCCACTAGACGTGTGGTCACATCAATCAAATTGATGGTGTATAACTTGAGGTGGCTCGGCCGACAGGTGGCTCAAGTAATTTAGTATGTTGCTTGTTGGATAAGAACTATTTCTACGCCAAAGATACAAGTTTGGGTTTCCTCGAGGAGGTTTCCCTGAATAAGTTTAAATCATGGTACCTCGGCTATAAGTGGATCAAGCAACCATTCGTACTGGATAAAGTTTTCCCCAAGTGTGCCAAGAGGGTTGGTTATTTCATTCCAAACATTTCCTTGCTTTCAATCCTCCAAATCATGTCCCTGCGAGGTTGCTAAGAGTAGGTCATTTGATAGAGCATGTAAGCTCTCTCATTCCCTGCCAGGCACAGTCCCGTGAGGGTACCGAACAACCTCGCCCATATTATAAAGTAATCTTGCTCAAATGAAGTACATAATCAAATACATTCTTCTTTATATTACAAGATATCATTATTCGAATAACTTTGGCCTTTGAGGGGAGTCCTTCGAGGAATGTCTGTGGAAGGTCTTTGTGGGAGCTCCCTCGAGTGATCCATGTCATCCTTCTTTATTTTTCAAGTATAGGATCAATTTAGATAATCAATCTTTGGTGGGGACATCCCCTACATCTAAAATCATGTAAGTGTGTAAACTTTGAGGAAACATTTGCTTCTATTGTAAGGCTTGAGTCCGTCCTCCTACTACTCGCCATCGCATATCATTTGCCCTTCAAGTTATATCGGATGGATGTCAGGAGTGCCTTTATTAATGGCATTCTATAGACACTACACCAAAATGGTCAAATTGGCACCCTTCAATCGGCCAGCCTTGTCACAGTCATTGATCTTGATAAAAAGACACTCATTTTTTTATCACAGTCATTGACCGTGATAAGGACGTGACAATGTCTTGTCACGGTCATTGACCGTGACAATAATTTAAAGTTTTCACGATCAATGACCGTGACATGCCCGCGATAATTCTGTCAGTAAAAAAACCCTCCCTCTTCTTTTTTTCCCACTGTTTCTCATTCCCTCCATTTCTCTTTCTCTCTCTCTAATGACTGCACACACTCTCTCTCTACAACTTTGGTACGTTTTCTCTCTCTATTTCTCCTCCATTTATATATATGTGTATGTATATGTGCGTGTGTGTATATATGTATGTGTAAAAGTGCATGTGTGTGTGTGTGGTGTATATATGCATGTGGGGTGAGGGGACAGGGCTGGGGAGAGGGGGTGTTTATGCGTGTGTGTGTATATATATATGTGTGTGTGTATGTTTGTGTGTGTATATATGTGTGTGTGTGTGCGTGTGGTGGGCAGTGGCAGTGGAGGGGAGGGGAGGGGGCAGGGCTGGGGGGTGTAGGGTTGCGTGTGTATATATGCATGTGTGTATTTTTTAATTAAATTTTTATTGGTTTATTAGATATTTCCCCTCATATTGTAGTCCCCCTTGTAAAAGAATTGATTGATTTAATATTGATTGGTTATTAATTTTTTTTTGTAAACTAATAATTAGTGCCCCTTTCATATGCAAGAAGGATCGCCCCTCATTGTAAATTAGTAAATTAATAATTTTATACTTTAGTTTTTAGTTTAATTGATGAAAATAATTAATTGAGTAGATGAATTAGAAGGAGTACGGGATACACATTTGTTGTTGCTATTACGGTTGGATTATAGTGGATCGATGTTGGGTTGGTTAATTTTAAAAGTAGCATGACCACTAGATTATTGTCCATATGGGGGTGGGATTTTTCAACTTTTTTTAAAAATTACTTTGTATAACGAACAATATATATATAGAATGATAATTAAATGAAACATAGTTGAAATTACATATAGTGCGCATAGATACTAGCCTTATATTCTTATGCGTACGCAATCAATAGCCCC
This sequence comes from Sambucus nigra, assembly GCA_949130495.1. Taxonomy (NCBI): domain Eukaryota; kingdom Viridiplantae; phylum Streptophyta; class Magnoliopsida; order Dipsacales; family Adoxaceae; genus Sambucus; species Sambucus nigra. The sequence continues at coordinate 643,507,300 of OX422207.1, read as the reverse complement.
TAGACCCGTTCGAGAGTTATTACCCCTGTAATGAGATCTCTCAAATTGTCCCGTTTGGATAGTTTGGGACTGCACAATTTATGTATAATAATATTCTTAGTGGCTTAAAATTGTTACTTTTGGAGGAAGTTATGCAGTCGTATCCTAATGTTCTCTGGGTACATACTAGATTGACAAGTGTGACTGTTATTTCAATTGATCACTTGAAATAACACTCACGCTTGCCAATCTACGTCGTGTACTTGGAGAACTACAGGGATATGTTATCGAATTTTTCTCAAATCATAACAATGTGCGTGAGCTGTTAAGTATATTACAGAAATATGCGGTCTTGAATGGGATAGGACCACTCACCCTTTAGAGGAGATGGAGGAAATAGGAATTTATATTATAAATTGAATTTGAATTTGAAATTTAAAAATCGAATATAAATAAGACATAATTAAATGAAACATACTACAAATATAAGTTTTGTTTATACTAATCCATGAATATACTCTTCTTACCTTTAATATGTGATTAATTGTGGTAGATGTGATGGGATATCCGAAATACAAAGAGTTGATGGGTGAGACAAATAGAATTGGGGATGTGTTTCGCAGAGGTGCTAATAAATTTGTGAAATACGCAAAGAGATGTCATAATGATGAAGAGTTTCTATGTCCGTGTGCTAGGTGTAAGAATGGTAAGGTTTTTGAGTGGAAAATAGTTGAACTACATTTGTTAAGATCGGGTATACAAGATAATTATCAATTTTGGAGTTTTTACGATGAATTGAAAGTTCCTTTTATACCCAAACAACCTTCACAACAACCTTCAACAAGAAGGATAGATGTAGATGGGGACGATGTAGATCATAATATGTTAGAGGATTTAGTTGATGATGCGTACGTAGTTTATGAAGAAGAGGAGAATGAGGTTACTGCTGATGTACAAGGTTCAAGTGCTCATAAAGATATAACGATAAACCTTGACGATGACTACCAAAGTTTAAAATTTATGGTGACCCAACTGTTATACTCTGGCTGTGAGAAAGATAAAACAACTTTACATGCCATGGTCGGTTTGCACAGTTTGAAGACGCATTACGGTTTGTTTGGAAATAGCGTGACCGAAATTTTAAAATAAGTGAAGGGCTTACTACCCAAGGAGAATACACTTCCAAATAGTTAGCCTGTTATGAATAACAGTTTGAAAGGTTTGGGAATGAAGTATAAATCGATTCATGCTTGTGTGTATGACTGCATACTATACAGAAAGGAGTATAAAAATCTTGATCTTTATCCGGTATGCGATGAACCTATATATGTCCAATCTACTGGTAAGGAAGGCACAAGCTCAAAAATGCCTCAAAAAGTGTTGAAATATTTTCCAGTTGGACCTAGATTAAAGCGATTTTTCACAGTACCATGGATAGCGGAGGCAATCCCTTGGCATGCTAGGGAAGAAGTAGGGGGTAATCTCAAGCGTCATCCTATGGATTCTATAATTTGGAGGAGGATGAATTATGAGTATCCCAATTTTGCTCGAGAACAGCGCAACATTCATTTGGCTGTATCAACAGATGGTTTCAATCCATTTGGAAATCTAAGCACCAATCAGAGTGTATGGCCAGTGATTCTAGCCCTACTCAACCTTCCTCTTTCATAGTGTATGAGACCTGAATTTTCAATGATGTCTTTGTTAATACCTGGGCCAAAGGCACCAAGTGATGACATCGACGCCTACCTGGATCATTTGGTAGAAGAATTAAATGAGTTGTGGGAAGAGGGTGTGCAATCATTTGACTCTTTTAGAAAAGAAGAGTTTACGTTGAAAGCTATGTTGATGTGGAAAATTCATGATTTTCCAGCTTATGGAACATTATCCGGTTGTGTAGTACATAATTATTTGGGGTGTCCTATTTATGGAGAGAAGACTGAATCTCTTCGTCTATCCGTTATCTCAAAAATGTATACCATTGCCATAGGAGGTTTTTACCCCCGGCTCATATTTTTAGATTTGAGAAAGGTTCCAATTTTTATTAGGCGGGGTTGAACATAGGTTGTCGCCAAGATAACTTTCAGGTTCAAAAATTGAAAGTACATCTTTTGAATGTGGCCCTAATATGCTAGGTAAGAATCCCAAATTTAAAAATGTCAAGCATAAGAAGACCCCAACTGGGAATGAAACTGAGAGAAGAACGGCATGGTCTAGGAGGTCAGTTTTATTTGACTTGCCTTATTAGAAGAATAACCCGGTGCACCACGTATTGGATGTGATGCATGCAGAGAAAAACTTCGTTGAACATATTGTGGGCACTTTCCTTGGGGGGAGTCATCTGAAGGATGGAGAAAATGCACGAAAATACCTTAAATCGTTGAAATTTAAGCCACAACTATGGTTGAAAGAAGATAGTAGGGGAAGGACAATAATTCCCCCTGATGCATTTACTTTAATGAGTGGGTAAAGGAAGGTGCTTTTAGACACAATATATAATTTGAAGGGCCCATCTAATTTTTCATCCAACTTGTAAAGGATTGTGAATTATGTTACTCATGATTTACATAAGTGTAAGTCCCACGATTGGCTTGTGATCATGCAATTGGTTCCTTTATTGTTTAAGCACTATTTCTCCAAGCACAAGGATTTGAGGAGGGCTATTATGCAAATTAGTATTACCTTCTCACTTTTGTGTGATAAGGTAGACAATCGAGAACACATAGTGCCCGCAAAATTGGCAGTGACAGAAGCGATTTGCGTGTTGAAGAAGTACTTTGCCCCAGCATTCTTTGACATAAGTGTTCACTTGTTGGTACACCTATGCGACGAGGCACTTCTTTGTGGTCCTGTTAGATATCGGTGGATGTATCCGTTTGAAAGATTGATGAAAGTTTTTAAAGATTATGCCAAGAATACGCGATACATTGCAGGATCAATTGCAGAGGAATACATCACCGTGGAGTCATCAATATATACTCGGGAATATATGCCTGACTCGACAAGCGTTGATGAGACTGATGAGTTCATCGATGATGGTGGTCATGTGATGGGAAAACGAGTGAAATCAACGAGTTTACAACATGAACAAGTAGCTCGTTATCTATTTGACACGCATGAAGATGTCAAAGAATGGAAAAATTAAGTTTAAATTATTTTAGATTAATTTATACATGATTAATTTTGTAATGTGCAGAAAATATGAAATCTGTGAGAACAATAAAAGATGAAAAAAAATGGTACAATCAGATAGCGAATTTAGGTTGTGGTTGTCACAAGAGTTAATTATAATGAAAGTGGTCGTTATATAACGTTACATTACACTCAAACTTTACAACCCATCTAATTAATTTATCTATATTCTCAGCTCTTAAAGACGGGTGATGCGACATCAAGGCTTGCTCGTCTAGCCACTGGACCCTTGTTCGTGGCACAAGAGTACAAAAAGTATCAATTGAACGGTTATGTATTCGGGGCAAAAGTGTAGGAAGAAAGTACAAATGTACAAAACTCGGGCATTTCATACAAGGCTCTTACTTTCTTTCGAGCGAGTGAAAAAGATAAAAACCTCGTTGAAGCTGAAATGACTTACAATGGTGTAATTCGAAATATATTTGAATTGGATTATATAAGATTCAAAGAGGTTGTATTTTACTGTGACTGGGTAAGAGTTGAGGATGAAAATGCTTGTAAAGTTGATCCTATCACCAATTTTATCATGGTTTACTTGTCCAAGTTGAAGAGCAATGACCCCGTGAGAGATGAGTCGTTTGTTTGTGCATTTCAAAAGGTTAACCAAGTATTTTACTCAGAGTATATCAACAACGAGTTGTGATCAGTTGTCCTACACGCGCCAAAGCATCTAAATAGTAGTGTGGATGACTTGGCTGCTCCTACCGAATATCAATCCATTTTTTATGATAACCCGAATTTGAAACAATTATTCAATTTGTAATAAATATTCCAATTTGTACTTTATCAACCCATTTTTATTGCTTTTAATTGATTTTCACTTTATAATTTTCACTCTTGTGTAGTGTGCGTGTGTGTGGGCAATAGGGGTGGGGGGATGTTTTGGATTTCTGGTAATTGTGCTTATTATGAGCTAGATGCTATTGTTTTGGAATTCAGAATTGAGGTGTTAAACAGTAACATTCATTTGGATTTGTAGTAATTATACATATTTGCATGTCTTCTTCTAATTCATTTTTATTTGTACTAATAACAATATTTTTTTACACAAAATGTCTCCTTCAGGTATTAAGGCGTGGATGATGATGCTGATTATGATGATGTCGTCTGGGCTCGGTGGTAATGGAGGCGACGAGGGATCCTCGGCCCCTAGGCTCCCAAATATGGAAAATTAGGGATGGACATCGAGAACAAAACGGGGCTATTAGCGAGATCCCTCGAGCTGGTAAAGACGATCATCGACCTGGGGTACACTAGTTGGAGGGAGGTGCCAAATGAGCTCAAGTTAGCTATCTGGGTGGCACTACAAGTAATGTATTTATATTTATATTTATATGAATATGAATATTCAATTTCAATTTCGATTCCGATTTCAATTTCATTTTATATTTATATTTATTCGCGACTAACATTGTATTTGTTGGACAGGAACAATCCAGCCTGGATCTAAAGCTACGCGATTCCATCTTGGAGGAGTTGAGGGAGAAACACAAGACGTGGAAGAAAAATATGCGAACCCGGAACTTTGGGAAGACCCGAGAGTCCATTTTCTGAATGCGTGAATCCGTCTCGCTGAAGGAGCCGATCTCATTGGCACAATGGCAAAAGTTCATTGACAATGAGATCGGGGAGAGACAATTAGCATCTCGCCAATTGGGGAGGGAAGATCGGGCAAAAAAGACGGAAGTGCGCTACTCCGGCCGAACGTCATACGCCAAGGTGAAGCATAGGATGATGGTAAGATTTAATCTTTCTATAACTACAGAAATATATTATTTTGGATTATTTTACTTTGACGGGCCGATACTAATTTTGCTTTATTTTATTTCAGGGGACAGGGAGTGGCCCTGGGGGTAGGCCACATAGGCTCGATACTTATGTGGCTATTCGGACGAAAAAGGGGAAGGATAAGGAGGTGTCCCCGAGCATCGCAGCCACAATTGTAAGTAATTCGACAGTTTACTTTTTGTTAATTACGTTATAATTTTTTTATTTACTTATTTTACTAATCATGTGCTTTTTAAAGTTTCAGGAAAAGCTTAAGGAAGTGCATGAGTCGTAGTCTGATGCCGAAAGGAATCTTTGTCCACAGAGGCACTCAGCCAAGTGCTTGGCGCTGATCGCAAGGAGGGGATAAGGGGGTGAGCTTGCGGGTGGCCAAATCTAGGATCATCGAATTGGAGACGAGCAACACCGGGTTAGCTCAAACGGTGGACTCGCATGATGCGAAGCTGCCCCGTTTAGAGGCTACGGTCCAAGATATGTTCTCATTTATGAAGCGTTCGTTGGGAGGAAATCGTAAGGGGAAAGAGTAGGAGAAGGTGGTGGTGGAGGAGGTGCAAGATGACGAGGATGTGGACTTCGCTGCTTCATCGTCGACACTTGTAAACTTTGATAATCCACTCCCCTATTTGGATCCCTTCGATCGACCGATGTCGACACTTGGTTGGCCGAGCGTGTTTTTAATGGACATATTTGATGTCAAGCGGATAGGGCGGGGGTTGAGGGACCCAAATACCGTCCAGAGTATGCCCGTTCATGGACGTTCGCTTCAAGACATCGAGTCCAAGGTGCTCATCACGCATGTGATACCCAGGAAGGAGAACTCCCCCTTGTGGTTGCGCGAATAATGCGGCACGATGTATATTACTGGGTGTGTCAATTCGTATATCCTGTGGCCTACTCACCTCCTCAGAGCTAACCTTACCCTAGGCATGTAGTGATATTATTTGAATTGAATTATTTTAAGTTGTTACATTTGAATTATATTTAGATTATATCGTGATGCATATTGTTTTGAATGTATATTTACATTATCTCTATTTTATTTGGATATATGATGTTTGAACAGGTACAACGTTGCTACAACAGGTACAAATATACTGCTGGGCAGTGGCAGTGGCCATAGTACCCATCAGATTTTTTTAATTCTTCCCAGAATTGTCACGGTCATTGACCGTGACAATTTTTTATTAAATGTCACGGGTTTGTCACGATCCTTAACCGTGACAAAACTTGTCAAGGACCGTGACATGACCGTGACAAGTCTAATAAACTTTTTATGGTCAATGATCGTGACACATTCGTGATAAAAAAAGTTTTCGCCCCCAGAATTGTCATGATCATTAACCTTGAAAGGTCTAACTTGTCAAGGTCAATGACTGTGACAATTCGGAAGATTTGGTGTAGTGAGAAGAAGATTTCGGGGAACATCCAAAAGGGTTTGAAGACCCTAAGCGCCCTGTATGGTTTAAATTAAGCACCCTGTGCTTCGTACGAGAGGTTTACTTCCTACCTCTTAGCTCGTGGCTTCAAGAAAGGGGGAGTAGATTAGACATTGTTTGTAAGGAGAGGAGAACGTGTTATTTTGGTTGCCCAAGTCAATGTAGACGACATAGTTTTTGGATCCACGTGCTCCCGCCATGATCACGACTTTGAGGAGGAGATGAAGAGTGAGTTCGAGATGAGCATGGTTGGTGAACTTACATTCTTCCTTGGTCTTCAGGTTCATCATCTAGAGGATGGGATGTTCATCTCCCAATACAAGTACGCAAGAGACTTTGTGAACAAGTTTGGGTTAGACTCCGTTAAGCATTCACGTACCCCCATGAGTATCCCGATGAAGCTTAACAAGGACACTTCAGGCAAGGACATAGAGTAAACCTTGTATCGGAGTATGATAGGTAGTCTTCTCTACTTTTACTATCAGTCGTCCCAACATAACCTTTAGTGTTGGAGTCTGTGTACGATATCAGGCGTCCCCAAAGGAGTCACACTTACATGCTCATAAACGCATTATCAAATACGTTAATGAGACTCTCAAATATAACATTTGATATTCCTTTGATACCAACGATCATTTTTCCGCCTATTCGGATGCCGATTGGGTCAGGGATGTAGATGGATATAGGAGTACTTCGGATGGGTGTTTCTATTTTGGTACTGCTCTTGCTCTTGGATGAGCAAGAAGAAAAACCCCATATCTCTGTCCACTACAGAGGCTGAGTATATCGCCGCGCGGAGTTATTGTACACAACTTTGGGGGATGAAGTAGATGTTGGATGTAACACCCCGTATTTCTGAGCATTAGCATTGCATATTAAATATTAATTTAATTAGGGTAAATTTAAATTACAAGTGCATCGTAATTTAATTGAATTAATTATTATGTGTGTATTTAAATATTAATCAAGAGACAAAGAATGATTAGTATTAATGGAATATAGTTACTAAGTGGATGGTAATAATTATTTGATGCCATAACTAGTGATAGTGACGTGGCATTCTTTTATCTCAACCATGAGTCGCGTTTAAACAAAAAAGGGGGCGAGATAGAAAATTTTACATACTCGAATGGAGATTTCGAGGTCACGGTTGGGTCCGGATAGGTCGATATAGTCAGAATAGTGTACCTGGGGGTAGTAATTGCACCCCGCGGCCTTTTTAGACAGAACTCGAGCCTATATGGGGGTATTTTGGTCTTTTGGTTTTGGCCCAAAGGTTTAATTTCGGTATTAGGAATAACTAACCTAGGTCAAAGAGAGTTGAGAAGGAGTTACTCATCCTAAATCACAAACGCTTAATAGAAGAGAGAAAGGAGAAAGAAGAAGAAGGAAAGAGTAAGGAGAAGATTATTTCGGCCAAAGTTTCTGAGAAGAGATTGCCAAATTTATTCCAAAAGGCAAATGTTTTCTTGCTTTATGTGAGTTATAGTTAGTAGTGTTAATTTTTGAATTTATAGTAACAAATTTATTAATTAGAAGACTTGGAAAATAAATCTTGCTAATTATATGTTGAAGAGAAACGAATTTGAACCCATGTGAATCAAGAAATTTTGAGAACACACCATGTTAGAGGTTTGTAATATTTCTAGGTATTCTAGAGGTTGAAGATGATGAAACAATTCATATATGGTAAAATATATGATTGTTGAGAAAACGGGTTAAGATTTGAAATCTGTAATTAAGTGTGTGGATAAATTCTGATTAAGTAAAACTATGAAATTATAAGAATGATTGATACAAAAATCAAAAGGAATGAGTTTGGTGATGATTAGAATTGAATAGAGAAGAAATTTGGAATTAGGAGAAAAATATAGAAACGTTAACCGTTCTTGGGTTGTTCAGATAGGCCTGGTCGACCGGTGGTCTCGAATTTGGTCTAGTGAACTAACAGTACGCTTATAAAAGCGAGGGCAATCGACCGGTGGCCCAGGGTCGGTCGACCAGTAGTCGAAGATTTTTCATAAAGGGGAAACAGTAGGTATACAAAAAAGGGGACGATCGATCGGGGCTTCAGGACCGGTCGACCGGTACCCTGTTTTTACACATTGTTGGGTCTTTTAAAAAGGGAAAAGTCTAACGAAGATAACTTTCTCATTCGGACTCGGATTTATGTGTTGTTTGTGGCAACGCGTAGCTAACTCTAATTAGTATGGTGTCCTAAAAATTTTACTATTTAGACATAAACTGTGAAAGGTCTAAATTACCCTTGAGGTTATATGAGAAATGAAATGTTATCGAATTGAAACCAAATTTAATGGAAGCATTCACAAGACCAGTACTAACCTAACCTCGTATATAGGAGGGGAATCGTATGATCCTATAGTTAGTAATAAATGTCGGGGGTAGCTATTTAATGGTTGAATCATACCTATTACGAATGGGCATGGTAGTTCTCGATATATATAAGTGTGAATCATATATATGAAAGCATGTGGGTTGAATGCAAATTATGTTTATATAATTTTACTTAAAGATTTTATCCCAGATGTTACGCATAGTGGGCAGTTCCACCCTAACGATTCTAGCAAGGTTTGGATTGTAGCTCCAGGTTATAGTGCTCGGGTGGCTCCTACCGTGATTGGAGGAGGATGTCATGTAGGTATTTAAGGAAGATATTTTGAAACCCTAAGGAATATGTATATATAACCGCCTGCATTATTTGTTTACGATTTGGACTCGGTGGTGAAATTCTTACCCGGTTACCAGAGGTGCCACGAGATGTGCCTAGCACCCGGTAGCATGTACGAGAAATGTATCTGATAGGACCAAGCTATGAGGATGAAATGTATATATATACGTAGTGAGTGATATGTGTATATATCTATAGATAACGTGTGACTATCTATTGACAGTTATCAATTTGATATTTAGTATATTCATATATATGAGAACTATATATGACATACTAATTATGATAGTGTGTTTGACATACAACGGGGTGATTAGCGGGCGATCTTAGACAATTATTATGTTTAGTTGGATCGAGTAATAACTAGATGGAATAAATAAATGCGATAGGTGTGCACTGTAGAAGAGAGGTGAGGTTGTCTTCAAGAGAGTGCGACTGTGAAATCAATTATGAACATTATATACTATAAATTTCATTGATTAAAATAAAATGTTTGCTAAAGATTTTCAAAATAATTGGGCTTTGATCAGTTCGCAAAAAAAAAATTCTTAAAACTTTTTTGGTGTCCAACCACAGGGACGTCAGGCTTGAAGATCCGTTCCAGGGATGCGTAGCTGCAGTATATGTGGATGCATGCAGGATTTAAACTAGATGCCTCAGTTATTTATATCTAGATTAGGTTCCCCTTATCTCAGCATTTCATTTTTTGGGCATGTTGCCCCTACATTACATTATTCAGTCTTATTCAATATAGATTTGTACTTTTATTTATTTATTTGGATTTGTTTAAGAGCTGATGGTTTATTCGACACTTATTTATATTACTTGGATGTTCAGACTTTTGTACTATTGTGTGAATGGTTTAAAGTTATTTTAATCCGCATGATAAAGAAAGATAAAATTTGGCACCGATTTAATTTACTATTAAATGATTAGTAATTAATAAAGTTTTTGACAGTGATGCTAAAAATGAACCAAATGGCAATCATTCTTAATAAGATAAAGAACTGATCACCTGTTTAATTGGGAGGGGTATCATAGATGGTATTAGAGCATCATGTTCTAGTCTCTATCGGATCTGTACGGCTTGCTACGATTTCAATGTAGCGTTCTTTTGCTGTAGAGCCCTATTATTAGGACTGTTGCTTTTATCTTTGCGTGTTTGAGATATCGTACTTCTACTGTTAAATTTTGTATTGACTGTGAGCTCATACAACTCATTTTAAAATTCAGATGCCACCAAAGAGAGGTAGACCGGCTAGAGCAGCAGCGAGAGATAAGGTGAGAGAGGCTCACCAAGAGCCAGAGGTACAACAACCACAACCACCACCGAGTTAAGTGACGACTGCACAGGTGGCCGAGATAGTTTCCCAAGCAGTCAATGTAGTCATGACAGCCATGGCTGTTCATTTTCCATAGACCCAGCCCCAGCCACAGCCACCGATGGCACTAGTGATTTAGGCCCAACTGGGGTTGTTATCTTGGCAGAAAGTTAGGGAGGCTTTTCAAAAATTCAACCCACCGGAGTTTTTGAGGAGCTCAGATGTTATAGTAGCATGTCAGTGGAAGAACAGCCTACAGTATTACCTACGTATGATTCATTGCATCGACACTAAAAAAACAGATGCTTGCCACGTTCAGACTTGTGGGACCCGCATTATAATGGTGGAAGTCTATTACCACCTCAGAGGAGAGGGATACGATGCTAATAGCAGTGTTTTGGGAGAGATTCGATCGTAAGTACTTTTCATCAATAGTTCAGATGAAGATGGCGGAGACATTTAATGATGTTACTCTGGGTGACTGTTCGATAATTGAGTACAAATAAGAGTTCACACATTTGACTAACTTCATGACAGACGAGGTGAACATGGAAGAGAAGAAAAGATTGAAGTTGTTCAATGGTTTGGACTAGAGAATCATGCAACACTTATTAGGCAATCCCGCAATGCAGACTTATATAGAAGTCGTCAATACATCACTCTTGCATTGCCAGGACCACCGCTTCCACCAGAAGGGAAGCAAGAGAATGGATTAGCCGAGCCAGCAGGGCAAGGCAAGTGGGAACGGTGCTAGTGGGGCATTGCATCAGCAACAGCAGTCGAGCATACAGCAAGGACAGGATTTTTGATAGGGATATCAGGTCAAACGATTTAGGCCATGAGGATACTGACCTTAGGGACATAGTTTAGGCAGGGTCCTAATCAACAGCAGGTCCCTCAAGGCCGCTAGGGCCAAGGGAAAAATAAAAGAGGTCATTAGGGCCGAGGCATCTAGGGTCAGCATCAGGGGCAGCCTCGATAAGGCCAGCAGGACAGGGGCAGAGGAAGTTGGCAGGTCGGTGTTTTACTTGTGGACAGACGGGACACAGGATCATACCCCATAATTTTGTGTGATTTTATTTTAATTAGGGAATTTGGATTAATTTATTTAAATGGAGAAAATTTAATTTATAATTAATTCGTATTTAATTATAATAATTACTAGCGCGACGAGAATTAGTATTTATTGGAGATAAATATCTTGAATATTACTTAGCAAGTAAAGTAATATATGAATACGAGAATATTATTTTGGCCGGGAATAAAATACACGAAAATGGCTATATACTTAGTTGGGACACGCGGGTGACTCGTATCAGTATTACTTTATTAAGCTAAAAAGAATAATTTATTTTTAAGTAACTTTTATGGTCGTTTTAAGTGTGCCAGTGTGTCCGTAAGGGTAGAACTAGTCAGAAAACACTATTCGGGTGATTTATTTGGATTCTGGGGCATTTTAGCCCAAAACGACACCCCAGAGGGGTACTTTAGTCTTTTGGGATTTTGGGAATTAAAATGGACGAAAATAGGAAATTAAAAAGAGAAAGAATGTGGGTATTAGGTTATCTAATAGTTTCCAACCTACGGGAGAGAGAAGGAGAGAACCAAGAGCAAGAAGAAGAACTCCATAGGTGCTTTGGGCAAAGGATTCAAGTTCTTTCACTAGAAATCACACCAACACGTAGATCGCGAAGAGAGGATCATCCCCATACCAATTTTGTTCAACGATTCAGAGGTTCATGAAAAAGCAAGTGTTTATCTTGCTAAAATTCTGAGCATATATGATTCATGTTAACCCTAGTTTATGAGATAATCATGAAACCATGAATTTGAGAGTGAATAATCAATAAATTTTTTAAATTGGAAAATAGGTTTGCATGTAGATGAATGACCCTATTGTTGTATTGATAAATCTGGAAATTCTAGGTTGAAAATTACGAGATATAATTGGGAGTTTTGAATGGTTGTTAATGGTGGGTTCATTATTAAGGGACTTGTAAAGATTTATGAATTTGTGTAGGTTTCCTTCGATTATATAGGGATTTGTTATTTAAATCATGTTAGAAAGTACCCTATTATGATTAGTTATAGTCTACAGTCATTAATTGAGAGATGGAAAAAGTTTTAAACGAATTTCGATGAGGAAAAGTTGGGAAAAATCAAGTTTCAGAAGAACATAGGTGGTCTCGGAATTCTCGTTCGAAGACCTGCCCAGGTCATTCGAACGACCTCATTCGAATGAGAATTCCAACGAGATTTTGAGTTCATTCGAAGTGAGTAGTTCGTTCGAACGAGAATTTTGGAGTTCTAATGGGATTCCAGAACGCTTATTTTTTGCCCGGACAAGTTAGAACCCTTATAGGTTGGTGCAAGTGAGAGAAACTTAACCTATGCTATCATCGAATGACTTAAATTTCTAGTTAGTAATGAGTTGAGAGAGCGACTGTTCAAGGGGATATTGCGGGATAATAAAGCCATAAGAAAAAAAGGTATATGTTAGAGAGATAAGTCGAAGTGTTGCAATTTTGTGAATTGTAAAGACGATAATACTATCTATAAACTTGAGGATTTGGGTCGCGAGAAGATCTATTATATATATTAAGCTGTGTGTATGCTTATTGAATGAATTATTATGTGTATAACATACCTATGCTACTTGTTATCGAGCGGAGGTTGCGCATTGTGGACAATCATGCCTTAGGATCCTTCGGGTTGGATATTGATTGGTACCACTAGAGCATAGAACCTAGGTATGAACTATCTGTGAGAACGATAGTGATGACAGTCGTATGGGTATGTAGGTATGTGTGTAGTCCATCGGCTTGAGACTATGTTCACCTCCGATATATTTGTTTTGTTTTGATGGTTCGTGAGAGATTGAACATTTAGTCCTTTATGCAATGAGGGATGCAACGGGACATGATAGCAGAGTATCCAGGCACTGCAGCTGTGTCTCGGGGTGCAGTATTGTATATATATAAGATAGAGTGTGTATATATATATACTTGTAATGATATCTACTGTGTGAATTGAGTAGGTAGAATTAATAATGAAATCTGAAATGAATTAAGTAACGAACACTTAATTATATTAAATTGGAAGTGCATGCTTATATTAAAGAGGAAGTGGTTATATGTATTATATTGCGAGGGAAATCCATGGGAACGATGTCGGATTACGATTACTTATTAGACAGAAAGGACTAGTTAGTATAGGATTAGAACTAGTGGGATTTGAATATTCGCTAGGCGTGCACATTAGATGAGAGGTGAGCATCCCAAGTGAGTTCGATAACTTAACATGAAAAATATATGTGCTAATAAATCATTTTAAGCACTTGTTGATTTTTAAACTATTTTTAACTCAGGTTCTGACCCGTCTTCTGCAAATATCTTTTCTTATCAAATTATTTTAGGTGCTCAGCCACATGGACACCAGGCTTAGGAGTTCCATTCATTCGACGAGTTATAGCTGTTGTGGAAGCTATAGGACTTTGGTAGTAAAAGCCTCTGAGTCTCTCATTCCTTACTTTTGAGTTATTTGCATCAGTTGGACATGTAGTCCCTCCTTATTCTTATATTCAGAGATTTGAGATTTAGTTCATTACTCTTCTCAGTTGTTGACTTGAATTAGTTGGATTACTGTATTTAATATATGACTGGAAGTGTTTACTGCAGCTTCTTTATATTATTTCAGATATTTCAGTTCTTATGAGATTGGATTGTAGGGTGAATTATTAAGTATTCAGTTTAATTGCTTTATATTAATTAGAAAGATAAAATTTTGACATCAACCTTTTTAAATATTAGGTGATTATAATTTCAAAACAAATTTTCGACAATGATGCATAATCTGGACCAACTGGATATTCTGATTTAATTAATAAATGACTGTTCACCCGATATTTAATTAGGCGGGGTGCCACTGGTGGTATCAGAGCATCAGGTTCTAGATTCCTTAGGATCTGTATGGCTTACTATATTTTCTGCATAGCTATCTTTGATGTAGAGCCCTATATTTAGGACTGTTGTATTCATTATTGCGCATTTTACGTTTTCAGCGATTTGAGATATTTACTGTGGACTTATAAAGCTTCTCTCTCATTTTAGATGCCTCCCAGATGTGCACATCGAGAGCCAATAGAGATGCCCATCCCGAGCCCCAGCCAGCTCCGGCTCATAGAATGATGAATGCTGCGGAAGTTGCTGGTATTGTAGCACAGGCGGTTAATGAAGCATTAGCCGTGGTGCAGCAGACTCCACCATAGGCACCAATAGTGGCTCCAGCACCAGCTCATGCTCTGTTTTCTGCATGGGAGCACATCAGAGATGCCTTTCAAAAGGCACACCCTCTAGAGTTCGGGGAGTTTAGATATGGTAAAGGCGATCCAGTGGAGGAAAGATATATAGAGGCGCCTGAGGATGTATGAGTGTACCGAGGTGCAAAAGAAGATTCTGGCTACCTTTAAGTTGGTAGGAGCAGCTCTATAGTGGTGGGAGTCCATCACCACTACAGAGGAGAGAGACAACTTGACTATCAGAGATTTATGGGTGCGGTTTGGACGCAAGTACTTCCCTTTTGCAGTACAAACAGAGATGAGAAGGAAATTATTGAACTTCAAGTAGAAAGGGAAGACGGTTGCAGAGTATGAGAAGGAGTTTACCGATTTTCTGAATATTATCCCCGATGAGATACCGATAGAGGAGAAGAAGATTCAAAGATTCATGAATGGTTTGATTTGGAAGATTCGCCAGCACTTGTTAGGGAATCTATCATTGGCCACTTGCTCTGATGTGGTTGATGATGCCCTACTACATTGTCAGGACCACCACTTCCACCAGTAGGGAAGCAAACAAGTTGAGGAGTCCAGCCAGAAGGGTTGGACATGAGGTAGTAGTACCGGTAGAACACATATAGCTTAGGGGCAGGTCCATCAGGGTGAGGAGGGTTTCCAGCAGGGGGATCTTGATAAGTGATTCCGTTATAGAGATTTCAGACAGGGACAGGGAGGCTTTAGGCAGGGCCATCAGGGCTAGCCTTGCCAGTAGGGGCAAATGCATTTTCAGTAGGGCCAGCAGGGCTAAGGGAGGGGTGGTAACGTCCATCAAGGCCAAGGACAATAGGGACAGAGGGGAGGACACTTTCCAAGGAGGTGTTTTACTTGTGGCAATACTGTCCATAAGCGTCAGGACTATCCCCAGAGGGGTAGAGCCCCTCAGCAGCAGTAGTAGCATTACGTTCGTCAGGAGCCCCAACAACCGTTATTTCCATCCACCCTCTCAGCACCACCCCAAGTTCTAGCCTTGCCAGCTGATTAGGCATAAATTCTTCACATTTATCCCCTTAATTTCGGTATTTTTATGATCCCGTGCGGTGTAAATAGATTGGATTTGTCTCATATTTATGCTACTAACCCTTTGTGGCAAGTATTTCGTATTTTGTGTATCTCCTATGTGTTTTACAGATAGTTCATGCAAGTTAGTGCCAAAGAGAACTCAAAATAGTGAAAGACATCAAGAATCGGGGAGTTAAAGGGCATTTTCGTAAATTTTCAGCCATAGTCTGGAGGTGGGGCCAACTAGAAAGTTGAAGAGCTTTCAATTACAAGAACACTGGAAAAAACGGCACCTCAATCCGAGCTACGATGAAGAAGTTATGCCCATTTGAAGTTGAGAAGAAATCCAAGAAAAAAGCTGTCAGACCCGAACCGAACCGCAGCTGAGAAAAAAGAACCAGTCTGCCCATTTGTCACGAACCAGATCCGTTACGAAATTAGTCACGCTCTAGATCCGTTACGAAATTAGTCACGCTTTCTAAGTGTGACACATTGGCAGATACGGGATTTTTATTTTGTGCTTATCTTTTAGCCAAAAGAGTTTTATGTTTTGGGGACTCTTCTAAACGATCCTTAGCCTATATATTTAGTCATTAGGACTCTTTTTATTCAGATTTCATTCATGTAAAAGCTCCATAACAAGTAGGAACATCTAGGAGAAAGATTCACATATTTTGCACCATCAATTCAAGAGCTTTTCCGGTTTTTCTTCAATCTTTGATTTCTTCTTGCATGTTCTTGTTCTTCAATCGTGGTAACTTTAATTTCCAGTACTTTTATTATTATTCACCACGTTAGGCTAGGTTTTTAAGGGTTGGGATGCATGAACCCAACCTGATGTGTTAATTGCATGTGTATAATATTAGTCCTCTGAATTTAATTATTGATTATGATCGTATTGCGTAGTTACACAACAATTGTAGATCTTTATATCTCGTTTGCCTCTGGGTACTCGTGATGATTTAGAATGCAATTCGAGTGCTACTATCGCGATACTGATTTACTCATCCTCAGATTAAGTATGACGCGGGCTTGAACCTCGTATACGTAATGCTTGGGAGTACTAAATTCCAGGTCAAATTAATCAGTTAAATTTACGATTAGTTTTATACCATCAATACTCTAGGGTTGGGGGATTGTGTCTCTACCTTAATTTTTCCAATTAGTTTTAGTTAACTTCTTTATTTTTTCCCTTTTTCCTTTCTCACTCAATCATCTTATTTTTATTTCTTTTTAGAGTCAAGTTAGGGTTAACAGTCTTACCTTTGTCGTCACGTTCACTCGTCCTAGTTCCCTGTGGATTCGATACCCAGACTCGCCACTATACTCCACAAGAGTGTAGTTAAAGTTTAGGTTTTTGTATTGTGGTTGGAAGCCGATAACAACGATTAGCGTATTTACACGGACGCTCGGTTTCCGACTCAATCACCAGCTATTCCAACAGCTCTGGTATAGCAGGGTCAGCTGCAGTATGGGCGTGTCTACAACATCCATCATAACCCAGTTCATCAGGCGCCACTCGTACTTGAGGGTACGTTTCCTGTCCATGGTACTATGGGGCACATTTTATTTGACTTTGGGTCATCACACTATTTTATATCTACTAGTTTTGCACGGGCCACAGGGTTATTAGACACAGCGGAGAGCACAGTGACTTGTGTAGACTCACCACTAGGGAATGGGTCGATGATTTTCTTTATATGCTAGGGAGTAGGTATAGAGATTGGGAGTCTGATTTTGCCCGCAGATATGCTAGTCTTAGATATGCACGAGCATGACGCCATTATTGGCATGGATTGGCTTGCTTCTTATAGAGCCAAGATAGACTGTTTTAGTAGGAGTATTATCTTTGCTATACCAGTACAGGAGATGTTCCTAGCAGTGATGCTTCGTTCTGAGGGAGGATCGTCCACCCATTTATATTACATAGAGGAGGAGACCTCTAGAGATATAGTGATTCCCATTGATTCGATTCCCTTAGTTCATGAGTTTTTGGATGTGTTGCAGGATATACCGGGACTACCGCCTAGTCGAGAGATAGATTTCGTCATAGACTTGATGCGGGGCACTCGATCGATAGCCCGATCATCCTACCATATGGCTCCAGTTGAGATGAGAGAGTTACGGGACCAGATTGAGAAGTTATTGAGACAGGGCTTCATTCGTAGGAGTACCTCGCCTTGGGGTGATCCAGCATTGTTTGTAAAGAAAAGAGATGGGTCGTTAAGGTTGTGTGTGGACTATCGAGATTTGAACAAAGTCACGATACGGAATAAGTATTCGTTGCCCCGAATCGATGACTTGTTCGACCAATTGAGAGGAGCTGCCTTCTTCTCAAAAATAGATTTGAGATTGGGATATCACCATCTACGGATTAGGGAGCAGCATGTGTCGAAGACTGCTTTCCTGGTGAGGTATGGGTCCTACGAGTTCCGATTGATGCCATTTGGACTGAAGAATGCTCCAACCATTTTCATGGACTTAATGAACAGGGTGTTCAGAGAGTTCCTAGATCAATTTATCATCGTCTTCATTGATGACATCCTGATTTATTCACGGACTGATGAGGGTCATTTCGAGCATCTCAGGATGGTTTTCCATACACTACGTGAGCACGAGTTGTATGCAAAGTATGAGAAGTGTGGGTTCTGGCTGAGAGAGGTTTAGTTATTGGGGCACATCTTTTCTGCGGAAGGGATATCGGTGGATCCAAGGAAGGAGTCAGCGGTGAGGGAGTGGGGATAGTCCACGACGCTGACTGAGATACGTATCGTCTTAGGACTGGCAGGATACTACAGGAGGTTTATTCAAGGATTCTAAAAAATAGCGGGCCCATTGACAAATTTAACTCGTAAGGGGGTACCATTTATATGGGATAATGCATGCCAATTGGCTTTTGATGAGCTGAAGGACAAACTTACTTCAGCACCAGTTCTAGCACTACCCAAGCTGGGGGACGAATACGTGGTTTATACTGATGCATCCTTATCAGGACTTGGGGGTGTGCTTCAGCAGGAGGATAAGGAGATTTCTTATACTTCCCTTAAGCTTAAGCCTCATGAGAGGAACTACCCCACCCATGACTTGGATTTAGCAGCAGTCATATTTGCATTGAGGATATGGAGGCATTATCTCTTAGGGGAGAAATTTCGTTTGTTCACAAATCACAAATCCCTCAGTATCTTCTCATTAAGCGGGAGCTGAATATGCATCAGTGGAGGTGGCTTGAATTTGTGAAAAACTACCAGTTCGATATCCATTTCCACCCGGGGAAGGCTAACGTGGTAGCAGATGCGTTGAGCCGTAGGCCAACAGTTGAGGGGACTTATTACGAGCAGATCTCTCTGCCCTAATTCACATTTTACAGAAATAGAGGAAGGGTAAGGAGGCCCACCTAGAGTGTCCTCTCTTCCCCCCAATGACTCGCCATAAAAAAGACACAGGGCGGGGAGGTCGACCTAGGGTGACCTCCTCCCCAAGATTTGTTACCCAGAAAAATAACAAAGTACTAATATTTTGCTTTCTCGTACAGTTAGCCTAGTTATGTAAGCAGGGCTCAAAAGACTAGTTGGGATCTCTTAGGAATTTTGGTTTAGTGGGTGAGGAACAAGGTTTGTTGAGCAAGCTCAACCACTTAGCACTTTAAATAGAGAGAATACTAGTAGAGAGACCTTAGGATTCACTCTAGTCCTTACACACCTCACACTTAGTCATAACTAAGGTTAGTAGCCAAGTGGATGCTCACAAGAAATGAACTTTTTTATAAAATGATTTTAGAGAGGGTGATCCTCGACACCACTCTCATGTTTACAAAGTTTTTACAACAAGTTACTGTTTGAAAAGATATTTACCAAATCAAATATTTTGTCTCCATTAGGAGACATATTTGCTTTTTGACTCTGGTTCACACCAGGTATCGTCTATTAGAGGGGAGAGGCGGCTGCAGACATAGTAGGGAAAAAAGGTACATTGCAAACCTTGTCCCTCTAAGCTTTCCCTCTTATTTTTGGCATACAAAATTTCCAAACCAGCCCAAGTATTCTCCTATAAATAGGATCATTGGTAAGGTCAATTCAGATATCAGATTCTCAAGTTATACTGTTACTCTGTCAAAATCACATCATACCACTTAGTATTCTCTCCCTGCTCTCTCTCTAAGTTTTGAGTGCTTGTTCCTTCACTCCCACCTTGATAACCATTATTCTTGGGAGATTCCTTTCTCAAAGTTATTATTATTTTTTGTGAAGTTCATCTTCTTATAGGGAGTGGTTCTAGTTTTGACTCTAGTTGTACTATAGAGGGAATGTTTTACCAGGTGCTACTTCTGAAACTTCTTGAAGACCTTGGAGGAAGAGTCCATCGTGATGGGACACACCTCACCCATTTCAGTTTCTTATCAGACTCTAGTCACACTACCCTACAAGAACACTCCTTTAGGGTACGACGTGTTTACGTCGGACACAAACATGCATGTTTAAGGGTTGTCATTTATACTAAATTGTCAGGGTTATTGTTTATTTTTTTATTACATATCGATAAATCGTGTAATTTTAACTCATTGAAGTCTAAATTTAATATAAATGAAAAATATATAAAAAAAATCATAGTAGTGAAGATAATGGAAAGAATGGGCCTAAAAAATGGGATACACGAAAAAGTAATCCAAAAGTCATATGATTTTGCTACATTAAGTTATTAATGAATCATTACGACTCCAAGAAATAACTCATATTTGTCAATGGGTTTCTCGAATGTAAGTCCAGAGAATACACATAGTGCATCATCGTTTGTCATTTTGCCCGTAAATTATATATGAAAATATATAATTAAAAAATGATATAACATTTGAAAAACTTCGCAACAATTTTCAGTGGATCGATCTATCTATGTCAATCTCTATCTCTCTCTTTTTCTCTTGAATGTAAGAGAAAGAGAGAGAGAGAGAGAGAGATTTATTTTAAAAACCCATGAGGGCTTATATTTTGAAAGAAGTGGGATACAAAAATAGTTGGTTAATCCCAGCCATTACAAGCAAGTTTTAAAAATAACTGAAAATTATATAACTGATGTTCAAATGTCACTAAACTTGAAAATCCAACAAATTTCAACAATAAAACTTGGTACTACACTTAATATTGACAGTCTTTATTTGAGAACACCATAGTGGACTAGGCCTAAAACTCGATCTCTTAAGTCAAACTTCATCGTATCACTCACTAGTATGACTATAAATTAGGTGTGATGATTTGTGCTATTGATGGTCATGCTCTTAATCTTGATTCTCAAGGGAGGTTTGACACCCATGACTATTCACGTATATGGTCGCCAGTCTTATATGCCGAGAATAGGGGAGCATCAAACAGTTGATATTATTTTAACCTACAATAATAAAAATAAATTAATACATACAAAATAATATAACAATGCTAATAATGAGATAACAATAGCAAGTCTAAAAGTAACTCGATATATAAATAAAATAAATATCCACGTGATAAAAGTTGAAGTGGACAATCCATATAACTAAGTAAACAACTCTAAAACCAACCAAGGACCAATAGTAAAAATAACTGGATATCAACTCCAATGTCTAGTAAGAAATAAAATACTAAAATGATTGGAAACCCCTATATCTACTACTAAAATGACTTAATTTTAAATGCTTAAGTTGTTCTATACCTGAAAAATATTTTAATGAAAACTGTGGGTAAGACCCCATATTTGCAAGAAATCTATGTCTAAACTTTAAATAATACTATGTGCAACGTATTTATGTCTAATGTTGTAATACCCCGTAACTTTATTGAATTTTAGTTGTGGGATTAATTGAATTAAATATGAGAAAATTACTTAAATTTAATCTGGATTTCAATGAATATTAACTAGCAAGACGAGTGTTAGTAATTATTGATGTGCATTATATTGACTGAGTGAATAAAGTAATATGTGATTATGAATTTATTAAAAATGTCGTGAGTGAAAAAAAATGACTGTTTCGGAAATTAAATCGGGACGCGCGTGTCAGTCGTGTCAGGACTCAATTTTATGGAATAAAATGGTAAGTTATTTTTAAGTCATCCAAATGGTCATTTCGAGTGCGCCAAAGTATTCGTAAGGGTCGAAATAGTCATACAAGTCTACTCAGGGGTTTATTTTGGGTCTCGGAGCACTTTTAGGCCATATTGGCACCCCAGCGGGGTATTTCAGTCTTTTAAAATTTTAGAGGAAATAAACCCACGAATTTTATAAGGTTAAATCAGATGGTGTGTCGAGGAATTTAGGGTTATCATAATCAAAAATTAAGAGAGGTTATCCAGGGAAGGAAGGAGGAGAATTTCAAAAGAGATTCAAGGCTTTCCTACACCTCTTGCACCACCATCACACTAACGCGTAGATCAGAAAGAGAGCATCGCCCCCATACAATCTTCTTCATCGGATCAAACTTCCATTAAAGGCAAGTGTTTATCTTACAAATATTTAGTGCATATATTATTAATGGTAGTTTAGATTGGAAGAAATAACAATGAATAATTGATATTTCATAAATTTGGATAATTGAATCATGATTATGGGTGGGCTTTGCATGTAGATGAATTTCTGGAATCATTGAAAAAATGAAATTATAACCTAAGTGTCAGAAATCACGGATTAAATATGAGAAATATGGTGTTCTCGTACACAATTTGAGGAACTAGGGTTCTTAAGAAATATTCATGAATTAAACCAAGAAATAAATGCCCCATGACGATTTTATGATTCTTATACGTTAGACTCACGTAATTATGTGAGGAAAACATTTAGTATGATTGATTAGGAGTTTGGGATGATTAAATTTAGGATTTGAGGTTGAAAATGGGAGAAACACGTAAGAAACACATATGCATATTTTCCATACCTGTGCGAGCGAATCGATTCGGACCAAGCCGAATCGATTCGGCAAGGCTAATCGATTTAGACCAGGCTGAATTGATTCGGCTGCACAAAACTGTTTTCCATTCCCTTTTTTGTTTAAGATTTTTGGGATATGTTAGGGATTTAATCATGGACTATAATTTTAAATTTATTAAAGAGTATTTGGGAATACCAGTAGACCTAGATTTTAATTTGGGTTTATTTCCAGGATAAGGAATGAAAGGCTAAACTTAATTAGGTTTAATTGAGAGAAATACCTAACTCGGAGAGAAATACAAGGGATATGATGACATTAACCAGTGGAATATAAGTGAGCCACTTACTAATCTTACGTTAAAAATAAAGGATACAATTAGAGTAGCGAGGATTACTCGGGAGCGTATGATGAGAGAAGTATTGTATTTCATTAACACGTAGGACCTTCGTGAGACAGATATAATACGTATAAAACATATGCTATAGGATGTACATACACCTTTTTTAAAGATAGAGATTTATATACTAGGGTTGTGTGAATACCTAATGTATGATTGATTGACTATGTGGATGACATACCTACCATACTTTCTATCACGGGAGGTCGTAGAAAGGGGACAGTCATATCTTGATGAGCCTTCAGGGGGATACTAGATTGGTAGCTCAGAACATAGGTCTGGGAAAGACTTATCGATGAGTTGATAAGTTTGCGACCGCGTGGGTGCGTAGGTATGTATGTATCTTATAGGGTTGGGAACTAAGTTCACCTCCAATGTATGTGATTTGTATTGATACATTTCCAGAGTGATTCGGAATTCGTAGTCCTTACGTGCGTGATGTATCGGGATTTGATAGTAGAGTATGCACGCACCGCATGATTAGCCTTTTGGGGTGCCGTATTAGTATATATGTATGATAGTGACATATATATATATACTTGTGATTATTCTACCGTGTTGCTTAGTAAATTAGGAAGATTACGACACCTTATATTAATCAACAATGTGGAAACCTGAATGAGTAATGAGATACTTGAATTCGATTAAAATTTATATTGATAATGCAAGAATGTATTATTTGGGTAATAGGGTTGGGCACAATGACTTAGGCATCATTGTTAGAGACTTGATTTAAACTAGATAAGTGGGGTAGTGTAAGTAGAATGGGTTAGGAGCATACGTTAGGCGTGCATATTTATTTGAGAGGTGAGAATATCAAGTGAGGGAACGTGGAACTAACAAGTATATAATATTTACTGCTCAATTCATGTTAAACACTTGCTAATTTTGAAATATTTTCAACTCAGGCTCTGACCTGTTTTCTCCCAAATCTATTTTGTTTTTGTAAAAACTTTTTAAGTGCCCAGTCACAGGGACGCCAAGCATAGGAGTTCTTACCAGTTGACGTGTTGTAGCTGCTGTGGAAGTTACATGACCTCGGTTACTAGACGCCTCCACGCCTATATTTGACTCTTTTCGAGTTATTTACTTCAGTCGGGCATGTTGCCCATCATTATTAAGATGTATCCAGAGAGAGTGATTGCAGACATTTATTTATATTCAGTTATTGGGATTTATTTCATTTCGGACTATTATATTTGGGATTTAGACTGGAAATGTTTATTCCATACTCAGTTATTTCTTTATGACATTCTCTTGCTATGAGGTTGTTTATTAGATGGTGAATGTTTAGTAAATTATTTATTTAGTTGTATGTTAATTTCAAAGATAAAATTTTACACGAGACTTTTTAAGTACTAGGTGGTTAGGAATTAATAAATATTTTTCGACAATGATGCTAAGACTGAACCAACTGGATATTATGTTTTACATTTAATAAAGGACTCATCACCCGGTATTTAATTGAGCGGGGTGTCACAGGTGGTATCCGAGCATCAGGTTCTAGAGTCCTTAGGATCTGTGCGGATTTTCACGTTTGAGCTTAGCGTTCTTTGATATAGAGCCTTATTATAAGATTGGTGTATTCCTCAACGTATGTCACCTATGTTCTGTTGCTATTAAATCCCGTAATATTATTCATATGTGAGTTCGATTGGGCTTCGTGGACCGAACAACATAGGAAGACCAGTGAAGGCCGTTAGAAGGACTACAGGAGGAAAGGCTCTGTAGAAGATATATAATATTTTGGGAATGGTGATCGTAACGGAAGTCACCATAATTATTGTTCCGTCGAATAACAATGGGATAATCACTCGGGGGCAGTAGCTGTCCCATACCTTGCCATAGATAATGGTAGTATAAACTCAGACTCACCCCGCGTAGTAAATAGGCGGAAGGCAGAGGGACTCCTTTGAAGAGTCATATGTAAGAATTTTGGGAAAATAGGAAGTGTGATGGGACAATGGAAGGATAATCCAATGGCAATTGTGTAGGGTGGAGTGAAACGACGCTCGGGATTAAATTCCAAGAGAGATTATTTGTACTCAGAGGAGCAGAATAAAAATGATGGGAGTCAGTCACTAGAACCATGGAGAGATAAATTAATGACAAGAAATTTTGGTACAATTTGATCGTAACATATTCCATCTGCTGTTCGAACATAGATGCGAATGGAGTTATAAAACTATTCACAAGTGGGTAATAGAGACCAATCGTGAGGGAGTTACCCTATGTAGCAAATTTTGTACCTGACGAAGGGGGTACAGATAATATTAAAGGGAGTGTAAGTTGATAATGGACCCGTGATGAGATTTTACAAGCATAGATGACGAATCTGATTAGGATAACTAGAGCCGATGTCGTCAATGTCATACATTTACAAGTTTATATCAACGCTCATATAGGAATGGATCCAAGAGGGTTGGAGGATCTAGTTTAAGAGCAATACTAGATTTGATGGTGATAGTGAAGTACCACGGAAGGGTGTACCCAGTAGGGATCCCATTTAAATTATTTTATCAATCGAACTCCTACCAAATGATGGTGGATTCAGTCAGGGCTGCCAAGACCAACAAAGAACTCCATAGGGTCAGTGGAACCCAAGGAACAATGGGGGTAGCAATCGAGGCCAAGATTACCCGGTCCGAGGGAAGAATACCCTGACATGGCCAGTAGGACCAGAAACAAAGGAATGGCACTGAAAGGTATCCTATGTGTGGATATTAGGATCACTTATATTGAACTTGTTCACAATGGAAGAGTGAGACTAATCAGACTGGAAAAGTAAATGGAGGCACACCAATAACGGTAGAAAGATTTCCTACGAGGAAATTCAACTGAGAGATTTAGATTTTGGAGGATGCTAACTTAAAAATGATGGGTGCAGGCAGGATTAACAAGGTTTTCAGTAGCAATAACATCCCATTCCTCGTGGTCGTTAGGGCCAAGAGAGCAATGGGGGAGGCCAGCAGGGCCAGGGCTAGAGTCAGGAGAGTTTCTCAGGTAGTTTTTACAATTGTGGAAAGAGGGACCACATTAAGGAGGCTTGTTAAAAAAAAGTAGGGGAAAACTACAGGATGAGATCCTGAATATACAACCATTGTAGTAAGTCACATGCCAGTTTCGGTACGAGAGTGATGCTCAGTGACCCGTTGACCAGATAAGGTAGAATACAAATGGAGATAAAATATTTATTTTATCCCTATAAGAATGGGATCAGGATGGGATGGCATGGGTGCGTCACAATATATGATTGTTAACACTAAAACTCGAGTGTTAGTTGAGTTTAGTGAGTGCGCTGACGGTATCAGCCTTATTATGTATATAATTACCATTGGGTAGTAGGATTTTTTTTATCACCTACGAGGAGGAGTAAGTGTGGACACGAAGTGAAATTTTTATATTATGTAACGATTTTTGCTCCTTTGAGTGTTATGAGAGGAGAACATATATTGTTTTTGTGTAATTATTATTTTGGGTCAAATTATATTATTTTTGCGAGGTATCACCTGAAGGAGGGTTGAGCATATCTACATGCGTGTGTATATGTTATAAAATAGTGTGTAGTAGACTTCAGTGTGTAAGTTATCTATTTATATTTAATCCCTGTGAGAAGGGTCGTTTACTGATGTGATTCAGGATATATTGGCTTCTATCGAGCGGAGAGATATTGCTCGTGATTTATTTGTGCGAAGAAACTAGTGATAGTAAGAGCGTCGTGATATATATGGTCTTTTGTAACATAAAAGTGGATGAGAATACTATTATGTCAAGACGCAGGGATTTGAGGGTGCATGCTATGGCCCGAGGACTTAATGGATCTCGTTGATCGATAATGTTAGAGAGTAGTGTATCGGGGGGGGTCCTTGTTTGGATTTCGCTTTGTGAGACATCCCATGCATGAAACTAGCGAACGTTAAGGGTTGAGGGAAGTTTGGTCTTTAGTATATGAGTTTAGTACCCTGGTTATTATACGTATATGTGATTATAATTGGAAGGTGATAGTTATATTACCATTTAAGGTCGTTAGAGCCGAATATTGCAGGTGTGAAAATCAGTGTAGACTATATACACCACGAGAATATCGGTGTGGCAACCTAGAGAATAATTAAGTGAGATTAGTAGGGTAATCGATTAAAACCTTGTTGTATGGTCATGCTAAGTCCGCAAAGATTCATTTAACACTAGTCTATTACGTTTAGTGATATTTTGCAGAAATGCATGGAACAAAGGGTGTATGGGCGCCCTAGTTAGTTGAGATTTACAGTATCACTCATGAGATGTAAACGTGGAAATCTATTAAATAAACGTAAACGCGTGAGAATAAAAAAATTAGAAACTGAGATAAAATGAGATAAACAGAATGTAGTGGCATTGAGAGCGAGTCGAGTCATTGGGAACTGAAGAATGGACAAAAAGGAGTTATTATAATGTTGAAAAGTACATAGAATGTACATATTAGTTTTTTGGGGATAAACTAGTGCTACCCTGTGCATAAGGGTAATATGACGGGAGTTACATCAAAACCAACTGAAGGCGTAAAAGGTTTGATATGAATAGTCGGGCATGATTGATGATTTCTTCCATGAACAGAATGATCACTAGTTTGAATGGTGGAGTATAGACAGTCGGACTAAAGAGTGCCATTAGCGAAGGGGTACTGAGAACAGTGAAATGTTCCAAACTTTATAAAGATGTCAAAATATATGTGTAATAAGAGCTAAAGAGAATGAGTCACTAGATGGGACGGTAAGGGAAAACCGTTGGATTGAAGGATACCATGGGTAGAGTTATAGCGGGAACAACAAAACGACATAACTGAGATAGTAAGCTTACATGGGGTGCCACTTGAGGTCGTGTTTGACAGGGATAAAACTTTTGTGCCTCGATTTTGAGAAAGTGTCCAGGATGCCATGGGTACGGGGTTGCGATTACATACGACCTATCGCCCACAAACTGATGGATAGACCGAAAGGACGAATCAGATGTTAGGGGATACGTTACGGATGTGTGTCCTTTATTTTAGGGGAGGTTGAGAGCAGTACCTTCCACTGGTGGAGTTTGCGTACAATAGCTTCTGTGAGTTTACTATTAGCATGGCTCCATTTGAGGCACTATACGTTAGGCCTTGTTGTTCTCCAGTGTGTTGGCTAAAGGTGGGGGACCATAAGCTACTTGGGCCAAAGGTGATCCAGGATACTTCAGCCAAGATTGAGGTGATTCGAAGCCGTATACGGGTTGCTCAGGATAGACAGAAGAGTTATTATGTTGCCAAGAGATTCTTCAGGGAGTTTAGTATGGGAGATCATGTATTTCTATGAGTATCTCCTATGAAGAGGATAGTGCGGTTTAGGAAGAAGGGGAAGTGGGCGCCGAGGTATGTAGGTCCATTACCTACTATTGAGAGGATTGGGCCTGTGGCTTACAGACTTGGGTTACCCGACCACTTGCATATGATTCATGGTGTGTTCCACATTTCTTCGCTAAAGAGATATCTTTGGGATGAGTTGGTCCACACTCATATTGCTTTAGAGGATATTGATCTCTTGCCCGATAATTCATATGAGGAAGGGCCAGTTGTTATCCTAGATCGTAGCGAGAGAAACTGAGGTCGAAGTTAGTACCGTTAGTACGTGTTCAGTGACGGCATCATAATATCGAGGAGTCTACTTGGGAGCGCGAGGATGAGATGCGCGAAAAATATCCAGAGTTGTTCTTACCAGGTATACTTTTATTTACGAATTTTGAAACGAAATTCCATTATTAGGGGGAAAGTATGTAATACCCCGTAATTTTATTGATTTTTAATTGTGGGATTAATTAAATTAAATATGAGAAAATTAATTCGAATTTTAAATGAATATTAACTAGCCAGACGAGGGTCAGTATTTATTGATGTGAATTATATTAACAGAGTGAATAAAGTAATGTCATTATGAATTTATTAAAATTGTCGCGAGTAAAAAAAAAATACGACAGTTTTGGTAACTAAATCGGGACGAGGGTGTGAGTCGTGTCGGGACTCAATTTTATGGAATAAAAAGGTAAGTTATTTTTAAGTCATCCAAATGGTCATTTCGAATGCGCCAAAGTGCCCAGAAGGGTTGAAATAGTCATAAAAGTCTACTCGGGGGTTTAGTTTAGATTCCGTGGCACTTTTAGGCCATACCGACACCACGGAGGGGTATTTTAGTCTTTGAAAATTTTAGAGGAAATAAACCCACGAATTTTATAAGGTTAAATCAGATGGTGTGTCGAGTAAGTTAGGGTTATCATAATCAAAAATTGAGAGAGTTTATCCAGGGAGGGAAGGAGGAGAATTCCAAATGAGATTCAAGGCTTTCTTACACCTCTTGCACCACCATCTCCACCAATGCGTAGATCGAAAAGGGAGCATCACCCCCATACCATCTTCTTCATCGGATCAGAACTCCCATTAAAATCAAGTGTTTTATCTTGCAAAGATTCAGTGCATATATTATCCATGGTAGTTTAGATTGAAAGAAATAACCATGAATAATTGATATTTCATTAATTTAGAGAATTAAATCATGATAATGGGTAGGCTTTACATGTAGATGAATTTCTAGAATCATTGGAAAAATGAAATTATAACCTAAGTACTAGAAATCAAGGATTAAATATGAGAATTATGGTGTTCTTGTATACAATTTAAGGAACTAGGGTTCTTAATATATATTCATGAATTAATCCAAGAATTCGATTCCCCATGGTGATTTATGATTCTTATAAGTTAGAACTCGTGTAATTATGTTAGTACAACATTTAGTATGATTGATTGGGAGTTTGGGATGATTAAATTGAGTATTTGAGGTTGAAAATGGGATAAACCCGTAAGAAACACACACTACACCAAATCTGCCGAATTGTCAAGGTCATTGACCTTGACAAATCCAACTTGTCAAGGTCAATGACCGTGACATTTCGAGGCGAGACAACTTTTTTTGTCACGGTCGTGTCACGGTCATTGACCTTGACACAAAACTCGCATTTTGTGTCACGGTCGTGTCGCAGTCAATGACCGTGACACGTTTGTCACGGTTTATAACCGTTACAAAGCCGTGAACTTTTTAAAAAAATTGTCACGGTCATTGACCGTGACACGTCCGTGACAACTTTTTGTCACGGACTTGTCGCGGTCAATGACCGTGACAATTCTGGGCAGAATTTAAAAAAAAATCTGTTGGGCAGTATGGCCACTGCCACTGCCCAGCAGTATATTTGTACCTGTTATAGCAACGTTGTACCTGTTCCAAACATCATATATCCAAACAAACTAAAGATAATGCAAATATATATTCAAATAGAGACAATATGCATCACGATATAATTCAAATGTAACAACTTAAAACAATTCAATTCAAACTTAAAACAATGTCACTACATATCTGGTGTATTGTTAAAACTGAGGAGGTGAGTAGGCCACACGACATACGAATTGACGCACCCACTATTATACGTCGTGCCGCATTGTTCGCGCAACCACAATAGGGAGTTCTCCTTCCCGGGTATGACATGCGTGACGAGCACCCTGGACTCCATCTCTTGAAGCGCACGTCCTTGAACTATTCCACCCTGGATGATATTCGGGTCCCTCAACCCCCGTCCTATCCGCTGGCCATCAAATACGTCCAATATGAACACGCTCGGCCAACCAAGTGTCGACATTAGTCTGTTGAAGGGCGCCAAATAGGGAAGTGGATCATCGAAGTAAGAACGTGTCGGTGATGAAGCAGCGAGGTCCACATCCTCGTCATCCTGTGCCTCGTCCTCCCGCACCTCCTCCTCCACCGCCTTCTCCTTCCCTTTCCCTTTCCCCTTAGGGTCTCCGCCCAACGTACACTTCATGAATGCGTACATATCTTGGACCGTCGCCTCCAAACGGGACAGCTTCGCGTCGTGTGAATCCACCGTTCGAGCCAACCCGGTGTCGCTCGTCTCCAATCCGATGATCCTAGATTTGGCCACCCGCGAGCTCACCCCCTTGTCATCCCCTTGCGATCAGAGCCAAGCACTTGGCTGAGTGCATCTGTGGACAAAGATGCCTTTTCGGCATCAGACTGCGACTCATGCACTTCCTTAAGCTTTGCCTGAAACGACAAAAAGCACATGATTAGTAAAATAAGTAAACTAAAAAATTATAACGTAATTAACAAAAATTAAACTGTCGGATTACTTACAATCGTGGCCGCGACGCTCGGGGACACCTCCTTGTCCTTCCCCTTCTTCGTCCGAAGAGCCACATAAGTATCGAGCCTATGTGGCTTACCCCCTGGCCCACTCCCTACCCCCTGAAATAAAATAAAGTAAAGTAAAATTATTATCGGCCCCGCAAAGTAAAATGATGAAGAATAATATATTTATGTACTTATAGAAAAATTTAATCTTACCTGCATCCTATGCTCCACCTCGGCGTAAGAGGTCCGGCTGGAGTAGTGCATGTCCGTTGAATTGTTCCTGACCAACAAATACAATGTTAGTTGCGAATAAATATAAATATAAATATAAATATAAATATAAATATGAAATCGAAATCGAAATCGAAATCGAAATTGAAATTGAAATTGAAATTGAAATTGAAATTGAAATTGAAATTGAAATTGAAATATTCATATAAATATATTACATGTAGTGCCGCCCAAACAGCTAACTTGAGCTCATATGGCACCTCCTTCCAACTCATAAACCCCGGGCCGATGACCGTCTTTAGCAGAACGAGGGATCTCGCTAATATCTCCGATTTGTTCTCGACGGTAATCCCATATTTCCCATATTTGGGGAGCCTAGGGGCGGAAGAGCCCTCGTCGCCTCCACTACCACCGACCCCAGACGACATCATCATCTTCGCCTTAATATTTGAAGGAGACATTGGCTGTAAAAAAATGTTATTAGTACAGATATAATATTATCACAATATGCATATCTTATAAGAGAGTCGGGTTTGGCATTAATAAAGTGAGAATTACACACACGCACATAAAAATCTTTAATAAAATTCTCATATCTTCTTTCAATTTAAACACACACACAGTAGTGACTATCTATTTAAAATAATCTCAATGTTAATTTCAGGTATTGAATTTCTACTATTGTTTTGTGCTTTTTATAAATCATACCCCACCCCAACATGTTTATGGGCTTTCATCACCCGTCATAAGTTTTTCGGTCCGTGACTTACTGGCCAGTTGTCTTGGGTCTTTTAGTCCCTTAACATTACTTTAAGAATTTTACCCAATCTAAATACTACATTTTCTTTCTTGTTATACACTTGAACACGTTTTGTTATTTAGTCCTTATTAATTTATCTTTGATGTATTACCAGCATCTTTACTTTTATAAACTTTATTTAATTTTCAATTTTAAGGACTATTTTCATCACTTAGTGTTCATCTAAGTTCTAGTATAACAAGTTCCCATAAAAATCTTTAATAAAGTATTATCACAAATATAAACTAAGAGTGATAAAATAACTTTGAGGCATATAAATTAATTGTGACAAAGTAAGATTATGGAAACCCCACTTTTCTTTCTATAACTCCTATTTTATTAAACTTTAAATATAATTAGGGGTGTATAGAAAGAAAAGTTAAATAGGAATAAAAACAACATTTTTAAAATATGAAGGGCTCACCAATTTGATCAAATTTTCAACAACATAGACTAATTGATCTTTATTATAAGACAATTACTACAAATTTATGCGCATCGCCCGAATTCAAAAAGTAATTTAATGACTAAAGTAATACTTTTTTAACTTTAGTTATTCACCACAAATCTTAAAAAATATTTTATTTTTCATGCTTTTAGCAACTTCGGATGCCATTTTAACCCTTATTGTAGTTTTTTAGTTTTCGTGCTTTTATTTGATGGATATAAAGTCATGTGATTATTTCACCATATAAAGTCAACAAAAAACGCCATATATGGTTTTTTTCTCCATTAGTATAAGTATATATCGATTATTTCACACTTAAATCACATATTAAGCCGGCCTTCATTTTTTTATGAAATTTGTAGAAAATTACGTATTTATTTTGAATGAAAATAAATTGTTATCAAATATTTTTGGATATTATTTACATTTACATTTTTGGATATTATTTTTGGATATTATTTACATTTACATTTTTGGATATTATTTTTGGAAATTTATAGAAAATTACTTATTTATTTACATTTTTAACCCCTACCCCCACCCTGCCCCACCCCCTACCCCCACCCTGCCCCACCCCCACACACGCATACACATACGCACATATATACACACATACACACATATATATACACACAAACATATATATAAATGGAAGAGAGAGAGAGAGAGAGAGAGAGAGAGAGAGAGAGAGGGAGGGAACGACGGGAGGGAAAAAATAAGGGGGAAAGGGTTTTTGCTGGAAACATTGTCACGGTCGTGTCAAGGTCATTGACCGTGACAATTCTTTGTCACGGTCGTGTCAAGGTCAATGACCGTGACATAAAACGTGTGTTTTTTGTCACGGTCAATGACCTTGACAAGGGTGGCCGGATGAAAGGTGACATTTTGGCCATTTTGGTGTAGTGACATATGCAGATTTTCCATACGTGTACGAGAAATCGATTCGGACCAGGCCGAATCGATTCGGCTGCCCAGAACAGTTTTCCTTTCCCCTTTCGTTTAAAATTTTTAGGAGATGTTCGGGATTTAATTGTGGACTTTAATCTTAAATATATTTAAGAATATTTGGGAATACCAGTAGACCTAGATTCTAATTTGGGTTTCGTTCCAGGATAACGAATTAAAGGCTAAACTTAATTAGGTTTAACTAAGAGAAATACCTAACTCGGAGACTAACACTAGTTCTGGAAATACAAGGGATATGATTACATTGATGAGTAGAATAAAAGTGAGCCACTTACTAATTTATGTTAGAAAATAAAGGATACAATTAGAGTAGCGAGGATTACTCAGGAGCGTACGATAAGAGCAGTATTGTATATCATTAACACGTAGGACATTCGTGAGACAGATATACTATGTATAAAACATATGCTATAGGATGTACATACACCTATATTAGAGATTTATGTACTAAGGTTGTGTGAATACCTAATGTATGATTGATTGAATGTGTGCATGACATACTTACCATACTTGCTATTACGGGAGGTCGTAGAAAGGGGACAGTCTTATCTTGATGAGCCTTCGGGGGATTTTAGATTGGTGCCTCAGAACATAGGTCAGGGAAAGACTTGTCGATGAGTTAATAAGTTTCAGTCGCGTGGGTGCATAGGTATCTGCGTATCCCATAGGGCTAGGAAGTATGTTCGCCTCCAATATGTGTGATTTATATTGATACAATTCCATAGTGATTCGGAATTCGTAATCCTTACGTACATGATGTATCGGAATTTGATAGCAGAGTATGCATGCACCACAGGTTTAGCCTTTTGGGGTGTCGTGTTAGTGTGTGTGTGTGTGTGTGTGTGTGTATATATATACATACACTTGTGATTAATCTACCGTGTTGCTTAGTAAATGAGGAAGATTACGACACCTTATTTTTAATCAAGAATGTGGAAACTAGAATGAGTAATGAGATATTTGAATTCGATTAAAATTAATATCGATAATGCAAGAATGTATTAGTTGGGTAATAAGGTTGGGCACAATGACTTAGGCATCATAGTAAGAGACTTGATTTAAACTAGATAAGTGGGATAGCGTAATTAGGATGGGTTAGGAGCATATGTTAGGCGTGCACATTTAGTTGAGAGGTGAGAATCTCAAGTGAGGGAACGTGGAACTAACATGTATATAATATTTACTGTTTAATGCATGTTAAACACTTGCTTATTTTAAAATATTTTCAACTCGGGCTCTGACCCGTTTTCTTCCAAATCTATTTTGTTTTTGTGAAAACCTTTTAGGTGCCTAGCCACAGGGACGCCAACATAGGAGTTCTTACCAGTTGACGTGTTGTAGCTATTCTGGAAGTTACAGGACCTCGGTTACTAGACGCCTCCACACCTATCTTTGATTTTTTTTTAGCTATTTACTTCAGTCGGGTATGTTACCCATCATTATTAAGATGTATCCAAAGATAGTGATTGCAAACATTTATTTATATTTCAGTTGTAGGGATTTATTTCATTTCAGACTATTGTATTTGGGATATAGACTAGAAATATTTATTCCAGACTCAATTATTTCTTTATGACATTTTCTTGCTATGAGATTTTTTATTAAATGGTGAATGTTTAGTAAATTATTTATTTAGTTGTATGCTAATTTAAAAGATAAAATTTTACACCAGACTTTTTAAGTACTAGGTGGTTAGTAATTAATAAATGTTTTTCGGCAGTGATGCTAAGAATGAACCAACTGGATATTATGTTTTACATTTAATAAAGGACTGATCACCTGGTATTTAATTGAGTAGTGTGTCTTAAATGCCACCCCGCCTACACTCTCCCTTGAAGCAAACTCACCTCACCACTATCTAAAAGAATTCTAATCATACGTACTACCCCTACGTCTG
Source organism: Sambucus nigra (assembly GCA_949130495.1). Taxonomy (NCBI): domain Eukaryota; kingdom Viridiplantae; phylum Streptophyta; class Magnoliopsida; order Dipsacales; family Adoxaceae; genus Sambucus; species Sambucus nigra. Next base: position 643,471,734 of record OX422207.1, on the reverse strand, counting down.
GTATACATACCATTATATGTCCGCAATTCCCACAACTATCATTTAAGATACTAAATCTTTACCTAGGAAATCATTATAAGTTATTTCGTAGCCGTTATTTATTTTTCCAAAATCATATGTATACCTAGCATCCTTATACTACACCTTATGTTTTTAAATAAGACTATTAGGGTACACTTTATAATACTAAACAGTATCCTTATAAAACTAGATCAATAACTCGAGTAGGTATATTATATAACCACATCACAAAGGTACATTTTTTTAAGACCTCTTATGCCTCCATTAGTTTTCTCTATAGGAAGTCCCACTTATAATGGATCAAATCAAAACATAAAGGGGAAAATGCTATATCGATACACCAATAGTGTAACTACATGCCACATTACACGAGTGGAGTTAGCCTCTTGTGTCTTTCCCACTGAGATGATTGACTCGTAGCACGTAGGATTGAGATACTAGACATATACGCCACATGCATCATATGCCATGGGAGTGATACGTGGTCCCGTAAATAATCCTATCAACATAGATTTTTCACGAGCCTACTCAAACATCCTTGTATGTCCACACACAACATACAAAACACACAATAATATATATATATATATATATATATATATATATATATATATATATATATATATATATATATATATATATATATATATATATATATATATATATATATATATTGCGGAAGTTTATACCCTCGACCGTACTAGTTGGGCTAAACGGTCCTGAGTTATCCCTAAATTTACATAATATTTTGTACTTATATTTACGTATATAATATTCATGCATTAATTTATATTGATCCTCTATAAGACCCCTTAATCTATATAAAACAAATCCTCTAAAAAATAAAACCAAAAGAAACTTACTGCACCCAACTATATAACTCGTATTGATCCGGCACTAGCTCGAATTGATTCGGTGTCCCCCTCAAAATGACACTTCATCATTACCATATCGGATTAATATGTTTCTATCCGAGATCGATCCATACACCCTAAAACGATACGATTTTGAATTTTTACAATAACGAAAGTTTTCTAATGGCATTTTTATCCATCATAAACTTCCATAGGAGGGTTTTACAATGTCCATTCAGTCCCAATAACATCCTAACATGGTTTTCGATCATTTACAAGTAGTTTTAACATCAAAAGTTAATTTGAAAATGATTTTAAAGTCTTACAAGTGTTAATTTCTAACGATTTAGAATTATCAATTAAGTTCCTTTAAAAATACAAATTTAACCATTTAAATTTTGTATTACATTCAGTGACCCATAACTAAGACTGTGAAATATGTAATACTCAACATCCTTATATGATTTACAAATTCATTATCAAATAAGGTGTCAATATAAGACTCGTGAATATATCATCTTAGTTATTCCTTATTTAGATTATAATTTAACCTAATTAGGGTTCTCATCATAGCAATAAACATAAATAAATTGTAGTTAATAAGCAAGAAGAGTATGTATATCTTGCGTGATCTTTTGTTGGTTCTCTTTGGTGAATATTCTTAATCCAAAAACCCTCCTATGTAACTAGGGTTTTTTTATTTGGTTATTCTCTTTGTCATTTAGTTAATTAAATGAGCTAGTAACTAGGGTTTTTATATGGTTATTCTCTTCGTCATTTAGTTAATTAAATGAGCTAATGACCCTATCTCGTTCCTTAATCCCACAGGTTATTTTTGGGACAAACTTGGATCCCTTAAATGAGCCATACTACACTCATTCTTTCAAAAGTTTGTTTACACCGTATTTTATCGATATGATCTCGTGATATTTTTTGACACTTGGCTAGATGACGAGGGAAGTTAGTAGCGATTATATGGTGGTTATAGTAGGATTTTTTGGTGAAAGTAGTGGGAACTTTAAAGCAGTTATTATTTAAATTCTAATTATAAGTTATTTGGAGGCAATCATTGGTAATTATTGTAGAAAGTTACTTTGAATTCAAATTGGAAGTTACTTGGCATTAAAAAGAGTTAGTTATTGCAAAAAACTGTAAATTCTTCCATCAAGGACGATCAGAGCGGAAGTCCCTCAACAAAAAAAAAAATTTACTCATTTAAACTCATTATCCTTTTGTTTCATTTTTTATTTTATTTCTTTAAATTTTTTCTTCTTCTTTGGAGTAGTTTGTAAGGAAGATTTGTTGTAATTATCTTTACATTTTATGAAAAGTCTCGTTGTCTTTACATTTAAACTATTTTTACTTTCCGTAGTGTAACTTGATTTACATTTCATAGTATAAAGTGTTTTACTTTTAGTTTATTTATCTTACTTCACCGTTTTATTTAGATTGAACCTTTCTTTACCTTTATATTATTCACTTTGCATCCTTTCCTTAGATTCTAGTTGATTAGATTTATTTAGCATTCACTATTATGTCTCCTCAAAGTCGAGCACATGTCCTATTAATTGAAGCATCAAACGGAACACAATCATTTGGTCATGGCAAGGCTAAGATAATTAATTGATTGGCAAGACCATAACCTTTTATGCTATGCTTGCAAACAAATAAGCCAAGTGAGGGAAACATATCGTTAGCATGCCTGGTGGAACAATAATTATTTGCGTGGATGACTTCATTTCCCAGGAAACATATTTTTGTGCTAGAAAGTGGGATCACAAACTATCAAAATGATAGAATGAGTCTTATGTTCAAGATTTATACTAATATTTTGTAAGTAACAATTTTCAAAGGTGTAGAGGACATATAGTCAAAAGTCTTAATGAAATGATTTTCAAATGTTTCTGGAGATTATAGAGATCTTTACCTATCATGCATAGTGATATTGAAGCATTGTCGTGATTTTTTTTTGTCTCCATAAACTTTTCTTAGCCCCAAATGAGTTAGGGAAGTGCATTAGCATCCTTCCTATGAAGACTAATGCGCCCAGCGCGTTGAGAGAGAGTTTTCTCATTTTGAGATTATAGGTTGAGGTTAAGCCAACCATAAGGAACTTGTTCCAAATGGTGATACAATAGTCTTTAGTGCCAGCAATGTGAGGAAGGGTGATGTACCCATTTGACATGATTATTTATCCATCAGAATCTAAAAGTGGGGTCATGATAGGTAGTATGTCTTTCATGGTGAGACCCATAGCTTTATGGGATTTTATAAAGATAATAAATGACGAGTTGTTTATATCAATGAGAATTTACTGCATCTTTTCATCCCCCATCATTATAGTGATAACCAGAAGTGATGATGGGGTAAGGGGACTCTAGTGAGGTTAGCTTTAAAAAAAATCATCATTGGGTACCACCATTGACTTTATCTTAAGGTTAGTGTGGTCAACTTTCCATAAGTGAACTTTCGAGCTAAGGAGGAGGTCCTACCACTAGTAAAACCTCCTGGAATTGTATTTACATCGACTAAAGTTAGTTTTTTTTACCTTCATTATGAGCTCCACTGGGATTGTCCATGAATTGCTTGAGGTAAGCCCATTTTATGGATTCTTCAATTGCCTTTTTAGGTGGAAGAAATTATTAGTTTTTTGGACATGAACATTATGAAATCACCAAGACTTGAATTTATCCTTCATATCCTTTAGTTAACTCATGGGCTAGGGTTTAGTAGAATATTTTACAACTTCATGGAAAATAAGACATCTTTGATCAATGATGAGAGGGTTGAAGTACATGGGTTTAGGAGATATATTCTTATTACATTTATTGCCTTTGGTATCATATTTTTCAATTGAAGCCTCTCCCGTCAGAGAGATAATACGATTTTCATATTCGTATGTTGAGGCTAAGGGAGGGAAGAGGTATGATAATGTTCCTAAGATGGAATCTTTTATATTTAAGAACTTCTAAGATCTATCAAGCAACTCAATCATGAATGGTTGTGTTCACTTGCTGAAAGATCTTAACAATACCTCTTAGCTAAGATATGTAAGAAATAGGCTACAAAAATAGGATGGTTGAGTTCTTCTACATATAGGGAAAATATATTCGATATTTTTGTGTACTATCTGAGGGTCCTCTTTAAGATCTTCTCTAAAGTTAAGGAGGGAGGTTAACAACTTTTGCATCTCTGAGCTCCAATGAAATGTGACCCATAAAGGACTTAGCCAAATTATAATGCTTATAATGGTCATATGATTGATTTTATCAAACCCATGTCGAGTCATTCCCCTTATAATGGATGGAAATATTCTGATAGTACCTCATTAGGGGTTATGTTATAGCATCACGAGATATTTATATGTTTCAAGGTGGTCGATCAGATATTTGGTTCCATCAAAAGGTTTTGTTGTGGCATTTGCCATTACGAGGAAGGGCATAATGATTCAATTCATTAAATAAATGAGATAAAAAAAATTGCATAACTAATTCATTAGAGTTAGGATTGTTAGCTTGGTATTAGTTAAAGAGATTACCTAACCATTATCGTATATTCTCTATCTTATCGTCGTAGGGCCTAACCACCCTAGAACCTCCATAAAAGGGGAAATCGAGAAGGGATAATATTTCCCTTATCATAATGAGAACATTGGACCTCTGTGGTTGTGGGAGAACTTCTTGGTTCCCCTCAACATGGATTTTCTCACCCTATTTCATGATAAGTATTATTGGATCTATTTTTTATGAGCCTTCGTGTCTTTTATACTTTTATCAAATTGTTTTTTTTTTCATGACGCTTAAAGTACAATATAGCCAGAATGTTTGATAGTAAAACTAACTTCAGAGAACTAACATTCTCATAGATGACACCAAATTGGTGGGACTGAAATTGGTCAGACCTCAGTGATTAGGCATAAATTCTTTCAAATTTATCCCTTTAATTTAGTTATTTTAGCACCTCGAACAACGTAATCGATCTGATTTTATCTCGCAATCTTACTACTGACTTATTCTAATGAGTACCCCGAGTTTTTGGTATTTCGTACTAATTTTACAAGTATTTGATGTCACTAAAGAAAGAAATAAGCCAGAAGAATAAAAAAATAAAAGAAGGAAAGTCAAAAGGGAAAAGTAATAAATTTTACCCGAAATTCGGATGAGGCATCTAAAGAAAAGTTGAAGATATCAAGTTTACAAGTACATAGGAAGAAATGGTACCTCAATCGGAGTCCCGGTGTTAAAGTTATGAGCAGTCAAAGATAGAAGAAAAAGTTAAAGAAAGATAGGACCGATCTGAAATACAAAGTTCCAGTGAACCCCAGACCGAAGACGGATCGAAGTTAATGAAAATTAAACGAACCGATCCGGATAGGGCCGATCTGGGAAGAAAAGAAAAGAACCAATCTAGATAGGACCGATCCGGGAAGAAAAGAAAAGAACCGATTCGAATCCAAGCCGAACCGAACCGAAGGAGGACCAGACCGGTTCGACTGTCGCAGTTTTGGTTTTTCACTCTTCCTCCAATGGAGAGTCCTCGTTAAGATAAAACTCTTGGAGTCTTGTAGTGTATTTAAACCCGATTTATTATCATTCAAAGGGGCAGAAAATTCATCTAATTTTTCCTTTTTCAATTAAAACTTTTAAAGGTAGTTACAGAGAGAAAGTTGCTACATAACCCTAATTTGAAGATTTATTGCAAGTTTAATTCCATGATTGAAGTTTGTTCAGATTTCTGTGATTACAAGTAATTTTAGTTGATGCTTTTAGTGCTTTGGTAAGTTAGTTGATTACTTTCTTCTGTCTAATCTTACTTCTACATCATTCTTTAATTCTCCCTTAGTTTAATCATGATTTCCTGCAATCCAACAATCGTTTTCATTAATTTCATCATAGTAGGCAAAATTTTTAAGGGTCGAGATGCATGAATCCAACCTGATGTGGTAGTTACATGTGTATAAAATTAATCCTCTAAATTTAATGATTTACTATGATCGTATTGCGTAGCATCACAATCATTGTAGATCTTTGGATCTCGTTTGCTTCAGGGTAACCGGGAAGATTTAGAATGCAATGCGAGTGTTGCTATCGCGCATTACCTCTTTACTAGTCCTCTGATTTTGTATGGTACGGGGTTGAACCTCATATACGTAATGCTTGGGAGTACTAAAGTTTGGGTCTAATTAATCACTTAAATTTATGATTAGTTTTATATCATCAATACACTAGGGTTAAGGGATTGTATTCCCGTCCTATTTTCTTCATCATATAGTTCAAGTTCCAGTTCAATCATTATCAGTAATTTAGGTAATTTAGAATAGTTGCATTCCATTCATACTTTGGTGCATTAAATAAATATTTTCAAAATTGCATTTAGTTGTAGTCAATTACCAAAACAAATCATCTTTTCTTTTTCTTTAGAGTCAGAGTTAGGATTCCTTCGTCTGTCCAACGTCGTTACAACTCTGTTGTCCTATTTCCCTGAGGATCGATACCCGACTTATCGGATTATTACTTGAGCGACAGTCTTGCACATGAGCCTAGAGAGTACGCACTTCTGAGACACACTCTTAGTCGCGTCAAGTTTTTGGCACCGTTGTCGGGGATCTAGGTAGACTTAGAATTAGATCAAGTCAATCTAAAACTTTGACCAAAAAAAAAATTCCAAAAATCCAAAAACATGAAAAGAAAAATAAATTAATTAAAAAGCGCAAAAATATTCCTCATCATCTCTTATAAGCCAGTTAATGCAAAATTCTGAGCTCACTGCAACTCCCCATAATACTCCAACCCACATTCACGAAAATCCAATAGATAAGTACGACCCTGATAACCCTCACACTCCTAATTCTCCACAATTTTGGGTTCCACCTCCACACCGACACACTAAATCGCAAATAACACTCTGTTTTCCCTCTTAGGACACACTTCAGAGCGAGCTATGAGTATACCAAGTGAGGACACAAAGTCTTTGAGTGAGAGAAATATGTCACAACACAGTAGTGCAGCCGCCGGTGAGGGAGAGGCCCCGTATCGCCCTTTGAGAGACGTCTTATATCCCGAGCGCACTGTCACTCTGGGATGCATTTTACTCCCGTATAATGCATGGCAATTTCGCTTTAGGAATGGGATGTTCCAAATACTTCCCACTTACCATGGAATGGATTCTGAAAAGCCATATGCCCACATCATGGAATTTGAGGAGGCGTGCGAGACTCTCAGTGATCAAACTTGCACAAAAGATGTGCTCCGCCTTAAACTCTTCCCATTCTCGCTAAAGGATAAGGCTAAGACCTGGCTATGGTCTTTACCTCCAAATTCGATTTCATCATGGAACGAGCTACAATCTAAATTTCTCAAGAAATTCTTTCCTCCACATCGAACGAACTCCATTAAGGCTCAAATTCAAACTTTCCGACAATTAGAAAATGAGTCGTTTGATCGATGATACGAGTGTTTTAATGAGTTAATTACTTCGTGTCCCCATTATGGTTTTGATAAAACACAAATCATTTCCTTCATCCATAATGGGATGAACATTAATTCCAAGCAACTCGTTGAAACCATGTGCGATGGTCCATTTATTAACTTAGACGCCAACGATGTTGAGCTTCACCTGAGGTATGTCATCGAGACTACCCAATCCTGGGATACATTTGACCCTAAAGCTCAAAATCAAAATCGCCAAGTGACCATCACTCCATCGACGTTCGGCCTATTTCACGTAGAAAAGAATTCTATGACGGATAGTCGACTCGATGTAATTGAGAAAGGAATGCGAAACTTACTTGAAGTATATGGAAGAGGATTAACTAGATCCATCCCAAACCCCGTCGAGAAGGTGTGTGCGATTTGTGAGGCGGGTCATTCAACTGAGGAATGCCCAACTATACCCGCCTACAAAGTTATGCTTCAAGAACAAGTAAGTGGTATAGGAGGATTCAAGTGTAATTTTGGTGCATCGCATGGAAATTCTTACAACCCTTCATGGAAAAACCATACTGGTTTTAGCTATGGGCAATAACATGCTGCGATGAATCCTAATTCACATGTTGCCCCTCCTCCACCACCGCACTTTCAACAAGCTTCACACATGCAAGGAGATGTGCAAGCACCACCACCTCAAGGAGCATATATCACTCCACCGCGAAGAAATCTCGAAGATACGATCAACCACTTTATCAATACCCAGAACGCAACTAATGCTAGGTATGAGCGCATGATCAATGACATGAATGCGAACATTTCAAAGTTGCAATCATCGTTGAGTATCCAAGAGAAAGGCAAGTTTCCTACCCAGGTCCAAAGACCGCCCCAAGGTCAAACCAGTGTTATCTCCACCTCGACAGAACATCAGGAGCAATGTTAAGTTGTGACCACTCTTCGTAGTGGGAGAGTCATTGATTTGTCACCTCCCCCACACGACGCAACCAAAGATAAGGAGATTTAAAGAGGCCGAAGATGTCCCCTTGAATGAAAGTGATAAAGAAGATAGTAGTGAGCTCGAGGTGGTAGTGAAACCACCCACTGCAGCACCATTTCCTCAAAGGTTAGTTCCTTCCCACAAAGAAAACCCCCGTGATGAAGTGCTAGAAGTGCTTAAGCAAGTAAAGTTAAATTTACCTTTCCTCGATGCCATTAAGCAAATTTCAGCTTATGTGAAAGTCCTCAAGGACTTGTTAACAGTGAAGAGGAAGTTGAAGGTAAAGAAAAACGTCTTTCTAGCACAGATCCTGAGTTCCATCCTACTCAATGATCTTCCGCCCAAATTCAAAGATCCCGGTGCACCCACCATTTTCTGCATCATTGGAGAAAATAAAATTGAAAAAGCCTTACTTGATTTGGGAGCAAGTGTCAATATCCTCTCTTATGCCATCTATAGGCAACTTGATCTGGGCGACCTTAAGCCCACAAAGATCACTCTCCAATTAGTGGATCGAATTGTAAAGATCCCAAGAGGTATAGTCGAGGACGTGATCGTTCAAGTTGACACTTTCTACTTCCCGATAGATTTTGTCATTTGGGACATGGAACCCTCCTTCGCCTCGAGCAATCATGTTTTCATCATTCTTGGGTGCCCATTCTTAGCTACGGCTAACGCAATTATCAATACTCAAAATGGGCAAATAGAACTCACTTTTGGGAACATGACCATAGAGACTAACATCTTCCATATAGCCCAACATACGGGGGAAGAAGATGATCTTCACGCAGTAAGCCTAATCGACGAGATCGTAGAGGAATACTTTGAGGAAAATTATTATGGAGATGCTCTGGGATCCTTCTTAGTGTCGAGCCACGAGAATGAGGGGTCCCACAAGAGAGAGTAGTTAGGGGTGTGCCTTATTTCATCAAGTAATAACGATAGTTGTGATGATGAGAGAAAAGCACGAAAGATGGGTGTAGTGATCGCGATTAAGAGAGAGAGGGGTTAAAATAGAGAAAAATAGTGGAGTTAGATATCGAGCAAGTAAGGGAGGACGTAGGCACTACTCAAGAGAGAGATCTAGGGGACATGAGCATGGAAGAATTTGAAAAATAATTCGGAAAAAGAGGATTACTATTGAAGTCCAATCCCTATTAGGCTCTTGTAGTCACTTAGAAGAAAGCGAATGGAAAGATAAATTGAAGAATTCCTTCTTTGTGACCATACACCCATACCACTAGAGGTCCCGAAGGCTATTGAGGAGAAAAGTTGTGTTTAGTCCGACTTAAAGCCCGATCCATGCGTTCCAAAAATTAAAAGAAACTTAGATGTTCCCTCTGAATCGGTGCACGCAGGCCATGCTTTGAGTAAGCATCACAGGGATCCCTTTCCCATTAGTCACGATGAGTCTCCTGGTCTTTCCTTTATGCATGGGAAAGGTCCCAACTTGTTCCAATTATTTGTTTACGATATGAAGACAGGAGAGACGAGGAGAGCACCGAACCCCGTGATTGGGGTAGGGTGAGTTTGTGCAGAGATGAGAGGTCGTCGCACCCCCGACGCGTATGGGGTAATTTTTATTGTATTATTGAGTCATGTGTTAGGGTCATTAAGTGTCTTTATGCATTTTAAATATTTGTTTGTTTTATTTTTCCGCACTTGTAATTCGCTTTGAGTTAGATTTTAGTCATTTTTGCTTGAGGACAATGCAAAAGTCTAAGTTAGGGGGGGTCACAAGTGCGTTTTTCTAAAACTTCACAAATTTTCACAAATGCCCAAAAATTTCAAAAAATAATAAAATTTAGAAAAATCCAAAAATATTTTTTGTTCAAAATAAATAAAAAATGGAATGCAAAGTTTTCAAAAATATCATTAAAAGTTGGTTTAAAGTCTCAAGTTATAAAATTCAAAATACACAAAATCGAAATTGACCAAAGATGGAAATTGAGCGAACATAGACGATTTAACGAATAAATGTGGAGATTAACAACCCCGGTGAGATTCGAGTCTTTCATCTTTGTGAAAATTATAAATCAATCCGAGTTAATTGTTAACTCAAAGTCCTTTTCAGCGTCTAAAAAGTCATCGAGGATCTCATGTCTTTCACTTTCATCGATTTTGAGAAACGTGTGTGATATTGCCTTAAAGAACGTGCCGAAGAAATCTCTAAATTAAATTCATCTTGAAACGCATATGATAATGCAATTAGTATTTTGGACAATGAAGTATGCCTTTGTTTGTCACCCAAAAAATATTGACCAGAAAAAATCGTGAAAAATTCATCCCTTTGCATCCCAATTTGAGCCTAATAAATTTTTTTCCTTTTCGTTTGATAACTCGAAAAACCCAAATAGCCCCCGGAATTGTGAAAAATGGAAAAATTCAGAATTTAAGTTCGAAAAGTGCAACAAAAAGGGGCAAGAAAAAAAAATAGATATGCTCAACAAAAATAGCAAGGAAAGAAAAGCGTAATAAATAGAAAAAGAAGAAAAAAATAAGAAATAGCCCTGAAAAAGCACAAATGGACATCATAAATGAATTTTCCAATTCCAACATTTCCTACCATTTTCATTTTACCCAATATACTTGTAACTCGAAAAAGTCCTAACCGAGTCCAAATTGCGAAATCAGTTACCGTGTGGAGAGTTAAAACACAAAAGATAATAAAAGAGATAAAACGTATGTATAAGAGGCAATGTTCCCGTGTTTTAAATCGTATTCTGTTGATGAGATCCAATCACTATAAAATTTTCGTCTTTCTACTTATGTGCGTGAACTTGGTTCCACTATATTTACTCTTATAAATCACGCATATCGAGAGAAAATAGCCACATTCTGACTAATTCGTTTGTGAGAGCATCATGTGAGATTTTGAAATCAAAGCGAATTTTTGGATAAGTAACGTAATGGTCAATCGGTGGAAATTCGCGGTTAAATTTTTCGACTTCGCACACATGCACTATGATTTGAAATTCTTGAACATGACTTGATGATGACTATTTTGGGGGAGTTTGAATTATACAATTTTTATGTATTTTGATTTTTTTTGAGTCAATAAAGAATTTTGTGGGTATATTCTCTGCAAACCCTCACGAGACACCACTCGTCCTACTAGGGTAACCTAGGGGTTTAAAGGCCTGTTGCATATGCTAAATGCAATTGCTTGCCCGCGAAAAAGGTATTTTATCCCAATAAAATGATTTTCAAGAGTTGAGCCTTGCTAGGATTCTTTTACAATGCTCGGGATGCGCAAAGTTCTAAGTTAGGGGGATTTGATTAGGCATAAATTTTTCCAAATTTATCCCTTTAATTTAGTTACTTTTAGCACCTCGTACAATGTAATCGATCTGATTTTATCTCATAATCTTGCTACTGACTTATTCTAACGAGTACCCCGAGTTTCTGGTATTTTGTACTAATTTTATAGGTATTTGATGTCACTAAAGAAAGAAAGAAGTCGAAAGAATAAAGATAGAAAAGAAGGAAAGTCAAAAGGGAAAAGTTATAATTTTTATCCGGAATTCAGATGAGGCATTTAAATAAAAGTTGAAGATATCAAGTTTATAAGTACATAGGAAGAAATGGTACCTCAATCGGAGTCCCGGTGTGAAAGTTATGAGCAGTCAAAGATAGAAGAAAAAGTCAAAGAAAGATAGGACCGATCCGAAATACAAAGTTCCAGTGAACCTCAGACCAAAGACGGATCAAAGTTCATGAAAATTAAACTAACCGATCCGGATAGGATCTATTCGGGAAGAAAAGAAAAGAATCGATCTGGATAAGATCGATTTGGGAAGAAAAGAAAACAACCGATCCGAATCCAAGCCGAACCGAATCGAAGGAGGACGAGACCGGTCTGATTGTCGCAGTTTTGGTTTTTCACTCTTCCTCCAATGGAGAGTCCTGGTTAAGCTAAGGCTCTTGGAGTCTTGTAGGGTATTTAAACCCGATTTATTATCATTCAAAGGGGCGGAAAATTCATCTAATTTTTCCCTTTTCACTTAAAACTTTTAGAGATAGTTACAGAGAGAAAGTTGCTACAAAACCCTAATTTGAAGATTTATTGCAAGTTTAATTCCAAGATTGAAGTTTGTTCAAATTTCTGTTATTACAAGTAATTTTAGTTGATGCTTTTAGTGCTTTGGTAAGTTGGTTGATTACTTTCTTCTGTCTAATCTTCCTTCTACATCATTCATCAATTCTCCCTTAGTTTAATCATGATTTCCAACAATCCAACAATCGTTTTCATTAATTTCATCATAGTAGGCTAAATTTTTAAGGGTCGGGATGCATGAACCCAACCCGATGTGGTAGTTGCATGTGTATAAAATTAATCCTCTAAATTTAATGATTTATTATGATCGTATTGCGTAGCATCACAACCGTTGTAGATCTTTGGATCTCGTTTGCTTCAGGGTAATCGGGATGCTTTAGAATGCAATACGAGTGTTGCTATTGCGCGTTACCACTTTACTCGTCCTCTGATTTCGTATGGTGTGGGCTTGAACCTCATATACGTAATGCTTGGAAATACTAAAGTCTGGGTCTAATTAATCACTTAAATTTATGATTAGTTTTATACCATCAATACACTAGGGTTGAGGGATTGTATTCCCGTCCTATTTTCTTCATCATATAGTTCAAGTTTCAGTTCAATCATTATCAGTAATTTAGGTAATTTAGAATAGTTTCATTCCATTCATACTTTGGAGCATTAAATAAATATTTTCAAAATTGCATCTAGTTGTAGTCAATTCCTAAAACAAATCATTTTTTCTTTTTCGTTAGAGTCGGAATCAGGATTCCTTCGTCTGTCCAACATCGTTAGAACTCTGTTGTCTTATTTCCTTGAGGATCGATACCCGACTTATCGAATTATTACTTGAGCGATAGACTTGCACTTGAGCCTAGAGAGTACGCACTTCTGAGACACATTCTTAGTCGCGTCACTCAGCCTCACCAAATAAGCCTCTTTATGATGGGAGGAGTTGTTCTTAAATTATAATGATAATGACATGAGTATTTTTTTGTGGTTTAGCACATTTGCTGAGGTGCTTATGCCCACTATTAAGGTGTTTTTATCTTGTATATTCAATGTAACAACAAACAATACAAATATGACCTCCCTGAAGCCTTTTTTAAGGCAATTTGGAGCTCTCTAAGATGTTTTTGATGGGCAGAGAGCTCTTAGGAAGTAACTTATTGACTTCTCCAATTACTTTTCACGCTCTTAGGACTCATGAGATGGAAAATAGTCCAAGGCAATCGAGTGTGATGACTAAGATTGAATGTGAAGGAGGGAAGTGGTCTAATCTCTTTACAAATACGAAAGGTAATATCTTAACTCTCTCATATTCTTGAGAATGACTTGGAATCGATCCTTATCAACTTCCTGAAGTGTCCAATATATAGTCAGATACTCTTGACTGGTGAGATTGGATGTTTGTGACATAAGCAGCCTTGCCTTGAGCTCTATGGCTACAATAAAGAGGTGTAGTGTTGGTGGAAAGAGTTGTAGGGTTGATCGTGGTAGTTATTGTGAGAATTAAATGACGTTTTATGCTCAAGAAAAAACCACACTAAGTGAGTGGGGTTTGTTAGAACACTGTACGTATTTTCTCACTAGCCCACTAAAATAAATGAAAAACCTCTTTATAGATGTTTTTTGGCCTTCCTGGCCCTAAGGCTAGAGGAATGATATTCTGAAGATATCACGACTTTTAGTAAGCGGTGTAAGACGTTGTTATGGTCGAAAGAGGGTGATTGAGGTTTACTATGCCTTGATGAGTCTTTGCAGTTCTTTTACTGACACTTTCCTGATGTTTTGATTCCTTAGTGATGGTTAAGAACTACTTAATGATTTCTTAATAGTTTGTATTTGTGTTTCAAGGAACTGTTGACGTCCTTGTTGTGCACTTTAAACCTGAAGGCTAGGAGTTGACGTTTAATGCATGTTTGGTGCATTTAATACAACTTTAAAGAAGTCTTAGGGGTTTCCTATCTCAGTTACGGGGTATGTGTGTTGCTAGACCTTGAACAAGATGATTGTGGTCCTTAACCTCTACTTTTATCCCGGCCTGAGGTGTGGGGTACTTTCTTGGAGCTTTTGGGTCAAAGATCGCACTTGGTATCAACGATTATATTATATTACTAATATTATACAAATGTATATGTAAATTTGTTACAAAAGATCTTCTAAAACTTGTATGAATATGCTTAAAAATTTAGGGTTTTATTACTTAACCCATGCCTTAATGCCATAATTAGACTTAACACTCAACGATAATAAATTAGACACAACCCCATAGTGATGAATGTTAGTCTCCATTAAAAGTCCCCCGTTAATATGTATTTTGACTCGAGCCTCTGGTACTTTTGGGACAAAAATGTCTCGGTCTTCTCCTCTTCATATTCTTCCCAATGAAACCTAAATAATTGTAGAGAATCAAAATAAAAAGTCTAAAAAAATTACAAATCAACTCTAACCCATATTTATGATTTGGGTATGAAGACACCCAATTCTTTGTTAAAACAATCTCCTCCACCCCCCATCCTAACCTCAACACCCACCATCCTGCAATTATCATATCTAAACAAAAACAATCCCTCTACATATGCATGATGCGTTCCTTTGGATACACCCAACTCATGCCTGGGTATTCGTGTATTCACCGATTAGTTCAATTGGATTTCAGTTACTGTGGGTTCCTTGATTGTAGAGTTCTGAGTCAAAGAGAATTTTGAAGAATTAATATTTAGGCGGTATTTTGAAATGGGTGTTTTTGAGTGAGTTTGGTGATGGTTGTGATTTAATTATGGGTGAGGGTTTGAAATAATTTAAATTTAAACGTGTTTCTATGGAAATTCAAAGATGAGATGCAAATATATGTTAAAAAATTAAATAGGGATGATCAGAATAAAATCAACGAGTTTCTTATAGGTGTGGGCTCTTCTTTTCATATCCAAATCATAACGTTGGGTTAGAGTGTTGGAATATTTTTAGTACTCTAATGTGGGCTTAGATATTAAATAGCAATTGTATTTGGGCTTCTATTCTAATTAGGCTAATTAAGTGATCTAATTAGTAAAGCGCAATAAGACATATAAAATGAGTACGGGCTTTGTATTATGTGGTTACCCAAGAGTTATTTATTGGTTACTCAAGAGTCACCTAATTAAAATTTATTGGGTTCTGATTAGATAACTATATAATGAAGGGTTCTAGGCCTAATGCACTCATATATTCTCCTCCTCATTTTTCATCATTAAAAGAGAACTCATAGAGAGAGAAGAATTAATTTCTGAAAGATCTCTAACTCTAAAGTCTCAATCACTACTATGAATTCAAGTACGGAATTCTAACAATTTTATTATGTAATCTTGGTAATCTAATATGTATATATTAAGAATTCAACCCAACATAGAGTACACAAAGTGTGTATATATATTTTTATATAACTGTTGATGTAAAAAATCAGATCACTCTAATAATTCAATCACAGATAAATAAATGAGACCAACGATTTTAAAGTGGTTCAGCCTTATAAGAATGGCATACGTCCACTGTTTTAGTATTGCTGTTTGTATGGGAATTCTCGATTACAAATTATCTCAAGAAATTCCGGTCCGGGGCCCTCTTTTACAATGAGGATTGTACAATGTATTTATAGCCCTGAGGCTGTAATGTGAAAGGGTGATACATTAAATGATGTACATATGAAAGGGTGATGCATTCAATGCCCCTTGTGCGTGTGCGTCTGGATGATAAGTATTTAATGAACCAGTTGAACTGTTGGTTATCCATCTATTAATGCTTTGTTCGAGGTGCAGCTCGGACCGCCTGAGTTGCTCGGACCGCCTAAGCTTCTCGGTATTCAAAAGTTCCTCGGAGAGGCATTGTTCCTCGGAGCATATGAGTTCCTCGGGGAAGCAGTGTTCCTCGGGGACCTAGTCTTCCTCGTTGTAGTCTTGTTCCTCAGAGGGCGTAAGATCCTCGAAAGTGTTTGTTGTTGCCATGTAGATAGCCACGTGTCTTCATATGATTGGTCCATGTCAGCAGATTAAATTTGGTATCAACAGAAGCCCCCAATGTTTCATAGTTCGAAATTTGAGGAGTATGGAACATTATTTCTCGGAATGTGGTAGCTTTAAATAGTCTTCCTGATTTTTAGGAGCACTTCCCTTGTATTTATTTCTCCTTCTCAATTCGTAGAATCATGCTTTTTTGGACTTTCCTGTGTGCTTCGATTCCCGCGTCACTTTTCGTCTTTTTAGCCGCTGTTGTCCGCTTTGATTCCTGTGCCATTTTTCATCTTTTTAGCCGCTGTTGTCCGCTTTGATTCCCGCGCCACTTTTCATCTTTTTAGCCGCCGGTAACGTAATCATCCTTTTTTGTAATCATTACTTCACCATTTCCCAAGGCAAGGTATTTAAACTTCACAAACACTCCCATCGTCTTCTACCTTTTCAAATTTTTATCTTCGAGTTTTACATTGTTTCTTCCTTCTCTCTTGTGCGTTTATCTTTTCCGTCGTTCGTTGTCAGCGGATCCATTTTTTTCCTGTAAGATCTTCTTCCTTCTTCTTCATTTCTTTTATTCATCATCATGGTTTACTCTATTGAGTCTCTTGAAAAGTTTCGCTCTTATTTTTCCATTCCCTCTTGGGTTGTCTTGGAAGAGCTTTCTGAGCCTTCTGATTATTTCAATTTGGCTGAGGGACATTGGTTCCCCAGCCTTTTTATTGCTGAATGTGGATTTTCTTTTCCAACAAATCCCTTGTGTCTAGAATTCTGTCATTATTTTGGCGTCGTTCCTGCGAGAATAGCCCCCAACACATGGAGAATAGTTAATGGGGTGCATAAATTAAATCAAGTCCATGGAACTCGCATAGGAATTCCAGAAATCATGTACTGCTATAGATGGGCAGTTAATGATAATATTTTTTATTTAAAAACTAGATTTTTAAATAGAGCCTTAGTGGTCAATCTCCCTGATGCCAATAGGGATGATTTTGAACATGGGGTTGTCATAAAAAATTGGCAACACCCTCCATTAGCTGGAGATGAGGTTTACCAAGGTCCCAGATGCCCTCCTTATGGCAACGGGATAGGTTATTTTTATTTTATTTTATTTTGAAATCGTGTTTCTTTTGTGTTTGATAAAATGTGTCACTCATAACAATGTTTATTTATTTTCAGTTGATAACAAAAGAAAGTGCCCAAAGGAAGCAGATGTTAATGTAAGACATCTGAAACTTATCTGGAGTTTGCATCAGAGTTTTGCCGACGAGCACATTAGGTCGGCCTCGTATCTTCTCCAGTACAAGAGCTACACCACTTCCTTCACTGCTCGTCCAGTGATAAGTGAATCAGAGCCAGTTCCTGCTTTCACAAGCTCATCACCTGAATCCCATATTCCTTTAAGTGAAAGAATGAAGAAGAGAAGACCTCCTGCCTTGTTTGAGAAGACTGCCTCCGGTTCTGGGGAGCTAAAAAGGAGTAGGATTGATGTCCCAAGGGAGGGGACGAAGAAGACTGATGCAGTTCCTTCAGCTGCTCCTGTTAAGTTACCGAGAAGCCCGCAATGGCTCCGAGCAGATCTGCTGCTCCTGGAGAGGTGATTGTGATATCACCGACCAAGGGTTCTTCCTTGGTTGAATCGGTACCTGTTCCCCCGAGGAGGCTGAAGAAGAGCTCCTCGGTCAATTTGGCTGATACCATTGCTCAGCCCCCAGTTACTAAAACTGGGGTTCCAACTTTTGTTCCCCCGAGCTCTGCCATGAGCTCGGTAAAGTCCTCGACCATTCCCGAGGTACAAGGTACTGAAGAAAACCTTACTCGGGACATGGTCACCTAACTAGCTGCTCGTCACCTTGCTTCTGTAAGTTTCTTTTACTTTGAATTTTTCATATTTCCTTTGTCATTTCTATTTCTAACTTTCTTTCTTTTCCTGTTCACAGTTGACGAGCTGCTTCAATATAATCCTGAAGAAGGATGAAGCGATCAAGGCTTCTTGCTCCTCGTCCAGCGTGGAGGGAGCTCTGGAAGAAGCTACCAAGTCTCTGGCAGATTCTCGTCAGAAATATGCTGATGAATAAGCTGTCTAGGAGAAGAAGCTTGCCTCCACCGAGCAGGATAAAGCTCGAGCTGTTGAGGCCTCCAAAGAGTTGGAGAAGAAAAATAATGCCTTGGAGAAGGCAAATAAAGAGCTCGCAGAGAAGCTCAAAACTGCTGGAGAGCTTGAAGATAAGCTCAGGGTTGCTGAGGAAAGGTTGGGCCAGCTTCAAGAAGTAGGTCGGCAAAAGGAGGGAGCAGAAAATAAATTGAAAGCTGCTGAGAACCTGCTGTCTGAGAAACTTTCCTCGGAGAAGCTGAAGAGGAAAGCTGTTGTGAAGAAGTCTTTCAGCTATGGCTGGGACAAGGGTTGGAACAAGGGGTTGGCCACCATGGTGTCGCAAGTAGACTATGGCGGTCTTAAATATTTTAGGGATGGATGGGTTGCCGCCCTTCAAGAGATGAAGGTCGATGAGTTTTCCGAGCTCTTCCAGAGACATATCCCTGGTCCCCCTCCAACTCCAGAAGAATTAGAAGAGGACGAAGCTACCTCTAGAGAATCTTCGATGGTGATGGGAGATCATGCCCTAGCCATCCATCCTGCTGATGAGGAAAATCAACAAATCATTTTTTCCTCCGAGCAACTGCCTATTCTCCCCGAGCAGCTATCTCTTCCCTCCGAGCAACCTACCTCTTTATCCCAGCCTCTCGAGAAGGTTTGGGGAGATAAGGAAAAGGTTTAGTGTTGTTCGGGTTTCTCTTTATTTTGTTTCTCTTTTTCAAATGTAACTCAGAAGATGTAACTCTGAATTATGATCTAATAAAATTTGAACTTTTTGCATATTGTTGTCTATCTTTCATTCATACTCTGCTTATTCTTCTTATTGATGATTGCTTTTCTTTCTCTGTTAGTTTTTGGCCAGGATGGAACTGCTCTCTGCCCATGATACAAAGTTGCTGCGACAATGTAATGAGTACTTCAAGGCTGGTCACACAGACCTAAGGGCTGCACAAGTTGTCGACATACTTGGTTATGATGCTTCAGAACAGGCAGTGGAAGCGTATCAATATCTGAAGTGTCTTCTTGATAGGGCTGTAGCCAATAACGTTGCCTATTACGAAATGATCGAGGATCTTCAAAGCACCCTCGAGGACCTTCAGATCCAATATAAATAATCCACTACTTTGTTACATGAGGGGTACGAGAAGAAGTACCAGCAGATCATTGCCGACAAGGGTTACGAGAAGCTCTTCGCTGGGTATGATGTAAGGGAGAGAATCTTGAAAGGTGAAGTCGAAGAATGCAGACAGATTGCTGAGTTGTTGGAAAAAGAAAATAACAACTTGCAGAAGGAGCTGTCACAATTGAAGTCTGCAGCTTCCACTTCTAGTGCCTTAATCCCAGTAACCGATGAGGGATTCTCGTTCCTAGAGGTTGAAAATGCCAAGTTGGGGGACGAGTTGGAGACTTTGAAGAGTTCTGGCACCTCTACATCTTCTCGCGGTCGAGCAAGAGCTCCTCGGGGACGAGGAAGAGCAGCTCGAGTTCTTGTCGAGGAACAGAGAACTCAATCTGCGTTAGAGAACCAAGCTTTCCAATTAATGGCGAAGAACCAGGCTTTGTCTGATATGTCAAAGAAGATTAGGGACTTGGAAAAACAGCTCTCTGCGGAGAAGTCAGTCTTGGAGAATAAGGAGCTTTTCATTAAGAATCTCCATGAGCAGCTAGAAAAGCTAACAAACAGCCCAGGGAGTTCTGGATGGCTGGATACAACGAAGCATTATTCCACTTAGATGATCGTATCCAGAATGCCAACAATGAGGGCTACAAGCAAGGCTGGTTGAATGCTTTAGGTGTGTTGAAGCTCGAACAAGGTCATTATCTGTGGGACTACCATGATCCCGGGTTGCTCGACTTGCCTGTGCCACCATACAATTTGGAGATGGATTGGATCCCTGCTCGGGCTATTCCTCGGAGCTTAATTTAAAAGTATCTCGGTGACTACAATCTTCACTCTCAAATCGAGGTATCTCATCCCGAACATCTCTTAGATCGACCATCCGTGATGAATGTCAGGATGCTGAAGGATCTTAACTTTATCAATTCTCCTCACTCTTTAGATGATCCGCCTGCTGGCGAGGAACCTGTGTCAAAAGCAGAGGGGAAGATACCAGTAGAATAGGAATTTTTGATGTAATAGTTAGTATACATTTCGATATCAATGTACTTGTAATTTGTTTATCAATGTAATTTATTTTGAAATCAATGAAAGACTTTCCTTTTTTTTGCAAATCTTGATTGCTTTTGTTTTATCAAACACTTTATATTTGTGCATATCTGTTAAAAATATAATAATATTGTGTTGTTCATCGACCAACTTAGTAATAATTAAAAAGTTACAAGTATCAGTAATGTTCCTCGATCACTTAATAATAAAGTAATGAGTATAAAAATGTTTACAATTTTTCCAACCAACCAAGGTACTTAAATTGTGCTCGTCGACCAACTACAGTTAGTGGGTTTTTATCCCCGACCAGCCATACTTGGTAGATTTTTCTCTTAAATGTTTCCGACCAACCAAGGTCGGTAAATGTTCATTGTCGACCAACTACGATTTGTGGGTTTTTATCCCCGACTAGCCATACTTGGTAGATTTTTATCTTTTTCATAAAATGCGTTCGACCAACCAAGGTCGATAAATTCTACTTGTCGACCAACTACAGTTAGTGGGTTTTTATCCCCGACCAGCCATAGTTAGCAACTTTTGCACTTTCTGGAATAATCTTACCTCCCGACCAACATAAGTTGGCATTTTTGAGAATATACGTACCTTCCGACCAACATAAGTTGGCATTTGAGAGCATATTTTGTTTCCTAGCCAAACAGGTTGGCATTTTTAGGAATATATCGTTTCCTAGCCAAACAGGTTGGCATTTTTAGGAATATTTCATTTCCTAGCCAAACAGGTTGGCATTTTTAGGAATATTTCGTTTCCTAGCCAAACAGGTTGGCATTTTTAGGAATATCTTGTTTTCTAACCAACCGAAGTTGGCATTTTTAGGAATATTTTGTTTCCTAACCAACCGAAGTTGGCATTTTTAGGAATATTTTGTTTCCTAACCAACCGAAGTTGGCATTTTTAGGAATATTTTATTTTCTAACCAACCGAAGTTGGCATTTTTAGGAATATCTCACTGAGCAGTCTGAGCTTTGCCGAGTAGTGTGTAGCACTAGTATTCCCCAAAAAAATTTCAATAAAAGGAGAGACTTTGGCAGAATATCTTCATTTTATTCATACTGATGGAACTGTGTTACATATACATCACTGATAATACTTGCGCAGATGCTCTGCGTTCCATGCATTCTTAAACTCTTCGCCTTCTAAAGTTGATATTCGATAAATTCCTGGTCGAACAACTTCTGTAACTCGGTATGGTCCATGCCAATTTGCCTCCATTTTGTTATGATTTTGAATTACTTTCTTCAGCACATAGTCTCCTTCTTTCAGGTCGCACTCCTTCACCCTTTTGTTGTAGAACAAAGTTGTTCGCTGCTGGTAAGCAGCATTTCTAATGGCTGCTTCTTCTCTGACCTCCTCGAGCATGTTTAAATCCAGTCTTCTCATTAGGTCATTGACAGGGGAATTGAAATTCAGAACCCTGTGTGTTGGGAGGCCCAACTCGGCAGGTATGACAACTTCACTTCCAAATGCCAGCATATATGGTTATTCTCCAGTTGCTACTCGGGGAGTAGTTCGGTAAGCCCAAAGTACTGATTGTAGCTCGTTGATCCAGTTTGCTTTCGCATCATCCAGTCTTTTCTTCAAGCCATTTAGCAGTATTCTGTTTATCACTTCAGTTTGTCCATTACCTTGAGGATGGCCTGGTACTGAGTGTACCTTCAAAATATTTGACTGATGGCAATAGGCAGCGAACTCCTCGTTATCAAATTGTGTTCCATTGTCAGTGATGAAGGCATGAGGGAGACCATATCGGCAAATGATGTTCTTCCAAACAAATTGGTACACCTTCTCGTACGTCATGTCAATGAGTGGCTCAGCTTCTACCCACTTAGTAAAATAATCCACTGCGATGACGAGATACTTGAACCTTCCTCGGGTCGTTGGCAGTGGCCCAACCAAATCAATTCCCCATATGGCAAATGGCCAAGGGGAGGTTATGGGTGTCAACAATGCTTGTGGAGTTCTTCGAATGGAGGAAAAGCGCTGGCACTTATCACATTTCTTCGCATAGGCTATACAATCAGCCCTCATCGTCGGCCAGTAGTATCCCTGCGTCATCACCCTTTGCAAAAGCGTCCGACCTGCTACATGTGCTCCACAGGATCCTTCATGGATCTCTTCAATTAATTCTTTCACCTCGGAGGGGTGTACACATCTCTGCAAACCTGCCATAATTCCTCGTCTATATAAAACACCATTAGTTAATACATACCGAGCAGCTTTAAACTTTAATTTTTTGGCAGCAAGCTTGTCAATTGGCAATTTTCCCTCCTCGATATACGCCCTGATGGAATCCATCTAGGATGGTCCTAAATCAAGGGTGATAAAGTTCATCATCAGATCTTCATCTATGCTCCGACCAGCTAACACTTCAATTGGGATCGTTCGTCGTAGCTCGATGCGAGTAGCTGATGCTAGTCGAGCTAGGGCGTCTGCTCTCGCATTCTACATTCTTGGTATTCTAACCAGCTGAATAGCGGCAAATTCTGACACCAGCTCCTTTGCCCTTGCATGATATCTGATCATTAATTCTCCTCTAACTGCATATACTCCCATCATTTGGTTTACTATCAATTGAGAGTCACTGAAGATTACAACCTGCTGAGCCTCCATAATTTTTGCCAAGTTAAGCCCTGCAATCATGGCCTCATATTCAGCCTCATTGTTGGAAGCTTTAAATTGGAAAGGCAAGGCGTAGTCCATGTCGACCTCTTCCGGAGTGCTCAAAACTATCCCCGCGCCACATCCTGCAGTGCAAGATGATCCATCTACATATAGCCTCCATATAGGTAACTCGTCATCAAATTTCTGATCAGTTAGAGTTCCTCGGTGAAATATTTGTTGCTTTCTTTCTTCCTCAGATTTTTCTTGCTCCTCGTCGATCATCTTTTCTCGCCCTTTTACCAACCGGAGTTGGTCTGAGCTCGAATTTGATGATCCTGTAACATCCACTTGCTCTTTTACCAACCGGAGTTGGTCTGAGCTAATGTCTGTTGATCCTGTAACATCCACAGGTTGATCAGCGAGCAACTTTGATTCCTCGGGGGTATCATCTGTCAGAGTTCCTCGGTGAAATATTGATTGCTTCCTTTCATCCTCCCCTAGTATTTCTTGCTCTTCGTCGATCATCTTTTCTCGCCCTTTTATCAACCGGAGTTGGTCTGAGCTTGAATTTGATGATCCTGTAACATCCACTTGCTCTTTTACCAACCAGAGTTGGTCTGAGCTAATGTCTGTTGATCCTGTAACATCCACAGGTTGATCAGCGAGTAACTTTTTCTCCTCGGGGGAATCAGGGTAGGTGAAATCTGCTATAAAATCTTCTACAACCTGCCCTTTTAGCGATGATCTGGGTTCATAGACTATATCATATTCACCGAGCTCTACTGCCCAGTACATCAATCTCACTGATTTTTCTGGTTTATGAAGGGCTTGCCTCAATGGCATATCGGTATATACTACTATGGTATAAGCATGAAAGTATGGCCTCATTCTCCTACTCGCTTCAATCAACGCCAGTGCTAACTTTTCTAGCCTTGGATATCTGATCTCTGCTCCTCGGAAGGCCTTACTTGTGTAGTAAATTAGTTTTTGCACTCCATTCTCCACTCTGATTAACTCCGAGCTAACTGCATTCTTCGATACTGCTGGATACAAGTACAATTTTTCTCCCATAACTGGCCTGGATAACAGTGGAGGTGCTCCCAAGTATTTCTTTAAGTCTTGAAAAGCCTTCTCACATTCATCATTCCACTCAAAAGTCTTTCCGAGTGTCTTGAAGAATAGGAGACATATGTCAGTTGCTCGTGACACAAATCTGTTGAGTGCTGCTACTCGTCCTGTAAGACTTTGCACCTCTTTCTTCGTCGTTGGAGATCGCAACCCTAATAGAGCTTTGATCTTTTCAAGATTTGCTTCAATACCTCGTTGATTAACAATGTACCCGAGAAACATGCCTTCTCGTACTCCAAAGATGCACTTCGTCGGGTTCAGCTTCATTTGATATTTATCTAGTTGATCAAAAGTCTGACTTAAGTCAACTACATGATCGATAGCTTTTTTTCTTTTCGTCAGCATATCGTCAACATAGACTTCCATATTGTCATTGATTTGTTCAGCAAAGACCTTGTTCATCAGCCTCTGATATGTCGCACCTGCATTTTTCAAACCAAAAGGCATAACATTATAACAATAAGTTCCCCTAGGGGTAATGAAAGAAGTACTTTCCCTATCTTCAGGTTTCATTTTAATCTGATTGTATCCAGAATAAGCATCCATGAAGCTCAACAACTCGTGTCCCGAGGTAGCATCCACCAGTTGATCAATTCGGGGCAATGGAAAGTGATCCTTTGGGCATGCTTTATTGAGGTCGGTGAAGTCTACACACATCCTCCACTTGTTGTTTTTCTTCTTTACCATCACCACGTTAGCTAACCAATCTGGATATTTAACATCTTCAATGAAACAAGCTTTCTGGAGCTTCTCGACTTCCTCCTGTATAGCTTGATTCTTCTCGGGACTGAATACTCTTCTTCTCTGCTTCACAGGCTTGATCTCCTTATTCACATTGAGCTCGTGACATAAGAAGTTTGGGTCTATCCCAGGCATATCTTCATGACTCCACGCAAAAGTTTGTCTTCTGCTTCTAAGGAAAGTTATCAATTCCTGTTTTAATGAGGCTTCCAACGATGAACCTATTTGAGTAGTTCGCTCAGGGTGCTCGTCGTCCAAAATAATGTTTTCAGTAGTTTCCACCACTTGACCCTTCACGAGTTACGACTCATCTCTAGGATCCAATGTTTCAATTTCTGCACCTTCATCCACTTGATAAGTAGTGGTCTTTTTCTTTGATTCTTCCAGTTCTTCTTGTTCGGCGGATGAATAATAGCATTCTCGGGCTACTTTCTGATCACCTTTCACAACTCCCACTCCAAAGTTTGTTGGAAATTTAAGACATTGATGCACTATAGATGGCACAGCCTCGAACTTCTTCAATCCCACTCTTCCCATGATGATATTGTACGATGATTGGACATTCTTATCCATCACGAAGAAACGTATTCTTTCTGTCCGACAAGCATGCCACGTACCAATGAATATATCCAACTTGATCGTCCCAAGTGGAAATACTTTCTCGCCAGCAAAACCAATGAGGGGTCTGTGGTAAGGCTCCAGTTGAGATAGCTTTAGATTTAAACTATCGAAGCACGAGTAGAACATGATGTCTGCCGAGCTACCATTGTCGACCAGTACTCTTGAAATCATGACTTCCTTCATTCTCATTTTGATCACCAACGGGTCATCATGAGGATATAAAACACCTGCAAGGTCGTTCTTTGAAAAACCGATGACCAATTTCTCCTTGTTTACCTTTCTCGATCGATCTTCCTCAGCTAAATTTATTCGCTGAATGTACGAGCAAGCTTGGGCCTCACCGAGGTAAGCTTTTCTTTCTGCAGTAAGGTCTCCTCCTCCTGCATCTCCACCTGTAATAACATTACAATCAAATGACCCAAAGCGTATTGAAAATACCTCTCGTTCTGGCTGCCTTGGTTTCTTGGGAAGATCGGGGTCATCTTCTGGATCAGCTTCATGGTTTCTCTTCTTGTTCTCCTCTGCTCGACGAGGAGATCTGGACCTCTCTCTAGTTCGGTCGTTGTTTCTTCTTTCGCCTCCCCGATCAACATACTTCGCCAGCTTTCCTCGTCATATGAGTGTTTCAATCTCATTCTGAAGAGCTATGCAATTTTTGGTCATATGGCCATGATCCTTGTGGTACTCGCAATATTTTTCCCTATTCCTCGTATCAGGGTCTGCCTTCATTTTCTTTGGCCAGTTTAACTCCTCGCTGTTCTTAATTTCTTCCAAGACGTGGTTGATATTTACCTTCAAAGGTGTGTAATTATCAAATTTCCTCAAGACCTCCCATGACGACCTATTTTTGGATTGTTTGTCACCACCATTGTTCTTATGTTCTTTCTTCTTAGCTTTATCACCTTCCACCTTGGTTTCTTTGGCGTCCATATTCTTCTTCACAGACATAGCCTCCTCGGCATTCATAATCTTGGACGCTTTTCCCATTAGGTCTGACATGGTTCGAGGTGGATCTTTGGCCAAAGTGTAGTACAACTTGTTTGGTAGTAGTCCACTCATCAAAGCGGTAATCGTTGTCTTCTCCTCATAATCAACGACTTCGAGTTTCTCGTTATTAAAATGAGTTATATAATCTCTGGTACTCTCACTAGCTTTTTGTCTAACACTTAACAAATGTGCTACTCGTTTAACTGGCTTTGCTCCAAAGCAAAAATTCCCAATGAATAGTTCGGCCAGTTGAAGAAAAGTTAAAATCTTACCCCGGGGAATACTATTATGCCATATTTGAGCAGATTCGGTAAGTGTTCCCGAGAATGCTCTGCATCTCATCTCATCTGGGACAGCATAGATGTCGGCTGCAGCTTGGTATTGTTCTATATGGAGGACATGGTCAGTCTTTCCATCATACTTGGGAGTCACAACAGGTGCTTTGAACTTTGATGGTGTTGGAAAATCAACAATGTCCTGGACAAAAGGCGTTCCTCGAACAAAGGTTCGTTGTAGAGGGTTCTTGGCCTTAGCCATTTCCCCTAATTTATCCTCCAGCCTCTGAATAGATCCTTTCCATGCATCATTTCCTTCCTCGGGCCTATTGGTTCAAGCAACTGATCGCGTTGAAGTGGCTTCCTGGGATTTATCTTGACGAGAAGCTGGTCGGTCATAGGATCTATCTTGACGAGCAGCTGGTCGCGACTGGGCAGATCCTTCCCTTAAATCTGATGGTCGTCGAAAGTTCCTCGACGCTGCATTAAGAGGACTTTTGTTCCTCCTAGGGCCTAATCGGTCGAAAGGAGAAACCCTACTTAATCTTTCCAATGCGCTGGTCCTTTCTAGGGAGAGGGTGACACGTTGTTCAGTATCCGTGGCTCGCACCGACGAAGTTCGCCCAGGTTGATAAGAAAAATCTTCAGATTCCTCATTTCGATATGAATTAGTACGCCTAGTACGCGAAGAAGGCGTACGGGTATTTCTTTGAATGCTTCGTGGCCCGGAATGGGCTGATGCACCGCCATGGAGGGTTTGGATGAGTTGTCGCATCGTTTCTTGCATGACGGTCTGGCCCTGAGCCAGATTTGCCATTATCCCAGTTAGATCTGGAACAATTGGTGGAGCAGACGGATTTGGAGGGGTTCCAGCATTTCGATTGCTGGATTCAGGAATGTCAGCCATTGGTAATGGATTGTTTTTTGTGAGAAAACGATATTACCAGTCGTTTCCCACAGACGGCGCCAATCTGTTGATGTAAAAAATCAGATCACTCTAATAATTCAATCACAGATAAATAAATGAGACCAACGATTTTAAAGTGGTTCAGCCTTATAAGAATGGCCTACGTCCACTGTTTTAGTATTGCTGTTTGTATGGGAATTCTCGATTACAAATTATCTCAAGAAATTCCGGTCCGGGGCCCTCTTTTACAATGAGGATTGTACAATGTATTTATAGCCCTGAGGCTGTAATGTGAAAGGGTGATACATTAAATGATGTACATATGAAAGGGTGATGCATTCAATGCCCCTTGTGCGTGTGCGTCTGGATGATAAGCATTTAATGAACCAGTTGAACTGTTGGTTATCCATCTATTAATGCTTTGTTCGAGGTGCAGCTCGGACCGCCTGAGTTGCTCGGACCGCCTAAGCTTCTCGGTATTCAAAAGTTCCTCGGAGAGGCATTGTTCCTCGGAGCATATGAGTTCCTCGGGGAAGCAGTGTTCCTCGGGGACCTAGTCTTCCTCATTGTAGTCTTGTTCCTCGGAGCGCGTGAGTTCCTCGGAAGTGTTTGTTGTTGCCATGTAGATAGCAACGTGTCTTCATATGATTGGTCTATGTCAGCAAATTAAATTTGGTATCAACAATAACTTTGAATTTTATTTAGATTGTAAAATTCTTGATTTGATTCCTACAATTGCTTAGGTATTCAAATTAAGATTAAACCAAATAAACATTAATTAGAGTCTTTTAATTTAGACTAATCTCCGTGAAATTTTATAGATTGTGTTTAATTTTTCATCTTTAAAAAGGCTAAGTCCAGTTATATAATCTATAATTGATTTCAGTAAAAAAAAATCCAAACTTTTATAACTTATATAATCTATTATATACCTCTAAAACAATATATTAGAGGTGCAAATACAAATTAATGAACTCTAATACAATAGGCTTCTCTACGTCAATTAGCATCCCTTAATCTTCTCTTCCCAACAACCCTTTCATTTTCTAAAGTTATTACAACTCCCTTCTCCACCCATACGTTGTATTCTCACTGCCTCTCTTAATAACCTTTAAAAAATATGTGCTCAAACTCTTCAAGTTCTAAATTACACTAGACCTTTTCTTGTAAAACCCCTTGGTACCCACCCTCTCGGTACCCATCATCTTTTATCTTCCTCATTCATCCCTCCCTCACCATTCACATTCACAACTATTTCTTTGTTTGGCTCCATCCACCTAATTATTTTCTTACCAAAAGTAAGTAGAGTTATTGTTGAAATGTACAAAAACACTATTTAAAAAGTTGCATGATATTGTCTATTTCTCTGTTTTCTTTCTTCCTTAGTCTAGAAGACAAATAGACATTGTTCATTCACTCGTTGATGATTATTTTTCTTTGGTAATATTATTATTTGGACCTTCATCTTTATTGTTTGCTTCAGCGTCAAGTTTTGAAGTTAATTTGATTTATTGTATGGTTCCTTTTATATCTGATTTTTCAATTTCGTTGCAGGTGATATAGGTTGTGAAGCCTCATAATCCTCTTTTAATATCTGACTTCTCAGTTTCATTGGATCCATGTAAGGAAGATATATATATGTATTGAATAACAAAAACGTTGCTGAAAGAAGGCATATCCATTCTTTGGTAAACTTTTGACATGGGTATTTTAATTTCATACTGTTTTGGATTTTATTTTTGGCATAGGTATCTTAAAGGAGTTGTGGGTATACCATAATTTTTTTTAATGGTACACCAGAACTTAAGAAGTTTAGTTTTTGGTTTTGCGTTATATGGTTTTGTGTTGATCAAAAAAGTAAATACATGGGACAAAATTCTAATTACTAATAGATGTTTTGTATCTCTCTCTCATTGAGCCCAACTTTTTAAGGTATTCTTATATTTTATGCTTTTGTTTGGTTGAATTGCTGCTGCTTTATATTTTTATTTATAAGTTTAACATAAAAGAATGACGAATTTCTTGTATAGTAACTTCTTATTTCTATATAAGGACTATGATAAAAAGAATTATATTAGCTCATCAAATACACCATAGAATCATCTTTTTTCACATAACATGTTTTTAATGAACAAAATTATGTGATTAA
The DNA here is from genome assembly GCA_949130495.1 of Sambucus nigra. Lineage (NCBI taxonomy): Eukaryota > Viridiplantae > Streptophyta > Magnoliopsida > Dipsacales > Adoxaceae > Sambucus > Sambucus nigra. Next base: position 643,441,726 of record OX422207.1, on the reverse strand, counting down.
ACTATCCAAATTATTGTATTAGAGGTGTTAATGTTGAACCTTCACATTAATGCCACTATTCTCTCTCTCCTCTAATTATAGTTCAAATAATTTTAGTGTCTTTTTATTTTTTAAAGGAAAGTAAAATGCATGGCTTTGATTTTCGCATATCTAAATTGGCTACATGGGTTCCCTGTAATTCAAACTGTTAAACCCTAGAAAATCACATATATAAAAACAACCCTCATGTTTATGGTTGTAAAATTAAAAAAAAATCAAGAATTAAGGTCGGGATGATACCAAGTTACCGAGAAAAATGAAAAAAATGGAAATTTGTTTTATTAATATTCAAGGTAATAACCTTAAGGTTATGATAGATTATCATCTAACTGTTCTTAATACATGTCTTTCTTAATTAAGGTCACATTTTTTTAACAATAATTGTATGACTCAAACTTTACAACATTTTCTTGGGTTCTTCAACGTGATTATTTTTTGTCAATAATCAATCCTAACCCTCCTTCCCCCCCCCCCCCCCCCCCCCCCTCTCTCACGTAAATTCCTTTTTTTCATAATATATAGCTCTCAATTTTTTATTATATTGTCATAATTGTTGGATTGTTTTAGGTGATTTTATGTTAAAAAAAATTTAACGGTTAAAAAGCTTTTTTAATTGTAAAAAAAGAGCTAAAACTATTTTTACTATTTTATATATATTTACAAAAAAAAGTTAATTTTTTTTTATTGTTATTACTCTTTTAAACGTTATCAATAACTTTATTTGAAAACCCTGTTATTAACACTTTTTTTACTTATTTTGCCTCATTTTATTATAAATATATAATATAACCACGTTATTTGAAAACCACGCTGACTATTTTTTATAAATACATATAAAAACTTTTTCATTTTATTACATGTTTTGATTTTATAAAATACATTTAATAAAAAAAATTATTGTAATACACTAATATATCCTAATAAATATATATAAAAAAATTTGTTTTAATACACTAATATATACTTATGTTACTGTATATTAATGTATTAAGGTGTGTATACCTAGGTATCTATATCTATATTATAATATTATTATAACTATAAACTCGAAGCTTGGCATTTACTTTTCAAAGAAATCTAGGTACTCTACGTGGACCTCTAACTACAATAAAGGATGAGTTGGATGTTATCTCTTTCTCGGTCTCTCCATATTCTCTCATTTGAAAGGTCGTCAGTTTTCTACATATTTAACTAAATTGTTTGTTTCCTCAAGTAAATATTATCTTTTATACATATGTCTTGAAATTGAAAAGAAACGGGTTGCCCTCTTTGTTTCTATTTGTTTTTTCATATTCTCACCATCTACAAAACAATTGTCAGATATGATAATACTCACAAAAAAATAGGTGAAGTGGAATGGGTGAAGAACCCATGATTAGTAGTGTTGAATCTCTCTCTATCTATCTTTTTGCGATCAATTTTTTTTTTGTTTAGTTTAATGGGATAAGATGCCTCATGTAATTGAAAGGATCCATATATTTTTTTTGTAGTAGTATTATGTGAATGGTTTGGGTACATTCATGTAGGCTTAAAAAGTTATGTATTAAAGGTACAATTGGGTTTGCGCAGTTGTGGGTCGTTTATGAGGCTAGAGATATTTGCGTACATTTTTATTTCTTTGGTTGTTATTATTTTGTAATGAGTAAGAATAATTTGGTGTAAATGATTTGTAGTTATTTAATATTTGGCTTATTATAGTGTATTCTAAGAGATAATATCTGGAGGATATTTTTGAAACCTATTACCGTCACATGGGCATGAAAAAATAGGATCGCAATGAACATTGCATGGTATATAAGATTCGTGCATGGATCAATTTAGACTTATCGTAATCTTTTGTATGCAGATCATACTCAAAGTAAGTTAAATGTATGCAATTATAGAGAGCATAACTCATATGAATAAATAATTATTCACATTTAATATGAATAAGAGTTTTTTGACCAAAAAAACCTATATTTATTTGGGACATTAAAAGTAAAATAATTTCAATATCAATAATAAATGTAATATTGTATGATGAACAATGTAATAAACAAAATAATATTTTTAATGAAAGACGTGTTATGTTTATATAATAAAAATTATTAAAATAAATTTGTATTATATATTTAATTATATATATATATATATATCAAGGTTCTAAAAAACGCGGGGCGTGATCGAGGCGTGGAGGCCAAGCCTTAAGCCTTAGAAGCCTAGGCGGGCCTTGGCGTAAAAAGGCGTGAAAAGGCGTTTAGGTCTTTTTAATATATTTTAATATTTTTAGCCATAACAAGGCTATTAAAATACTAAAATTGTACATATCATAAAAATATGTCTGAATATTTGCAAATAAAAATACTATTTGATTATTTTGGATGAGATAATGGTCCGGTTTGTAAAAAAATCTTTAAAAGGCGATATCGTTTCACTAAAGCATTGTTGTTTTTAGAGAAAAAGTATGCCTTAAGGATTTTACCAAGCATAAGGCGTCAAAATCTTAAGGCGAGGCGTTTCTCTCAAGCCTCAAGCCTAGGTGGGTTTTTTAGAACAGTGATATATATATATATATATATATATAGGCAGGGTCCTGTGCACACTAAGTTTGCACACTAAGTTTGCACATTACCTTTTAAAAGTAGGCAAACTTAGTGCTGGCGCACACCAATTTTTTTATGTGATATTTAAACATTTCAAGTGAGTTGATTTTTTTTATATGGGTTCCTTGAAATGTTTAAATATCACACAAAAAAAATCAACTCAAAAATATTTTTTTTACTACTTTTAAAAGGTAATGTGCAAACTTAGTATGCACAGGAGTCTGCCTCTCTCTCTCTCTCTCTCTCTCTCTCTCTATATATATATATATATATATATATATATTATAAATATTTTATACATGTCATTCACACAATGTGTGAGTTACATGCTATTCTAACCTCTAAACTTGTATATCAGAATAGAATACTATTTTTCATACTGAACAGCTTGCAGCGATTTCTAGTATTAATAATTTAGGAAACCACACCCACCTCTGTATGAAAGAATATTAGTCAAATCTGTACCCCCCACTTCCTCTTAATTAATAAAATGAAATCGTACAAAATAAATGGGAAGATGATAATTTATTATTAGACAGAAAATGATCAGTGTTAGCCAAACCCAAGAGCTAAAGAGGCACGTGTCAGTTGAGCAATTGTATGAGGATGAGGGAGATAATCATAAAGTAGTCAAATGCAAAACCACCACAGAGTGGCCATATCGAGGCACACCATGTGTACGGTCAAACATATGTACCAGTCAAACTGATGACCTGGCACTTTATCAAAGGCAGCTCCAACTGGGTCCCAACACACGGACGTCCAGCTAACTCTTCTCAAAATATTCTCTTTTTTATTTTGTTGTTTACTCATCATTTCTTTTTAGTTTAGTCTTTTTAGATGTTAAGGATCTCTAACTACTCACTAAATATTCTCTTGAGTGTATTCATTATCAAAACATTTAATTTTACACCTATCTGTGATAAATGCAAACCATATATATTCTCATTTACGTCATCTCTTTGATTTGTTAAATTTTGAATTCTTTCATATTTTACATTCTCCATCAACTAAATTTTGTTATAATTCATTTTTATCCATTATTTGCAAAAACACAATCTCCCCGGACACATATATTGAATAATACGGTATTTGACTTTATAAATAATTTTTTTTCTGATGTAGTATAGGATGAAAAGATTTAAAAGTAAAGTTTAGTGATACACATTATCTTTTGTGTGCAATTTCTATTTGTTAGTGTATACGTAAACTTTTATGATGTATATGTATATTTTGGTGGTGTATAATGAAATTTGATGTTGCATACGTAAATATTGTAATGTAAATTATTAAGGACCTGTTTGGTTGTCCCCAAAATTGTAAATTAGCCCATTTAAAATTAACTCATTCATGAATTGCCTTATTATTAGTGTTTGGTTGCAAGAATGAATGAATTCAAAAATGAATCAATTCATGTTGATTCACAAAAACTTAAATTAGTTCATTTTACCAAAAGCTTGAAATTAAACAATTTATAATTACAACATGAATCTTAAATGCACCACTCCCATAGAGTACTCTCACCATACTTCTCTCTCTCTCTCTCTCTCTCTCTCTCTCTCCACACACACACACACACACACACATACGCACATCAAAAGTAAATAACTCCATTTCTCTTTTCCAAACACATCACAAATTAGATTTAAACCGATATAAAATTAATACATTGACAATCTATTCATTTCAAATTGATCAATTTATAAAATTAAATAATTTACGCAACCAAACGGGCCCTAAGTTTATGTATATGCTAACACATAAAACCTACCTCAAGTTCTCAAGTTTGAAGCATCGTAGTTTCAAAAATATATTAGTGGATTAGATTACAAAAATAAATTGACAAACCCACTAAATAATAAAGCAAATATATACAATTACTAGTAATTTTATGTAAGAATGTGTCCATGATCAACATTAAGTGATTTAGGAAGAGAAATATTTAAGTTAAATATTAATTAAAACTTCCAACTTATTAATTACGACGACTTAAAAATAATTGTTGACGAGCTTCGACAAGATGTATTAAGGAAAAAAAAAATTGTCTTTAAAATTTTTTTCAAATTGATCCATGCATGATCGATTGGAAAAAATCTTAGCCCCATTTTATAGGCATGATTTGCCGTGGCAAATGCAAAAGAAGATTGCAAATGAAGAATTTATTCACTTTTGTGTACATTTGATAGATATAATTTATCATGACAAATGGACTCAAAATTTGTCATTCACACTGATTTGTCATTTTTTGGTGACAAAATTTGCTCACATCAAACGAAAGGATAACTTTGCCACCTTAGATTTGCCAACTTATTTTTTGTTAAAATAACACTTCTTTTCAATATTATTAAAATCAATGGTTTCTTTTTATATAATATTTTTTAACAACAGCTTTTATTAAAAAAAAGTGTTTTATTTCAAAAAAGCTTATAAAAAAAACTTTTTTTATAAAAAAAATTGTTTCGACTATTTTAACAAAAAAAGATACATTTTAACTAAGATTGTTTGTAGAAATTGTGTTGTTTTAAAAAAAAATGTTTCGTATTAGAAATTCTTTAATATATTTTATATAAAAATATTGTTTTGCATTAATAAAAGTTGTTTTGTATTAAATTTTTTTTAAAAAAAAACAGTACATTTTAAAAATCTATGTTATAGAACTGTTTTATATTAAACAAAAACTATTAATTATATATATAAAAAATTGTTTTAACTATTTTAAAAAAATGTTTTGTTTTAATAAATTGTTCATTTTTAAAATAACAAAATAAAAAATATATTTTTATACAATAAAATTTGTTTTATCTGAAAATTGTATTTTAGACTGTTTTACTGTAATTTAAACAAAATTATAACATAGTTTAACCTTTTTTTATTAAAAAACAGTTTATATTTTTTTTAAATATCAAAATTAATCCTGAAGACAACAAATTAAAAAATATATATTTTTATATAAAATTAGACTAATTCTACAAAAGGATTTGCATCCTGAAAATACTTGAAAAATTATAAGATTTGCAATGGATGCAAATTTTTCCACGCGGGGTATTTGCTCACTTGATTGTCAGATGGACCCTTAGAGCAACCCTTATGGGTACCGCAAACCGGTATATTTGGACTTTTTAGGTTTGCTGTGCGCAGGGTAAAATTGCAAATTTAGCCTCTGCTAGGGTAAAAAATAACAAATTTAGAATTGCCCTAGTTGGTTTTTTGTGGGACCCACTGCCTAAACGGAACATCATGTTCCGCGCAAGAAATAAAAAATAAATAAAAAGGGTAAAGCGGAACATCATGTTCCGCGGAAGACTTTTCACTATTTCCCCTATTTCAACTTTCCCCCCCCCCCCCCCCAATTATTCCAACAGCTCTATTTTTCAACGGCTCTTTTTTTTTTTTTTTTTTTATAAATAGCAAGTTTAAACCGTGTCTCTCATTTAATTATTATCTTCATCTAAATTTTATTCCAAACAGTTTCAACTCTCTCATTTAAATTATGAATTGATATTTTTTTTATAACTGCATTAATATATTTCCAAACAGTGTCTACTCTATAATATTTGTCATTTATATATTTGCATTCATTTTTTTTATAACTGCATTAATTTCCCCCCCCCCCCCCCCCAATTTTTTTACCAAAAAATATTATAAAATTTATATATTTGCATTAATATATTCGTGATTATTTTACAATGGTTCGAGGTCAAAATATGTCTCAACACGATGATGAAGTATTATGCACCGCATATGTAAATCAAACAAATGATGGTTTACGAGGAACTAATCGACCTAGCACATTATTTTGGGATGCGGTCGCCGAAGAATATAACACAACGACGGGTATCACGGAACGTCGGACAGGCATCAGCCTACAAACCCGGTACAGTAAAATTTCGAGGCACGTAATGTTATATGTTTCAAAATTGAAAGAAGCATCGATGACAAATCGTCCTAGTGGGACTGTTAACACAGATTGGGTAAAATAACTTTTACCTTTTGTAATTTATTTTAAATATTATTTCTTATCAATGAGTTGCTTGTGGAGTTAATAAATATACATTGTCGTATTTTCTCAGGTTACTGCAGCTAATCTAGCATTCCAGCGAGAGAACAAGGGAAAATCATTTAATTTTGAATCTTGTTACCAAATTTTAAAAGAACTCCACAAATTTCAACTTTCCCAAACTTTTTTAGACTCCCCTCAATTTCATTTTGATTCGCCAATGACGGGTGCGACAGATACTGAAGGAAGTCTGAATCCTGGGTTTCACGAAGGAAATTCCAAAGATGGGGCAGAAGTTGACATAGAAAGGCCTTATCCGAGGCCACCTGGAAGGAAAGAGATGAAGCAACGGGCTAAAGGAAAAGCGAAGGCTACAAACATTGAGGTGAATCGAGAAATACTGAATAGTTGCTCTTCATTCAATGAATCATTTGAGCGATCATGTCAGGCTGATCGTGTACGTGACGAAGAGGCCCGTTTGGGGCTAAACCATTCACTGCAACTAAAGGAGCGAAGTTTGGAGCTCAACGAACGCAGTATATTGGCTATGGAGAGGAAAGATGTGCGTGAACAAATATTGCTTGATCAACAAATTATGAGCACTGACACCTCAAACATGAATTCAATCCAGAAGGAGTACCATAAATACCTCGTGCTTAATATAATCAACAAAGCACGGCGCCAATCGGAATTTCCAAACTATCCACCACACGGGGGTCAATCTGGATTTTAAAATTTCTATGCTTCTGAGTATGTAACATGTTATTTATTTTTATCGTTTGATCTACTATGTAATATTATTTTATGGGTTGTGAAATGAATTTGTTTCAAATTTTCATACATAAACATCAGTTCGGTACAATATTAACGATACAACATTAATAATATAGATAACAACATAACAACATTAGAAAAGATACATAAATTGTGTAAAATCACACACTGATATTGGCAAACTTTTCCCAAACATGTTCAATGAGATCTGCACGTAGCTGTAAATGCTTCCTCTTGTCGTGCATGTGCATTGTCCTAGCCTCGATCGCATAATGTTGCTCAAGAGAGTTTCGAAACATAGGAACCGGGTCAGGCGGGAAGTCGTATTCCTCTCTCCAATCACAATCACGCCTCTCGTCTTCAACAATCATGTTGTGCATTACTATGCACGATTGCATAATAGATGATAATTTATCCTTGCTCCAGAGTTTTGTCGGCGTATGAATGAATGCGAACCTAAGTTGGAGGACACCAAACGCTCGTTCTACATCTTTTCTTGCCCCCTCTTGCACTTGAGCGAAAAGTTTTTCCTTCTGGTTGGTTGGCCTTTTAAAAGTTTGCACCAAACAGGCGGATAAATGCCATCCGCTAAAAAATACCCCATATCATATACGTTGTTATTTATCTCAAACTGGATTGGTGGAGTCTCATCGCGGACAAGATCAGAGAAAACTCTAGATCTGTTCAATACATTAATATCATTACAACTACCCGGCATCCCGAAAAATGACCTCCATATCCAAAGGTCATGTGATGCTACCGCCTCTAGTATAATTGTCGGTGACTTTTTATGTCCAGTATATTGCCCATGCCATTCGGTTGGACAATTTTTCCACTCCCAATGCATGCAGTCTATGCTCCCCAGCATTCCGGGGAATCCACGCGCCGCATTTTGTTCGGTAAGCCTTTGCACATCGAGAGCGGTAGGCTTTCTGTTATACTCCGGGCCAAATATCCCCACAATGGCAAGGGATAATCGCACCAATGCCTTCTGGGTTGTTGATTCTCCGATACATAGGTACTCTCCATTTATATCAGCAGAAGACCCATATGCTAACATTCGCAGAGCAGAAACGATTTTTTGATGCGAGGACAGGCCAAGACGACCAAGTGCATCTGGTTTTTGTATGAACCAGGAGTCGTAACTGCATACGGCATCATGAATACGTACATATAGGGATCGATTCATTCTAAAACGTCGCCGGAAATGGTAGTCTTTGTATACCGATGCTTCACCAAAGTAGTCGACGATTAGTCTATCATGGCCCACCTCTCTGGTCCGACATATCGTCCTCCTCGTTTGATCCTCCTGGGAATCACAAACTATGTTATGAAGGCCCATATTTTGAATTTTTTGCATATAGCGCATAGCTATTTTCTTTTTCTTTTTGGCGGTATTTGAATGGGCGATTTGCATGGCTTGTAATTCTTCGTATTCTTCGTATTCTTCGTATTCTTCCATTCTTCGTATTCTTCGTATTCTTTTTGGTATGACGTTTGATCAGTAAAGAGAATTTGAAGCTCTTCTATTAATAATATGTTGCAATATGTTGATGAACTGAAAGTATAATTGGTTGTAATATTTATAATAGGTGGACGATGTAGGACGGAATATCTAGAGCGGAAGATGTAGATCGGATAATCTAGAGCGGAAGATGTAGAGCGGATAATCTAGGGCGGAAGATGTAGAGCGGATAATCTAAGGCGGAAGATGTAGAGCGGATAATCTAGGGCGGAAGATGTGGTTAATTATACTGATATAAATGTGAATGGCCAGATTGAGTGCTAATGAGCACAATGTCATCTTACGAAGATGTAATTGATGAGTTCTTGGCTGAAGCGCTGATAGATTCATTTCCACGCGGTCTTTTTGGTTGTGAGATTAGCCAAGTTAATGACATACGAACCCCTTGGGAAATAATTGCCGACAAATATCATGAGTTGCTACCGAGGCATGAATATCAAAGCCCGCGAAACTTGATGGTTCGATGGTTGGAAATTAAAGACGACATCGAGGAATTTGATAACATTTTCATAAGGGTTGAACAAGATATTCAACCATTGGATGAGGAAGACGATCCATATAAGGAGGCAGTGAATGAATACATTCGCACGTTCGGTGAGAATTTTGAAGGCCTAATGACATGGTGTGCGTTGAGGAGAAATGCTTATTGGAAGGAGTTTTACTAGTTTTTCTTTCATCACCTTTACTATTCATGGTAATTTGAATCATTGGATGTTTATTAATATCTTGTTTATTGCTAAATTAAATGTAACGGAATCATTGCATGTTAATTTGTGAAATGAAGCTTCATACTGTGAACTGAATTTGCGTCAATCTGAACAATACAACATTAATAATAAAGATAACAACATAAATAACAACATTACAAAACATATTAATATTCATTATCGAAATCCCATTCTACATCATCCAAATTTACAGCATCAGACATGTCATAATTTTGCGTTGATGGACCAGGTTGGCTAGTATCTTCTTGGGCACCAATATCATCCATCTGCGGTCGATATACTGTGGTCGGAGGCCGGGGATCTTCTGTGGGGTTGTAAAATGCCGCGGTTGTACCACTAAAGAAATTAGGCGGGGGCGCAGTTCGCTCGTGAGATACACCCAACTCTTGGAGCTTCCTAGTAGCTATATCCAACTCATGACTCCAATAGTTAATAAGATGCATGGCTGCACCTAGAGCGGTGGCTCTCGATGATTGCCAATAATCTGAGAATTCCCGACTAGTAAATAAGAGGTCATCGTATGTGGGCAATTCTTCATCGACCGCAATCTTGTCTGGCCGTGGAACCGGAATCAATATGGGTACACCTACAGGACTGCAAAACGGTAGATCCCAAGTCATTTGGGGTAGAGTGGGATGTACCCGACCTATGGGAGTCTCATAAGCGCCAGGTGCCTGTGAAGGGACAGTCGGTATTTGTATGTGGTATGGAAGTGCGCTGGGACTTATGACATCCGTGTTGACTGCTCGATATAGGGGTGGCATTACAAGGCCTAGGGAGACTTGCTTCCAATAACGGTCATACATGGGTTGGGAAACAACAGATACACTGGGGTCCATCTCGTCAATAATAATTCCATGCCCATCATGGTGAAAGGGTATCCTCATCATTTGCGACGGAGGGTCATTTGGTATGCAAATATCACCGGTGATCTGTCGCCTGCATCGATCACCCAAGTAATATACCCCACCATATTGAGGATCCATAAGAACGCATCGTTTCAGCGATATGTACTTCGCATGTTGAACGTAGGCATACATCTCCACAGTAGACCCCGAGTAAGGTAGCCAATTGATTGAACCTGGCGATCGCATTTCAATCTGACTCTGGGCTGTGGGAAAATTATATTGGATTGACCCCTTTGTCTCCTTACGATTTAACCGATTTTCTTTCTTCCATCGATTAATCCTAGGCCAGCAGTCACCTGTATCTTCCCTCAATAAGGGACACGCCCGCTGTATATATTCGAACCCGAAAAACTGCAATACAAAAATGATTATTATTAAACCATAAATTTTTGATATAAAACATATAATATCAATTTTTTACACTTACCAATATGAGTTGCCAAAAACAATTCATAGAGTCTACGCGACATCTTGACAAGAGATGGAGAGAGTAGTATATGCGAGCTAGAATTGCAGAACCCCAATCGTATGATCCCACAATCTCCAAATCCTCCAAAGCAGCCAACCAACCTATAGGAACGCTGTCTCTTGCGGTCGGGAAAAATATATGTCCCACACAAAAAAATAAAAATACCCTAGCAATGTCTTGAGGCCCAACAATGACAGTATTTAACTTTATGGCCTCGAACCACTTATTTAAGCTCGACACTTTCACGCCACATGAATCACTGCAATTTGGTTCGATGCCGGGAAAGTATCTATGTATAATGTCAGCCCGTATTTGAGTTTTTCCGTCAATTACAATCAAGTATTTTCTGTCACTCATTGGTACCATAGGACCGCTTCCGATAGGAATACCTGCAAGATGGGAAGGATAACAATCAGTTGTAAATTTAATTAATGTACTAATCAATGTTAATATTGAATTTATTTTTTATATGCAGAAACTAACCAGTCAAAATCGTAAAATCATAAGGAGTAATGGTGAGTTCCCCGGTTGGTAGTTGGAACGTGTTGGTTATGTCCCACCAACGCTCACCGAGCGCTTGTACCAATCCCCAACTTGTCTTTGGAATTTGAGCATCCAACAAATCTCCCCAACCGCTACGGTGTATAAACTGTATAACCTCAGGATATGTTTTTAAATATTTATAAGTGGCCCTAAGACTATGCCAATTGCCACGCATCTTTATTGAGTTCCCGTTTGTGGCCGTGTCCGGAGAAGGTTTAATGTGATCTCCGTCGTCCACTATACGCCTATAGTTCTCAAAAACTATAGGTCGCTCGGTAGTAGTAGTTTCGGCCTGTCGACTACCTTCTCCCATTTTTCGAGACTTTCTACCCCCAACAGCCCGTCTAAATTTCTTTCCAATTTGTTCCATTATCAACACTGCAATTTAAGAAATCTGTACAAAAATATAACATATTATTATTTAAATAAAATAACAACACATATAATTTATTATAAAATATAACGAATCGATAATTTATTAAATAATTTTTTATACACATTCACTATTTTTTTTATAAACATCCACTTAAATAGTTTCTTAAAAACATAAACATAAAATAAACAGAACCAAACCGTTTAATATATACTAAATTTACTAAATTTACACATCAGCTAATTACTAAATTTTTTATACACATCAGCTAATTACTAAATTTACATGATAATTACTAAAAACGTAATAAATACGACAATTACAAATACACAACTAGATATTATTTAAAAAACATAAAAGGGAGATATTATTTAAAAAATATAAAAACATATTATTTTTGTGAATTCACTTAAATAATTTGTTAAATATAGGACCCTAAAAAAACCTAACATTGAATTAAACATTTACTATTTTATTTACTATAACAAATATAGCAGACAAATATATCACAAATAATTCCATATTTCATATATCACAAAAAACCTAACATATTTCACTTATATGAAATTATTTCACAAATATTATTTATAAATAATATTTATAAATAATTAGTGATATTCTTTATAAATAATTTACAAAAAAATAATTTACAAAAAATAATTTACAACTAAATAATTTACAAAAAAAAATAAACAGAGGATTTACCTTGTATAATTGCCGGATTAGTTACTGATGTTATTTTTTTGGATGTGATAAAGATTATTTACCGTGGTAGGATTTATATAGTCTTTGATTTAATTTGAGTAGGTGAAATATAGGTGGGAGTTGAGGATATTAATTCAGGGGCGAAGACTGAAGGGTTTAAGAGATTTGGGGTGAAAAATGGAAATTGGGAAAACCTTACGCGGAACATGATGTTCCGCGCAAGGTTTGGATTATTAGTGACCAAAACGACGTCGTTTTGGCAGTAACCGGCGTCGTTTTGGCTTATTTCTGTTTTTTTTTTTTTTTTACCCTTTTCAAATCATGGCGCGTAGCAGTTTTCTTCCTTTCTGTACTGCAAAATTAGACTACTCAATTCCAAATTTGAGGTACCCATAAGGGTTGCTCTTATACATTTTCCTTCAAAAGCTTCTAGTAAAGACCACGTGTACCAAAACCGAAGCTTATAAATTAATTTTATACTTTGTATAGATTAGAGAAATCTTTTGAATGTGGGTTTCCTTGAAATAATGTGGTAACAAAATAAAACTATGTTTGTGTGAAAGAAAGGTTTACGTTTTTTCTTTTGTTTTGCCTTAAAATAACAATATAATTTCTAAAAATGGTCATTAGCTAATAAATCCTTTAAAAGTCTATTTATATATGATCAGTTCAAGGAATAATTTTATTGATATCTTAATCCATAAACTTTTTAATTAATTAATGATTAGTCCAAACGATATAATTATATTTATTAATGTAGATATAATTACACTTATTAATGTAAGTTCAATTGCAATTGTAACTCGGAGTAACTGTACTTATATTAATATGTGTAATTGTATTTATATTAATAATTATGATGCACGTGAACTTATTTAAAAAAACTATTATAACTTGTTCTTATCATTAATTTATAAAGAGTCTAAGAATTTATTACCATGTTTTCTTCCTAAAAATAATATATAAATTTATGTGAAACAACTTTATTTGACTTATTAATAGCGAAATGATCCAAGTATATGTATGAATACCAGGGCCGACTCTATAGTTTTCGGGGAGTTAGGTGAAAAACCAAAAGCGGGGCCTTTTTACATAGAAAAATCAAATTAAAAAATATGTGTTCTCCCATTTTTCGATGAAAAACAAATTTTAATATACCAAACCAAAATTACCATTTGCACCACTCGGTACAACCTAACGTAAACCAAAATCGAGTCATGCAGCTTGCGATAAAATCGTTTTTTTTCCGTAAATTCCGAAATAACAAAAAGAAATCATCAAGTATATATCTGAACAATGACCAAACTAATTAAAAGCTCAAATTTGAAAAATAACAATAGGTACCCTCATTAAAGCTTGCCCAACTACTATTTGAACATATCAAAACTTTCAAAAAATAAAGAACTTTGAAAAACTATATTAGACTACATTTTTTTTTATTTAGTCAATTTTTTTTACGAAAATAATAATGTTTACCAAATGATAGAAATAACTTAATTTTTCAAAAAAAAAAAAAAAAAAATCTAGGGTGAGCATCATTTTATCTGTCAATTTTTTCTACTAAAATAACAATGTGCACCAAACTTTAGATTCAAAGTCTGCTAACTATTTTAGTCACTTAGATTTAAAGATGACAAACAAAGTTATTTATAAGAATGGCTTGGAAGGAGATTCCTAAATCCAACCAATGTGGGACTTCACCAAAGCACTAAAAGATCAATTTTTTTATCATTTGGTCTATGGTTAAAACAAATTAATGGACGATTTTTTTAAGGGATCATTTTTTATGGGTTATTAATATTTCAGGATACCCCTAAAAAAATTGTAGTTCAAAATGAATTGTTTTGTTATTTTAAAAAAACGGTCAAAAAACTATTTATAAACGGACAATTTTTTTATCTAATTGAAGCTAAACATTATTTTCAGTTTTTTTCACCTAATTGATAATATAAATCAACAAATTTTGCGAGTGGACGTGTTAAAAGTGGGTGGTTGAGTGTGTTAAAAGTGCGTGAAGTTTTGTGAGTTTAGTATTTGAGTCGGTTTAGACTTTTTGGAAAACCCTTTGTAGTGGTAAAATGTTTAGTATTCTAGTGGGTTTATTTTTTGAAGCGTCGTTTTAAGTGATAAACTCTAAAAGAAATTCGTTACATTTTTTTATACCTAATTTTTTTTATTACTATTTTTTTTAAATTTCGATGCTCCTAGGGCCTTAGGCGACAGTCTAATTAGCCTATGCCTAGAGTCTGCCTTGATTAATACCCACAAGAAATTGTTTATAATTACTAAGAGGATAAATTTATAAATATGTATATTGCCTTTAATATAATCTTGTTTACTCAATGAAGACTAAATGGCGTGAAAGTGTTGACATGACATGCATACCAAAAATGCTATAGCATACATATTTATTTAGTTGGACAAAGTATACCGCAACAACCAAGCTTTATTTTTGTTCCAAGTTTGAACAAGGTGAGTGACGTGAGCCACTCAACAAACCCAACGTGTACTCCATCTTGCTTTAACGTTCATTTGTCGCACGGGAATCCAGTGACATTTAAGTACTGGAAAAACGGAACGCCCTTTACCCGCTCGTGGTTACTTTTACTATATGTATTTAATGGATATTTGGTCAATTTTAGCCTCACCTACTTTATGCTATATGCTAATGATACATTTAATCATTTTTAGCTTCATGATCTAGCAAATAAAAGATTGAAAGTTTACCTAAATTATATTAATGTGCCATTTTGTAGTTTCTTGAAAATTACTGTAATTTTCTTATAAATATTTAAGTGTAATAGAAGATTTTGAAATTTAGATTAACATTAATTTACCCTCTTTCTCAATACAATGTTGTAAGTATTCAATTACATCTCATAAACAAACATTTATAGGTTAGAAATTACCTTTGCACAAAAGAAGTACGTAATTTGAGAAAAAAGTAATTCAAATTTTAAAAATATAAAAGTTAAACTAATTGTAGTCTATATTGTGTAAATTTCACTAAACTCATTAAATTATCTTAAGTTTACGTGTCACCCCCTTGTCTAAAAAATCCGATAAAACTGTCCCCTAAAATTTTGACCAGATGCAACTTGCACGATAAAGTTTTTAGGATTTTGAGTTGCAAAATGTCTAAAATGCTCCTAATGTTGTTTCAATTTTTTGAAATTATCAAAAAGTCGTCACAAAAAAAATAAATAAATAAAGAAGAAGACCCTCTCAAAAATCAAACACACTTGCTAAAAAAATTAAACACAAGCCTAAACAAAATCATACTTCAACACACAAAAAAAAATCGATTAAACACAAAATCAATTCAACCCCAGATGTCGGCGCACACCCCAAACCGATTCGCCCACCCAAACCTTCATCTACCATTGAAGGTGAAGATGGGGAGAAGTATAAAGAAGAAGGAAGAAGTGGAGAAAGAAGACAAAGACAAAAATGTCACTCTCTTCAAATAGCTGCTCGAATTGTGGTTTGTTTGGATTTGATTAGAGTTATTTGTGCGCTCTTTAGGTTTTTCATAGATGTACAACCATATACATCGATTTTGGTGTGGATTCGATTGCTTTTAAGTAATTTGAATTGATTTGTTGAATCTATTTTCACGTTTAATTTGTTGTCATAATATTTTAATTGACTGCATTTATTATGTTTCCAAATATTGAATTAATTTTCAATTACATTTCCTTATCGTTGAATGGTCTGTATCACTTATACATTGGTATAATCGATTTTATGTTTTTTTTGTGTTGTTGTTCTGTGTGTGTTTAATTGTGTGCATGTTTGTTTGATTTTGAATAAGTTATTTTTTATTTGGGTTGTGTTTGATAGATGAAATTTTGGTTATTTAAAAAGTTTTGAACAACATAAGGGACATTTTATTTTTCAACCTCAAACCCTAAAAACTAGATATTTTGTGTTAGTTACAACTAGACCCGACAATTGGATGGTTGTGGGCGAATGTGGGATTAGAACTGGACATAGGTTGCTTTTGGGCTGGTTAGACACTATTTGAGGCCATATGCGAGTCAGATTTGGATCGGGTTTGTACTGGTCAATTTTGGACAAAATAATTTTCTTTTTTTCTACCCTTTCTTTCTTATACCAGCTATGAACCAAAAAATGGAACTAGATCCAAAAGAAGTATGAGACCAAAACTTTCTTGCGATGACTATGAGAAAGAGAAAGAGAAAGAGAAAGAGAAAGAGAAAGGGAAAGATTTATGCGGTGATCAGATTTAGGGATATAAAATAAAGGGTTCTTTATAATGCACAACTTCTGACGCGCCAATGACCAAAAAGAATGATTACTCCCTCAAGTACTTATGGACTTGAGGTTAGCGTACCATTTGAGAGGAAGATATTTCAAATCCAACTTTTCTTACTTAGTATGGATCATACAGGTTTTAGGTTATGCCATTTGGGATAATCAGAGCTTTAGTAGTGTTTATGGACATATAAGAGTTTTTATTGTCTTCAATGATGACATCCTAGTTTACACACGAACCAAGGTTGAGCATGCACTATATTTGAGAGTTTTTCTATAAAGTTTAGGGGAGCATCAGTGTATCCTGAGTTCTTTAGGTATTGGTTCTAATTATAAGAAGTTCATTTTTGGGGAAAGGTGATTTATGAGATTAGGATTTAAATGGATCCTCGTAAAATGTTATTAATTTTAGGTTTCGGGCGTCCTAAAATATCAATAAAGGTTTAGAGTTTTCTTAGAGTAGAAGGTTACTACCGAAGGTTTATTCAGGGCTTCTCAAAGATTATAGGACCACTAATGCACTTAATAAGGAAGGGAGTACCTTTAGTTTAAGATGAGCACTTCCAGACAAAATTTGAGGAGATGAAGAGTAAGTTGATCTTGGTGTCGTTACCTGTATTGCCTCGTAGTGGAGTGGACTACTAGGTATAGATAAATGCTATGCCATAAGTACTTGAGGGAGTAATCATGCAAGAATACAAGCCTATAAATTATGCCTCTTATAAGCTTAAGGTTCACAAGATAAATTACCTCACTTACGGTATACAATATAATGCAGTAGTTTTTGCCTTATGGATTCTAAGACTCTACCTTATAAGGGAGAGGTACAAGTTGTTCACAAATTATAAGAGTATTTAGTACATGTCCCCTCAGTGGGAATTAAACATGAGGCGGGACCATGGGTTAGAGTTTGTGAAGGATATTCAATCTACTATTCAGTATCATCCCGACAAGGGGCATGTGGTGGAAGATGCCTTGAGACATAAATCGATGGTAACTTTATATGTGCTTTAGTTGTCAGAGTGAATTTCACTCAAGAAAATAGATAAGAGAATCGAGGCTTTGTGGAGTCTTAACAGTGACTCCATACAAGGCCATTCAGGTAGTGAAGGCCCAAGTTGTGGATTCTTCATGTTAGAAGAAAATGCATTGATTATTGGCAGGAGGTGTGTCATTCTATTTTATTAGATAAATGGGGGACTTCAATTACAAGGAAGGTTAGAAGTGCTTGATGATGCAAAGCTACATAGGGAAATATTGACAAAGGCTCATGATTCGAGATTTATTATGTATCTTGGTGGTGACAAGATGTACCAGGACATGAGATAATAATATTGGTGGATAGGAATGAAGAAGGACATCATATAGTTCATGTCTAATTATACCAATTTTCAATTAATGAAGGTGGAGAACTAGAGGCTACCAAGTACATGATAACCAATTAAGGTCCCAGTGTGGAGGTGAGAAAGCATCTTCATGGACTTCACATATAGGGTTTCTGACATCGTAGTAAGGACATGATGACATTTAGGTCATTGTGGACAGAATGACTAAAGTGGCACATTTTCTTTATGTTCGAACAAACTACACTACAGAGCAGTGTAAACAACTCTTTATTACAAAAGTTGTGTGACTATATGGGGTATAATTGGAAATAGTTTTCCATAGGCACCATATCTTTATATACCACTTTTAAAGTTGTTTCTAAGAGATGATAGGAGTTTTGTTTAAGTACTTTTTATCCCCTATAGTTTTCAAGGACTTGGAGATACATATTCCATCTCATATTCTCCACTTGGTTCATCCTCACATGGATGATACGCTAAAAAATCTGCCAAAGCTTAGTGTTTTTATCGCTTATGAGGTACATAGTTGAGGCAAAATTCAGATAGATACAGTACCCATCTACTAATTATATTTCTTAAAATAAGTCTTGTCAGTATGTATTTAATCAAATCAAACTTCGAAATGCCATAAACCTCTCTTGGAAGCAAATAGTATCTTAACTTCATACCTACATTCACAACCATTTAAAACCCTATTAACGTAATAAATAGCTTGATCCTTATCACTCTCATAATATTGAGCCAGTAGTACTCTAAAGGATGCACGAGAGGCTGAAATGTATACCTTAAATGGCCTATATTCCCTAGGTGGATCCAAAAGAAGTAGCCTGACTAGGTATCTCTTGAGTGGTTAGGAATCCTCCTCAAACTCTTCTTTCTAGTCCATATCATCTTGGTCTTTTAGCTTCAAGAAAGAGAAAAATACTTTAGTCTTTCCCTCAGCATTAGAAATAAATCTTTGAATAATATTAACTTGTCCTAAAAACTTTTGTAATTTGTATTTTATTTTTGGGGGCTTTGCATTCAATGATAGCCTTAGCCTTATTCTAATCGACCCGAATTCCTTTTTGACGCACCAAATACCTAAGGAAATTTCCTACAAAAACTCCAAAGGTATATTTTAAATGGTTCATTTTAAGTTGATATAACCTCATTCTTTCAAAAGATTTCATAAGGTGTGTTATATGATCAGTTAACTTCATAATTATATCATCAATATAACACTACCAAAAATTTCGAATCATATCATAAAAATAGTGTCCATTCCCCTTTGGTATGTGGCCCCTGCATTCATTAATCCAAATGGCCTTTTAATCCATTTGAAGGTCCCCAAATTACCAAGACATTATGCTCATGTTCTTTAACTATTCAGATCTTGTTATAGCCAGAATGACCATCCATCATAGACATGATAGGATTACCTATTGACCTATAGACCAATAAATCTAGTACTGAAATTGGATATTCATCCTTAGTAGTGGATGCATTAAGATTTCTAAAATCAATGCATGCTTTTAATATGCCATTTTTCTCAACTACCGACACTGTATTAGAGATCCATTCAGCATACAGGTGCAAGTACACTTTTTAATCCCATGAAATTTTTAATTGGCTTAATTTTTTAACAATAGGCCCAAATACACTCGGGCCATTGCACACATTAAACATTATCCTAAAAATATTTTTAAAGAATTTGAAAATCAATCATTCTATTTTTAAAACCCTAATTCTAATTTTTATAACATATTCCTTATTTATATTCATACATCATATATGCATTTTATACTCA
Organism: Sambucus nigra; assembly: GCA_949130495.1. Classification (NCBI taxonomy): domain Eukaryota; kingdom Viridiplantae; phylum Streptophyta; class Magnoliopsida; order Dipsacales; family Adoxaceae; genus Sambucus; species Sambucus nigra. The sequence continues at coordinate 643,421,670 of OX422207.1, read as the reverse complement.
AATATTTTTAATATTATAGATTTATTAATATTATAATTTTTTGTATTTTTAAAATCAACTTTCATATTTTGTATGATTTTTTGGAATTTTGAAATGTTGATTTAAACATTTAAAAAGAAACAAAATTAACATCATGTACCCTCACCGACCCCTATCATGCTTAATGCCTAGTCTGCCCTTAGATGCCATTGGTTGTTTACCTCTTTACCCTTATTTATTAGGAAATTACTCTTTTACCCGAGCCATTCCTTCCCCTTTATAAATAGAGGACTTAGGGTTCATGTTTTAGGATCGAGAAAAATTTCTAAAATCAATCCAAACGCTGCCAGAATTTCCTTAGACCTCTCTCTCTAAACTTATTCAAATCTTATATCTGTTTGAGAGATTTCCTGAAATTTTTTCTAAACATGTCGTATCCTACAAATCTTACAACATGAATTCATGTGAGGATGAGTGTTTAGATTTTGGGTTTGGAAGTTTGATAGTTTTCTAATATTGAACGTTTGAAGCTTTGTCGGAGTTTGTGATTTGAAGGCTATCCTATTTAAATTTTGGTTTGCTTTTGAACTACTAGGGTATATTTTCTAACTCCTTTTCACACACACACACACACACACACACACACACACACACACACACACACATATATATATATATATATATATATATATATATGCTGCTTGTAAGTGATGTGGTGACAATTATTATGCAACACAAACAGATAAGAGAAAGACAATCACCAAGTAGGAAACATGAATGCAAAATGACAATCACACAACAAAGGATGTATGTGGTTCAATAAAGGAGTGCTTACGTCCACGGTGGTGCAGTCGATGTTATTTTTATATACTCCGGAGAGTGATTACAGAGAATACAATTTGTCCTTCTGCCCCGGACCTAGGGTTTAATATATACATGTACATTTAAATGAGTGGGGGTGATGGGTTCCCCCTCGTCTTCCATCTCTACTATAACTTCCCTTCATGGGAACGTGGGAAGAGACCGGATCAAAATAAGAGATGGGGGGCCTGGACTTTGGGCCGCCAGAATTGGGTTACTCGTCCATGCCCATGGTCTTAATTTTGGGTATCCACAATTGCACCTAAGTTTGTTGGGCCATGTTCATGGGCTCAATAAATTTAAATGATTAGCCATAATGGCTTTTTTGCAATTCTTTAAAAACTGTGAAGCTGATTCTGGCGGCACCCACTTCGTATCTTGTGCACTATGATTAGCAGAATTTGAAGGTTTGTTGGAATAGCCACTTTTCTACCGTCGCTTCAGTCTTTCCAGCATTCTTCTATTTTCTGTGAGCTCTAGCACTTCGTAGCTTCTTCTCTCAATCTCCATTCTCATCGCTTCCTAGTTGTTCGGGCTCGTGCTTCTTCATCGCTTGAATCGATCTTCTATTTTGTAAGTTTTATGTGCCTTTTCTTTGTACTTTCTCTTTAAGTTTGTAGCTTTTCTAGGGTTTTCCAATGGCGAAGATTGGGAATAGGTCGATCTCTGAATTTAGGAAGTTTTATAACGTCCCTGATTGGGTAGATATTGAGTGTCGCGCTTCCCCTCCTAGAAACGTTAGAAAGATAGATGATGCCCACTGGATCCATATTTTGTTTCTTTCCCAGGGGGGACTCGCCTTTCCTCCCAATGATTTGTTCTTGAATTTTTTTGGCTATTTCAATATTGTTCCTGCACAATGCTCGCCCAATGTGTGGAAAATAGTTAATGGCATACATCGAATAAATCAGTTGTATGGTACTAGGTTAGGACTCGTCGAGGTCTGTTTTTGTTATTCCTTCTCTCGAACTAGCTCTGGGGTTCTTTATCTCAAAGCGAGGATCCCTGACAGGGTATTGGTAGTAAACCTACCTGATTCCCATAAGGACTATTGGCAAGAAGGCTTCTTTGCTAAAAACTGGCAGTTTTCTCCCCAATTTGAGGGGTTGAGATCTGAGAGATTCACTGTTCCCTTTTATGGGGAAGAATACATAGGTAAACATTGCTCTGTTGCTTCGATTTATGTTGATTTGTGATCCTTCTTATTCTTCTATGTTCTTCTTTTACAGCGAGGTCAAAGAACTTGGAACCTGCTCTCAGCGAGGTTCGTCTTTCGAAATTTATAAAGGCTTGGAATATCAGGGAGCCTTTGGGTGACGGAGAGCATCCCAGATCTGCTGCTTTTTTGCTCGAGTACAAGAATGTTGGATCCAGCTTCATAGCAAGGCCTGTGGACAGTATCCCAGAGTTTGACTTATTCGAAAAGACTGCTGTGGGTCCTATCCAGTTGGACAAGGAAGAGAGCAGCTCTGAGAGTGACATTGTAGGAGCTGTAAGTGATTTGCGGGGAGAGAGCTCCCGCAGTAGTAGTTCCTCTGATCGTAGGGAGGTTTCTGAAGCTCGAGGGTCGTCGAGCACTTCTAGCAGTTCGAGCTAGGAGATGGTTCCTTCAAGGAAGAACTTAATCAGGTATGATGATGATGAGGACCAAGTGCTTCTTGCACAAAGGTCAAAGAAGCAAAAATATAATTCTAGGGCTGTGGTTACTGGTTCCCAGTCTTCTGCCCAAGAGCAGGAGAGAAAGAGGAAGGAAGAGGAGCAAGTGAGGGAGAGAGAGAGAAAAAAGGAAGAAGAGAAGAAGAAGACGGAGGAGATGAGGAGATGAGGAGGGCAGAGGAGAGGAAGAAGAAAAAGAACGAGAGAGAAGAGGAGAAGAGGTGGGCTGAAGCGAGAGGATGAAGGCCGGGCAGGCCTTGGTACCAGTATTTGCGTTACCCGAGGGGACTTCTATTGTAATTTTCCCACAGTTGGCCCCCACTTTGCTCGAGAGAGCTGTCCTCCCAGCTGATCGTCAAAGGGCGGTAGGGTCTGAGAAATTGGCCCTTTAGGCTAGTCAAAGGCTAGCTTTGGAATGGTTTTTCCCTTTTCTCCCATATTTTTATGAACTTCATCATTTCCCTCTTTTAACATCTTCTTCTTTCTGCAGTTTGTTACTGACTTCGCCGTACTGTATCGGTTACGCGATGAGATGGTGAAGAAAAATAGCGAGCTGGAGAAGGAAAACATTGCCTTGAAGCTAAAGGGTAAAGAGATCGAGGTTAGTTTTAAATTCGTGGACTCTGCTTGGATTTCATCTGACCTGGCTCTTGCTATTGCCAACAAGGAGAAAGACGCCGCGGTCCAGGATCTGAAGGAGCTGAGGCAGGCCTATGACTTGGTTTGCTCGAGCAAACTTAATATTGTGGAGGAGAACCGGGTTCTCTCGGAAGAGCTGATGAAGAAGGAGTCTGAGGTTGTTACTGCCAAGGAGGACTCCTATAATTCTAGTTGGGCTGCAGCATACGAGGATGCTGAAGCTCAGATAGGCTATATTAGCCGTCTGAACTTTAAGAAGGGATGGAACAAGACCCTTATAGCTGCTGGAGTGGATGTTGCATCTCCCCTTTTTGACGAGCATGACCTAGGGCCAAGGCCAGTCGTAGATGAGGACCCTGTCCTAGCCGTTAAAGGCTCTGATCCTGTTCCTCAAGTAACCCCTGCTGACGTTTCTCTTGTTGAGGCGACAGAGATCACCCCTGCCGAGGGCAGTGCTCCTGTTGATGCCGATAAGGGGAAAGGGCCATCAACCTCTGGGCCACCTGAGGTCGCTAATTAGTTACCTGCTAGGATTGCTTTGTATTTTTAGTTTTTTCTGTCTGTAAACTTTCTTTTTTTTGTTCGATGTAATTTCAACCTTCATTAATGAAAAAGGCTTTTATTTCTCTGTACACTGATATGTCTTCTTATCTCCCTTGTCTTCTCATTGTTTGTAGTCGATTAATGTTGATGATTACATTCCTGCTACTTCTCAATTGGGCAGGACCCTTGGTCCTAATGCAAGTCCTGAGGTTCTCCAGGCCTTCGTTAGACTTTGCAAATCCCTTCGGTCTAGGAAACAGAAGTATAAGGAGCAATCTGAACTTGTGGCTAAGCTAAAGGACAGGCTCCAGGAGATGGAAGAGGTTGGGGCTTCAGTGCAAGAAGAAGTGAATACGCTGAGAGCAAAGATTCTTAATGCTTTTGAGATCAGCCAGGTTGGTGAGATGCTTCATCAAGAGAATGAGGTTTTGAGGAGAGAGGTCTCACGACTTAAGGAGCATGCGCCGAGCACTGCTCCAGCAGTATTACAGGGTTCCTCGTCATCGTGATCCAGAGCTGGTCTGAGTGATATTCCTCCTGTGCCGTGGGATTCTTCATCGGCGCGAGCTGGCAGGAGCACCAGGAGCCGAGACAGGGAAATGGAAGAGCTTCGCGAGAGGGAGATGGATGAGTTTCGTGGCGACGTCCGTTGAGCATATGTGATCGCTGCTGGGCTTCAGAGGGATGTCACTCGATTGCGGAACTTGTTCAAAAAAGGTCCTTAGCAAGTGTGGTCTGATGGCTACGACCAGGGCTAGTCAGATGCTCCCACAAAGTTGACAGAGCTCGAAGAGCTTTCCTTTGTTAGGGGTTGGCTGATTGCTTTGAAGGAGCTGCAAGTCCCGAGGAACTCGATGCTTTGGTATCGCCATGAGATTTCCCCCTCTATCCTGATGCCTAACCCCTTCAGGAGGGATGATCGATGGATCCCCATCGATGCCATCCCTTGGCAATTATTGGAGTCAAATGCGAATGAGGTTGAGTAAGAGTTAGCTCCTGCTCCTGATGACGGACGAAGAGCTCGAGTGGCTGATTATCTCGCTCAGAGGCCTTACTCCCATTGAGACTTTGCCAGTTTTTTTTTTTTGTATATTTAGTAATGTAAATGTTTTGGGCGAGCTCGCCGACTAAACATGTATTACCATTGTTGTAAATATGATAAATTAATGAAAAGTTTGTGTTTTGGGAAATTTTGCCGACTAAACATGTGCATCATATTCTTCATATTTTTGCTGCTCTATGATCTTCTAATTTTGTTTTGTCATGCAAGTGTCCTCCCAGTCCAGTATCATACCGAGATACCATTGTGCACCACTTTACCTTTTAGGTCGTGTCGTCACACTCCCTTAGGCCTAAGTGGGGCAATTGGCGAGGACACACCTGGTGTTGGATGCTTTATCCGATCAGGGTTTTACTTAACCGAAGTAGGTTTGATGACCAGTATAAAATTTGGTCATATTGCCTAAGGATCCCCTGTAGGGCTTTATATATTGCCAGGGGCAATGCTAAGAGGTCCTTCGTGTTTCATAACGATGACCTGAGGAGGGATATTTCCCTGCTATAGTGTAGTGATCAATGTCCCTGTTATTTGGAAAAGATGTGCGATAAATACAGCTGTTACTCATCAGAATGTAACCAATTAAATAACTTTCATTAATTATAAGGGAAATGATCTTCTAGCTTCATAACAAAAGAATAAAAGAAAGATCTAGAAATAGAATCTCTTGAGATTGGTTGCGTTCCATGCTCGTGGTATTTCTCTGCCTTTCATTGTTTCCAAGTGATAGGCGCCCTGCAGATCGTCTCTGGTTACTTTAAAGGGTCCTTCCCAGTTGGGGCCTAGCTTGCCGTCTGATGGTTTTACTGCGCTGCCCAGGACTTTCCTTAGAACATAGTCCCCAATTCGGAATGCCCTCGGGTTAACCCTTCTGTTGTAATGCCTCGCGAGCTGTTACTGGTAGCTCGCTAGTTTTACTAGGGCTAGCTCTCGGCGCTCGTCGGCTAGGTCGAGCTCAGCGAGCAATGCTACATCATTATGGCCTTGGTCGACAAGGTTGTACCTCATTGTCGGCAAACCTGCTTCGAGTGGGATGACTGCTTCCATGCCGTATGTCAGCGAAAATGGGATTTCTCCTATTGCTCGCCGAGGAGTGGTTCGATATGCCCATAGGATGTGAGGTAATTCATTTACCCATGCGCCTTTGTCTCGCTCCAATCGCTTCTTTAATCCATCAATAACAGTTTTGTTGGAAGCCTCAGCTTGGCCATTGCTCTAAGGGTAGGCTATCGAACTGAAGTGGTGTCTGATACCGTGTTCATTATAGAAGTTCTGAAAGGAGCTGCTTTCGAACTGTGTTCCATTATCGGTGATGATGGTCCTAGGGATGCCAAAACGAGTGATTATATTCCTTCATATGAACCTCATCATATCAGCGTCTCGAATGTTCGCCAGGGGTTCCGCCTCGATCCATTTGGTGAAGTAGTCAGTTGCAACCAATAGATATTTGCGATTGTCCCTGGCGGTAGGTAGCGGTCCCATGATGTCCATTCCCCATTGGGCGAATGGCCATGGGTTGGATAGGGATTTTAGATCGCTGGCGGGTTCATGGACCATAGGAGCGTGAAGTTGGCATTTCAGGCATTTGCGAACATATACCGTAGAGTCCCTTTGCATATATGACCACCAGTAGCCTTCCTTCATTGCTCGAAAGGCTAGAGATCTTCCTCCGATATGTCTTCCACAGACTCCTTCGTGAAACATGTGTAGCACTTGCTCGACATCTCCTGGATGGACGCATTGGAGGTAGGGACCGGAGAAGGATTTCTTATACAAGTTGCCTTCTGGGGATAATTGAAAGCGAGAAGCTTTGACCCTTATCTGGTGGGCAGTTTTTTTATCACCCGGGAGCGTGCCATCCTTTAAATAATCCCTTAAGGGGTCCATCCATCTGGGGGCTTATCCCACCTGGAGTACCTGGTCGACGTTTGGTGGCTTGCTGTTGCGATTGATGCTCGGGTGAGTGAGGAAATCAATGGGGATGGTTCTTTTTAGGTCGGAGTCAATTGCCAAACTCAGGACTGCTAGGGCGTCAACGTGACTATTTTGCCCCCTAGGAAACTGCTGGACGTTGATTTCTTCAAAGCTCGAAATTAGTTTTTTCACTAATGTGAGATAAGTTTCCATCCTTTCATCTTTTGCATTGTAATCTCCGCTTATCTGATTGGAAACTAGTTGCGAATAGCCGAACACCTGTAAATGTTTTGCTCCCAGAGTGTGCGCTTTTTGGAGGCCGACTATTAGGGCTTCGTACTCCGCTTCGTTGTTAGAGGCTGCAAATCCAAGCCTGATTCCTTGTTTAAGGATTGTATTTTTTGGAGTAATGAGGACAATGCCTACCCCTGCCCCCTTCGAGTTGGAGTCTCCATCAACAAACAATTTCCAGGTTTCCTCTATTGCTTATTGGTCAGAGGGTTCCTCGCCCATGAATTCGGCTATGAAATTAACGAGGATCTGACCCTTGACAGCTGTCCTTGGTTGAAATTGGATGTCAAATCGATCGATCTCGACTGACCACTTAGACAATCTTCCCGACAAATCCGCTTTCCTTAGGATTGCCTTAAGGAGATGCGATGTAAGGACGATGATAGTATGAGCTTCGAAATAATGCTCCAGCTTCCTCGAGGATACTACTAGTGCAAAGGCGAGCTTCTCTAATTGTAGGTACCTTTGCTCGGCGTCCAGTAAGGTTTTGCTCGCGTAATAAATGGGGTGCTGGATTACTGCAACCTCGCATATTAGCGTAGAGCTGACAGTGTGATGGAACACGGAGAGGTATAGGTACAAAGAATTTGTCTGTTGTGGTATGACGAGCAGCGGTGGAGAGCTTAAGTAAAACTGGAGCTCGATCAATGCTTGCGAGCAGTCTGGGCTCCATTCTACTGTCTTGTTTCCCTTTAGAAGCTGGAATAAAGGCTTGCACTTCTCAGAAGACTTAGAGATGAAACGATTTAAGGAAAAGAGCATACCAGTGAGCTTTTGTACGTCTCGAATTGTGCGAGGGGGTTGTACCCTCCTAATGGCATCGATCTGGTCTGGGTTAGTTTCTATGCCTCTCTTACTGACCAAGTACCCAAGAAATTTTCCTGATTGGACACCGAAAGAACACTTGCTTGCATTAAGTTTCTTTCGGTACTTCTTGAGGATTTCGAAGGTGTTTGACAGGTCTGAGAGGTGATTCTCCTTCTTCTTGCATTTAACGAGCATGTCATCGATGTAGACCTCCATGGTGTCTCCCATCTGATCTTTGAACATCTTGGTAACCAGTCGCTGATATATTGCCCCTACATTCTTGAGCCCAAAGGGCATGACTTTGTAGCAGTATAACCCAACTGTAGTGATGATCACTATTTTGTCCTAGTCTGGGGCATATAAGGGGATTTGGTGATACCCAGAGTATGCGTCCAGGAAACTCATTCGCTCGTGAGCTGCGGTGGCATCTACTAGTTGGTCTATTTTTGGGAGAGGGAGACTATCTTTAGGGCATGCGTTGTTGAGGTCAGTGATGTCGATGAAAACTCTCTACTTCCCATTGCTCTTCGGAACTACTACTGGGTTGGATAACCACTTGGGGGATTGTACTTCCCGTATGAATCCTGCATCCAGCAGTTTTTCAACTTTTTTTTCGACTGCCTTAGCCTTCTCGGGTGCAGTTCATCGTGCCTTCTGCGTGACTGGCTTGAAGGTGGGGTCGACATGCAGCTGATGACAGACCATACTAGGATCGATTCCAGGTAGCTCGTATGGTTCCCACGTAAAAATATCTACGTTGCGCCTCAGCAAGGTTGTCAGTTCCTTCTGTTCTTGATTGGTAAAAGACACTCCAATGAAGAAGACTCTGTTACTATCACCATCTCCAGTCGTAACTTCTACCAGGTCCTCGACGACCCGCTCGGAGGGGAGGATCCTGGTCTCCTCTACTCCAGGTCTCCCATACTTTAATTGTTATTTAGAAGGTGTCAGACCTTCTTTAATTTTCTCGTTGGGCTTCTCGGACTTCTTCTCTGGCTTTGGACGGATGGCTGCTCTGAAGCACCTTCTCACCATTGCCTGATCACCGTGGATTTCTATAACTCCTCGTTCGATTACGTACTTGAGTTTCTGATGGTAGGTTGAGAGACTGCGTTCATCGCATGAAGCCATCCCCTATCGAGGATGGCCTGTTATGGTGAGTCGATATCAACTACCAAAAACTCGATCTTCTTGGAGACGTTTCGAGCATGCACTGGTAGTACAATCTTTCCCAGGGGAATAGTTATTTTTCCAGCGAAGCCAACCAAAGGTACAGTAGCCTCCTTTAGGTCGGCGAGCTGCCTTGATCGATGAGAAGCTTATCGACGTCAAAGTTGGCTATCCTGAGTGTAATGATCATAGCATCATGATGTGGGGTCCTCACTCCCACTAGATCTTCATCTGTGAAGACAATATGCTTGTTATAGTTCATGTCATCTGCTCGTCAACATTTTCCTGACTGTGACTTTGCTGGAACGATCTGAAAAGCCTGCATTACTACTGTAAGTTTCTTCATCTCCATTAGAGCTGAATTTACTTGTATTTGTCTGGAATCAGATGCCCCGTGAATTATCACGAACTCGTGTCCAGCGTCATCTTCCAGCACGTTGTCAGGTCTCGCCTCTCTATTGGCAGCCACTTTCTCTGCCTTTTTCTCTACAAACTCGTTCAAATGCCCAGACTGGGCCAGCTCCTCGAGGTGAGACTTAAGAGCTTTGCAATGCTCAGTCTTATGTCCTCCCTCTTTGTGAAAAGCGCATCTTAGCACATTATTCCTCTTTAAAGGATCTCCTCCCATCTTCCTGGGCCACTTGATGAATGGCTCATCTTTGATCTTCGCGAGAATTTTGTAAATTGGTTCTTTGAAGACGGTGTTAATCGCCTGGAATGCTTTCGACGCATCGTTGTTACCTCCGTTCTTGGAGCCATTTTTACTCCCGTTCTTTCCTCCTTTCTTCTGGTTCTCAGCTTTGTCACTTCCCTTGGTAGTGAGTTTAGCTCGACCGTTTTCTCCTGTACTGAGGCGGGTGACATCTTCCACCTTAGCATACTTTTCGACGCGAGCCATTAGGTCGTCAATAGTCGTAGCCTCCTTCTTCGTCAGGGATTGGTATAAAAGGGAAGAATTAGGGAGCCTAATTTTGAAAGAGGCCACTTCCACTTCCTCTGCGCAGTCCTCGATCTCATTGAATAACTCCCAGTACCTCTTTGCGTAGTCTCGGAGGGTCTCTTGAGGTGTTTTCTTCATTGTTAGCAGAGCATCCATCCTTTTGGGATGGGAGCTACTGGTAATGAATCGGGCCATAAAAAGCTCGGCCAAGGATTTGAAGCTCCTGATTGACCGATGGGGGAACCTTTCGAACCACTTCTGTGCTACGTCGTGCGGGCTTGATGGAAAAATCTGGCACATTAGCGCATTTTGGTGGTTCCAGAGGGTCATGGCCTATCGGTACTGCCTGACATGATCAATGGGATCAGTTTTACCGTCATAAATTTTGAACATTGGAATGGCAAATTTCTTGGGGGCTTCTTCTTCCTCAATTTCCCTCGTGAATGGTGACTTCATCTGGGTTTTGAGAGCTCGCCTAACGAGTTTTTGGGTCGATCTGGTTCCATGGTGGGCAGGATGCTGGTCTATCTCCTTGCGGACCAGATTTCGTATGTTCTCATCGCTGCGAGCAGGGCTCTGATAACGGCGAGCTCTTCGCAGCTGCTCGCGGAGGTCGTCGTCTGATTCGTCTCCCTCGACCTTTCGAGATCCTCGCCTAGGGCTCCTTCCTTGATTGTGAGACTTGCTCGCCTGAGGGCTAGGAGTGTGGTATGGACGTCTCCTATTATCAGGATGAAGCTCCCTCTCCAGTCTTTCCAGTCTTATTTTCTGGCGAGCATTCTCAGTCTCGTACCTGCGAGAAGACTCCCTCTGCTCGTGGAGCCTTGCCCCGTATACATCAATCAATCTGGATATCTGTATGGACCTCGCTGGTCCCTGGCTTTCTTCTGAGGCTGGCCTTTCCAAGCGAGCCCTCTGATCTGAACGTCAAACTTCAGACCTAATCCTGCAAGGAGCAGGTGGTTCTTGAATATCCCCTACCTGGGGAGCATTGTTGCTGTGACCAGACATTTTAAACTCCTTTCTTGGTGTGGGCTCTTCTCAGGGAAAGATGAACGCTTCCCACAGACGGTGCCAATTGTGGTGACAATTATTATGCAACACAAACAGATAAGATAAAGACAATCACCAAGTAGGAAAGAGGAATGTAAAATGACAATCACACAACAAAGGATGACGTGGTTCAGCAAAGGAGTGCCTACGTCCACGGTGGTCCAGTCGATGTTATTTCTATATACTCCAGAGAGTGATTACAGAGAATACAACTTGTCCTTTTTCCCCGGACCTAGGGTTTAATATATACATGTACATTTAAATGAGTGGGGGTGATGGGTTCCCCCACGTCTTCCATCTCTTCTATAACTTCCCTTCATGGGAACGTAGGAAGAGACCGGATCAAAATAAGAAGTGGGGGCCTGGACTTTGGGCCGCCAGGCTACTCGTCCAGGCTCATGGTCTTAATTTTGGGTACCCACAAGTGATTTTGGCTTTTGTATCTATAAAACTGTCATGACTTGTTTTAACAAACCCTAGTTTTGAAAAATATTCTTTTCTCATACTGATCGATCTAAACATGTTAAAACATATAAGTATATCTTTTATGTTTAATATATCTAATTTATGAACTAAATCTATCGTTGAAACTTGTATATACTTTGAAATAAGATTTAGTTCTGTTTTGTTATGATTTGTGTAGATTTTTTGTGGTTTTGTAAATCTTATTATCTATACCTTTTTATATACAAATTGTTTTTTTTTTCATATGGTTGGAATATCAAATCCTAAAGCAAAGACCCTATATCTTTGACTTTAAATTTGATCTTCCAACCATTTGTGAAGACTAAAAATTATTAAAACCTAATATTTGCGGGTTACATCTTCACTGGATACTCTTGTCTTAAGTGTGAAGTTATGTGCGTGCTATTAAGTCTTCTATTTTGTGTTTGTTCTATTTCAATAGTTATGGGGTTATTTTATACTGCATTGGTATATTGGGTGCATTAGTTGTACGAATTCATTTACATATTTTAAACTGTAATTTGTACCTAAATTGTTGTTATAGTGGACTTGTGGTGTGTGTGATCTTAAAACTAAAAGACTCGATCTTTTTCAGTACATTGATTTTCTCATTATCAAATTGTTGTGTTCAATACCCTTCTGCTCATCTCATTATGTTTCTACCTTTTGTTTATTAGACTTTTAACATCACACCAACCTGAACTATTTTTTTTATGTGTGTGTGAGTTCAACCATTGAATCTTAAGGGTTTTTACCAAAGAGTTTAAAGATAATTTTTTAATCTTAACAATTTTGTATGATAGATTACTTCAAGTGGTATCAAAACATCATGATTACTTTGGTTTAATTTTTTTTTACTCTAAGGTCCTGAACTCTTTATTTTAAACCTATTTTAAATGGAAGGACGAAATGGTAGTTTTGTACGTCCTCCTCACTTTGATGGTGCCAACTTTTCTTACAAAAAAGTACGAATGGTTGCACATATCTAATAACTAGAGGATGATGTATGGGATAAGGTTAAAAAATGTTATTTGCACCAACTAGAGTTATTGGTGAAGGTTATGTAAAAATAACTTAAAGAAAACCTCTTTCTCAATTGATTAGAGAGGAGAAAATAAGTTCATAATATAACAATTAAGGCAAAAATGTTATTTTCCAAGCATTGGGTGAGTCTGAGTTTAAAAAAATCTCAGCCTGCACCACTTCCAAGGCATCTTAGGACATTTTAATATCTACACATGAGGCTGATGCTAGGGTTAAAAAGGCTAAGTCATAATTATTTGTTCATATGTATGATACCATATTCATGAAAGATGATGAAAAATTTGATGAATTTTATCTTAGGTTACAAGATATAGTTAATCAATCACATGTTAATGGTACTGTATATGTTAATTCTAAAATATGTGCTAAATTACTTAGATCTTTACCTCAATCTTTTGCTAGGAAGAAACATGTTATAGAAGAAATGGATGATCCTAACATGACACCTAAACAGTTATGTAGTAAAATGAAAACTTTGAGTGCAAGAATTATCATAATTGAAGATCTGGAAAGCAATATCATGAGAAAGCAAATAATTGCACACGCAACAATAAATGTACGTAGTTCAGGAACTTGCCTACATCCACAGAGAGATTATTATTCTTATTGGTGTCTCTCAATAATCGAAGTTACATCCCTTTGCCCCGGTTTAAGGTTTATAATTTATAGTTATCGAAATAAGTGATTAAATTATACAAGTAACTCAATTAACGTGTAGATAACTCGTAGGTGTTCTTGAATATATCCTCCGAGATTATTGGTAACCAATTTGAGTATATATCCATGTATTTAAGAACATATTAAATACACGTGTCTAAACAAATATCTCTGTTGGTCCGGGCAATCTTCTATGTACGCTGGGATGGTCAACTGCAGTATTAGTTTTGAATAAATTTGCGAATATAAGTAGTTGCAAACTTTTGCATGTGAGGCCACCAGTAGCCTTCTTTGATCGATTGAAAATCTAATGACCTCCCTTCTGCTTGACTCCCATAGATACCATCATGAAGCTTGACGATAACTTGATCGGTGTCTTGTGGGTGAACGCACTAGAGGTAAGGTACTATGAAGGACATTTTGTAGATCTTCCCCCTAGGGCAAGGTAGAAATGAGTTGCTTTCACTCCTACTTGATGATCCAATTTCCTATCATCTGACAGCATGTTCTTCTGAAAGTAAGCAATAATTGAATCCATACAACTATGAGCTCTTTTTGTGAGGAAGACCTACTTGGTGCCACGATTCGGTCAATGCTAGGCTGGGCAAGGAACTTTGCCTAAATAGTCCTTCTGAGATCAGAGTCCACTTTTGAGCTTAGGGCCGCTAAGGCGTCAGCGTGGCTTTTTGGGACCTTGGGGAACTACTGAATATGAACCCTCTTAAAATTTTGCAATAAGACCGTTCACTATGGCGAGGTAGACTTCCATCCTATCATCTTTCATGTTGAAATATCCATTCCCTTACTTTGAGACCAGTTTGGAATTGTCTAACACGTTTAGGTGCTTTGCCCCTAGTAGTTGGGCTTTGTAAAGGACAACAATTGATGCTTCGTATTCGGCTTTATTATTGAAGGCTTTAAATTCTAACCTATTGCTCGATGACAACACCTTTCGGTGTAATAAGAACAACCCCCTCCTGCCCCCTTAGAATTGGAGGTGCCATCAACGTATGGGATTCAATCCTTGGACCGCACTTCCTCATCTATTGATTGCTCCAATGCCTGTTGGTTGCTGGCCTGGTCCCCCATTAATTTAGTGATGAAATTGACCAAGACTTATCCCTTAATTCATGTTCTTGACTGAAAGTGAATATCAAACCTTTTAAGGTCAATCGACCACTTTGAGAGTCATTCGGAGAGGTCGATTTTTCGAAGAATAACTTTGAGGGAGAATTAAGTGATCATAGTTATTGAGTGAGCTTCAAATTCATGTTTCATCTTCCTTAAGGCAACCACAATGCGTAAGATAGCTTTTCCAAGGGCAAGTAGTATTCCTCTGCATCTAAAAGTGTATTGCTGGAATAGTAGATAGGGTACTGTCCGTATTCCTTCTCACATACTGGAGTTAAGCTAACAGCGTGTTGTGATACTTAGAGATATAGATACAGAGGATCTCCATTATTAGGAATCACCAATAGGGACGGTTTGCTGAGGTAGGACTTAATCTCCCCCAAATCTCTTGAGTAGCCATCGTTCCAAGTAAGGCCTTTATCTTTCTCTAATATCTGAAAGAATGGTTGATAACGTTCTGAGGACTTGGAGAGGAAGTGATTGAGAACTTCAAGGATTACAGTAAGGTTTTAACTATCCCATAACGTCTTTTGGGGGTTGTACTTTTTTTATGGAATCAGTTTGATCTGGATTGGCCTCGATCCCTCTTTTGCTGACTAGATAGCCTAGAAATTTACTGACTGAACACCGAATGAACAATTTCTTACATTAAGTTTTATCCTGTACTTCCTGAGGATTTCCAAGTTTATGGCAAAGTTCCTGAGGTGTTCATCTCTGTTCTTGCTCTTGACCAACATGTCATCAATGTAGACTTCCATGGTGTCTCCCACTTGCTACTTAAATATCTTCGTAACCAGCCTCTGATAAGTTGCCCCTGTATTTTTTAGTCTGAATGGCATGACCTTGTCACGGTATAGACCAATTGAGGTTATGAAAGATGTTTTGTCCTAGTCGGAGTCGAACAGTAGAATTTGATGGTACCCCGAATAGGCAACCAAAAAACCCATCCTCTCATGGGTTGTCGTGGCATCAACTAGTTGATTAATCGTAGGCACTAGGAGACTGTATTTGGGGTTGGACCTGTTGAGGTCTGTGAATCAATTATAGACCCTCCAACTTCTATTTCTCTTTTGTACTACCACTAGGTTGGATAACCACTTGGGGAACTAAAACTCCCTAATAGATCCTGCCTCTAGAAGCTTCCCTACATTATTCACCACCTCTTTAGCCTTTTCGGGGGATGTTCGACATGCCTTCTGAGTAATAGAATTGAAGGTTGAGTCAACATACATGCGATATTAGGTTACTTCGGGATCAATTCCACTCCCAGGCAAAAACATAAAGATTTTTTCTCAAGAAAGTAATAAATTATTTCTTATCCTGATTGACGAGTGAATCTCTGATAAATAACTTTATATCTGGAAAGTTATCATCAACAGTAACTTCCTCTAGGCTTTTAATGACCCAATCAGCGGGTTGGATCCTAGTTTCCTCCAACCCTAGTCGGTCATACTGTGATTGCTATTTGGAGGGTATAACCCCACCCTGGGCTTCCTCTAGAGTGTCGTTTGGTTCCTTTTTTGTCTCATTTCGAGGGCGTATTATTGCAATGAAGGATTTTCTTGTAGTGGTTTGGTCGCCAAGGATCTTAATCATGTCGTGATCGGTACGACTCTCATAGCGTGCATCCAGCCTCTGCCTAAAATGGCATGATATGGAGACTATGTGTCCACTCCTAAGAATTCAATCAACTTTGAGATGTTTTCTGCCCTAACTTGCAAGATTATCTTCCTCAGAGGCATTATAATTTTCCCCGTGAAGCTGACCAATGGAACTGTGGGCTCCTTGAGGTCATCTAGGTTGAGCTTTAACTTGTGGAATAACTCTAGGTATATCACCTCTAATGAGCTTCCTGGTCTACCATTAACTTATTAACGTCCTAGTTCACAATTTTGAGAGTAATCACGAGTGCATCATAGTGTGGAGTCCTTACTCTAATCAAATCTTCTTCTGTGAAAACGATGTGTTTGGTATAGTTGACATCCCCGGTCATCAGCGCTTGCTAGCTTGGCTTTTTATAGGGTTAATCTAGAATGCCCCCATGACGGCAGTGACTTTTTTTAGCTCCATCTGAACAACGTTCCCTTAGATCTAATTTAAGACGGACGCTCCATGAATCACTACAAACTCTTATCCCATGTCGTCATCAAGGACATTATTCGATGTTCGGTCTCCATTAGTTGCGATCTCGTCGGGTTTCTTCTATATGTATTCGTTGAGATGTTCATATTGGTCCAGGTTTCCAAATGTGGCTTCAGTTCTTTATAAATCTTTATCGTGTGGTAGCCCTCCTTATGAAATTCTCATCTCAGCGCATTATTCCTCTTCGTCAGGTCACCATCCTTCTTTTGGGCCACTTGACGAACGGTTGATGTGACAACCCAGATATGATTATGATAAACCATGTTAAAATCATTCTTACCATATGGGATGGGGATAATGTTTTATTAGAATATATAATGTTAATTTGATGTGTTTAATCTAATCCTACCTTCGTAACTTATGAAATATTGAATTAGTCACAAACTCAAATTTGTGAAGTCTTTGGTAGGAATGTTCAAGTTCGGGACTAGTTTTGGCCATTATAATATGATAATTGACTTGAGGTGAAAACTAGATAGTTGTAGATATATGAGTTAAGTTTGTAACACAACAAACGGTGTGTAAAAAAAGGTCTGAGGAAGGAGTTATGCTGAAATTACGAATAGGGGGTAAAGTAGTCATTTAGCTTTAAAAGATATTTTGTGTTATATGGCGACACATGTCATATTTTCATTGAACCAAAGCGAGGTGACTTATGCCGACTTAAAAACCTTGAAATGACCTCCTCCTTCAGCTAAAATCAGGCATGAGAGAGCTTGGCTTAAGGAGAGAGAATCGGGAAGCTCGGGAAGTAGAAAGTGAGGAGAAAAATTGAGAAAAATTCGTAGGAAATTATGAAAAAGTCCCTAAGGTAATTCTATGCATAAATCTTGTTATTATTTTGGTATTATTGATTGAAATTATATAAATAGTTTATTTTTTATTGAAATTTCATGCCTTGGTGTATATGTACGGATAGATGCAAGTTTAAGCAAAGTTGAACGAGTAAATCATGTATATTGCTTCGATTGGAAACCTTGTGTATTCAAACTACTACAAATTTTTGTATATTTATTGGAATTAAATAATTCCATTTGGAGATGAAAATATACTCATATATGTATAACATATCCTA
This sequence comes from Sambucus nigra, assembly GCA_949130495.1. Lineage (NCBI taxonomy): Eukaryota > Viridiplantae > Streptophyta > Magnoliopsida > Dipsacales > Adoxaceae > Sambucus > Sambucus nigra. Next base: position 643,404,246 of record OX422207.1, on the reverse strand, counting down.
ATATTATGTGAAAATACCAAGAAATGAATCTTTGGTGATAGTTCGAAGTTCAGGTATAAAATTTGTCCCAAAAGAGTAAGTATGCACACCATGTGTTCGAAGTTTTTCTTGACATAGCAAATGAACCTTAAAAAAATATGAAACCTTAAATTTGTATTTTTAAATACTTTTATTGATGTTGGTGAAATATCATAGAAAGTTATGATACAGAAAAATTATGAAAATTCTTGGAAGTTGACTGAACGATAAAGGAGCCTATATGGCAGATTTTCTATGTAGCAAAGGAATGGGCGTATCTTGCTTTAGGAAACTTAAAATGACATGTCATATTTCGGATTGGTAACCTAATATGTTAAGGATGAAACTAATAAGAATAAATTAAAATATATTTGGCCTACGATTTGGGTATGGTAAATATCTTACCATGAAGTTAGATTGGACTTCATTTACGATATATGATTTGAATGGGATTATATGATGCTTATGAATTGGGTTAAGTTTAAGTTATTCTTTGGATTGTTAATATCCTTATTATGATACTAATATTGTAAGAATTTATATGTGAAAGGGAAGAAGAACCGGTTGAACAAGTGCCAGACAAAGGCACGGGAAAAACACATGAAGTGGCCAAGGTGAGTGTACTCACTGGAAAGAGATGTATTATACATGGCTTTGGAGATGATTTGAATATCATTCACGGGTAAGATGTATTACACATGGTTATGGATATGATCTGAATATCACTCACCGGTAAGATGTATTACATATGGTTATGGATACTATCTGAATATCACTCATTGGTAAGATGTATTATACATGCTTATGGATATGATATGAATATCACCTATTGGTAAGATGTACTATACATGGTTACGGATATGATCGATATAATATTGAATATGAATTTGTTCATTTTAGTTTACCGAAATGGGAGGTTACTCCCTGACCCAGAATGGGAGAAATTTGTCTATTAAAGACAAGGGGTTACTCCTCGAGCAAGAATGGGGGAGAATGTCTATTGCAGACAGGATATGCGAATCATGATTCAGATAAGTTGGTCATTCTTTATGAATAAGCCGGATAAGTATATAATTGGTCATTCCTTATGAATGAGCCTTATAAGTATATAATTGGTAATTCCTTATGAATGAGTCGGATAAGTATATAATCGGTAATTCTTTATGAATGAGACGGATAAGAATATAATTGGTAATTCTTATGGATGGGCTGAATAAGTATGCATATACCATCACGGGGATATGATTTATTGGCGTTAATTTTATGCAATAGTGTAGTAGTGATGCATTTGCTGATCTATTTTGCTCATGGTTCCTATGTTTATGGTTTTTAGGTATTGTGATATTATTGCCAAATCCAGTAGGCCGGTGGGGTTGGCAATGGATGCATAAAACCATGATTTTGGTCAAATGTAAATGGGGTAATTTAATCCCACTTATCTTTTCAGTAAGTTTGAATAAGCATAATTACGTTAAAGTCAAAAGTTTTAATTTTATTGATCCATGTTAATAACTGGAAAAGGATACTCGTGTTTATGATTTACTTAAGGTAATTATGATTTGACTCACTTTAACTTTCAAACTTTGTTATAAGTAACTGGGTTAGGGTGTGTCAACTTTGGTATCAGAGCCTAGATTTTAAAGGTTCTGGGGGGGAGGAGTGCCTAGATTTGGCAGTGGAAGTATAAATTATTTTGAGTCATAAGAAAATTTCTTTATTGACTGACATTTGTTAGTTATACATATATATTGTTGTATGGGATATGAAATGTAAGGATCTTGAAGAAAGGAAATGAGATGTTAAGGTTTATTCGGGGATGACAGCGAATACAAGTATTTTTATATGAATCATTGCATTATTTTATATGTTGTGTAGACAAACATGTCATTGAAGAAAATTTTTAAAGATAAAAGTTGGTAAGAAAAATTGTAAAGTATTGGAAGTGATATCTTCCTATACGGGTATATGTGGACTTGAGTCGTGTTACGTACTAAGCCATGAATGGGTGCACTCCTCATCCGTATGGGAGAGCGATGTACAGGAACCCATATCCTACTAAAGGATAAGAAATGAGAAGAATTATTGTTATATGATTATAATGGGACTTCAATTGTTATAGGGTGAATAAAATGAAGGTGCACGTAGTAAAGGTGAAGTGAGAAGATTAGTAATCGTATATGATTAATGTTAATATGTGAAATGGTCTGAAATATAATTTATCATAATCGATCTGAACATAGGTTTATAATGGATTATGATAAGTAAAAGAAAAGAGTAAAGAGAGCTGAGATGTACTTCTTTAATAGTGTGAGTATATCCAGTTGATATGACTCTTGTGATGTTTTGCAATGCTTATAAGAATAGTAAAGTTGAGGCGAGGTGTCTAGGAGTTGTAAGTTTAAAAATATTGAGGAATCCTTTTAAGAATACGTGTTGTGTAAAAGTGTGGGAAAGATCCTAGTAGAATTTGAATATTAACAACTGATTTGGGTGGATATTGAAGTATATTTGTCATTGTGTCGATGTGCTATCACTAAGGATATGTCATATAAAAAATATGGTTGACATTATTATGAGTCAATAGAAATATGTATAAGGATAATGTGCTATGTGGAATACTATAATGTGATACATTAAGGTATTTGTACAGGTTACTTGAAAGAAATAAGACATAATAATTAGAAAAGTATTATGGGGCTGGTAGGCATCGTTAAGGTTTTAAGTGGTGATGTTATGTCAGACATCCAGGTTACGAAACCTGGTAAATTTAGTAAATTAATGATGTTGCATAAGACTATCATGTTATTAAGGATTGGGGTACAATTATAATTGTAAAGTAATTATGTTGAATAAATGACTTGTTAAGGTCATTGTATGTTTAGTTAAAGTCAAACATATGTATTTGGTATTGAATGGAAGATGGGATGATGGCATATAATAAGCTAGTCTTGTAATATGATATTTATGAATTGAAATATTGAATGGAAATTGGATAAAGGAAATATAAGAAGTTAGTCTTGTAATAGAATATTTATTATTTGAAATATTACACAATAATAAGGATGGACTATAGGAATGAAGGTATGAAGTAATATATGAGTTGGGGATTGACTTCCATTTATAAGAAATCATTAAATGATTATTCTTACGTATAAGTGATAAATAAAATAAAGATGATATGATAGAAGATTTTTCGGGCATAAGGAAATAGTATTCCCAATTGGCTGGTAAGTGAAATTCATCCTAAATTTCGGGGATAAAATTTTCTAAAGGGGGAAGGTTGTGACGACCCGGATATGATTATGATAAACCATGTTTAAATAATTCTTACCATATGGGATGGGGATAATGTGTTATCAGAATATATAATGTTAAGTTATTATGTTAAGTCTAATCCTACATTCGTAACTTATGAAATATTGAATTAGTCACAAATACAAATTTGTGAAGTCTTTGGTAGGAATGTTCAAGTTCGGGACTAGTTTTGGCCCCTATAATATGAAAATTGACTTGAGGTGAAAACTAGATAGTTGTAGATATATGACTCAAGTTTGCAACACAACAAATGGTGTGTAAAACAAAGGTCTGAGGAAGGAGTTATGCTGAAATTACGAATAGGGGTAAAGTAGTCATTTAGCTTTCAAGGATATTTTGTCTTATATGGCGACACATGTCATATTTTGATTGGACCAAGGGGAGGTGACTTATGCCTACTTTAAACCTTGAATTTACCTCCTCATTCAGCCAAAATTAGGCATGAGAGATTTTGGGTTGATCAGAGAGAATCGGGAAGCTCGGGAAGTAGAAAGTGAGGAGAAAAATTGAGAAAAATTCGTAGGAATTTAGGAAAAAGTCCCTAAGGTAATTCTACGCATAAATCTTGTTATTATTTTGGTATTATTTATTGAAATGATATAAATAATTTATTTTTTTTAAATTTCATGCCTTGGTGTATATGTACGGATAGATGCAAGTTTAATCAAAGTTGAACGAGTAAATCATGTATATTGCTTCGATTGGAAACCTTGTGTATTCAAACTTCTACAAATTTTTGTATATTTATTGGAATTAAATAATTCTAGTTGGAGATGAAAATATAATCATATATGTATAACATATCCTAATGTTATGTGAAAATACAGAGAAATGAATCTTTGGTGATAGTTTGAAGTTCAGGTATAAAATTTGTCCCAAAAGAGTAAGTATGCACACCATGTGTTCGAAGTTTTGCTTGACATAGAAAATGAACCTTAAAAAAAATATGAAACTTTAAATTTGTATTTTTAAATACGTTTATTGATGTTGGGTGAAATATCATAGAAAGTTATGATACAGAAAAATTATGAAACTTCTTGGAAGTTGACTGAACGATAAAGGAGCCTATAGGTCAGATTTGCTATGTAGCAAAGAAATGGGCATATCTTTCTTTAGGAAACTTGAAATGACATGTCGTATTTTGGATTGGTAACCCAATATGTTAAGGATGAAACTACTAAGAATAAATTATAATATATTTGGCCTACAATTTGGGTATGGTAAATATCTTACCATGAAGTTAGATTGGACTTCATTTACGATATATGATCTGAATGGGATTATATGATGCTTATGAATTGGGTTAAGTTTAAGTTATTCTTTGTATTGTTAATATCCTTATGATGATACTACTATTGTAAGAATTTATATGTTAAAGGTAATAAGAACCGATTGAACAAGTGCCAGACAAAGACACGGGAAAAATACATGAAGTGGCCAAGATGAGTGTACTCACTGGAAAGAGATGTATTATACATGGTTATGGAGATGATTTGAATATAATTCACGAGTAATATGTATTACACATGGTTATGGATATGATCTGAATATCACTCACCGGTAAGATGTATTACATATGGTTATGGATACGATCTAAATATCACTCACTGGTAAGATGTATTGTACATGCTTATGGATATGATCTGAATATCACTTATTGGTAAGATGTATTATACATGGTTACGGATATGATCGATATAATATTGAATATGAATTTGTTCATTTCGGTTTATCGAAATGGGAGGTTACTCCCCGACCCAGAATGGGGGAGATTTGTTTATTAAAGACAAGGGGTTACTCCTTGACCAAGAATGGGGGAGAATGTCTATTGCAGACAGGATATGTGAATCATGATTCGAATAAGTTGGTCATTCTTTATGAATGAGCTGGATAAGTATATAATTGGTCATTCCTTATGAATGAGCCGGATAAGTATATAATTGGTAATTCTTTTATGAATGAGACGGATAAGTATATAATTGGTAATTTTTATGAATGGGTTGGATAAGTATGCATATATCATCACGGGGATATGATTTATTCCGTTAATTTTATGCAATAGTGTAGTAGTGATGCATTTGCTGAGCTATTTTGCTCATGGTTCCTATGTTTATGGTTTTCAGGTACTGTGATATCACTGCCAAATCTAGTAGGTCGGTGGGGTTGGAAATGGAAGCATAAAACCATGATTTTGGTCAAACGTAAATGGGGTAATTTAATCCAACTTATCTTTTCAGTAAGTTTGAATAAACATAATTACCTTAAAGTTGTCAAAAGTTTTAGTTTTATTGATTCATGTTAATAACTGGAAAAGGATACTCGTGTTTATGGTTTGCTTAAGGTAATTATGATTTGACTCACTTTAACTTTCAACTTAGTTATAAGTAACTGGGTTAGGGTGTGTCAGTTGATCCTTGATTTTGCTCAAAATCTTATAGATTGGCTCTTTAAAGACCGTCTTAATAGCCTGGAATGCCTTAGAATGATCAACATTGAGAATGCAAAATATTAATTGCCTCAGTGGTTTTCTTAAATTCCCTAATTTTAAACCAATTTTAGTTCATCCCTAAAATATGCAACTACGTGTTAAAACAAATCAAGTAAGCATACGACACAATAATTCAGGAAAAATCCCTGAAGGGTAAAACCTTTATTTTTAGAACTTGGACAAGTTTACAAGACCATTGACTTACATACAACCTGATAATCACCCATAAGTGTAACGCACGGTGTCTTCGTCAAACCTTCAAATATCGTCTAGAAATCAGCAATGGTTCTCAAGCATCTATACCATAAGGACATGCAGTCCAGACACACAGTCTTCAGCAAATAATCAACACGCAAAAGATCCTCAATGACACGCAGTCATAAACTTCGTAGAGACTCACTCCACAATAGCACGCAACTCTTGGTTGTAGAGATCTCCCTATAAAGGATGAACAACAACAAAGTAAATTCTTTGGGTTCCAAAACAACTCACATAAAGATTGGGATTTATTTGTGAATTGTAAAATAAAAAGGTATTAAAGACCCTAAAAGGAGAAAACCTAATTCTGCTGTTTTTGCAGTTTTGTGCAGAATAAAAATGTCAGGTTTCTCCATGAAAAAAAATTTGGAAAATCCTACTTATAAAAGACTTAAGGCGGTGGGTCGCTCAAACGAGATAGTATGTCGTTCGAACGAGATCCATTGGCATTCGAACGACAGGAAAACTTCGTGCAACATGCCATGTCATTTGAATGATATTGGTTGTCATTCGAACGACCTGTCAAGCGAGATTTTAGGCCATGATTGTAGATAATTTGATACAAACGTGTGGCTGCCAGTTTCGTATTTTTTTTATTTTTTTATGGAAAAGTGTCCGAGAACAAAAACTTTAGATATAATGAATTAAAAAAAATAAAAACATTTAAAGCTCCATCACTTAGAAAATATTTTATGAAAAATAATCCCAATACTCTAAGTGCATTATTAAGGTACTCTAAAATATAACCTTACCAAAGTTAACCTTACCGAGACTGTTTATTGAAAAGCCTTGATTATTAGGATCCGTCTTGATGTGAATGTGATCTTGAACTTCTTCAAGGGTGTAGCAGTATATGACATATAAATTAATAACGAACAAAAATGCCCTTACAAGCCTGATCCCATTCTTAGGGTCGTTCTTGCCCTCATTCTTGTTCCCTTTCTTTAGAATGTCACTCTTGTCTCCACCTTTACTTGTTTTTGCTAGACCATTGTCCCTTAGGGTAAAGTGAACCACATCCTAAATATTGGTGTATTTTGCAATACGCACCATGAGGTCGTTGATGGTATCGACTTCCTTCTTCGTTAGGGACTGGCGGAACAGAGATGTGGTCGGCAGACCAATCTTGAAGAACGCAACAACAACCTGCTCCAATTTGTCCTCCACTTCTATGAAGACCTCCCAGTTCCTCCTGGTATAGTCACGAAGTCTCTTTTGTGTCTTTTTCTTCATCGTGAGTAATGAATCCACCCTTTTAGGTTGGGAATCGCTAGTTATGAAGAGAGCAGTGAAGGCCTCTACTAGGGCCTTGAAGCTTCTGACTGACTCATGGGGCATCTTCTCAAACCACTTTTATGCTACATCTTGTGGGCCAAAAGGGAAGATTCGATACATTAAGGCTTCATCGTGGCTCTATAGGGTTATTGCCTGCTTGTACTATCGAACGTGGTCTATGGGATCCATTTTCCCATCATATATCTTGAATCTAGGAACGGTGAACTTCTTTGGGGGTTCCTCTTCTTCAATCTCCTTTTAAAAGGGATATTTTATCTGGGTATTGAGAGCTCTCTTGGCTAGCTCCTGAAGAGACTTGGCCCCTTGATGGGCTGAATGTTGGTATATTTCTATATGAACCAAAATTTTGATGTCCTCATTCTGATGATCATTACTCTAATGGCGCCTTTCTGATTATCCACGCTCTGATCGATCACACTCAGATATGTCGTGTTCTGATTTATCTCGATCTCTCTTATAACTCCTTTTTCGGCTACGAGTGTTTCTCATTTGAGGACTAAAAGTCCTATCACGACATTTCCTAGTATCTATATGGAGATCCCTCTCTATTCTTTCAAGTCGCCTTTGCAGGCGAGCAATTTCTCCATTTGGAGGCATGTTGCCTCCTCCTGCTCTTGAAGCCTGGCTTCATAAGCGTCGACCATCCTGGAGATATGAGAATACTTGGCTGGTCCCTGACTTTATTCAGAAGGTTGCCTCTCTTGGAGAATCCTAGGATTTGGTGGTTGGAGAATCTCGAACCTGACCTTAGGTGGGACTGGATCATCCTGCACATTGCCAACCTAGAGATATTGCTTTTCTAGTGAAACATTTCAGACTTTCTTTCGATAATTGCTTTCGTAGAAAAAAGAATCATTTTATGCAGACGACACCAATTGCAAGTGCAAGAATGATCACAATAGAAGATCTCGAAAGCAATATCAAGGGGAAAGCAAATAATTACACATAATAGCAACAAATGTACGTGGTTCGGCAACTTGCCTATGTCTACGGAGGGGTTAATACTCTTATTAGTGTCTCTCAATAATCGAAGTTATATCTCTTTTTCTCGGGTCAGCATTTATAATTTATAGCTGTAGAAATAAGTGATTCAATTATGCAAGTAACTCAATTAGCTTGTAGATAACTCGTAGGTGTCCCTGAATATCTCCTTCGAGATTGTTGGTTATCGATTTAAGTATATGTCCATTCATTTAAGCACATGTTAAATAAACGGGTCTAAACAAGTATTTGTGTTGGGCCAGGCAATCTTCTATGTTCGCTGGGCTGGTTGGCTGCACTATTGGGATTCAATACCCCCACAAAAAAAATTTAAACTTGAAACTTCCTTAAGTGAAAATCAAATAGGAAAGTCTAAAGCACATACTACACAACCATCTTCAATATTTAACCTTGTTGGTTGAGTCATTAGATAATAAAATTACTGTGTTGTCTACACATTTTAAGAAATTTATTAAGTTTAGGAACAAATTTGCTTCTAGAAAAGGACAACCTAGTTATACTAATAGTCCACATGAAAAACAACTTGAAAAGAAATCTTTTGATAAATATGATAATAACAAAGACTTAAGTCATATTCAATGTAGAAAGTGTAATGGATTTGGTCTCTTACAGAGACTGTAATGATAAGTGTAATAACCTTATAGATTTTATTTTTATTTGTTTAAATGAGTCTGATGATGGTATTGATAATTTGTCTATTATGCCTGATGATTCTGAATTATTCATAGACAATTATGATTTACATCTTGTAAATTTTTAATTACCCATTAAGACCCCTATGCACAATATTACACATGCTACTGTATCTAAACCCCTTTATGATTATCTAAGTAGGGTGATGAAATTGGTGTTCTCAATAATAAAATTTGCTTGATTTCTAAAAGAGCTTGAACAAAAAAATTGATGTTAGAGAAAAATATTTCCAAAATAAGTGAAAGTTATTTTTCATTAAAACAAAAACACAGCGCTATCTTAACTGATTTTGATGAATCTCAAATTAAACTGAAAGAAGCTTTGAACAAACTGAATGCTTTCAACATACCTGGCATCATTGTAAAAAAACTTTTGACTTCTGGAAAGTCTTACTCTGGTGATAAAAAAAAGGAATTGGTTTTAAAGGAAAAGAACTTTTTGAAACAATTTTTGTATCCTCTAATTTAGACTGTTCAGAATCCTTAAAACTTCGTATGTTTATTCTACATTTTCAAAAATAGAAACAGATTCAAGCTCCTTATATTGCTAAGCAAATTTATCACTGCAATTTTTGTTCTAAAACTAGTCACTTAGAATAATTCTATTATAAATGATTAAATAAAAACAAAAAATTCAAAAATTAATAGTCCTAGGAGAACCATTAAGACTGGGCCTATTAAAAAGCCCACAAAACTTAAGCTAATGCCCTACAAGTCTAAAAATAATTTTTCAAAAACTAAGGCAGTTTAGATCAGGAAAGAACGATTAAGTTACCAACTTAGATGTAATGTTGTTGTATCATCATTAAATGCCTCTTATGAAAACTCTTAGTGGTACCTTGATTCTAGGTGTTCCAGACATATGAATGAGGATAAATTAAAATTTTACTCTTTATAAACTTTTATCTGAGGAAAACTTTTAGTGATAGCAAAACATCCCGAATCATAGGTACAAGAACAATTAAAGGTGAAGTGATTCCTAACTTGAATGAAGTCTTAATAATTAAAGGACTTAAAGCCAATTTATTAAGTATAAGTTAATTTTACGACACTGATCATACTTTTTATTTTTCAAAAACATAGTGCAAAATTTTAAATCTAGACAGAAAAATAATTCTTTGTGGTGAAAGAATACCTAATAATTGCTATGTTGTTATTCAAAACAAAGATTTTTAAATTTATTTATCTGCTAGTCTAAATGACTTAGACTTATGGCATGAGAGGCTAAGACACATTAAATATGATAATCTATCTAACTAATACTTGGTGTACTTAAAATACAAAAAATCAAACATTCCATATATGGACCATGTAAAATAGGAAAAATTCTTAAAGCCCCCCATAAAAAAGTCAAAGATGTTATAACATCTCACCCTTTATAATTACTACATATCAATCTAATGGGTCCCTCTAGGAGTACTAGTATATGTGGTAACTCCTACAGTCTTGTCATTGTAAATGACTTTTCTAGATTTACTTGGCTTGCGTTTATGCAAGAAAAATCTGACACTTTTCAAAACTTTTTAAGAATACTTTTCAGGATTGAGAATGAAAAGGACATCCAAGTAATCAGGATTCAAAGTGGGAGGGGTGAAAAGTTTAAACACACTGGTGATGTAGAATATTATATAGGAAATGGGTATAAAATATATCTAATGCCCCCAAAACCCCTCAACAAAATAGTATAGCTGAAAGAAAGACCGAACCATACAAGAAATGGCGCGTGTCTTGTTAATACTAAAGAATTTTCAAAATATTTTTGGGTTGAGGCTACACAAACTGCATATCACATAATAAATAGAGTGTACTTATGGAAAAAACTCTAAACAAACACTGTATACAATTTGGTATGGAAAATAACCCAATTTGAAATACTTTTGGGTGTTTGCCTGTGAGTGCTATGTTGGTAAGGATAGAAAACACTTGTCTAAGTTTGACACTAGATGTGATAAGGTTATCTTTTTAGGTTATTCACAAATCAGTCGTGCGTATCGTGTGTTTAATCTTAAACCAAAAACTATAATGGAATCAATTAATGTTGTTGTAAATTATAGTCTTTCCCATCATTTAAAAGAAAGTGAGAATCCTTCACCTGTTGACCAATCTAAAAATGATAATTTACCTAAACAGTCAACAGATAGTGATTCTGACTCTCTACCACCTAATGAATTCGATGTTCTTAACTGGATTAAGGCAAGTCACCCTAAGAAAAACATTACAGAAAATGTTAAAGACCCCATAAGAACTAGTTCTCAGCCTATTAATGATTTATTTTCTTCTTATGTGTCTTTAATTGAACCAAAACATGCAAAAGACGCACTAATATATGAATATTGGTTGTTAGCAATACAAAAAGAATTAGGACAATTTAGACTACATGATGTCTGGTATATAGTTCCACTTCCTACTCAAGCTAACATAATTGAAACCAAATAGATATTTAAGGGTAAGTGTGATGAACCTGGAAATGTCTTAATAAATAAGGCTAGGTTGGTAGCACAAGGTTAGTCTCGAATAAATGACATAGACGTTGATGAAACATTTGCTCATGTAGCTAGACTAGAATCTGTTAGACTTTTACTTGATGTTTCATGCCATTTAAAATTCAAAATTTATCAAATGGACGTAAAATATGCGTTTCTAAGTGAAATTTTAAATAAAGAAGTTTATATTGAACAACCTAAAGGTTTTATAGATCCTTTCTTTCCAAATATTGCATTTAGATTAAAGAAAGCTCATTATGGTTTATAACAGACCCAACCTGCCTAGTATGATAGATTAGAAAATTTACTAATGAAAAATAGTTTCAATTGAGGGGAACTAGACCTTAGGATGTTCATCAAACGTAATAAAAATTGAATTTCAAATGTCTATAATGGGATAACTCCTTTTTTTCTTGGGTCTTAAAGTAGCTCAAAAACCTGAGCATATCTTTATTAGTCTTAAATTTTGCTAAGACTGCTAGAACATTTATGAATTCTTTTATCTAGCTTTCAAAAGACTTGTATGGAAAAAAGATTGATATATCGTAGTATGATAGGCAGTTTACATTACTTAATTTCATGTATACCTGGTATAATGCACAGTATGCGTGTGTGTGTGCTAGATATCAATGTGAACAAAAAGAATTCTACTTACATGTCATAAAACGTATTATTAAGTACATATGTGGAAATATAAACTATGATGTTATGTACACCTTTAACACTAACTCTAAGATAATCGGGTATACAGAAGCAGAGTAAGATGGTTGTGCCGATGATAGTAAAAGAACATTCGGTGGTTATTTTTACTCAGAACGCAATCTAGTCTTTTGATTATCTAAAAAGTAAAAATGCGTCTCACTTTCATTAGCATAAGTCGAATACATTGCTTATGGTAGTTGTTGCACTCAGCTTCTGTACATGAAACAAATATTAAGGGACTAATTTTATGTGACAATCAAAGTGCCATTAGTATTTTAAAGAATCCCGTTTTCCATTATCGAACAAAACATATTAAAATGGGAGAATATTTTCTTCGAGAATTGATTGAGAAAAAGGAAATTGACATCAAATATCTTAACACTAAAGTTCAATTGGCAAATATTTTCATAAATCCTTTAGACAATCGACGTTTTGAAACTCTTAAAATGTCTATTGGTGTTTGTGCATGTCCTATTTAAATGTTTTAGGTTTGTATGTTAGTACCTATTTTATCATAATATCTTTTGTTGCTAACATCTATATAGGTTATTCCTTACCATTTTTCCCTTTGTGACAAACATGGGGAGAATATGAGACTCTCTTTGCTGTAATATGGGACAATTTATGTGACTTTTGATTTCTGGTATATGTATTGAGTCTTTTATGACATATGTTGTTAGTTGAGTTATGTACTATTCTTTTTAGGACATATATTGTTAGGTGAGTTATTTACTCTTCTTTTTAGGAATCTTGTCTATAGTTGTGTTACGTATTTGTGTCTGTAAGACTTATTCTTTTGAGTCTCAATTTGTTTTGTCCCAAAATTGCCCAAGGGGAAGATTGAAAGTACCCTTTCTAATTCCACAGATTTTTTTATCGGCTTAATTTTGGAACAACAATCCCAAATACACTCGGGCCATTGCACACACTCAACATTGACCTAAAAAGATTTTTAAAGAATTTAAAAATCAAATTTTCTATTTTATAAAATCCTAATTCTAATTTTTGTAATATATTCCTTATTTTTGTATTTATACGTCATATATGCATTTTATACTCAAATATTTTTAAAATTTTTGTTTTCTTCGTTTAATAATTTTCTAGATTTTTAAGATTAATTTTCAGATTTTATATGATTTTCTGGAATTTTTAAATGTTGATTGAAACATTTAGAAAGAAACAAAATTAATATAATTTTTGTTTCTTAATTAAATTCAACACAAATATGAAATGACAACGTTTTAACAATTCAAGGATCATTTTGATTTTATCTGCGTGATTGGGTTTTGATCAATAAGTGGTTGATGTGTTACCAATGCGATTTCATCACGCGTGAGCCTTGGGGTTTGACTGCTCGATTAATGGGTTGTCTGGGGCTATTTTACCATAGTTCCCTCCACAGTACCATGGTTTATGACCTTATTTATTGGGAAACTACTCTTTTACCCGAGCCATTCCTCCTCCTCTATAAAAAGAGGACTTTGGGTTCATTTTTAAAAGTTGAGAAAATTTCTAAAACCAATCCAAACACTACTAAAATTTCTTTAGGCCTCTATCTGTCTAAACTTGTTCAAAGCTTATATCCGTTTGAGCGATTTCCTAAAATTTTCCTAAACATATCATATCCTACAAATCTTACAACAAAAATTTCATGTGAGGATGTGTTTAAGATTTTGGATTTGGAAGTTTGAGGATCTTTTGGGGTTGAACGTTTGAATCTTTGTTGGTGTTTGACGTCTATCCTCTTCAAATTTTGGTTGACTTTTGATCTGCTAGGGTATATTTTCTGACTCCTTTTCATATACGCACACACACACACACACACACACATATATATATATATATATATATATATATATATTCCACTTGTATGTGCTTTTGGCTTTTGTATGTGTTAAACTGTTTTGACATGTTTTAACAAACCAAAGTTTTGGAGATCATTATTTTCTTAACTGATATATCTAAACATTTTACAACATATATGTATATCTTCTATGTTCAGTAAATCTGATTTATGAACTAAATATGTGGTTAGAAATTATATATAATTTGATATAAGATTTTGTTATGTTTTGTTTTGATTTGTGTAGATTTTTGTGATTTTATAAAACTCATGATCAAGACCTTTTTATACACAATTTGGTTTTCTCGTTTTCACTAGGTTGAAACATCAATCCTAAAGCAAAGACCCTTTATATCTTTGGCTTTAGATTCGATCATCCAGCCATCTGTGAAAACCAAAAATGATTAAAACTTAATTTTTTGTGTTACATCTTCACTAGATACTCTTATCTTGAATGTGAGGTCGTGTGTGTACTGCTAAGTCTACTATTTTGTATTTGATATATTTTAGTAGTTGTGGGATTTTTTAGTACTAGCCTTTGTATATTGGGTGTATTGGTTGTACTAATTCATGTACATGTTGTAAATTATAATTTATACCGAATATGTTTTTATAGTGGACCTGTGGTGTGTATGGTCTTGGAACTAAAAGACCTGGAATTTTTAGTACGCTCATTTTCTCGTTATCAAATTATTGTGTTCGATTCCCTTCTCCTCATCTCATTCTATTTCCACCGTTAGTTTATTAGACTTTGGACATCACACCAGCCTGAACTATTTTTACATTTGCATGTTTATTCTACTCTTGGCCATCCGGAATCTCTTCCTTTTCTCGGCTGGGGGAAAAAAGGAGAGAGGTCTCGCGCCCACTTTCTCTAAGAGGGCTTTGACCATCGTCGGTGTGGGGTGAATGTACAGAGATGGATTTTTCAGCCTATTTTTCTCAAAACAGGCAAAAGAAGGTCTCTCCACCTCGAGAGAGAGAGACATCAAAGACAAACGATGCTTACGAAACTAATAGTTCGAAGGTTCGGGGGCTAAGTTACAGAATGGAAAGGTGTTAGGCTTCCATCCCGCCCATTCGGTCTCTTGTGGGATTTTGTTACTGTTTTCCTTAATTTCTCCATGAAGTGTGTGCATGTGTATATATAAATGGAGATCGAAATCCCCCAACTCATATTATAGAAAAGATAGAGTGAGGTCATCCAAAGGAATGTTCCCCAAAATAATATCTAAAAAATACGATGGATGCGTTTATCGATATATTAATCGTTATGATGAAACAATAATATATATTGGATAAAATGCCAGTAAGGGTCAAATATATAATATATATTAAAATAATGTATAGATGAAAAGCAGGAAAGTGAGAAAAAATGGATAATTAGAAAAATCAAAAAATTGGACTCGAGTCTCAGGTTTTAAGCCGAAATGCCTATGTAGCCTATAAATGCATCAAAGCCCACGTAGTTCGCATGTAGCATAAGGGTGGGGTTTATCCCATAGATTCAAACGGGAATTTATTTTATATGTGTGTATAGAAAATGTATTTTTAGGTTTGGGAAATTGTGGTGGATTATCTAGTTGAAATTTATAGGTGTAACTCTCTTTTTCTTTGTTTTGAAGTATGTGCAATATAACTAATAAAGGATGATATATTAATGTGTATGACCTAAAAGTAAAATCTAGATTAAGAATTTATGTAACTAATGCAAAAATAAATAAATTAAAGAGAGAGAAGGATTTTAGACCATCTTTGGAGAATTGAGGCTTGATCAATGATGAGCTCCCTTAAATGTTGAAATGAATGTTGGATGAGAAAGAATGAGATTTTTCTAAATTGGGTATAAAAAGGATGTGAATGAAATATGGAAAGGAATTTCACACAAGGAAACTTCGTTGATTGCAAGAAAATGTTGCTGAGATCACTGATATTGATGGATCTGAGGTGTGCTTTGGGAGTGAGGTCATGCCCTCTATTTATAGGGTAAGGGGGGGGTACCAATCATCATAGATCTAGCCTTGCCAATCGGTAGGTACCCCTAGACACATTACCGATACACGGGGAAATTAACCTGCCAATCGGTAGTCTCGTGTTGATTTTTTCAAAAAAATGGTCGTATAACGCAATCCGTTGATCTAAATCATGCACGACATATGTCATTAGAAGGGTAATTATAATACCTTAAAGGGTAATTTGGGACAATCTCGAGCCAAAGAGTTTACTTTGAGTCAAATGGGTCTCGAAAGTGCTCATCGATCCTTTGGATGGGAGATCATCGAACGATAATGGATTATTCATCCAAATTGTAAGTTAGAATCACACACGGGGTAGTCCGTTGGAAATTTTATGTGAGGTTATTTGAAAATCTAAAGATATTATCTTGGTTTGAAAAGTTGACGTTGGTTAACCGAACCCCGGGACTGGCCGGTTGCCTTATGACCAATTTTGGGCAAAAATGGATCGTTCGTTCAAACGGTTATACCATTTCATGCACGGAGAAGACCATTAAAAATGGGTTTCATTACCCTTAGAAGATTCAAAGAGGTTTCACTCTGACGTTGGATTTGATTGGGGTAAAATCGGGGCCCGAGAGTGCCCGATGGCCTCTAGATCGAGTTTTAGTGGTAAAATGGTTCGTTCGTCCAAACCGTTATAACGATTCACTCATGGGTCAGACCTTTAAAAATGGTATTCAGATCCCTACAAATATTTATTGAGGTTTCTCTCTAATGATAGAGTTGACAGGAGCCAAACGGGGCCCGTATACGCCCGATGGCCTCTGGATCGGTACTCAGTGTATGACATAGGGTTTGTAGTAAAATTGGGAGGTGTTAGGGACATATGTAGAGACTTAGGGGGTCCTAGAATGTGGTGTCTATAAATCCCTCGACGGATGAGCTTGGAACAAGTTAAAGCCGTTGAATAGACATCGCATGATGTTTCAAGAATAGGTCGATTATGCGGACTGAAAGGGACAAAGATGACTGATTCAAAAGGTAGAGGCCGATTTTTAGGACCTAAGAAAATGTTAGGAATAGCCAATTCTTCGGGCCGAGGTCAATTCTGAGGACCTAGGGTAAGGAGAGATTAATTCTAAGGGCCAAATCCAATTATAAGGTCTCTAAGTATGAGCAATGTCAATTTTGAGGGCTTCAAGAGGAGAGCGACCAATTCTGAGGGCTCAAGTATAAGAAAACAATTCTAAGGGTTGAAACTAATTCTAAGGGCTTTAAGTGGGAGCGATCAATTTTGCGAGCCGAGGTCAATTCTGAGGACTTAAAGTGGGAGGGACCAATTTTGAGGGTCGAAGCCAATTCTAAGGGCTTAAGTAGGAGCGACCAAATATGAGGGTCAAAGATAATTTTGAGCTCTTTAAGTGGGAGTGACCAATTCCGAGTGTCGAAGCCATTATTGAGGGCTTTAAATGGGAGAGACCAATTCTGCAGGTGGAAGCCAATTCTGAGGGGCTTTAAGTGGAAGTGACTAATTTTAAGGTTCGAAGCCAATTCTAAGGGCTTAAGTAAGAGAGATCAATTCTAAGGATTTAAGCCAATTCTGAGGGCTTTAGGTGGGAGCGACCAATTCTGAGGGTCGAAGCCAATTCTGAGGGCTTAAGTAGGAGGGACCAATTTTGAGGGTCGAAACCAATTCTCAAGGATTTAAGTGGGAGTAACCAATTCTGAGGGATTAAGTAGGAGAGACCAATTCTGCAGGCCAAGGTCAATTTTGAGGATCTTAAGTGGGAACGACAAATTCTACGGGCCGAGGTTAATTCTGAGGACCTTAAGTAAAGGTGACAAATTCTGCAGGCTGAGGTCAATTATGAGGACCTTAAGTAGAGTTGACCAACTGTGTGGGTCAACGCCAATTCTGAGGGCTTTAAATAGGTTGTGGGGCATAGTTTTCTTGGGAAAGTTTGGAGACTCCTCTCGGGAAAAAATACATTGATTGGGTGCAGCCTTGTTGGAGGAGCGTTTCGATTTCTGCGGTGTCCCTTGGAGACGTTGCGGGGGAGATATCCAACTGGGTTTGGGAATTCCTCTAGGTAAATAATCTTGTCGTATTAATTCAGTTAGGTATTTGAAAGGCTTGAAAAAATATTTTTCTTGGTGAAAAAAGTTTTAAAATTCATTTGGTAATTTTAGGAATTTTCTAGGGTTTTTTCGAGATTTTCTGGTATTTTTTGGGGAATTTTTGTACAAAATTTCAAGGAGGTGCCATCGACAGGGTGTAGAGGGTGGCAAACGGCATGACCTTTTGGACTACCTCTATAAGGTAAAGGGACAATGCCGATCAGTATGTGGTGGGGGACTTCCGATCGACATGCCCCGTAGTCTCCAATAAAAAAGGGGCGAGATTTCTTCATTTTTCACAGCTTTCAAATATTCTATCTTTTTCCTTTCCTTTCTTTGAACTGTTCTAGCGTTCTTTTCTCTTCCTAGATTAGGAAATGGTATATTTTTCAAGCAGTATGAACCACATGGCGTGGTTAAGTGTTAACGACTGGGCGCAGTTGTAGTGGCGGGCCAGGGTGCCTTCAGAGCTGGGCAATGAGAATTACTTTCACTCATTCGAGCCAAGTATGGATGAGCAAATTATTCTGCATGGGCAGGCGCACCATCGATCCTCTAGTGTGGTAAACCCTAGTGGTTATGTAAGTATTAATGAACTTTGGTACTTCCTTTTTTTCCTTTGCGTATTTCTTTATTTTGACAAGGGTTTTTCCTTTTTCTTTGACAAACTGATATATCTACGTCTAACCTACATTCTAGAGGGATGACGTGGTTCAAAGACATCTGGGATCACCTTCCTTCGGTGGTGCATCGGGTGGTTTCATCAGCTCGCTTTAGTAGTTTGGCGTCTTCATTGGATGAGAGGTGGTGAGATACTACCCACACCATGCATTTCGATTTTGGGGAGATGATAGTGACTCTCATTGATGTAGAGTGTAGATGTTGGAGCTAGACTATGAGGGGGACCAAATAAAGGTGGACCGTACTTTGTAGGTGATGCCAGCGACGGTGGAGGCGGTGTTGGCTGATGTTAGGCGGATAGTCATAGGGGAATCCATTCGTCTGTCTCTTTTGAAGGAGGTTTTATTGAGTCAGCGAATCAACAAGACTAAGGGGTTTCAGGTGCAGAAGATGGACCATTTATTTATCTTTTTGCTGTTGAGATCATTTTTTACGGTGACGAGTGGCGATATCATCCACTTGTGATTACTGCCATATTTGAGGGTATTTTCGAATATCCCTCTCTTTGACTGGGGGAGACTCACTTTATTGACCCTTTATTCGTCTTTGGATGCATTCAACAAGTGCTATCGGTAGAGCTTTACTGGCACCACATATCTTTTGGAAGTATTCTTTACTTTTTATTTTTTTCCCTTATGCATTTTCCTTTGTCCATTTTCCTCTATGCATTTTATTTCTTTTTTGATACCTCGATTGATTTATTTTTATTGATGACCTTTGTCCTTTGCATACATGGTTCTATGAGATTATTGGGTTCAACGCCCATTTTATAGGTTTGAAGGATGAGACGGTGTGGGAATTCTTCCGCATGTATCGATGGTGGAAGTCCGACCGATAGTCGAGACAGTCTTTCTCTTTGGTGGCGGTGCGTCAAGTCTTGAATGGCCTAACGAGCGATCGGGTAAATCTACAATTGAGACCAATTTTCTTCTATGACCTTTTCAAGTATTGATTTTTTATTGGGGATCTTACAAGTGACTTTCTATCCCCAAGGGACAACCATCCAGCACACGGGGGTGACCGGGGGGAACACGCAACTATATTGTCTATTAGTGTAATACCCCGTAATTTTATTTATTTTTATTTAAGGGATTAATTGAATTAAATAAGAATTAATTGAGAATTAATCCGAATATAAATACTAGCGAGATGTGAGTTGGTATTTGATTATGATGTTAAAATTGAGAATTTCATGAGTATTGAATATTTAAATTGTCACGAGACAGAAATACGACAATTTGGAAATTTTGTTGGGACGTGTGTGTCAGTCGCGTCAGGAATAAAATTATTTGAATTAAAAAGTGAATTATATTTTTATCAATCGAATGGTCATTTTGAGTGCGCCAACATGTCCATAAGGGTCGAAATCGTCAGAAAATACTAGCCGGGGTTTAGTTTGGGTTCCGGGGCATTTTTAGGCCAAACCGGCAACCTAGAAGGGTATTTTGATAATTTTAAAAATAGGGGAATTAAAACCCACGAATTTTAGAGGTTTATTTTATATTATAAAGGAACCCACTACATCCAATATCAGCATTTAACAAGTAGTGGGATACGGGAGTTATAGGAAGAGTCTTAAGAGGTTCCAAAAGAAACCCATAGCCACCATCACCATCCTTGGGAGAAAATCTGTAAAGAGAAAGAGGAGAATCAACCTGCATCCTTCAACATCAAATCAGAACATCTAAGGCAGGTGGTTTAATTACATAATTTTAAGCGAATGTTTCCTCCATGCTTAGAATTGAATAAAATTCTTGTATTGAAAGTTTGATGAAAACCCATGAAATTGAAGATAGACCTCATAATCTTATATAGGGATTGCATGTAGAATGGATATGGATGGATTTCATATCCAAAATATATCTTTTTATGATTTAAAAACGGATTTATAAGGAGTAATTGTATACATTAAAATTTTGGGTTCATGTTTATAGGGTTTGGGACAAAATTTGGGATCAATGATGATTACATGTTGATTTAGGAGGTATTGACCCCATATATATGTTAAATAGTCACCTAGTAGGACTTAGTGTAGTTTAAACACATTAAAACTTAGTTTGAATGAACATAGGATGGATTTAGAAAAGAGAAGAAAGAAGAAAAAATAAATTTAGGATTTCTGGGTGTAATCTGCCATCTCGTTAGAAGACCTACCTAGGTCGTTCGAACGACCTCGTTCGAACGAGATGACAGTATCCCTTCTAACTAGTTGGTAGTTCGTTCGAATCCTTTCGTTCGAACGACACTCGTTCGAACAACCTTGTTCGAACGAGACTTCTAACGAGTTGATAGAATGGCCTTTTAAGGCCAGATTTTTTTTCAAATGTCCCGTAGACTTAATTAATGGAGAATTAACCTTCCCTTATTGACTAGTAGGTATGATTGTGAGAATTAGGGTACGTTGAGGAGCAGAAATTAGAATCTCCTAGTAAACCGGATGACGATTGTGGATTTGGAAACGAGTACCTAATTACGACGTGAGAAGAGTTGATAACTCTAATGCATTTAAAATGGGAACTTATAAAGGTATAACAGTAAATGATGGGATAAGAACGTGAAGTATATCTCTATTAATATACTGAGATATCTAAGAAGTGTGAATGCTTAGTATATGTGGTATTTTGTATATAACATACCTACCATACTTGCTATCATGGGAGGTCGGCGTTCGATCAGGGCCAGCTAATCTTTGTGTGCCTACGGGGGGATTTAGCTTGGTACCTCGAGGACATAGGCCAGAGAAGGAGTTATTGAGAAGTTAATAAGTCTGTTGATCATGGGAGCGTAGGTATGTGCGTGACCCATGTGATGTGAACTATGTTCGCCTCCATTATTTGTGATTGTTGTTATCTGAGAACGATTCCTGAGAGATTCGGAATGCGTGGTCCTTATGTACGTGATGTACCGGGATTGGATAGCAGAGTATGTGTGCACCGCAGCTTAGTCACGGGGTGCTAGTATTGTATATTTATATTGAGAATAAAATACTGTTAATTAAAATGCACTGTCATGTATAAATGCGAATATAAATAATAGCAACGTTTCTGTAAAGATAAAAGTGGAAATCGTCTAGTAAGTAGTATTACTAATATGGGACATTAGGAGTGCACAGATAGTCGAGAGGTGAGTATTTCATGTGAGAGCGCGTCCTAACATGTATTTTGCATTCATTGTTTTAATGTCATTAAAACACTTGCTATATTTTAAACTGTTTTCACTATCGGGCTCTGACCCGTTTGCTTCCAAATATATTTTCTTGTAAAAAGCTTTTAGGTGCCCAGCCATAAGGACACCATGCATCGGAGTTCTATTCCGGTGACGTACTGTAGATGCTGTGGAAGTTACAGGACCTTGACAATAAACGCCTCCACTTTCGATCTTGACTCTATATTATCAGATTTTCTCAGTTGTTGGGCATGTCACCCCATTTCTTTTAGAGACATTATACCTATTATGTTATTTCATATTTTTGGGTTGTAATTAATTTAGAGATGCAGACTTGGTATTTGTTTATTTCAGTATTTGGATTGTTGTGAGGAGTATTCCTCCAGACTCATTCCCATTTTATGGTTATTCTATTTTCAGTATGTTGTGGTGGTTATGTTAGCATTTCATAATCTACTTATTGCATGTTACTCAGATTTAATTAAAATTGACAACTCACTTTTTAAATATTAGGCGGCTAGTAATTGTTAAAACATTTTTCGACAATGATGCTATGAACTGAACCAACTTGGAATTTTGTATTAATTTAATAAAGGAGTAGCTACCCAGTATTTAATCAGTCGGGGTGTCACAGGTGGTATCAGAGCATCAAGTTCTAGTGTCCTTAGGATCTGTACGTCTTGTTATGTTTCCGCTGAACTTTTTTTGATATAGATCCCTATATTTTAGGACTGTTGTATTCTTTCGTGTATGTTTTGCTCTTCAGCTATTTTGAGATAATAACTGTGAACTTATAAGACTTTACTCTCATTTCAAATGCCTCCACGACGTGCACAGCGAGTTACTAGGGATGCTCAGCCCGAGCCACAGCTTGCACCAGTTCAGGGCACCATGAATGCCGCAGAGGTTGCTGCTATTGTAGCCCAAGCGATAAATGCCGCCCTCGCAGTTGTGTAGAAGACACCACCCCAGGCGCCAGCAGTAGCACCAGTTCAGGTTCATGCATTCCCGTCTGCTTGGGAACATGTTCGGGATGCTTTTCAAAAGGCACACCCTCTGGAGTTTGCAGGTAGCTCCGATGTTGTTATGTCCAGCCAGTGGAAGAAGGACATTCAAAGACACTTGAGAATGTATGAGTGCACGGAGGTACATAAATAGATACTGGTTACTTTTAAGCTAGTAGGATCAGCGCTACAGTGGTGGGAGTCCATTACCACCGCGGAGGAGAGGGACACCCTCACTATTCAGGAGTTCTGGGTGCGATTCGACCGCAAGTACTTTCCCTCAGCCGTTCACACTGAGATGAGGAGGAAATTGATGAACCTCAAGCAGGAGGGGAGAACTGTAGTGGAGTACGAGGAAGAGTTTACAAATCTTCTGAACATCATCCCGGATGAGATTCCGACTTGAGGGAAGAAGATACAGAAATTTATGGATGGGTTAACTTGGAGGATCCGTCAGCACTTGTTAGGGAATCTCTCGTTGACCACTTATTCTGATGTGGTTAACGCTGCACTACTTCACTTCTAGGATCATAGCTTCCACATGTTTGAGAGCAAGAGATCAGGAGAGTCCAGCCATCACGGCAGGACCGGGGGAAATGGTGCCAGCGAGGCACAATCTGCCGAAACACTTGCTATATTTTAATTGAAATGCATTCATTGTTTTAATGTCATTAAAACACTTGCTATATTTTAAACTGTTTTCACTATTGGGCTCTGACCCGTTTGCTTCCAAATATATTTTCTTGTAAAAACCTTTTAGGTTCCCAGCCACAAGAACACCATGCATAGGAGTTCTATTCCAGTGACTTACTGTAGCTGCTGTGGAAGTTACATGACCTTGACAGTAGACGCCTCCACTTTCGATCTTGACTCTATATTATCACATTTTCTCAGTTATTGGGCATGTCGCCCCATTTCTTTTAGAGACATTCTACCTATTCTGTTATTTCATATTTTTGGGTTGTAATTAATTTAGTGATGCAGACTTGGTATTTGTTTATTTTAGTATTTGGATTGTTGTGAGGAGTATTCCTCAAGACTCATTCCCATTTTATGGTTATTCTATTGTCAGTATGTTGTGGTGGTTATGTTAGCATTTCATAATCTACTTATTGCATGTTACTCAGATTTAATTAAAATTGACAACTCACTTTTTAAATATTAGGCGGCTAGTAATTGTTAAAACGTTTTTCGACAGTGATGCTATGAACTGAACCAACTTGGCATTTTGTATTAATTTAATAAAGGAGTAGCTACCCAGTATTTAATTAGTCGGGGTGTCACAATTAGCTCATGAGTTTGGCTACTCCTAGTATCTGGGGGAAAGAGTAGTCCGATATGTGGTGGAGGATGAGATGATGGTACCACCCGTGAGGCCCCCTAGGTATAAAAGGAGGGAGCGGGAGATGCCGGAGGAGGCGATGGTCGGTAAGCCTTAATCGTCGTATATTGACACGGCGAAGACCTACGATTATTTGGATTTCATATCTAGCTGGTTGATGTCATCTATTATATATGACGTTATGCCTCTTCCCCCTACGGTTTCTGGTAGGGGCACAAGTTGGCCAGTGGGGTATGACCACAATGCATGTGGTGTGTTGACGTTGATAGCGGCGACGATATCAGAGGTTTTTTTTGTTGCTGGATCCTCCTTCTTATAACATCAGACCGCTTAAGGGAGGATCGATGAGTATGTTGCATCACCCCAACGCTATGGACCCGGAGGTGCTGGGGTTGACAGATGATTTCCTTTTGCCGAAGGGATACCTTTTTTTTTACTATTGTCTTTCTGATTTCCTTGCCTTTGCCTCAGACTGATTGATTTATTGTTTTTTTTTCTTGCAACACGTTCGGGTATCGACTACCTGGCTGAGGGACATTCGGGATTGGGTGAATTCTGTAATGGATCATATTCGGGATTTGATCCCGGTTCCTTCTTGCTTGGTACCATCTACTTCGTCTAAGGAGGGGTATGGAATAGGTAACGGAGGCTCTTCAATGCATCACCAGGTAAAACGCATACGTCATAGGGATGAGGGGTCTTAGACACACGCACACACACATACACACACACACACACACACACACACACACACACACAGAGAGAGAGATTTTTTAGAGAGAGTGTGGGGGATCGGGCTGAGTCCCATTATTTTTGGTCTTTTCCTTTAAGGCAAATGAAATAAAGCAATATATATGCGATGGAATGAAAATTTTATTTTAATGACTTAATGCATATGCGCTTCTTACTTTGCTGCTGAGATCGTAAAAATGATTATAATAACTTAAAATGAAATGAATTTAGTTTGAAAATTTTTATTTGAAAATAGGAAGAATCGCTCTTAATTCGAAAATAACAATACATTTTGAGTTTTATATATTGACAAAGAAGGAAAAGGAGAATTTTTTAAAAATAGGGGGTTACCGATCAGCATACCCTTTGTCTTGCCTATCGGTAGGTCAATCCAGTCCAATCATTCCAAGGCTTTGATTGCACTTTTTTCAACTACTTGGTCTTTAATAGGGTAGCGTTTCCTCCGAATTTTGCAAAACCCTTGTCTTTAGCCATGTTTTTCAAGTATATAAAGGGGTAATAGTGGAGTATTTTCTTCACCCATCCACATTTCCTTTCTTTTTCTTACTTCTTATCTCATCATTTCCAATATAGCTCTTCATAGAAGTATTAAATTTTCTTCTTACCTCAAAAACTTAGAGGTTAGCCCTCATATAATGTAGACTACGATGATTTCAACATGCGTATAGTTTCCTTATGGCGCAATCGACCTATTGAATGGAACATGATGATGGCAGTGGTATAATTTTGGTAGCTTTAGGATTATGTCTTTCGCTTTGGCTTGGACAAAGTCTGTCCAACTTACGAGGAGTTCTCTACTATGTTAGGGGTAAATCCCTATGTTGCGGCGGCCATGCCTGAATTCTCTCGGTCTCCCGAGGACCTATTAGAAGGACTTATCAATATCTCACCCTCGACAACTCATTCATTGGTTATTGAAGGAATGATTTATCTCCCGGATGTGCTGCATTCCATGCACCTTTATGATTTTGGTAATGAGGGATATGCACGAGTTATATTCCTTAGTTTAACTTCAAAATTAATATTAGTGACCGGGGACCTGCTAATTAATCCTTAACTTGTAGCCATCACTTCGTGGATGTCATACCATCTTAATCTAGCGATGGTGATACTGGTAGAGACCTTGAATGGTCTAGATGTTTGGAGGGAAGGTCGTTCTGACTTTATAAGAGGCAACCCAATTATATTGTTCATGTGGCTGTCAGACTGATTCCGTATGGAGGTTCCTCCTGAATATCCCTTGGCATCCATGCCAAACTTTTTTACTGTCTACAATTATGAGCTTGGGACTAAATATCGAGAGCGGGGAGAACTGGTTTGTGGAGCACGGGTCTCGAGGCTTGCGTTGGTCATTGCCTTGGTGGGGAGAGTTGCAACCCATTCTAGAACTGGGGGAATACCACTATATTCGGTTGGTTAGCTTCCGACAAACCTCTTTCTACATTCCCTGGCAGCTCCTGCATCAATTTGGATGGGAGCAGATTGTGCCCACTTGGACACTAGACTTCTTTCCTGTGGAGGATTTCATTGAATGCATGCGCATGCGGCTGGGCTCTCTATGGGAGAATCGTTGGCCGTTGACTCTTCATTCCCAATCTCTTGGTAGAAGTGGCTGTGGAGGAAGGTAATGGCTAAAATGCTGGCCGAAAAGACTGAACAGAGATAACTCACCATGTTTGACACCATGGAGGCAGGTGTTATGGTTTTCCCTATGCTGTTATGGTCTTACTGTTCCATGGAGCACCTTCGATTGCATCCAAGAAAGAAAGTTTGGGGACCCTAAGAAATAAATAATAATGGGGATGGTTCTTCTTGCAGCCACGGGTAGAATCCCTGGGGAGTTTTATTTATGAAGCTTTTGTATGGTGTTTGGTTATGTATGGGAATAAATTTGAAAGGCTTGTTTTTAGTACAATAAGGTTAGGTTGGTGGGGAAAGTTGTTTGACTCCCTAAGCTGATATAATTATACCGTAATTTTTTATTTATAGAATAAAGAAAATTTTAATTATATGGTTGTGCCTCTTGATGAGTTTTTTCCTTTTGAATTATCTATACCAATCGATAAGGCATACATAATCCTTATGCTTATGTAAATGATAAAATAAAGCGTCGTTCTCAAAGATAAGAAAAGAATATCATTTTGTGAAAAAGAAGGGGGTCGCGCTTCTATAAAGCGCATGAGCTGCCTACGTACCTGTGGGAGTTTTGAAAATTTTTGAGTTTTATTTTTGAAAGTATAAATATTTTTAGAGGATCAGGCCCCGCGTAGTTCTGAGTAGAGGGAAATGAAGATTTATTTTTTATTTTAGAATAAAATGGAGATGAGAAGAGTCATAGCACGCCGAGATTTCGGACTAAGGGTAGAATTTTTTGAGACGGTCCAAGTTGACTGGACGGACCATCTCTTTCTATAAGGACATATTTTATATAGTTCGTACTTTGTTGAGTAAGTCGTATACCGCTACAACCGTCGAAGAATTGTTCAAGATCATTCATGCGTCGAAACAGATCTGAATATCAAACTTCTTCAACATTCAAGTCTCTGTAAGATTAATTTTGGTAAGGTTGTGTTTAAGTACCTTAGCATTTTACTTAGAGTGTTGGGATAATTTTTCTAAAATATTTTTTTTAGTGTTGGAGCGGAATTTTTTGCAAAATTATTTTTCTAAATGTTGAGGCGGACTATTTTCTGATGAAACAAAAATTATTTATTTTTTAATTTCTCGTTCGAGCGACATGGCTATGTCGTACGAAGTCGTTTGAATGACACGTGTCATCGATTGAGCGACACTGACATCTCGTTCGAGCGGCATGCCGTCTTGAATTTTTTTTATATAAAGCGCGTTAAACGAGGCGTCTTTCAAGAAGAAGACCTGGCAATTTTCAGTACCAGTAAACCGCAAACTGTAGAACCTTTTTTGTCTTCTTCCTTTAGGGTTTAAAACCTAGTTTTTAAATTCATAAAAATCCCATATGCTTTGTGAATTATTTTAAAACCCAAGATACAATCTTGTTGAAGTTGATCTTGTAAGGAGGATAACCTACTGCTGATCAGAGGTGCCACTTGAGGGAGGTATTGGGTTGAACTTGACTGCGTGTCATTAGGGAGTGATTGTGGGTGTTCCTGGGTTGATTGGACTACATTTCTATGTGGATATACTGCAGTTGATTCATTGTTGATTCACAACTGCGTGTTCTTGTGGGTTTTCTTCTCGTTAATCCATTGCAGGTTTCGCTTATAATTCTGTAAGTTACGATATGCAAATTATTAGTGAAATAAAAGGTTTTGTCCTTCGGAGATTTTTCCTAAAATTGGTTTCTTTTGCATGCTTATTGAATTTATGATTTCAAATCACCTAGATGCGAGTGTTAGGGTTTAACTAAAATTTGGATTTATTTAAAACTGGTTGGATTGTCACACAATTAAGTTAATTTGAGAACTCTTGAAATATTTCGCTGCACTACACTCTCAAATTGGTATCAGAGCTTGTTGAACTAAGTTATTGTGTTTGATCGTGATTTTTTATGAGTATGACTTTTGGTGGTATTGAATATTTTAGTTGTCAACTTTTTGACAGGTCTAGTTGGAAAGTTCACATGAATTCTTATTTTAAATAATCCGTCGATAACGACTCTGAGAGGTGTCTTGGCTGTGAAGGAATTTATCATACGATAGATGAGTGTTCCACTAATATAAGAAAGATTTTGAATAAAACGACATCTCATGTTTCTTCCCTCTTAGTAATAGTAATTCTGAAAAAGAAATCTTGTACTCACTAAGCAAGACATTCCCACCCTGTGACTAGTGATGAGAGTGAACGTGACGAGATTGAGGAGGAGGAGGAGGAGGAATAATTAAGTGAGTTGCAAGTTGCCTACAATAACCTGTATGTGGAATCTGTAAAGTTAAAGAAGGCAAACTTGAAAATAAAAGCTAAATTGAAAAAGGTGCATTAGATAAGAATAACGTGAATGCCTTAATTGAGGATCTTAGGACACGTGAGGAGATGCTTAGATATAAGCTAGGATATGTCGAGGGTGAGAGAGGTAGCCTTAGAGGGTTGATGGAGACTATGAAAAAGGAGCTTTTAGAGATTGAGGATTCTAGATGTGTTCTTGAGTCAAGGGTAGGTTAGCTTGAGAAAAGTTTAAGAGAGATAAGTAAGGTGATGTTTGATTTGGAGTATAGATCAGAAAAGTTAGATAAGATATTAGGCACTATCCAAATCAAGGAAGATAGGTGTGGTATAGGCTTCGATGATAGTGTTGCACCCATTCCCAAAGCCAACGTGTGAGAGAACATCCTAGGATTATGAAGAGATAAGCACCTAGAGTTATAGGAAAGAGCCACCTAGGAACATTTGAGAGAGCCATGAAGGGATTTTAGGAGAGTGTTGCCTAGAAACTTTAGGAAAGGGCCGCCTTTAGGTAACACTCACCGCCCGATTTACACTTGCTCACACTCGGTAGGCAAGGTCATCTTAGGCGTTTTTGTTATAAACATCAAAATACTCCTAGGAAGTTTAATAAGAGAATAAATTCAATTTCCAAAACCCCCACTTGTCGTTACAAATCTGTTTGGGTTAGGAAATTGGATTTAGAGGCTTTTGGATTAATTTTTCATGACTCTTATTTAATTGAACGTGATTCACCTCATGTTAGATCTCTTTGTTGATTGTGTTTGATTGTTTGTCATTTGCTAGTTGTGCTTCATATTATGTTTTTTTTTAAATTTTGGAAAAATACGAAAAGATTTTCATTTTTTTTTAATAGTTTGAAAAAGCCAAAAAGATTTTATTTTGATAAGTTTTTTGAAAAAAATACAATAAGAGTTTTGTATTTTATTTACACCGTTTATGGATGGACATTTAGGATGATCGAGTCACAATTTCATTACGTATCCATGTGACGATTGGATAGTATTTTGATATGTGTCACCATTCTCTTTATGTGCTTTACAATATTTGGAGCCATCGAGAAGTGATTAGTTATTACTTCCTATATGTTTGACTCATGAGTTCCTTTAATGCACACTTGTACGGATTTGTTTGATTATTGTACTTGTTTATCACATATTGGTCAGAGTGTTGTCATCTTAATTCTGCCTTTAAAACGAACCATATGCAATAAAACTTGACAATGGAAGTAGTGCATGTAAAAATCGTTTATCGTGAGGGATTTAATTGTAACAAAATATGATGAGTGATCACATGAAAGGGCTCCGTGAGTACAAAATTAACTCGTCGTGAAAGCCATCGTTTAATAGAACCCGAAAAAAATTTAAAGGCAATAAAAAGATAAATATGCCAAAAGAGGCCACCTCAAAAGAAAAAATAAATGAATTATTATTTATGAGGGATTTTGGTTGGAAAGAAATGAAAAATGGGTTTGTATATCCTGACAGCGTCATGAAAAAGCATTCATAGTTTTAGACGTTTTTGGTGTGGGAATCACTCTTGACTTTCATGTTTTGATGAATTGAGCCGATGTTATTTAGAATTCAACACTTTTGACACCTAAGGACGATTTTGAGATTCATTCGTCAGGAGTACACGTATTCATCTTGCACATACGTTATGTTTGATTGCTCTGATTTGCCTATCGAATATGTTCACACCCATTCATTCCATGTCCATGATTTGGTTGTCTTAGTGTAAATTCATGGTGTATGATTTTTGTAAAATTATTTTTGCATTTTTGGTTAAAAAATATTTAAAAATCAAAAATAGTTTGTGGGTGCTTTTGAGTTACTCCTTTGTATGAGCGCAGTTTGATTCATATTTGCTATGCATATTTGTCGTTACAACTCCATGTTTGTTTTGTTTATTCATTTCCTATCTATTTCGGTCAAATAAAATGGGGGAGAACGAATTATGGGGGAGTTTTTGCATAATGGGGGAGATTTGAATTTATTCTTATATCATTTCAAACTCAATGCATCATAAAGGTATTTGCTTTGTCTCATGTGTGTAGGTACAAAGATTGAAGATCATTATGTTGCACACCCTGATGAGAAAAGCTTATAGATTTGAAGTTGAAGATTTTGAAGAAAAGTTTGAGACTTACATGTTTAGTACCTTTTCAGTTTTGGGTTCATGGGAGGGTATTAGATTTGTATAGGCATTTTGATTTGATAATTCAGATGTTTTTATTTTATACCAGCATAGACAATAGGGGAATATTGGTATGGACATATTTTATATAGTTCGTACTTTGTTGAGTATGTCGTATACCGCTACAACTTTCGAAGAATTATTCAAGATCATTCATGCGTCAATATGGATCCGAATATCGAAGTTCTTCAACATTCAAGCCTCCGTTAGAGTAATTTTGGTAACGTTGTGTTTTAAGTACCTTAGCATTTCACTTACAGTGTCGGGATAATTTTTCTAAAATATATCTTAAGTGTTTGAGCAGAGTTTTTCATCAAAATGAAGTTTCTAAGTGTTGTGGCGGACTATTTTCTGATGAAATAAAAAATATTTATTTTTTAATTTCTCGTTCGAGCGATAAGGGACTTTGTTCGAGCGACATGGCTATGTCGCGCGAAGTCGTTTGAACTACACATGTCATCGTTTGAGCGACGTTGACATCTCGTTCGAGTGACGTGCAACCTTAAATTTTTTATATAAAGCGCATTAAACGAGGCGTCTTTCAAGAAGAAGACCTAACAATTTTTTATACCAGCAAACTGCAAACTGCAAACTGCAAAACGATTTTTGTCTTCTTCCTTTAGGTATTTAAAACCTTGATTTTTTCAATTTATAAAAATCCCATATGCTTTGGTGAATTATTTTGAAACCCAAGATACGATCTTGTTGAAGTTGCTCTTGTAGAGAGGATAACCTACTACTGATCATAGGTGACAATTGAGGGAGCTACTAGGATGACGTTGACTGCATGTCATTAGGGAGTGCTTGCGGGTGTTCCTGGGTTGATTGGACTGTGTGTCTATGTGGATGTTCTGCGGTTGATTCATTGCTGATTCAGAGCTACGTGTTCTTGTGGATTTTCTGCCCGTTAATCCATTGCAAGTTTCGCTTGTAATTCTATAAGTTGCGATTTGCAAATTATTAGTGAAATAAAAAATTTTGCCCTTCGGGGATTTTTCCTGAAATTGGTTTCTTTTGCATGCTTATTGATTTTATGATTTCAAATCACCTAGATGCGTGTGTTAGGGTTTAACTAAAATTTAGGTTTATTTAAAACTAGTTGGATTGTCACACTATTTAGTTAATTTGAGAACTCTTGAAATATTCCACTACATTGCACTCTCACTTCCCCATCAAGGTCGATGAGCATAACAGTGCCACTGGATAGGATCTTCTTCACAATGTAGGGGCCACTCTAATTGGACTTGAATTTCTCTCTGGGGTCCCAAATGGGCTCTAAAATTTCTTTAAAGGATAAATGCCCTTCTCAGACACCACGATCCTTTACTCTTTTATTTAATGATCGTTCTATTCGGCGATGATACCTTTGTATATGATATAGAGAGTTTAGCCTTCTTTCGTCCAAGAGTGATAACTCGTCAAGACGACTTTGATGCAGTATTCCTCACTGATTTTGCTTTCAAACATGACACGTAGTGAAGGAATTTTTAGCTCAATAGGTATGATTTTTTCCATGTCGTATACTAGAGAGTAAGGGGTAGCCCCAGTAGATGCTCGAATTAAAATGTGGTTGCTCTAGAGGGCGTAAGGGATACGATCGGTCCAATATCGACAACTCTCTGTATTTTTATTGATGATTTCTTTGAGGTTCTGATTAGCAACTTCGACTACACCGTTGGTTTGAGGTCGATGGGGAGAATATTTATGTCTCTAGATCCTATAACGGTCGACCAATTCTGTAATTTCTACCTCGAATTATAACCCGTTGTCTTACATTAGCTCATTCGATACCCCATATCAGCATATGCCATTCTTGTTAATGAACTTAGCCACCTTTTGGGCATTCAAAATTGCGTATGACTCGTCTTTGACCCACTTAGTGAAGTAAGCAATGGCAACCAAAATAAACGGATTCCCATTTGAGGCTTTGGGTGTATCTTTACCTATGATATCAATGCCCCATGTGGGGAACGTATAGGGAGAAGTCATGTTGTACAATTCCCATGCAGTCAAGTGCTGGAGGTTAGAAAACTGTTGGCATTGAAGGCATCGAAGGCATCTCCGAACATGGACGGTGAAATCCTAAACCATGGTAGTCTAATAGTAACCTTATCGGATGATTTTCTTTTTAAGTATATGGCCATTCATATGGGGTCCGCATTCCCCGTTGTGGATTTTTTCCATCATCTCTTCAATGTCAACCACTGCGATGCAGTATAAGTGGGTTCCATTGAAGTTTCTCTTGAACGGTGATTTATCACAGACAATGTACTGGCAAGCAGTTTGAGAAGGTTTGCTCGGTCTTTCTTGTTAGAATTTTGGGGACCCCTACCATGCTTAAGGAGGTTCTAAATATCATAGTGCCAGTAACTGTTTATATTAGGATCTTTTTTTATTACGAGTTTAATGTGGTAGTAGTGGCTAAGTTTAGCTTACTTTTGGACTAGAAATGGGGGCCATCGGTATTCCTTCGGGCAAGTCGATTATGGAGGCTAAGGTAGCAAGGGCATCGACTAAGTTGTTCTTTGCTTAGGGCAGGTAATGGAACGTGATATCTCAGAATTGGGAGGTCAACTCTTTTAGGTGGGAATGGAAGGGTAATAGTTTCTCATCCTTGACTTTCCATCTTCTAAGTACTTGACCAATGATGAGGGTTGAATCCCCATAGACATATAGGTAACAAATTCCTTTTTTAAGAGTGACTTTGAGGCTTATCGTGCATGCCTCGTATTCGGTCATGTTGTTAGTGTAGGGAAAATCCATCTTGATGGCAATGGGAGTGTGAGAGTCATCATTGACGATTAGGAGTATCCCAATGCCATATCCTTTTTTGTTGGCAGTTCCGTCAAAGAAAATTTGCCACCAGAGGTTTTCTTGGGAGGTACAAAGGATATTTTCATCTGGGAACTCAGAAATCCATTCATCGGTTTCTTCCATAGTGTACTCAGGGATGGCTCTTCTTTTCATGGATTTCTACGTGACATACACAATATCAAATTCGGCAGAAGCATCAACCATCAAGCCATTCGTCTATACAAGGCAGATTTCTGAAGAAGGTATTTGATTGGATCCATTCAGGACATAAGTTTGATGGGAAATGAGAGCATATAGTGTTGTAATTTTTGGGTGACCCGGACAAGGGCGACACGTGCTTTCTCCATGGTAGTGTAGTTAACTTCGTACCCGGCTTACTTATGACAGACATAATAGATGGCTCTCTCTTTACGGGACTTGTCAAGATATTGGTCTAACAAAGACCCAGTTGCGATGTCTATTATAGCTATTTATAGGAGTAGGGTTAGACTAGGTTGTGATATCATGAGTACCGGAGGCCTGGTTAGATATTTCTTGATTCGATCAAAGGCCTCCTAAAAATCTTTATTCCAAACCTTAGTTGAATCCTTTTGGAGGAGTTTGGAGATATGCTCACAGATATAAGTCAATTGGATGATAAACCGACTGATATACAGTAATTTTCTAAGGAATCCTCGAACTTCCTTCTCCATTCAGGGTGGTGGCATTTTGAGTATGGATTTCAGTTTGGCAAGATCATCTTCAATCCTTTTTTCTCTAACCCTTAATCCCAAGAGATTTCCTTTGGTAACTCCAAAAAATATTTTTGTGGTTTAAGTCGCAACTAGTATCACCATAATCATTTGAAGAACTTCCAGAGAGAAGGAATAAGACCTTCCCTAGTCTTAGACTTGATAATCATATCATCAACATAGACCTCAACTTATTTGTGTATCAAATCATGGAAGATGTTTTTGGCCGTCCTCTGGCAGGTAGTCCTTGAAGTTTTTAGATCAAATGGAATAACGGTGTAACAAAAGGTTCCCTAAGGGGTGATAAATGTAATTTGGTCTTAATGATCTGGGTGCATCTTGATATGGTTATATCCGATAAAACCATCAATAAATGACTAGAGATCATGACTAACCGTATTGCCTACAATCATATCGATATTGGGCAGCAGATAATCATCCTTTGGAGAGGCCTTATTCAAATCTCGGTAGTTAACGTACATGAAAACCTTTCTTTCAGATTTTGGTATGGGTATGATGTTGGCTAGACATATGGGATATTCAATCACTCAGATGAAGCCTATGTTTAACTGTTTGACCACTTATTCCTTAACCTTGAGAGACCATTCGATGCAGAGCTTTTGCAGTTTCTGTTTGATCGATTTGTTTTCTGGGAGTGTTGGAATCTCATGCTAAGCTATTTAAGGATCAATGTCGGGCATGTGATCATCGGACCATGTGAAGACATCCACAAATTCCTTCAGTAATTCTTCGAGTTGTACGCTCTCGTTCTCATTAAGGGTAGAACCTATCATAATCTCATGTTATTGGCTACTAGAACCGAGATCAATAACAAAAATTTCATCTTCATTAACTTGAATGCAGTTATGTTATTTGTTACTAACCTTATTAAGACTAGTTAAGAGTTGTTCATTTGCAAAATAATCATCATCATCAAGATTTTTATTCTAATTAAGACAAATAATGTAAGGCACAAAAAGATACTCAAAATCTTCATTTATTTCATTGTTAGGAAAAATAACGTTGAGAACCTCATCATAGGAGATCTTGATTACATTATGACTATAATAGAGAGGAACAAAAAAAAAAGAGGAAATGGGAAAAACATAAGAGTTGGGCTGCATTTCAGCAGGTAGAAATAGAATAGTACGCTAGTTGAGGAGAGGTGCACAAAAACTTTGACCAGGTGGTATGGATCTGATGATGTAGCGCTTGAGTCGATTATGTAGGTCTGGAAGTTGAATGAGTCCTCGAAGTCACTTTCCTTGGAAACCTTAGTAACAATTGTAGTCTTCTCCATGAGTGTTTGTACATAATGCTGGGAGTCTTCAGCCCAGGAGTAGCTATCTTGGAAGAAGATCCACATCCCTGGCTTCATTTTCTTGTCCAAAATGATCATACCATGGTTCGAAAAATCCATAAAAGGGAAAATCTTCACCCTCTTTAACGAACCTTCCCTTCAAGGAATCCCTCAAAATAGTCTTGGTATTTTTTAAACTTTGCTTTAATCGTAGTTGGCAAAGCATTATGAGTTCCTCTAATGATGGTTGATAGCCTAAGCCATAAGGAGGAAAGGCTTTCTTCAGCACTTTGGGTTCTAGTATTCCCTATTGACATCGTCCCAGCCCCAGTCCGTGCATGAAGTGCATGTTCTTAAACATTTGTATCATGTTGACGCTATCGTGAGGGCTATGTTTTGGACAAACTCTATCTCTGAAATCATCCTCTGCTGGGAACGAAAGTGGTTCGACTTGAAAACTTGACATAAGCATATTATTTTCCCCATGTTGTATTTTTAGTACTGGATTACTGATGCTTGCATTTTCAGTGTTATCATCGTCGCCCAAGATGGTGATAACCTTTCCATTGAAGAAAATCTTATATTTTTAATAGAGGGAAGAAGACAATCCCTTAATACTATGAAGCCATAGTCGTCTGAGCAACATGTTAAAACTAGTCAGGATGTCGATGAATTGGAATTCAGTAATGGGATTTATAGGGCCAGTCCCTATCATAAGCTTTATGGATCCCATCACTTCCCGACGAGTACTATCATAAGCACACACTGTGATAGAAGTTGGAATAAGGTCGCTTAGTTTCAATCCCAAGCAATTGATTGTTCTCAACGGAAAAATAGTAAGAGTTGATCCATTATGGACAAGTGAAAGTGGGATGGTATTTCCCCTTCGACAGATATATTGAGAGCATAGTTGTGATTTGGACCAAACTTAGGGATTTCTTATTTGGAGAAGGATAGCATTCTATTAGTGGTTATAGATTCGATCGAATTCACTACTTGTTCTGGTGTCGTGGAAAGAGGGACTGTGGGTCCGGTAAGTAGTTTAATCAAGGCATTTTGGTGTAGCTCAGAAGACATAAAGAGGATGATCTTTCTCTCCTCGAGGGTCATTTCCATTATAGGAAGTTTTTCAACACCTTTTCCTTTATCGATTGCTGATGATTACGGGTTCGAAACCTGGTAATGCCTCCTTGATCAAGTTATATGGTTCACAGAAGAGGGAAAAAATAGAAACCATGTCTCCTCATTCATCGCGGATTGTTCGGCCACCTAGTTAATCTCTCCTAGAATCTCCTCAAACGATATCATTCCACATATAATGACTACGGATCTAGTCTTATCTGGGCTTTGCTCTTCATCTGACCTATTGAATTTGTCTCCCCATCTAGTGGCAATGACATCATCTTTCCATAAAGAGTTAATGCACTCCACAACATCAACGCCCTATTCGTATAAATCCTCCCACTTAACTTGGAGATGTAGATGCTAAGGGAGTAGGTGCCCTTATAGTTTCAAAGCATTAAGTAACTCAGACATACTATAAATTTCACTAATTTATCGGTATAAGTCTTCCATGATCTGAACGACATCATCTAAGTTGACTTCATAGATAGGTACCACCCAATTATCTGACTCTCGAGCCCATTTTTAAGCTTCCAAGAATAGCATACTAAATCTCTGGTAGTCAATGCTTATCTTTGGTGGCAATTTTATCCCGAAATCTAGAAGTCGGTGCAACACTGTTGATAATTCCATATATTTCCCTCCGAAATGGGTACTGAGAACAATGCATGCTCTTGTAATGAGTGACAGGGCCTGGTCGATAAAACATGTAGTATGTAGGAGAAAATATGGGCAAACTTGAACGGGTTTAGGGAATATATGGGTATGATGGGCAATTCACGGGGTACAATCTGGGTAGTTGGATTAAATTTTGGATCTTCTTCTAGGAAGATAGAATTTGAATGATTTGGGAGTGTATTGTGGGTAGTGTTTGGTTTAGGATTGGCTGGTGGGGTGATGACGCCCCGATCAATCAGACCTTGGATCATATTTCGGTGGTGGAAACACTAATCAGTAGTATGACCAGTATTTTGGTGAAAATCGTAATGGGCATCATGTTTAAAATTTTTGGGAAGTCGGTTTGTTAATGGACAAGGGTCTAATAGCTTTCGACTCAAAAGGGCTTGGTAAACGTTACGGAGGGGAGAATGAAGCTCGATATATTCCTTTTTGACTGGATTGGAGCGACTTTCTAGTGCCTGTGAAGTGGCAGGCTGAGAGATGTTATTGATGGTTGAAATTGTGGTATTAGCCGGCTTCTCATAACTCTTGGGAGTGAACTTTCCGGATACGTTCTTTGACTCAACTTCTGTCTTGAAAAGACTCTCTTCGATCTCCACGCCTACTTCTCAGAGGGATCGAAAATGGGGGTAATACTGTCCCCCCATTAATGCTCGGACATGGGATAATAAGTTCTTCTTCACAATACTGACTTATTCCTCTTCAGAAGGTTAGTTAGTCATGGTGGACACTTTCTCTCTCCACATTCCTATGAAGTTCCTGACAGATACCCCGAGATTCTATTTGAGAAGTTCTAAATCGCGGTGAGCAACCTCTTACTCTTCATTACTCTTGTAATCTGACATGAATTCATGGGCAACATCCTCCCAACTAGTGAAGAACGTTGTCCTTCGAAGTCTGTTGGAACATCCGGGCCATTATTTCCTTGAAGGCACCTAGAAGAGTCATGGCTCGGTGGTAACTTCAGAGATGAACACTTAGGGGCCCACTACCCCCAAACTACTCAATGTTGGGAATTTTGAACTTTTTCGACAGCTTTACTTTAGAATAGGGAGACATATGGGTGTAATCCATGTAGTTCCTGAAGATTCGAACTCGGCCAAACTTTTTAGTCAACATCTTAAGGTCCTCCTTGACCTCGTTCAACTCTTCTTCCTTTGGATCAATGGTCATGGGTAGGTTAGCCCCTGGTTAGTCAAGGTTCGACACAGGGAACTGAGCTAGCGGTGGCCTATTGGCAAGAGGGGCACGTAGAGCGTGCTGATATTTCTCGGGGATCCAAATAGGCTCAATTGCATGCGGAACAATACCATGAGGTAAGAGGACCTAGGGCTCTTCGAGAATAGGTACCCAATTTCATTGAATCTCATGAACCTTAGTTTGAAGGAAGTCAATCTTGACAGTGAGTTGGGCTAGACCGTCATCAAATTAGGCTGCACATTCGGTATTGGGTCTACATTTTCCACGTAAAGTGGTAGAAGGTGAATTTCGAACTCGAAGGTAGTAGTGAAGGAACTAACGGAGCCTCGTGGCGGTTCGACAGAAGACCGAATCTAAGAGGGAGTTAGGCCAAGGGTCGGGTATGTGATCGACCTGAGAAGGAGATATGATTCGATTTTATTTTTTAAAGAGAAGAAGAAAAGTCTTTTATTATAGGAAGAGAATATTTTTGACATTTTTGGAAAATAATAGAATAAAATGTTTTTAGGTAAAAAAAAGTGGAAAAACCTTTATGGTAAAAGGAAGGAAAAATGATTTTGTTAATTTGATAAAAGAGGGGGAAAATAATTTTGACACTTTTGGTAAAGAAAGAAGAAAAACGAGAGAAGGGGTCTCAACATGATTTTTATTTATTATTATTATTATTATTATTATTATTATTATTATTATTATTATTATTATTATTATTATTATTCTCACTTGTATTAGGTTTACCTAAATGCCAAAAGAAATGCCGAACGGGACCCGAGCCTAGGAAAATTGGGTTTAAAAAATATGTAAAACACAATTTGACTTGTTACTAGTCTCATAGACACGGTCTTATTTTAAAAAAGATGAAAATGGAGGAAAATTTAGGTAGCATGCCGACCAACCATTTATACAGAGTTTTGGGTAGCAACCAGCAAACTAAATATGAGTTCCCTAGGTTTGATGTCTATATGAGGGTATGAAGTTGTTTGGTTAATTGGAAGGGTTCCACCTTTGGGCATTACTTCCACTATATACATCTTGATTTTGAGGGCAATCGGTACGTGTGGAGAAGCTATTTTATATACCTAAGTGTACGCGAATTGGGTCACTATATACCTCGTGGGAGCAGTATGTGTAAGAGAAAATTATTTATACTCGACGTACGTGATCGAGTTCCCTGCTATATACCTCCCGTCATAACTTCGGTCAAGAGGTAGGATGCGGGAAAAACTATTCGATATACGTCGAAGGTACTCGGCCAATGGGAGGTGAGAGTCATATTGCTTAGGCTAACTGTGACCTGTCGGACCAACGCCCATCACAAAGTGACTTCCCAATTGCAGGAAAAAAATGGTTAATATCCATGCTCTTTGGTGATGTAGTGTGCAAAATGCCTGATTCTTGATTAGTATATTATGGAGAGAGTATTTTATTTGGCATGATGAGCACTATACTAATAGGGGAGAATGTACAACTATAAAAAGCAATGTTCTAAAGGCACACCTTGGCTTTAGGCTTAGAAAAAATGCCCCGCTTTAAGCCTTTCATGCCTTATTCTTGGTAAAAGCCTTAAGGCGCACTTTTTTTTAAAACAATTTTTTTTTAGTGAAACGATATCGCCTTTTAAAGATTTTTTTTTTTTACAAATTGGACCAATATCTCGTCCAAAACAATCAAATAGTATTTTAATTTGCAAATATTTAGATATATTTTTAAGGTATGTACAATTTTAGTATTTTTAATAGCGTTGTTATGGTTGAAAATATTTAAAATGACCTAAATGCCTTTTCACGCCTTTTTACACCTAAGGTCCGCCTAGGCTTCTAAGGCTTAAGACTTGGCCTCCACTCCTCGATCACGGCTTGCATTTTTTAGAACCTTGATAAAAAAGTAAATCTAACATGGATCTTGAAGATTACACTAAGCATGGATATTTGAGGGTGAGTGATGTGTGGATATCTATGAGTGAGTGTGTGATAGTGAACCTAAGCACGGATCAACTACAAGTGGTGTGTGATAAGTGTGAGTGATCATGGATATATACAAGTGTGATAAGTGAAGGTGTGTGTTAGTGACACCTAATCATGGATATTCTAAGTGCAACATGTGGATATAAGTGATCCTATGTGTAAGTAGTGTGAAGTGTACATAGCGAATATCTACAAGTGTTTGAGTGAGTAGTGATATAAGCATGATGTTGATATATGCAAGAAATGATAGACGATAAAAAAGGAACATACGTGTAGGTTTGTATGCATACAAGTAAAAAACAATAATACCCAAGTAAACAGAGTCTATACCTCTTAGGCAAGGTCCCCAGGTGAGTCGCCACTGTGGCCATCCCGAATCTCTCCCTTTTCTCGTTTGGGGGGGGGGGGGGGGGGGGGGGGAGACGAGGATAAGGTCTCACGCCCACTTTCTCTCAGAGCGCTTCGGTTGTTGTCGGTATGGGATGAATGTAAAGAGATGGAGTTGCCAGCCAATTTTTCACAAAATAGGCAAAAGAACTTGTCGCTGCCTTGAGAGAGAGGCATTAAAGACATACTGATGCTGATGAAACCAATAGTTCAAAGGTTCGGGTGTTAAGTTACGAAATGAAAAGGTATTAGGCACCCATCCCCCCTTTTGGGTCTCTCACGGGATTGTGTTACTATCTTCCTTAATTTCTTTGTGAAGTCTATGTGCGTGTTTATATAAATGGATATTGGAATCCCCCAACTCATATCATTGAAAAGATAGAGTGAGGTCATCCAAAGGAATGGTCCCCAGACTAATATCTAGAAAATACGATGTATGCGTTTATCGAGATATTGATCGTTATGATGAAACGATAATATATATTAGATAAAATGATAATAAGGATCACAAATATAATATATATTAAGATAATATATAGATAAAAGGAGGAAAATGCGAAAAATGCAAAAAAATGGAGAATTGGAAAATTGGACTCAGGTCTCGAGTTTTAACACGAAACGCCTATGTAGCCTATAAATGCACCAAAGTTCACGTAGTTCGCATGTGGCATACGGGTGGGGTATATCCCATAGATTCGAACGAGAATTTATCTTATATGTGTGTGTACAAAATATATTTTTAGTTTTGGAATATTGTGATGGATAATCCCGTTGGAATTTATAGGTGTAACCCTCTTTTTCTTTGTTTTGTTTTTTTTTATAGAAAATAAAGCATGTGAATTATAACTAATAAAGGATGAGATATTAATGTGTATGAACTAAAAGTAAAAGCTAGATTAAGAATTTATGTAACTAATGCAAAAAGAAAGAAATTAAAGAGAGAGAAGGATTTTGGACCTTCTTTGGAGAATTGAGGCTTGATCTTTGATGAGCTCCCTTGAATGTTGGATGAGAGAGAATTTGATTTTGATAAATTGGGTATAAAAAGGATGGGAATGAAATATGGAAAGATATTTCACACAAGGAAACTTTGATGATTGCAAAAGAATGTTCCTAAGTTCATTGAAATTAATGGATCTGGGTGTGCTTTGGGAGTGAGGTCACGCCCTGTATTTATAGGGTAAGGGGGTGATGATCATCATATCCGTAGCCCTGCCACTCGACAGGTAAGCATACACACATTGCCGATAGGCAGCAAAATGGACTTGGAAATCGGCAGTATCGTGCATATTTTTCTGAAAATACGATCGTAGAACGCAATCCGTTGTTCCAAATTACGCACGGGGCATCCCGTTAGAAAGGTAATTCAGAGAGCTTAAAGAATACTTGGGGTTGATCTGGGTTCGTAAGTTCCCTTTGGATCAAAGGGGGCTCGAAAGCACTCATCGGTCCTTTGAACTGGAGATCGTCGTTCGGTAATGGATCATTCGTCCGAACCGTAAGTCAGAATCGCGCATGGGGTAGACCGTTGGAAATTTTATGCGAGGTAATTTGACATTACAAAATCCTTTGCTCGGTTTGAAAAGTTAACTTTGGTTAACCGGAGCCCGGGAGATCTCGATGGCCTCCGGATTAATTTTTGAGGAAAAATATATCGTTCTTCTGAATGGTTATGCCATTTTATGCATGGGTTAAACCATTGGAAAGGGTTTTCAGTACCCTTCAATTATTCAAAGAGTTTTCACTATAACATTGGATTTTATCGGGGTCAAATCGAGGCCCTAGAGCGCCCGGTGGCCTTCGGATCGATTTTCGAGTATAAAATGGTTCGTGCGTCCGAACCATTATGCCGATTCGTGCACGAGGAAAATTGTTGGAAAGGGTATTATGATACCTTCAAATATTCATGAGCTTTTGCTCTGAAGAAAGAGTTCACTGGAGTCAAATGGGGTTCGAAGGCTCCCGATGGCCTCTAGATCGCTACTCAGAGTATGACCTAGGGTTTGTAGCAAAATGGGGAGGTTTTAGGGACCTAAGGAGAGACTTAGGGGGTCCTAGAATGTGGTCTCTACACAACCATTGAATTTTAAAGGGTTTTTACCAAAGAGTTAGAAGAGAATTTTTTAATGTTAACACTTTTGTGAAATAAAATACTTTTAACCTGGCAGTTCGTATGAATCCAAGTTTCAGTAGCTTTTTTATTTCTTTTTTTATTTTAGTTGTAACTTCTGGAATCATTTGTCTTGGCAGCAGCTTGACAGGTTTATAGCCTTATTTGATTGGCAAACTATGCTCCAGTATTTTTTTTTATCCAGGTTGCGTAATTCATCATATTATCAATTAAAGTAGTTCTTGTACTGTTGTATAAGGTTTATGACCAATTATTGGTCTTTTTTTTCTTAAGTTAGCACTAATATAGGTGACTCTTTTATATTGCTCGATTCCCAAACTGACTTTTATCAAGGGATCCATTTTGGTTCACTATAAGTTCCTCATACTCTACTGGTGAACTTGTTAATTCACCACTAATTTGAGTAGTTTCATTTTCTACATCTTCTTCGAAGACATAGTCAGCAAAATTTATGGTCTTTTTTCTTCACCAAGAGTGGTACTCAATTCCAAATCTCTAAATTTATACAAAACCATAACCAAGCTTTCATTATCCTCCCGAATGTTAATGCGTGTATCAACCATTAAACAATAGTTTTATTTTCTTTAGTTGACCCCATTAGGCCAAAGACTAGATCATTCTAACTTTCTTCTGAGACTAAACATTATGATTCCTCTGGAAACAAAGCCTCTGCCATTACCAACCCTATATTCTCCTATTATATATATATATTAACTCACTTGGAACTACCATGAAACGGTAGTAAACCAGCTTCCACTTCTTCCACAAGCCCATCCTCTTTCATGAAAAGTAATATTTTATACATGGAAGAAAGAATACATTTATTAGAATGGATCCAATCTCTACCTATTAATGCATTAAATTTTGTATTGCCTTCAATAATAAAGAAAGGAGTTTTTGACTTTCTAGTGCCTAGTTTAATGTCAACTAATAGTACAC
This sequence comes from Sambucus nigra, assembly GCA_949130495.1. Lineage (NCBI taxonomy): Eukaryota > Viridiplantae > Streptophyta > Magnoliopsida > Dipsacales > Adoxaceae > Sambucus > Sambucus nigra. The sequence continues at coordinate 643,359,748 of OX422207.1, read as the reverse complement.
CTCTGGCAGACTTCTTCTCTCTAGTAAAACTGGGGATAATAATATGAGTCGGATAATTTAGCATTTTATTTGTTAATTTTGGATAGCATAGACTGTGGCATTAAGTTGACAATTGCCTCACTATCTACCAATATTTTATTTATAATGAATCCACTTATCTAAGATTTTATAAACAAAGGTTTTATGTGGTTAGTCGTATGTTTAATAGGTTCTTTTAACCCATATACAATGTCAAGTGCAAAGATAAATAGATCAAAATAATTTACCTCTATCTCTTCTTCTCCATCCACTTTCATGACAGGTGCCTCTTGACCTTCCTCAACTTCCAACATCTTGGGGAGGATCATAACCATATTGATTGGCACTTTCTGAGGTATAGAACTAAATAGGATGAATTATATTTTTTCAATCTATTGAACAACTTTTATGGCATCAACTGTCCTCATTTTCCCCATTTTCTCTTCATTCTAGGAGATTTCCTCATATGAATTTCCTCCATCCATGCTCATAGTCTTCTCTAATTCTTTAATACTTTATGCTAACAAGTCTGAAGAGGTCTGACTCTCGTATGGTTCCTTGCGAAACCTTGGGTTTGGCTTCGAGGATGAATAAGCAAAGCCTTCTAATCCACTAGCTCGTACAAACACAGAGGCCTCTTATGAGGACTTATTATTTCTTTGGATCCTTCTTTACTGAGTTCGAGACATCACCACTTTAAGTCCTTTTCTCTTTGACTTAGGCTGCTGCACCACCTTCCATATGCCAGGAGCCACCTGCTTTGGTTTGACTTCCTTTGATTTCTTTGGAAATTAAATTATTGTGAAACCTTTTGGTCTTGGACTATAAAAACTTAGGTAGACCTTTAACTATTGGGACATAATTTGGTACCTTCATTGGCCCTAAACTTCCCCTGTGCAGGTGATCTTTGGCATATTCAAAGTCAGGTATGATGTATTGGTTATTCCTTTGTATCTTAGCATTTTCTTGGGGATGAAAATGACTAAAGATGATCTTACCTTCGTGGATGGATTGATTTGAACCTCTTCTTGATTATAGAATATTGGGTTTGGGCTATAATTCCAGTATTCCCATCATTTTTGTGCTTTTTTGCCGATGTTTTCTTTTCAAAGCTACCAACTAGAATATTTTAGTATGGTATTCCCCACATATGATACACAGGTGTTTCATTACCTTTTGATCAGGATCTTCAGTGATTTTAGGCTTCGAAGCCTTAGGTTCAGTCTTAGTCTTCATTCTGAACTCCATATTCCCAATTTTTATTGGTAGTTGAATTAATTGCACATTAGTCCCCAATTCTTTGACTTTAGGAAAAAGGTCTTCATCTTACCCCATTGTGCTTTCCTGTTTTGTATGGAATTTGATCTTCCCCTACCTGATCGATTGTTGTATCCTATCATGATATACATAGCAAGCCTTATTTAAATGAGAAAATACATTATTCCATTTATAATTATGAGAGAGAAAATAATTGAGTGAGTTGAAGGAGAAATAAGGGGATATTAAGGGACGTTTTGAGTGAGAGAGAGTTTAAATATTCATCTCATTCACACAACTTCCCATGTGTGTAGTTATCCACAAAATCAACCAATGGTTAATTTAGTCTTGACTTTTAATCCATAAAACTTTAAGAAAATGAAACCCTAACATCTTCTCACACATAATCACATATCACATTGGTTAGGTTTTCTGATATAGCAGATTTTCTTATACTTTTTTCTTAAAATTGTTTGTAAACCTTACATGTATAAGAACATGTAATTGTATCTCTTGATATTGCCTTGCTTGTAATATTTTTTGGATCAATTATCTCTTATTCATTTAAAACATAACTTTCATATAAATAATCTTTAAATATGATTTTCAGTAATCTTTAAAAAAAATCAAAATATTGTGGATATGAAATTTTCGTCTATATCTATAAGTTTTGTATATTAACTTTTCAGGATCTATAGTTTGTATTATTTTTTACACAAGCTCTGATTTAAATCTCTTGTAATGATTTACATTTTATAATAGAATAAACTATTTCATAGAATTATTGTAATTTGCAGGTTTGGTTTGTAATATTAAGTGTGCATTGAGTTTTAGTTATGCATGTTATAAATATGAACTTTACTCACTTACAAAAACACTAGCTCCTAAAAATCCACTTGGTTTACTATTTGGAGAGTTAAGACTCGAGTCGGCTGAGTTTGAAGGATATCGAGATTTACAATAAGGAATGCTTCAAGAAATGTTCTACCTTGAGTCACTCTATTTAGGTATATGTACTTACAATACTTCATTTGTTATAGTGGATTTGTTTTGGTTGTCTCGTAAAGGAGGCCATGGATATTTTTCCACCTAATTTGAGGTTTTACCATATAAAAAATCATGATGTTGTGGTTTGTTTGTTTTTTAATATTTTTTGTATTGTTTGAGTAACAAACAAACTAGTAGATCACTAAGTTTTAAATTTAAACTTAACTCAAGGATCACAAAAATTAAAACTAAATATAGGTTATTAGTCCGTTGATTAACACATCTTGTAAATATTTAAAGACTTTTTAAGTTATCATCAGAATAGGTTTTTCAAAAAGGAAGTGTCGGATTACACTCTGACAATTTAACTTTGCTAAACTTTTTGTTTATGAATTATACAGTGTTAGTATGTTCAAGTGTCACATAGAATGAATATATACTTCATCAACAATTCAAAAAAACATTATTCAAAGTTCCAGAAAACATATAAATTAATGTAATAAATTGATAATTTTACTATGGTTGACCTACCAGAACAAAAGTAAAAAGTACAGGACCTATCACAAAACAGGAAAAATGAAGGAACTAATGCAACGCATAAGGATAATTTAGGACTCATCCATATTTTCGATTAAATCTTTGTAACGTATTTGCTTACACCATAAGGGATTGGAAGACAGTGAAGTTCTTGAGCGCCATCTCGAGCGTTGATATAGGGAAGGCTAGACCACACATAAATTACTGATTTTCGAAGTCTTTGTAACTCTCTCTTTATTATTCTTATTATTATAATGTTAATTTTACACACACAAAACACTTAATATTTAAATAAAGCCAAAAAAAAAAAATTTTCTATTGATTTTATAAAAACCCAATTCATACCTCTCTTAGGTATTTTTAAGACCAACAATTGGTATTTGAGCCTAGTTCATAAATACTTATCTTGAATAGTATATTTGATGCTTAATATCAGTATGATGGAAAGTCTTTTCCAAATATTAGTATTAAAAAATGAGTGACCCTTTTTAACTTAAATCAATTTAAATTTTGGAAAGCGACATTGTCATTAGTAGTAGACTCATTATATGTGGAAAATTATTAGTTATAAAGAGTTATCTATTTTTTCAATATTAAGCATTGAAAGAAAACCAACTTAAATGTTAAATTCATTAAAATCTTACAATTTTCTCTAGAAGATGATGCTCTATGTAAGTGTCCCATTGCAAAAATGCATGTGGAATATGTTCTCATTGGAAGAAAAGTACTCCTCTAATAAAAATGAAACAAGGAAAAAATAGGACTAAATGAGTCAAAATTCTTAGGAGCAAATTATCCTAGTACTATCAAGGACTCTTAACAATAACTATAAGAAGAAAAAGAAGAAAAAGAAGAGGAACAAGAAGAAGAAGTTTTTTTTCTCATTTAAAAAAATAAACAAAAGAGAATTGAATAAGGAGTCATCAAAGTTTGGATCGATATAACAAGAAAACTCAAATCACTTAAATTAAGTAACTTCTTGGTAAACCTACAAAATTTAAATAGTTTTATTAAATATTATGTAAGAGAAGCATTTGATTGTATAAGTAAATTCTACAAAAGAAGTATCATAAGATATAAGTAGTTATTATACATACATTTTCACCTAAAAAACAAAAATATAAACTAATATATCATGAATTAAAGTTATTCAAAGGAAAATCAAAGGGTTATAATAAAAAATGAAAATTTAAAATATGAAAATAAGAGTTAAAAAGAACTAAGTAAACCTCATTGGTCATACTTGGAAAGTCAAAATGCAAAGCTAAGAAAAGATCTTGATTTTCTGAGAATATCATCGATTAAAGTCGAACAAAATTAAGAGTACTAAACTAACTTATCGATGGGCAAAAACAAGGTTCAAATAAAGAAAGGCTTGGTTTCAAATAAGATAAAGACAAACATATTGGGAAAATAATTTTTATAAAGCCAAAGAATCGAACAAAAATTCTTAGTGTTAGTTTTGTAAAAAGTAATATCACACCTTTAAAATTATCATACTCGACTAAGGATGGAAAATAATGGATTTTGTATCATATGTAAGAAGAGTGATTATAATTATATTTGGTCTTCTTGGAGGGGAAAATCTGATTCCGTCCAAATTTAACTCCTAATAATTTCTCCTTCAACCTAATCATGCCCATAGAACACACTAAAGCCTAGAGAAAACCATTTTGGAGATGGATACCTTAATTACTCGCTAAGAAAACGAATCTTGAATCACTCTCTAATGTTACCTTGTTATGATTTATAAAGACTTCTTTTAACACCCTGTATTTATGAGCATTTGGAATTTAATTAATTCGGTTATTTGAAATTATATGTGTGCTGTAATTCAATTGAATTTAATATCATGTGTTTATTAAAATATTAATTGGGAGAGTTAATGATTAATATTTATGGAATAAATTTTCTAAGTGAATAGTAAATAACTTGTGATATTATTTTAAGTCGTAGCGAGTGATATCGACGTCACTGTGTTATATCTCATCCGGAAGTCGTGTGTAGACTATATTAAGGTTGAGATAAGAAATTTATATAAAGTAACTCATATGGCGATTTTGAAGTCATAATTGATTCCAAATGGGTCAAAATAGTAGGAATGGTGTACCCGAGTGTATAGATTGGGTCCCGAGGTGATCTTAGACCAACCCGGCATCACGTAAGGGCATTTCCTTCATTTAGGAGTCTGGGATAGAGGGAAATCTGAAAATTAGAGTTGTAGATCAAACCCATTGAGTTATGGGCTAGGGTTACAACACTTTGAAAGAGAGGAGTCCATAGGAGAGGAAGAAACCTAGGCCATTCCACACCTTTTTCACACCACAAATGTTGTCGGATTCGAGATCGGAGCAAGGAAAGGACATCCTCACCATCTCATAACGTAAATCAGACCTGCAAATATAAGGAAAGTGTTTATCTTGCATTACTTTGATCATGTTATAATACCCACGTAGTGTAGTATTTTTAATTCGCAATTCAAATGATGATTCTTGAGATTCAGGCGGGTAGAACTCATGATTTCCAGTTGAAATTCATGTAGAATCTTGTAGGTAGATAACATAAAATCGATGAGTCTGGATGTTTAATATGAAAGAAATATGGATGAAATGATGAATATGCATGAAGAACAAATCAACTAGGGTTTTGATGAAATAATGGGTTTTGATTTGTTCTTCGGTAGGTTTTTATTTGTCTTGATATTTTGTTTACATTAAAAATTGTCCCTACACATGTAGTTAATGTTTGGGTATGTTGGATGGGAGTTTGGGGAAGTTTTATGGAGTTTTATTGAGGTTAGAATATGGAAAACCCGTAGCAGTAACAAAGAGGTCGATACAGTCAGGTTCGAATCAATTCGATTTGAAGACCGAATCGATTCGCACATCGAAGCGATTCAGAATCCCTACAATTAATTCGGCTGCCCATATTTATTGAAATTTTCTTTTAAGTTACATTTCCCCATTGAATTAATTACTGGAAACTTTGGTGATAGTTTAGTAATTATATAAAGACTTTAAGAAGGTCAGTCGACATTTAGTTTGGGCATGGTTAATCTTAATAAGGCTAAAATTGGGATTTGGACCGAAGAGAATTAACCGATTGAGATGCGTATCAGGAATGTAAGATTTCGGTTAGAGGAAGAGTAAACCATAACCTAAGGTCAATACCAGTAAGAGAGTGAAATTTTACTACTGAAATTAACTTAAGGGATAATTAGTACCCTTCGGGTAATGAGTGATACTCAAAAAATACGAGAATAATAATATGTGTGAATTATTTGTATGTTGAGTATTCAAGAGAAATAAATACCACATACGGGATATATTATAGGTTATTTGTATACCTATACTGAAGTTATATATAAATGTCTGTGTGTGTGTTTGAACATACCAACGCTGCCTGCTATCACGGAAGGTTCCGTGCAGAGGGCGATCCCACCTTGGAGATTCTAGTGAGGTCTTGATGTGTGTGCGAGAACATAGGACTTAGGGCGGCTCACTATGTGTTGTGTATTTGTGGTACCGGCATGTCATTTGGGTACGTTAGGTATGTGCGTAGCACAAAGGATTAGAACTATGTTTTCCTCCATTATGTGTTGTTTGATTTATGGTTCGAGGAGACATTCCAAACCGATAGTCCTTGATTTAGTACGAGAGCTACATGGACTTGATGGCAGAGTATGCCTGAATCGCGGTGGCCATTCCGGGGGATGCTGTAGTTGTATGTATTATAGAGTGATAAATATATACAAGTTTGATTATTGTACTTATGTGTGATTGTAGAAAAGATAGATAATGTATATCTAAAAGTGATTTAAGTATGAGAAACATAACTAACAGTGCAGTGTTAATATTTGGTTAATATAAATTATTGGCTTAACGGTAGCAATAGTATGGGTGGTATGGGGGAGCTTAACCTAATGTAGTTAGTTAGATAATTAGGCCTAATTAAGCTGGGTAAAACAGGAGACGTTAGGTGTGAACCATAGATGAGAGGTGACGAAGTCAATGGAATATACGCTAGACTAACGTGTGTATCTAATAACTGCTTTTATAACTGCAATTGATGTACTTGCTAAATATTTTTCAAAGGTTTGGGCTCTGACTCGTGTCAAATTTATTTTTCAAAATATTTTAGGTGTCCAACCAAAGTGACGCCAAGCTTGATGGCTCATTCCTAGGACGCATAGCTGCAGTACTTATGGAGGCTTGTAAGATTTGTGTAAACGCTTCAGTTATTTATTCCTAGATTAGGGTCTATGATTCAGTTTTTCATTTGGGCATGTTGCCCCTTCAGTATATATATATTCTTTCAATTTTATTAATCAGAGTATTTAATTGTATTCAGTTTTATTTCTGTTGACTTATGGTTTGGATTCTATTTAGGAACCGATGGTTTATTCGGTATTCAGTATTTATCTATTTATCATGTGATAATTCAGAGTTTTATATCTGTAAGGATGGTTGAGTTATTTTATTTATTCCCGCATGTCGTTACGTTAATGAAAGATAAAATTTGGTACTAGCTTAATATAACATAAGTGGTTAGTAATTAAAAAAGCTTTTGACAGTGATGTTAAGAATGAACCAAATGAGATGGTATCAAAGCATCAAGTTCTAGAGTCCTTAGGATCTGTTTGGACTTACTACTTTTTCAGCGTAACTTTTCTTTGATATAGAACCCTATGCTTAGGACTGTTGATTCATAATGCGACTTACATTATCCTGCTATTGAGTATAGTTGATGTGAATCATATACGAGTTCGGTTGGGATTTTTACGTCGAATAATATAGGACAAGCAGCGAGGGCCATTAGGAGGACTGCAGGAGGAGAGGCTCATCCACAGATATAGAGTATTCATGGAATGACGATCGCAATAGAAGTCACCACTAATTTTGTTCAGGTAGATGATGTTGTGATAACCACTGGGGTGCACTAATATCCAAGTACCTCCATGGAAGATGGTGGCACAATTTTTAGACTCACCCAGTACATATGGTAAGGGAGAGAGTCAAAGAGGTTTTTCTAAAGGGTTATCCGTAAGAGTCTGGGGAAAAAGATGAATGGTGATTAACCAATAGAAGAAGAGCATCTAAATGGGATTGAGTATGGGGAAGTGTAGTGAGACTTATGATTAAAATTTTGGATAAATTTTTTAGCTCATGTGAGTATTCTTATAGTGATGGGAGTCAATCACATGTCTGAGGAGAGGTACCATAAATAGTGATGAATCTGGGGTGCGATTTGATCGCAAATTCTTTTATTAACTATTTTAACAAAGAGGCTAAGGAAATTTAAGTACTTATTACAGGAGGGTCGGACAGTGGCCGAACACAAATGAGAATTTTTTTATTTAGCGAACTTTGTACCCGACGAGGGGGTCTTTGAGATGATGATGGACTGTAAGGACACAAGTCTCCGATTGAGTCTTAATGTAGTGTTGGCTCAATAACGGACAAAAATGTTTGAGTCATAGGATAAAGTACTTGACCATCCATCAAGCCTATGACATGTTAAAGTTGAAGACGTTGCGGCCTACTTATCAAGAGATTGGTATCAGAGCCAGGGCGCTAATTTATTGCGTTAGGGTCCTTTTATAAATTTTTGGTTAAAAATGGAATTTTTACCATTTTTTAAATTTACTATTTTCGATGGTTCTAATTACGCGTATTGGAAAGCGCGCATGAAATCGGCACTAAAATCTATCGACGAGAGGGTTTGGTTGTCAGTTGTTAACGGGTGGTCTCCACCTACATATTTGGTAGAAAATGAGCGTGCTCCCAAACCTGCAGATAGATGGAGTGAGAATGAATTTAAACTTGCAAATTTTAATTCTCGAGGTTTAAATGCCTTATTTAGCCCAGTCAGACCGGATGAATTTCGATGTATCATGACGTGTGAAACCGTTAACGAAGCTTGGGATATTTTACAACTCACTCATGAAGGAACTAGTGTCGTAAAAGCTTCTAAACTCCAAAACCTCACCACTCAATTTGAAACCATCAAAATGAATGAAAAAAAAACATTTGATGAATTTCATGCTAGACTTTCTGATATAGTTAATTCATCTTTTAATTTGGGAGAGAAAATACCCGATGGCCGAGTAGTAAAGAAAAATTTAAGGTCCGTACCCGATAGATTTATTCCTAAGGTGACCGTGTTAAATTCTTTACCCACTTTAGCCTCTACGAAATTAGAAGAGCTCATAGGTGTTTTACAAACCTATGAACTAGACATTTTTCCCTCCAAAACTGAAAAGAAAATAGATAAGGGTGTTGCTTTAAATGCCTGAAAGGAGGAAAAATAAGTAATAAAGAGTGAAAGTGATAGTGATTCGGAGGACATGGCCTTGTTTGCTAGGAAGTTTAATAAATTTCTTAAAATTAAAAAGATAAATTTAAAAACGATTTTAAGAAATTTGAAAATTCTAAGCATGACAAAGCCGAAAAAATCCCAAAAACTTTTAATGAAAATTTAAATAGGGGCGAGCAAATAGGTGTTATGGTTGTGAAGTGTATGGCCATAGGGCTTTTGAGTGCCCCACTACACTAAGGAAAGAAGGTAAACAACCAATTTCATATAATGCTACCCTTAGTGATAGTGATAAGTAAGAGGGACTCGCTTCCTCCATTGAGCGCAACTTTATCACGCTCATCCTAGTCGTGTGAGTAACGATAATGAATCTTCCCATAAAGATATACAAATACATGACACTTCCAAGGCCTTTGTTTGTGAAGCTATAAAAGATGATGGTAGTGAGAGTGGAGAAGAAAGAGAGAGTGAAAATGAAGAAGAGGTTAATGTGAGTGAACTTCAATTTTCATTTTAAGAACTATATGATGAATCTATTAAATTAAAAATAGCAAATATGAAGTTAGAAGTTAGTTTAAGAGAGCGTGTAAAGGTCATTCATGATAGTGTGTTGGTTGAAGACCTTAGGACGCGTGAGAGATCTCTTAGAGAGAAGCTTGAATACGTAGAAGGCGAGAGAGATAGCCCTAGAGGTTTAATGGAGTCAATGAAAAAGGATCTTCTCGAGTTTGAAGAGCGCAATGTTTTATTAGAGTCTCACATTTTAGATTTAGAAAATAAATTAAACGACTCTAGCAAAGTCAAATTTGATTTGGAGTGTCGTTCGGAGAAATTAGATAAAATATTAGGAACAATCCAAATTAAGAATGACACGTGTGGTTTAGGGTTCGATACATGTAATGAGTCAAATCATAAATCCAAAAGCAATGTTTTAGGAGAATCCTCTAGGAATAATGTTATTGATCATTCTTTAGGTAAGTCTTTTCGCCAAGTCTTTGGGTGCTCACATTATGGTCGAAAATGTCATCTTTAGAAATTTTGTTTTGATCTTAAAAGATTTTCTGGAAAATACCTACGTAAGGCAACCGAGGTAGACAAGATTTCTATATCCGAGATCATCATTCATCATTAGTTTTGGTTAGAAGATCTGACTTGGTAACTTTACAACATAGGATTTTTTTATTCTCATTTACTTTCACACGATACCTTCCTTGCTAAATCCAAAGGTTGAATGTGTTATTTGTTTGCCTACTCTAGCTTTTTGTGCTTCATATCATATATCATTGTTAGCTGTATGCATGTTTAATCATTTTCTAGTCATTTCTTTATCTCGTATCTCATGCTAGAATTATGATTTTTATTTATTTTTATATTATATTTCCTTCATTTTAGTTTCCATTAAATAAAAAATACAAAAAGATTTTTGTTTTATCTTTTTAGTAATTTATGCTTAATGAAAAATACAAAGGATTTTTGTTTGTCTTTTGAGTAAATATTTTTCTTTGTTTGATTAAAAATTTTAAAAAACTCAAAAAGATTTTTTCGTGTGTATTTTGGTTTTACACACCTTTTGTGGCAAATGTTTGTGTTTGAATCCCTTCTTTTTCACTTCCATGCGGCTAGAAATTTTGGTTAAGATTGTTAATCCTTAAAATGTTCTTTACCATACTTACATGGAGTAGTTGGATTTTGTGTTTCTATAATGGATTCTAGTTTTATATGCCTCAATTCACACATGCACGAGCTCACTTGAAATTTTAACTTCACATGTATATTTAAGCTTTGTGAGGTGTTCTCCTAGCAATCTAGTCATCTACATATTATGTGACCTAGGAGTAATAGTGCATGTTAAACTACGTTGCACGTGAGATTTGTGTGAGATATAAAAATTATATATATAAATGTGCATGGGGAAGGGGAAGGGCTTTAAAAGAAAATATCATCCTTTGCGAGTAAGCCACCGTTTGCTTGGACCTAAAAGAAATACGTGGTCCAAAGGCCTAAAAGAAAAATGGATTTAAAAGAAAATATTTGGCAAGGCCTATTTTATTTAGTTGATTTGTTCATTCAAAAGATTAAAATAATATGCTTATATTGAGGGAGTTTGGCTGGATTGTCAACGGTTTGCATAATGTTCGTTTATCCTATTTGTCCTTAAATGTCATGACTCTATTGGTTTGTAGAATCATCAAAAGTTTAGGCTTGTATGCATTGTGCTTGTTTATTCAATGAGTTTAATTTATATTGTCACATGAGGCTATATCTAAATGTGATAAAATTTTGCAATCAAATGAGAACTCCGTGATCATGTTTTAAGTGATTGGGTTTTAATTCATTGGTATCTTGTTAACATCCCTTCACTTTCGTTTCCATATGACACATTTATGCCATAAGAGTTTGAAAAACTCATGTTATATTATTTTGTGTCATGAGTGTGTTCGTATATATCACTGTTCTAAAAAACCCGCCTAGGCATGCCTAGGCTTAAGGGTTGGGAGAAACGCCTCGCCTTACGCTTTTCACGCCTTATTCTTTGTAAAACCCTTAAGGCGCACTTTTTTCTAAAAACAACAATGCTTTAGTGAAACGATGTCGCCTTTTAAAGAATTTGTTTACAAACCGGACCATTATCTCATCCAAAATAATCAAATAGTATTTTAATTTTCAAATATTCAGACATATTTTTATGATATGTGCAATTTTTGTATTTTAATAGCCTTGTTATGGTTAAAAAATATTAAAATATATTAAGAAGGCCTAAACGCTTTTTCACGCTTAGGCCCGCCAAGGCTTCTGAGGCTTAAGGCTTGGCCTCCACGCCTCAATTACGCCCCGCATTTTTTTGAACCTTGATATATATATATATATATATATATATATATATATATATGTGTGTGTGTGTGTGTGTGTGTGTGTGTGTGTGTGTGTGTGTTCTTGTATCTATTTTATATCTATTGTGTATACATATATATGATATTATGTTTTATTTTGAGTCTTTGCCATTTTAGCTAGTCCACCTATACATTAATTCATAATTGGTACCTAACTTGTTGTAAAATTTTGTTTGATATCACATGTCTAGTTTCTTATGTTTCAAATTGACATCATTTTGTTCGCTTCATAGTTATCATTGATGATTCTCATAGGGAAGAGGCATTCCCCCTCAGACCTATCTTTCCACCCCCTCAAAAGGTCATATACCCTAAGCCAGCCGAACTAGTTAAATCTGCAGAGGTCCCAGTTGAAACCACCCCCATGTCTGAGTCTGAGTCATCTACCTCAGACCCTATGTTTGTGGACTTTTTTCAAGAGGCTATGGACTTTTCCACTCAGCAGGATCAGATCCCTGATCAAGTCAAGGTTTCTAGTCGGGCCTCGACTCACAAGAGTTCAAGCACATCGCACTCTTCCTCCGACGTTGAGGTTGTAGGACCTAGCATTGCTGTTCCACTAATTCTTGAAGCCATTCCCCTATCGGCTGTCACAGGTGTTGAGTTCGCTCAGAGGTTCCCAAGTGGTCACCCATCGTCTGCTCATGCCGACGTTGAACCCGATGATGATGATGATGCTGAGAGCGATGTTGACAGCTCTGAGGCGGTGGAGATAGAGAGCACTGTCATCGAGCTTGAGCTTTTTTCCTTTAGTCATCTATATTCCATTAGCCCCTCCATAAAACTTAGGAAACCTCTGAGGGGAGAGAGGGCTTTCGGCGGCCGAGACGAAGAAATCAATCTATATGAGCAGATGTTCAAGTTAGGATTTCTTCTGCCCATTCATCCCATCATTAGGGCCATACTTTCCTACATCAACTTAGCTCCTTCTCATTTATCCGCCAATGCCTGGAGGGTGATAATTGTAGCAATAGTTCTATGGAAGGCAGTCCACCATTCAGACCTTCCTGTCCAGGTCTTCACCGGGTGTTATATCCCTTCCTCTTCCAGGAATCATCTGAGCTATTACCATTTCTTAGCTCGGAAGTCAACTAAGAAGATGTTGCAGGTCACCCAAACTAGTAACCATAATTGTAAGACGCGGTATTTCTTTGCCTTAGGGGCATGGGAATTTGGCCCATGTGTCCCCTCTTCGAACATAGAGTCGAGGATACCCCTTAAATGGGGCAAGGTGTCAATGGCTGCCAGGGCCGACCCTGGGCTAAGCCAAAATAATATTTAAAGAGTAAAATACCTTCAAGATCAGGGGGAGCATGGTTTGTTGGTCAAGTTCGAACATCTGACGACCCCCTACTATCTCTCTCAGACTGGCCTTGGGGGGAGTCCTCTGACAGAGCTCCGTAAGTGCTTATTTTATTATTTCAGCAAGTTAAACCTCTGACTTTTTATGTCTCTGATCTTCTAACTCAAACCTTTCTATTTGCATTTTGGACGAAGTCTGGGAGATTTTTTCCCCAAGTCTTACGAAGCTGGTGAAGAAGGCAGGCCTGAATGCACCCCCTCCTCCTCCATCGAAGAAAAGTGTCGGCACGTCCATGGTCGATGCTACAAGAAAGAGGAAAACTACAACCACCTCCCCTGAGGATCAGAGGACAAGTAAGGCCCAAAAGGTCATACCCATATCCTCTAAAGATGCATTGGTTACCCGTCTGGAGCAGTTGAAAATTAGTGATAGCATAATAGGCCACAGTTTTCAAGCATTGGATGCCATCGGCTCTGCTATGACCGATGCTGACAAATTCTTTTATCGCTCCATGGACACTCCTCTTCTGGTTGAGTTTGGCCTTCACAGGTCCATTCAGGTATAACTTTGGATTTCAGTTTCATTTCGAAGTGTAACCTCTGTTTTGAATTTGAACTTGTACATTTGATTTCTTGATTTGCAGGGCCTTGTTGCTATGCACCATCTTGCCAACTGGACTCTGAAGAAGTTTCCCCTCATTGAGAAAGGCCAAGAGGCCGAGAAGGTGCAAAGCTCCCTGAATACAGAGGTAGATAGTCTGAAGTCTGCCTTTGAGGGATCTGATAATAAGGTTAAGGAGTTGGAGAAAGAGATCTCCAAGCTTAAAAAGGACCACACCTGTTGATACCAAATTTAATCTACTGACTTGGACCAATCAGATGAAGACACGTGGCTATATACATGGAAACTACAAACACTTCCGAGGAACCCAATCTCTCCTAGGAACAAGACTACAATGAGGAAGGCTAGTTCCCCGAGGAACTCATACACTCCGAGGAACAAATCTCTCCGAGGAACTCTTAAATACCGAGAAGCTTAGGCGGTCCGAGCAACTCATGGCGGTCCTAGATGCACCTCGAAGCAGGATACCAACAGTTTAACTGCTCATTAAATGCTTATCATTTGGACGCATACGCAAAGAGGGCATTAAATATATTACCCTTTCATATGTATATCATTTAATGTAGTACCCTTTCACATTACAGCCTGAGGGCTATAAACACATTATATCATCCTCATTGTAAGGGGATTCAAATCCAGAACGGAATTTCTTGTAATCGAAAATTCCCAAACACTCAGTAATAAAACAAAAGTGGACGTAGGCCATTCTTATAAGGCTGAACCATTTTAAAATATTTTGTCTCATTTATTTGTCTGTGATTGAATTATTAGAGCGATCTAATTTTTTACATCAACAGATTGGCGCCGTGTGTGGGAAACGACTGGTAAAATCATTTTCTCATAAAAAATAATCCATTACCAATGGCTGATATTCCTGAATCCAGCAATCGAAACGTTGGAACCCCTCCAAATCCATCTGCTCCACCAATTGTTCCAGATCTGACTGGAATAATGGCAAATCTGGCTCAGGGCCAGACCGTCATGCAAGAAACAATGCGATAACTCATTCAAACCCTCCATGGCAGTGCATCAACCCATTTTGGACCACGAAGCATCCAAAGAAATACCCGTGCGCGTTCTTCGCGTACTAGGCATAATGATTCATATCGCAATGATGAATCTCAAGATTTTTCTTATTAACCTGGACGAACTTCGTCTGTGCGAGCCACAGATACTGAACAACATGTCACCCTCTCCCCAGAAAGGGCCAGCGCATTGGAAAGATTAACTAGGTCATCTCCTTTCGATCGATTAGGCCCTAGGAGGAACAAAAGTCCTCTTAATGCAGCGTCGAGGAGCTTTCGACACCCATCAGATTTAAGGGAAGGATCCTCCCAGTAGCGACCAGCTGCTCGTCAAGATGGATCCTATGACCGACCAGCTGCTCGTCGAGATAAATCCCAGGAAGCCACTTCAACGCGATCAGTTGCTCGAACCAATAGGCCCGAGGAAGGAAACGATGCATGGAAAGGATCTATTCAGAGGCTGGAGGATAGATTAGGGGAAATGGCTAAGGCCAAGAACCCTCTACAACGAACCTTTGTTCGAGGAACACCTTTTGTCCAGGACATTGTTGATTTTCCAACACCATCAAAGTTCAAAGCACCTTTTGTGACTCCCAAGTATGATGGGAAGACTGAACCCGTCCTTTATAAAGAACAATATCAAGCTGCTGCTGACATCTATGCTGTCCCAGACGAGATGAGATGCAGGGCATTCTCGATAACTCTTACCGGATCTGCTCAGATATGGTATAATAATCTTCCTCGGGGTAAGATTTTAACTTTTCTTCAACTGGCCGAGTTATTCATTGGGAATTTTTGCTTTGGAGCAAAGCCAGTTAAGCGAGTAGCACATTTGTTAAGTGTTAGACAAAAAGCTGGGGAGAGTATTAAAGATTATATAACTCGTTTTAATAACGAGAAACTCGAAGTCATTGATTATGAGGAGAAGACAGCAATTACCGCTTTGATGAGTGGACTGCTGCCAAACAAGTTGTACTATACTTTAGCCAAAGATCCACCTCGAACCATGTCGAATCTGATGGGAAAAGCGTCCAAGATTATGAATGCCGAGGAGGCTATGTCTGCAAAGAAGAATATGGACACCAAAGAAACCAAGGTGGAAGGTGATAAAGCTAAGAAGAAAGAGCATAAGAACAATGGTGGTGACAAGCATTCCAAAAATAGGTCGTCATGGGAAGTATTGAGGAAATTTGATAATTACACACCTTTGAAGGCAAATATCAACCACGTCCTGGAAGAAATTAAGAACAGCGAGGAGTTAGACTGGCCAAAGAAAATGAAATCAGACCCTGACATGAGGAATAGGGAGAAATATTACGAGTTCCACAAGGATCATGGCCATATGACTAAAAATTGCATAGCTCTTCAGAATGAGATTGAAACAATCATCCGACGAGGAAAGCTATCGAAGTATGTTGATCGGGGAGGCGAAAGAAGAAATAAAGACCGAACTAGAGAGAGATCTAGATCTCCTCGTCGGGCAGAGGAGAACGAGAAGAGAAACCATGAAGTTGATCCAGAGGATGACCCCGATCTTCCCAAGAAACCAAGGCAGCCAGAACGAGAGGTATTTTCAATACGCTTTGGGTCATTTGATTGTAATGTTATTACAGGTGGAGATGCAGGAGGAGGAGACCTTACTGCAGAAAGAAAAGCTTACCTCGGTGAGGCTCAATCTTGCTCGTACATTCAGCGAATAAATTTAGCTGAAGAAGATCACCCGAGAAAGGTGAATAAGGAGAAGTTGGTCATTGGGTTCTCAAAGAACGACCTTGCAGGTGTTCTATATCTTCATGATGACCCGCTGGTGATCAAAATGAGGATGAAGGAGGTTATGATTTCAGGAGTGATGGTCGATAATGGTAGTTCCCTCCTCTCTATCCCTGCTGTCCCCGGCCCTGGTGGCCGTTACCGTTCCTCCCTTGGCCCTGCTGGCCCTGGTGAAACTGCTGTCCATTCTGCCCCTGTTGGCCCTGATGGCCGTTTGGACCCTGATGGCCCTGACGGAAACCTCCCTGTCCCTGTCTGTAGTTCCCTGACCGGAACCTCTTATTATCCCCCTACGGGGAGCCCTGGTCATTCTGTCTCTGCCCCTGACCAGATTGTGCCCCGCTAGCACCATGTCCTCCAGTCCTGCCCTGATGGCTAGACTCCCCCGACCTCTTACCCTCGGCCATATGAAAACGGTAGTCCTGGCAGTGTAACAATGCAGCGTTAACCACATCAGAATAAGTGGCCAACGATAGGTTCCCTAGCAGATGCTGACGGATCCTCCAAGTCAACCCGTCCGTGAACTTCTCAATTTTCTTCTTCTTTGTTGGTATCTCCTCTGGAACGATATTCAACAGATTAGTGAACTCGGCCTCATACTCGGCCACTGTCTTACCTTCCTGCTTCAAACTCATCAACTTCCTCCTCATTTCCGTATGAACAGCTGACGGAAAGTACTTGTGGTCGAACCGCGCCCAGAACTACTGAATCGTTAGAGTATCCCTCTCCTCCATGGTGGTAATAGACTGCCACCACTGTAGTGCAGATCCGACTAGCTTGAAAGTAGCTAGCACCTGCTTCTGAAAATTCGTGCACTCATACATCCTCAAGTGCCTCCGCATGTCCTTCCTCCATTGGCTCGAGACTACCACATCTGAGCTACCTGCAAACTCTGGCGGATGCGCTTTCTGAAAAGCGTCACGTACACGCTCCCAAGCAGACGGGAATGCATTAACCTGTACTGGTGCGGCAACCGGCGCCTGAGGTGGTGCCTGCTGAACAACGGCAATCGCGGCATTTACCGCTTGAGCTACTATAGCTGCAACCTCAGCGGCGTTCATCATGCCCTGAACTGGAGCGGGCTGGGGTTCGGGCGTTGCATCCCTGGGACCTCGTCGTGCACGTCGTGGAGGCATCTGAAATAAGAATAAAGTTTATAAGTTCACGGTTATAAACTTAATATAGCTGAAGAACGAAGCATACACAAAAAGAGTACAACAGTCCTAAAATATAGGGCTCTATATCAAAGAAACGTAGCGGAAACAAAATAGCCATACAGATCCTAAAGGACACTAGAACCTGATGCTCTGATACCACCTGTGACACCCCGACTAATTAAATACCGGGTAGCTACTCCTTTATTAAATTAATTCAAAATGCCAAGTTGGCTCAGTTAATAGCATCACTGTCGAAAACATTTTATTATTACTAACCACCTAGTATTTAAAAAGTAAGTGCCAAATTTTAATTAAAGTCTGATTAACATGCAACACGTGTAATAAAGAATAACAACACCATTCACCATACTGAAGTAAAACGAATAATCATCACATAGTGTAAATAAAGTCTGGAGGAAAACTCCTCACTACAATCCCATACTGAAATAAATAACCGAATGCTAAAACAATACAAATCAAAGTCTGAAAACTGTAATGTAAAAGATGTCTCTAATAGAAATGGGCAACATGCCCTACAACTGATAGATGGTGACTCTGGAATCCAAAAGATAGAAGCGTCTACAAGCAAATCCTCCTCAAGATTTCAAGTTCTAAGTTCAATTAACATGGGTTTTCATTATCTTTCAAGAACAACTGATATTCTTCAATTTCTAACATGGAAAAGACATTCTCTGAAATTAAATGGAATAAAGTCACTTGCCTTGGTTCGATTTCTGATTTTGGTGTAGGTTTGATGGAGTTTTTCTGCAGAATTTCCTCTCTTCCAAGCTCCTTCTTCAATGGTGGCTTAAGGTGGCTAGGGTTTGTTTTGGGGAACTTGGAAACCTAATTGATAACCTCCGTAGCTTAAAGGGTTAAAGTGGGTTGGATAGTGGGTTTAGTGGGTCAATAATCAATCAGATTAAGACTCCTAATTTTCGTCACTTTTAATTCCTCAAAATGTAAAATTACCAAAATACCCTCTAAGTTGCCGGTATGGCCTAAAAATACCCCGGAATCCAAACTACACCCCCGGGTAGTGTTTTCTGACTATCTCGACCCTTCCGGACGCGTTGGTGCACTCAAAACGACCATACAATTTATAGATTTTAAATTCACTTTTTATAAGTAAAATATTACACCGTGACGCGACGGTCCCACGCGTCTCAACAAAATTTCTAAAATGCCGTATATAAATCTCACGACAACTTTTATAATACCAAATACATATATCAAAACATGTATGCACATAATCAAATACCAACTCGCATCTCGTTAGTATTTATAACCCGGATTAATTTCCAAATAATACGCATTTAATTAATTAATCCCAAAAATAAATATAGCCAAAAGTACGGGGTATTACATACTTCCCCCCTAATAACTGAATTTTGTCCCGAAATTCGAAACTAGAAAGTACCTACTAAAAACAGCTCTGGATAACGTTCGCGCATCTCATCCTCGCGCTCCCATGTGGACTCCTCGACATTGTGATGTCGCCACTGAACACGCACTAACGGGACTATCTTTGACCGTAGTTTCCTCTCGCTTCGGTCCAAAATAGCAATTGGCCCCTCCTCGTAGGAGCTATCCGGCTGGAGATCGATGTCCTCCACAGCAATGTGAGAATGAGCCAGATTATCTCTAAGATATTTCCTCAGCGAGGAAATATGGAACACATCGTGAATCCGATGCAAATGCTTCGGTAACCCGAGTCTATAAGCAACCGGTCCGATTCGCTCAATAATAGGAAACAGCCCCACATACCTCGGTGCCAACTTCCCCTTCTTCCCGAATCGCATAATCCCCTTCATCGGAGATACCCTGAGCAAAACCTGGTCCCCCACTTGGAACTCCCTGAAAAATCTCTTCGCATCCGCATAACTCTTATGCCTGTCTTAAGCTACCCGAATGCGACTCCGAATCAACTCAATCCTTGTCGAAGTATCCTGAATCACTTCCGGTCCAAGCAGTTTGTTGTCCCCCACTTCTAACCAACATGCTGGGGAACGACAAGGCCTACCATACAATGCCTCAAATGGAGCCATGCCAATAGTGAACTGATAGGAGTTGTTGTAAGCAAACTCCACCAGTGGAAGGTATTGCTCTCATCCACCCCCAAAGTCAATAATGCACATGCGTAGCATATCCTCCAACATCTGATTCGTGCGCTCAGTCTACCCATCAGTCTGCGGATGATAAGTCGTACTCAACCGCAATTCCATGCCCATTGCCTCCTGGAAACTTTCCCAAAACCGCGAAACAAATATCTTGTCTCTGTCAGACACGATATTTAGGGGCACACCGTGAAGTCTCACAATCTCTGAAATGAAGAGCTGGGCATACTGTCCCGTAGTGTAGTCAGTCCTAACGGGTAAAAAGTGAGCGACCTTGGACAATCTGTCAACAATTACCCAAACGGAGTCGTGACCCCTCTGCGACGTAGGCAACCCCGTAATAAAGTCCATGGATATGCTCTCCCACATCCACACCGGGACCTCCAACAGCTGTAGCAATCCTGCCGGTATCTGATGATCCACTTTTACAAGCTGACAAGTGGCGCATTTCGAAACAAACTCAGCAATATCTCTCTTCATACCGCTCCCCCAATACTGCCGTCTCATGTCTTGGTACATTTTGTCCCCTCCGGGATGTACCGCGAACCGTGAGCCGTGTGACTCTGCCATCACATCGTGTCGCAATTCCTCTCCTTCCGGAACTATCAATCTCCCATTGAAGCGTAATCCCCCATCTGAGCTAACGGTATAGGACTCGGCTCCCTCTGCTAGTAATCGAACTATCTGCTCTTAACAGAACAAGTCATTAGCCTATGCCCGTACTACCTTCGTGACAATCTGTGGTGTAACGGTCATCACAGACATGAAAGATCGGGACACTGCATCCTGGTGTCCCAATTCCTTCCACTTAGCCTTCCACACCTCTGCCACCTCATCTACTGGCCTACAGCTCAACGCGTCTGCTACCACGTTAGCCTTACCCTGGTGATACTGGATGTCGAACTGGTATTCCTTCACAAACTCAAGCCACCTACGCTGCCGCATATTCAACTCATTCTGCGTGAACAGGTACTGTAGGGACTTGTGGTCCGTGAACAATTGGAACTTCTCCCCCAAAAGATAGTGCCTCCAAATCCGTAGGGCAAATACCACTGCCGCCAACTCCAAATCATGCGTGGGGTAATTCTTCTCATGAGGCTTAAGCTTACGGGAAGCATAAGCTATGGCCTATCTCTCCTGCTGCAATACACCTCCAAGTCCTTGCAAATACGCGTCGGTGTAAACCAAATACTCAACTCTCGGTCTCGGCAATGCTAGCACAGGTGCTGAGGTCAACTTGTCCTTCAATTCATCGAATGCCAAATGACAGGCATCACTCCAGATGTAGGGCACACCCTTACGAGTCAGATGTGTCAAAGGACCTGCTATCTCCGAGAAACCCCGAATAAACCTCCTGTAGTATCCTGCTAGACCCAAGAAACTACGAATCTCAGTCGGTGTCGTGGGCTGTCCCCACTCCCTCACCGCTGATACTTTCCCCGGATCAACAGATATTCCCCGGTCGAAAATGATATGTTCCAAAAACTGGACTTCCTTCAGCCAAAACCCGCACTTATCATATTTTGCATACAACTCGTTCTGACGAAGTGTCTGCAAAACCTGCCTCAAATGCTCGGCGTGCTCCTCCTCTGTCTGAGAGTAAACCAGAATGTCATCAATGAAGACAATGACAAACTGATCTAGGAAATCCCTGAACACTCTGTTCATCAAGTCCATAAACACTGCTGGAGCGTTGGTCAAACCAAAAGGCATAACCCGAAACTCGTAAGAACCATATCTCGACAAGAACGCAATCTTCGAGACATCCTCCTCCCTGATACACAACTGATGGTATCCCGATCTCAAATCAATCTTCGATAAGAACGAAGCTCCTCTCAACTGGTCGAATAAGTCATCGATTCGAGGCAACAGATACTTATTCCGTATCGTGACCTTATTCAACTCTCGGTAGTCCACACACAATCTCAGTGAACCGTCCCTCTTCTTCACAAACAGAACTGGAGCGCCCCAAGGTGAGGTACTCCTGCGAATAAAGCCCTGACCCAACAGCAACTCTGTCTGATCCCGTAACTCCCTCATCTCAGCTGGAACCATACGGTACGGTGCGCGTGCTATAGGTCTCGTACCCGGTAGCAAATCTATAACAAAGTCTATCTCTCGACTGGGTGGTAAGCCTGGTATCTCCTTAAACACATCTGAATACTCCCTGACAACCGGGATCGAATCTAAAGGAATCACAACCTCCTTAGAGGTATCCTCCTCTATGTAATACAGATGAGCGGTCGATCCTCCCTCTGGGCGAGGCATCGCCATTACAAACATCTCTTGCCCCGGAATGACAAAAACAATGCTCCTGCTGAAGCAATCAATCATGGACCTATATGCTACGAGCCAATCCATACCGATGATCACATCGTGAACATGCATATCTAATACTAACATGTCTGCAGGTAATACCAAACCACCAATCTCTACCCCCACTCCCCGGCATATAAAGAAAATAAGTGACCCACTCCCCAATGGTGAGTCGACACACGTCACTGTGCTCTCTGCCGTAGCTAACAATCCTAAAGCTTTCGCGAAGTGTGTAGCTATAAAACAGTGTGTAGCACCCGTATCAAATAATACCCGACCCATAGTGCCATGGATAGGAAACGTACCCTCAATCGCGGGCGGTGCATGTGGAACTGCAGCCTGGTGGACGTTGTATACACGTCCATACTGTAGCTTCCCCTGTTGAACTGGGACTGCTTAAATTGGTGGCAATGCTGCCATCTGTGGCGGTGCGGGAAGAGCGGCGGGAAACATAGCCCTCTGTGGCTCCTGGCGAGCACCCTGCTGCTGCTGCTGTGGGGCCCTGCCCCTATCAGGATAATCCTGTCGCTTATGGCTAGTCTTGCCACAAACAAAGCACTTCCCTGGGAAGTTCCCTCCTCTCTGTCCCTGCTGTCCCCGGCCCTGGTGGCCGTTACCGTTCCTCCCTTGGCCCTGCTGGCCCTGGTGAAACTGCTGCCCATTCTTCCCCTCTTGGCCCTGATGGCCCTGACGGAAACCTCCCTATCCCTGTCTGTAGTTCCCTGACCGGAACCTCTTATTATCCCCCTACTGGGAGCCCTGGTCATTCTGTCTCTGCCCCTGACCAGATTGTGCCCCGCTAGCACCATGTCCTCCAGTCCTGCCCTGATGGCTAGACTCCCCCGACCTCTTACCCTCGGCCATATAAAAACGGTAGTCCTGGCAGTGTAACAATGCAGCGTTAACCACATCAGAATAAGTGGCCAACGATAGGTTCCTTAGCAGATGCTGACGGATCCTCCAAGTCAACCCGTCCGTGAACTTCTCAATTTTCTTCTTCTATGTTGGTATTTCCTCTGGAACGATATTCAACAGATTAGTGAACTCGGCCTCATACTCGGCCACTGTCTTACCTTCCTGCTTCAAACTCATCAACTTCCTCCTCATTTCCGTATGAAGAGCTGACGGAAAGTACTTGCGGTCGAACCGCACCCAGAACTCCTGAATCGTTAGAGTATCCCTCTCCTCCATGGTGGTAATAGACTCCCACCACTGTAGTGCAGATCCGACTAGCTTGAAAGTAGCTAGCACCTGCTTCTGAACATCCGTGCACTCATACATCCTCAAGTGCCTATGCATGTCCTTCCTCCATTGGCTCGAGACTACCACATCTGAGCTACCTGCAAACTCTGGCGGATGCGCTTTCTGAAAAGCATCACGTACACGGTCCCAAGCAGACGGGAATGCATTAACCTGTACTGGCGCGGCAACCGGCGCTTGAGGTGGTGCCTGCTGAACAACGGCAATCGCGGCATTTACCGCTTGAGCTACTATAGCTGCAACCTCAGCAGCGTTCATCATGCCCTGAACTGGAGCGGGCTGGGGTTCGGGCGTTGCATCCCTGGGAACTCGTCGTGCACGTCGTGGAGGCATCTGAAATAAAAACAAAGTTTATAAGTTCACGATTATAAACTTAATATAGCTGAAGAACCAAGCATACACAAAAAGAGTACAACAGTCCTAAAATATAGGGCTCTATATCAAAGAAACGTAGCGGAAACAAAATAGCCGTACAGATCCTAAAGGACACTAGAACCTGATGCTCTGATACCACCTGTGACACCCCGACTAATTGAATACCGGGTAGCTACTCCTTTATTAAATTAATTCAAAATGCCAAGTTGGCTCAGTTAATAGCATCACTGTCGAAAACATTTTATTATTACTAACCACCTAGTATTTAAAAAGTAAGTGCCAAATTTTAATTAAAGTCTGATTAACATGCAACACGTGTAATAAAGAATAACAACACCATTCACCATACTGAAGTAAAACGAATAATCATCACATAGTGTAAATAAAGTCTGGAGGAAAACTCCTCACTACAATCCCATACTGAAATAAATAACCGAATGCTAAAACAATACAAATCAAAGTCTGAAAACTGTAATGTAAAAGATGTCTCTAATAGAAATGGGCAACATGCCCTACAACTGATAGATAGTGACTCTGGAATCCAAAAGATAGAAGCGTCTACAAGCAAATCCTCCTCAAGATTTCAAGTTCTAAGTTCAATTAACATGGGTTTTCATTATCTTTCAAGAACAATTGATATTCTTCAATTTCTAACATGGAAAAGACATTCTCTGAAATTAAATGGAATAAAGTCACTTGCCTTGGTTCGATTTCTGATTTTGGTGTAGGTTTGATGGAGTTTTTCTGCAGAATTTCCTCTCTTCCAAGCTCCTTCTTCAATGGTGGCTTAAGGTGGCTAGGGTTTGTTTTGGGGAACTTGGAAACCTAATTGATAACCTCCGTAGCTTAAAGGGTTAAAGTGGGTTGGATAGTGGGTTTAGTGGGTCAATAATCAGTCAGATTAAGACTCCTAATTTTCGTCACTTTTAATTCCTCAAAATGTAAAATTACCAAAATACCCTCTAAGTTGCCGGTATGGCCTAAAAATACCCCGGAATCCAAACTACACCCCCGGGTAGTGTTTTCTGACTATCTCGACCCTTTCGGACGCGTTGGCTCACTCAAAACGACCATACAGTTTATAGATTTTAAATTCACTTTTTATAAGTAAAATATTACACCGTGACGCGGCGGTCCCACGCGTCTCAACAAAATTTCTAAAATGCCGTATATAAATCTCACGACAACTTTTATAATACCAAATACGTATATCAAAACATGTATGCACATAATCAAATACCAACTCGCATCTCGTTAGTATTTATAACCCGGATTAATTTCCAAATAATACGCATTTAATTAATTAATCCCAAAAATAAATATAGCCAAAAGTACGGGGTATTACAATCCTGAAAAGATCAAAGCTCTATTATGGCTGCGATCTCTAACGACGAAGAAGGAAGTACAGAGTCTCACAGGACGAGTAGCAGCACTCCACAGATTTGTGTCACGAGCAACTAATAGATGTCTCCCATTCTTCAAGACACTCAGAAAGACTTTTGAGTGGAATGATGAATGCGAGAAGGCTTTTCAAGACTTGATGAGATACTTGGGAGCACCCCCATTGTTGTCCAGGCCAGTGATGGGAGAAAAATTGTACTTGTACCTTGCAGTGTCCGAGAATGCAGCTAGCTCGGCGTTGATCAGACTGGAGAATAGAGTATAAAAGCCAATTTACTACACAAGTAAGGCCTTCCGAGGAGCAGAGATCAGATATCCGAGGCTGGAAAAATTGGCACTGGCGCTGATTGAGGCAGTAGGAGAATGAGGCCATACTTCCAAGCTCATACTATAGTAGTATATACCGATGTCCCATTGAGACAAGCCCTTCACAAGCCA
The DNA here is from genome assembly GCA_949130495.1 of Sambucus nigra. NCBI lineage: Eukaryota > Viridiplantae > Streptophyta > Magnoliopsida > Dipsacales > Adoxaceae > Sambucus > Sambucus nigra. The sequence continues at coordinate 643,333,960 of OX422207.1, read as the reverse complement.
GAAAAATTAGGGAGATTGATGTACTGGGCAATAGAGCTTGGCGAATATGATATAATTAATGAACCCCGATCATCACTAAAAGGGCAGGCTGTTACAGATTTCATAGCGGAGTTCACCTATCCTGATACCCCTGAGGAGAAAAAGTTGCTCGCTGATCAACCTGCGGATGTTACAGGATCAACAAACACAAGCCCAGACCAATTCCGATTGGTAAAATGGCGTGTGGATGTTACAGGATGTGATGCAGAGATAGTTGGGACGACTCCAAATGAGGAGCAAAAGTTACTCGCTGATCAACGTGTGGATGTTACACGATAAATAAACACTGGCTCAGACCAACTCCGGTTGGTAAAAGGGCAAGTGGAGTTACAGGATCATTAACTTCGAGCTCAGACCAACCTCGGTTGGTAAAAGGGCAATAAAAGATGATCGACGAGGAACAAGAAAAAATCGGGGAGGATGAAAGGAAGCAGCAAATATTTCACCGAGGAACTCTGACTGATCAGAAATTTGAAGACGATTTACCTATATGGAGGTTGTATGTAGATGGCTCATCTTGCACAGCAAGATGTGGTGCGGGGATTGTTTTGAGACTTCCGAACGAGATCGACATGGAATACGCCTTGCGTTTCCAATTCAAAGCTTCCAACAATGAGGTTGAGTATAAGGCGATGATCGCAGGACTTAGCTTAGCAAAAATTATGGAGGCGCAGCAAGTTATGATCTTCAGTGACTCTCAACTGATTGTAAACCAAATGATGGGAGTATATGCAGTTAGAGGAGAATTAATGATCAAATATCATGCAAAAGCAAAGGAGCTGGTGTCAGAATTTTCCGCTATTCAGCTGGTCAGAATACCAAGAATGGAGAATGCGAGAGCAGATGCCCTAGCTCGACTAGCGTCAGCTACTCGCACCGAGTTACGACGAACAATCCCAATTGTAGTGTTGGTTGGTCGAAGTATAGATGAAGATCTGACGATGAACTTTATCACCCTTGATTTAGGTCCATCTTGGATGGATCCCATCACGACGTATATCGAGGAGGGAGAATTGCCAATTGACAAGCTCGCAGCCAAGAAATTGAAGTTTAAAGCTGCTCGGTATGTACTAACTAATGGTGTTTTATATAGACGAGGAATAATGGCAGGTTTGCAGAGATGTGTACATCCCTCCGAGATGAAAGAATTAATTGAAGAGATCCACGAAGGGTCTTGTGGAGCACATGTAGCAGGTCTGACGCTTTTGCAAAGGGTGATGACGTAGGGATACTACTAGCCGACGATGAGGGCTGATTGTACAACTTATGCCAAGAAATGTGATAAGTGCATGCGTTTCTCCTCCATCCGAAGAACTCCACAGGCATTGTTGACACCCATAACTTCCCCTTGGCCATTTGCCATGTGGGGAATTGATTTGGTTGGACCACTGCCAACGACCTGAGGAAGGTTCAAGTACCTCGTCGTCGTAGTGGATTATTTTACTTAGTGGGTAGAAGCTGAGCCACTCATTGATATGACGTACGAGAAGGTTTACCAATTTGTTTGGAAAAACATCATTTGCCAATATGGTCTCCCTCACGCCTTCATCACAGACCATGGAACACAATTTGATAACGAGGAGTTTGCCGCCTATTGTCATCCGTCAAACATTTTGAAGGTTCATTCAGCACCAGGCCATCCTCAAAGCAATGGAAAAACTGAAGTGACAAACAGAACGCTGCTGAACGGTTTGAAGAAACAATTGGACGATACAAAAGAAAACTGGATCAACGAGCTACAATCAGTACTTTGGGCTTACTAAACTACTCCCCGAGTAGGAATTGGAGAATCACCATACATGCTGGCGTTTGGAAGTGAAGCTGTCATACCTGCCGAGTTGGGTATCCCAACACATAGGGTACTGAATTTCAATTCCCCTGTCAGCGACTTAATGAGAAGACTGGATTTAGACATGCTTGAGGAAGTTAGAGAAGAAGCAGACATTAGAAATGCTGCTTACCAGCAGCGAACAGCTTTGTTTTACAACAAGAGGGTGAAGAAGTGCGACCTGAAAGAAGGAGACTATGTGCTGAAGAAAGTAATTCAAAAGCATAACAAACTGGAGGCAAACTGGCATGGACCATACCGAGTTACAGAAGTTGTTCGACTAGGAACTTATCGAATAGAAACCCTAGAAGGGGAGGAGTTCAAGAATGCATGGAACGCAGAGCATCTGCGCAAGTATTATCAGTGATGTATATGTAACGCAGTTCCATCAGTATGAATACTTGTGCTATGCACTACTCGGCACAGCTCGGCAGACTACTCAAGAAAATATTCCAAACTGTACCAACGTAGTTGGTCGACAAGGAGAAAATATTCCAAACTGTACCAACTTAGTTGGTCGACGAGGAGAAAATATTCCAAACTATACCAACGTAGTTGGTCGACGAGGAGAAAATATTTCAAACTGTACCAACTTAGTTGGTCGACGAGGAGAAAATATTCCAAACTGTACCAACTTAGTTGGTCGACGAGGAGAAAATATTCCAAACTGTACCAACTTGGTTGGTCGACGAGGAGAAAATATTCCAAACTGTACCAACTTGGTTGGTCGACGAGGAGAAAATATTCTAAACTGTACCAAGTATGGTTGTTCGGGGATAAAAACCCACTTACTACAGTTGGTCGACGAGCACAATTTTAAACATTTTTATACTCATTAAGTGATCGAGCAACATTACTGATACTTGTAACTTTTTTACAAAGTTGATCGATGAACAACACTATTATTATCTTTTTAACAGATATGCATAAATGTAAAGTGTTTGATATTTACAAGACAATAGCAATTTAAATTTGCAAGCAATAATGAAAGTCATTCATTAAATTCGAAATAAATTACAAGTTACATTGATAATAAAATGAAAATTACATTGATATGTATACTAACTGTTATATTAAAAATTCCTATTCTATTGGTTTTTTCCCCTCAGCTTTCGATACAGGTTCCTCGCCACCAGGCGGATCATTTAAAGACTAAGGAGAATTGATGAAGTTCAAATCCTTCAGCATCCTGACGTTCATCACAGAAGGTCGATCTAAAAGATGCTCGGGACGAGATACCTCAATTTGAGAATGTAAATTATAGTCACCGAGGTATTTTGAAATTAAGCTTCGTGGAATGGCCCGAGCAGGGATCCACTCCATCTCCAGGTTGTACGATGGCACAAGCAGGTCAAGCAACGCGGGATCATGATAGTCCCATAGATAGTGTCCTTGTTCGAGCTTCAACACACCTTAGGCATTCAACCAGCCTTGCTTGTAGCCCTCATTGTTGGCATTCTGGATACGATCATCCAAATGGAATAGTGCTTCGTTGTATCCAGCCATCCAGAACTCCCTGGGCTGTTTGTGGAACTGATATGTTAGCCTTTCTAGCTGCTCGTGGAGATTTTTGATGAAAAGCTCCTCATTCTCCAAAACTGATTTCTGCACAGAGAGCTGTTTCTCCAAGTCCCTGATCTTCTTTGACATATCAGACAAAGCCTGGTTCTTAGCCATTAATTGGAAGGCTTGGCTCTCTAAGGCAGACGCTGTCCTCTGTTCCTCGACAAGCACCCGAGCTGCTCTTACTCATCCCCGAGGAGCTCTTCCTCGTCCCCGAGGAGACGTGGAAGGGCCCGACCTCCTCAAGGTATCCAATTCTTCCCTCAACTTGGCATTCTCCACTTCTAGGAATGAAAATCCCTCGTCAGTCACTGGGATTAGGGTTGTTGAAGAAGAGGCTGCAGACTTCAACTGTGACAGCTCTTTCTGCAAGTTGTTATTTTCCTTTTCCAGCAGCTCGGCAATCTGTCTGCATTCCTCGACCTCACCCCTCAGGGTTCTCTCCCTTACATCATAACCAGCAAAAAGCTTCTCGTAGCCCTTGTCAGCAACTGTCAGCTTATACTTCTTCTCGTAACTCTCATGTAACAAGGCAGTTGATTCCTTGTATTGATTCTGAAGGTCTTCGAGGGTTCACTGGAGATCCTCGATCATTTCATAGTAAGCCACATTATTAGCTACCGCTCGATCAAGTAGACACTTCAGGTACTGATATGCTTCCACCGCCTGTTCTGAAGCATCCTGACCAAGGATGTCTGCAACTTGGGCAGCACTCAAGTCTGTGTGACCAGCCTTAAAGTACTCATTGCACTGTTGCAGCAACTTTGTATCATGGGCAGATAGCAGATCCATCCTGGCCAGAAACTAGTAGAGAAAGAAAAGCAATCATCAATAAGAAGAATAAGCAGAGTATAAATGAAAGATGAACAACAGTATGCAAGAAAATTTAAGTTTTATTAGATCATAAAATTCAGAATTACAAGTGCTGGATTACATTTGAAAAAGAAGAAAAATATAAAAGTAAGCCCGAACAACACTACACCTTTTCCTTATCTCCCAAAATCTTCTCGGGAGGTTGGGAAGAGGAAGCAGGTTGCTCGGAGGGAACTGTGGGTTGTTCGGAGAGCACCAGTTGTTGCTCAGAGGAAGAAACGACTTGCTCAGCAGCACACTGGATGGATGGGGGGTGATCTCCCATCATTATTGAAGACTCTTCAGAGGTAGCTTTGTCCTCTTCTAATTCTTCTGGAGTAGGAGGGGGACCAGGGATATGTCGCTGGAAGAGCTCGGATGATTCGTCGACCTTCATTTCCTGAAGAGCAGCGACCCATCCATCCCTAAAGTACTTTAGGCTGCCATAGTCCACTTGAGACACCATGGCAGCACACCCCTTGTTCCACCCCTTGTCCCAGCCAGAGCTGAAGGACTTCTTCACAGCATCTTTCCTTTTGGCCTTATCCAAGGCAAGCTTCTCGGACAGCAAATCATCAGCAGCTTTCAGTTTTTGTTCAACTTCTTCCTTCTGCTGAGTTACTTCCTGGAGCTGGTCCAACCTTTCCTCAGCAATTTTAAGTTTATTTTCCATCTCTCCAGCGGCTTTGAGCTTTTCCTCAAGATCTTTATTTGCCTTCTCCAAGGCATTCTTTTTCTTCTCCAACTCCTTGGAGGCATCAGCAACTCGAGCTTATTCTTGCTCGGAGGAGGAAAGTTTTTTCTCCCAGATAGCCTTATCAATGGCATACTTCTGTTGGGAGTCTTCCAAATATTTGATAGCCTCTTCCATAGCTCCCTCCACACTGGACGAAGAGCATGAGGCTTTAATGGCTTCAACCTTTTTCAGGATTATGTTAAAGCAGCTCGTCAACTGTGAACAGAAAAAGAAAGCAAGTTAGAAACAAGAAATGACAAAGGAAACTATGAAAAGTTTAAAGTAAAGAGACATACTGAAGCAAGGTGATGAGCAGCCAAAGATGTAACCATGTCCCGAGTAAGGTTATCTTCAGTACCTTGGACCTCGGGAATGGTTAAGGACTTTACCGAGCTCATGTCAGAGCTCGGGGGAACAAAAGTGGGAACTTCAGTCCCAACAGCTGGGGGCCGAATAATGGTATCAACCAAATTAATCGAGGGGCTCTTCTTAAGCCTCCTCGGGGGAACAGGTACAGCCAAGGAAGAATCCTTGGTCGGTGATATCACAATCACCTCTCCAGGAGCAGCAGACCTGCTCGGAGCCACTGTGGGCTTCTCGGCAATTTTGCAGGAGCAGCTGGAGGAGCTGCAGCAGTTTTCTTTGTCCCCTCCCTTGGGACATCAATCCTACTCCTCTTTGCCTCACCAGAACCGGAGGCAGTCTTCTCAAACAAGGTGGGAGGTCTTCTCTTCTTCATCCTTTCGCTCAAAGGAATGTGGGATTCAGGCGATGAACTTGCAGAGACTAGTACTGGCTCTGCTTCACTGATTACTGGACGATCAGTGAAGGAAGTTGTGTATCTCTTGTATTGGAGAAAATATGAGGCCGACCTGATATGCTCGTCGGCAACACGTTGATGCAGCCTCCAGATAAGTCCCAAATGCCTTATATTGACATCTGTTTCTTTTGGGCATTTTCTCTTGCTATCAACTGCAAATAAACAAACATTGTTATCAGTGACTCATTTTATCAAACACAAAACAAACATGATTTCAAAATAAATAAAATAAAATAAAAATAACCTATCCCATTGCCATAAGGAGGGCATCTAGGACCCTGGTAAACCTCATCTTCGGTTAATGGAGGATGTTGCCAATTTTTTACGACAACCCCGTGTTCAAAATAATCCCTATTGGCATCAGGGAGATTGATTACTAAGGCTCTATTTATAAACCTAGTTTTTAAATAATAAATATTATCATTAACTGCCCATCTATAGCAGTACATGATTTCTGGAATTCTTATACGAGTTCCATGCACTTGATTTAATTTATGCACCCCATTAACTATTCTCCATGTGTTGGGGGCTATTCGTGCGGGAACAACATCAAAATACTGACAGAATTCCAGACACATGGAATTTGGTGGAAAAGAAAATCGACACTCAGCAAAAAGGAGACTAGGAAACCAATGTCCCTCAGCCAAATTGAAATAATTAGAAGGCTCGGAAAGCTCTTCCAAGACGACCCAAGAGGGAATGGAAAAATCAGAACGAAATTTCTCTAGAGACTCAACAGGATAAACCATGGTGAATAAAGAAATAAAGATAAAGGAAGAAGATCTTACAGGAAAAGAACGGATCTGCTGACTACGAACGACGGAAAAGATGAACGCACAAGAGAGTAGGAAGAGACGATGTAAAACTCAAAAGATGAAAATTTGAAAAGAAAAAAGACAATGGGAGTGTCTGTGAAGTTTAAATACCTTACCTTGGGAACTGGCGAAGTAATGATTACAAAAAAGGATGATTACGTTACCGGCGGCTAAAAGAGCAGGAATCAAAGCGGGCAACAACGGCTAAAAAGAGGAAAAGTAATGCGGGAATCGAAGCACACAGAAAAGTCCAAAAAAGCATGATTTTACGAATTTGGAAGGAGAAATAAATACAAGGGAAATGCTCCTAAAAATCAGGAAGACTATTTAAAGCTACCATATTCCGAGAAAGAATATTCCATACTCCTCAAATTTCGAACTATGAAACATTGGGGGCTTCTGTTGATACCAAATTTAATCTGTTGACTTGGACCAATCATATGAAGACACGTGGCTATCTACATGGCAACTACAAACACATCCGAGGAACCCAATCTCTCCGAGGAACAAGACTACAACGAGGAAGACTAGTTCCCCTAGGAATGCTACTTACCCCGAGGAACTCATACGCTCCGAGGAACAAATCTCTGCGAGGAACTCTTAAATACGGAGAAGCTTAGGCGGTCCGAGGAACTCATGGTGGTTCGAGCTGCACCTCGAAGCAGGATACCAACAGTTTAACTGCTCATTAAATGCTTATCATTTGGACGCGCACGCAAAGAAGGCATTAAATATATTACCCTTTCATATGTATATCATTTAATGTAGTACCCTTTCACATTACAGCCTGAGGGCTATAAATACATTATACCATCCTCATTGTAAGGGGATTCAAATCCAGAACGGAATTTCTTGTAATCGAAAATTCCCAAACACTCAGTAATAAAACAACAGTGGACGTAGGCCATTCTTATAAGGCTGAACCACTTTAAAATCTTTTGTCTCATTTATTTATCTGTGATTGAATTATTAGAGCGATCTAATTTTTTACATACTATTTAAAGCTACCATATTCCGAGAAAGAATGTTCCATACTTCTCAAATTTCGAACTATGAAACATTGGGGGCTTCTGTTGATACCAAATTTAATCTGCTGACGTGGACCAATCATATGAAGACACATGGCAATTACAAATACTTTCGAGGAACTCCCACGCTCCGAGGAACAAAACTACAGCGAGGAAGACTAGCTCCCCGAGGAACCCTGCTTACTCGAGGAACTCATAGTTCCCCGAAGAACACTGCTTACTCGAGGAACTCACATGCTCCGAGGAACTCATACACTCCGAGGAACAAACCTCTCCGAGGAACTCTTGAATACCAAGAAGCTTAGGCGGTCCGAGCAACTCAGGCGGTCCGAGCTGCATCTCGAACAAAGCATTAATATCTGGATAATCAACAGTTCAACTAATTCATTAAATGCTTATCATTTGGACACACACTCCAAGAGGGCATTAAATGTATTACCCTTTCATATGCATATCATTTAATGTATTACCCTTTCACATTACAGCCTCAAGTCTATAAATACATTGTACAATCCTCATTGTAAAAGAGGACCTCAGACCGAAATTTCTTGAGATAACTTGTAATCGAGAATTCCCATACAACAGCAATACCAAAACAGTGGACGTGGGCCATTCTTATAAGGCTGAACCACTTAAAAATTCTTTATCTCATTTATATATCTGTGATTGAATTATTAGAGTGATCTAATTTTTTACATCAACAACACTATTGCCCTGAAGGCCAAGGATGACGTTCTCCAGCAGAAAGTTGATGTTGTAGTGATGGCAACCCTTGAGGATGCTTCTGAGGGGATCCTGGCTGATTACAAAGTCTCTGATGAATTCATCAGCTTTGGCCTTGAATACCTCGAAAGAGGCATTAAGGACACTGGTAAATGGGCGACTGCAAAGGAGAAGGAGTCAGGGTACTTGAAAGCCTTTAACTTTATTGGTCTGGGTTTTGGCAATCCTCAATTTGCCCAGGACCTTCAGAGGTTGAAGAGGAAGATGTTTCCCCTGCAGAGACAGCACCTTTGGATGTTACTGAGACTGAAGGCGCCAACCTCCAATATGATGGGGCCAAGGTGACCAACATCGATCAGGGGAATGAGGTCGAGGATGCCAATACTGTAGCTGCAAACCCTTAGGCCTTTTTTTGTGAAGCTTTATGTAATTCTCTGATTTTGATTTCAAGATGTAACTTCTGATTATAAACCCAGTTACCTTGTATCTTGTAACTCTTAGTTTATATTTAACTTCTGATACATGCTTCACTTCCTTATTTGCTGAGAGTTCTTTGAATGATTCTCTTTGCCATGCGATGTGTGTTCAGCTCTGAAGTCTCAATATAACTTTTCACCAGATTAATGATGTTCAGGGTCTGAGGTCATCCAAGTATGATGTCTGACCTCAGACCTTGTCACCAAATCATGATGTTATAAGGTCTTAGGTCGTCAACTAAGATGTTATCCCCAAAAATAATTATCACCAGATTAATGATGTTTAGGGTCTGAGGTCATCCAAGCATGATGTCTGACCTCAGACCTTATCACCAAATCATGATGTTATAAGGTCTGAGGTCGTCAACTAAGATGTTATCCCCATAAATAATTTTCACCAAATTAATGATTTTAAGGGTCTGAGGTCATCAAGTATGATGTCTGACCTCAGACCTTGTCACCAAATCATGATGTTATAAGGTATGAGGTCATTAACTAAGATGTTATCCCCATAAATAATTTTCACCAAATTAATGATGTCTAGTGTCTGAGGTCATCCAAGTATGATGTCTGACCTCAGACCTTGTCACTAAATCATGATGTTATAAGGTCTGAGGTCATCAACTAAGATGTTATCCCCATAAATAATTTTCACTAAATTAATGATGTCTAGGGTCTGAGGTCATCTAAGTATGATGTCTGACCTCAGACCTTGTCACCAAATCATGATGTTATAAGGTCTGAGGTCATCAACTAAGATGTTATCCCTATAAATAATTTTACCATTCGAGCATAATGAACCAAGTATTGACACATGAACTGATTTTCTCATTAATAATCTCTTCATAAGATGATACATTTACATGAAGGCCCTGGTAACATCATATGTAATACTTTTTCAAATGATCAGCATTCCAAGGGTTAGACAAAGGTTCCCCTTCGAGGTTCTCTATCCTGTAAGTCCCGGGTACAACCTCTTCAATCACTTTGTAAGGACCATGCCAATTTGAGTGAAGCTTGTTTGCCTTCTGCAACATCTTCTTCAACACTAGGTCTCCTACAGCTATGGGTCTTTATTTTACCCTTTGATTGTAGAATTTTGCTATTCTCTGCTAGTAAGCTGCCTGCCTAACTTCTGCATCTTCCCTTCTCTCTTTAATTAAATCTAGGTCGAGTCTTCTCTCCTCCCTATTCTTCTCAGGGTCATAGGTCTTAACACTATGAGTAGGGAGTCCTATCTCTGTTGGTATGACGGCCTCCGAGCCATGTGACAACATAAACGGGGTTTTCCCTGTTGGCGTCCTAGCCGTTGTTCTGTAAGCCCATAGCACAGTATAAACCTCTTCGGTCCATCTACCTTTAGCTTTTTTTAACCTCTTCTTGATCCCATCAAGGATCGTTCTATTTGTGACTTCAGTTTGACCGTTTGCTTGAGGTCGGCCAGGAGAAGAGAAAAATTGCTTTATCTCAACTCTTTTGCAGTATTTTTCTAAGGAAGAATTCTTGAACTGGGTTCCGTTGTCCGAAATGAGGGTGTTTGGGAGGCCATGTCTGCATATGATGTTTTTCCAAATAAATTGGAAGGTCTTATGCTCTGCAATCGTGATCATCGGCTCAGCCTCTACCCATTTGGAGAAGTAATCAATGGCGACTATCAGAAATCGGTAATTATTTGCATCCCTTGGTAGGGGCCTACTAGGTCAATTCCCCATATTGCGAATGGCCAAGGGGAACTGATTGACGTCATAGGCTAATGAGGTTGATATGGTATAGTGGATAATCTCTGATATTTGTCGCACCTCTTCACGTAGGCTGCAGCATCTTTGGCCAATGTCGGCCACCAATATCATTGCATGATAATCCTCTTCACCAAAGGTCTCCCTCCTATGTGACTGGAGAAAGAACCCTCGTGTACCTCCTGTAGGATGTGGGGAACTTTGGTGGGATAAACGCATCAGAGGAGAGGTAATAGGAATCCCTTCCTATACAGGACATCTCCTACTATTGAGAACCTTACAGCTCTGTACCTCAATTTCCTCCTCTCTAACTTTGACTCCGGTAGCACCCCCTCTCTGATATATCTGATAAGGGGATCCATCCATGAGTCCTTTATATTCAAATTGAGGCAAGGCTTACTGACCTCTTATTCTTCAATGGTTGCTCTGGGCAAGATCTCAATAGGGACTATCCTTCTGATATCTGTCCTCGTTGCTGAAGCTAGCCTTGCTAATGCGTCTGCATGGCTGTTATTTTATCGAGGTATTCTCTTTATGTTTACCTCTTCTAATCCTTCGAGTATCATTCTCACCCTCTTTAGGTATTTGTCCATCCTTTCGTCCTTGGCCTCATAAACCCCCAATACTTGATTAAGAACCAACCTTGAGTCATTGTGAAGAAGGAGGAGTCTTATACCAACGGTCCTTACCAAGGAGAGGCCTACTATCATGGCCTCGTATTCTGACTCGTTCTTTGACGCCTTGAAGTTAAACCTTAGGGCATATTCGATGTTGGTACCATCCGGGTCTGAGAGTATCAGGCCCACACTGCTTCCACTTTCACAAGAAGACCCATCGACGAAGAGGTTCCAGATGTAATTATCTGATGAGAAACCCTCTTCTAACATGATTCACTGCCTGAAGAGGTATCGGTCTTCCTCATTCTCGGCTATTCCATCTCTGACTCTGTTGGGCATAACCTCTTTCGAGTGTCGAAAGACGTTGCTATTTGACCCTTCCGCAGTCTCTAGATTATTCTCAACCTCGACCTCTTCCCATGTGAACTTTACGGCAAAATCTTCCAGTTCCTGCCCTTTGATGGTCGTCCTAGGTTGATAAGTGATGTCATATTCCCCCAACTTAATGGCCCATGTCATCAACCTACTCGACTTCTCAGGCTTATGGAGGATCTATCTTAGTGGGGAGTCGATGAGGATGACCATGGAATGGACTTGAAAGTAAGGCTTCATCTTCCTAGATAATAATGACACTTGGCTGGTCTCGTGTAGATAATAATGACATCAATATTCCCTCACGTGAGGGGAATGATTCGGTTATAACTGATTGTGCACACGTGTTCCCAACAATACATATATTGATAAGGTCTCGGCCATCTGTGAATGGTAACCTCGACCTGGAAGAGGATGAGGTGGTGACCTTGGCTCCATGGGAGAGCTGAGGTAAGGCATGTTGAGCTGTGACATCGGCTTGGGCCGAGGTAATGATGGCGTAGCAGGAACGTCCGCTGATCCCGAGGGGGTACATATAGGGCATATCAATCATCCATTATTCTTGCTTGGATTAGTGATAGTGAGGCACCACAGGGGGGATACCCACCAGGGGACCCATTTAAATGATCTAGATCAATGGAATTCCTACCAAGTGACGGTGGATTCAGTCTGGTTCGTCAAGGCCAGCAGTGTGTTCCATAGGGCCAATAGAGCCAAGGGAACAATAGAGGTATCAATCAGGGCCAAGACTACTAGTTTTGAGAGAAGGACAACCCTAACATGGCTAGTGGGGCCAGAGACAGAGGGATGACACACATAGGTGTCCTATGTATGTAGAGTAGGGCCATATGTATTGACCTTATCCATAATGATTTACGAGAGAGGAGCGGGATGCCCAATAATAGCAATAATTATAGAATTTTTTGGTTCAGTTTGGACGAGAGTGTTATGCAGAGGAATAATTTGAACCACCAGTGCTATTGGAAATTGAAAGTATGAGTTTATCCTAAAGTTAATGGGGTATGTTTTATGTGACACGAGCGAATCACTGTATTTTGTTAGCACTAAATTCACATATGAAACTGGTTTAGTAGATGTATCATTAATATTACTATAATGTTTATATAGTTATCAGTGAATGGCGGGGATCTCTTTGGTTCCAGTTGCAGGGGAGCAGGTATGGACATTGAAGGGATAGGTTATAGTGGGTTAGCTCATTTTAAGAAATAATATTTGAGTATGATGTTAATCTCGGTATGGACTGGTTAGCGATGGTTTGAGTGATGGTGGGCAGTTAAAACAAGGCTATCGTGTTTGTTGTTCCAGGACAGGATGAGTTGTTTTGCGATGCCTTACCTGAAATAGGGATGATCTCGTGTCTATATTATATTACGGAGAAGACTTTAGAGAGTATATTTATCTCGTTACATATGATACCAATGTGTAAGGAGTTTTACTAATGTGATTCAGGGTATATCGGGTTTTTTGTCAAGCGGACAGATTTAACTCTTTATTGATTTAGCATTGGAGACTTAGTGATAGTGCAAGCGCAGTGTTATATGACTCCTTTAGGGATGTGGGAGTTTAATATCAGACTTATACAATGGGGGATATGATTGTAAGTGTCCCAGTTATATGCTTTGGGCCTACAAATCTCGATGACACATAATGCCAGATAGTAGTGTATTGGTAGTTCCTTGTTTGTATTTTGCTTGCGAGACGTCCCACGCATGAATCCCAATGAGCGTCGAGAGTTGAGAGATGTGTTGGTCTCTAAGGGCATGGGTATAGCTATTTAGTAATTTCACATGTATGTGGGTAACAATTTGAGCGGAGAGATCTTATACGATATAAGGTCAGTGGAATCGGAAGTGTTGTGTGGGGAGCCCTGGGGAAAATTTTACACCACTAGTTAATGGGTGGGGCAGTCTCGAGGATAACTAAATCGGTTTTAGTAAGGTAGCTAAGTATAACCTTACGGTATAGCCACGCTAAGAATGCGAGGCCGAGATAATTATGTTACATATGTGACGTTCGTGATGATTATGCAAATGTGCACGGGATATAGGATATATGTGAGACTTGGTTAATTTGACTTCTAATATCGTTTGAGATTAGGGGAAGTGGTTATAAGTGTTTCGAAAATATGCTGATGGTGCAGATAGAAACAAAAGTGGAATGGTATGATGGACTGAACTTCGTTAAAGAAAAGAAGATAGTCCGACTATGTGTATGTCAAGGAGAATTATCACAACCGTGGTGAGGTGCGAGATGGCGGAGCACATGTAAAAAGATATCCCTTGATAAGGGAGGACCCCATAATTTGGGAAGGTAAGTGGAGTCTTAATTAGTCAAATTCCTAAAGTAACTTATTGATGATACGAGAAATCGCCCACATGTCGTTCTCATATCAGTAAGTCAAGGTGTAAATACGTAATGAATAAACCAAGCAAGTAAATAGAGAAAAGACAAGATATAGAGTGGTTCAGCCTTTAAAATAGGCCTACGTCCACTGTGTTGCTCCATTCTCATTATATGGTTGCATTGTACAATATAATCATGCCTAAAGAGGCGTACAAGTATGAGAATAAAGGAGAGAACATAACGGTACGGAAGATTTTGGTGAGTCGGAAGGTGGTTGTGATGTAGATTCGTGGCCTCCAAGGCTTATATTGAGGTTGAGTAGAGAGAATCTGTATTGTAGAGCCTGCCTCGAGCCTATGGAATTATTTCCTTCTTTCGAGGTGTGGTCCTCTATTTATGAGGTAAGTGTGTCGTGTCACGTGCCCTGAACACGTGACTTATACCAAGTCTGCAGTAGTTGCGGATGAAGGGGGTGCGGCCTGCAAAGCAAGCATTGAATGCAGCTGCTGAAGGTATGTCCCGCATCGTACGAATGAGTGCCGCGGCCTATAGTGGACAGGGCCGCACCCTGTGCCAAGCATCTGTTGCATCTAGAAGAGATGCCGCACCCTGAGTGAGGTCTGGCCGGGCCCTGAGTGAGTTCTGGCCGCGCCCTGGATGACCTATGAGGTATGTCTGCAAACTGAATAGAGAAGAATACATTTCGCGGCAGGGTACTATATTTGTATTATCAATAAGCCCCCAAGCCGTAGTGCCAAGGGAGATCAATTGGGGCTGCGGGTCAGTAGCCTATGTTCCGCGGTGCTTCCAAAGCGACGAGTCGTCTTCCGCACTCCCTTATATAAATTATTGTTGGGCGTGGACTTCATTATGTTTCCAAAACTTTGAGAGCATATCGAGAGAGAAATTATGCACTTCCTTTTTCTTGCATATTCGGACGACCTTCTGAGGCTGTGTGTGGTGGTGGAAGGCGGTTTGAAGCTGAGCATTGCAAGTTTCTTCATTTCCAGGTAATTTTTCAACCACTATACTTTCTTAAAAGCCTTTGAAATTTACAGTTTTCTTCTGTTTTGATATGATTTGCTTTTTCTCGATCATTTGCTAGAAAACTAGGGTTTTGTTTGTACGTTTTGCTCTTTCCCACATATGTTGCATATGAAGTACATATAACTGTTCTTGGTGTTCATAATCGGACTCTTCATATTCTGTGAGTTTGATCCTAGAAATGATGAAAAGTTAGATAATCAACTGTTTAGGATAGAGGCTACCGCATGATAGGATTTCAATACCCATTCCCTTGAACTGATTGGATCGATCTGCGTCATACCGTACCAAAAGGCCGCGTTCCCTTAAATTATCATCCGCGGCATCAAATCACCACCCTTGTAGTTTCGAACAGCCTTCAAATTTTCATGAACCCAATACATATCCATGTTAAATAACTATAACTGCTACTAGAGCACATCGAATTGACTCTAAGTAAATTTAGGAATGGTCGTGGTCAGGAATCTTTTAAAGCAATTCTCCTTTATTACCGCGGCGTCCTAAGTTCCTCTGCTGATATGGAGGTGGCCGCGGCTAGTAGGGACAGTACGAAGCCATAAGTTCAAGTAGTAGAGTTGGCCCATTAATAACTACGTTAGGGAAATATTTCCAAACGCATTTTCAAGGCCTATAAATAATTCTTCTGCGGCTTCTTAAAGTCTTTTCCAAACCATACTGGCTGCGGTGCCTAACTGCGAACTCTGCTTTTTAGGTACTGCTGCAGCCATATGAGATTTGACCCAGACGAGTTCCTGAGAGGCTTTTGGGTAAAGAACTTTGGAACCTCTCCTACCGAACTTACTTCCATGCCCCCTCTAAGATCAATAGGGCCTTACAAGCTAAAAGATTGCCCAAACTGCGAGGTACTTGATTCAGACTCCGTGAACTCTGCATCTGGGAAGGATTTCCAATTCGCGCTGATGGAAGAGGAAGCTAACTCAAGCACACATCCAATGGATGTAGGAGGCAATGCCGCGACCGTTAGAGATAACCCAGGTGTCATATCTGGGAGGGCTGAGAGACCCTTAGCCGCACTTGATATCCGCGGCTCCATGACCCAAGATTGGGTTGAGCAAGTGGCTGAGGCCTTCGAATTTCCAGAAAATTTAACGTGCTCAGCTCCTGCCGCTAACCAAAGACCGTGCACGGTTCTATCCGATGATTGAATTTACTTCCCTCTGCACGCCTTCATTTACGGGCTGCGGCTGCCTGTTCAGTTCCTAACCGCCGCCTTTTTCAGGCAATGAACCTAGCCCCAGCACAGTTAGATCCTAATGGCTGGAGAGCCATTCTCGCCACAGTTGTCCTTTGGGAGAATTTGTTCAAAAAGGACACCACTCCCGCGCAATTACTACCTCTCAAGCCACGGCAGGGACGAGACCCTTTACACTAGGAGACCAACCAGTGTGAAGAACTGGAAGGGGAAATATTTTTACATCTCCGGCGAAGGCTGGGAGATGCACCTCGATGAGAATGAGAGGGAAAGGTCGTATGTAATGCCGCGACAGTGGGGGTCTCCCTCAAAATTAGGTAATAAGACTATAGCAGCGTCCTTTCATTTCACATAAATGTGCACAACTTCCACTAACCTTTGAATTGTCTTTTCTTTTTGCAGCCCTTGACAATCTGCACTTGAACAAATGGCAGGAAGAAAGAGATGCAGAGGCCAGGGTAATTCCTGCTGAGCACAAGAAGTTCAGCGCACTTGTAACGTCAGCAACCATATTGGAAGCAGGATTTTCCCCAAATAAGTCCATTATTCAACAAATGGGCGTGGAAGGTAATTAACTGCGCCATGATTTTTACTCCACGGTCATTTATTCTCTTAAACTCATGCTATTCCTTTTCAGGTGAAGAAGTTGACAGGGAACTGCTAGCGCCGTAACTAGCGGAGATGGATGAGGACGCAGTCGTCCTAAATAATACTGCGCGGAGCAAAAAAAGGAAGAGGTCCAAGGCCAAGGGACCTGCCGTGGCTCACTCCGCAGAAAATAATACCGCCCTTGCCGCGGCCCACTCTGCCGAAAGAACTATAAATCCCGCCGCGGATAAAATTGTTAATGATGATAACCTTCCGTATAATCATTTTGATGATGACATATGGGAAAATCTGGTCGCGGTGGGCTTGATGTCAACTGATCTTCCCCTTCATTCATCCTCTCCCCCGCCACCACCTGTTGTGGTGGTTAACGCGAACTTGCCACCTCCTCAATTCCGCAGAGAGTCTGGTCCTGATGGTAGACCAAGGCCCCAATTAAGGCAGTCTGGCACCAATTCTTCTTGGTACACTATCGCAAAGGCTACACGGAGGATGAAAAGGGCCTTGGATGCTGCGGACCTTGATAGGCTAGTGGGAGAAGATCATGACGATCTGGAGGACTGTGGTCTCCATAGTCTTCTGAGGGTACGTGCCAGTTGTCATTCTTTAACTTTTGCATCCCATATTTTTTCCATATATTTTCTAACTTCTTTTATTTCAGGTCGCGGATGTGATGGTGGCCAGAAGAGGAAGTACGAGGCCTTGTACAGACTGAAGGAGGCCGAGAAGAGTACTCATGCCGTGGACTTGCAAGCTGCACGGACCTCTACATTTGAGGCTGGGAAGAAGTCTGCTGTCGCGTCTCTTTAGGCAACCCACATTGACCTTGAGAAAACAATCAAGGCGAGGGAGGAAGCGGAAGAGAATTTTAAACAAGTCGTGGAATCCCTGAAATCCTCGCAGGCCCAGACTGCGGAAGCCACCCGTGTCGCGGAAATTTTAAATACTAAGCTCGCCCTCCTCCAGCATAAATATGAAGAGCTGGAGGCTAAGTCTGCTCAGGAAGCCGAAGATAATATCGCAATATAAAAAAGTTGGAGGCTGATCATGATGACGCCCTCCAATTAGCCGTGGATCATGCCATAGAGTCATTTAAAGGCTCCAAGGACTTCTTTCTCATCAACAAGAGGGCATACCTCTGCGGCTATTAGGAGTTGAGGCAGAGACTTATAAAGAGCTTCCCTGAGGCCAAGGAGGAGGTCCTTTCTTGGAAGTTAAGCGATGCCGAACATCAAGAGTGTATCGCTAAACTTAAGGCCGCGGTGGAAGAGAGAGCGAGGCTGAGGGCTGAGGCAGAAGCAGCGGCTGCAGACGGAGAGACTGAGACTGCCGCGGAGGGAGAAGAGGCTGATGAAGATGATGACGCAGCCTCTTAAACTCATTCAATTTCTGTTGCTCATCATTAAAATAGAGATGCGTCCCTTCTTTTTATAATCTAAATTTTTGTTGTGGCTGCGGCCTTCATTCTGTAATCTTGACTATTAATATAATGGTTGCGGCCATATTTGCTACTTTGTATACGATTGATTGCTTACAATTCCCTATTCTTTTACACTGCATGTTTTACATTGCTTGCTATAATGAATGGTTGAATGTAACTGCTTCATATTTGAAAATGCATCCTTGTCTAGGTAAATATAACATTTTAAGTCCGCGGAGAGAGATCAATTTAGTAGTAGTATGATTATTTGCCAATGTCCGCTCCCACATAAATGGTGCCATTTTACTCCCGAAGGACATCGACTGCTGCGGCATAAGGCTGCTTCATGCAAGCCGCGGCCCTTTATTATGCCACGTTATGTAAGTCTTCACTTGATTGCCGCGGATGTGATTTCAAGGCTGGGGCTTGCTAATTACATGGGTCCCCAACTACTTTCATTGCACCTGGTTGTCTGAACCGCTTATCTTTTGTCATCCCATAACCAACATGGAACATGTAGAGAAAGCCTTTCCTTAGTCTTGATACAATTGGTTCTCTCCCATCGTGGCATTTGACATTGTAGCTTTCTCTTGCTTCAAGATGTTAGTGCCTCAGCACTTTCATGAATGAATGGCTCCTAGAGCTCCGCTACCGTATCGGTGGGATGTGGCACATTTATGGCCCATCTGAACAATGTGTCTCTGTAGACATACGTTGGTATTTCCAAGCCTTCTCGGGCTGGTTCATGTTATTAACCACCCACAGCTAATATGCGGGACACTATCAAGCCTCTCCAGGTTGGGTTATGTTATTAAGCCACCCACAGCTAATATGCGAGACACTGTCGAGCCTCTCCAGGCTGGGTTATGTTATTAAGCCACCCACAACAAATATGCGAGACACTGTCAAGCCTCTCCAGGCTGGGTTATGTTATTAATCCACCCACAGCTGATATGCGGGACACTATCAAGCCTCCCCAGGCTGGGCTATATTATTAAGCCACCCACAGCTAATATGTGAGACACTGTCAAGCCTCTCCAGGCTGGGTTATGTTATTAAGCCACCCACAGCTAATATGCGAGACACTGTCAAGCCTCTCCAGGCTAGGTTATGTTATTAGGCCACCCAGAGCTGCTGATATATATAAAGCCTCCCGGCTCGATGACGCATCCCGAAAGCTAAGAGCGAGCATTCACTACACCAAAATGGGCAAATTGTCACCTTTCAGCCGACCAGCCTTGCCAAGGTCATTGACCGTGACAAAAAAACACGCGTTTTATGTCACGGTCATTGACCTTGACACGACCGTGACAATTCAATATGTCACGGTCGTGTCACGGTCAAAGACCTTGACATGACCGTGACAACTTTTCCAGCAAAAACCCTACCCCCCTTCTTTTTTCCCTCCCGCGCCCTTCCCTCCCTCTCTCTCTCTCTCTCTCTTCCATTTATATATATATATTTGTCTGTATATTTATGTGTGTATGTGTATATATATATGTGTGTATGTGTGTGCGTGTGTGGGGGGTGGGGCGGGATGGGGGTAGGGGGTGGTGGATGGGGGCAGGGGGTGGGGCGGGGTGGGGCAGGGTGGGGGAGGGGTGGGGGGTATGTGTATATATATATGTGTGTATGTGTGTGCGTGTGTGGGGGGTGGGGCAGGGTGGGGGTAGGGGGTGGGGGAGGGGGTGGGGCGGGGTGGGGTGGTGTGTGTGTGGGGGGGGGGGGGGAGGGGGTATTTTTTTATATTAACTTTGAAATCCTTAAAGAATAAGAAGGCCTAAGAAATGATTACAAAAATCAAATTGTATACTCATTATAATGATAACAAGGTTAATATGATAATTGTTCAAGATTTGAAATCCGTGCCTTATGATTTTTCATTGAGAATTGAAAGATGAAATATGATTATGATTAATCAATCCCGTGGAATTGTATTACAAAATTACTAATAGTTCTCTTGGGAAATTTTTAATTGTTGGGTAACTCATATGAATCCCACTTTATATACGTATAAATTAATGTGTTATGCTACAATTGAAATCTTGGAAATTTGGCTAATACACGAGAAACTGATAATCGTAAATATTATGAATAAAAATGGTACTTTCTTGGAGACTATAAATTATTATGTACAAACTTTGGTTCTAGACCTATGTTGTTGGATTTGGATGTTGGGTGTTGATTAGTTGGTATTATTGGAAAGATTGGGTTAAGTTGAAGCATATGTTGTTGGAGTTGAAAATTATATGTTAATTCATTATTACTATTGGGGGATACAGTGTTGAAAAATATTGGTATTTATCGTAGATAGTAGAATTGTTTAGTAATTGGTATCGTTGAATGTTAAAAGATTACGGGTTGTGATATGTGCAAAAATTATGGTTGGGTGAATAGTTACATATTTGTTTGATGGATTTGTTTTTGGTGTTTATTATCGATGGGACTTAATTTGTTGAATGATAATATTTGTATTAGATACTTGCGTGGTTTTACCTAACTTGAATGAATTAATAAATGTTTCAGTAAAGGTTGAAGTGGACAAAAAACGTGTGAATTGATTAATATCCATAATGTAAATAAAAGGTAAAGTAAGTGTGTAAATGGGTGGTTGAGCAAGCTAAGAGGTCTAACCCATATTTAATACATAGGTGTGTTATGAAAGGTTTTCAAAGGGTAATTAAGTATTTTCAAATAATGACCCCGAAACATAGAAATTCAATCTCAAGCAATTTAATTTCAATCTCTACAAATTTATGCATGTATTCAAGGGAGTTATGAAGGATTAATATTAAAATTCAATTCCTATACATAATCTAAAAATTATAACTCAGATTCAACTAGAAATAAACCAAACCAAAGTTAGTTAAATAAACCAAAGGATTAATATTAAAATTCAACTCTATTAGTTAAATTATAAATGTAATAGAATTAATCCATATAAATCAGATTTTAATCAAAATTAGGTTTTAGAGTTACATAGATAGGCATAATCTAAATCAATTTCAGTCCTACAAATATTCTAATTAACTTGCCTCAAATTTGATGAATAACAAGAGCTAAAAGTATTGTTCATTTAATTCAATTAGGTAAAACCCATGATAATGAAATTTATGCTACAATTATAATTATCTCATGTCATAATTATTAGTTGTCACGGTCGTGGTGGGGGGAGGGGGTGGGGGTGGGGTGGGTAGGGGTGGGGTGTGTGTGTGTGTGTGTGCGTAGGTGTGCGTGTGTGTGTGGCGGGGGAGGGGGCAGGGGTGGAGCACCCATTTAATAACTCTTTAAATATTTGGAAAAAACATAATATTACAAAATTGAAACGAAATGGTATTGACGGAACTTACACATACGTTATAATATAGACGGAACATTTTTTTATCTGTACTAATAACATTTTTTTATCTGTACTAATAACATTTTTTTACAGCAAAAATGTCTCCTTCAGATGTTAGGGCGAAGATGATGATGTTGTTTATGATGATGTCGTCGTCTGGGTTCGGTGGTAGCGGAGGCGACGAGGGCTCCTCCGCCCCTAGGCTCCCCAAATATGGAAAATTTGGGATTACCGTCGAAAACAAGTCGGAGCTTTTAGCGAGATCCCTCGAGCTGCTAAAGACGGTCATCGGCCCGGGGTTTATGAGTTGGAAGGAGGTGCCGTATGAGCTCAAGTTAGCTGTTTGGGCGGCACTACAGGTAATATTTATATGAATATTTCAATTTCAATTTATATTTATATTTATATTTATATTTATATTTATATTTATATTTATATTTATATTTATATTTATATTTATATTTATATTTATATTTATATTTATATTTATATTTATATTTATATTTATATTTATATTTATTTGCAACTAACATTGTATTTGTTGGACAGGAACAATTCAACTCGGATCCAAAGCTACGCGATTCCGTCTTGGAGCAGTTGAGGGAGCAACACAAGACGTGGAAAAAAAAAATGCGGACACGGTACTTTGGAAAAATACGAGAGTCCATTTTATAATGGCACGGATCCGTCCCGCCTAAGGAGCCGATCTCATTGGCACAATGGCAAAAGTTCATTGACAATGAGATCGAGGATCGACAATTGGCATCTCGTTAATCGGGGAGGGAAAATCGGGCTAAAAAGACGGACGTGCACTACTCCGGCCGGACCTCTTACGCTGAGGTGGAGCATAGGATGAAGGTAATATTTAATTTATCTATAACTACAGAAATATATTATTGGATATTATTTTACTTTGCGGGGCCGATACTAATTTTACTTTACTTTATTTTATTTCAGGGGGTAGGGAGTGGGCCAGGGGGTAAGCCACATAGGCTCGATACTTATGTGGCTCTTCGGACGAAGAAGGGGAAGGATAAGGAGGTGTCCCCGAGCGTCGCGGCCACGATTGTAAGTAATCCGATAGTTTAATTATTGTTAATTACGTTAAAATTTTTTAGTTTACTTATGTTACCAATCATGTGCTTTTTGTCGTTTCAGGCAAAGCTTAAGGAAGTGCATGAGTCGCAGTCTGATACCGACAAGGCATCTTTGTCCACAGACGCACTCAGCCAAGTGCTTGGCTCTGATCGCAAGGGGAGGACAAGGGGAGTGAGCTCGCGGGTGGCCAAATCTAGGATCATCGGATTGGAGACGAGCGACACCGGGTTGGCTCGAACGGTGGATTCACACGACGCGAAGCTGTCCCGTTTGGAGGCGACGGTCCAAGATATGTACGCATTCATGAAGCGTACGTTGGGTGGAGACCGTAAAGAGAAAGGGAAAGGGAAAGGGAAGGAGAAGGCGGTGGAGGAAGAGGTGCGGGAGGACGAGGAGGTGCGGGAGGACGAGGCGCAGGATGACGAGGATATGGACCTCGCTGCTTCATCACCAACACGTTCGTACTTCGACGATCCACTTCCCTATTTGACGCCCTCCAACAGACCATTATCGACAATTGGTTGGCCGAGCGTGTTCATATTGGACATATTTGATGGCCAGCGAATAGGGCGGGGGTTGAGGGACCCGAATACCGTCGAGGGTGGAATAGTCCATGGATGTGTGCTTCAACAGATGGAGTCCAGGGTGCTCGTCACGCATGTCATACCCGGGAAGGAGAACTACCTATTGTGGTAGCGCGAACAATGCGGCACGACGTATATTAGTGGGTGCGTCAATTCGTATGTCGTGTGGCCTACTCACCTCCTCAGTTTTATCCAAGACATGTAGTAACATTATTTTCTAGTTTGTCCATTTTAATTATATTTGGATTATATCGTCATGTATATTATTTTTACTTTGAAGATTTGGATTATACTGTCATGAATATATATTTGCATTATCTTTAGTTTGTGTTGGATATATGATGTTTGCAACAGGTACAACGTTGCTATAACAGGTACAAATATACTGCTGGGCAGTGCCAGTGGCCATACTGCCCAGCAGATTTTTTTTAAATTCTGCCCAGAATTGTCACGGTCATTGACCGTGACAAGTCCGTGACAAGTCATTGACCGTGATAAAATTTTTTTAAAAGGGTCACGGCTTTGTCACGGTTATAAACCGTGACAAACGTGTCACGGTCATCGACCTTGACACGACCGTGACACAAAACGCGAGTTTTTTGTCAAGGTCAATGACCGTGACACGACCGTGACAAAAAAAGTTGTCTCGCCTCGAAATGTCACGGTCATTGACCTTGACAAGGTGGATTTGTCAAGGTCAATGACCTTGACAAATGGGCAGATTTGGTGTAGTGATTGTAAGCCCCCGTGGCTAATAGGAGCTCCTTGAATTCTCACTATGCTTTCGCGATTTTGATCATCAGAAGATAAGATATAGTTGCACATCGTGGGGGGAACTTCTGAGCTAATTAAGATCGCAATCCCTCCATAAGTGCATCCCTAAGTAGAATAATCCTTCCATTTCTGCTTTTGTTAGTATATATAAAGTATATAGAATCTGAGACAAAACTAACAGAAGTGAGTGATCACAGATATATTGGGGAACGAGGGTTTGAACTGCTCCATGACATGCTGGCGAGGCCGCAACCAGTATAGCACACAAGTGCACTGCCGCAGCCCTTTAATGTTATTCACCAAGGTCGATCCGAAGGCCACTCAAGTCCTTCCTTCGGTGATTACGTTGTTGTAACAAGTCAGCACTAATAGGGGTCACGGCACGAGAGGCTGTTGAACTTACAGGCCGCACCCCCGTCTAGGCAGTGGAGAGATCGCAAGACAGGAACTGATATTTTCTCCCCCAACACGTGAAGAAAACCTATTATGGTCCATTGATGAGAGAATTCCCTTGCGGTGCGCAAGACGGCACAATTTCAATGATAACCTCCAGATCATAGGTCGATGGCAACGAAAAAAAGGGGGGTAAATATAACCCTTCCCTAATCATCCACCTTTTTGGGACAAAAGTCCACCATGCTTTTCAGCATTATCTAGAAGGAATGATATCACAAGGGTATGTAAAATAGATCCAAAGCCATCAAATGGAGATCCAAAGGCAGATCCGGAAATATAAAATACCCATTTAAGGGGTTGAATGCAAAACGGAACCTAATATCCAGTAATCGACCTGTGAGAAGATGATCCATAGGACCTTCAGAGGTCGAATAAGGTGTTTAAGAACTCATATATGTAGAGAAACAAGATTGAAATGTCTCGTTTCCCACAGACGGCGCCAGAATGATGATACGAGAAATTGCCCACATGTCGTTCTCATATCAGCAAGTCAATGTGTAAATACGTAATGAATAAACCAAGCAAGTAAACAGAGAAAAGACAAGATATAGAGTGGTTCAGTCTTTAAAATAGGCCTACGTCCACTGTGTTCCTCCGTTCTCATTATATGGTTGCATTGTACAATATAATCATTCCTAAAGAGGCGTACAAGTATGAGAATAAAGGAGAGTACATGATCGTACGGAAGATTCCGGTGAGCCGGTAAGGTGGCTGTGATGTAGATTCGTGGCCTCCAAGGCTTATATTGAGGTTGAGTAGAGAGAATCTGTATTGTAGAGCCTGCCTCGAGCCTATGGAATCGTTTCCTTCTTTCGAGGTGTGGTCCTCTATTTATGAGGTAAGTGTGTCGTGTCACGTGCCATAAGCATGTGACTTATACCAAGTCTGCAGTAGTTACGGATAAAGGGGTGCGGCCTGCAAAGCAGGCGTTGAATGCAGCTACTAAAGGCATGTCGCGCATCATACGGAGGAGTTCCGTGGCCTATAGTGGACAGGGCCGCAGCCTGTGCCAAGAATATGTGGCGTCTAGAAGAGATGTCGCGCCCTGAGTGAGTTCTGGCCGCGCCCTGAGTGAGTTATGGCCGCACCTTGGATGACTTATGAGGTATGTCTATGAACTGAATAGAGAAGAATATATTTCGCGGCACGGTGTTATATTTGTACTATCACTTATGCATAGACAAGATGTTTATTTCTACCAAATGAAAAAGCGCCCAAGAAGTGTATTTGGAGCAGGAGCACGGGCCATGATTTTGGTATATCCTAAAAAAAGGGAGTAAGACGTGCCACGTGACGTAAAATATTGAGCACGTGGTTTGGTGTTGAGCAGGAAATAGTGAAATTATTTCCAGGTGCAGCACTCGTAGATAGAAGAGGTTGGTCCGAGATTATTAACTAGAATTTTGTAATAAATTGATGATTCCAATGAAAGAATGGACACGCAGACTGATAAAGTTCATTATTTTGGTTATCAAAATCAATGAGAGGTTAGGATTTCCTTTGGATTTGTGGAATGAATTTACAAAAATGGAATAATTGTTATTCATTTGGGGTGAGTTATACTATCGGGCAGTATGCCCAACATTTTATTAGAAAGAAGAAATGAATCGCCATAAGGTGCCTCCCAATATTGTTATGGGTCAGGATGAGAACCTCGAGTCCCACCTCTAACAAGAAGTGTCAGGAGGCACCT
Source organism: Sambucus nigra (assembly GCA_949130495.1). Lineage (NCBI taxonomy): Eukaryota > Viridiplantae > Streptophyta > Magnoliopsida > Dipsacales > Adoxaceae > Sambucus > Sambucus nigra. The sequence continues at coordinate 643,307,763 of OX422207.1, read as the reverse complement.
TATGGCGATTCATTTCTTCTTTAACAAGAAGTGTCAGGAGGCGATGGGGACGGAGTTGAGTTTTGAGCTAGGCGGATCACCATAGGACGATGGGTAGACGGGAGGTGATGAGGATGTTGGAAAGTATCCAAACTTGTACTCTGGATTTTTGGGTAATTGGGAGTAATAATTACTACTGGTAAAGCTCCGTGTAATACCTTGTAGCAGTTTATTATATACGTGACGCCTTCTGAGGCTTTGTTTGGAGATCTTGTCATCCACCCTTTGGTTGGTTAGAGGCAGGAAATAACAAGCTTCTCAGACCCGAAGTGATTCATGGTCCGTCAGTAAGGATTGAATTAATCTACATCATTTTCATATAGTTCAAGAACATAGTGAGAGTATGTCATCGTGAATCGAAGTTTTGGAATCTGATATGAGCGGTCAGGGATTGTTGTGGGTGTCTACTATGAAGGGAGTTACGTGTCTAGAAACAAGGGAAATTAACACATATAGAAGTGAGGCCTTTTCTAACATAGAGATGATATAACTAGTGGTGTATAGGCTCATATTTCGATGCATTGTTAGCGGATTCACAATAATTTGGCGTATCATCATATTTCGGTATAAAAGAGTTTGAATGGGCTTCACGCTAACCTTGGGATGGAGTGGGCGTTCAATCAATGGTACCACTCACATGTCTATAGTGGAAACACCAAAATATTATTGTGAGTTAACTTCGGATACTTTCCAATGCAGTGAGTGAGAGGATCTAAAGTTTTTAGCACAAGGCATATCCAAATTTTGAGGACGAAATTCTTTTGTAAGGGGGGAAGTATGTAGCACCCCGTATTTGTGAGTATTTGGAATTTAATTAATTCGATTATTTAAAATTACACGTGAACCGTAATTTAATTGAATTAAATATCATGTGTTTATTAAAATATTAATTGGAAGAGATAATGATTAATATTTACGGAATAAATTTACTAAGTGAATTGTAAATAATTTGTGATCATTATTTTACGTCATAGCGAGCGATATCGACATGGTTGTGTTATATCTCAACTAAGAGTCGCATGTAGACAATATTGAGGTTGAGATAGGAAATTTATGTAGAGTGACTCAAATTGTGATTTTAAGGTCATGATTGATTTCGAATGGGTCGAAATAGTCGGAATAATGTACCTGAGTGTATAGATTGGGTCCTGAGGCGATCTTAGACCAGTCTGACATCACGTAAGGGAATTTCAGTCATTTAGTAGTCTAGGGTATAGGGAACTCCAAAAATCAGAGTGGTATATCATCCCTTTTGAGTTAAGGGATAGGGTTACAACACTTGGGATAGAGAGGAGACCATAGGAGAGGAAGAGGAGTGGAAACCTAAGTAATTCCACACTTTTTCGCACCATGAACGTTGTCGAATTCGAGATCGGAGCGAGGAAAGGACATCCTAACCATCTCAGAATGTAAATTAGACCTGCAAATATAAGTCAAGTATTTATCTTGCATTACTTTGAGCATTTTATAATACCCTTGTAGTGTAGGATTTTCAATTCACAGTTGAAATGAGGATACTTGGGATTTAGGTGGGTAGAACTAATGATTTGGAATTAAAATTCGTATAAAACAAACCCTTGTAGGTAGATAACGTGAAATCAGTGAGTTTGGATGTTTTATATGAAATAAATCTGAGTAAAATGATGAATATGCATGAAGAACGCATAAACTAGTGTTATGATGATATAATGGATTTTGATCTGTTCTGGGTATATTTCTATTAGTCTTGATGTGTTATTTACGATAAAAATTGTTCCTACACATGTTGTTAATGTTTGAGTATGTTGGAGGGGAGTTTGGGGAAGTTTCATGGATTTTTATTGAGATTTGAATATGGAAAACCCGTAAGAACAATGAAAGGACGATACAGTCAGGTCCGAATTGATTCGAAATCCCTACTAAATCTATTCGGCTGTCCAAATTTGATGAAATTTTCTTTTAAGTTATATTTACCCATGGAATTAATTATGGGAAACTTTAGTGATAGTTTAGTAATTATATAAAGACTTAGAGAAGGTGAGTAGGCATTTAGTTTGGGCACAATTTATCTTAATGAGGGTAAAATTGGGAATTGGATTGACGATACTTAATCGATTGACATGCGTATCGATAATGTAAGATTTGGGTTACGAGAAGGGTAACCCATAACCTAAGATCAATACCAGTAGGAGACTGACATTTTACTACTGAAATTAACTTAGGGGCTAATTGGGACCCTTCGGGTAGTGAGTGATACTCGAAAAATACGAGAATAATAATATGAGTGAATTATTAGTATGTTAAGTATTCAAGAGATATAAATACCATGTACGGAATATATTACAGGTTATGTGTATACCTATACTGAAGTTATATATATATATATATATATCACTGGTATAAAAAACCTGCCTAGGCTCCGACTAGGCTTAAGGCTTGGGAGAAACGCCCAGCCTTAAGCTTCTTACGCCTTATTCTTGGTAGAACCCTTAAGGCGCACTTTTTTATAAAAATAACAATGCTTTAATGAAACGATATCACCTTTTAAAGATTTTTTTTACAAACCGGACCATTATCTCATCCAAAATAATCAAATAGTTTTTTAATTTGCTTATATTCAAACATATTTTTATGATATGTACATTTTAGTATTTTAATAGCCTTGTTATGGTTAAAAAATATTAAAATATATTAAGAAGACCTGAACTCCTTATCACGCCTTTTTACGCCTAAGGCCCGCCTAGGCTTCCAAGGCTTAAGTCTTGGCCTCCACGCCTCAATCACGCCCCGCATTTTTTAGAACCTTGATATATATATATATATATATATATATATATAGGTTGTATGAATACCTATCATATAATTTGTTATGTGTGTGAACACACCTACACTGCCTTCTATCATGGGAGGTTTCGCACAGAGGGCGATCCCACATTCATGATTCCAACGAGGCCTGGATATGTACCCCATAACATAGAACTTAGGGTGGTTCACTATGTGTTGTGTATTAGTGGGATCGGCATGTCATTTGGGTACGTTAGGCATTTACGTACCCCAAAGGCATATAACAATGTTCGCATCCATTGTGTGTTGTTTGATTTATGGTTTGAGGAGACATTCCAAATCGATAGTCCCCGATTTAGTACGAGAGGTACATGAACTTGATAACAGACTATGTCTGCATCGCAGTGGCCATTCCGGGTGACGTTGTAGTTACATATATTATGGTGTGATAAATATACACAAGTGTGATTCTTCTACTTATGTATGATGGTATAAAAGTTAGATAGTGTATATCTAAAAGTAATTTAAGTATGAGAAACTTAACTAACAGTGCAGTGTTAATATTTGGTTAATATAAATTATTATCTTAACGGTAGCGTATCATTTGGGCGGTACGTGAGAGCTCAACCTTGTGTGGTTAGTTATATACTTAGGCTTAGTTAAGCTGGGTAGCATGGCTAAGTGGATAAGATAAGATACATTAGGTGTAAACTATAGATGGGAGGTGAGGAACTCAAAGGAGTGTACGTTGGACTAATGTATGTATCTAATAACTACTTTTATAACTGCAATTTAAATACTTGCTAAATATTTTTCAAAGGTTTTGATCTCTGATCTGTGTCAAATATATTTTTCAAAACATTTTAGGTGTCCAGCTAGAGGGATGCCATGATGACTCATTCCAAAGACACGTAGCTATAACGCTTGTGGAGGTATGTAGAATTTACGTAGACAATTCTATTATTTATTCCTAGATTAGGATCTATGAGTCACTATTTTATTTAGGCTTGTTGCCCCATCAGTTGATACATTCTTTCAGTTTTATTAATCAGACTATATAATTGTATTTAGTTTTATTTCAGTTGATACATTTCTATTATTTATTCCTAGATTAGGAACCGATGATTTATTCGGTATTCAGTATTTTTCTATTCATCATGTGATGATTCAGACTTTTATATATGTATGGATGGTTGAGTCGTATTATTTATTCCCATATGTTGTTATGTTAATGAAAGATAAAATTTGGCACCAGCTAAATTTAACATAGGTGGTTAGTAATTTAATATTTTTCGACAGTGATGCTAAGGATGAACCAATTGATATTCCTGTTTATTTTAGTAAATGACTGATCACCGGCGATTAAAATAGGCGGTATGTCACACTTCTACTCTAATTACTCATTTATTATGGTATGTAATGTCTTTTTTACTAATAAACAAACTTTTGATATGTCATTTTGTATCTCATGTTCCTCTATTGTGCATATATGCACACGTATAATACCCTTAACCCACTTAAAAGTTTATCTTTATTTTTTAATTGACTTGCATCCTTATATGTATTAATCATTTGTTATTGATAATGACTGAGGGAGGGAGGTATGTGCAATTGATATAATATTCTTGAGATAACTTATGGGATAGAAAATAAATGGGGATAAAAATTTGTATAAAAAATAATACTCTAGGAAAAATGGAGCTCAATTTTTTTACATAGCAATGGAATTGTCATCGTAAAAAAGTGGGAGATTGTTAAAGCGAAAGATTTTAAACAAATATATAAATTATTTTGGATTACAAGAATCCAATTTATCATTATGTACTTCTCTATATTTCTCTTTAATGTCCTTTAATTAAGAATAATATTCTCAAGATATGATGTGAAAATAACAAAGAAGACGTAACAACACATTCACCCAACTGAAACTATTCGTTGTAAGAACTATATCTTTAAGAATATTCAAGGTTTTATAAAGAGCGACGTAAATATCATACGAGGAATATACAAGACTACATCATTAATTAGTTAAGCCATCAAAAATATATATAAATCAATCAAAACATATGGTTCATTCATCCATTAAAGATAGACTCAAGTAAAGAAGTCAAATACATCTTGAAATATCACTCATCAACCAATTCTCCAGGGAATGCTAAATCTTCATCTACTAAGTCTCCAATAACATAAAAAATATCAAGATACAAAAATTAAAAAGAAACTCGAGATAATTGAGAATCATATAAGATATACCACCTCTTAAATATGCTTAAACATAGTCAAAATAATTTTTCCAGCCATCAAATGATTTTTCATGAAAAAATAACCATAATGCCTAAAATTTTGGGCTCTAAATTAAATGAGTCGACTATGTGTGTGTTTTACAGATTGTATCAAAATTGGATTGAGTTTTTTTTTAATCAAGAGTATATATACCCATTTAAAATTAGTTTTTTAAACACACAATATCATAACCAACAACCGAACATCTTATAAAATTTAATTTAATAAAGTATTCATTGAGGTCTGAAAACAAAATCAAAAGAAAGCTTCAAAGTCTCACTTGTACTCACTAAGCCTTTGGTTAATCAAATAATTGAGTGTTATACCATTTAGGGAGAGACATTTCATTCAAGAAAATTATCTCTTATTTTTTATGATTTAAATTTTAGTTTTAAGTTCTTATATGTTGTAATACTACATAGAATAATATCAAATAGTAGTAATTTCCAGGAGTCAAGATCGAAGGAAGATCATTTGATCTTGCTTGTGTACACTTTGGAAATGAAGAATTTATCAGCCTTGTTTATAATGGTATCAAGGTATGATAAATTCTTATAAGATTTCGATTCCACCATAAAAAATAAAAAGATAGTGAAGTTTTTGAATATCGTCTTGAGTGTGGATGTAAGTAAGACAGGCCCACATAAACAAATATCAATTTGTAAAGTTTGTATAACTCTCTCTTTATCATTATCATTAATATTATATTAATTGAATACACACACATTGATTTAATTATTAATTTAAGGTGTAAAATCATATTCATAATCATGATATGCATACGAATATATCATATATCCCACTTCAAGCATATTGTGGTATATGATCACTTTCAAACTTCATGAGGTTATACAGATGTGAGTGCCATTTATTTCAAGAGTATTTCTCATGTGAGGACCCTTAAGCCTAATTTGTCGAGTTAATTAAGGATTGTGTGTACATCACGATGGATATCATGTTTAAGGCTTCCAATTCTCATTTCCAAGACATTAATACATTTTCAAAAATTGTGTGTTGAGTCTCGGGTTGATTATCTCAACATGGGTTAAATTAATAAGACATAACATGGCGATACATTATTGTCATGAGTTATATTTTCCACTATTATTTTCATGTAAGAAGTTCAAATGTTTGTATTTATGTAAATCATATGAACATACACACACACACACACACACACACACACACACACACACAAACACATACGCACACACACACACACACATATATATATGAAAGAGTGTGAATGCAAAAAACAGTTGATTCAATATTAACCACGTCCAAATTTATCGATCCGATGGATTTTTTTAAGGTTTCTTACAATTGAAACACAAAATTTTTGTCAACACATTATTTTATCAAGCCAATCATCAAGGATATGCACAAAACATAATATTTATAATCATTTTAACATGATCTTCACTTATAGGATTCCCCTTTTCATTCTTAAATTAATCACTGGGGTATACATTATCATATACCGATGGGTCAAGATACCAAGTATGTATATATAATGTTATGATTCAAATCATACATATCAAGGGTGTTTAGATTATGGTATGTCTCTTTAGGCGAAAATGTGAGTAAGTTAAGATGTGAGATTCCAAGAACTTTTAATTTATATTAAGATTCTCTTATCCTTTAATGGGTTGGTTGAGATATATTTGTTATCGATTTCCTATTTATGCATTTAGTTACTTTATCCTTATTTTGTATTAATACTCTATTTTAAAGTTACATATCAAGATATAATTTATCCTTATAATATATCCGAAAAAGATGTAGAGAACATTAAATAGAATATAGGAATGGTATGCCCAATTACTAAAAAAGAAGTAGATATATTAATAAGGAAAATGGGAAAGAATAAAGCGATTGGCCCGGATAATATACCCATAGAGGTGTGGAGAAATCTTAGAAGTATAGGGGTAGAATGGATAACAGGCTTATTTAATAAAATTTTAAGAGAGGAAAACATGCCTGATGAGTGGAGAAAAAGCACCATAATATCGTTGTATAAAAATAAAGGGGATATACAAAACTACGATAATTATAGAGGAATCAAACTGATGAATCACACAATGAAATTATAGGAAATGGTTATAGAACAAAGATTAAGAAATGAGTCAGCTATCTCAAAAAATCAATTTGGATTTATGCCAGGAAGATCCACCACGGAAGCTATTTACTTATTAAGACAATTCATGGAGAAATGTAGAAGTAAGAATAAAAACTTATATATGGTCTTTATTGATTTAGAGAAGACTTATGATAGAGTACCTAGGGATATAATTTGGTGGGATTTAAGGAGAAAAATAATCCCTATGAGTTATATTAAAGTTACTGAAGATATATATGATAACACAAAAGACTAGAGTAAGGACTATATGTGGAGAAACTAATGACCTTACGATTAAAGTGGGTTTACATCAAGGATCAGCCTTAAGTCCTTATTTATTTTTCGTGGTTTTGGATGATGTTACTAAGGACATACAAGAAGTTATCCCGTGGTGTACGTTGTTTGCGGATGATATAGTTTTAATAGACACCTCAAAGGAAATCTTAGCAATGAGAGTTGATGCTTGGAGAAAAGACTTAGAGTCTAAGGGACTAAAAATCAGTAGAAATAAATCAGAATTTATGGAATGTAAATTTAATAATGAGGTGTCAAGTAACATGATGTTAAAAATTGAAGAAAAAGTGATAAACTAAACCAATAAATTTCATTATCTAGGTTCAATGTTATAAAGTAATGGGGATATTGATGAGGATGTTACGAGTAGAATATCAACTAGTTGGATGAAGTGCAGACAAGCGAGTGGACTGTTGTGCGATAAGAAGATAACTAATAAATTATAAGGAAAAATTTATAGAACGGTTGTTAGGCCAGCGACCTTGTATGGAGCGGAGTATATGGCATTAAAGAAGAAATATGAACAAAGTCCCTATGTTAATGAGATGGAAATGCTCGGGTGGATGATAGGAATTAATAAAAAGGACAAAATTAAAAACCAATATGTGAGAGAAAAGTTAGAAGTAGCTCCCATTAACGATAAATTAAGATAAATTGGACTTAGATGGTATGGACATGTGTTGCATAGACCAGTAGATGCTCCTATAACAGGATGAAGATTGTTAAAAATAGAGGGTAAAAGAACAAGAGGTCGCTCTAAGCTATCGTGAGAAGAAATTATTAGGAGAGACCTTAAGGAATTAAACTTGAATGATAATAATGCATATAATAGATTAGAATGGAAAAGGATATTCCATATGGCCTACCCCATATGATGGGATTAAGGCAAGGATGAATATGATGAAGACCTTTGGTTGCATCTCTTTTGTTAGAAGTACACTTTTATTTCATAATTTTTGAGAAATCCTATAGTTTTCTCAAAGGGTGATCTTTATCGTTAGAGACCTTCATGTAATGTAATCTATTTGGCATCAACTTTTTTAGTATTGGACTTATTCATTTTTCAATCATATATATAAGGTTTTCTTGCCTACACAATTTGTCATTTGGTACCTCAAGATTTTAGGGTTTGTGTGGGTTAGCATACAAGGTTTTTTGTGTAGAAATCATGCTAGTTTAATCTTCTAAATTTCTACTTCTTCATAGAATGAAGGTTTATATAAATCTAAGTGTCAATTACAACATTTGCAAGTAGATCTTGATATATATTAAAGTGAAATACATGATGTGTAACAAAAATGTTTCATTACCAAATCTATTTATTCTGTAGTGTATGGTTTTTGTGTTTATGGTCAAGGGACTTTTTTTATAGAATTGATAGCATGGAGTTTCAAGACTATGAGAATAGATTTGAAAAATCATGGTAATGATTCATCTCAATTTCTCATTGCAATAATATGAACATATTATACTATGTTCATCATGTAATATATGTTTTAGACATTTTGTATTGTTGACATATTTCTAGTATGTGTATGGTTAATAAATGTGGGGGTTCTAGTATGTCATGGTTATTTCAAGGTTCCATGTTATCATTTTTTATTTTTTTTATTGGTGAATGGGAGTCCTGTAAACTGATCGGATTCGAACCGGATCAAGCAAATCCAAATCCAAATTCGTTTATGATAAACGGATTCGGATCTGATCCATTTATTAATCGAATCGGATTAGGCAAATCCAAATCCATATTCATTTATGTTAAACAGATTCGGATCCGATCTAATTATCCGTTTATGTTAAACTTGATTTGCAACATTTTTATTTTCAACTCTTATTTCATAAATTTATTTTGCAAATGTTCCAAAAAGAAACAGATAATGAAATAAAGAACTATTATAATATATATTTAAAATATTATTAAATATAATATATATTAATTAGTAATATTATATATAATTTATATATATATTAAAAATATTAATCGGATCGGAGTATATGAATCCAAATCCGCTCCATTTAATAAACGGGTAATCGGATAATTGAATTTTAGGCATGATTCATATCCGCTTAAATGGATCGGATTTGGATAAAATACGATCCATTGACAGGCCTAAATGTGACCCTTTATATGTCACGTTTATGGGGGTATTAAAAAAATTATTTAAAAGTTGTTCACATATCACCATTAAGAGGCAAAAAGATATTGACTAAATTGATAATAATTTTTATATAATTTCCTTTTTCTTTTGTTTGTTAAGTACTTTCCAAAGTTGTCATGAATTTCCTTTTTTCATACTGCAAAATTGAATGATGCATAGGCCAATTTTATGAATTAATGATAAAGTCGTGTTTAGATTTTCAAGATTATTATCCATGCCAATTTGTCTTTGTGAGGATGTGTTAATAGAAGACATTATGAAAGAATTAAGATATTTCATACTTTTAGAGACATTACCATGTTCATGATTACTCATTTCTCAACTTGATCTTAGTGAGGAGGTTGCAAGGTTGTCTTCCTTGCTAATCATCATGCTTTCACATTCACTTTGTCAAGAGACATTTTCATTTTTCTAGAGATTTAGAACAAATAGATATATTTCTTACTCTAGGCTAGCTTTATCATGATCTAGTATTAAGTCTTTATCTTCTTCATCTTATAATTTACTATGCTTATCCATCATTTGCTGACAATCATGTTCATAAACATTTTCAAGAACATTCCACAAGTCATGATACTAGTTTTTTTATATATATATTTCCTCAAGTAAATTCCAAATTTCTTTCGTAAAGTAACTCCCCAAAAATTATTATATTCATCCATATCAAGTGCACAATGTGATTTGTTCATGTCTTTAACATTTAGTTAAATTATCTTGATATATTCTTCATCAAATTGATATTCTTCTTTAAGAACTCTAGCTTCTCCTTTATTTTTGTAGGACCATTTATAATTACTTTCCATAACTATTTTCTTATAAAAAAACATTTAATTATATATTTCCAAAGGCTATTGTTATTACTAGTTAAGAGAATTAGTTTATTGGTGGATTAACCATTCATGATATTAGATGTAAAAAAATTCTTGGATGATCTTTATACTCAAAATATACTTTTCAAAATAAAGTACTTATGAGCTAAACTTTAATACCAATTTTTGGTCTCGAAATTCACCCAAGAGCGGTGGGGGTGGGGGTGGGGATGAATTAGGTTTTATAAAATTATTAGAAATTTAAAATTTCAACACAAGTATTGTTTTATTAATTCAAATGTGATAGCCAATTAAGATTTGATTTTAAAGTTTACCAAAGTAAATATTAATTGTATATCAACAATTTATAACAGAAGAAATATATGGAGAAAAAGAGAGTGAGAGAGAGAGAGAGGGAGTCAAGAGATAATCTTTCACACCTAATGTTTTTAACATGGTTTAACACTCATTCTACATGCATTCCCGGGATGATATACGAGGAACATCACAATTTATATCTCAAAAACACAATTTTCTTATGGACCGATAAGTTAAATTAATAGTAAAATTAATTATTATCAAATGCAATCCCGATTAACAATTTAACTTAGGTAAAAAATATTAATTCAATATGAATCAAATAAATCAAAACAAATATGGTCAAAATTAAATAACCGATTTAATTTCTTCCCAATTAAATTATTTAAGTCAAATATTATAAGTTACCGAATTATTTAATTGGGTCCAAAATCCGTATGAGGCGATAGAAATTACACAGTAGGGACAAGTTCATTTAACGTGAAAACCCTCTAAAAAACACACGCTCCCACCCCAAGCAAAAGTCCACTAGTATGGAAAATTTCAGGTTTTAAAAAATGACTTACACAAATTAAAACCATGATTTGACATCAGCCACAAAATCATTTCCGTTTTGAACCTTTGACCTTCGTAGTACTAGATCGGTCAATATCCATCGCAACTTTGACTTGACAGCCACAGTCATCGGGCCTCGGTATCCACCGACCTATGAAACGAATGAGTTTACTCGAAAATCTAGTTAAGCTTTTACTCTTGATTCACCGGTCTGTCAAACGTATTTTGGATCTTAATCCTTGATAATTGGCTCAACCATCTCCGCAACCTCAACAAGATTTTTCTTGCAAGCAAAGTTGAACCTCCACAAATTTATGATTTAAATTATGGAAACCTTATTTTTTAGAAAACACCATTAAAATATTGATTTAATGTGCAAAATTATTTGTAAAACATTACAAATTAAACACGAATACAAAGCAGTGGGCTTGGGATATTTTGGGGGTTAAAAGAGACCACAAAAGTTATCTATAATCAAACATTAAGTCTTGAAATATTTATGACGAAATCACTCATAGATAGAAAACTTGAGATACGAGTAAATAGTTGTGTGTGATTAAAATACTCAAAACTATTTAAAAAAAGAGTTTAAATTTTTTTTAGTGGAGTTAGCCCGTGCCCATGTTGAAAAAGGGTCGTAGACCTGCAAGGCCATTCCCGCCTAAATATCCCACAACCGCGGGAGTTAGATTTTGCGGCTAAGCTGCGTGTGTTTCACATGGCACACTAATTAGAATTTATGTCTCTTTTTATGATTTTACAATACCTTTGTAAGTTGAAATTTGTAGGGACATTCTTAAGTGTCTGTAAAGGTGTCTCTCTAAAAATAATGTTGATAAACACTTAGAAAAATACCTTAAAAATTCCTTTGAAAAATTTAAAAATTATTTTTTAAATCCCACAAAATATAAATGCATTTTATTTAAAAATATTATTTTTCGCTTGTACTACCCGTTGTGTAGCTTGTAATTTGGTGTGATAGATATTTTAATGACGTTTTGATGTCTCTTTATCATTGACATTGAATCCGATCGTGTGGAAGATCTTCAATTAATATGACACCTAAACTACATTTTTGTCAACCGAAATTGTGACAATAAGAGAACTTTGTCCTTATATATATCCCTTTGTTTATTCTATGATAAAATCAAAGATGACTCGACAATAATAAATCAAAACGGCCTAAAACTGAAAAATGGGGTCAAGAATATATATCCCACACAAGTCTCATGTTGTTCGCATCATCTTCGTACCATGCTAGAGCTCGTTGCATCATCAAACTTGATCCAAATAAACATGTTAAGTGACCCACAGCCATTGGATTGAGAATTTATTTTGGAATAGTTTAAAAAAATTAAAAGAATATGTATTATGGCCATTTAGTATTTTTTTAATTAGGTAAACTACATAATTAATATGTAACATAATATTAAATGTATTAAGGAAATTTAACCAAACATATTATTTCATTTTGTTTAAACCCAAAATCATTCAATCATTTAGAATGATAATTTAATAGCTTTGGTGAAACTATTTTAGGATAGAAGATCATTGGATACCGATACAAGATTGTTGTGGAGTATTAAACAGTTGCTAAAAATAAGTGTCTGAATAAAGATCACAAAAGGTAATACTTGAGTGAGTAGAGTCGAGATTAAAGTAGTTCATAAACTTCTAATTCATTCATTTATTTATAGTGGAAAGACATTAGATTTAGTATGTCACAGTTTATTCCATTTGGATTTTCAAGTTTAACCTCCATCTCATGTGGTTGTTTTATTTGATTTAAATTTCCTGATGTAAGATAATAAAGGTCTAAATCCAAATTTAAATTAGTTAAGATAATTTGAATTCCAATTTGAAACACTAGATAACCTATTAACATTTATTTTTTTCTAATTTAAACAAAAATATATTTTTAATTGTACTGTAGGCGATATCCCACCACAATAATTGTATTATGATTCAGATCCAATATATGAATGCAATATTAAAAGAACACAAAAGATTATGTGGTCCAACATATCATCCAACCTACATCCATGGGAAGGGAAAAAGAGCTTTCTTAATGGAAAAGAGAGAAGATCCAAGTCATGATTATAACAGTGTAGTTAATTATATCCCAAACCATGGAGGTTTCCACTATTTATAAGTACAAGTGTCATACAATTCTTGGTTTTATTTATGTTTATCAACAATCTTCTATGATCTTATCCAAGAAGTAATAGAATTGGAGTAGACTTGTATTCGATCGAGTTAGGTCGTCGTCCCCCTTGATTCACCATTAGTGAGTCCATGATCTTTAGACGACTATGACGCCTTGGCTTCTTACTACCACATGCCTTGCCATATGATATATTTGTCTCACAGTCCCTTCAATTTCCCCAGAATTGGGGTAATTGGCCGGTAGGGGTTAGTTATTTAGGGTTGGCCTAATTTTGCCTCTTTAATTATGCATAAGCTATTGTGGATTTCCTTAAGCGTCATTTATAAATTGACATGCGTCCCACATGGGTATAGTGAGAGCATAATCATTGTAGTTAAAACACATAATACCTATAATTAGGATTACATGCACCGTAAATTATCCTCCCCATGTAATGATGACATGTGAAGCACATGACCCGGGGTAACTAAAATAAAGCTCTGCCCAAGAGATCCATCATTTTAGCTTATTTCTTTGGTGGAAAGAGGTATAAGGGTTTCAATTTCCCTTATACCTTTTTTTACTTGTTCATTTTGAAGGTACGCTTCATACTTCACATCCTCCCTCAAAATCTTGAAACTCAAAATGTTACAAGCCTTCTTCTTCATCTTTCTCTGCTAAAACTTTTAATTGCCATGACAAGGAGCATAAGAACGTATGAGGTGACCTCAAAAAATAATTCTAAGTCATTTAGTAATAAGTAACCAATCCATAGAAACGTTCATATTAAGACCTCACATGAAAACGAATATATCAATGACATCGACAATAAGGTTTCCTTTACTCGGTTTCTGAGACTAATCTGGGATTAAATTAAATTAGGTATTGTTATGACCTAAGGACTTCTCCCGGGTCTGACACTTTCCATTTTCAAAGCCAGAGATACGTTTCGTAGTTTGGTGACTTGGATACCCATCTCACAAATGGACACCGGTAAGGATATCTTGGTGCTTAATAGGCTATTATATGTGGAATAATGCATAGGTCTTCCCATGCCTATCATTTTTGGATCTCCAAGTAGGTTGTGTACCATTTTCTTAGCTTAATATGTTAATTTGGCCTAGTTTATAACTAGTAAACCTCTTTCTTATATGCAGATTCTTATTAAAAGAGAAAACTAAGAGATAACAAGGTTAAGTTGATTGACTTAGAAAGAGTTTGGTCTAGACGAACTCAAATCGACGTCCGACCATATTGGAGAGCCGCCCAATTTCTTATTAAATACAAATTGATAGTTGCATCTGCCAAGAATTTCACAATGGTCCCAGAGGCTTCTGATATTAGTTATTCTATCATAGGTGATTCCTCCATCCCAAAAACCACACCATCCCAATCGAAGCTACCAAGGGGGTATACATAGGTCAAGCCTTGTCACCCACCTACGTCATTTCAACCACCTCTAACGACGATCTGTGGACACCCTAATTTGTAATTAGGGTGAAAGTCATTTTCCAACACGATAAAAAAACCTCAACTAACACACATTGAAAATTCCCATGGATAAAAGTATGAAACTACCCTAAAAACATATGGGTCAACACCAGGGAAATAAAACTTTGAAGGGCCAAAGTGAGAAAACCAAAAAACCTGCCAGAAAGGGAAAAACCTTTGCAGAGGTTCCTTTAACCAAATGGTTAAAGCCCCCCATGAGATTCAACTGAACGGTTAAAGGGATTTAACCTAACAATTAACAACCCCAAGGTAGTTATTACAGAATCTCTGTAATTATATCCCCATCCCTACACGTATCTCTCGCACCTCTATTCATTTTACACGTGGCAAACCTTTGATCGGGCGGTTAAAGGACCTCAATCATCCCCTATAAATAGAGGTCCCCAATAATATTGAATGGAACCCAAAAACCCAACATTTATTCGGTTTTCTAACTTTCTTCAACCCCGATCATCTCTGAATCTCGAGTTCTATCAGAAAAATCCTAAGTGAACTTCGTACTTCTGAAAAATCACTTACTCCAAAAAACAGAGGCAAACCTCTATGCAACGAGGTTCGTACTTCAAAAATGTCTCTTCATCTAGAGAAATAAAGATAAAACTCTGCGTGCACCTCACTAAAGTCATCGCTTTCAAACGAAGCTCTGTTGGACTGAATGACACCACCTCACAGGGGACACTCCTGGGAAAAATTCGGCTTATGCTATTGGCGTAAAAAAAATAGGAATTTTTTTTGTCAATACCCCAGATACATTGTGATAAACTATTCATATTTGTTTAACTCATTTAACACCTCCACCTACCCCCCCCCCCCCCCAAAAAAAAAAAAAGGTGGGGGTCGGGTATGCACTATATAGCGTTTATATTTGAAAGCTTGGTTTTTGACCCAGCACCTTTGTTATTGATATGAAATGACATAATCCATGTTAAACACGTGCTAATAAAATGCAATGACTATATACAACATGAGAACAAGTTTTTAAAAACTATTCTCCGAAGAGTGTAAGTGAGTCGAGTCAGTCCGAAACTTTATTGAAACCAGAGTTTAAAATCAGACTACTCTCACTGTTTCTCCATGCGAACAAAGCCCGTCACATTGATATCATCCCCAAATATACCCAGTATCCCATCGCTTACACCCGTAAATATGTTTGTTGGAAATACATTGGCTTTTATACCAATTCCTCTAGGTACGTAGGCGTGATACCAAACCAAACTGGGGAAGCCTAAATGTAGAGTAACTAGCCCGAGGCATATGATACCTACGGGATTTTAATCATGTCCATATGGGATAAATAGATCTCTGTCAGTGCCTAATGGTCCACTTCAACCTAAATAGGCCACCCTCTCTCGTTCTACAACTCTAAACTATTCCCAAGGACAATATGTTCTTGCTAGTGACCGTTTGACAATCATAACATGATATGTCTATATCGGTGATCTTTTAGTCAATTCCCATTCTGAACCTCCATCGAAGCTACCCTTTGCCCTAAAATAGATTGTACCCCTCTTAAGACAAATCTTACACTTGTACACACATCACGTTTGAACACGTGTACAACCAAACTATGTAGGCTTTGATCTCATAGTTACATGCGTAAGTAGGCGCAATACTAAGTCCATCTCGTTAGTACAAGCCTTGATAATATGTCTCATGATATATTGTATCCACATATATTTATCCATATATTTATAACACCCTGTGTTTTAATTAATTGACTTTAATTAATGAGGAGTGAAAGAAAATCTTGGAATTAATGGCCATTAAAAATTTAACTGGGTTATTAGTAAATTTTTCAATTGGGAATTAATTCGAGTCATTTATAGAAGGTTATAAAGTTTTTACTTAAATTATTTAAATGACAAGTGCGTATTTGTTCAACAAAAATATTTTGTCAGATAATAAAGTCGAATTTTTAAAAAGATTTAATTTTGGGAATTGTGGGTCTCGTTCGAACGACATGCCCTGTCGTTCGAACGACATCGCATTGTCATTCGAACAACAGGCATGCTCGTTCGAATGACAGAGAGGCTTATGTATGGGAGTATTTTAATTGTGTTTTAACTCTTAAACCGTTTATATACTAAACAGAAATGGGGTTGGGACTTCAAAAATCACTTTTCCATCAAAGTTTCTCCAGAAAGATTTTCCAAAACATATATCTCTCATCTTCAAACCCTAGCCCCTACTTTTCACAAGTTTTTAAGATTCAATTGGAGTTTTCTTAAGAAAAGTTCAACCTTCTCCTCAGATTTTGATTCAACTAATTACAGTCATGAATACTCTATTCTTTTCCTTTAGTATTATACGTTTTAAGTATTGCCTAAACCTTAATCTCATATATTTCTTAAAACCAATTAGCAATCTAATTAGAGAAAGTGGACACATAAAACTTGGGGCTATTTTTATGAAATATTTTAATATGAACAATATTCAGAACCCGTGGGTACATAGGATTTATGAGTGGATTGTGGGTTTTATTGGTGTAGGTTGCATGTAGACAAACCCTAGTTTTGAAATAAATGAATTTGGGGGAATATAACTCACATAATTCGTGTTAAGATAATGAAATTGGGATTATGTCATATTAATGATGAAATTTAATGTTTCTATTAAAATAATTAATTGAGATCAATTTTGGTGAAATTAAGATTTAATGGAATTGGACTAGTATGCGTAGTCTGTACGTTGATTAACTATGATCATTTATGTGAATTGTTGGTATTATTAATTGCCTTTGTGACGACGGGTTGATGGTTATTTTGCTCTCCCTATATTTTTAAGATGCCTTCTAGGTATGGGATTAGTGGGTAAGCCTTTTGATGATTTACGCCTTCTAGGTATGGGACAAGTGAGGGTAGATTATCGCGATTTTTTCATGTCGGGGGTGGACTGAATTTTGTCACTTTATCGTCGTTACGTTAGCCTAGGCATGAGACTAGGTTGAGAGTTATGTTAGAAATTCATCCTATACATAGGGTAGGACGTATTGATAACTTGGGGACCCTTAGGTATGGGACTAAGGGGTATTTTAAGGGTGGGGTAATTTATTAATTATGAAATTAAAAAATTGAGAATTAATACCTAAGATAATAAGACGTGTATTAAAATATATTGGCGATATAATCAGCGAGGGCTGACAATTTAAACGGGCCAACCGACATTTTATGTTGTGTAGTGTGTGGAACATAACAATCAGCGAGGGCCGACAGTTTAAATGGGTCAGTCGGCGTTTTGACGAGGGGATGTGTATTTTCGTAGAGAAATTACTCGAGGCAAGAGGACTGCCATAATAAATTAAGGATATAAGAAAAGTTGGTTAATTTAATTAAATTAACATCGTGGGACTTAGGAATTTAAAATCATATTGGTGTGCCTTTTTAAATGGGGATCTCTACAGGTAGTTAGCGATTTATATTTATCGCGTTTAATTACTCTCGTTAAACTAAAATATTTTACTGTGATATTTATTGCGTATAATACTACTGTCTGGATTCAAGAATCCTAATTGAGGGGAGTAGTGTGTATTCATGCTCGGGTCTCTGACCTCGTGCGTTGACTAACTTTTCAGGAAATAGTATTTGGAGAAGCTGTACAACATTATTTGGAGAATTGCTTGGAGGTCCAATTGGAGTTGCTCTACCTTATGCGTATTGATTTAGTTTAGTTTTATATTCCTTCGCACTTGTATGGAGACCCAATTTATGGTTGTGATTAGGCCATTCGGTTGTAAAATTTTATAGGTTTTGTTTAGTTATTTCACTGTATTCAGTTGGAGATTATTCAACATCATATTATTAGATATTGGAATTACTTAGAGTTTAGCATGGAGATGGATCTTTTATCGCTTAGTTGGATGGTTTATCTTTTGGGATTCATTATCATTATCTTGTGGATTAATTTTATATGTCTCATATCTGTCTCATGCTAAGAACAGTATTTATTTACTCGCACCCGACTTAGTTTTGTTGGCGGCCAACGCTAGAATTAAGCGAGGTGTGATAATATTATCTCTTACCCACATGAGAAATCAAACTATATCAAGCTGAGACTTCTCATGCACCCCCATCCAAACGTTTAAACATGTATTCACTGATGACAACTGAACTACGTAGACTTTGATCCCAAGTCCTCTAGGGTAGGTAAGAGCGATGTTGAGTCCTTCTCATGAGCACAAGCCTCGACACTATATCTCTCGACATGTTATCATAATAAAGATGCATCCATCTCTCAAATTAAATTTCTATCCCTTCTCACCTTAGACGAGATATAAAACTATCTCAAGCCATGATTTCTCGTGGATACACACACATACTCTTAATGACCACCCATTACCCAAGTCGAGATTTCTCAAACTCTTATATACTCTTGATGGACACCCGTTACCCAAGTCGAGCTTTCTCGTACACTCATATATATATATATATATATATATTAATGTGCACCCGTTATCCAAATATGTGCTGAAACATAAGCACTCTTCTGTACCTACACGGGTTCAAGTGAAGTCCCTACACATCTCACTAATACAATTTATACCTAAGAACCTATCTATGTTTTAAGGGGTCCTCAAACTAAGGTCTCTAAGCATGTTCTAAAATAAATTAAAAATTAATCACATAATATTAAGAGTGATACTAAGAATATAATTATGGAACCATAAAGAACAGGCATGAGGCCTAACATCTTCCCCACTTATAACCCGGTTCTCAAACCCCACAACAAGAACCTCTATACCAATCATAGGACTAAACCTGCCTTAGGATTAGCCTAAAAGGGCTAACATAAACCTTTTTCTTTATTTTCTTATTAAACAAACTAATGACTCTGAACAATCGATAACCCCTCTTAATTAATACACCTAGTCCCAGCCCTAAATCGAGGGCATGCAATAAAAGCTGGATATGGTGTCTAACAGATTCCAGGGGAAATCATTCACAATTGAAACCTGTCCTCGAGAGGGTAAATGATGGACTGAGAGACAATCACTCTCGCGTCCCTGTGCTATTCCCTCCCCCCTTGAGTGAATCACCGTTTGGAGACCGAAACACCACACAGTCAAGAAGAAGTAAGATAAGAAGTTGAAGAGGAAGAAGAAATTTTCTTCGAAGACTTTGCTCCTATCTTATTATATGAATAGGTAGGAATATGAAGTCATATTAGGGAGGAAGTTAAGGAGGAATAATTTGAACAAGTGGGAGATTTTATAATCTTACCCCTCTCAGACAATCTTGGAGATATGACGGGCCATCCCCGCTGAACAGTTGACCTTTCCATCGTTCACTCTAAGAAGAACAAATAGGGCAGACAGGCCGATCCAAAGTGCAGTTGGAACCAAAAAGAGGGTGATCTCCCTTCGAGAGAAATAATCCCTTGAGCAGGATAAATAGAGAGAGAAAGATAGACATACCGAAATGACTAAGAAGGGGAGGGTGAATAAGTTTGCTCCTCAAGCTCTAGATAATTGTCCATTAGTTATTACCCCTCGTCAATAAAGTTGCCAACTGACTCCTCCACCTAACACATCTAGGATCCACCCCGGGAGATCAGTTTCATGAAGGGGAAGGAGCCCATCATAACCAGTGACCCAGCACATCGTAACATCAAAGTAGGGTACTCGGTCACTTAGTTAGCCATGTTGTCCATATACATGAATGTTTACTTATGATTTTT
Organism: Sambucus nigra; assembly: GCA_949130495.1. NCBI lineage: Eukaryota > Viridiplantae > Streptophyta > Magnoliopsida > Dipsacales > Adoxaceae > Sambucus > Sambucus nigra. Next base: position 643,287,093 of record OX422207.1, on the reverse strand, counting down.
ACAACTATCAAATTCTAACATGATACTAAGCCCTTCCTTCCCCTTTTTCTTTTTTCAGTATATGCAAGCTATGCAAGAGATGGCCATTAGGGCCAATTACTCGGTGAGAAGGAATGATATTCTCTATAACAGAGTTAATGTCATGTAGAATACTCATTCCAAGAAGACCAAATAGTTGATCATACAGAAGGTCAAGATATAAAAATAGATAACTCATAAGGATAAGGTTGTAAAGGGGGTTGAATAGATCTAGCTGGAGTTCAACAAGGCTGACACTAACCTGATCGCCCTAGGAAAGGCTTATCCCAGAAGACCTTCCAAAAATTAATTTTACAAAGGAAAAATAGGGATTCTCAAGGCAAAAATGGAGGATAAATTTGAAAAGGCATATGAAGAGGGACTTTAGATGTCAATGCAAGAGGTTACCTCACAATTGGACTTCCATGAGTTAGTTGTGTAAAACCTTGGTTTATGGTATCCAAAGGGGAAATGTTCTAGAGGGTGACCCAATGTACGCCAAGCACGCTCCCTTGGAGAAACCTGTCACTGTGTAATACCCTGTCCAGGAATTTAATTAAATTGTATGTGAATTATTCTGAAGAGGAATTAAAGATGAAAATGAGGGAAATTTTGGGTCAAGTTGAATAAATAGATAAGATTATGGGATAAGGATCGTTCGAATGACTGTGAGGGGTTATTCTAACAAAATCCCCACGTCGTTAGAAGCGAGATGGATCTCGCGAGATGAGGGGGTTCAAACGACATGCCACTAGTTTATAATGGCGGGTCATACGAAGGGTCGCATGAATCAAGGATCGAACGAGATAGAGAAGCCATTCAAACGACGAAAATTGAAATTTTATAATAAGATTTCCCTTGTGCGATGTCACATTCTTCCCCATTGATTTAATGTGTTGTCAAGCCCAGAAAATCCTTGATTGGGCAAAAGGAGGATTTAAGGTGTTGGGGGTTCTTTATTAAGGTTTGTTTGCACATTTTATTGAGGGGGAAATGCACGAAAAGAGAAAGGGAGAGAGAGGTGGGTGGTCTTCCACCTCTTCCCCACCAAAAATAATCGTTCCTCCACCATGAAACAACCATAAAACACCAATTTTATGTTATATTCCACCATTTATCAACCATTTTAAACCATTTCCACCATGGTAGGAGAAGAGCTATGAATTTTGGTGAAGTGTTGGGGGATTTTTGGAGAAGATGAAGATAGGTTTTTATGGAGTTTAAAGTGGGTCTTATTTGGAAGCTTGGATGGAGAAAATATGGAGCACTTTTAGAGGATGCATTTGGTAACCCCTTGAGGCCACCTTTGGAGGTGGGGGTTACTCCTCCTACACCAATATTTCTCCCACCATTGGAGCCATCAGAGTTGAAATCAATGATGAAATGATGAAATCAGATTATAATTGTAGTCTTGGATGATGCATATTTGTAGTCTTGTAATTAGATTATATAAGTAGGATGGATTTAAATAAATGATGAAATCAATGTGTATAATTAATAAACATTTTTATGAAATAAAAATATTGAAAAAATGTTATTTTGTTAAAATAGTGAATGAATAAATATTTGTAAGTTTTGAAATATTAAAAGTTGGTATTTTATGAAAATAGTGTATTTTCTAGAAAGATTGGTGTTAAACATTTTATGAAATAAAAGGTTTGGAAATAATGATTTATTTTCGTAAACATTGGTGAAAAAATATTTCTTGCAAAAATGAAGATTTTGTGAAAAGTGGATATTATGTGAGTTTGAAGAAATTAAATGTCTTTATGTATCAAAAATGCATTTTTGCAAGTATGATGAATTTCTAGAATGAAATATATGTTTAAGCCATTAAGTAGGATTCTAAGGTTTAAAATCCATCTTCTCATGCATATAAACCTATAGCTAATTGGCATTAAGTGTGTAAACAAGTTTAAAGAAGAATTAATTGGGTTTAAACATGGAATGATAAAAAGTGAAAATTCAAGTGTATGAAACAATGGGTTAAAGTTATAAGGGCTTCTTCAATAAAGAAACTAAAGAAATGTGTGGTTGGGGAAACTATTAATAAAGGTATTGAATAAGTGTTAATGGGTAAACATGGAGAAGTTAGTGTCTATGACTTAGTAGTGTTATAAAAGATTAACACTTATGAAATTGAAAGGAATTAAAGAGGTAAAGGTGTTTCCAATTAAGAAGAATATTACTCTAAGGTTTAAAAAAAAAATTAAAACACCTAAGGAGTTATAATGGGTAACTTAATAGTGTTTTGTAAGAAATTAACATTTATGGAAATGGAGTAAAATGTGATTTTGGAAACGAATGGGTAAAATAATAATTTTACTTAAAGTTGAACATTTTATGAAATAAAAATATTGGAAAAGATGTTACACAAAGTGGTCTTAAATGAATATGATTTTTGGAATGGAATCAAGGTTAAAGTCTAAAGGACATGAAATGGTCAAATTTCAAAGTGTAACACAAATTGGGGTGTAACCCCGAGTTTTGGCATCGGTCGGGTAAAAAGAAAAAGTGGAGTAATGTGGATGTTTGTAAAATGTTAAAATACATTAAAAGGAACTCAAATGACGTCGAGATAGGCAAGAAGGACCCAAACCCTAGTGTAAAAATCCCAAAATCACTGACCAGAGGATATAGTGCGCATAACCGGCGATGTGGAGCCTATTGAACTAAACGGTATTAGAAGATTTCGAGAAAAGATAAAGGAATATGAAACATATCAAGAAAGGAGTTGTGTGGTAAAATGTGTCAATACAACCTAACTTGAATGAATTAATAAATGTTCTGGTAAAGGTTAAAATGGACAAGTAAATGTATAATTGATTAGTGTCTATAAAGTAAGAAAAAAAGTAAAGTAAATGGGTAACTAGGTGATTCAGCAACCTAAGTAGTTAAACCCATAATTAACACAAAAATGTGTTGAAAAAAGTTCTCAAAAATTCATTAAGTATTTTCTAACACGGTGTTTGCGTGTGTTGAAAGGGTGAGTTTCAATGAAAATACTAAAGTGTGTTGGATAAAAAAAGAAATGGTTTCTGTTAAATCAAACGTAGTGGTTTCAAGTGTTGAGTCGATTGTGTTGGATAAACTGAAATACTAGTAAAAAGAATATTTTATAAGATTAAGCTAAATTAATCTGGATAATTAAGGTTTTCGAAAGTAAAAACGTATCATGCATTAAGTGTAGATATATATATATAATGTAGTTGCATGTGCACATAGGCATAACATGTTGAGTTTTCTTTATGTCGTTTGATTCTATACCGCATTCGTATATTTTCCACTGATTATAGGCTCACACCCTCGCTTTGTTACGGCAGGTTAGGAGCAGTTTCGTATTCTTAGAGCGTTATATAGGTAAGTGTTTTCTTTAAGTTTATAGGTGGAGTGCATACCTATATAGATGATATTCATGGATTGTGTGTATGCATATGTGCTACATATGGATTATGTTGTATGTATACATATTATGTGCTTTCATGTGTGTGAACATACCTACGCTACTTGCTATCACGGAGGTTCCCACGTAGTGGGCAATCCTACCTTGTCGATTCCAGGGAGGTCTGGATTTGTGCCCCAGGAAATAGAACTTAGGGAGGCTCACTATGTGTCGTGTATTAGTGTGTCCGTCATGTCGTTTGGGTATGTTAGGTATGTGCGTAGTCCAAAGGCTTAGAACTATGTTCACCTTCACTGATTGTTATTTGATTTTTGGGTTCGAGGAGATTTACCGAACCAATCGTCCTTATTTGGTATGAGAGGTACTTGGACTGATAGCAGAGTACGCGAGTATGCATCGATATGACCAGTTCGGGAGATGTTGTATTATATATATGTATATATATAATCTTGGATGTTTAATCTTAATTATGTGTGATAGTAAGGAGACTAGATATTATATATATAGAACGATGTTTAACCTACTTAGGCGTGATAGTAGTGAGACTAGATAGTATATATCTAAACAATGATTAATCTACTTATGTACGATAGTAGTGAGACTCGATAGTGTATATCTAAAACGAAAATTAAGTAGCGAAACTTAATGGAAAGGCCTGAATGATAACATATGTGAAATGTTAACATTGGTTTAATAATAACATAAGAGAGATGTTAATTATTAATTAACTCAATAGAGTACTGTATGGACAGTACGAATACGTTAAGGAGAAATTAACTAAGGACTTAATGATAATTAAGGGTATACGGGAGCGTACTGTATGGGCGGTACGGGTGAGATAGACTGATTGAGGGTTTATTGGATACTTGTTCCTTAGTTGGATTGGTTAGAATGAATATGCGGATTAAGTAGGAAACATTAAGTCCGCAGTATAGAAGAGAGGTGAGGAACTCAAGGGAGTGTTCACAACCTTACATGTGTATCTAATAACTGTTCATTTAAACTGCAATTTAAATGCTTGCTAAATATTTTTAAAAGAACTTGGGCTCTGACCCATACTACGTGTATGGTTAGTGATTATAACTATCTTCCACATGTTGTTGTGTTAATAAAAGATAAAATTTGGCATCAGTTTTTTTTAATACTAGGTGGTTAGTTAAATTTTAAAAAGTTTTTGATAATGATGCTAAGAATGAACCAAATGAGACTCTTGTTTATTTTTATGAAGGAATGATCACCCGTTATTTAAATAGGTGGGGTGTTATAATACGGGTTAGGAGATGTTACCAAGTGTGGTACTTACTATCCTTAGGATGCCAATAGCGATAGGTGTGGTCGTCAAGTAAATTTTGTGTTCGTAGAAACCTAAGGTGAGTTTGGTGGAAATGTCATGTGATCAAAAGACACGGTAAGTTGAGTGTCTCACTTGAACTAAGTAATGAATATGGAAGTTTGGTATTTCGGTCACGATACGTTAAGTCAGATAATAACCTAGGTGTAGTAGGTTGGTGACGTCGTCACTGGTAAATGGACAAATTCAATGTAGACAAGGGCATGAATTATCCGCAGATCGAAATGGTTCATGTACACCAAGGATGTGAAAGGTAGGGCCTTACTCCCAAGGAGGGAATCCAGGCATTAACTTCTTGAAGGACTACCGATTCATAAATTTCTTTCGGATTGCGAGAATCGATGGTTGCGATTCGATTCACCACTCCTAGTAACCCTAGTTAGGGTGTGTTGCTAGGATTTGTGCTCTATGAGAACTCTAAGAATGAGTGGCATGACTTCAAGTATAAAAACATAGGTTCTCTTTTGTAAGTCAGAGTCAGACGCCTATGGGAGAAATTTCTCGAAACAGTTGTTTGTTCCTTCGGACTCTAGTGTGTTCCTTTTAGTTTTCATTTATTGGGAATCGGTGTTGTCACCTATGAGGTGACTTTAATTGGTACCATGTCATGGTACGATACGGTTGGGCCAGGAAGAGCACAATGGATAGGGTTTAGTCAATTCCGCTCGATAATTGGGTGCTCCCCATCTAAGGTATTCTTACTATTGCATAAAATTCTGCGTATGGGTGGTTGCATTTTTCGACACACAGTTTGCTCGTAGTATCGATCTCTCTTAGGGCTAGTGGACTTTCGACTGGCCAACTCGGCATTCAGTGGCTCAGGTCACAAAGAGCGAGATAGTAACTTGAGGTTGCAGTATAGTGTCGAAAGTAAAAAAAAACTTAGCATATGATGTTGCTTTGCCACGATGACTGGATTAGAATGAGATCTAGCAAGTACTCAAGGATGAGACACCTAAGGTAGTATTAGACTCATCAGAGTGACACAGCGGAAGGTGAAAATCGAGCGTGCAATGACGATTTGATGGGAATATTCCTCATTAGAGTGAGAGAATAACATAGGACGGTTAATGATAAGCTCATGCGAGCTGCGTAGTTAGGATAACCTGAAAATTTATGGAGCACGGGATGTACGGTCCTAAACTACAATTGATTTTAATGATGAATGTAACGGTTGGTATTATGGATCACATGGGCTGAGTGTCGATTACTAGAAAGGGTTGCTCGTAGAGACGCCGGTACGCCTTAAGTACCAGCATAAGTGGTGCTTAAAACGGTTTGGACTTGATCATAAGGCGAGTGGAGACTCAGAGTCGATTATGTAATGTCATCGTTAGCAAAACGATGAGTGTTAGAGCATGTTGCATTTTGAGTATTTGATGACCCTAGTGTTGAAGACTTCGATGATTTGGCTTAGAGGATTTTTAGGACTCGAAATGGAGATTGGTGAACCCCATAAATTTTAGGATTAATGATTCGAGAATTTCAGGGACAAATTCTTGAAGGAAGGAAGTTTGTAATACCATGTCCAGTAATTTAATTAAATTATATATGAGTTATTCTGAAGAGGAGTTAAAGATGAAAATGAGGGAAATTGTCATCAAATTGAATAAATAAATAATATTATAGGACAAGGGTCATTCGAATGACTATGAGGGGTCGTTCTAATGACATCCCCACATCGTTAGAAGTGAGATGGATCTCGCAAGATGAAGGGGTGTTCAAATGAGATATCACTGCTTGACAATAGCGGGTCGTGCGAAGGGTATCGCAAACCAAGGATCTAGCAAGATGGAGAAGTTGTTCAGACGACTAGGGCTTGTTATTCGAACGACGAAAATCAATTTTTTTTTAGTCAGGTTACGCTTGTGCGCTGTTACATTCCTGGCCATTGATTTGGTGTGCTGTCAAGCCCAGAACAGCCCAAATTGGGAAAAATGGGGATTTGAGGTTTTGGGATGTTTTATTAAGGCTTGTTTGGCCATTTTATTAGGAAAAAAATACAAGAAGAGGGAGAGAGAGAGGTGGATGGTCTTCCACATCTTCCCCACCAAAAACCACCACTCCTCCACCATGATATAACCAAAAAAAACACATTTTTTATGGTATATTCCACCATATTTGAACCATATACACCCATTTCCACCATGGTAAGAAAAGAGCTATGAATTTTGGTGAAGTTTTGGGGGATTTTTGGAGAAGATGAAGATGGGTTTTTATGGAGTTTGAAGTCGGTCTTTCTTGGAAGCTTGGATGGTGCACATTTGAAGGATGAATTTAGAAACCCCTTAAGGCCACCTTTGGAGGTGGGGGTTTCTCCTCCAATACCAATATTTCTACCACCTAGTGGTGGAAGCAGTACGATTTGGTCAGTAACGATTCCTTACCAATACCAAAACCATAATTTGGATGATAAAATTTTTTGTATCGAATTTACCGGTTGGTATATCAAAATAGAAACCAAAACCAAACCATCCGATATTACGACATTTTTCGATAATTTTGATTTTATTTTGGTTTCGATAATTTCGGTTTCTTTTTGGTTTCATTCCGGTAAATACCAAAATTACAAGCCGATTTTATGCAATAGGTAAATACGGTACAAGTTTTGATATTGTGATTTCGGTAAATTTGATTTAAGTTTCGGTACAACATTTTAAACTCAATTCGATTAAATTCATTCCTTAAAACTTGAATCAAATATAGTTTGCAGTACAAAGTAACATGAGTATATGAAGCATAAAGTAAATGTCATAATTAGTTATGCCCATTTTAAATCCATAAACATAAAACTCCATATTAAGATTTAAATTCATCCGAAATAGTTTCTTGCAATGTTCAAAGAAACCAAAAGTAACAAGCAACTCTCAATGGTTTTATATATTCTTTCTCTTCATTCTTCTCTTTTACCGCTAATTTTTTCACCTATAAATCAATACGAAAGCACCAATAATATTTCAATACAACCGCCTCAAAATGGCCTATAAAACAGCCTCAAGTGGCCTAAAAATGGCTTGAAAACAGCATGAAAATGCCTTAAAATAGCCCTCAAATGGCTTAAAAACAGCCCCTAAATGGCTTAAAAATAGCCTAAAAGTGGCCAAAAAATAGCCTAAAAATGTCCTTCAAACTAGACTACAAATGGCCTAAAAAAACAGCCTCAAATGGATTAAAAATAGCCTTGAAAACAGCATCAAAATGCCTTAAAAACGGCCTTAAAAAAAGCCCAAATGGCTTAAAAACAGCCTAAAATATCCCCTAAATGGCTTGAAAATAGCCTAAAAGTGGCCTAAAAATAGCCTAAAAATGGCCAACAAAACATACTACAAATGGCGTAAAAAACAGTTACAATTGGCCTAAAAAACAACAACAGATGACCTAAAGACAACCTTGAAAACAGACTCAGACTGGCTTAAAAACAGTCTCAAAATGGCCTAAAATTAGTGTCTACAATTGGCCTAAAAAATAGCCTCAAAATGGCCTAAAAACAGCAACAAGTGGTTTTAAAAACAGTCACAAATGACCTAAAAACAACCTTCTTAAATAGATAATGAAATATACCTCATGTTTCAAAAGCTGAATGTCGCTCAAACCGATCCAATGTTCAATGCATTGAACTCATCCATTACACCTACAAGTGAACAACAACAAAAATGCATATGAATATCAATAAATATATATCAATAAGATATCGAAATAAGTACAATTAGATCTTATGAATGTAAAATACATACAAGTTTCAATACTCTCAAGTGCCTCAAGTGAATCTTCAATTTCAATGGTTCGATAGGTTCTAATCCAATCTTGAGAGCATACTAAACACTCCACCAATTTTGGTGTCAAAGAACTACGGAATGGATCAAGGACTCTTTTGCTTGTACTAAAAGCACACTCAGAAGCAACCGATGCCATGGGAATGGCCAAGACATCACATGCCATTAATGCAAATGCACGATATGTTGGAATCTTTCCATTCCACCAAGTCAAAACATCAAAATTTTGATCATCAAGAGTATCTATACCATCATGTAAGTATCGATCCAAATCATTCACCAATTCGACATTTTTCTTCCTCTTCAAATAGTTTGAAAATCCCTTCTTCTTCAAAGCATGTTTGTCCACATTTTCAACAGAATTTCCCGAAATATCACCATCATAATGACGAACCTTACTTGAATCACTATCCCCACAATTCTCACTTTCTAACTTGTAGTGATAATAGATTTGTGACATCAAACTTTTCAATTTTTCAATAAAATCAAACACTTTACACTCTCTTTCTACTTCAGAAAGTGTGTGATCCTTGGAAAAATATTCATTATACCAATACTCCACATATTGCAATTTATGGTGAGGGTCCAAGACAATAGCAATAACTAAAATAAAATTTAAAGAAGTAACATCACAGTACTTGTCAAATTTGGTATTCATTTTGATAACCATATCACGAAAAAAAGGATCATCACTCTCTAAATACTTTGAGAGTAAGTCTTTAGTGGAAGTTACTTCATCAAAGTAAGAATTTGAAGTAATAAAGCGAGAACCGGAAATACATTTTGTCAGAAGGTAGAATTCTTCCAAAAATGCGTGCAAAGATTTTAATGTCATCCAATCACTCTCACACATGATGCCACCCCCTTTGATACTAACTTCCACTCTGTACATATCATATTTATCCTCAAGACATTCTAACGCCTTTTGATACTGCATTGCCACACCTATCTTAAGGTAGGTAGATTTCCACCTCGTTTTCACATCTAGGCATACACACTTCGTTGATCTTATCCTTTCTTCTGAGGCACGCAAATTAAATGTTTGCAACCTTGAAGGAGAACTTCTCACATATTTCACACTCCTACGAAGTCGCTTCACTATCTCCTTAATCTCAAGAATCCCATCCCTCACAACAAGATTGATAATGTGTGCAAAACATCTCACATGAAAAAATTCCCCACCCAACAACAATCCATTTCTCTTGTTAAATCTTTTTCTCAAGTCCTCAACACACCTATCATTATTTTTTGCGTTATCAAGGGTGATTGTTGTCAACTTTTCTAAACCCCACCCTAGCAAACATGACTCCACAGCTTTAGAAATGGCCTCACCTTTATGTGCGTGTGGAAGTACACAAAAATTAATGATTTTCTTTTGTATTTTTCAATTATTATCCATATAATGAGCGGTAAGACACATATACCCCAAATTTTGGATAGATGTCCACAAATCAGTGGTGAGGGAGACACGTGTAGCGATTGTCATAAACTAATTCTTCAATTTTGCACGTTCTTCAAGATAAATTTACCACCAATCTTTTGTGATAGTGGGTTGGGAAACTACATTAAACCTAGGATTTAACTCGTTTACAAACAATCGAAAACCCTCCTTTTCAACAAAATTAAATGGAAGTTCACAAAGAATAATCATTTTCTCATGAGTCTTGCGAAATATATCTTGATCAAACGTCCAATTAATTTTTTGAGTTCCTTCCAACGATAAATTCCAACGATAAAATTGTTTGTTTATTGATTATTTCAGATTGCGGATATTTTTTACATCTCCTTTTAAGATGATTCCACAATAAAGTAGTTCCGTTAACAGAAGAAGCGTTAAATTTCGCACCACAATAGACACAATCACAAGTACCCATATATTTACCATCAACCATATGTCTATTCATATGAGTCCAAATGAGAGAACTACCTTGGTTTGTGATAGTTTTAGTACCTCCCTTTATTCGCTTTTGACTCACTTCAGTGCTGCCCTTGCTTATTTCAACAACATTATTATGTGTTTCATACATCGCTGATATCTAATAAATACAAAATATGGAACAAATAATTATTGAGGGATAACACGAACAAGAATTTAATATGTAATACTTTAATACAAAATGACATAACATGTCATGTACTACAATACAAGTTATAAGGATAGAGAGTAGAAACATTTAGAAGTATTCTCACATATTGGTATAATGATACTATTTAATCCAACCATATCATAACAAAAAAGATATCATTTTTAAACCCTCTAAAAAAAATCCACGTGTTACTCTAATCCGTGTTATTAAGCCACATTGTCCACATTTTCAGTAACTTAGCATATTTTATCCGTTTCTGAGGGTAAAGGTCCTTCACAGACCGCTTGTTGAGTTGGTGTTTAGCATGTTTTTTTTATTAGTCCTAACACAATCAACATGATTCGATTCTACGCAATCTCCCAAATGAGCCCAAAGTTTATTTGTCGGCTCAATCTCCGGAAAACGTTGTTTACAATATATGCACTCAATTTGCCCATTTCTCTCAATCTTTGCATAATGCTCAAAATATTCATTATTATCGTACTCCCAATTTTTTTTGGTCCATTTTCTCTTTCCCAACACCTCTGAGATTTATATGATCCCACAAACATTGCCTTTCAAAACCATTGTTGATTAAAACCGACAAATTAAAAAAAAAACTATAAAATCAAACTGTATAAATAAATCTGTAAAAATAACTATTAACCCTACAAAAGTAACAGCACATTGATGGTTAGCAGCAAAAAAACCAGCTTATACACATTGATTTTATATACATCAAGAAATAGCCAGCTTATACATCAACAGCACATCAAGCAACATCTTATACACATTAACAGCTTATACATAAAAAATTGTGTCGAAGATGGTTAACATCCACCAAAAACGAAATTATTATGAGGGATATATGTGTAACAGCCATATACGTTTTTAACAGCACTGGTTAGTGTAAATCGAAGGGGGAGTGTGTCGTGTGTATGTGTGTGTGTCGTGGTCGTGGCTGTTATAAACAGAGATGGGAGATGGGAGATTAGAGGGGGAGTGTGTCGTGTGTGTGTGTGTGCGCGCACGTGCGTCGTGTTCGTGACTATTACAATCGGAGATGGGATATGGGAGATCATAGGGGGAGGGGGAGATCGGAAATGGGATATCGGAGGGGGAGGGGGAGATGGGAGATCGAAAATAGTTTACCCTTTTCGTGTTTGTTCAGCCTCCGTGTGGTGCTCGACTAGTTTGTTGGGGAAGTGAATGTGAGAAACATTTATGGTTTGTCTTTTATATTAAGAATGGATGGATGAGATGGGTTTTAATGGAAGGTCTCGATAATTTAGAATATATATTTTTTTTAAATACAAAATTTATTTGGTAATTGGTTTAGTAACATTCGGTAAGTTTGGTACGGTATGTTGGTATGGTAATTTCGGTACGGTACATCGGTACGGTAAATCGATACGGTAATTTGGTTAATCGGTTTTTTCTATCTAAAAACCAAAACCAACCAAACATTTTGCGGTATTTTGGTTTCGGTAAAATCAATTTTTGGTATTTCCTAATATGAAACTAAAACCATTTTTTTCGGACCAAAACGGTACGGTACGGTAAAAAAATCGTACTACTTCCACCCCTACTACCACCATTAGAGCCATTAGAGGTGGGAAAACCTTACTCTTAGTATTAAGACTATATTTGCATATTTGTAGTCTTGTAATTAGATTATATGACTAGGGTGCGTTTGAATAAATGATGAAATTAATGCGTAGAGCTAATAAACATTTTTATAAAATAAAAATATCATAAAATGATATTTTGTTGAAAATAGTGAATGAATAAATATTTCTAAGTTTTGAAATATTAAAAGTTGGCATTTTATTAAAATAGTGTATTTTCTAGAAAGATTGGTGTTAAACATTTTATGAAATAAAACCTTCGAAAATAATGATTTATTTTGGTAAACATTGGTGAAAGAATGTTTCTTGCAAAAATGAACATTATGTGAGTTTGAAAAAATTAAAAGTCTTTATGTATCAAAAATCTAATTTTCCAAGTATGATAAATTTCTAGAATGAAAAATATGTTTAAACCATTTAGTAGGATTTTAAGGTTTAAAATCCATCTTCTCATGCATATGAACTTGTAGTAAATTGACACTTAGTGTATAAACAAGTTTAAAGAAGAATTAGTTGGGTTTTAACATGGAATTATAAAAAGTGGAAATTCTAGTGTATGAAACAATGGGTTAAAAATGTAAGAAAGGTTTCTTCAATAAAGAAAGTAAAGAAATGCGTGGTTGGGAAAAATGTTAATAAAGGTATTGAATAAGTGTTAATGGGTAAACATAGAGAAATTAGTGTGTATAACTTAGTAGTGTTATAAAATATTAATACTTATGAAATTGAAAGGAATTAAAGAGGTAAATGTGTTTCCAATTAAGAAGATTATTACTCGAAGTTAAAAAAAACGGTGTTAAAACACTTATGGAGCTAAGATGGGTAACTTAATAGTGTTTTGTAAGAAATTAACACTTATAGAAATAGAGTAAAAGGTGATTTTGGAAACAAATGGGTAAAATGATAATTTTACTTAAAGTGGAACATTTTAAGAAATAAAAATGTTGAAAAAGGTGTTACACAAAGTAATCCTAAATGAATATGATTTTTGGAATAAAATAAAAGTTAAAGTGTAGAGGATATGAAATGGTAAAATTTCAAAGTAGAACACAAGTTGGGGTGTAACCCCAGGTTTTGACTTCGGCAGAGTAAAAAAAACGTGGAGTAATGTCAACAATTGTAAAATTTTAAAACACATTACAAGGAACTTAAATGACACCGGGATAAGTAAGAAGGGCCCGGAGCCCTAGGATAAAAAGTCCAAATCACTGGCCAGAGCATATGGTGCACATAGCCGGCGGTGTGGAGCCCGTTAAAGGGTGCGGTATTGGAAGATTCCGAAAAAATATATAGGATTAAGGAATATGTCAAGAAATGGGTTCTGTGGTAAAATATGTTAGTACAACTTAACTTGAATAAATTAATAAATGTTACGCTAAAGGTTAAAATGGACAAGTAAATGAATAATTGATTAATGTACATAAAGTAAGAAAAAAGGTAAAGTAAATGGGTAAGTGGCTGATTAAGCAACCTAAGTAGTTAAACCCATAATTAACACAAGAATGTGTTGAAAAAGGTTCTTAGGGATTTAGTAAGTATTTTCTAACACGGTGTTCGCGTGTATTGAAAGGGAGAGTTTCAATGAAAATACTAAAGTGTATTAGGCAAAAGAAAAAGGAATGGTTTAGGTTAAATCAAACATAGTGGTTTCAAGTGTTGAGTCGGGTGTGTTGAATAAAGTGAAATGCTAGTAAAAGGAATCTTTTATAAGATTAAGGTAAATTAATCTGGATAACTAAGGTTTTTAAAAGTAAAAACATATCATGCATTAAGTGTAGACATGTGTATGTATACATATGTATACAATGTAGTTGCATGTGCACGGAGGCATAATGTGTTTAGTTTCCTTAAAGTCGTTCGATTCTATACTACATTCTTATATTTTCCACTAAGTCTAGGCTCACACCCTCACTTTGTTACGGCAGGTTAGGAGCGGTTTCATATTTTGAGAGCGTTATACAGGTAAGTACTTTCTTTATTTTACATTAGTATCTCTGCATGATTGGTCTTTGGGGTGCTCCCCATGGATATGTTGAAAAAGGTTCTCAAAGATTAAATAAGTATTTTCTAACACGATGTTCGTGTGTGTTGAAAGGGTGAGTTTTAATGAAAATACTAAAGTGTGTTGGAAAAAATAAAAAGGAATGGTTTCGGTTAAATCAAACGTATTAGTTTCAAGTGTTGAGATGGCTGTGTTGAATAAAGTGAGATGCTAAAATGAGAAAAAGGAAACTTTAATAATATTAAGGTAAATTAATCTAGATAATTATGGTTTTCGAAAGTTAAACCGTATCATGCATTAAGTGTAGGTATATGTATGTATATATATGTATACAATGTAGTTGTATGTGAATGCAGGCATAACGTGTTGGGTTTCCTTGGTGACTTTAGATTCTATACTGCATTCATATATTTCTCACTGAGCCTCACACCCTTTCTTTGTTACGACAGGTTGAGAGCGGTTTCGTATTCTGAGAGAGTTATATAGGTAAGTACTTTTTATTTTATGTTACTGGCTCTGTATGCTCAGATTTCGAGGTGCTCCCCTTAGGTCCCTCGTGTATTTTATTTTTAAAGCGGAATCGCATGCTAAACAAGTGAAATGTTAATTAGAGTAAAACTAGACTAGCAGCATTATATAGGTCGTATCATTGCACTTCACACCTAATGCTCAGGTTGGATCGGGTTGACCACGGGTAACCCGTAAACTCGGACTGGGGCGTTACACACAGGAAGGTGATTCTTCCTTGGCACTAGCACAAGAGGCCGAATAGGCATGTATTGAACCTGTTGCTCTTATAGATGTAGTCATGCAAGAGAGAACATTGTTGCTAGCTACGGGAATGCTCATGCCACAAGTTAGGGGGAGGTCACCCCTAACTATTTTAGTTTTTATTTATTTTTTAGTCCTTTTGTAGGCTGTTTCGCCATATATTTTGTAGGTCCAGAGCCATTTTTTATATTAATGAAACTTTATTTCATATTTTATTATTACTGCCTTATTTTTTTTTGCGTCTTAATATTTCCATGAATATGAATAACTATCATAATCAAAACTTTGCAAGTTGATATACATTAAACTTAGCTACTAATCGGTGGAGTTGTGGTCTGTGAATGACTCCATTGACTTTGTAATTTAATAAGGAGGTTAATTTTCATACCAATCAATGAATTTTTTTAAGTTAACATTCTTAACTAACTTAGATTGTATTCAGTGGAACGATGGTTTCTAACCGACTCCCTGACTTGTAAAAATTTATTAAAAGGCTAAGTAATTAATCGATTACCTAAGATTTGTAGTTGTACCACCCATTCTTAGATGCGTTTGTGCCTATTCTAGTCCAACCAAATCAACTTGGATTGTACCACCATTTTCAGGTGGGTTTGATGACAAACGTAGGCGACCAACTTATTTTTAAGTTGGACCACCCATTATTAGGTAGGTTTGTGCCTTTTCAAGGTCAATCAACCCAACTTGGGTTATATGGCCCTTTTCACGTGGGTTGGATGCCAAATATAGGTGATCAACTTATTTCTAAGTTGTACTACGCATTCGCCATCATTTTAATGTGGGTTTAATGCCAAACGTACGCGACCAACTTATTTCTAAGTTGGACCACCCATTATTATGTGGATTTGTGCATACTCTAGGCCAATCAACTCAACTTGGGTTGTACCATCATTTTTAGGTGGGTTTGAGGTCAATCGTAGGCAATTAACTTATTTCTAAGTTGTACCACCTATTCTTAGGTGGGTTTGTGCTCATTCTAGTCCGACCAACCTAATTTGGGTTGTACCACTATTTTTAGGTGTATTTCATGACAAATATAGGTGACCAACTTATTTCTAAATTGTACCACCCATTATTAGGTGGGTGTGTACCTATTCTAAGCCAACCGACCCAACATGGATTGTACCACCATTTTCAAGTGCGTTTGATAACGGAGAGAAACCTTCAAGGCACAATCATAAAGAAAATATATTTATAACATGAATTGTTTTTATGAATCGATACGTTTGCCAAAATTAACCTATCAACGTAATGATAAATTTTCGTGGGGTTTATGGAATTCCATGACCTAGGTACTAGTATGCCATCCCAATCCTCCAGGTGGTAGGACCCACCTCCTCCTTTTAATACCACTCTATATGGGCCTTGAGAACTATATCACCAATTTGGAAATATTTAACTTTGACCCTTCTATCATTCTGTTCGGTGAGCTCTTGTTGGTATGATGCAAGGTGGATGATAGTTTGTTCTCTTTGTTCTTTTGCTTTATTAAGCTCAAGGGCTAGTTAGTCATCGTTGTGTCCATCCTCAAAGGTGTCTATTCTTAGAGTTGGAAGGTTGACTTCTAATGGAATGTTGGCCTCCATTCCATATTTTAAGGGGTATGAGGTTTACCTCGTCGATCTCATATGCATTGTTCAGTACGCCCAAAGAACGAATGGAAGTTAATCTGATCATATTCCTTTTTTGTTATTCAATCGCGCTTTGATCCTGGCAAGTACAGACTTATTAGTAATATCAACATGGACATTGTATTATGGGAAGACAACTTAGGCATAATGAATCATGATCCCATATTCTGTGCAGAAGTTTTTGAAGGCATCGTTGTCAAACTGGTTCCCACTATCTGTCACCAAGGCTTTGGAAAATTCTAAATCTGGTGATTACGTTACTCTATACGAATCATTTGATACCGACTTCTCTGATATGAGTCAATGTTTCTAATTCCACCCATTTGTGAAGTAGTTCGTGGAAATTATCAAGTATTTATTATCCCCTTGTGGTGCAAGTAAAGGTTCCACAATGTCCATGCCCTACTGATCAAAAGGCCATGCACTTGTGCGAGGATTAAGATCATCGATCGATTGCTTAATGTTTGGGGGGGGGGGGACTCTTGATATTTAGTACATTTAAGGACGAACTGGGGGCGTCTTTCTATATTAAAGGCCTAATAGCCTTAGGAGATCACCTATTATGAGAGTGATCTTCCACCTACATGAGCACTATAAAACTCTTCATGCATCTCATCGATGATGCTTTCTACTTGATCTGGGCGAACACATTTGAGCAGAGGACCTGTAAAGGATCGTTGGTAAATTTTTCCTTCGGAGTTAAGGCAAAACTTTGCCAAATAGATCTTTATCTCATGGGCCTATTTGTCATCTTGGGGAAGATCAACATTCTTGAAATAGTCCAAGACATAATTTGGATCAATGCTTGGTCGGTCAGCATATTCCATTGCAACCATCCTTTTCAGACTGGTGTCAATTGTCAAAGCTAGCGTAGCTAAAGCATCATCATGATTGTAGTAGTTCCTCGATAACTATTTTATTGATACCAAATTGGAAGATTTCAAGATCTTTCTTACATTATCGCAATAGGCGTGCATCCTTAGGTCTCTAGCTTCATATTCTCCAATGAGATGAATGGAGATTAATCATGAATTATGACGCGAATAAGAATGTGTTTCAGAAGTGGGTACTCTCTAGGCTCAAGTGCAAGCCTGTCGCTCAAGTAATAATTCGATAAATCGGGTATCGATCCTCTGGAAAATAGGACAACAGAGTTGTAACGACATTGGACATACGAAGGAAACCTAACTTTGACTCTAAGGAAAAGGAAAAGATGATTTGAATGGTGAAATAACTACAACTAGATGCAATTTTAAAAATGTCTAACTAATGAACTAAAGTATGAATGGAATGTAGCTATTCTAAATTACCTAAAATACTAATGATGATTAAATTAAAACTTGAACTATATGATGAGGAAAACAGGACGGTAATATAATCCCTCAACCCTAGTGTGTTACTAGTACAAAATTAATCGTAAATCTAAGTGATTAATAAGACCCAGAATTTAGTACTCTCAAGCATTACATATATGAGGTTCAAGCCCGCACCATACATAATTATAGGACGAGTAAATCGGTATTGCGATAGCTACACTCGAATTACATTCTGAAGCATCCCGATTACCCTGAAGCAAACGAGATCCAAAGATCTACAATGGTTGTGGTGCTATGCAATACAGTCATAATAAATCCTTAAGTTTAGAGGATTAATTTTATACACATTCAACTATCACATCGGATTGAGTTCATGCATCCCGAACCTAAAGAATCTAGCCGGACATGTTAAACCTAACTATGCATGAATTAACTCGTTGCATGTGAGCGAAATCATAATGAAACTATCTTGAAACATATAAAGAAGTGTTATGAACCTAGAAATTGTTTGAATCATGCAAGAAAAATAACCATGCAAGAATAATAATAAAAAGAATGAATTTTGGATTAAAACTTGGAAACAAACCCGGAATGAATCAATCTTGAAGTAATAATTCAAGCTATGTTCCTAGGTATTCTTCTATTTTTTTTCTCTACCAAAAACTGATCAAAACTATGAAAAACTATATTTTCTAAGTCATTACCCTCGTACAAATACGTTTTAGAAGGAGTTGTTACAATATAGGACTCTTTGGACCAATCAGTTGTCAAGGAAAAATTCATGCATCAGGACCCCGAATCGGTTCACAGGTACCCCTAACTGGTTCATAGTGTGGTTTAAGAATTCCTGCTGATTCTGGCTCTTCTTTTCTTTCTTCTAACACTTAGAATTTTTCCTTGTTTTCTACTTTTCTTTCTTGTATTTTTCCTTAACTTCAAATGAGCATAACTCTCCAACCGTAGCTCAGATTTGGGTGTCGTTTCTTCCAGTATTCTCGTTGTTCTGAGCTATTTAACTTTCCAGAAGGACCTACCTCCGGGATCGGTAAAAAGAATTACAAAAATGCCCTTGAACTTGCATTCCTAGCCTTTCTTTCATTATTTCGATTTCTCTTTTGCACCGCTTGCATAATTAACCTGTAAAACACATAAGAGAAACACAAAACATGAAATACTTGCCAATGAAGGTTAGTAGCATAAATGTGAGTTAAATCCATATCAATTGCGTCATTCGGGTTCATAAAGGTACCGAAATTAAGGGGATAAATATACAATATTTATGCCCGATCAAATTATAGCACGTTATTATATTCCTTTCTCCCAATATGATAGCCCTTTGTAGGCTAAGTATAGTTGTCTCATACTCCGCCTAATTATTAGATCCCTTAAATCCAAGTCAAACTGGTTGATCAATGAGACACCCTTGTGGGGTGACAAAGATAATTCCTATATCATTTCAACACTCATTAGACGCTCTGTCAATGTATAACTTCCATTTTTTTCTTAATCAACTTAGCTGACATTAAGCACATCTAGAATGGGACTTGGTTAAACCATCTTTTCCTCTGGTGTGGCTGAGAATTCAACAATGAAATCGGCCAAAATGTTCCCCTTGATGGTTATCTTGGGTTTATAAATGATGTCAAACTAGGATAATTCCAACCACCACTTCGTCATCCTATTAAACATATCTGTCTTTTTAGTACTTTTTGAGTGGAAAAGAAGTAGAGTCAAAGTATTGTCCTAGCTTTCTGGAAGATGTCACCAATGACAAAACAATCTTTTCAATCGGCATGCATCATTTTAATGAATCAAAGAGAGTATGACTGAACAATATATCGATAGCTACTATCTGTCTTGAAGTTGAACCAATGCCCTGTTGGTCATATGTTGAGAAATGACTAAGTATAGGTGGATATTCTAACCATAAGGGCTAACAGCAAGGGAGGATATATCAAGTATTGTCGAATCCCTTCTAGTGTGCGGTTATAGTCCTCCATCCAGACCATTACGCTTTATTTCTTCAAAATCTTAAAAAATGGGCAAAACTTGCTAAATGATCTAGATAAGAATCGACTGAGATCGACCAACCTTCCTATAAGGACTTGAACATCTTTGGCGATGGTTAACTTCTTAATATCATGCAAGGCCTTGATTTGATTCAGATTGGCTTCAATCCATCTTTTCATCACAAATTATCCCAAGGATTTTCTAGGGCTAACCCCAAAGTCACACTTAGAGGTATTAAGCTTTATTTTGTATTCCTTGGGGATTTCGATGGTCTTGGACAGATCTTTAAAGTCATCTGTTGCCTATCTTCTCTTGACGGTCATATGAGTAATTTGAATCTAAGTAGTTATGTCGATCTTCTTTTTGAACATATTGGTTACCAAATGCAGATGGGTTTCCACGATATTTTCAGATCGAATGGCATGGGATTATAACAGTAAAGTGTGATGAATGAGGTCTTCTTTTGATCTGGATCGAACAAAGGTATTTGGTGGTAGCCTAAGTAGGCATCCATGAAACTCATTGGTTCATGCCTTGCTGTAGAAATTGAAGAGCTAATCAATCTTGGGAAGTATTCCTTTGGGCAGGCCTTGTTAAGATTAGTGAAGTCAACATAAAACTTCCAGTTTCCACTCTTCTTTCTGACTATAACCGTGTTAGAGACCTAGTTTGGGAATTGGACCTCCTTAATGGAGTTGATGTAAAGAATATTGTCAACTTCATTATCCAATGCTCTTACATTTTTAGGGCTTGACTTTCCTGACTTTTACTTGACCAATCAACATGCAGGATCCACGTGCAGTCGATGGCAAGCAATATCAAGATCAATTCTTAGAAAATTACAAGGTTGCCAAGGGAATACATTCGTGTTCATTCTGAGGAAGCAGATGAGATGATCCACCTCATCGTGTGGTAATTTCAAACCTATAAGAAAAGTTTTTTTATTGAGATGAGTCTACAGGAACAGTTATAAGTTCCTCTATTACTCGATCGGTAAGGGCAAGTATGGTCTCCTATATCCCCATCCAAACTCCCTATGGTTGCAATTTGGATTATCCACCCTCTGAATTGTCATTATTCTAACTATTATTGGGCTAAGCTTGTTTAACTTTGCTGGGGGCACAAAGAAACTATATGTTATCACTTGGTACCCCTTAATTTGATGATTCCCTGGTCACTCACAAACTTTAGCTTCAAGGGGAGCAAAGATGGAACATCCCTCACGGCATGGAGCTATCATTTGCTAAGAATGGTGATAACTAGACTTTTCGTATATATATCGTTGTTGAAAGCCAAGTTAGTCAAAATCCTCAAATACCTACAAAATATAATAAACTCAAGTATAGAGGTAAGTAAGGGTATCAATCTACTTCCTAGGGAGTAAGCTAGAGACAAATTCAATTGTAATTTCACTTTTTATTTTCTTTTCGTGCTTTTTCACATTTCTAATTTTTTTAACTTTTTCAATATTAAAACAATAGGGTAAGGTGAGGTGAAATAAGACTAAACTAAATTATGATGATGAAAATAACTAAATAGAAAATGACTAAAATGGAAAATAAAGTCTAAACTAAAAATAAGAGATAAGTGAGGTAAATAATTGTGAGAACAATCAAGGAGTGAGATTACACCACAAATTTTAGCTATTATAATTAATTAATCTAATTATTTGAATTCTCCCAAATTAATATCAAAATTACAAATCAACTCTCGTTGCAAGTGTAATTATAATAGTAATCTTTTAAAAAATTAACTTTAACACCCCACAACTCTAGAAAAATAGATCTACACTCCTTTTAATTAATCACCCACTAGGATCGACCGATTAAAATTCATGTAATTCTTAGAAAATAATTTTAGAGTTGAAATTGAAATTATAATACCCCACTTAAGAAACCCCTATCTCTAGTTCGAATCTAAAATGGGTATTATAATTAGAATTTCGATTTTCTCTCGAAAATCATTTACCCTCTCTCGAGGCGTAAATATAAGGGTGAGGGATCAAAATTAATATTCAAAGGGACTTTTCAAGTAATTAAACTAATTAAAATAAAATAACATCAAATAAGGGTTTTACCCCACCCCTTGAAAGGGGATTTAGCCTAACATGATATGAAATATGACAAATTAATAATCAAAGGCATAAAATAAATGAGATGAGAAAAGAACAATCAAACCCCAATCTCTTAATGCTTAATTGAGCTTCAATCCATGAGTTGAAATCAACATCCCTCAATTTGAATGATCCAAACAAAATTACATCAAATATTTCACTCAAATTAATTCCCACAACAATTTATTTTTCCTCACTATCTAAAAAAAATTCTAATCTAAAAACCTACACTAAAATATTATTTCTCTCTCTAACACCCTAAATGGGTTTTCAAGAACTAAAAACTTAGATCCCTTCAAATGGCCATGAGGTCTTCTTTTATATGAAATTGGAGCTAAGGGATTAAATTAGGAAAATAAGGATGTTCACATGAGGGGTGTGAGGTATGAGGATATATGGGTGAGGATAATATGGAGAAAATTCACAATTGTGCATGGATTGTGTGAGGTCATGTGGGTGAGGGGTGAGGGAATAAAAAATCTAATTTGGGTGAGGGGTTATTTCGGAAATTGGTTTTGAGTGGTTAGCTGGGGTAAAATGGGTATAAGGGGTAAAAGGTTTAATTAGGCACATGGAGTTTAATAAGTGTTTTAGTCTTGGGCTTTGGTTTGTTTGTGCCTTTCGTTTGTTGGCGGGTGATAAAATCGTGGGTGGCATTTGGGAAATGGGTAAAGGGTAGGAATGGGGTTTGGGTTGGTTTTTGGTTGGAAGATGGATGGTGAAGGTGGATGGAAAGGGGATCGAGGAGAGAGAGAGGTCGGATTGGGGCAGGTGGGTTGGCGTCGGGTAAGGGGTGAGGCGGTAGGGAGTGAGATCGGAGTGGTCGCCGCCGACGGAGTAGGGTCTCCGGAAGGAGGGAGAGGGTCGGGGTTTGACGTGGGCGACGTGTCCGACTGGAGAGAGGGGTTGAGGTGCGCCGGATGTCGCGCCAGCCTGGGATGAGTTCAGGCGGTTTGGGGCTGGTCAACGTTGTTGGGTTTCTCAGGGAAAGAGGTTAAGAGAGTGATGGGGTAATGGTGATAGAGGTGGGGAGAGAAGGGAGGTTAAAGTGTGTGTTGTGTTTTGTGGTAATGGTGGAGAGGAGAGAGAAAGAGGTGGGTGATGGGGAAGAAGATGATGTGGGGAGTTTGGGTGTTTGAAGGTGTATGGGGTTAGTGTGAGGGTGAGGGGTTAGTGTATGGTATTTAGGATGTGTGTTTGTTAACGTCTGTTTAATTTGAACTCCAAAAAATAACACTAAATCAAACTAATAAAATAAAACTATAAAAACTAAAAACCTAAAAATTAAATTTCTATTCTAAAAAAAATAAAAATAAAATAAAGACTCAATAAAAATAAAAATAAATAAAAAATAAAAATAAAATCTAATAAAACTTAAAATTAAAATCCTAAAAAGAAAATACAAAATCTAATAACACTAAAAATACATGAAATTCTAAAAATTCTAAACCTAATAAAATAAAACTAAAACTAAAAACTAATAGAATAAAAATCAAAATACTAAATAAAAAGAATATAAAAATTGAAAAATAAATTCTAGAAATTCTAAATAAATCTAAAATAAATCCTAAAAATAAAAATGATTCAAACTAAAAATCTAAAAAATAATAAAAGGGCAAATTAGACACACACGGGGTTCAGAATAGGTTTAGGTTAGGTTTAGGGTAGGTTTAGGGTTGGCTAGGATACGGGACAAGGGTATTTAGCTCCATTTTGTTGCAAATTGCTTTGATTTAAACGCTTGAATTCTGCAACGCACAATTGACCTACAAGATAAACATTTAAGCACATAAGACCCATATTACCGAGAATTAGCAACTAAAGTACGTCTTTTTGGGGTATAAATTGTACAGTTTTGGGTGTTTATCACGCCACCTCCAAACAGAGCGTCGCTAGTCCTCGAGAAATAAGATAGAGAGAAAGAGAAAGATAAGTAACCAAAAGTGTACCACTTTCGCGGGCACTTGCGATTGCACTTAGCATGTGCAACAAGCCTTTTAACCTATAGGTTGCCCTACAGGACGAGTTGTGTCTCATGAGGGTTTACAGGGAATATACCCACAAAATTCTTTATTTGCAAAATGATTTATTGAAAGGCAGTCAATCTCTTATTAGATGTAGAATAATCGCATAATCCATCATAAGAAAAATATTTTCAGAAATACAAGCTAGAAGTGTAAAAATTTTAGCTAAGTAAATACTCAAGGCACATCCTTCCTAGAACTCAACGTGTGTAGTGTGAATCAGTCAAAACGGATCGAGTATCACAAGAGTAATTCCAAGATTGCCTTGTCGGAATCAACGCTTCAACTTCAAATCTCACTAGATATAACTCTCTCAAACGATCTGTCAAGAATAGGGTTAGTGTATCGCTCTTGTGTGTGAGGAGGTGAGTAAATGTAAGCAAGTTCAAACGTCTCACACACACATAAGAAAGAACGAACAATTAGAAAGAAAAATGATCTCATGAAAGAAATGATAATCACTATAGTGAGAACGTCGAGTTATTCACCACGTCGACTTTCATTTGCCCAAACACCTAGGGAAAATATGGATTTATATGGGTGAGGGGAAAATGAAATGGGAAGGATGGGTGATATGAGGTAGAATGGTGATGTATGGATGAGTAATGAGTGATTGATGTGTAATGGATAAAAGATGGATGCGATAAGATGGATGAGCGAGAGAGTGTACTATACATGAAGAACAAAATGTCTTTATTACTAACTACAAACTCTCTTTCTTTAATTTTTCTCTCTTTTTTTCGATTTTTCTTTTCTTTTTCTCTTTTTTCTTCTATTTTTGCTATTTTTTTCTTTTTTTCCTTTTTTTTCTCTCACTTTTCAAACTAACAATGAAGACATTTAACATTTTGAAATCAACACTCTTTTATTTGAAAACAATGGATGATATATGAGTGGAATGATAAATGGATGGTGTGGGAAATTTATATGAAATACAGGAAAGTAATGGGTGAAATGAATGGGGATATGATATGGGGAAAAGTGGTGGGTGTATGGATGAAAATTCTAGTGATCGGGACAAATTTTAAGACACGCGTTTATTACAACTCGAAAGAGATGTCATTCTCAGTGATCAAGCCAAATTTTATGAAAGATAATGAGATCATGCAACGAATTATATGCGGACCCAAAAAAAGTTGAATCAACTAGTGACTCGGAGATTGCGTAAAACACTCAAAAAGGGTGAAAGGCACAAATCTCACGGGTTAAAGTCTCTACTAGTATTCCTTAAGGTTCTCTTTAGAATTATAGTACTCCTCAAGTCTAACTGTAGTGACATGATAAGTGCGCAAATTTTGTTGAGTCTAGAAATTCATAGTGCAAAATGCCTTGTTATGTATTACATAAGCTAATAGAAAAAATATATTCTCTAGCTTGATTCCTAGACTTAGAAAGATGGATGATTGATAATTCACATCAATAAATGAGATGAAAGAAACTGCACGAAATTTAAAAAAAAATCAGGTTTAAAAATCAAAAAGTTTTAAAAGAGGCACGATTTTGATAAAATTCCCCACCCCCAAACAAAAAGGAACATCATCCTCGATGTTAGGTAAAATGATTTTTAAAATTTGAGAGCATAAGGTAGGAAAGAGATTACCAGAATGAACCGCAAATGAAGTGGACAGATATCGCCAATAATAAATTTGAATAAGTGATTAGAACAAAAAGGGTGTACAAGTCTATAAGCATGGTATAGCATTGGGTGATGTGAAACACCACCCCCAAACAGGATGAGACTAGTACAAGAAACGTGGGCTGCCTCCCGGTAGCGCTAAGTTTAATGTCTTCAGCCAGACCGAACCATTCTCACCCTAATGATAAGATCTATGAAAGCGTAGGGTGGCAGAAAAATGGGTGATTGGAATCACCCCCAAACGAGACTGAAGCGCCAGTCTTGTTGGATCAAGACTAAAGGGGTCAATGCACTTGTATGGCAAAGTGCATCACATAATGCAAAGCATCGGTGGACCATGGGCGGGTGGGAAAAATGGCTAAGGTGAGGGTGGAAAGGTATCAGTCACGGGCTTTATTGAGCCGGAAGGTGAGGGAAACTAGGGCCCTATAAGCGTGGTGCTCTAGTTGGTGAGGAAGTCGAAATGATGTGGACATAGGAATGGGGTGGGCCTCATAGAAAGGACATGACCGTTCTATGAATGGGCGATGATATTAGTCGCGCTGTGACACGCCAGGGAGCTGTTGATGGGAAAAGTCAACACCATAAGGAAGTGGTGTGCATGGAGGAACAAGCTCGGTGTCACGGTGGAGAGTAGCACCAAAAATACTCTCATAGGTGGGGGATGGTTTCAGGTGAGGATCTAAAAATGTATATGGAAACATGAACTGTGTAAAATCACAATCCAAACTAGGTGGTGGGGTAGAAAGGATAATGGGTGGGTTGGGTGGGACATATGGTGTATCGGGTGGGATAAACGGTGGAGGAAGATGATCCAACTCAAGCGTGGGAGACACACACTCATTGGGAGGATTAAAGTAATACTCACAAGGGAGTGTGGTTTCTAAAGATGGAGTGATCAACGTCTCCATAATAGTAGCATTGGTAATTGTGGTGGGTGGGTGAGATAAGGCACCAATCTCAGAGATAGAGGAGTCATGAAAAATATCGGGCTCAAAGGGAGCCATGCATGGTGGGACATCATCCATATCCGGATAGGTAGGAACTATCACAGATTCTATCTCGGGAAAATGGTGAACACTCGTAGCCGGAGCTAACCTAAGAGAAATTGATTCCTCGGGAATACA
The DNA here is from genome assembly GCA_949130495.1 of Sambucus nigra. Classification (NCBI taxonomy): domain Eukaryota; kingdom Viridiplantae; phylum Streptophyta; class Magnoliopsida; order Dipsacales; family Adoxaceae; genus Sambucus; species Sambucus nigra. The sequence goes on along the minus strand of OX422207.1, from coordinate 643,260,206 downwards.
AGGGTGAAGCTTGATAGGTGTAGACACGGGCATATGTTTGGATATGACGGGAGTGGAAACCACAATGTGGGGTTCATATGGATAGGGTGGGATTGGATCAGTCTCACTATCGAAAGGTAAGTCAACACAATTGTCGACTTGGGACCCGGACCATGGAATGGTCTCAACTTTGAGATTCTCGGGGTGGTAGGGTTGGTCACACTCAGAATCCGCGTCACAAGAGTACACATCATCATCACACTCTCTGGCAACGATGGGTGGGGCCATGGGAATATCCGACTCTCGCTCATACTCCAATTCATTTAAACGTTGTTCAAGCCTTTGGAGAGCTTGAGTTTGAATTGCTTGATCTTGCTCAAGTATGAACTTTTGCAAGAGGGTTTCGAGAGTGGATGTGGATGAAGGTGTTGGTGGAATGATGGGTGGTGGCGGTGGGTGAGGTGTACACAACTCGCTATAATCGGGAGTATATGGAGAATATTCATATGAAGTGTGTGGGGTGGGGCCAAGTTCATCATACACGAAAGGACTGCTTTTGTGATGGACAAATGGTTGAAATTCAGTGGGTGCGTAGTGAGGGGACTGATCATGACTGGGTGCACAAGGTTGCCATGATGACTGTTGGAACATGTGAGGATCCACAACATCGGGTTGGGATACGTATTGCGTGGAAGGGTGATCAAGCCTCCATGAATAGCTCGGGTACTCACACAACTCGGGATCAGGTATAGCGGGGTGGTAGGCCTTGGTGGGTTCTGGAACAGTGTCATATGGATACACATGGTTCGTGGTGGGTTTGGATGGATATGACAAGTATGGACACTCATGGGACATGTGATCGTCATAATAACAGTGGGTGCACAACAAAGGAGGAGACACGACGACACTTGACACCAAGGGTGATGGAATAGGAGTTGCATGCATGGATGGGTCAAGAGTACCAACGATACTCATAGGAGAGGTGAAACGACTAAGAATATCATAAAGAGACGGCTCGGGATCACTCTCACAAGTGTCAATGGAAAATGACCAAAGTAGTCCCGTAAAGGACGTTCTTCGGCCATGAGGAGAGAATATATTTATTTTTTTTAGTTTTTAAATTTTTTGCAAAAGGAAAGAAAACATTTTTGGATTTTCTAAAAATAATGGAAGAAAATATTTTTGGAGTTTTGTGAAAAATAAAGGAAGAAAAATATTTTTGGATTTTTCTAAAATGAAAGAAAGAAAATATTTTTGGATTTTTTTTTGGAAGAAAATGTGGGGAAAATAGATGGACTTAGAATTTTGGATGAACCAATTAAAATCGACTACCAAAAAATGGAATTGGACAAACACACAAGTCAAGGATAAATCCTAACTAGCACATAGCCAATTTTTATCTTTAAATTTAGTGAAAGGGTAGTCAAATTTTAATTAAGTCTGCGGGCGATAAAAATTCACGGAATAAGATGAGAGATCGCCTTTGCAAAGATTTTCTTCTAGTGGGCTACCTAGTTGATTGATTTTAAATTTAATGATGGCTAAGGTAGCATGCAATGATAAGCGAGTGAGTCGGGTGATGAAATCCCTTCTCGTGAGTGACCGGGTGTAGGTCTTAGTAATTTAATTCATCACACCATTCAAACAGTAAATACGAGAATAAAATCACACAAGAGCACACAAAAGAATTGACTCGCTAACAGGAGAGGTGCTAGGGTGTAAGAAATATATCTCCCACGATTTTTACGCCGTGGGGTGCCGAAAAATTTGAGTCGATCGGGGGGAGATTACGCCTATCTCAGTCGGCCCCGGGAGTCCTACCAACCCAAGGTAGAGAGGCTTCTAAATCTTCGCCTATGGACGCCCTCTCTCCACCTTGTTCGTTTTCCCTATTACGCTTGCTTCGATTATTACAATTTTAAAATGAAAAATAAAATAAAGGTGTCTCTAGGCACCGCAATACAAGCCAAGAATAAAATAATCCTAAATACAAGCCTTCTAAAATAAAGAAAAATGGTACTAAAAAATAATAAAGTGCAAAAAAAATAAATGAACTACAATATGAAATCCGCTCCGAGCTTCACGATCCCAAGAATGGCAACGGCGCCATTTTATAACTAAGATTTTTCATCTCCCCGGCAATGGCACCATTTGATGAAAAGAAAAATTGCCTCTAATGTAGATTTTTGTCGTTGTTGCAACTTCATTCTATAAAAATTCCCTTGAACCCACAAAATTATAACAAACTAAAGTGTTGAGGTAAGTAAGGGAGTCAATCCATATCTAAGGGTGAAACACAAAATTGGAGAGGACATATATAGATTCATTTACATTTTATTATTATTTATTTATTTTTGCTTTTTATATTTTTTATGGATTTTTCAAGGGATTTTTGTAACTAACTAACTATACTAATTTTTATAACTACTAATTAAGAAGTAAAAGCTAATTTAAGAAAGGCGAGATAAACAAAATTGTCCTAATAAGTAAACTAACAAAGTTGGACTCAAGAGGCTTCAAAATTTCATCCCATTAATGGGAGATTAACCCTCAATAATCATCATCCATAAATGTAAGATAAAGAAATAAAATAAAAAGAAGATTAAATAAAAGTAATAAAGATGAGGAGATCAAACCCATTTAAGCCTTGAATTGACATGAAATCTTCAATCACATCATCAATCTTTGAATTACAATTCCTCACTCATGTATTTATTGAATCTAAACTAAAAATTACAAAATAAAAATAAAAAGGATAGTGGATGGATTAATAATGGACAATTAAATAATAAAAGAGATTTGCTAAAAATGCAAATCCTAAAATTATAAAATTGTACATTAAAATTCACCCAAAGAAATAAATTCTAGACCATTAATTTATATTGAGATAATTGCTAAAAATGCAAAATCTCAAGATAAAGGAATGGGTTAGAATTTACCTCCCATAAGGGATAAATTCAACTACATCAATCTATTATGAAATAATTGCTAAAAATGCAAAAATTCATAATAGATGGGTGGGGTGAAATTCATTCTAGAGATAATTTGCACTACACACCTCTATATTGAGGTATTTGCTAAAAATGCAAATACTCAACATAGAGGGGTGGAGAGAATTTTATCACATCAAGCTCAAAACTAAATTTGAGATCTTTTTGAAAATGGGTCTTCATCCTCATTTATAGTAGGCATGGAGCATGGGGAGTGTGCACATGGGGGTAAATTGGGTAATGGAAGTGCACATGTGCATGGCAAATGTGTTAGGTAAGGAAGGTATATGGGTGAGGGAATTAGGGGATAAAAATTTGATATGATTTATGGGTATTTTTAGAAATGACTTAAAGTTAGGTAGTTGGGGGTATTTGGGTAAAAGAGGGTTAAGTGGGGTTTTGTCACATGTGGGTATTAGTTGGTTTTGTTTTGGTTTGGCAGATCGTGGCTTTGAAGAGGTTGGCTTAAAAATGGGTTTTGGTGAGGTGGGTTTGAGTTGGATGGAAATGGTGGATGTTTGCTCAGGTATGGATGGAGGTGAGGATCCGGGTATGGGTTAGTGGCACCGAAGTGGGAAGTCGGTGGGTAGGGGTTGAGGAGAGAGAGGGATGGGGCAGCAGTGGCGAGATGAGTAGCGGGGAGGGCTGCCGACGAGTCGAGTTGGTGCCGGCAAGGGACGGGTAGGGGAGGTCGATGGCGAGGAGGGTTAGCTGGGATTGGTGGGACAGGGAGAGTGGGGCTTCGCGCCGGCCTGGGATGACGCCGGAGCAGGCCGGCTGTTCGCCGGAGGAGGTGCTGGGGTAAGTGGCAGGTGGGTAGTGGTGAGAGAGAGATGAGGGTTTGTTGGGTGGTGTTTGGATGATGATGGATGTGAGAGAGGGTGAGTAGTTTGGTTATGGAGGAAAGAGGAGAGAGAGTGAATTGTTGGGGAAGAAGATGGATGGGGGTGATTGTGTGTGTGTAGGTGTAGGGTGAGGTAAGGTGGGTGTGAGGGTGTAGGATAAGTAGTGTTAGGTGTAGGGAGTTTATGTGTGTGTTTTATTTGGACACCTATAACTAATAAAATAAAAATAAAACTACTATAACTAAAAAAACTTAAAATTAAAATCCTACTCTAAAAATAAAATAAAGACTAAATAAAAATAAAACTAAAAAGAAATAAAATAAAAAAATAAAAATAAAAATAAAATTTAATAAAACTTAAAATAAAAATCTTAAAAAGAAAATGCAAAATCTAATAAAACTAAAAATACATGAAATCATAATAAAAATAAAACTAATAACTAAAAAAAATAAAGATAAAATAAAATTATACTAATAAAAATAAAATAGAAAAATAGAAAATAAAACCTAGAAAATACTAAATAAATCCTAAAAATAAAAATGACTCAAACTAAAAATCTAAAAAACGATAAAAAGACACAAACAAAACACACACAGGGTTTAGGGTAGGCTTAGGCTCGTTTAGGGTCAGGGAATTGGGTATTTAGCTCCATATTGCACACAATTTCCTTGATTTAAGCGTTTGAACTCTGCAATGCACAATTGACCTACAAAATAAACATTTAAGCACATAAGACCCATATTGTCGAGAATTTGCAGCAAAAGTACGTCTATTCGGGGTATAAATTGTACAGTTTTGGGTGCTTATCACACCACCCCCAAACAGAGCGTTGCTAGTCCTCGAGCAATAAGATAGAGAGAAAGAGAAAGATAAGTAACCAAAAGTGTACCACTTTCGCGGACACTTGCGATTGCACTTAGCATGTGCAACAAGCCTTTAAACCTATAGGTTGCCCTACAAGACGAGTTATGTCTCGTGAGGGTTTGCAGGGAATATACCCACAAAAATATTATTTTGCAAAAATTTTTTGAAAGGCAATCAATCTCTTATTAGACATAGAATATTCGCACAATCAATCACATGAGAAATAATTTAAGAAATACAAGCTAGAATCGTAAAAAGTTTAGCAAAATAAATACACAAGGCACATCCTTCCTAGAACTCAACGTGTGTAGTATGAATCAGTCAAAACGGGTCGAGTATCACAAGAGTAATTCCTAGATTGCCTTTTCAGAATCAACGCTTCAACTTCAAATCTCACGGATATAACTCTCTCAAACGAACTCTCGAGATTAGGGTTAGTGTATCGCTCTTGTGTGTGAGGAGGTGAGTAAATGTAAGAAAGTTCAAACGTCTCACACACATATAATAAAGAACGAATAATTTGAAAGAAAATGATCTCATGAAAGAATGCTAATCACTATAGTGGGAACGTCGAGTTATTCACCACGTTGACTTTCATTTTCCCGAACACCTAGGAAAAATATGGATGTATATGGGTGAGGGACAAATGAAATGGGATGAGAAGGATATGATGATATGAGGTAGGATGGTGATATGATGGATGGATGGTGTATGATGGATGTAAAATGGATGAGCGAGAAGAGTGTACCACTCATAGACGAACAAATGTCTTTATTTCTTGACTGCAACTTTCTCTTTTTCTTCTTTTCCAAATACACATCAATGTATGAGATAAATCTGCTAAAAATACAAATAACCCCAACATAAACTTGTATCAAATTTTTCTCCATCTGAATCGACTTTGGGAGAGATATTCGCTAAAAATGCAAACACTCTCTATGACGGATCTTATCCTTTTACTTTCAACACTATTCTCTGTGGATATGGAAATGGGCGGTGTGGTATATGGTGATGATATGGAAAATGGAAGGTGTATGAATGTATGATAAATGGAATTTGGTTGGTGTATGAGTGAAGGTGTGGTGAAAACCTAGTGATCGGGACAAATTTCAAGACACGTGTTTCTTACAACTCGAATGTGATATCGTTCTCGGTGATCAAGCCAAAATTTTATGAAAGATAATGAGATCATACAACAATTAAAGTGCGGACCCAAATGAAGTTGAATCAACTTGTGACTTGGAGATTGCGTAAAACTCTCTAAAAGGTGAAAGGCACGAATCTCACAGGCTAAAGTCTCCACTAATGATCCTTAAGGTTCTCTTTAGAATTGTAGTACTCCTCAACTCTAAACGTAATGATGTGATAAGTGCGCAAATTTTTGTTGAGTCTAGAAATTCATAGTGCAAAATGCCTTGTTGTGTATTACCTAAGATATTTAGAAAAAATATTCTCTAGCTTGATTCCTAGACTTTTGAAAGATGGATGATAGAAAATTCAAATCACTGAATAAGATGAAAGAAACTGCGCGAAATTTTTTTAAAAATCAGGTTTAAAACTCAAAATTTTTCAAAAGAGGTACGATTTTGATAAAATTCCCCACCCCCAAACAAAAAGAAACAACGTCCTCGATGTTAAGTAAAAGGATTTTTAAAATTGAGAGCATAAGGTAGGAAAGAGTTTACCAGAATCAACCACTCAAGTGGAAAGATGTAGCCAAGAATAAACCTGAGTAAATGATATAAGAAAAAAATGAAAGGTGTACAAGTCTAAAAACGTGAAAAAGCGTTGGGTGATGTGAAAACACCACCCCCAAACAGGACGAGACTAGTACAAGAAACGCGGGCTGCCTCTTGGTAGCGCTAAGTTTAATGTCTTCAGCCAGACCGAACCATTCTCACCCTAAAGATAGGAACTATGATGACGCGGGGTGGCAAAATAATGGGGTGATGAGAATCACCCCCAAACAAAACTGAACTGTCAGCCTTGTTGGATAAATTGACAAAGGTGAAGGTGAAGAAACACCGATCACGGCCTTATTTATTTATTTTTTCAAGATTTTCTCTCTTTTTTTTGTGTGTGGTTTTTGAATAATTTGAAAAACAAAGGAAATATTTTTGGGATTTTTAGAGAATGAAAGGAAGAAAATATTTTTGGATTTTTTTTTGAAAGAAAATAGTGGGAATTTTTTTTTTCTTTCCAAAAGGAAAAAAAAAGTTTTGGATTTTTTTTTTTTAAAGAAAAGGTGGGAAAAAAATATTTTTGGATTTTTTTATGGAAGGAAAGGTGGGGAAAAATATGGACTCTTTTGAATGGACGAACTCACTAAAATCCGACTACCGAAAAATGAATTGGACACACACACAAGTCAAGAAAATTTCCTAACTAACACATAACCAATTTTTAACTTTAGATTTAGTGAAAGTGTAGTCAAATTTTAATTAAGTCCGCGGGCGATAAAAAATTCAAGGAATTTTCCGTCTTTTTTTTATCGCCTTTGCAAAATTGTCTCCTATTGGGTTACCTAGTTGATTGATTTTAAATTTAATGATAGCTAGGGCAGCACACAAATGGTAAGCGAGTGAGTCGGGTGATGAAATCCCTTCTCGTGAGTGACTGGGTGTAGGTCTTAGTCAATTAATTTATCACACCATTTGAAAATAAATGCGAGAAGAAAATCAAGCAAGAGCACACAAGTACACACAATAATGGACTCGCTAACAGGAGAGGCGCGAGGGTTTAGAAAATGTACCTCCCAGAGTTTTTAGGCCGTGGGGTGCCGAAAAATTTGAGTCGACCGGGGGAGAATACGTCAATCTCAGTCGTCCCCGGGAGTCCTACCGACCCAAGGTAGAGAGGCTTCTAAATCCTCGCCTTTAAATGCCCTCTCTCTACCTTGTCTGATTTCTCTATCACGCTTGTCTTCAATTATTACAAATTTAAATGGAAAATAAATGGTGTCTCTAAGCACCGCAATACAAGCAATGACAGAATAATCCTAATACAAGCCTTCTAAACAAATGAAAAAAATGGTACAAAAAAATAAAATAAAAAGTACAATACAAATGAATCACAAATAGGTAATTCTCGCAAGTGCTTCAAGCTCCAAAGACCGGCAACGACGCCATTTGATAACTAAGACTTTTAATCTCCCCGGCAACGGCGCCATTTGATAACTAGACTTTTCGTATATATATCGTTGTTGAAAGTCAAGTTAGTCAAAACTCTCAAATACCTACAAAATATAATAAATTCAAGTATAGAGGTAAGTAAAGGTATCAATCCACTTCCTAGGGAGTAAGCTAGAGACAAATTCAATTGTAATTTCACTTTTTATTTTGTTTTTGTGCTTTTCACTTTTCTAATTTTTTTAATTTTTTCAATATTAAAACAATAGGGTGAGGTGATGTCAAATAAGACTAAACTAAATTATGATGATGAAAATAACTAACTAGAAAATGACTAAAATGAAAAATAAAGTCTAAACTAAAAATAAGAGATAAGTGAGGTAAATAATTGTGAGAACAGTCAAGGAGTGAGATTACACCACAAATTTTAGCTATTCTAATTAATTAATCTAATTATTTGAATTCTCCCAAATTAATATCAAAATTACAAATCAACTCTTGTTGCAAGTGTAATTATAATAGTAATCTTTTAGAAAATTAACTTTAACACACCACAACTCTAGAAAAATAGATCTACACTCCTTTTAATTAATCACCCGCTAGGATCGACCGATGAAAATTCATGTAAATCTTAAAAAATAATTTTAGAGTTGAAATTGAAATTATAATACCCCACTTAAGAAACCTCTATCTCTAGTTCGAATCTAAAATGGGTATTATAATTAGAATTTCGATTTTCTCTCGAAAATCATTTACCCTCTCTCGAGGCGTAAATATAAGGGTGAGGGATCAAAATTAATATTCAAAGGGATTTTTCAAGTAATTAAACTAATTAAAATAAAATAACATCAAATAAGGGTTTTACCCCACCCCTTGAAAGGGGATTTAGCCTAACATGATATGAAATATGACAAATTAATAATCAAAGGCATAAAATAAATGAGATGAGAAAAGAACAATCAAACCCTAATCTCTTGATGCTTAATTGAGCTTCAATCCGTGAGTTGAAATCAACATCCCTCAATTTGAATGATCCAAACAAAATTACATCAAATATTTCACTCAAATTAATTCCACAATAATTTATTTTTCCTCACTATCTAAAAAAAATCAAATCTAAAAACCTACACTAAAATATTATTTCTCTCTCTAACACCCTAAATGGGTTTTTTAGAACTAAAAACTTAGATCCCTTCAAATGGCCATGAGGTCTTCTTTTATATGAAATTGGAGCTAAGGGGTTAAATTAGGAAAATAAGGATGTGCACATGAGGGGTGTGTGGTATGAGGATATATGGGTGAGAGTAATATGGAGAAAATGCACAATTGTGCATGGATTGTGTGAGGTCATGTGGGTGAGGGGTGAGGGGATAAAAAATCTAATTTGGGTGAGGGATAACTTCAGAAATTGATTTTGAGTGGTTAGCTGGGGGTAAAATGGGTATAAGGGGTAAAAGGTTTAATTAGGCAAATGGAGTTTAATAAGTGTTTTAGTTTTGGGCTTTGGTTTGTTTGTGCCTTTGGTTTGTTGGCGGGTGATAAAATCGTGGGTGGCATTTGGGAAATGGGTAAAGGGTAGGAATGGGGTTTAAGTTGGTTTTTTGTTGGAAGATGGATGGTGAAGGTGGCTGGAAAGGGGATCGAGGAGAGAGGTCGGATTGGGGCAGGTGGGTTGGTGTCGGGTAAGGGGTGAGGCATTAGGGAGTGAGATCGAAGTGGCCACCGCCGACGAAGTCGGGTCTCCGGAAGGAGGGAGAGGGTCGGGGTTTGACGGAGTTGGGTGCGCGACGTGTCCGGCTGGAGAGAGGGGTTGAGGTGCGTCGGACGTCGCGCCGGCCTGGGATGAATTCAGGCGGTTTGGGGTTGGTCAACGTTGTTGAGTTTCTCACGGAAGGAGGTTAAGAGAGAGATAGGGTAAAGTGTGTGTTGTGTGTTTGTGGTAATGGTGGAGAGGAGAGAGAAAGAGGTGGGTGATGGGGAAGAAGATGATGTGGGCAGTTTGGGTGTTTGAAGGTGTATGGGGTTAGTGTGAGGGTGAGGGGTTAGTGTATGGTATTTAGGATGTGTGTTTGTTAATGTGTGTTTAATTTGAACCCCTAAAAATAACACTAAATCTAACTAATAAAATAAAACTATAAAAACTAAAAACCTAAAAATTAAATTTCTATTCTAAAAAAATAAAAATAAAATAAAGAGTCAATAAAAATAAAAATAAATAAAAAATAAAAATAAAAATAAAATCTAATAAAACTTAAAATTAAAATCCTAAAAAGAAAATACAAAATCTAATAACACTAAAAATACATGAAATTCTAAAAATTCTAAACCTAATAAAATAAAACTAAAACTAAAAACTAATAGAATAAAAATCAAAATACTAAATAAAAAGAAATATAAAAATTGAAAAATAAATTCTAGAAATTCTAAATAAATCTAAAATAAATCCTAAAAATAAAAATGATTCAAACTAAAAATCTAAAAAATAATAAAAGGGCAAATTAGAAACACACGGGGTTCGGTGTAGGTTTAGGTTAGGTTTAGGGTCGGTTTAGGGTAGGCTAGGATACGGGACAATGGTATTTAGCTCCATTTTTGTTGCAAATTATTCTGATTTAAACGCTTGAACTCTGCAACGCACAATTGAACTACAAGATAAACATTTAAACACATAAGACCCATATTACCGAGAATTAGCAACTAAAGTACGTCTATTTGGGGTATAAATTGTACAGTTTTGGGTTCTTATCAAATGGCATTGTAGGGTGACTCTTATTGGATCACATAAAATTCAATATCGCGATTGACAGGTTCGACCATCATCGACAACTTGGTCTTCCCCGATAGAGTTTCAACATTTTTGTTAAAACAAATCAAAAGACCCACATTGGTGTCCAAATCTTAGACCTTGTCCCCAATTTAGAGTAATAATTCGACATACATATATCCAAAGAACTTCCCTGATCAATAAGCATCCTCTTTATGTTAAAATTCTCCACTTGAATAGTAAGGACCAATGCATATTTATAAGGCATATTAACACCGAACAAATCTTTGCTTGTGAAAATGATAATCTAGTCAAGATCAACGTCCTTACGCTTATGTTTAGTGAGGATGAGATTTGAGACTTACACTTGAAAAGCCTCTTGTACGCATGCTGGGATCTTCACTCCTTACATTAGTTTCTTGTTTGTTCATTTATGACCACATTCATCCCCGCATGTGAAATATCATTATTTTTATCCTTCTTTTGTATTGCATACCGTACTGAGTATTTTATTTTGGATGTGTCAATATTCTCCTTAAGGTGTCTATCCCGTACAAGTTCATTCGAACATCGCTTGAAAGTTTTGTAATTTTATATTAAATGACCATGGGTGTGGTGATAGGTGCACCCAAGGTTGGCGTCCCATTCATTTGTATCAATATCCATTTTCTACGACTTCTTAAAGAATGACATATCCCCTATCTGGGTGAGCATTTTATAATTTGATTCCGTGAAGAAGGTGTCTACTGCTTGGTAGACACTCTCACTAGTCTGTGACTTAAATTGCCCCTTAGAAGTACAAATATTTTCCCCCTTGTAGGCAGAAGATGGATGGTTTCCTCCCTTAGAGGACTTCTTAGAGTCGTTCTTCTTTGTTTGTTTAGGAGTTTGTTCGGATGGAACATTAACATTAAGGATCTCCTCCTCAATTTTAAAATATTTCTCGATGCGAGCAATGAGTTTGTCCATGGATGACTCTGGCTTCTTGGTGAGAAACTGCTAGAGATCCTTCAACCTGGCAAGACCAAACTTAAAGGATGAGATCGCCAACTGTTCATTACAATTACTGATTTTGTTAAATAACTCCTAGTACCATTGTGTCAATTTACTGAGAGACTCTCCTTTCTTCCTGTAGAAGGGTGTTTTGAGTTTGATCACTATACTCTAGGGTGAAGAACCTTCAAGGATTCCCCCCTCAACTGCAAGAAAATATTTGGGCACGGAGCCCCCAGGATCCCTTATCTCCGAGAAAATATGTGGGCACGGAACCCCCAATCCCACTCAACTGCAAGAAAATTTTTGGGCGCAGAACTCCAAAGCCCCCACAACTGGAAGAAAATATATGGACGTAGAATCCCCAAGCTCCCTCAACTGAAAGAAAATATTTGGGCGCGGAACCCCCAAGCCCCCTCAACTCTAAGAAAATATTTGGGCGGGAAAACCCCAAGCCCCCTCAACTGCAAGAAAATATTTGGGTGCAAAACCCCTAAGCCGCATTAACTGTAAGGAAATATTTGGGCACGGAACCCCCAAGCTCTCTAAACTGGAAGAAATATTGGGCGAGGAACCCTCAAGGTCCTCTCCACCAGCTTCCAAAAATATTAGGTGAGGAACCCTCAAGATCCTCTCCCCCAGCTTCCATAAAACATTAGGTGCGGACCCCCCAAGGTTCCTCAGCATCCAGAAAATATTGGGTGAGGAACTCTCAAGGCCCTCCCCCTCAGCACGCGAAACCCTCAAGGTTCCCCAGCTTCTAGAAAATAGTCCAGGATGAGGAAAGGGATTCCAAGAGCAACCCCTCATCATGAAAGATTATTCTTTTCAAGAGTAAAAATACAAATATTTATTCTCTTGTACAGGTAGCCTAGTTGAGCAAGCAGAGCTCAAATAGGCCAGTTGGGATCTCTTGGGAGTTTTGGCTTGGTGGATGAGGAGCAAGGTTTATTGAGCAATATCAACCACTTAGCACTTTAAGATTGAGAGAATACTAGTAGAACGACCCTAAGGTCTCCCAACCCTCATACACCTCATATTCAGACACAACCAAGGTGAGCAGCCAAAGGGTTTCTCCAAGAAATGAATAGTTTGTAAAATGATTCTAGATAAAAGGGGGTCCTCAAGGCCCCGCTCAAGTTTTCAAAGATTTTAAAGGAGGTGGTCTTTGAGACCCCCCTCAAGTTCATAAATATTTTAGAGAAGGTGGGACTTAAGGCCACCCTCTTAAACTTACAAAGTTTATACCACAAGTTACCATTTGGTAAGATATTTATGAAATCAAATATTTTGTCATCTAGCGTAGACATATTTGACTTTTGACTTTGGTTTGCACCAGGTGACACCTGTCTGAGGGGACAGGCTGCTGCAAACTGGTAGGGACAAATGGTACACTGCAGACCTTGTCCCTCACCAACCCTCTAAGTTTTGGCACCCAAAAGTGCCAATTCAGCCCTAGTATCTAAGTATAAATAGGACCCTGGGCAAGGTCAAGATCATATAGAAAGACTCAATAGCACCATTACTCTGTCAAAATCACACCAAAACCTCCTAGTATTTTGTCCCTGCTCTCTCTCTAAGTTATAAAGGACTTGTTCTTTCACTCCCCACTGACATACATCACTCTCAGCAGCTCATCTCGAGAAAAAGTTACTATTATTGTTGTGAAGTTTATCTTCTTGCAAGGAGTGAGCTTCAGCCTGAGTTCCATTTTTACCAAAAGGAGAAGGTTTCACTAAAAACTGCTCCAGAAGTTCTTGAGAACCTTGAAGACAGAGTTCATTTAAGTGGGTCTCGTCTCACCCGATTTAGTATTTTACCAGACCCCAATGACACTACCCTCTTACACTTCCGTTTGAGGGAGATCAAGGTATCAACTTTCGTTACTACCTTATTGCTCGTGATGAAATAAGATGTAAATTATTCGGACTATTACCTGAAGGAAGATATTAACATAAGGTTTAGCTTCTTAGACCACTTAAGGTTGACTTCTCTCAGAGTGGATGGGAAGACATGAAGCATGAGGGCATCCCGATGGCTCTATAAAGACATTGACGACCAATAATGTTTGATGTGGTGAGAACGATATGACGTTTTGTTATAAGTTGTAATCATTGGGATAGAAAACTTCTTAGGATGCTTTGATTTCTCTATATTCATGGTGAAAGAAGATGTCGATCGATGCCCCAATGCCCTCTAAGATAAATTCTTCAAAATTCATGCCAAGTTGGGGTGAAATCGCCTCTCCAATTCATTTTTGATAAATTCTCGAATGTCATCGCTGCTGACCTTCTTTGATGGATGCATGTTCTTGGTCGAACTGTTGTTATGGCTAGATTTCAAAAGTTCAAATAAGATTTATATCGCAGCTAAAAATTCGATGATGTGTACACATTTTGCATAAGAACGATTAGATCGCGCATCACGTGGATTCCTTAATCTAGAAACCCTATCGCTTCAATTGGGCTTATGGTGTTTGGGGGATAAAATTACCCATCTCCTTTGATGCTCTAGGTTGTGATAAAGGGAACCATGCTCTTTATATTGTTCGGTTAGTTGTCTCCCGAATCGATTTATTTCTTCAACTTGTTTGTTTAGTTTATCTTTATAGATATTGACCAACCACGATGTTTCCTTCCTGGAAGGTGGCTCTATAAAGGGAGTATAGAGTCGTCGACTAGGATAAGACTTTTGCGGTGTATGTTCCATATACCTTATTTTACTGGGAGGTGGGGGGGACCTCAAAGGAGTTTGTTCCCTCCTTACTATCTGTATCTCACACTTGATACGACTCCCAGCATCTGAATAGTAAAATTGGTCGGCATTCATATTGATAACGGGTCAATATCTCATAGTGGTGGGGATTGAAGTCTAGTTTCTCGCAGAAGGCGCCAAATTGCAGGAGATATCAAACCTATAATAATTAGAATATTATATTTTAACCCCAATATATGAATGCAGTGTGAAAAGAACACACAAAAGATTATGTGGCTCGACAAATCATTTTGCCTACGTCCATAGGGAAGGGAAATAGAGATTTAAAGAGGGAATACGAGTGGAGTTCTAGGGTTGCTAGTTGAGCGTCCAAGCTGTGATTATAAGAGTATAGTTAATCGTACCCCAAACCATTAAGTTTGCCATTATTTATAAGTATAAATGTCTTACAATTCTAGCTCCCACTTACGGTTATCAACTATCTTCTTTGATCTTGTCTTTGAAATAATAGAATTGTGATGGGCTTGTATTATGTTGAGATAGGTTGTCATCCTTTTTTATTCTCTATTAGTGAGTCTCTGATATTTGAACGATTACGTTGCCTTGAATTCTTACTTCCACGTGTCTTGTCGCGTGGTGTATTTGGCTCCCAGTCCTTTCAATTACCCTCTAAGCAACATTTTTCAACCTTAATTCTTCATATTATAATCATAACTATGCAATTTTTTATAACAATTCTATATTAACTTTACTTTAATGTGTGATTAAATTATAATATTTCCATAAGCTAATGTGTATTCTTAATTATGAAGTAAAATCATGTTAAATTGATATGAGGTAAGATAATTTTAAAATATCGATTTCAGTTCTCAACAAGTTTAGTAAACTTTGAAATCACATAAGCTTGTATAAAAGTTTCCAAATTATGTTATTCTTGTTCCTAAATTTATGCAATGAGTAAACTACAATAGTCTATTTTTGAAAATAAAACCTATTGAATAATGCCAGTATTCATAATACACAATTACTTAGAAATATTGAGAACCCTAATAGAACTGGTAGGCTGACATAGTCGTCTTATTAAAGAGTGATATGTATCATATGTAGCGCAAGGTGATTCATAGATTATGCTTGATGTATTATGTGATTCATTTGGTGCTGATTGGATAAATATTATGTGAGTGTGATATATTACCATGTCTACAACATTCTTATGTATTATTGTTTGAGCATATTGCGTGTGGCTTATAGATAATCTGTTAATAATGAATTTTTATGGGAAACTATAGTGGACTAATTAATGCAAGTTGACCTATGATAATTTTTGCATAAGTCATTCTTTCGAACGTTAGTTTCGAGATTACACCATTACAATATGTTGTATAACGATACTATAGGGTAGAAGTTGGCATATGTTCACATAATAGTTTGGTGGAATAGGTTATCTTTAAGATTATGAACACCTTTTAGTTCGTACTAGTAAAGACACGAGAGATCTCTAATGTTGTTAAATCTTATTGAACCATGTGGTGGGGTGTATGGGTGGGTCCTCCTTATTATGATGATATAGGGTGAGAGAGATCCCTTATTTGTTTTATATATGTGAGTTGATTGATTGATATTGTGTGATGGTTACATATTCACTAGGTCATTTAGATATTAGCCTCAAACGTTATATGACGACTGATTATGAGTTATGACTTACAATTATCAAGTTCATAGGCCATGAGAAAAAATTATGAAGTCCCACGAACGTATAAATGAATTCATCCAACTTGTAAAAAATATATAGAGAACGTGTGGTACCACCCTGAGATTTCAAGAAATTTTAATAAATTCGAATTTCAAGATAACTTTTTTTGGTGATGAAATATAATTTTACACCAGATATAAATAAAATACTTGATAATTAAAGAATGGGATCATATGGAAAATAATTAAACCAACAACTTCATTTGTGACACATGTCTACTAAACCGGGTGACCAACCCGTGATTAGAATAAAACGTCGGTCTCATATGGCTTATTATTAGCATCATTGTCAAAAATATTTTTTTAAGTTACTAACCACCTAGTAATTTAAATACAACCGTGCCAAATTTTATCTTTCATTAATTACAACATGCGAAAACAAATAATAATTAAACCATCAACACAAACAGGTAACAAAATCCAACACATATGAATAAAGATAACCGAATCAACTATCGGTTCAATAATAAAATACAACAGTAAATTGAAATAATAACCTGGATACACAAGGTTAAATAAATAACTGAATACTAAATCTGAGGGCAACATGCCCAAATGAAAACTGAAGTATAGATCCTACACTAGGAATAAATGAACGAAGCGTCTATAGCAAAGTCCTGCAACTACTACATGAGCTGCAATTGCGCATCCCGGGATAGAATTCTCAAACTGGGTGTCCCTATGGTTGGACACCTAAAAGGTTTTGAAAAAGATTTTTGACATGAGTCAGAGCCCAAGTAAAATATTTTTGAAATATTTATCAAAAAGTTAAATTTTAATAATTAAATATGCATGAACACTCTTCATATTTAAGCTAGTGTCGCACTCTCTTGAGGTATAAATCACCCATCATCTAATGTGCACACCTAACGCTTGCCTTCTAACCTTCCTATTTAAGCTACGATATCTCACCTCTTTCTACCACACTACTCTAACCCGAGTACTCTCGCTTTGATTATTAAGTTATTTACTCATTAACTTATTAATTGGTTCGATTATATTAAATTATATAATGTTCACACTTGTTATGTAAGAAATTCCCCATTAAATCATATAACTTTCACGCTAGTTATATAAGAAACCACTTTTTAAATCATATAAATTTCACACTAGTTATATAATAAATACATTCACACTTATGTATTGATCTCGTATATAATTACCTACTCATATAATATACGTACTAGTAAACTACAACATTCACACACATGTCGCGTAATATAACCATCCAATCATGAGTAATAACTCACTGAATACTTTCTCTAAAATGCTATCATGTCCTAGGCTTTATCACTCTCACCCAGGCACCTCAAGTCGAACTAGCTCACACCGAAATTAGGCAAAAAATATCGCAAACATAGTGGAGGCGATCATATTCCCCCCAAAAGTGAAATCGAATCATACCCAAAGTGTTTCACCTCGAAAAATAAATCACGCCGTAAAAATATGCGATATGACATGGGGACTATACTCTCCCTGCTCCTCAAGCTAAGGATTCATCGACGTCGCGCAACCTCCTATGATAACACTAGGGGGGTATGCTTTCACATAATTATCATTCACGCCGATATCTATAATTCACACAAATATATGTATTCTATCACACTAATCCTATACATATATTTAATAAAAGTCCGACTAACCCGTGCCTAACACCCATAGCACTAGCCCAAAATAGCCAAGTCTATGTCCCGACTTGTAATTTAATTAATCACACATTAATTATTTTGTTATTTAAGTAGTGTCACCCAACTACAATACCCAGACTCACTCATCGGTCCGTATCTTCACCCCTTAGAATTTGTTATACAAAATTTCACTATTAAGTTTAACACCCCTCATCAAATTTAATATTCGATAATTTATTATATGCCTCTATAATAAAATAAATTGTCTACTCTTTGCCTAGCTCCCGTCGCACTAGCCTGCATATATTTGAGTAAAAAACCCAACCCTTAATTTAATAAATTTTACCTCAATTAATTTTATCCAAGTGACGTCACTCAACCAAAATGCCTAGACTCCCTTACTTAGTCCGTAATTTAACCATTTGAATTTATTTCACCCAATATCCACTATTTAGATTGACACTTTATCTAATTAAAGTATATCTTAAAATCTTCCTCCCAAGGCCCTAAGTATTTTCTCCCTTACTTTTTTGTATATTGAGTAAAGCCATACAAATTATCTTAAATTATAACAAGGGAAAAATCGACATTTCAAAAATCCTGACCGTCGCTCAAATGACGTCTGGTGTCGTTCGAATGACTTTTTAGCTTCGTTTGAATGACCTCCCTGGTCGTTCGAACGACCTTCTTTGTTTCCAGTCCCTTCGTCGTCCTCACGACATGCCCCTGGTACCTACCGTTTACGTTTTCATCCAAACTCATATTTCAGTGACACCTCGCCTAATTAAATACTGGGCGATCAGCCCTTTATTAAATTAAAATCAAGGTGAACAGTTGGTTCATTCTTAACATCACTGTCGCAAAATAAAATTTACCAATTTAAACACCCTAAATAATTAAGCTAAGTGTCAAAATAATTTAAAACTTTATTACCATTTTATTAAATCCAATTATGTAAACCTTTTTAATAACCAACAGTTTAAGAATCACGTAAATACTAAGGATGACAATAACACACAAGAATTAAAACCATCTAGAAAAACCAAACCAGTTTAAAACTATAAATGAAACCATCCTGACAATAGTAACTCCCAAAGAGTACTAAATACTGAAAATACAAATAAACATAGATCTCTGACATATCCAAACTGAATAGGGAAACGGGCAACACATGCCCTAACTATGAAGAACTAAAACAGGAACTGAATCAATGAAGAGGTCGTCTAAAACAAAGGCCTGCAACTCCCACATAAGCTGCAGCGCATCTAATCCAAAGAACCTATGCATGACGCCCCTGTGGATGGGAACCTGTAATACATATACATATATATACAAGAGAGAGAAAAAAGACAGGAAACGGGTCATAGCCCGAGTGTAAAATAGTTTTAAAATAGTTTAGCAAGTATTTAAAATGCTTACCTGCTAATGAAACAACCATATTAGTATGAGACACTCTCTTGAGAATCATCACCTCTCGTCTAGTGTGCACGCCTACCGTACTACTAAACCTCATAAGTCTATCTCACTTATTCTCCATAAAGTTTTATCTCGAGAAATAACAAGGTTATGATATTTATTTTAGAAAATTAATCTCTTCAATATTTCTTACTCTATTTAAAACAAATCAGTACCGTTATAAAGTTCCCGAACACTTATAAGAAAGTTGAAACATTTATTCATTACTTAACTACTTATACGCACAGTAGAAAGTTCCCATGTAAATATACGTATATATATTAGTCTCACATATAATATATATACTAACGGCACCCCATATAAAATCTATGGTGCTGGCATACTCTGCTATCAAGTCCCCGTATCACTCGTACTAAGGGAAATATTAGTTCGGAATCGCTCTCAAACTGTATTAACACAAAACACATACAAATGGAGGTGAATCATGGTTCCAAGTCACTAAGAAGTCAGCACATACCCTCACATCTCTTAGGACCGTCTGACTATCAATCAGATAGCCTGTACCAAGAAATCTTATGTTCTAGGGTACAAGTCAATATCCCCATAAAGGTCCCATCGAGATAAGAATGTCCCGATGCGACAACCTCCGTGATAGCAAGTAGCGCGGGTATGATTATACACAAGCATAATATAAATATGTATACAGATGCATTCAGTTGCATATATCAATATTCTCATTTTTCCAATTAGGTTCGCACACGACCCAACGATAAAAATTAATAACCGCACATTGTACAATTTTTACCCAATTACCTCGCCTAAAGAATTTATCGCTTTTATTCTTAATTGCAATCGTTGCATACTTACTTCTCATCTCTCGAAGTACTCTCTTACTAAATATAATCTCAGTAGGTGCGCCCTATCTAACCTTCTGGTCTAAGTCTTTCACGAGTCTTTAAATTATCTAGGGAACGTATGCACAATTTCTGAAGTATAACGAAACTCTCTGTTATCCCACAGTTCCATCCTATATTAATTCTCACTCAACGGAGTCTACTTAGACCCTACTGGTCCTCTTCATAACCCATTATACTCCATAAATAATAATCAAGGGTTCCTACGTATTTTAACCGGATTGAACAAAAAGGAGAAAAATATGCACTTTTCCAGGAGGGGTCGATCGATCAAGGAAAGAGGGTCGATCGATCGATCATCGATCAATCGATGTTCTTGGTCGATCGATCGATGAAGCAGTTATGACGAATTCTGTCAGTGTCAAGTTACGGGTTTGCCTCTCCAACCTCAACCAAATCTCTATTAACATTCCCCAAACTCCTAAACAACATCACTACTAGTAGTATATACCTAACTACATGATTTCCTACATAAAATATGTCCGAATTCATCAAGTATAATGATTTAATGGGGTAAAATTGACATAAACTTCAAGAACCCTAATTTTTCTTTTAATTTCCATTATTCAAATTCTTTTATAGACTTCTTGCTTCTTAATCCGTCCAAATTCGTGGCTTATCCTCTACATGTGATTGAGATGTCCAGAATATGTCTACTTCCTCTACAACATGTGATTTTAAGTCTCTAAAATATTAAATTCTTCCATAAAACATGTTCTTAACAACCCTAGACTAACATAATTGAAACATTAACTAAAAATAAAGCAATATAGATACTTGCCTGGAATTCAAGTTTCTGATTTGTGGACAAAAAAGGTATGGTTCTGTTCCTCGTCGCGCGATCTACATTTTGGTGGTGGTGGCGGTGCAAACGGATGAGTCTTTAGCCTTGGGTTGCTTGAAAAGTTGTGACAACCCGGATATAATTATGATTTATTATATTTAAATCATGCTTATCTTATGTGATATAAATAATTTGTTATTAGTATATCTAATTTTAAGTGATCATTGTTAGTATAATCCTACTTTCACAAATCATGAAATGTTGAATTATTTCCAAACACAAGATTTTGTTATTTTTGATAGAAATGTTTCTGTTTAAGACTAGTTTTGACCCTTATAACATTACAAATGACTTGAGGTGAAAACTAGATAGTTGTAGACATATGAGTCAGGGTTCTAACACAACAAACGGTGCATCAAACGGATGTCCGAACAAGAAGTTAGACCAAATTTACGAACAAGAGGCAAATCTGTCCTTTCCCTTTAAGTGGAAAATTGTCTTTTAGTAAACCAAGTGTTTTAATTTGATTTGTTGGCATAGGAGGCAGCCTTGGTTGACTTAAAACTCTCCCTTAACCTTATTTCTTCAGCAAATAAGTCCCTAGGTTCAGTTTAAGGTGTTATTAGCTTGAGGAAAGAGAGGTAGAAGTTAAGGAAGAAAGGGTTACAAGGAAAATCTAGGAAAACAATTCCAAGAAAATCCTTAAGGTGTTTCCAAGGTAAAATTATTTGTTAATATTATTTTAATCTTGTATTATACTTATTTCAAAGTATATAAATCGTGAATTATTGATAAAAATTCCATCATCATTTGTGATAATAAGTATTGGTTCATAAGTGAGATAGGTGGTGTTTATAGGTCATATTGCTTTGTATTGAATCCCCTTGTATTCAAACTTGGATATCTCTTTGTCTGATTACTGTAATTCATAAATTCCAATTGGATATTAAAGTAGACTCATATATTCATGTCATATTTTAGAATTATAATTTAACTCCTTGTGGTTAGGCCTTAGTGATGGTTGCAAGTTGGTATATGGTTGCTGTTTGTAAATTTCATTTCAGTATGCCCAGATTTTGGTCAAGCTTTTGAGATAGAAAATGAAGTCACAAAATTATGAAACTTTAATTCTGTACTATTCAGTATGTTTACTAAAAATGGGTTGAAAATCATGCAAATTTATGGTGTAGAAAAATTATGAAAATTCTTGAAAGTTGAAGGAACAATAGAGGAGCTTGTAGGGCAGATTTCTTGTGTTGTAAAGAAATGGTCATAACGTACCCTAGGACGCTTGAAAAATTACACTGTCACTTGTAATGGAAATTATATTCATATATGTTTTCATATTGATAAGTTTGGACTCCTGTATTTATACAATTTATGAATATAGGATGGTTAAGTATGGAGCACAATAATTTGAGGCCATACTGGATACCCATTTAAAGAATGTTTTTATCTTCTCTTTCCAAAGAGTATTTTGAGTACATGTTTCATGTGTATATGCATTAAGAAGTATACTTTTATGTTTACTTGATTTTAGTTATAAATTCCTTAAGAGGTATTCCTATGGTTGAATGTTCATAACCTTATCAACATATATACTATTGTTTCGTCTTTACACATATTTCATGGAATGTGACTTGAGTAGAATTATATTGTTGTTGTATAGTCATTGAAAGTTACATAGATATATTAAGATAATACTTATGATTGAGATTCAGTACTAATTTGTTGGATTAACAGGTGTAAGGTCAAATCAACCAAGTTCAGCCCCACCCGAGGGAACCGTGAATACATAGTTGACAACCCAAGGTGAGTGTACTTACTGAGTTGATTTTGGATATGATGTATATGTATTATATGTTGAGATGATATGGCTTATTTAAAAGCCATGAGATGTTGAGATGTTATGGCTTATTAAAAGCCAAGAGATGTTGAGATGTTATGGCTTTATAAAAGTCAGGATATGTTGAGTTGCTATGCAATTCAGGAGATGTTAAGTTATTAAAACCTATGGATATGATTATTGCCTATGGGCAGGAGAAGTGGGGTTTATTAACTCCGGATATGTATATGGTATAATTTGGCCTAGAGATGGATATATTAATATGTTGAGATGTTAGTATAGTACTTTTACTATATAGAGATGTAGTACATTCACTGAGTTTTTAAACTCATGGTTTTATATGCTTACATTTTCAGGTTTTGAAGCTGCCACTGCCAAGTCTAGGATGTTGAGTGAATAATAGTATTGTCTAGTCAGTTTGTTTTGTACACTGTACTAGTTGTAATTAAGTTAAATGGTATGGGAGTTTTGTTTAAATTATGTCTCCTTAAAACGATTGTATTTTTAATATTCCGCATTTTAACCTTGAAGTTATTTTAATGTGTATTACCAAATAAATAAATAAATAATAAGTGTGGTTTGTGAACTATTGAGTTAATTATATCCTAATAGGGTTAGGGGGTGACAAAAGCTCTCCAACTTCTTCTCTAATGGTCGTTCTTTGGTTTTGTGTTTGTTAACCCTAGAAGTCAACTTCTAAAGGTTGATATACCTATTTAAAATTCGTTGGTTTAATTACCCCAAAATATAAAATGTCCAATATACCCTCTCGGGATGTCAATTAGGCCTAAAAGCGCCTCGAGACCCAAACTAAAACCTCATGTATACTTTTCTGACTATCTCGACCCTTCCGGACACTTTGGCGCACTCGAAATGACTATACGGGTGATTTATAATTTATTCAATTTTAATAATAACAATTTAGTTCTGACACGACACATGCGCGTCCCGACTTAAACTTTCATAATACTATTTTATTCACTCGTGACAATTTTAGTAAACTCAATTCTAAATATTACTTATACTCAATAAGTAATATTTAACAAATCAACCAATTTCCAATAATTACTAACTCTCGTCACGCTAGTAAATATTTAAAATAAATTTTTGGATTAATATCTCAATTTAAATTTAATAATTCCCCAAATTTAAAGGCCATAAAAATACGGGGTATTAAAATTTCAACCCAAAAGCTATTCTCATAACCCCCAATGATTTATGCATTTTCTCAAAAGCTTTAAATTCCCAAATACCATATCAATCAACGTCGATTTATAATATTCATAGTAAAATGCAATAGCTCGTATGACTTCTTCTACACCCGTTTTGTTTCTCAAAATTTGATTTCGAACTCCAAATTACACGACATGGGTTATGGGTCTACGAATAAAAATCAGATGTAAACTCTTTTGATTCGTAACACCATATAAATTTCACCTTTAACCTACGTAAACCAACCAATTCATATACACCCGCTTTCTATGCGATAGCCCACCTAAAAACAAGTATGATTTACACCCACTATGATATGAATCTAAATACTGTAAATTAAATGAAATCAAGTTTAACTACTTGCCTGATTAGATTCGCAGGGTCTGATTTTATTTAATATAGACGAAGGTTTGACGAAGAACACACCCCTCTTCTTGATTTAGCTCCCAAAAGCTCTCATAATTTCTCCTTCTTTTCTCCTCTACAAAACTAGGATTTTCTTATTGAGTTGTGCCAAACTCCCTAATATAGGTTTTATTTTGCTAATTTCGAAATTAAGCCTATGGGTCAAGCCCAGTCCAAATTCCCCGAACACCCCCGTTTGAGTTCGATTATGCCTAAAAATGTCCCGAGACCCAATTACTACCATCGGGTACTCTTTTTCGAATATCTCGACCTATCCGGAACCAATTGTGCACTCAAAATTGTCATCCAAATTACTTTACTAAAATTCAAATTACGACACATGTGAATTTAAAAAAATAACCCGAATTAACAAATTCTTAATTCACTAATTTAATTAAATCTTCCTGATTAATTAAATCCTATATCACCAAATTAATTAAATTCTAAATCCTCATAAATACGGGATGTTACATCATTCATATATTTCAAGTGTAGTTCTCAAATTATCATCAAACTCCCGTATCCCTGCAAACTTTGTGATTGGGTTTTATTTTTAGCTTCATTAATTTAAGTTATTCAACATTTCAATACAAGTTATTCCCACTTTACAATATTTTTCTAGTTTGCGCATTTTACTAACTTTTTATCACCGTATAGTCAAGCTTGTATTTTGCACAAATGTTTTCAAAGTCGTCTTATTTGAGACTAGGTGTGTGAAGTGGAAACTGAAATAACTGATAAATCGAACCAAATTGGATTAATTGGGATGGGTTATTTTTTTTTTCCCTTCGATAGTTCGGTTCCAATTCTAAAAATTGCAAAACCAATTTTTTCAGTTTGGTTCCCAATTCTACCAGCAACACAAACCGAACCGACCCATAAGTCGATCTGATTCGGAACCAAATCAAGAACATAGGCTAAACTAGATCTAATCTTAACATGTTTTTTTTACACTATATATATATATATATATATATATATATATATATATATGGAAAACATTTCTTTCCTTTTAATTTAATGGTTTTAAATTAATTTTGACTTTTGGGATTTGAATTACATTTATAATGTTTGCTTATAGAGTTTTTTTAAAGTTATGTTTGACAAAAAATTATTGTTTTATTTATTTATTTCAATATATTTTTGGAACCAATAATTGATCCGAACCAATCCAAGATCATTGGTTCAGATTGATACATAATCGGTTATGATTCTAATTTCGAAATCGTAGAACCAATCAATTCCGATTCCGATTTTGAATTAATAATAAAATCGAAATAACCCGAACCGTGTGTCTCACTTGATACAGTCAAACTTAAACATAACCGTACGACTCAAAATGAAAATTGGTCTTTTCAACCAAATTATCAAATTCATTTGTACGAGTCACAAAATTATTTTTACATGAAAAATTCAAATTGAAATTTTGCAATATATTCATATTTCAAAATCCTTTTCACCGAATATTACTTTTAAAAATTCTCCACAAAAATTGTGTACTATATAAAGATTTCGTTTTGCACTTTCTTAATTTAAAGTAGGGGTGTTCGCGGTCCGGTCAGGTTCGATTTTGAGTTTTTTTTTTTACCGAACTGACTTGGTCGGTCCTCTGAAAAAATGGACCGCGATCGGATCGATAATGTCGGTTAACCGAACCTAGTCGGTTCAGTTTTTCATAAGATCGGTCCGGTCTAACCCATCGGTCCTCAAATTAATGAATTACATCATTTATAATAATAAAAATATACCCGAGTCTATTCTTTTCAAATATTAAAAACTAAAAAATATCAAAATTTGCAATTAAAACAAACCTAGTATTGGATTAAACTGCAATTTAACCTAATCAAATATTAAAATATATATTTTTACTATTGATTTATCTTATATATATACATATATATGTAAACATATATATTATTATATAGAGTCGGTCGAGGTCAGCCCTAACGGGGTTTTTGAAACTGTAAACCGTGGACCGGACCGACTAGATCGGTCCGCCAAAAAAATAAATCGAGATCGAACCGATTAAGAAAAAAGACCGAAAAAAAAAGAGTCGGTTCGGCTCGGCTCGGTTCGGCTCGGTCCGTCGGTCCAATCAGTTTTTTGAACACCCCTAATTTAAAGTAAAATCATTAAAAAAAGAGTAAAGTACCCTAATAGTCCCTTACCTTTCTATTGGTTTTAATTTAGTCCCTTACCTTTTTATTGTCTCAATTTAAGCCATCACCTTTCGAATTGGTTCAATTTCATCCCTATTCTTTTTTTTGTTTCAATTTCATCCCAAACTTTCATTTTGTCTCAATTTAGTCCATATGTTAAATATTTTGGATACAATTGACTATTTTACCCCTATTTATTGAAAAATAATATAATGAATGTTATAAATTTGAAAAATAAGCTATTTTATTATTTTTTGGGGATAAAAATAGTTGTTTATCCGAGAATAATACAAAAATAATTCTTATTTTTTTCTATCCGAGTTGTTTTTAATTTTTCAAAAAAAAAAGTTGAATTATAATTGTTGATACCAAATTTAATCTCCTGATGTGGACCAATAATAAGAAGACACGTGTCAATCTACATGGCACAATAACAACGAGGAAGTTTATTTCCCCCGACCAAATCATGTTCTCTCCGAGCAACGAGGAGGACACCCCGAGGAACTCTATCATCCCGAGATACTCTAAGCACTCCGAGGAACTCTTGATCAACGAGCAACTAAGGCGGTCCGAACTGCATCTCGGCCGTATCATTAATTACCAGACGGACAACTGTTCAACTATTCATTATATTCTTGACGCACACGTTGCATTAAATGTATTACCCTTTCATATGTATATCATTTAATGTATTGGACCTTTCATGTACAGCCTAAAGGCTATAAATACCTTGTATCATCCTCATTCAAGGGGACCGGAATTTCTTGAGAGAACTTGTAATCAAGAATTCCACAAACACTCAGCAATAACATAACAGTGGACGTAGGCTTTATTCCTAGCCGAACCACTTTAAAAATCTTTGTCTTATTTATTTATCTGTGATTGAATAATTAGAGCGATCTAGTTTTTTACATCAACAGATTGGCGCCGTCTGTGGGAACGTGTTACAAGCGTTGTTCTCCACCAAAAGCTAAGTTTTTATTTTCTCTACGTATAATCAATTATACATACATCTTTTGATTGAATCGTGATTTTTATGTTTATATACATAAATTAATTGTCCAATTTTTATCTGCAAAATGTTGCATATCATGATTTTTAAATCATAACTGTTAGATTCATCCTTATTTAGAAATCTGAAAAATAGTAGATTTCATAAATCATAATTCTTTGCTTGATTCTCAAGTTTTAATTTTATATCATGGAATAAATATTTTAAATGATTACATATACCAATATGTACGACGATGATAAGATTTAATCATTTTCATTGTTGATTTTGAAATAAATTTTGTAAGATCTTTGATGTCTATTCAAATTCCCATCATATTTTTAATAAAAGAATGGGAAAAGGTTAAAGACAATGAAAAGTCTTCTCATGGAAATCATGACCCAGATCTATTTTTTTCTCTCTTCAAGTTTGAGTCTCTTTGCATTCACAAGTTTAAGTCTCTTTGTATTCATTTTTATGAACTATATACTTAATTTGGTTCATCTTCCATCTATGTCAATAAAGTCAAATTGATTGATTTTTTATATAAATTTGGTAATAATTTCGATCATTCACCATATTTTTATCTCTCCAAATTGGGAATAGGAAGGGATCAATATAAAAAAAAAGAAAATTTCTCTCACCTGAAAAATCATTACCCACCTCTTGTAAAAGAGGATCAGTAAAATAATCATGAGCATATCAAGACTCTGGGCACAAATTTGATATGTTGGCCCCTCGTTCATCACATCACAAGGTTTCTTTGACGAAATCACACGATCTAGTGGGTTATATATTTATTCATTTAATTAACATTCTTAAGGCTTAAATTTTACATTGAATGTTATTTTTTTGATCTCAAGATTCGAGATATTCTGGTCATCCAACCATATATTCTATAACTTGAGATATCCTTAAATGTTGGTCGGCAACATCCATGTTGTTTGTCGGCAGCAGTAGAAACTTGGGGTATTAAAAAATGCGAAACACCCTAGATATTTCTTTAAACACGAGTTCGGCTTGGGGACAAGCAGGGGGCTTAAGTCTTTTTTAACTTATGATCACCCCAAAAATATTTTCAAACAGTAAACTATGCCTGATTGGTTGTTGAAGATTAAATAACTTTACAAAAAACTCTACGTCTTATTTATGGCGCATATCTAATAAAAATTTGTACATCTCACACACGTGTGGCACAAAAATATTATTTCATATTTTGAAATTTTTATGCTGATACATATCATATATTGATTGGGTGAGTAAATTATTCTCATGACTAATCAATTCAGCCTACACATATGGTAGAGCAAAATATTAATTTTTACAGGCACAAGATTCAATGCCGACGAATGCTGAAGCACATCCATTCGGATGCATATTATATATTCATCTCATCATGGAGCTCAACGAGATACTTATTCAGTTCTGAAGGAAAAGCTAAAATATTTATTATATTTCACCCCCAACGGATAGTTGGTCGGGGTCATTCTTATTTATATTCAGGCCCATATATATTGGCTCAAGCACAAATTATTCTATATATCCCTTGGGATTCATATTCTATATTCATCTCAATATGGAGCTCGACGAGATACTTATTATCATATTCAGCTCTGAGGAGAACTATAACATTTATTATATTTCACCCCCAACGAATTGTTGGTCGGGGTAATTCTTATTTATATGCAGGCCCAGCAAAGTTCTCGGCCATATTCTTATGTTCTGGAAAATATTATTCTTATTCGGCATTCTGCAATTATGCCTCGACAAGATACTTATTCAGCTTTAAGGAGAATTACAACATTCATTCGGATAATTCTTATTTATATTCAGGCCTGACAACGTTCTCGGCCATATTCTTATGTTCTGAAAGATCTTATTCTTGTTCGACATTATATGATTCTACCTCGACGGATCGGCGAGGCACTTTATTATTTTTAATTATTCTTTATATCTATTTGGATGCATATTCTATTCTCATTTCAGCAAGGATGTCTCCAACATTTATTATATCTTATTCAGCTCCAAGGATATCTCCGGAATTTATTATATCTTATTCCCAGCAATCTGTTGGTCATCGCCGAGGAGGTATCCCTCATTTATTATATCTTATTCCCAACAATCTGTTGGTCAGCGCCGAGGAGGTCTCTAGCATTTCTATTATCTTATTCCCAACAAATCTGTTGGTCAGCGCCGAGGAGGTCTCTAGCATTTATATTATCTTATTCCCAACAAATCTGTTGGTCAGCGCCGAGGAGGTCTCTAGCATTTATATTATCTTATTCCCAACAAATCTGTTGGTCAGTGCCGAGGAGGTCTCCAGCATTTATATTATCTTATTCCCAACAATCTGTTGGTCAGCTCCGAGGAAGTCTTCATCATTCATTATCAATTACCACCAACTCCGATTGGTAGATAAAATCCAACTCCGGTTGGTAGACAAAATCCAACTCCGGTTGGTAGATAAAATCCAACTCCGGTTGGTATTGGTCGATAAATCTCATTCAAAGTTCACATTCCACAGTTGGGGGCTTCTATTACAGATATATTTGGTGGCACATTCTTATATCATCATGCAGTCGAGCATCAAATTCAACCCCGACTAATCATCATTCAGGAGTTATTTTTCTTTCTCAGGAATTACTTTTGATATTGAAGTTCAGGAGGAATATTGAAGTTCAGGAGGAATATTGAAGTTCAGGGGGAATATTGAAGTTCAGGAGGAATATTGAAGTTCAGGAGGAATATTGAAGTTCAGGAGGTATATTGAAATTCAAGAGGTGTATTCAGAAGTATCAGGACATGATGAAAGAAAGCGATAAGTATTCCACCGAGGAACTCTGTCAGACCATAAATTAGAAGACAAGTTGCCTATATGGAGGTTATATGTAGATGACTCATTTTGCACTACAGGCTGTGGGGTAGGGATCATTTTGAACAGCCCAGACGAGGTCGACATGGAATACGCCATACGTTTCTAATTCAAAGCTTCTAATAATGAGGTTGAGTATGAGGCCATGATTGCAGGTCTTAATTTGTCAAATACTATGGAGGCACAGCAGGTTATTGTCTTCAGTGATTCTCAATTGATCGTAAACCAAATGTTGGGAAAATAATGAGCCGAAGGAGAATTGATGATCAAGTATCCAGCAAAGGTGATGGAGTTGGTATCAGAGTTTGTTGCTGTTCAAACTGGTAAGAATATCAAGAATGGAGAATGTGAGAGCATACACCTTGGCCCGATTAGCATCAGCTACTCGTACCGAGCTACGAAGAACGATACCAATTGAAGTATTAGAAAGTCGGAGCATAGATGAAGACCTGACGATGAATATTATTACCCTTGATTTAGGACCATCTTGGATGGATCCCATCGGAGCATACATTGAGGAGGAACAATTACCGGAGGATAAGCTCGCTGCCAAGAAATGGAAGTTTAAAGCTGCTCGGTATGAACTAATTAATGGTATTTTGTATAGACGAGGAATTATGGCAGGTTTGCAAGGATGTGTACATCCCTCCGAGGTGAAAGAATTGATTAAAGAGATACATGAAGGGTCCTGTGGAGCATGTAGCAGGTCGGACACTTTTGCAAAAGGTGATGACGCAGAGATACTACTGGCCGACGATGAGAGCTGATTGTATAGCTTATGCCAAGAAATGTGACAAGTGCCAACGCTTTTCCTCCATCAGAAGAACTTCACAAACATTATTGACATCCATCATTTATCCTTGGCCATTTTTTATGTGGGGATTGATTTGGTTGGACCATTGCCGACGACTCGAGGAAGATTCAAATACCTCGTCATCGCAGTAGATTATTTTACTTAGTGGATAGAAGCTGAGCCACTTATTGACATGACATACGAGAAGGAAGGTGTACCGGTTTGTTTGGAAGAACATCATCTGCCGATATGGTCTCCCTCATGCCTTCATCACAGACCATGGAAAACAATTTGATAACGAGGAGTTTGCTGCCTATTATCATCAGTCAAACATTTGAAATGCTCTAAGGAGCAAAAGTGCTATAAGTAGCCAACCTCCTTTGGTTAGGAGGACAGCTCTAAGGAGCAAAAGTGCTATAAGTAGCCAACCTCCTTTGGTTAGGAGGACAGCTCTAAGGAGCAAAAGTGCTATAAGTAGCCAACCTCCTTTGGTTAGGAGGACATGCTCTAAGGAGCCAAAAAATGCTCTAAGGAGCCAAAAGCTTTAAGGAGCCAAAAAGTGTACACCAGCATGATCAATTACGGTTGGTAAGATAAAAATATATTCTCACATTACAACTTATGTTGGTCGGGAGGTAATATTATTACAAAAAGTTCTTTGAAGAACAAAATATTCCAAAATACACCAAGTATAGTTGGTCGGGGATAAAAACCCACTAACTGTAGTTGGTCGACGAGGATAAATTATTGACCTTAGTTGGTCGGACACTTTTTATGAAAATATTTGAAATTGAACCAAGTATGGCTGGTCGGGGATAAAAACCCATCAACTATAGTTGGTCGACAAGCATAATTTAACAACCTTGGTTGGTTGGAAAAATTTTAACATTTTTATACTCATTACTTTATTATTAAGTGATCGAGCAACGTTACTAATACTTGTAACTTCTTTATTACTAAGTTGGTCGATGAACAACACAATATTGTTATACATATGCACACATGTAAAGTATTTTACAAGACAATAGCAATTAAGATTGCGAATAAAAATGAAAGTCTTTCGTTAAATTCAAAAAACAAAATACATTGAGAATGAAAATGTATACTAACTATTACATTGAGATTCCTATTCTATTGGTTTCTTTTCCTTCTACTTTTGAAACAGGTTCCTCACCAGCAGGAGGATCATCTAAAATATAAGAGGAGTTTATGAAGTTAAGACCTTTCAACATTCTGATATTCATCACAGATGATCTATCCGAGAAGCATTAGCCCATTCCCGAGAAGCACTTGCTCGTCCCTGAGAACCTCTTATTCGTCCCCGAGCAGAGGTAGAAATCAAAATCAACATCAACAGTATTGAGATCTTTGCTACTACTATCCCAACCAATATTGAAGAAGAAGTTATATGAAAATGTTTCGAAGACCACCACTAGCTCATAGGAGGCAGTAGGTCGGCTAGCAAACCAATCAACATACTTGAAGATTATGACAAGCTACAAACAGCATCATATGTCGTCCAAAAGATAATGCACTTTATGTTAAACAAATCAAGAAGGTAGATCAAGAATTTCACGAGCACCGAGCAACATTGCAGAATAAATACTCCATCCTTTCAAGTAACCCATCAAGCATGAAGCATTGGGGGCTTCTGTTGATACCAAATTTAATCTCCTGATGTGGACCAATAATAAGAAGACACGTGTCAATCTACATGGCACAATAACAACGAGGAAGTTTATTTCCCCCGACCAAATCATGTTCTCTCCGAGCAACGAGGAGGACACCCCGAGGAACTCTATCATCCCGAGATACTCTAAGCACTCCGAGGAACTCTTGATCAACGAGCAACTAAGGCGGTCCGAACTGCATCTCGGCCGTATCATTAATTACCAGACGGACAACTGTTCAACTATTCATTATATTCTTGACGCACACGCTGCATTAAATGTATTACCCTTTCATATGTATATCATTTAATGTATTGGACCTTTCATGTACAGCCTAAAGGCTATAAATACCTTGTATCATCCTCATTCAAGGGGACCGGAATTTCTTGAGAGAACTTGTAATCAAGAATTCCACAAACACTCAGCAATAACATAACAGTGGACGTAGGCTTTATTCCTAGCCGAACCACTTTAAAAATCTTTGTCTTATTTATTTATCTGTGATTGAATAATTAGAGCGATCTAGTTTTTTACATCAACAATAATTTTAATAGTCAACATAGTTTTTTTTATTTATAAAAATCTCTTTTTTTAATTTTAATTAAAAATGTAAAATTTGATGTTTTAGATTCATAATTGATTAGTGTCGCTGGCGCGGACCCACATCGCATGAATTTTTTTATTTATCAATTATATTGCATAGATAGGGGGAAAATTGACGTCTTAGATTCGCGATTGGTTAGTTCACTTGATCGGTCCACATTCATTAAAATAAAGGGGTTGACTATTGTGGCTTATTCTCAAGCCCCTTATTTTAATGAATGTGTGTCCGATCCAGCGAACTAACCAATCGCGAATCTAAGACATCAATTTTCCTCTTATCTATGTAATATAACTGATAAATAAATATTTTCATGTGATGTGGGTCCGCGCCAGTGACACTAATTAATTGTGAATCTAAAACATCAAATTTTACATTTTATAACATTCATTATATTATTTTTCAAATTTTTTGATTTTAAAGCATCAATTGTGAATCTAAAAATCAAATCTAAGATAAAATAGCTTATATTTCAAATTTTATAACATTCATTATATTATTTTTTAATAAAGTGGGGTAAAATAGTCAATTGTATCCAAAATAGTTAACAGATGGATTAAACTGAAACAAAGTGAAAGATTGAGGATGAAATTGAAATAAAAAAAGAGGAGGAACGAAATTGAATCCATTTAAAAGGTGGGAGATTAAATTGAAAATATAAAAAAAAGCAAATTAAAATCAATAAAAAAGTAAAAGAGTATTGAGGTACTCTTAAAAAAAAAACACATTTGAGAATCCTCGAGGGTAGATATGTGATCAAAAGTTTTTGGGTTTCACATTGCTTTCGTTAAACACGAGGAGTTTACAGAATCTAAACGGTGCCGTAGAGTATCTAATTCTAGCCCCTACAACTGCGCCGTACGTTGTTTCTGTTGACCAAACCTGACGTTACGTCTTTAAGTCACATTTATTTATTAATATCCGTGATTTTCAAGGCTCCTAAAAACTCCTAAATCTGAAATAAAAACATAAATTTCAAAAATCCATTTACCAACACAAAAATTACAGATCAGACAACCGAATATCTCGGTGACTGTGGACTCTGGATATGACTGCACGTGTGGTGCACAAGCACCAATGGTCAAATAACCTGCTATAGCCCGTACTCCCCGGTTACTTATTTTATTCAAGAAATGAGAAAAAGTTACTTAAAAAATAATTAAATAAATTAAACATTACGTAGGGTTTTTTCAGTACCTGCCTAAAAGAGGGTAGAAGAGGGGGCAGCGGCAGGGGCAAGGGCAAGGGCAAGGGCAAGGGCAAGGGGGAAGAGAGAGAAAAATTTCCTTTTATTTTTTTCTCTACCTTGATCTAAATCTTGTATTTTTCTTTTTTTTCCCCTTCCATAATTTAGGTGGGTACTATTTATTTTGTTGAGCGTTGGATACACTTTTTTACTTTGTGTCACTTTTGATTGGTTCTTTTTGATTTTTGTGATCGGGGTTTGAATGATTCGAGTCTTTTTGAGGGTGAAGAGGAAGTGAGCTTTGGTATTAGAGAAGAAGATTAGATTTCATGATGGTTTTGAGTCATGATGATGAACAATATTGTTCTTTTGACCAGAGAAAAAGAGATCATATAGTAAAGCACCAAAAAGAAGCCATGAAGAAATGTCTCTGTCTATGTCCCCTTCGATAAAGAGGGAGAGATAAAAGAGTATAAAAACTCTTGCTTGCTCTTTTTTCATCCACACGCTTCAACTCAGTCCTGTCCTCTTTGATGTGATGTGTCCTAAAGAGGGCTAGTTCTTTCTTAAAAGGGTTTCCATATTTTATGGTTTTGTAGGTTGTTATTGTTTTTTTGTTTGTGGAAATGCCGATGTATGAGTTTTCTCACCGGGGATATGAAGTGAGTGGGGGTGGTCAGGTGTTGGATCTGGAAACTGCTGTAAAAGATGGGATTTTGGGGGGCGATGGGGGTGTCATTGGGGAGAAAAAAATGGATCTGAAGATAATGATTGAAGAGCTGGATTGTATTGAAGTCCCATCTGTGTTCATTTGCCCCATTTCTTTAGAGCCAATGCAAGATCCGGTCACCCTTTGTACTGGTCAGACGTATGAGAGGTCCAACATTCTCAAATGGCTATCTCTGGGCCACTTCACTTGCCCAACCACAATGCAGGAGCTTTGGGATGATTCTGTTACCCCAAACACGACCCTTTACCATCTAATCCACAGTTGGTTTTCTCAGAAGTACACTGCCATGAAGAAGAGATCAGAAGATGTTCAAGGGAGAGCAATAGAGCTGTTGGAGACACTCAAGAAGGTTAAGGGCCAAGCCAGGGTGAGAACCTTGAAGGAGCTGAGGCAAATTGTTGTCATACATGATTCAGCCAAGAAGACACTGGTGGACAATGGTGGGGTAAGTTTTATTTCTTCTTTATTGGGTCCTTTCACGACTCATGCAGTTGGGTCTGAGGCTATTGGGATTTTGGTTAACTTGAAACTCAATTCAGATGCAAATGCTAACTTAATGCAACCCACAAAGATGTCTTTAATGGTGGATATCTTGAATGAGGGCTCTATTGAGACCAAGATCAATTGCACGAAATTGATCTCGATGTTGATGGATGGGGATGATTCCGGGTCAGAAGTTATCTCAAGTTTGAGTCTTTTGGTGGGATTGTTGAGGTTAGTTAAGGACAAGAGGCACCCAAATGGGGTATTAGCTGGATTGGGTTTGTTAAAGATGATCTGTTCACATGAATCACTGAGGGGCTCAGTTGTGAGTATTGGGGCTGTCCCTCAATTAGTCGAGATTTTGCCCAATTTAAACGCTGAATGCTTAGAATTATCCCTTTATATCCTTGAAGTCTTATCTACCCTTCCGGAGGGTAGATTGGCGTTAAAGGATTGTCCTAGCACAATCCCAAATACGGTTAAGTTGTTGATGAAGGTCTCAGAGTGCTGTACACAGTTGGCATTGTCGATTTTGTGGGCAATTTGCAAGCTAGCCCCGGAAGAATGTGCAGCCATAGCAGTAGATGCAGGTCTCGCCGCGAAGCTGCTTCTTGTAATTCAAAGTAATTGCAATTCGGTGTTAAAACAAAGGGCAGCTGAGTTGTTAAAATTGTGTAGTTTGAATTACACAGCTACCATATTCATATCCAAGTGTAAGCTTACAAGAACAATTCAATAATGAGAAGTGGTGGAAAATTTGTTCATATGCACACCAAACACATTTCCCTACTGCCTTGGGGACAATGGAGATATCGAGCTTGAGGGATGGAGGACATGACATGGGTTTTTGAAGAGGTATCATCATCTTCTATTCTGTGTATATCAGAGAGTTTAGATTTTATCGATTGGTTCACATGAAAAGGAATCATAAATTTGGATTTATGAGCTAAATTGCTTATATTTCCAGTGGCATTGAAATAAATCTTCAGCAAAAAGCCTGTGATCCATATTAATTGATATCTTTGCAATTTGCAAATGCTGTTGGGATGGGATGTGAAAAGTGGGGAATTGAAATTTTGGGGAGGGCTGTGGCAGGCTTGTGGTGTGCAAATAGCAATTGTATTGGTAGTTAATTTTATTGAATTCCCTGTTCCATTGATACCAAATTTTCCCTCACTCCTTTGTGAAGGTTCTCTGGGGACTTCATAATTCAATTTTGTTTATTATTGGAAGGATCATGTTTGTTGCACTTTTGAGTTCAACCATTGTAGATTTTGTAATTTGTAGAGCGTTTGGCCTTTCAATATCAGTCGGATGAAAATGTACAATGATTATCCATTTTTCGGTCTCATTGATGTCTTATTGAATTTGCTCATTTTTACCCATTAGAAATTGGATGCTTGTTCAATAATTTGTATACATACTGCCTTGAAACCTTATTAATTAATCAAAAACTGTGTCATCACTCATCACACACACAAGACTAAGAGAGAGAGAGAGAGAGAGAGAGAGACTACACTATTGGTTTGAAGAGGAGCATTGAGACCAAAAGTGATGATTGTGAAACTATAGATGACAGGAATCCTTGTCAGTTGTCACCCTCACACAATTAGTCAAGCTGATGCTCTATCCAGTCTTAAGAATAGCTAAGCAGGATAAAATGGAAGTTGAATGAGAGCTTTCAGTGAACAGAACCTTTCATTTCCCCTTCCCTTTAGACAACAGCACTTCCAAACTAGGCGACCCATCACTCACCATTTGCATTATACTTCTATGATTTCTGTCACAAATAATACAAGGGTCATTTTTTTTTTGGACAAATAATATAAGGGTGATTTTGTGAACCCAATTTCATGTATTGGAATTGATATTGAAAATTTTCAGTTCAAATTTTAAAAAATTTGAACTAAAAATATTCAAATTTGAATCCAAGCCATGAAATTGGGGTTCACAAGCACACGCTAAGTATACCCGGCCTACCTTGTATAATGCAACAAGTCATGCATACTTTTTTGTATAGAAAAAAATTTTGCCGTTAATTAGAAAGTGAATTTTATTTTTAATTTTATTTTGATGAAAAGTAAGAGTGAATGTATAGACTCATAGAAAACGGGAGCTTCTCTCTCTAGAAAACTTTTCATACAGCCGGACCTAATTTTTAATATCTCACCCACTCCTCCCTTTCTCACCCCACCCCCCACCCGTAACCCCTGCTCCTTCATCCGGTTAATCTTCTCCTCTCCCCTCTCACTCCATGTGAATGTGGGGGAGGATCACCTGGTCTCCCTCAAAAAAAATAAATAAATAAAAATTCAAATCCGGTTTGGTCAGTTTAGATGGTGATACGAAAAGGACGTTATCATGGACTGAGAAAAAATATCTCGGTAGTGCAGATCAGAGTAGATGCGACAAGAACAACTTCTTTGGTGGTTGATCGGAGTCGTGACTATGAAGATTTGTTGTTTATATTTTTTAGTGGTTTTTTTTCTGTCTTTGTTGTATTTTTAGGCTCCGTTTAGAGTCATATCTCTCGTCTCCTTTGTGAGCGTTTTATTCACTTTTAGTATGGTTGTTAAATGTTAGGGGGTTTGGTTCAACTGTTCCAGTGGTTGTTTCCTATCGGA
The DNA here is from genome assembly GCA_949130495.1 of Sambucus nigra. NCBI lineage: Eukaryota > Viridiplantae > Streptophyta > Magnoliopsida > Dipsacales > Adoxaceae > Sambucus > Sambucus nigra. The sequence continues at coordinate 643,221,862 of OX422207.1, read as the reverse complement.
TTGGGACTTAGAAGGACTTTGGTCCATTTTGGGTTTCTCTTTTTTTACTAAGATGTATCAATTTTTAAGTCTCTTAGAATTTGAGCCACCCTTATTGGCGCTGGTGCTTATGACATGTTAATCTTGTATTATTTCACCGTCAATTTGCCTTGCGCACAAACTTTGTTCGGAGCGGCTCGTCATCTGGTGCCTTAGGCATTAGTTTCTTAGTCTCATTATTGGGACATAACCTCAAACTTGTCAGGTGAGTTAAAAGTCTATCCCTTGGTGTTATTTTAATTTTTCTTTTTTTATTCACTTATTCTCTTTTCTCCCCTCCGCTCAATCCGAGCTTGTTTGGATTAAGTTGTTCTTATCTTCTTGTTTTTACTGGTTACTTAATGAAATCCTACTTCGAATGTCGGGAAAAAAAAAGTATAGACTCAATAAAGTTGGGGATATTGTTTTTCCATGAAATTCAATTTTCACCCACCCTAAGTAAATGAATTCATTACAAAACAGACGTGCAAGTATCTTACATCACAAAGCCTTTGCAAGTAGATGCACCCTAAGAGCAAGTTGCTTTTATCAACTACTTCACTACCTCTTCTAGGAAGTGAGCGGTGATAGATAACGCAAACATGCTTTGATGTAAAAAGGCACTAATAAGTTCAACTTTGGTTGACACAAATGCAAATGGACGCCCACGTTCTCTCCCTTCTGGGACCAGTGTAAAAGTAAGCAGATGAAAAGAGAGCTGGCCTTAAAAGCAGAGTAGGGAACAAGTTTTTGTTGGCATTGGCAATTTGGGATCTTTGACTGTGAACAAATGAATTTGCAAAAAAAAAGGCTTAACTGGCATTACAGTTTGAAGCGACTGTCATTCAAAGCTTTTAATACATTAAAGGCTTCACAGTTCACTCACATACGGATCCTCCAAATTGATTCTTTTAATGCCTAATAAAAGGTTTAAAGCTTGTTAGCTCTGCTCTCCTCTACTCTCTTTCCTTTTTTATTCAATGAGAGGAAAACAAATTATGCAGGATCAAGTAACAAAAGCCTTTTTGGCCAAACAAAACAGCTCACAACTTTTTAAACGTGATTTTATTTTATTTTTAATTTTGGGCTCTGACTCGTAACTATTTCAGGCTTCTGACTATTTGAGTTCGGGTTTGAAGAATCTAGGCTCAAACTCGGTTCACACTTGGTAGTGAGCTTCAGGCTCTTATTCGGGCGTACCTGATTAAAAAACTAGTATGTTTTCCTTTTGTTATTTGTTTTTTCATGAAAGATTTATAACACCCGAAGAAAAGAAAATTCCTATATTTAATCAAAAGCCAGCCGAGATAAAGGATTATTTTTTATGTACATGCATATCAAGTTATTTTAAAAAGGTTAAAATGATTATTACAATATATTAATATCAAATTATTCCAACAAGGTTACAGACTTACGTGCATATAACGGTTTGGTTTAGAAGCTAAAAATGATTTTGTAATTTTCGAACAAGCGCACGCGAGCGCGCGCGCACACACACACTCTGTAAGACTCATATACATCATGTTTCCTATATTATCCATACATCACACCTAGTATTAGGTTCTAAATTTTTTTTTTCAATTTTTTTTATTTTATCCATAGAGTTAACCTTTCAATTAACACATTAAAAAAATTATGCTAAAATAAATTTGTAGCTATTTTTTTAAAATCCAGCAAAAAACTGCTGAAAACACCTTATAAAAGTGCGCCTGCAGAATTTTATGATTTTTTTAAAAATAGTTACTTTCAAGAGAAAAATATTTTTTTTGGAAAAAGGGTTTTTTAGAGTTTAGAACTAGGTATGATGTATGGAGAGTCTCTCTCTCTCTCTCTCTCTATATATATATATATATAGAGAGAGAGAGAGAGAGTCAGGCTCTCCAACATACCTCATTAAACATACTTATGAACATAACTATTTTTTTAAAATAGTAAAAAAAATTAATTTTGAGTTGATATTTTTTATATGGGTTCATGATAGATCAGTGTGCCCCTGTAAAAATATTCAACTCAAAATAATGTGTTTTGTTATTTTTAAAAAATAGGTAAAAAAACTGACAGTATTGACGGCTAAAAATTGTTAGTTTTTTTACCTATTTTTTAAAAATAACAAAATACATTATTTTCAGTTGATTTTTTTTTACAGAGGCACACTGAAATGTCATGAACCCATATAAAAAATATCATCTCAAAATTATTTTTTTGACTATTTTAAAAAATGGGTATGTTCATAGGTATGTTACTAGGAGGTATGTTTGAGAGTCTGACTGACTCTCTCTCTCTCTCTCTATATATATATATATATATATATATATATATATATATATATATATATCCATATAATAAAGGAGCATGGTTTTTGAAAATTTTGCCAAAATATCTTCACTTTTTTTATGCATGACATTTTTCTCTTTCATGCACATACATGAAATGTCATGCTAAAAGTTATTTTTTTTTCTTTTTTTTTTGTGTTATATATATACTATTATAAATACTATTATACTATTATAAATACATGTATTTTTTTAAATACATGTAAATTTATATTTTTTTATTAAATATTTTTCCCATTTTTTAAACTATTTTTTAAATATTGTTTTTCTTTTTTTAATTTTTCTTTTTTTAATTTTTCTCAATTTTTTTTTATTTTTTCTCAATTTTTTTTTATTTTTTCTCAATTTTTTTTTTATCACGGGGACAAATTTATCCCCGTGCCCTCGGGCACGGGCATCCACTAGTATATATATATTAGATAAGCTCAGGTGCGGACTTCCCGTGCGAACTTTTCGTGCGGACTTTGTCCTTATCCCGTAAGTGGTCCCCTCGTGGTCCCAAAGACTTTTGTTATTTACTCTAGATGGTCCCCCTCTTGTCTTATACTAAAACCTTAATTTAAGACCATATAATTAAAAGATTTATAGTTTAGACCCAAAATTGGTATAAAGACCTTAAAGATTTTAGAACCTCACCAAATTCCGACCAAAATCCAAATTCTGGTATCAAAGCCATAAGACGTTCCTTTTAGACTAAAAGTACAAAGACTTTAATGCCCTTGGGATTTATCCCTCGCATTTACCAATATATTTTTGGATCCAACCCAGACTACCAACCTATATCCATAACTGATTTAGACTTAGAAGGTTGTTTAACCACACACATAGACGGTTGTTCATACATTGAACATATCCCAACCAAACACGCAGACAGTAGACAAGTTACTGCTAGTGCTATTAATAGCATAATAGACCAAAATAAGTGTATATTGCTTATATTAAGACAATTAATAAATGACACTCATACCTTAGAAACAGAGATAAAAAAATATCTCTAAAAGATTATTAGACATAGATAATCAAATCCCAATAGACTTAGTACACGTGTTACAAGAAATAAATATTAAGACTAATCATATAGAAGTCCTTAATAAAGACATTTTAGAAATTAAAACTTTAATTAAAAATCAAGACAGTGAGTTAATTAAACTTACTAAAGAACAAGCCAAGCTTATCCCTAGACTAAATAGTTATCTTCCTAATGGAGATAGTTAGATCAAACTGGAATGAGGTACCAAGAGACCTCTCCATTCAGACCTTATCAGAATTTTATCAAAGAATTTTAGAAAAGATAAATGATGATAGATTTTATAATAAGATAAATGAAAATGAGATTGCCAACGTGGCTAAAGCAACTAGACTCATATTAGAAAGATTGAATTTAATTTCTACATCCATAGCAGCTACCCAAGACTATAACAGTAGCTTTGTTAAAGACTTGCATTTAGACTTAAAGGCTAAGACAGAAGGATTGACCACCTTCTACACAAACTTTGTTAAATTCCAACAAAATTTAGCAAATTATCTTAATAATATGGAAAGCCATAACCTATTCAAAATGGATAGTATTATTAAGGAACTTAGACTAGACATGGCCCAAGTAGAAGAAAAATACGGAGAAATTATAAACGGAATTAAGGCCGTATATAATAAACCATCCCAAACAGAAATAAACTCTCCTTTTATTCTAACTAGGTTAGATAAAATTGAAAAGACTGTGGAAGCCATAGAAATTAGAACTATGCAACAACTAGAAAAAGATAATGAGGTAAAAGACTATATCACTAATGTTGGTGTTGATGTAAAAAATTAGATTGCTTCTAATTATTTAATCACAGATAAATATAAATGAGACAAAGAATTTTAAAGTGGTTCAGCCTTATAAGAATGGCCTACGTCCACTGTTTCTGTTATTGCAAAGTGTTTTGGAGTTCTCGATATGTAATTCTATCAAGAAATTCCGGTCCCTTAGAATGAGGGTGATACAATGTATTTATAGCCCTTAGGCTGTACATGTGAAAGGGTAAACAATTAATGCCCTTTAAGAGTATACGTCTGTATGATAAGCATTCAATGAATAGTTGAACAGTTGATTATCTGGCAATTAATGTTGTGGTCGAGATGCAGCTTTGGCAATCAATGCTGTGGTCGAGATGCAGCTCGGACCGCCTTAGTTGCTCGTCGTTCAAGAGTTCCTCGGAGTGTTGGTGTTCCTCGGAGTGAGTATGACTTGGTCGGGGAAATAGACTTCCTCGTTGCTATTGTGCCACGTAGATCGACACGTGTCTTCTTATTATTCATCTATATCAGCATACTAATTTTGGTATCAAAAAAAGCCCCCAATGTTTCATATTTCGAACTTTGAGGAGTATGGAACATTCCTTCTCAGTATATGGCAATATTAAATGACCTTCCTGGTTTTTAGGAGCATTTTCTTCGTATTCGAATGTCCTTCCAAATTCGCAGAATCCTCCTTTTTGAATTTTTATAAGCGCTTCGATCTTCGTGCACTTTTTGTCCTTTTAGCCGCCGATAGCGTAATAGTTTCTTTTTGTAATCATTTCTTTCGCCGTTTCCCAAGGCAAAGTATTTAAGCTTCATAGGCAATCCCATCGTCCATTACCTTTTCCAATCTCTGCTTTCGAGTTTTCCATAGTCTTTCTCTCTCTAGTGTGTTCATCCTTTTCTTCGTTCATTGTCAACAGATCTCCCTTTTTCCTGTAAGATCTTCTTCCTTTTTCTTCATTTATTTTATTCACCATGGTTTATGTTATTGAATCTCTTGAGAAATTACGTTATGATTTTTCTATTCCATCTTGGGTAACTCTGGAAAATATTTCTGAGCCTTTAGATTATTTTCATTTGGCTGAGGGACACTGGTTCCCCAACCTTTTTATTGCTGAATGTGGATTTTCTTTTCCACCAAACCCTTTGTGTTTAGAATTCTGTCAGTATTTCGATGGTGTCCCTGCAAAAATAGCCCCCAACACATGGAGGATAGTTAATGGGGTGTATAGGTTAAATCAAACTCATGGAACCCGTATAGGAATTCCTGAGATTATGTATTGTTATAGTTGGGCTGTTCTAGATAATTTTTTTATTTAAAAACTAGATTTTTGAATAGGGCCTTAGTAGTCAACCTCCCTGATGCCAATAGGGATTATTTTGAACATGGGGTAATTATCAAAAATTGGTAACATGCCCCTTTGACTGGAGATAAAATATATCAAGGTCCCAGATGCCCTCCATATGGCAATGGGATAGGTTATTTTCATTTTATTTTATTGCTGAAATTGTGATTTCATTATGTTTGAATAAACGTGTGACTGATATTTCAATATGTATTTGTTTGCAGTTGATAGCAAGAGAAAAACTCCAAAAGAATCAGAAGTAAATATTAAGCATTTGAAACATATCTGGAATTTGCATCGAAAACTTGCAGACGAGCACATCAGGTCTGCTTCATATTTGTTGCAGTATAGGAGTTATACAACATCCTTTACTGCTCGTCCTGTGGTCAGCACCAGTGAACCAGCATCAATTCCTGAGGACTCTTCTCCAGAATCTCACATTCCTCTAAGTCAGAAAATGGGCAAAAGAAGAGTTTCTGCTCTCTTTGAGGAGACTACCTCTGCTGGAGATGGAAAAAGGAACAAGGCTGATGTCCCAAAGGGGACAAAGAAAGTAGATGCTGCCCATTCTGTTGCTCCTCAGAAGGTTGCCGAGAAGCCCCCAGTGGCTCCGAGCAAGAAAAGTGCTTATGTGGAAGTGGTCGCCATCTCCCCCACCAAAAGTTCTTTGATTGAAACTGCTGAAATGCCACCGAGGAGACTGAAGAAATCCTCCTCGGTCAATTTGGCTGAAAACATTTCCCAGCTCCAAGTTAGTGGAGCTGGTGTTCCAACTATCATTCCCCCGAGCTCTGCAATGAGCTCGGTAAAGACTTGGACTATTCCTGAAGTCCAAGGAATCGAGGAGAGTATGTCTATGGATATGCTTACATCTTTGGCTACTCGTCACATTACTTCAGTAAGTTTCTCATATTCTGAATTTTCTTTCTTTCCATCAATACATGTATCTCTGTGCTGACTTATTATTATCTCCTTTTTTCAGCTGGTGAGTTGCTTTAACGCCATTGTGAAGAAAGATGAAGCGATCAAGGCTTCAAGCTCCTCGTCTGGAGTGGAGGATGCTTTGTTGGGGTTAACCAAATCTTTGAAGGATTCTCGTCAAAAGTATGACGAGGATAGGGCTGAATGGGAGAAGAAGTTGACTGCAGTTGAAGCAGAAAAGGTGCAGTTGGAAAATAAAGTGAAAGACTTGGAGGAGGAGAAAAAGAAGTACGCCGAGAAGCTCACGAACTTTGGGGAGCTTGAAAATAAGTTGAAATTGGCTGAGGAAAAGCTAACCCTTCTTCGAGAAGTAACTCGCCAGAAGGAGGAGGTAGATGCTAAGTTGAAGGCCACCGAGGATCTTCTACCCGAGAAGCTCTCCTCAGAGAAAATAAAAAGAAAAATGGCAATAAAGAAGTCCTTCAACACAGGTTGGGACAAAGGGTGGAACAAGGGGGTAGCAGCCATGATGACTCAGGTGCAGTATGGGAGTTTGAAATACTTCCGAGATGGTTGGGTTGCTGCCCTGCAAGAACTGAAGATAAATGAGGATTCAGAACTGTTTCAACAGCATCTCCCTGGTCCTCCCCCAGCTATTGAAGATGAAGAAGAGGATGAAGCTGCCTCCGAATAATCTTCAATGGTAGTGGGTGATCCCATCCTTACCCAGCCTGCTGACGAGGAGCTTTCATCTCTGCCTTCTCCTTCTGAACAATTTCCATCTCCTGCAATCCAAATTATTGTTCCTACCGAGCAACCAAGCTCCTCGTCCCAGCCTCCCGAGAAAGTCTTGGGAGATAAGGAAAAGGTGTGAAGTTGTTCGGTATTTTCTTCCTATTTTTCTTCGTTTTCAAGTGTAACCAAGATCTTTGTAACTCTGCACTATGATCTAATAAAATTTGAGTTCTTTTCTTCCATATGATTGTCTCTTTTCTATCTGTACTCTGTCTTGATCTTCTTTTTGATAATTACTTTTTCTTTCTCTGCTAGTTTCTGACCAGGATGGATCTTCTATCTGCCAATGATATAAAGCTGATGCAGCAATGTCATGAATATTATAAGGCTGGTCACACAGAATTGAGTGTATCAGAAGTTACTGACATCCTCGGTCATGATGCTTCAGAGCAGGCAGTAGAAGCTTATCGGTACTTGAAAGGCTTACTTGACCGAGATGTGGCCAATAATGTGGCTTATTACGAAATGATTGAAGACTTGCAAGGTACTCTCGATGAACTTCAGCAGCAGTATAAAGAATCAACTGCCCTGTTGCATGAGGGGTATGAGAAGAGGTATCAGCAGCTTTCTGCCGAGAAGGGCCACGAAAAGCTCATTGTTGGGTACGATGTCAGGGAGAGAACCCTAAAGGGTGAAGTTGAAGAATGTAGACAAATTGCAGAGCTGTTGGAGCAAGAGAATAACAATTTACAGAAAGAATTAGCACAGTATAAGTCTGCAGCTTCATCTTCCACTGCCTTGGCACCGGTCACCGATGAAGGATTTTCATTTTTAGAAGTGGAAAATGCCAAGTTGCGAGAAGAGTTAGAAGCTTTGAGAAGAGCTGGGCCTTCTACTGCTACTCGGGGACGAGGAAGAGGTTCTCGTGAACGAGGAAGAGCTGCTCAGAATGTTGTCGAGGAACCAAGTTCTCGACCTGCTCGGGGAGGATCAAGAGTTCTTAGTCGTACTGTTGAAGAAGCTCGTACTCGATCAACGTTGGAAAATCAAGCATTCCAATTAATGGCTAAGAACCAAGCCTTGTCTGACATGTCAAAGAAAATTAGAGAACTGGAACAACAACTCTCTTCAAAGACATCAGCGTTGGCGACTAATGAACTTTTCATCCAAAGTCTTCACGAGAAGCTTGAAAGGTTGACATTTCAATTTCACAAACAGCCCAGGGAGTTCTGGATGGCTGGATACAACGAAGCTCTATTCCATTTAGATGATCGTATCCAGAATGCCAATAATGAGGGCTACAAGCAAGGTTGGCTGAATGCCTTGGGCGTGCTGAAGCTCGAACAAGGACACTACATGTGGGACTATTATGATCCTGGGGTACTAGACTTGCCTATGCCACCTTATAAATTGGACATGGAATGGATCCCAACTCGTGCCATTCCTCGGAGCTTAATTGCAAAATACCTCGGTGACTAAAATCTTCATTCTCAGATCGAGATATCTCGTCCCGAGCATCTACTGGACACACCTTCAATAATGAACGTCAGAATGCTTTGAGATATTAACTTCATTAATTCTCCCCTTTGCCTGGAAGATCCTCCTGCTGGCGAGGAGCCTATATCGAAAGCTGAAGGAAAAAAGCCAATAGAATAGGAAATTCTGATGTAATAATTAGTACACAATTTAATATCAATGTAATAAATTTGTGTAATTCATTTTGACTTTAATGAAAGAATTTCATTTTTGTTTGCAAATTTGTATTGCTGTTGTCTTGTATTTGTCAAGCACTTTATATTTGTGCTTGTATAACAATATTGTGTGGTTCATCGACCAACTTAATAATATTGCTCGATCACTTAATAATAAAGTAATGAGTATAAAAATGTTGAAAATTTTTCCAACCAACCAAGGTTGTTCCAACCAACCAAGGTTATTTAATTGTGCTCGTCGACCAATTATAGTTAGTGAGTTTTTATCCCCGACCAGCTATACTTGGTACTGTTTAAAATATTTTCTCCTCGTCGACCAACTACAGTTAGTGGATTTTGTCTCCGACCAACCATACTTGATTCAGTTTGGAATATTTTGTTCTTCGAGGAACTTTTATGTAATAAACTTACCTCCCGACCAACATAAGTTGGCATTTGAGAGCAGATCTTGTTTCCTAACCAAACACGTTGGCATTTTTAGGAATGTTGATGTTGTTCTCGCCCTTTTACCAACCGGAGTTGGTCTGAGTTCGAACTATCATGTCCACTTGCCATTTTACCAAAATTGGTCTGAGCCAGTGTTAGCCTCCTAACCAAAGGAGTATGGTTTGTCCTTACTCTTTTACCAACCGGAGTTGGTCTGAGTTCGAACTAACGTGTTCTTTCCCTTTTACCAATCAGAATTGGTGTGAGTTAGAACTATCATGTCCACTCGCCCTTTTACCAACCGGAGTTGGTCTGAGCTAGTGTACGCCTCCTAACCAAAGGAGTACGGTTTGTTCTCGCTCTTTTACCAACCAGAGTTGGTCTGAGTTCGAACTATCGTGTTCTCGCCCTTTTACCAATCGGAGTTGGTCTGAGCTTGAACTATCGTGTTGTTTTTACTGCCGAGCAGCGTAGTGTTACACACACTAGTATTCCCCGAAAAACTTTCAATAAAAGGAGAGAAGATGGCGAAATATCGTCGTTTTATTCATATTGATGGAACTGCTTTACATTTTACATCACTGATAATACTTGCGTAGGTGTTCCGCATTCCATGCATTCTTAAATTCCTCTCCTTCTAGAGTCGCTATTCGGTAAGTTCCTGGTCGGACAATTTCTGTAACTCGGTAAGGTCCATGCCAGTTTGCTTCCAACTTATTGTGCTTCTGAATGACCTTCTTTAGCACATAATCTCCTTCTTTTAAGTCGCATTTCTTCACCCTCTTGTTGTAGAACAGGGTTGTTCGCTGTTGATAAGCAGCATTCCTAATGGCTGCCTCTTCTCTAACTTCCTCGAGCATGTCCAAATCTAATCTCCTCATCAAGTCGCTGACTGGGGAATTTAAATTCAGCACTCTGTGTGTTGGAAGACCCAACTCGGCAGGTATTACGGCCTCACTTCCAAATGCCAGCATATATGGTGATTCTCCAGTTGCTGCTCGGGGAGTTGTTCGGTAAGCCCACAATACTGACTGTAGCTCATTAATCCAATTAGCTTTAGCCTCACTTAGCCTCTTCTTCAAATCATTAGTAATGTTCTGTTCGTCACTTCAGTCTGCCCATTGCTTTGAGGATGGCCTGGTGCTGAATGAACCTTCAAAATATTTGACTGATGACAATAGGCGGCAAACTCCTCGTTATCAAATTTGTGTTCCATAGTCTGTGATGAAGGCATGAGGGAGACCATATCGGCAGATGATGTTCTTCCAAACGAATTGGTACACCTTCTCGTATGTCATATCAATCAGAGGCTCAGCTTCTACCCACTTAGTAAAATAATCCACTGCGACGACGAGGTACTTGAATCTTCCTCGGGTCGTTGGCAGTGGTCCAATCAAATCCATTACCCACATGGCAAATGGCCAAGGGGAAGTTATGGGTGTCAACAATGCTTGTGGAGTTCGTCGGATGGAGGAAAAACGTTGGCATTTATCACATCTCTTAGCATAGGCTATACAATCAGCCCTCATCGTTGGCCAGTAGTATCCCTGCGTCATCACCCTTTGCAAAAGTGTCCGACCTGCTACATGGGCTCCACATGACCCTTCATGGATCTCTTCAATCAATTCTTTCACCTCGGAGGGATGTACACATCTTTGCAAACCTGCCATAATTCCCCGCCTATACAAAACACCATTAGTCAGTACATACCGAGCAGCTTTAAACTTCAATTTCTTGGCAGCGAGCTTATCCTCCGGTAATTCTCCTTCCTCAACATATGCCCTGATGGGATCCATCCAAGATGGTCCTAAATCAAGAGTAATAATATTCATCGTCAGGTCTTCATCTGTGCTTCGACTTTCTAACACCTCAATTGGTATCATTCTTCCCAGCTCGGTACGAGTAGCTGATGTTAGTCGGGCCAGTGCGTCTGCTTGTGCATTCTCCATTCTTGGTATTCTGATCAACTGAATGGCATCAAATTCTGCCAACAACTCCATCGCCTTTGTATGATACTTGACCATTAATTCTCCTTTAACTGCATATGTTCCCATCATCTGATTCACAATTAATTGAGAATCACTGAATACCATCACTTGTTGCGCTTCCATAATCTTTGCTAAATTAAGACCTGCTATCAAGGCTTCATACTCAGCCTCATTATTGGAGGCTTTGAATTGGAATCGCAGGGCATATTCCATGTCAATCTCGTCTGGGGTGTTCAAAACAATCCCTGCTCCACAACCTGTTGTGCAAGATGACCCATCTACATATAATCTCCATGTAGGTAACTCGTCTTCAAATTTCTTATCTGACAGAGTTCCTCGGTGAAATATTTATTGTTTCCTTTCATCTTCCCCTGATATTTCTCGTTCCTCGTCGATCATCTCTTCTCGCCCTTTTACCAACCGGAGTTGGTCTGAGCTCGAATTTGATGACCCTTTTACATCCACAAGCCCTTTTACCAACCGGAGTTGGTCTGAGCTTATGTCTGTTGATCCTGTAACATCCACATGTTGATCAGCGAGCAACCTTTGTTCCTCGGGGGTATCAGGATATGTAAATTCTGCTATAAAGTCTGCTACCCTTTTAGTGATGATCTGGGTTCATACACAATATCATATTCACCGAGCTCTATTGCCCAATACATCAGTCTCCCTGATTTTTCTGGCTTATGAAGAGCCTGTCTCAATGGCATGTCGGTATACACGACGATGGTATGGGCCTGAAAATATGGCATCATTCTTCTACTTGCCTCAATTAATGCCAATGCCAATTTTTCCAGCTTTGGGTACCTGATCTCTGCACCTCGAAAAGCCTTTCTTGTGTAATAAATTGGCTTCTGGACTCCGTTCTCCATTCTGATCAATGCCGAGCTGACTGCATTCTCCGATACTGCCAGGTACAAGTATAACTTTTCTCCCATTACTGGCCTAGACAACAGTGGAGGTGCTCCGAGATATTTCTTCAAGTCTTGAAAGGCTTTTTCACATTCATCATTCCACTCGAAAGTTTTTCGAAGTGTTTTGAAGAATGGGAGGCATCTATCAGTTGCTCGGGATACAAATCTGTTGAGCGCTGCAACTCGTCCTGTAAGACTCTGCACCTCTTTCTTCGTCGTTGGAGATCGCAACCCTAAAAGAGCTTTGATCTTTTCTGGATTCGCCTCAATGCCTCGCTAGTTGACGATGTACCCGAGGAACATTCCTTCTCGTACTCCAAAGGTGCACTTCGTCGGGTTGAGCTTCATTTGGTATTTATCCAGTTGATCAAAGGTCTGACCTAAGTCAACTAGATGATCAGCAGCTTTCTTGCTCTTTGTCAGCATATCATCGACATAGACTTCCATATTGCAACTGATTTGTTTGGCAAAAACCTTATTCATCAGCCGCTGGTATGTCGCTCCTGCATTTTTTAAACCAAAAGGCATAACATTATAACAATAATTTCCCCTAGGGGTAATAAAAGAAGTATTTTCCCTGTCTTCAGGTTTCATTTTGATCTGATTGTAGCCAGAGTAAGCATCCATGAAGCTGAGCAGCTCATCTCCCGAGGTAGCATCCACTAGTTGATCAATTCTGGGCAATGGAAAATGATATTTTGGGCATGCCTTGTTGAGATCAGTGAAATCAACACACATTCTCCATTTATTATTTTTCTTCTTTACCATCACCACATTTGCTAACCAGTCCGGATATTTCACATCTTCAATGAATCGAGCTTTCTGGAGCTTCTCGACCTCCTCTTGTATGGCTTGATTCTTCTCGGGACTAAACACTCTTCTTCTCTGCTTTACGGGCTTGATCTCCTTATTCGCATTGAGCTCATGACATAAGAAGTTGGGATCTATTCCTGGCATGTCTTCATGACTCCATGCAAAAGTTTTCTTTCTGTTTCTCAAGAAAGTTATCAACTCCTGTTTTATTGAAGCATCCAATGTCGAACCTATCTGGGTTATTCGTTCAGTGTGCTCGTCGTCCAGAATAACATTTTCTGTAGATTCCACCACCTGTCCTTTTACAAGTTGGGATTCATCTCTGGGATCCAGTGTTTCAATTTTTGTACCTTCATCCACCTGGTAGGTAGTAGTCTTTTTTCTTGACTCTTCAAGCTCCTCTTGCTCGGCAGATGAATAATAGCATTCCCGAGCTACTTTTTGATCACCTTTCACAACTCCTTCTCCAAAATTTGTTGGGAATTTTAAGCACTGATGTACTGTAGATGGGACTGCTTCGAACTTCTTCAAACCAACTCTTCCCATGATAATGTTGTAAGCTGATTGCACATTCTTATCCATCACAAAGAAGCGTATTCTTTCTATTCGACAAGCAGGCCAAGTTCCAATGAATATATCCAACTTGATCGTCCCAAGTGGAAAAACTTTCTCGCCAGCAAAACCCAGGAGAGGTCTGTGATAAGGTTCCAATTGAGATAATTTTAAATTTAAACTGTCAAAGCATGAGTAGAACATGATGTCTGCCGAACTACCATTATCTACCAGAACCCTTGAAATCACTAATTCTTTCATCCTCATTTTGATCACCAAAGGGTCGTCGTGAGGGTAAAGAACACCTGCAAGGTCGTTTTTTGAAAAACCAATGACCAACTTCTCTTTGTTTACCTTCCTCGGGCGATCCTCTTCAGCCAAATTTATCCGTTGAATGTATGAGCAAGCCTGAGCCTCACCGAGGTAAGCTTTTCTTTCTGCAATAAGATCTCCTCCTCTTGCATCTCCGCCTGTAATAACATTACAATCAAATGTTCCGAAACGTATTGAAAATACCTCGCGTTCTGGTTGCCTTGGCCTTTTGGGAAGATTGAGGTCATCCTCTGTATCATCTTCATGATCCCTCTTCTTCTTCTCCTCTGCTCGACGAGGAGATCTAGACCTCTCTCTAGTTCGGTCATTATTTCTTCTTTCACCTCCCCGATCAACATACTTTGCTAGTTTCCCTCTTCGGATGAGTGTTTCAATCTCGTTCTGAAGAGCTATGCAATTTTTGGTCATATGGCCATGATCCTTATGGAACTCGCAATATTTCTCCCTATTCCTCGTGTCAGGGTCTGATGCCAGTTTCTTTGGCCACTTTACTTCCTCGTTATTCTTGATTTCTTCCAAGACATGATTAATACCCATTTTCAAAGGAGTATAATTATCAAATTTCTTCAGGACATCCCATGACGATTTATTATTCTTGGGATGCTTGTCACCGCCATTGCCCTTATGCTCTTTCTTCTTGGATTTGTCGTCTTCCACCTTAGTTTTTTTATCCATATTCTTCTTCGCAGCCATACCCTCCTCGGCATTCATGATTTTGGCCGCTTTTGCCATCAACTCTGATATAGTTGTAGGTGGATCTTTGGCCAAAGTGTAATACAACTTGTTAGGCAACAACCCACTCATCAAGGTGGTGATTGCTGTCTTTTCTTCATAATCTATGACTTCCAGCTTCTCGTTATTGAGACGAGTTATGTAATCTCTAGTACTCTCACCAGATTTTTGTCTAACACTTAACAAGTGCGCTACTCTTTTTACTGGCTTTGCTCCAAAACAGAAATTGCCGATGAACAACTCGGCCAACTGAAAGAAAGTTGAAATCTTACCCCGAGGAAGATTGTTGTACCATATCTGGGCAGATCCAGTAAGAGATCCTGAGAATGCTCTGCATCTCATCTCGTCGGGGACAGCATAGATGTCGGCAGCAGCTTGATATTGCTCTATGTGAAGAACAGGATCTGTCTTTCCATCATATTTGGGGGTCACCACAGGTGCTTTGAATTTCGACGGTGTAGGAAAATCCACAATAGCCTGTACAAAAGGTGTCCCTTGAACGAAAGTTCGTTGTAGGGGGTTCTTTGCCTTAGCCATTTCTCCCAATCTATCCTCCAACCTCTGAATGGAACCCTTCCACGCATCATTTCCTTCCTCGGGCCTATTGGTTCGAGCAATCGACTGTTCTGAAGTGCCCTCCTGGGATTTATCTGTGGTCGAGATGCAGCTTTGGCAATCAATGCTGTGGTCAAGATGCAGCTCGGACCGCCTTAGTTGCTCGTTGTTCAAGAGTTCCTCGGAGTGTTGGTGTTCCTCGGAGTGAGTATGACTTGGTCGGGGAAATAGACTTCCTCGTTGCTATTGTGCCACGTAGATCGACACGTGTCTTCTTATTATTCATCTATATCAGCATACTAATTTTGGTATCAACAGTTGGTAAAACCATCGTTAATTCTCTAGCTAGACGTAGTGAAGAAACTTCTGAAAAGACTAGAAAAGAGAATAAGAATTTTAAAGAAGAAATCCTTAATCAGATAAAAAGACAAAAAGATTATTCAGACTTCTTAGAAAGAATTGAAAAAAGACTTAACAAAAACAGGTAACCACTTGTAAGTTTAGAGAATCCCCTTCTATAGAAACTAGAGAAGGAAAGACCTTAGGTAGACGAGTCATAAATGACGGATTAGATAAGACTAGTAAGATAGTTAGCTCTATCCCAAATATAGGACAGAGTAACCATATGCTCCAAAGACTTGAGGATTCATCCTCTAATGTTAGGTCATGGTGGAAAGAAAGAAATTTCACCAACCCCCTCCAATGGAAAGAATGGGGTGAAGTGGACTGGAAGATTGTTGAAGATTCCATTCATAATGGACAACTTCCAGTCGTTAGATACATAGACTTGTTCAAAGAAGGTGTCACTCCTAAGACCCCCAATTATAACATGACTTACCATTGTAGAAATCATGTGTTAGACAAATCCTATACTGAGCTCCAAGTATTTGACTCAGAATGGCTTAGATCTATAGGAACTGATAGGATGTTCCAATTCCTAACCTTTGGACTCTTTCAATCAAGAATCCAAGGATTACATAGACCTCAGAATAATATTAACATATTATGTTATTTAGTAGACAAAAGATGGAAAGATTTTGAGAAAAGCCTTATTGGGATAGCCCAATTAGAAATGTCAGACAACATTGGATACTTTAATGTCATTTCGGCATTTACAGTAACCGTAGACACAACCAAATATTTTAAGTTAATCTTATATGCTAGTGGCTATGAAGACTATATAATCCCAGACGCTAATATAAATATAGAATTCCAAAGCTATGTGAAGTTCTCCCAATTTTCTTATGAAGGAATGCAATCGGGAATTCCTTGCGGTAGACTTAATGAAGAAATCTTAGTTAGAACCAATGTGTCAGACTATAATCATACTTACAGTATTAGGAATACTGGACCTATGAGAGAAAAATCCAAGACCCTCTGGCAATTGCCAGAATTTCAAGAAACTAAGACTATACAAAATAAACCTTTGTTTATTAATCAAGACGACGTCATTGGAAATGTTACCATCCAATTTGGTCCTCCTAAGATTGTCAATAAGAATATCCAGACCGAAGAAATTAGATTTAGGAATATGGGAGAAGTCATAATAAATGATCCTTCAGAAGGAGAATGTAGTAGTAAGACTAGTGCTAGTTTACTAAGACAAGCCCTTGTAATTAGACCTAGAAGATCATTTGAACAAAAAGACTTAATTAAAGAAAAAGCTAGGATCCAAAACTTTGGACATGAACCCTCAGAATTGGATATGAAGACATTTAAAGATAACCTTAAGAAAAGTCATTCTGTTAGATTTCAAGAAAGAGAAAGATTTAAAATGATAGCCCAAGACCGCATATTAAAATTAAAAGAATCTAAGAACACTAAAGAACTTCTTAGAAACTTAAGACTAATAGAAGAAGGAGAACAAAGATTAATGCCAGCTACACAAGTAGAACCTAGTAAACAAGAGATAGGAAGTAGTAGTAGGCTAGAAGATGCTCCTAGACTTTTTAGTAAACCAATAGGAATAAATATTCCTATATACTCGAGCACCGTAGTAAAGACTAAACCTGATTATATAAAAGACTTCCCAACAAGTGACAAGAGTTTCACTCCTGTTAAGACTATGGAAAGCCAAGCCATAAATCCAGTAGGTATATACCTTAACTTAAACAATGTTCAAGATAGGAAAAAATCCTTAGACGAATGGCGAAACCAGATGAACATGTGTTTTGCATCTAATGAACAATGGGATGAAAATTCATGTAAGCAGTACGCTGAGCAATCCATTAGAGGTATTGCAAAAGATTACTTAGACAGTTTAAGAAAGGCTACAGACGAAGACTCCTTAGCTAAGGTGGAGAAGATGAAAGAAAACTCAGAATAAAGATCAATTGAAGAATATATTCAATTGTTTACATCAAAATTCATTGGAGCTGGACATCTAGCTCAGATCAATGAACAAGACCTAGCAAAATCTAAGTTAGCCCTCCTTAGCATTTGCAAATTAGATAAGATAAATGAATATAACAATAATTACGAACAACTATATTACCAAATTAAAGAATTTGGAGAGACCTTAAAAGATGAATACTTTAGAAAGATACCAGCCATTGAACAAATCCTAATTAATGAATATAGGAATTGGCCAGGTGTAGCTGGAGTTAAGAATAACTCCCTTGGTGAAAGAATCAATTTCGCTAAAGACTATATCATATCTAAAAGACGTGATATAACTCAAGGAAAGTTAATAGAAGAAACTTTCAAGCAGATCCCTCCGATCAAAGACGAAAGAGACATCGCTCCAATCCAATGGGGATGTGGAAGTGAATCTAAGAAATTCAAAAAAAAATTAGAATGGAAACATAGGAAGTTTAAGACTAGACCTTTAGGATTGCCAAAGAAGTATAAATTTTAACAATCTACTACCTTTAGGGAAAAGAATCCTAAGACTAAGAAAAATAGATTTAACCAAAGAAGATACTTTAAGAAGAATACTAGTAAGCATAAGAAGGTTCCTAATTATAGGAAAGAAAAAGATATAGCTCAATCTAAGACTGTCACCAAAGAATGTTGGACTTGCGGCAAAGAAGGAAACTTTGCTAAAGACTGTCCTAATAAGAAAGATAAAGAAAGTATTAAGATTATTAATACAATATTAGACTATGCAGATCAAGAAGAATTATATATCTTATATGCTATAGAAATATCAGACATAGAAGATGATGATAATACTAGTATCTATAGTGTATACACAAACAGTGATTCTGAAGACTATAGTGATACTGATGAGTATGAAGACTCTCAGGATACCCTAGACTTATATATGATGCAGACTGATCAAGGCGATCTAGATGATGAATATATAGACTTTGAAAAAGCTTGGTATAAGTGTATATTAAGCCCCTTTTTAAAGAAAAGATGGACAGTTAGTAATCCTGAATTACTAACCTATATACCTAGATGCTATTTTAATGAAAGACATTATTGTACATTTGAAATGAAACGTAGCAAGAAAGACTTTAGATGTGTAGAATGCTTTGAGGTTATACAGACAGAGTTATTTATGGTTTGTATTGCTTGTCAATTACACTACCATGAAGACTGTTGGAGAACTAGATTTAGAGCAATTTATATTAGCCATCATGATGCTCAAATAGACTCAGATATTAAAACATATTATCAAGACATTGATAAAAATATAGCCAAAAGATTGCAAGAAAATGAAGACTTCAAGGGGAAAGGAATTTCCTATGATTTAGAAGAATACCATTATGATAATAGTTCATAAGACCAAATACCCTTAGATTTTATAGATAAACCTCAGAAAGGAATATCTATTTTAGAAAAGAACAATTTAGGAATTTCTACTAAACCACATGCTTATTTTGTAGAATTATTTATTCAACATAAAGACTATCCTAAAAGACTTTCCGTTTTTTATAGATACAGGGTGCTATCAGAGTATTTGCAAGGCTAATGCCTTCCCTGAAGACTATTTTTAAGAAAGTACTCAAGAAATTTATGGTAAAGTGGATAATGGAGATCCATTTACCTTATATTTCCAGACTATTCCTATTTATTTTAAATTAGAAAATCAGACCAACAAAATCGTTAATCATCGGTTTTGGATGATGGACCCTCGTCCTAGTTTCACAGGAAACATTATTTTAGGACAAGACTTTATTAGTAAATATCATCCTTATACTCAGTATAATGATATGATATTAATTAGTGATCAATAGGAATTTAATATTAAAGCCCCTCTAATTGATCATAAGACTGTCTTTGACCTTATGCAGGTCAAACCAAATTATAGACCCCTTAAACATCAGAGTTCTTCAGCTGAGCATGGTTGACCCCAGACCTACAACCCAACAAGAAGCCTTAGATATCACTAAACCCTTACAAAAAGAGTGTAAGTGTCCAGACCAAAAGTGTTATAAGCAAATAGCGCTTATACAACAAGACATTTTAGATCAAGCCCAGCAGACCTTATTATAGGTCCAAGCTATATCCAAACAGAAGAAAATGGATATAGAAGTAGAAAAGGAAAAGATTAGGCAACTAGCAGAGCCTACTTTAGGAGAAAATCCCATCGCTAAGTGGGATAAAGACCAAAGCTATTGTGAAATTATCCCTATTAACCCAGACGCCACTATTAATGGTGGAACCTATAAGAAAGGATACTCACAAGAAGATAGGAAAGAATTTAAGAAAGACATAGATGAAATGCTTAAGTTAGGCATTATTAGAGAAAGTAAAAGTAGACATAATAGCTTAGCCTTCTATGTTCAAAATGAATCTGAATGTAAAAGAGGAAAAAGACGAATGGTTATAGATTATAGACAATTAAATAAGAATTGTGAATTTGATTCTTATAAGATACCAGACCAGAATAATTTGATTAATTTAATTGAAGACATAATTATATTCAGTAAGTTTGATTGCAAATCAGGCTTCTGGCAAATTAAGATGCATCCAAACAGTATTACTTGGACAGCCTTTAGTGTGCCCCAAGGAAAATACGAATGGCTAGTCATGCCATTTGGATACTTGAATGCTCCTCAAGTTTTCCAAAGAAGAATGGATAATATATTTAGACCTTATTCAGAATTTTATCTTGTTTACATAGATAATATTCTTGTAGCAAGTAAGACTAAGATAGAGCATGTAGACCATCTTAAAAAGATTATTTTAGAATTAGATAAACATGGTATTGTTATTTCTGAAAGGAAAATTCAATTATTTCAGACTGAAATAGACTTTGTGGGAATGCACATTAATAAAGGAAAATTATCCTTGACAGAACACATAACTAAGAAGATTCTTGAGTTTCCAGATCAACTCAAAGATAGAAAATAATTACAATCATTTTTAGGATTGCTTAATTGTGCTACAGACTTTATTAAAGACCTTGCTTCAAAAAGACAAAGCTTAACATCCAAATTAAAAGGAACAGACAAAACCAATCCATTTTATTGGACTAAAGATGATTTTGAAGTCATAAGACAAATTAAAGATGCAGTCAAGAATATTCCTTTACTTGAACTGCCTAATGCAGAAGACGAGTTTATAGTAGAAACAGATGCCTCTGATAAACAATGGGGAGCAGTATACTTTGCCATTGATCATCAGACAAAAAAGAAGAAACTTTGTAGACATAGTTCTGGAACCTTTACAGACCCAGAAACAAGATACACTGCCCATGAAAAAGAAGTTTTAGCCATAGTAAGGGTAATAGAAAAATATATGTTGTTTCTTAGACCTAAATATTTTACTATTTATACTGACTCGTCTTATGCAGTAAAATTCAGGGATTTAGACTTGTCCAAATCAAGGACTAATAGACTAATTAGATGGCAACAATTTCTTAATGGTTATGGCTTCTCTGATATACATATTAAGGGAAGTAAAAATACCATTCCAGACATTATATCAAGAGAGCCAATGTTTGCTAACACTAATATTATTTCATGTTTTATGTTGCAAACAGAAGACCTGGAAGACATGAGTTCCTCTGGAACGAATAGACTGAACAGGGAAGACGTTGCAGACTATCTTAAAAGCATAAGACCAAATGCTGGTGTAACGCAAAGACCGACTCATATTCAAGACTCTCAAGAAAGACCAATCCTAGAAAACTTTGATGATATATTAGTTCCTCCTGGAAAATCTAGACAAGAGATTATTTCTCAAAATAAACTCATTGGGAAGATGTATTTTCCCCAGTATAGACCCGATCAAAGATACCCAAACCTGATCAAATTTTGACGAGAATTTTCAGAAGACGAAAATACCCTTATAGATGCCATATGGTGGAACGTAAAGAATAGACTTTGGATCGAGTTCAAACAAAATTTGGTAGCTATTGCCAGATTTATGAGGACTCAAAGACTTGCAGTTACCCAACTCAGTGATACTGCTATACCTAGACTTCAGACTCAAACCTATGCTCAGACTCTTGGAGAATCCTCCAAAGATAGACCCACTGATAATTTTTGTTATCAGAAAAAGACCTTTAAGACTAAGATTGTTATGCCATTTGGTCATAATAATCTTTCATTAACAGAAGACTATAAGAAAGAATCTAATAGCATTAATGAACATTTCAATATGTTATTATCTGAGACTAATGGAGACGCCTTAATAATGAAAGGTTTCTTCAAAGACGTTCCAAAGATTTATCTTGCTGGGAAAGCAGAAATTGCCCAGATAACCTTAGCAAACTATGGGTTCATCGGACTCATCCAAATTGAGACTATAGAAGACTCTGTTGCTCTTGGAAAAATAGTCCATGAGTATGTTAAAAAGGTAGAAGATTTCCTTCCTTTATTTGCTAGAATCTATCAGATTGCTCCAAGTTCTTGCGGAGGAATGAGAGTGGAAGGATTTAGACTTGTTAGATTTTCTAACTATACATTTGAAGATGTTGAGATCCTATCAGAAGACGAGATTAAAGATTTAATTATTGATAAGTCCAAGCTCGAGATTGCTCAAGCCATGGAGACAATTGAAATCATGGAGTTACAGGAGAAGACATGTGGTACACTGCCTACCACAAAGAAGACCTGATAATCCAAGCTGATGAGCCATTCAATGGAAGGCTCAAGAAAGAATCCAAAGAAATGGTAAAGATAGCTTTGCCAGCCAGCCTTAAAACGGTAGGCCTTACTGATGAATTTTTCAATAATACCCTCCCAAACCAGGACAAGGCAGAAGAAGACACAGACACGACAAAAAGGGCCCCTCAGTGGTGGATGAATTATTAAAGACGGAAGAATCGTTTGCCTAGAGCATGCTTTCCATAAAGCAAAAAGGATGTCTGCCCCACATAGGCCACCAGACTGATGAAAAAGACAAAGACTTTGTTTGATGCTCTTGCATTATTACAAAACGATAAGACCCATGATGAAGACTTGGCACGCCTTTCTTTTCATAAAGAAAGAGGTACCCCCAAATTATCAAAAGACGATAAAAGCTTGTAGACCCAGCTGATAAAGATTCTGAAGATAATGTTGCTTTAATCATTTTCTTTCAACCGAATTGCTTTTGGTAGCTGGTTACCCGTCATATTGTAAGTGCCCTTGTGCTATAAAAGGGAGCGTCCATTTGTGTTTTAGATATAAGGAGTTAGAGAGTGAGAGATTGTTAGACTTTTAGAGAGTATGCTTCTAGAGAGTAATATGTATATGAGTGAGTAAACCTCTCATAGTTAGGGGAGAGGAGAGAGTTGTATTTACTTATGCTATGCAATAAAAGTGTTTTCTTTTCCAGAAATCTCTTATGCTAAGTTGTTACTATTTTCCAAATTGTCTCCAACTTTTGGTTCATAGAGGACTATTGTGTGGAACCTCTGGTGTAGCACACAAGGTGTTATACTGGTGAACCGCCGTCAGATGCCGATTAGCCGTGAGCCGTTAGCCAGGTGGGCGTTAGGCGTGAAGGCGTACAGGCAGGAAACGGGTCAACCGCCAAAGTAGTGGATTGACGTGCGACACATAAAGAGAGAGTTGTAGGAGATCGAGACCGGAGAAGAATAGTAGCAAGGCTGAAGAGACAAAGGGAAGAAGATAAAGATATTGCAGACCAGAAGGAAGGTACAACTCGAACCAAACCCTTAACTATTTTTACATATTATTTCTTTAAAAAGATTTTTATATGAGCTTACAAATCACTAAAGACTTTTTAGAATTTGTTAATCAAACAAGCTTAGACTTAAATAGAGAAATTCAAGACTGGACTCTTACAGACCCTAAAGATAAAGAAATTATAGAAACTGCTTTAGTATATGCAGGTGGTACTTTTAAATACATAGACCAGATCATTGAGTGGTTAGGAAGAGAAGTACCTAGAATAGAAATAATTAGAACAGGGATCCGAGATCTCTTTAGACAAAAAATAAGAACTGAAGATTTTGCAGAAGAACTATCAAGACCGGAAAAATATCAAGAATACACTAGAATACTTGAAGACAGTATAGACGTATTAAAATTTGTTAGACGTAAAATGTTAGCTGAAACAAAAGCTACTTTAATTAGAGCCGGAGGAATCCGTCCTCTCCTTAAAAACGTAGAGACAGCTGCCCTTAGAACATACCGAAGATTTTTGTCACCTTATGGTGATAATAATTTAGACAAATTTATAGATAACGATATAATTGATACTATTAATCAAATATATAAAGAAATTAGACAAATAAACCCACGATACCGTATAAGGTATTTAAGACTAGAATATTTTCCATCAAAACCTCTTCCAAATTCTAGACTTCCTGAAGAAATTATTTATATAGATAATCCTCGCTATTCAGAACTTCAGTACGATAGTGACGGAAGAAGCTTGAGAAGTAGCAGTAGCCCTGAAACTTCCACACTTAGACTTCCAAATTAATTAAGCGTTAAAATAAGCTTAAAAGACCTTAGAAATCATTGGGGTAAAAATTGATATTCCCCAAAACTTAGAAGAAGTTAAAAGACATCGCGGTCCCAAAAGGTGGTCCTAAAAAGACAAAATGGTCCCTAGATAATTCTTGGACGGTAGCGGTCCGTAAACTAGGTCCGTATACGATCCAGCCTCATATATATATATATATATATATGAGTCAGACTCATGTGCACACTAAGTTTGCACATCATTTTTTTAAAATAAAAAAAAAAATTGAGTTGATTTTTTTTGTGTGATATTTAAACATTTCAACGGACCCATGTAAAAAAAATCAACTCAAAAAAACGTTTTTTACTATTTTTAAAATTTCGGTCAAACTTTCATTATCCATATCACATAAAAAAATCAACTCAAAAATACTTTTTTAATGCTTTAAAAAAATTTGTGTGCGCCAGCACCATACAAACTTAGTGTGCACATGACCCTGCCTTATATATATATATATATCAGTGTTCTAAAAAATGGGCCTAGGCACGGGGCCTTTTAGATAAGCCAAGTTTTGGGCTAGACGTGGTCAACGATCGTTAACGTTTTTTTGGGGTAAGGTGCAAAACAATGGACGATTTTTAATGGTAAGGCGTGAAAAATTGCAAGTTTTTTTAATATTTTTAAAAAATAGTATTTTAATTTACGAATATTCAGACATATTTTTAATGTTTGTACCATTTTAGTATTTTTATTAGCTTTGTCATAGTTAAAAAATATTTAAATATATTTAAAAAGGCCTAAACGCCTTTGTAGGCTTCTATGGCGTAACGCTTGACCTCCACGCCTTGGTCACACCCCTCGTTTTTTAAAACATTAATATATATATATATATATATATATATATATATATATATATATATATATATATATATATAGCTCTATTAGGCTTGACGCCGGGGAGAAATACCTCCGCCTTAAGTCTTTTATGCCTTATTCTTGTTAAAAAGGTTAAGGCGTATTTTTTTTAAAAAAAACGCTTTAGTGAAACTATATCGCATTTTAAAGATTTTTTTTTAACCGGACCAATATTTCATTCAAAACAATCATAAGACAAATGACATCCCGAACCTCTCTGCCTCTAAAAAAAATGCACGATCTTTTTTTCTTAGTGTTTAAAAAAATAGTATTTTAGTTTGCATATATTCATGCATATTTTAAGGTACGTACCAATTTAGTATTTTTAACAACCTTGTTATAGTTAAAAATGTTAAAATATATTTAAAAATGTCTAAACGCCTTTTTACGCATTTTTACGCGTAAGACCCGCCTAGGCTTCTAAGGCTTGGTCTCGACGCCTCAGTCACCCCCCGCGTTCTTTAGAACCTTGATATATATATATATACAATTCTTTATACAATTCGGACTTAGCCACATGTAGCTCAAGCGCAACCCGAATTACAATTTGAATTTGAAAGTTTGACAAAAGCTCACTTAAAGATCGAAGCATATTAATTGGGTCGAATGGGCAGACTTCGTGCTCGCCCAACCCAATTAACAAACCTAAATAGCGCCGATTTTCGATCGGTTTAGTCAATAAATGGAGCATACCAGTACCAAACCAAGTTTGAAATTATGAAACCAAAATTACCAGTTTTACGAGCCAGTACACCAGCCCATAAACTAAAACAAACTTTGCGGTACATCAGTAAAATCGATTTTTTGCGGTAAAATCAGTTTTTCAAAAAATGCGATAGATTTCAATAAATTTCTCTTTACGGTAAATTTGGTACTAGCCGGTTTATAATAGTGATTTTTTTTACCACTTACCTAAACCTTTTTATAAGCATATTTAAAATAAATAAACCTACATAATTCTGTCGTCTCCATAGCTATATATAAACATTAAACTCCAAAATAAACATCACAAATTTTAATTCGAGTTACACTATTGTCCAAATAACTCGAATAAATATCAACCCGAGTCGTCATATTAAATAACAAGCCAAAATAAAAAAATGTTTCACATTCTTTGTTTCTTGCACTCCCCACTTCTTCATCTACAAAAGAAAATATGAATATCAACATATTGCCAAAAAAATAAAAATTAGTCGAAACTTACAAAAATATCATGTGCATAAAAAAATTTACAAAAAAAAGTATAGATTGACCAACTTGCACCCATTCAAACCTTAAAGTTGCCTAACAAATTTCACCTATTCAAAACAGAATGTAGGTCATTGCCTAACAACTTGCACCTATCCATAAGGATCTTAAAGCGCATGAGGTAAATTGTTATACTTTAAGAGGCCAATTATGCACCTTGATCAGTGATGTTTTCAAGAGTTAAAGTACAAGAGGTAAATTCCAAGAATTTGGCTAGTGATGTTCTAAGAGTTAGGACCAGTGATGCTCCAAGAATTTGGACAGTGATGTTCCAAGAGGTGAACACTGGTTCCAAGACTTTGGGCAGTGTATCTGTGTGTGTGTTGCAAAGAAAGATCTGATAAACTAACAAAACAATCCTAATATTTTATGATTATAAAACAAGTCTCACTTTTAAGTTATCCAATAAAAAAAAAGCAAAAAATGCTTTAAAGAGAAATCTGATAAACTAATAAAACAATCCTAATATTTGGTGATTATAAAACATGTCTCACTTTTAAGTTATCTAAACAAAATATAACAAAAGTGCTTTGCGGGCCTACCATTGTTGGAGATCTTAAGCACATAAAGACGTGAAATATTAGTCTGCCTCAAGAAACAAGGGGAAAATCAAATAAAGAAAGACAAAAAGTAGTGATGAAAATTTGCAAAGAGGTAAGCATAATGAGAAATTATGAGATGTGTTGAAGATTAGGATTTGGTTTGAGTTAGGCCTCTTGCAAATTAGTTATCAGTTATCGTCATTACCCCGATAATGTTATCATGATAGAATGAGTTTTTTCAGGAGTTAAAGTGAAATAGAGAAGTAATTCATATTAGAAAATCCGTGAATACCTGATTTATCTCAATTTAGTTGAATCTTCATGTTAGCAAACTCATTAATAACACCTACAAAAAAAAAATAGAAAAGTAATTCATATTTTTTTATATTAATGAAGCAAATGAAAACAATTATATATATGAAGTGAATCATTACAATTTAGAATACAAACTTACATTCCTCAATCTCCTCAAGCGTCTCATATGAATCTTCAATATTAATGTTTAGAGAACTTTTTAGCCAATCTTGAGCACAAACTAAACACTCCACAGTTCTTGGTGTCAAAGAGCTTCGAAATTGATTAAGTACTCTTTTACTTGTACTATGTGTACAATCGAAAGTGACCAATGTTAAATGAATAGCTAATATGTCACGTGCCATCATTGCGAGTGCACGATAAGTTGGAACTTTTCCTTTCCACCAAGCTAAAACATGAAAATTAGAATCATCAAGACACTCTATACGAACTTGTAGATACTTATCCAAATCATTCAACAATTCCACATTTTCCTTTCTCTTCAAATACTTAAATTTTTTTATTTATTTCGTGGCACGCTTTTCAGCATTTCTAACGGGATTGGTCACAACATCCTCATCCCCAGAGGTACTCTTACTTCCGTCAAGATCCATAAAATTTTCATATTGCAATTTGTAATGATAATATAGTCGTGACATCACTTTTTTTTCAAATTATCAAGAAAATCAAATAATTTATCTCGCTTTTCATGTGCGAAAGCATGCTATCTTTGGCATAAAATTCAACATACCAATACTCAACAAATTTCATTTTATGGTGGGGATCTAAGATGAGTGCAATAACTAGAAATTAAGTTTATCGACGAAATATCACAATACTTGTCCAATTTTAATTCATTTTACAAGCCATATCACAAAAAAAGGATCATCGCTATCCATATAATCTAAAATAAGATCTTTAATTGAACTTACTTTATCAAAATAAGAATTATAAGTGATGTAATGAGAACCGAATATATGTTTGTAAGAAGAAGGAAATCTTCTTAAAACGTGTGCAATGCCTTTAACTTTTCCAATCAATCTCCGTCACCATACCCACCCCATTGGCACTAACTTCCAATTTATAGCTTACATCTTGTTCATCTATATGTTCAAATTCCTTTTAATATTTCATGGCCGCACCTATCATAAAGTAGGTTGAATTCCACACAATTTTGACGTCAAGGCATACACTCTTCTTTGATGTTCTTCTTTCTTCTAATGCATATTTTTTGAACATTTGTAACCTCGAAGGAGAACTTCTCACATATTTAACACTTCTTCAAAGAATTTTAACAATATCATTCGTTTCACTGATGCCATCCCTCACAACAAGATTAATGATATGTGCAAAGCATCTCACATGAAAAACTCACCTGACATCAACACACCACCTCTTTTGTTAAATCAATTTACTTGAAATCCTCAACACACTTGTCATTATTGTTTGCATTATCAAGCGTAATGATTGTCAACTTGTCTAAACCCCACTCTAACAAGCATGTCTCAATGGATTTTTCAATAGCCTCACCCTTGTGAGGGTGTGGTAGGATACGAAAACTAATATTTTTTTTTGTAGCTTCCAATCCTTGTCAATATAGTGAGTCGTGAGGCACATACATTCTAAATTTTGGATAGAAGTCCACAAATCAGTTGTGAGGGATAATCTTATAGAGGAATTCTTAAAATATTCTTTCAAATTCTCACCTTTTTAAAGAAATATAAGCCCTTTGTGATGGTTAGGGGTGGTAATTCGGGCTAATGGGTCGTGTTTGAGACACGACCCGACACAATTTTATCTAGCCCGAACACGACACGACACGATATTGTGTTTTTTTTGCTAACACGAACACGACCCGACACAAGTAGCACGATAAAAAAATTGTGCCAATTTGGCACGATTGACACAACCTGACACGATAACCCGTTTGTTTTTATTTT
The DNA here is from genome assembly GCA_949130495.1 of Sambucus nigra. Classification (NCBI taxonomy): domain Eukaryota; kingdom Viridiplantae; phylum Streptophyta; class Magnoliopsida; order Dipsacales; family Adoxaceae; genus Sambucus; species Sambucus nigra. Next base: position 643,192,946 of record OX422207.1, on the reverse strand, counting down.
AAGGAAAAACACAATTCTTAGCCTTAACTTACCCATCCATACAAAATCAGTTTTCCATGTACAGAGTATAGTTCTAACTAAAACTTCACAATAGCTTGAAAACAATTTGATTGAACACAGAAAATAATTAAAACATCATTGAACACACGCAAAAAAAATTAACACAGCATAATCGGTAATATGTTGAATACATTGTGAAGAAACACACATCTTTGCTATCAATCTGTTTGCTAGCAATTACAAATCTAACAAAACCCAAAACCTCACAATAAAATTGGTAAAACAAATGTTTGCTATCAATCTGTTTACAGAATCCCAGTTTCATAAATGTTTACAAGAATCTATTTACAGAATCACAAATGTTTACAACAATCTCACAAATGTTTACAACAATATATCAACAAATCTAACAAATAGTCAAATAGTCAAATACCCACCACACAAAAAAATCTACCAGTGATTACCTCGGGGTTGATGATACGGTGGGCCTAGTACTCATTCGTTCAGACCTCCAAGTCCCGTTCTTCTCATGGAAACACATTCATCGTCGCCACCATTCCAACATTTCTTCCCTCGATCGTGATACCAATCTGTACAATAACATACCCACTACACGAAAGAGAGCTGGACGCTAGTATGAGATCCCGAGAAGAACCCTCCTTTCCCGATATCTCTCTTGTGGTAGGAGTCCGGTGGTGGTGGGGGTGACTATAAGAGTCCGAGAGAAAGAGATAGAGGAACGACTTGTGTTTGTTGTGGTGGAGGGATAATGTTGAGTTTTTTTCCTTTAAGTTACCTTTTATATCATATTATTAGATTTTTTTTTAAAGTAATTATGCTTGTTGATTATTTTTTTAAATGTAGGTGGTACCAATTGGGCCATAACGGGTCATTATCGGGCCAATTTCGTGTCATTTTCTTGGCACGAACACGACACGACCTGCTACCGGGTAAAAAAAAATAGGCCCGAACACAACACGAACACAACAAGTCATTTTAATTTCGTGTCAATTTCGTGTTGGGTCGTGTCGTGTTCGTGCCCGAATTGCCACCCATAGTGATGGTGGATTTATAAACTATATGAAATTTAGGATTCAACTCTCTACAAAACATCCTAAAACCAATATTTTCAACAAAACTAAAAGGAAGTTCACAAAGAATAATTATTTTTACAAGAACCTTGAGACATAATGCTTGGTTAAATGTCCAATTAATAGGTTGTTGACCCAAAAGAGTTAATATAGTACAGATTTCTACCGTACCGCGAACACCCCTAGGCATAATGCACTCGCTAGTTACATAATTTGTTCGCTCTACCTAGAGCCTACCTTAGAAAGTAGGTCAGTCTCTGGTCAACATCGCCTTTTTAAAATGTATATAATACCCCAAATACCCTCGGCGCAACGACACTAATTATGACCGTGTCCTTGAACACTCAAACCTTATAAACACATCCACATATCACTTATGTGGTTTTGTATAGAGTAACAATATAAACTCCCTCACTTCAATAGTTCCTACATTCTCTCTCCACCCATCCTTGATCCTCAACACAAACATTGAATTAAATACTAAAAAAATGTGGAAAGTTCATATCATCAACATACATAGGGATTTATGAATTTATTTTCATCATTTGATTAGTGGCAAGGTATTAATTATCGAACCTATATACTGATACATGTTTCAATTTTTTTATAGGATTCACTTAAAAAAAATGCTAAAAAGTTTTTTCTAATGTAACCCTCAATTTTGAATGCTTTATCATTCGTCCATTTTATTGATTCCTTTGAGTTAATTCATAAATTTTTAATTACCTTTATTTATTTATGAAATTATGATTTTGTAATTAGATGTAGCCCTTATGTATTCCTTTGGACAAAAATAATATCACTTCATCTTTTTTCCCGAGAAACAACTCCCTCAATTTTCAAGAAACCCTAAATTTTAAAATCATGACTAAATTAAAATTAAAGATTTTTCTTGTATTACTAATTTCCCTTCATATATAAAATTTGACTTTAATGATCTATGTCTCCTTCTCTAGAGAATTTCCTATAAATTGTTTACATGAATCTTATGTATATATTGTATTCTTCTTCCATCAGAAATTGTATATACATTAAACTACACCATTCTTTGGAACTATGTCTATGTTTTAGTAGTGTATATAGTAGATATATATGTACATGATTTGTATCATTATATATGCTTTAGATTTAATGACACCATATAGCAAATGTCTTTTAAGTGCTAGTTGATCCTTTGAAATTATTGAATTTCAGGCAAGGTGCTTAGTCTTTGATCATCATGATGGTTTATTGTTGTAGCTTTCTTAATCCATATGGTAGTTCAACATTTAAATTTGAGATCATTAGCACATGAATCAGATTAAAAGTTTTTTTCCCCTTAAAAGAACTATAATTAAATATTCATGAATATCAAAATATTAGGGTAATTGATATAAATTATGCTTTAAGTTTTCTTTCTTCACTAATTTTTCATGATTTGTACAAATTTCGTGGTATTTTTTATTACCATAAATTAGAATGTTAGATAGGACTTGAAGTTCCCAACTAATATTTTAATTTTAAGGCCTAAAATTCCATTATTAGGCATGACATGTGGCACAAGATTTTCTGTAGAAATCTCGAATTGATTCTAAGGAAGCATACTCCCCGTTATGGATGAGATAACTTTGAGATATTTTATTAGCTTAGAGGATTTTAAAAGATATGTATAGGACTCATGAATTTTGTAATCACTGACACTGAAATCTTTATGAAATTCCCCGATGGATTTTTTTTGCCTAAAAAAATCAAAGAAGAACGCACTTAATTCAATGAATACGTTTATTATACGACTTAAATAAATCCATATTGAAGTGGTACAACGGGCTGGGAGCTCGTACCACGAGATAATTGGGACACTAAGCTTTGGTGAAACATATGAAATCTCCATTTTCTCGGGAGTTAGAAAAAATTAAACCCTATAAAGAACTTTGCAACACCATGGTTTGAGATATACGATGGGAAAATCGATCCCATCGATCATGTTTCCTAGTATCATCAAGCTATGAATCTCTTGAATAAAAATGGTTTGCTAATGTATCACATCTCCCCCTCTAGCCTGGGAACATGTCTCAAAAGCTATTTGAAAATATCCACACTGGGTTAGTAGATAATTTTAAGCTATTAGCTGAAATTTTATAAGCGATATTCATCACCAGCAACTCTCACCCTAAGAAAATGGATGCTCTTCTTATGCTTAAGAAGAATTCCCATGAGACGTTATAAGAGTATTCTCGGCATTACTGGAAAGTGTACAACGAGGTGAAAGATTTCTTTGAATAGGTCACCATTGTAACCTTCAAAATTTGATTCCCTAACAACTCAATATTGTACCAATCGCTGACCAATATGGAGGCTGCCACAATTGATAAAATCATGTCAAGGATAAATAAGTACATCACGGTGTAAAATGTTGTTATTAGAAGTGATCAAGGTAACGATCGATCAAAAGTGAATGCTAATGGAACTCAAAAATCGTGCCGAAGAAGGGTACAAAAAAGAGTATTTATGTTAAAAAAATGGAGATAAAGTAGACCTAACCAAGGCATATTAGGGGATTAACACTATTTTCAAGGAATTGATCTACAAAATCCTCCCAAAAATGAAAGAGAAGTAGTTTTTCAAGTAGCCAAGGAATATGGCTGATAACCCAATATAAAGAAACTCTATCTTGTGGTGCTCCCACCACAAGAACTACGACAATAAGATCGAGAATCGTGAGGCTTTCAAATCACATTAGGAGGATTTGGTAAATGCAATACCTTAGATGCCTATAAGTCATGAAGTATTTTCAGCTTCGTGATGCTAATCTAGCTAACCGATTATTCTCCTTCCAGTATAGAAATCCATATTTACCCAAGATGAACTATGTCGTAAATATGCAACCTGGATTATTCCATTCCAGCCCATCACATCACAACCCATAATGCGATAATCAAATAATATTTTCAAATATTTTCGTCACCATTCCAGACTTGCATCACTCGAGTGTGCCAAACCGATCACTTCATGCCTTGCGAAATGGAAGTAAAATAAGCCACCAATCTTTTTTACCATCCTTCTTTACCTATAAATAGTGGCCCTTAGATCTCATTTTTAGAGGAGAATACTAGGATAACCCTTGCTTATATCTTCCATACCATGAAACAATCTCTTTCATATTCCAAAACAAGCATCGAACCTTCGTATGATTTATTAGAAAAACTTGACTCTACTTTCTTCACAACCTCAAACAACATTTGTAGTTTGAATAACACTCTATTTGGAAAACCTCATTACCCTTCTTGCAAGTGGAACCCCTGCCCAAATATCTGTAGCTTTGACATGAAGGAAAAGATGGATATATAACTTCAATCTGGTTAAAATGACAATTGGAGCCTCCTATACCAATGTACATACCTCATATAGGTAATAAACTCCTCTCAAGATACTCTACCTTCCATTATAGTGATTTATAATAATATCGGTATGAAATCTGACCTTAAACATTGTCAAGGAGACCCAAATCACCAGGTTGAGGTCGGGGGATATGTAGGAATAACTTAACTTTTCAAGCGTGTAGACTAACAGAGAGCCTAACATTTTTAACCAAGCATTTGATTCTTAGTAACTCCCTCTAAAGAATCTTTATATACTCAAAATTATCATCATACCTCAATAGTCAAAGGCAAAACCTCTTGTTCCAAGATGAGGACCTTAACCATCCTATAATGTAACTAATGTCAAGACTGTAGTCATATGTTATGGCTAAAGATGAAGGGTTCACCACTTATCATTATAATTAGCAAAGATATGTTAAAGGAGAATCAACCATAGTTAGCTTAATAAGGTTATTACTTACTCATAGAAGAACATTATGGCCTCAATATCTCATAACTTTAACCTTGGCTTCAAAAAAGTTGTTTAGGGGAGTTGCTAAGCTCCATAGACCAATCTAATGGGTTGGTGGAAATCACACGCACTATTCTACCAACACCCACTCATTACTTGCGATTTGTCTTGGTGTATTAAATTCCATTTAATGCTCCATGACCACTCATTTACAAGATCTTCTACCCACACTTTGTTGTTACACTATAGCGACAAAACTCAGTTATGGCCACCCATGATTCAACTATCACTTTGTAGTTGCTCTTGAAAACTGGATATATAAAGGGTGCTTGGGAAAGGTTTCAAGGAGGAAATTTAAGTGATTTTACTAGAGAAAAAGTGTTAATAAATCTAGCTAATATTTGTAAAGGGGGATTGGATCACTTCAAAACCTTATATATATACCGAGCACCTTATTTAGTTGACTCAAATCATTTCCTAGTCTCACGAGTCATAAGTAAGAAATAAGTTTTTAGGGAAGCCAACTAGGTTCTTCATAAGAGTTATCTTCTTAGTTAAAAGATCTAAGACTCCGCTAAACTACTTAAGCTCACATCTAAATATGGTTGCATTTGTATCATTAAAAATCATATTGAACATATTAGAGATAGACACCTTCAAAGTGGACATAGGTAGTTCAACTGAGGTACCCTATTACCCATTTAATAAAGATCGAATCAGGTACATGTTATCGCTGACCCGTTTAGGACACGACTTGCTTAAAAATATATTTTTAATTCTATACTAAAATATATTTTTAGTGGTACTTTAATATTATTATTAGTTTTATGTTATCACTTTTTTTAAAAAGAGTTTAATGTTATTACTTTGTTAGAGACAAAATTATACTATATAGTCACTCAAAAGGGTGTTTGTTCTTAAAAAGTACTTTAGGATTTAATTGAAAAATAAAATTATAATGACTACAAAACGGGTCTGGTCCGGGGTCTTTAATGGACCTTGGTCTAGTTAGAAAAAATAGGACCCATCGAGTAATCGAGTAGGAATCGATTCGTAAAAAAATAAACAAATCCGAAGACGGTTAAGGGTATACCCGACCCGTCTTCGACCCATTTACAAGCCTAGTCCATGGGCATTTTTAGATATGAAAACTTGGTGAAATATGAGAGAAATCACTTTCTCTCTCCTTAACTCTTTACAAAAACATAAATAGTATTTTTTCTATCCATCTCTAATCCTAGTGAATGTCACACATAACTTACCCCCTTACCTAGACCTATATAAATAGGTGAATGAACTGGGCTTGTGTTTGTTCATTTATAAATTATCGTAAGTGCACAGACTATTATAGAATAACGGGTATAAGTACGGGTAGAGCCCTAAAAAATTTATCAATTTTAACTTTTAATAGAATTGCAACTGTCCAACTAGAATAAATGGGGTAGAGAATAGTTATTCACTAAACTAAATAAAAGAAACAACTACGAATAATGAGAGTAGCACACGAGAGTTGTAAATAATATGAAAAAATTAGGATTTGGGGTCCATTTATCAGGTAACTAAAATTGCACTCTGATTTAAAGTTGTCGTTCCCTTTTTATAACTCAAATTAAATCGACTCTGATCGCATTTAATTGCAAAAATATAACGATTATGTTCAAAATATATTTAACGTCTCTAATAGATGACTAAAATCCCTATTCCCTTAGAAAGTACAATTTAGAAAATTCACAAATGTATTTAAGCATTGACTATTAAAACAATCAAAGTGTAAGCATAATCCACCAAAAATTATTATTTTTAAATCTTGAAACTTGATTTGACAAAACAATTTTAAAGGTTTTAAAACATACTTTCGTGTTGTTTTAAAATGAGCACTGAATTCTTGATAACAATTAAAATGAGTGGAGAATAAATAAAAATTAAATTAACGTGACAATAGTAGCAAACTATGATAAACTTCATCCTAATTCGAATAGAAGAATTAAGCTACCACGTTGAAGGACAAAGGCAAATTGCAAGAATGAGCAGAGATTTTCATTAATAAATTAAACTTACAATAAGTTCGTAAACAATAATCTTCAATCCTCTAAAAAATAATAAAAACTTAGCCCTCAAATGGAATACAATCTCTCAAAAATTACTCATCGAAATTGTGAGCCCAAGGGTCCTCTTTATAGGGCAAGGGGTGAGGTATTTGAGTTGGAATGAAACTCTATTTGATTGGTCGAATTGTGTTGGAGCCGATCATTCCACCTCTTTAGTCTTTAAATCGGAATAAGGGACTGAAGTCCCCCACACTCGAGAAGTTTTATATTTTCTTGCTAAACATGCTCGCCAAGTTTCATCCAAATCAGATTTTTTATGGTTTCACAAGTGTAAAAAAACTTTTTTCCAACAATCGTAAAAATTAATTTTTTGCTCTTTTTTCGAGTTGATTATCAATTTGCACCAAATTCCATCATTACCTAAAAAAATTTCACTGGGTAACTTTTTTCTTAAGGGACTTGCTACCCCCTCTCACACCAATGTATGATAATAGTCCATTGCATCTGCCGCACCACAAGGCAACGGCAGTGGGACATTATCTACAAACTTCCTCTTGTTAGTTGGGTTGTTGCCTTTGAATTCAAGCCCCAATTTCTTTCCCCTTGAACCTCTATATACATAATTAACTAATTACCTCCTTGAGACTTGAAACCTTCCATAATTTAGAGGAACTTGCATCCTTCAATTTGAGGATTTAGGCCTCATTATCATGGCTATGTTACTGGCTGCCCGAGTGAACTCTCTAAAAGTTCCATATCTGGTCTCATTGACCAAATGAATCTTATATTCTTCCAGGAGCCCCTCAACACATATTTGTAATAATCTTACCTTCAACACATCCTCATGGACATCTAATACCCTATCGCAAAAATTCTTAAAGTGTTGCATCATCTTTTTCTTGGGCTTCTGCACCTACTGAGCCAGGTGTCTCAACGTGAATATATCCTCTACTATGAATTTTTTTGAAGGAAAAACCAATGCATTTCTTCCCATGTAGGGATGTTGTTGGGATCTAAGTGGTAATACCACATGTAGACTTTCCCCGTGAGAGTTTTAGAGAACTCTCGCAACTTCATATGCTTATCATTCCCATGTATTCCTAGGTACTCCATAAATATTTTCACATGATCCCTTAGGTTTTCTCCTTTTTCGTTGAATTTAATGAATTTTGGTAGAACATACCCCTCTGGGTATGGCTGCTCATTCACACTTTCTGGGTAGAGGTTCTGCAACTCCTCGTACATGTGAGAAGTTTCCATTTGAGAGGAGGAAAGTAGCTTCTTTGCTTCCTCTATGGCAATAGCCTTAGAGGGAGACTCCTCCAAACTTACATTCTTTGATGCTGGTGAACTCAACGGTGTTGTTGTTTATTCTGGAACCACCTTTGGTGATGGAGCCACCCCTACTGTTGTTGCTGCATCAGCAGTTGCCCCTTCAGAGGGGGTTGCTTCTAGTGTTACACAACTTTAGCTCAAACCTTCCAAATCCACGTTATTATTTCAGAAACTCAAAAAAATATGCTCATTAAATTCATACTTGTCAATGGAAAAACTGTTGTTGCACCAGTCTGTCCTCCTTGAGGATCACGTGCTCTAATCTCGATCACCACCACATCCTCTTGGGTGGTCTAGTTACTCTGAGATCCATTCCTAGATAAAGTGTCTTTAAAAATCAGTTGCTTAGAAACATTAAAATCGTCTTTGTCCATGAAAGTGAGGATACCTCCCCAATGGAGTCGCCAAATGTAGGAAGGTACTGTGACTGGGGTCTGATAAGAAACTGGAAAGGCTGAGGCATAACCAACCTCAATGGATTCTGCCTTCAAAGTCTTCAAGGAGTTCCAAAAGCAGCAACTGGTAAAACCTTCCCTTTCTGGTAAAAAATGAGTTAGAACTAGAACCATTACCTGCAAGAAGATGAACTTCACGAATAATAATAGTAACTTTTAGAAAATAATCTTCTAAAAATAATGGCTATCAAGATGGGAGTGGAGAAACAAGCACTCAACACTTGGAGAGAGATCATGGAGAGAATACTAGGTGGTCTGGTGTGATTTTGATATAGTAATGGCTCAACTTGAGTTTTTGATATCTGATTTGACCTCACCAAAAGGTCCTATTATAGGTGAATACTAGTGCTGGTTTGGGCCTTTTAGGCGCCAAAAAATAAGAGGAAAAACTTATAGGGATAAGGCCTGTAATGTACCTTTTGTCCCTACTAGGTCTGCAGCCACTTATCCCCTCAAACAGACGACACTTGGTGTAAACCAAAGTCAAAAAGAAAATATATCTCCTAATGGATACAAAATATCTGATTTGGTAAATATCTTTTTAAATGGTAACTTGTTGTACAAACTTTGTGAACTTGAGAGTGGCCTCAAGGACCACCCTCTCTAAAATCATTTTGCAAAAAGCTTATTTCTTATGAGCAATCTCTTGGCTATTCACTTCACTTATGACTAAGTGTGAGCTCTGTAAGGACATGAGTGACTTATAAGATCTCTTTATCAGTATTCTCTCTATCTTAAAGTGCTAAGTGATCGATCTTGCTCAACAAACATTGTCTCTTAGCCACCAAGCCAAAACTCATAGGAGATCCCAAGTGGCCTTTTTGAGCCCTGCTTGGTCAACTAGGCTACCTGTACAAGAAAGTAAATATTAGTACTTTATTATTTTTTGTGCAAAAAATTTTGGGGAGGAGGACACTCTAGATGGACCTTTTTTCCCTATGTCATTTATGTGGTAAGTCATTTGGGGTAGAGGGTCCACTCTAGGTAGACCTCCTCACCTTTACACTATTTATGTGATATGTGAACTAGGGCAGAGGGGTTTGCTCGCAATGAGTCCCCTTGCCTTGGCCTTTTTCTGTGGCCTCAACTTATTTGGAGAGGCTGCTCGTGGTGAGCCTCTCAAACTTGCCTTTTTTTTGTGGCTTGACTCTTGGGATGAGGGGATGGTCATAATGAGCCCTCCTCATCCTTGTGTATTTTCTGTGGCTTTAGTCTTGGGACGTGGGGCTGCTTGTGATTGGCCTTCCTCGTCCTTATTTATTCAATGTGACTTGGGCTTTGGGACACGAGGGGTTGCTCGTAATGAGCCCCTCCTCTTTCTTGCCTTTTTTTCTACAACTTCAATTTTAAGACAAAGGATGGCTCGTTATGAGTCCCCTTATCCAAGTATCTCATTTGTCCATGGGGACTCAATTCAGGTAGTCCCCCTAGCTCTAAACTTTTATTGATAATTTGAGCAGAGACCACCCTTCCATGTGGGCCTTCCTCCAACGAATAAACACCCATATACACATGAAAACAAACAAGAATAGATGAGGAGTAGTCTTCGAAGAAATTGCAAGGAAAAGTGGGTGAAAGCTAACATAAGATGAATAAAAAGACTCATCGAAAATCATCTTTGCTTGATAGGGGTGGTGAATTCAAAGAACTGGTATTATGGAATATTTCTTTGAAAATGGGTATCAACGTGAGTTTAGTTTTCCTAAAACTCTAAAGCAAAACGGTATTGCTAAAAGGAAAAACCGTACAATCCAAGAAATGGCTCAGGTGATGGTTACATGCTAAGGATTTGACAAAATGATTTTGGGTTTAGGGTCGTCCAAATAGTATGTTATGTTATTAATTGTGTCTACCTTAGGAAGAATGCCAAATAGATTTCATACGAACTTTAGTACAACAAAAAACCAATTTAAAATACTTTAGAACCTTTGGGAGTGTTTGTTATATTTGTAAAGATCATGAACACCTTTTAAAATTTGACTCCAAAGGTGATAAGGGTATTTTTCTTGGTTATTTGTAAAATAGTAGAGCATATCGAGTCTATAATCTTCGTACCAAAGCTCTTATGGAATCTATCAATGTAGTTGTTAATGACATTGCCATTGGGAATGCTAGCAATAAACTAGCTTTTGAGCTTGAGTTAAAAAATATTTTTGAAATTGACTCACCTAAAAAAACTAATTCATTGTCAACAGAAACCCTGTTGTACCAAATTGGGTTTCTAAAAACCATCCCCTTGAAAAATTTATCGGTAACCTTGAAGAGCTTATGAATAAAATCACAACTTCAAATTTTGGCTAACTTTGCATGCTTCGTTTCTCAAGTAAAATTGAAGAATGTAAATGATGCCCTTAATTACTCTTACTGGATCTATGCCATGCAAGAAGAACTGGCCTAGTTTAGGAGTCATGATATTTGTTATCTTGTTCCCCGACTAAATAATAAAAAGGTTATCTGTACTCGAGTGATTTTTAAAACAAAATGGATGAATCAGGCGTAATTATTAGAAACAAGTCCAGATTGGTCATGCATGGATACTCTCAAATTGATGGAATAAAATTTCAAGATACTTTTACGCGAGTAATAAGTCTTGAGTCTATTCACCCTCTCCTCGCAGTAGTGTGCCATTTATAATTCAATCTTTATCAAATGGATATTAAATCTGTTTTTTAAATGGAATTCTAACTAAGGAAGTCTACGCTGAATAACCTAGGGCTTTATTGATCCTTCTCTCCCGAACCATGACTTTTGATTAAAAAAGGAATTATACATTTTAATGCAAGCCCCTAGGGCCTAATATAAACGCCTCTCAACCTTTTTAGTTATCAAAGGGTTTTAGCATGGTGGAAATGACCAGATATCATTTGTTTACAAAATTAATAAGGAGATTTTTACTGCACAAATTTATATGGACAACATTGTCTTTAGGTCTACTTCCTAGCAACAGGTCAATGATTTTTCCACAATTATGCATGGGGAATTCCAAATGTCGCCTATAGGGGAGTTACAGAATTTCCATGATTTACAAGTTAAATGAATGTCACAATCTAAATATGCAAATGATTTGATTAAAAATTTTGATTTAGACAATTTTGAAATAGCCCGAACTCCCATGAGTACTATGTCTAAAATGTCAAAAGATAAAAATGGGAAAAACACCGATCATACATTATATAGAAGAATGATCGGAGGCCTGCTATATTTAACAACCTTTAGACCTGATATAATGTATGTTATTTGTGTTTGTGCACGATATCAAAGTGAACCTAAAGAGTCCCAGTTGCAATGTGTTAAAAGTATTATCAAGTATGTTAAGGGAACCCCTAAATATGTCATTTGGTACACTAAAGATACATCCAGTACCATTGTTGGATATACTGATACTGATTGGGCAAGTTATTCCGACGATAGTGAAAGTACCTCGGGTGCTTGTTATTATATAAGGAATAATCTGGTTGTTTGGAGTAGTAAAAAAAATTATATATCCTTGTCTACTGCCAAGTCAGAATATATCACTGCAGGTAGTTGTTGTGCACAATTGTTATGGATAAAACAAATGCTTAGTGACTATGGGATCGTTAAAAATCATTTACCTTTTCTTTATGATAACCATAGTGCTATAAGATTTCAAAAAATCGTGTCTAGCACTTTTGGACTAAGCACATAAAAATTAGACATCATTTCGTCCATCACTTAGTTGAATCAAAAGAATTGCTTATTGAATATTTTCATACTGAAACAATTATCAGATATTTTCACTAATCCCCTTGATAATATTAGATTTAAACCTCTAAGAAAGTCTATTGAGATGATTCTTCCTGTCAATAACTTGCTTATAATCTATCTATGAGGATTTAGGGTATCGATGTCAAGTAAATAACAAAAGACTCTTCCTATTATCTTGCCAATGTGGGAAACACTTATTGTGGACCACTTTTATGATAAGTATGGTAGTAATTCATTTTATTCTTATCTACTATTTGTTTTACCCGTTGTCTATTTGAGACAAAATAGGGGGAGAAGGTGTTCATCCCAGGGGTAGATATCACATTCAAATTATGGTAACATTATCTTGTGAGAATGGTAGATAAGTTTGATGCAGGAACCTTTCAAAACATTTGAAAAATCTTAGAATATTGGTATGTATACAGTTGAGTTATGTACTTTTTTCTCCTTATTTTCAATTTTAAGATGGGAAAGGATATATAGAATTTTGTATAGGACTAGGTTATTTTTCACCTATGAGAACCCTTGATGAACTCAAAGGATTTTGTCTCTAATTTTTAAAGGGGGATATTGAAAGACCCTATACAGTAGACTTTCTAGGTTTTTTTAGTCAATATTTCATATATCTTTCACCTAGTTTTGGTATGTATACAAAAGGTTCGTTTTTAGTATTGAAAACCTCATAGGGTCCTTTTTAAAGTCCAAGAAGATTCAAGACTGAGCCTACTTTAAGATTGCTTTAACAAAATCTATAAATTCTATTTCAAATATGGTAAAAAGTTAAAACACCACACAATTATAACACATATTGCATTTTATGCTTATATATTGTTTCCATATTTTTTCTGTGAATTTTAGTTGATTTAAAAAATAGAATTTATTTTGAATTAAAATCAATTTTATTCTTTAATAAAACCTTTCAAAATGTTTTTTCAAAGTTTGGTGTTTTATTTAACTAAATATTGTTTTAAAGCTTAGTTCGGTTTAATTAGGATGATTTAGGGGGTCACAACTGTTAGATTGTGGTTAGTGCATTTTGTGTTTCTTTCGTCTCATATTTGCGATATCCTTTTTGAATCCTTGGATTAAATATTATCAATATCTTAGGAGAGATCTTGGTTTGATCCCTGTGATACTGTGTTTAACCAATCCTTAGCATTAATCGATTACCTATTATACCCAGTTAGCGTACTTGAGACGATTCATTTACAATCGTTGGATTCATTCCCAATAGGTTAAGGTCATCTCAATCGTTGATCCTAAGGCTTGAATCCATAACCTTTGACCCTTTGTATTTAAACCTTCATCGTCTTTAATTATCAACTTTCGTTATGTCTAGAAAGAGAAGAAAAACAAAGAGCGAATAAAGAGAAAAGGGAGAAAGGAGAATCGTGAGAAAAATGGAGAGAGAAAGAGAGAAAACTTAGTTATTTCTAGGGTTTCTCTCAAACACCTGTGTGTTGAGTAATCATGGGTTTAAAAGTTTAAGCTCCTAGGTTTTGTTCAATAACATTGCAATCGTTTTCTCCCTAGTTTTAGAACTATATTTTATTCACTAAAATCAAGGTTTAAAACTCTGAGATACATTTTTAAACACATTGTTGAGTTTTATTTTTTGAAATATCTGCCTCAAAATCATTTTTGAAAACTTTTGGTTATTTTCTGATATTTTGAGTGGATCTTGTTTTGCATGTTCATTTTCCTTAAAGATCCATATTTTTTTAAGACAAGATATATGAAAAGACCATTTAAATGTTTAGATCTTGAAACTTCTTAGAAATTAATTTTGAACCTTTTAAAATCTTTTCTTAAATAAAATTTCCTTTTAGATCCATTTTAATGTTGATCTCACAAGATCTAAATTGTCTTGAATATTTTTCTATATACTTTGTTTCGATCCTTCAATATAGGCACCAGTTGTGATATGATAGGTTTGTTTGTATAGTTAAATGTGCGTGACTTGCATGTTCATATAGAATAATTCACTTTTCTCGAATATAGTTTCACATACAACACTTAGTCTGTGTGGTTGTTATCTGGAGAATAAAATTTCTAATCAACATAAAGCTTGCTAGAATTCTGGTTACATCAAACGACTGGATCAAAAAGTACTTTGAGGTGTAGCTCAATTTTAGGTATATTTCTTTTCATTTTGATATGTTTATGTTTCTATTTATAAACTTTATTCTTTGTTTAGTAGATTTTGTTTTATACCATAGAGGTCACCGTAGACATTTCTCCTAGGTTTGAGGTTTTATAACGTTAAAACTTATGTTGTGCTCTCTTTGCATATTCTTTACACGTATCTACTTATCTGATTGAATCTGGTTTAACATAATCGATTTATTTGATTTGTTTCTTTTACTAATCTTAAGTTTATACATCAATTTCTTAGTTTTACACATCTTGTGTTCATCAGTTTTACACAAAAAGAATTTCTTCAAAGCGTTGTTTTTCTTTTTTATAAGGACATATTTCTATCATTGTCAGCTAGAATCTAGGTCTTGTTTGTATTGTTCTAGATCACAAGAGATATGGTGTATCCTATTACATTGTCACGTCTACACGATCATCCACGACGTTCACTATTCGAATCGTTGGAAATGCGCTCATCATTGTATACCACTCATCTTCAATGCGCGTCATGTTTTACTTCAACCGTTCTCCACAACTCCACATATTTATGGTATAATTTTATTTGGAGTTCCTAGTTTGTCTCAATTATATCTAGGAGAATTTTTTATTCGATTTAACCTGATTTTATTTTATCAAAAAACAAGGTTGGATTTTAAATAAAAATAATTTTCGCCTTCTATCATTAGAACGACATGGCCTTGTCATTCGAACGACATGCAAATATCGTTTGAAGCATGGTTTGATGGCTTACATCGAATATGGTTCAAACGAGAGCTCACTGTTTGAGTTTTTACAAGTCGTTTGATGGTTTGTTAGATGGTCGCTTCTAGTGAGATTAACATGTCGTTCGAATGACCTTCTCATCTCATTCTAATGACATAACGCCGCCTCAAAATTTGTGTTTTCCTCTTTAAACATAATACCGATAGGTATTTTACAAGACTTTTCAACCTCCGTTTTCTGCAGACCCGCTGCACATAAAGTCTTCCTTTTAAAGGCCAAAACCATTTTGATTCATACAAACCTCCCAATCAACATTTTGTGAATCACTTTGAAACCGTCTTGATCTCATATGCCATTCTTAGAGTTGCTCTTGTAGAGAAGGTGTCTCCACAGCTAGACTTGTAGTTCTCGTGAGAACTATTACTGAAGAAGACGAACCGAAGCCTATAGAATTTTTGTCTGTTGTTGTCCGTATTTCTCTATGTTCATATAAGTTGTGATTTGCAGATATAGTGAAATAAGAAATAATTTTTCCCTCCGGGGATTTTTTCTTGAAACTCGTCTCCTTGAATGTTTGGTTGCATGCTTACATGATTTAATACTTTGAATCACCTAGTTGCATGAACTAGGATTTAACAAGAATTAAAATTTAGGTTAAGTTGAAATTTAATTAAATAAGTTTGAGCCTTTGAACCGTAGCGCACTCTTAAATTGATATCAGATCCATTTACACAACTTTACCATGTAATTGATTTTTCGCTAAAAATTTCTTGATATCAATTTTTTGAAAGATTGATTTTTGAAAAAGCTGAGTTAAAATGGAAACTTATATAATAGCAGGCCAACTTTTGATGGATCCAACTCTGCTTATTGGAAGTCTAGAATGAGATCCACTTTGAAGGCTATTGATGAACGAGTCTGGATTATTTGTGAAAAAAGGTGGACACCACACACTATGGCTCAGGTAAATGAATTGTCCCTAAACCTACGACTCTATGGACTGAAGAAGAATTTAAACGGAGTAACTTTAATTCACGAGGCCTTAGCACTATTTTCGAAGCCGTCACACCCGACGAGTTCCGATGTATAATGACGCACACCATATCAAAATAGGCATGGGATTCCTGCAGCTTACACAGGAGGGCACAAATGTTGTTAAGGCATAAAAATTGTAAAATTTAACTACTCATTTTGAAACCATAACTGTGCTTGAATT
This sequence comes from Sambucus nigra, assembly GCA_949130495.1. Classification (NCBI taxonomy): domain Eukaryota; kingdom Viridiplantae; phylum Streptophyta; class Magnoliopsida; order Dipsacales; family Adoxaceae; genus Sambucus; species Sambucus nigra. The sequence continues at coordinate 643,176,406 of OX422207.1, read as the reverse complement.
CAAGAACTGTAATGAATTTTATGCTTTCCTAGAGGATATTATTAATTTTAATCTTAGTGAAAGAATTCCTGACGCGTCAAAATAATTTTAAGATAATTTCCTGCCCGTTTTATCCCTAAAGTCACTATGCTTAATTCTTTAGGTATGTTAGATTCCCTTGGTTAGAAGAGATCATAGGAGACCCTCAAACTTATGAAATTGACATGTTTCCTAAAACTGTAAAACCAAAATAGAAAGGGATTACACTTAAGGCTCGGTCTAGAAAGAGTGAGGAGATGCCTAGAAAGAGAGATGAGGTGTCATCCGATTCTGAGTATGATTTTGATTTAGACGATTTAGTTAAGAAACTTCTAAAACTTAAAAATAATGGCACATCTAAAAATAAAAAGAGTTTTGAGAAAAATAAAGTTGGGAAGAAATTTGTAAAAGATAAAAATAACTCCCCAATGAGAGAGGAACAAAGGTGTTACGAGTGTGATGGGAGAGGTCACAAAGAATATAAGTTCCCAACAAGGTTAAAGCTTCAAGGCAAGGGCAAAGTTGCCTTAAATTCCACCTTTAGTGATGAGAACGAGGGCGAGTCAGTGGATTCAGGAGAAGAATCATATCATGAATGTAACTTCATCGCATTCATGGCTAGTCATGTGAGTATATTTAGTGCACCTCACGACGATGAGGAAGATACTTCACAAGGACACCTCTACAGTGAGAACGACGTGGGTGGGGGTGAGGATGCAGCAAGTGACAGCGAGAGTGACCTACAATGCACGTATGCCGAGTCCTTTAAAATGAAAAAGAAAAAAAGTGTTAGCAACTAGGATCGTTACACTAGAGAAGAAATTAGGAGAGACGAGAGATAGTCCTCCGTTAGGGTCTTTGGGGGTGAGTGAGTGGGAGAGAGAGAGAGAGAGAGAGAATTTTTTAGAAAGAGAGATGGGAATTGACCAAACAAGTGGCTAGTCTTATGAGTGATCTCCTTGCATCCGTAGAGACTTGGAAGAAACTTAAAGCCCTTGTAGCCCAACTTGAAAAAGATCTCGAGAGAGACCGAGAGGTCAAGGTAAAGATTGAGGACCATCTGGTAAGATGGAAAAGATGTTCCTTGACCCCGCTTTAGATTTTAGTTAGCGACCTGGAATAGGTTACGAAGATGCTTCCACATCACATGTCGCATCGAAATCGATTCCTAAATTCACTGTGAATCCTTACGGACCTCAACCAAAACCCTATAGAAGAGTTCAACCAAGAAAATCAAACCAAGGTCAGCCTAATACTGGTTATTTTTTTACTTATTGTAAGAGAAAAGGCCACCTTAGGGAGTTTTACTATAGTTTGGGTCAAACTCGACATACACATACTCCGTCACGCCACTTTAGCGATTTTTTTAGCTTGAGAGAGCAGGTTGAGTGCCTAGTCGCCACTTCTCATTGTTTAATGGAAGGGTTCCAACGGATGTCTTTGCCGTTAGTGGATACTACCAACATCCTGACTAGAACCAACAATGACAAGGGTAAATAAAAGTTCACCACTACTTGGGTGCCTAAACATAACTAGAAAGACTTTGTTATTCATGTAGCTCTTAAAGCTCATAATACCTCCCAGTGGTATTTTAGTGGTTTCTATGGGCATATGACTGGTGACGCCTCATTTTTTTATTGATCTTGAGGATCACAAGGAAAGTAAAGTCACCTTCGGAGATGGGAGTATATATAGCATCATAGGATGTGGTATAGTAGAGATACTCGGATTTTCTAAGATAGATAATGTTTTGTACGTCAAAGATTTGCAACCAAACCTTATCAGCATTAGCTAGTTGTGTGATGCAGATTTTGTTGAAAAGTTTAATCGGAACATATGTAACGTTTTTTATCAAGCCAGTAAACTTTTACTGCAAGGGGTGATGACAGAAGATAACTGTTTTGGGATTGTGCCCAACTCCTCATTTGTGTGCAATAGTGCCACGATTTCTTTTATAAATTTGTGGCATCAGTGCCTAGGTCACGTTAATTTTTGAGATTTGGAGTGTTTGGCAAAGATAGACCTAGTACATGGCTTGGCGTCACTTGGAATGACAACATACACGGTTTGAGGTCCTTTTTAGCTAGGAAAACAAGTCTGGAGTCCTTATCGGAAGTTGAATTCCATTACCACTACACGTGTGCTTGAGTTGATTCATGTGGACCTTATGGGTCCAACTCGCACTGAGATTTTGGGTGGTAAGAGGTATATCCTCGTGATGGTATATTATTTCTCTTGTTATTTAATAGTTGGATTCCTAAGATAAAAATCCGATGTTGTAGAGTTTTTTACGATCAGGTGTCGTGTCCTACAAAATCAACATCGTGTCACCATTAATAACATGCGTAGTGACAATGACACAGAATTTAAAGAAGCAAAGGTGGATAGTTACTGTGATAGCCTTGGAATTAAACATGATTTTTTTACCGTGATTGTTGAGAGGAAGAATTGAATAATTCAAGAGATGGTTAGATTTATGCTTCTAGATCGAAGAGTGCCTAGACAATTTTGGGCAAAGGTGGTGTCTACCGCATGCCACGTGGTGAATAGGGTATATCTTCGTCCACACACACTTCAGACACTATATGAGTTATGGATGGGGAAGAAACCCAATATTTCGTATTTCCATGTCTTTACGAGTAAACATTATATCCTGAGGGATAGAAAGCAATTAAGAAAATTCTACTCCCGGAACGACGAGGAAACTCTGATAAGATATTCATCGACGAGCAGAGCTTGCCGGGGTTTTAACCTAAAAACATCTAAGGTTATGGAATTAAATAACATCACTATTAAATATGAAGAGCCTCTGGCATTTGTTGATTCTAATTTTGTGTGTAAGGATGGTGCATCCCTTTTTTATGATACCATTATTCCTCTCACACCTAGGGGAGACACTTGCATGGGTTTGCAAGGGTCATGACCCTTACGCCATTATAGGTAACCTTACGTTAGGTGTCAAAACTCACGCTCATCTTGAGAACGTAGTTAGCTATCTGTGCTACACGTCAAAAGTAGTGCCTAAGAACATCATAGAAGCACTCAAAGATGAACATTGGATATCCGCTACGTAGGATGAGTTTATAAAGTTTATAAAGAATGATGTTTGGGAAATTATTCCCCGATTTTGTGAGACAAATGTGATTGGTACTGAGTGGATCTTCAAGAATAAGATGGATGAGAATGTTACCGTTATCCGTAATAATGCTAGGTTGGTCGCTCAGGGATACACACAAATTGAGGGTGTATACTTTGAGGAGACATTTGACCTTGTTGTGAGGCTTGAGTCCTTCCATTTACTACTCGCCATCGTATGTCATCTCCCCTTTAAGTTATATCAGATGGATGTCAAGAGTGCCTTTCTGAATCGCATTCTATAGGAGGAAGTTTACATGGAACAAGTGAAAGGGTTTGAAGACACTAAGCACCCTAGACACGTCTATTATCTGAGGAAAGCCTTGTATTGTTTGAAGCAAGCACCCCGTGTGACACACCCCAGCTAAGTTACTTATAATTAAGTTTGAAATTCAAAGTGAGTTAAACCATAATTTCATTAACCAAACCACAAACATGAGTATCCTTTTTCAATCATCAACATTAATCCATAAAACTAAAAAATTTCACACTTTTAAAGACATTATGCTTATTCAGACTTACTTAAAGGATAAGTAGGCTTATATTTATCGCATTTACATTGACTAAAATCATGGGTTTATGCATTATTTGCTAACCCCACCCCACCTCCTAGATTTTGTAGTGACACCATGTTACTTGAAAAATATAAACATAGGACCCGTGAGCAAAATAGCTCAGTGAATACATCACTACTACACTATTGCATAAAATAATTGCAATAAATCATATCCATGAGGTTATATATATATATATATATATATATAAAAAAAAAAAACTGGCCTATTCATTATGAATGACCAACTTATCCGAATCGTGATTCACATATCCTGTCTGCAATAGACAATTCTCCCCCATTCCTAATCGAGGATTAACCCCTTATCTTTAATAGATAAATCTCCCCCATTCCGGGTCGGGGAGTAACCTCCCATATCGGTAAACTGAAATGAACAATTTTTTTTCCATAACATTATGATCATATCCATAACCATTCATAAATACATCTTACCAGTGAGTAATATTCTGATCATATCCATAGCCATGTATAATCGCCTATTACCCGTGAGTACACTCACCTTGTCCATTTAATGTGTTTTTACCTTGTCTTTATCTGTCACTTATTCAATTGGTTGTTCCTCCCTTACTATCATTCTTACATTATTAGTATCATCATAATAAAATCAATAATCTAAAGAATAACTTAAACGTAACTCAATTCATAAGCAACATATAATCCCATTCAAATCATTTATCATAAATGAAGTCCCATCTAAACTCATGTTAAGATATTTAACATATCCAAATCATAGCCCAGACATACTTTACTTTCTTCTTGATAATACAATCCTTATCATATTAGGTTTACAATACAAAAGATGACATATCATTTCAAGTTTTCTAGAGCAAGATATGACCATTTTTTACCACGTAGTAACCTTGCCCTATAGGCTCTCCTCTATCGTTTAGTCAACTTTTAGGAATTTTCATAATTTTTCAACATCATAACTTTCTATGATCTTCAACCCAATTTCAATTAACATACTGAATAGTATAAAATTAAAGTTTCGTAATTTTTGGAATTCATTTGTTATGTTAAGCAAAACCTTGAACACAAGGTATGCATATATATACTTTTGGGGCAGATCCTATACCTAAACTTCAAAGTATCACCCAAGATTCGTTTCTTAGTATTTTTACATAATTTTCGGATATAACAAGTATATATCAGTGTATTTTCATATCCAAATGTAATCAATCGATTCCATTGTGTATTCACAAAGATACACGAGTTTGATTAACATAATGATTTCGTCCTTAGTTGTATGAATTCAACATGCTTCATACATATAACCTACACATACCCATATACATACAACAAAACGTATCCCCTAGTACCCAAATATGATGCTTAATATAATATAAAATAGCATATATCATATAAATAATGTAACTTTACAAATTAAATCATACCTAAGCACCCTTGAATACATAAGTTTGTTTATCATTCGATTATCTTCCTTAAACCTTCACTAATTCACCCTAACCCCTCTTTCTTCCATGGAAAACCTTAGACCACTTGAAATTATGATATCCATGAAAAATAAAGGATATTTTAAGGTCTTTAAGTTGCCATAAGGGTACATCCCTTTGGTCCAATCAAAACATAACATGTGGAGCCATATAAGACAAAATATCATTTAAAACTAAATGACTACTTTATCCCATGTTCGTAAAAAGACGATATCTTCTCACTTGAATGTTCGTTCAATGAAACGTGTGTTGTGTTACAAGCCTAATTCATATATGTACAACTATCTAGTTTTTATCTCAAGTCAATTGTTATATTATAATGGTGAAAACTGGCCTCCAACACGCACAAGCCTATCGAAAACTTCAAAATTTTGTGTTTGTAACTAATTTGACATTTCATGATTTATGAAGATAGGATTAGAGTAAACCTAATAACTTAACATTATATGCACTAATAACACATTATCCATATCCATTAAGATAAGCATGATTTGAACATAGTTAATTATAATTATTGTGACACCCCGCCTAATAAAATACCAGGTGATAAGTCTATATCAAATTAAAACACGAATCTCATTTGGTTCATTCTTAGCATCACTGTCGAAAAACTTTTTAAAACTTACTAACCATCTGGTATTCAAAAAGCTGGTGCCAAATTTTATCTTTATTAATCCAAGACAAAAATAAGTGCGGAATTAAAATAAAAACATCCAATGCTGATAGAATCAATCATCACATAGAATAATAAAAGTCTTACCGAATAAACCACCGGCTAAATCCAAAACCAAACCAAACTAACAGAGAGTAATAAATCCCATGCAATCTGAAAAGAAACTAAATAAAACTGTGAGCGACATGCTCGAGATAAGCATATATGAATTCCTACACTAGGAATAGAAAAATAGATGCGTCTATCCAAATCCTGCAACACCCATATTTGTTGAAGCTACGTATCCCTGGAATGAACTCAGGATTAGCGTCCCTATGGTTGAACACCTAAAAGGTTTTGAAAATATTTGATAGCAAAGGTTAGAACTCAAAACATTTTGAAAATACTTAGCAAGTGATAAAATTGTAAAAATTTAAAATGCATGAATGCTCTTCATATTTAAGCTAGTGTTTCACTCTCTTGAGGACACACTCACCCCTCAACTAATGTGCACACCTAACACTTTCTTTATCCCACCTAGTCCTTTACCCCTTAACTAGCTCTTGATAAAACTCTTTCCCGATACACTACTCTAACCCGATTATGTTTAAAATATGATCTATAAGTTATTTAGTACATTAACCTAAATAATCATCTTTCCTTTAACTCCATAGAACATTCTCACTAGTTATATAATAAATATAATTTTTCTCCATGTATTAGGAATACCCGTATATAATTATTTCTCCCATTATATACATAACACTATATTACAACATTCACACATATGTTGAATATATATATAATCCATCCTCTCGAGAAATAACTCACTGGATGTATTCTCTAAAGTGCTATCAACCTAGGCTACTCAATCCCACCTGGTATTCCGAGACAACTATGGTCCGTCTAATCGAAACGTAAATAATAAACCTAATGGAGGCGGTCATATTCCCCCGAGTATGAGGACATCATCTCAATTCCCCACCTATGAAATTGGACGCTATGACCTGGGGATATACTCATCCTACTCCTCAAGCTAGGGGATTCACCCCCATCGCGCAACCTCTCATGATAGCACTAGAGTATATAATTTAAAAAAATATATAATCACTGATATTTGCAAGCATAATATATATATATATATATATAGACACACACACTATCACACACCGTATATATATAATTTAAATCCTGTCTTACCATGCACAAAAATATTCCCGAGTCTATGGTCCAACTCTAATTAGATTAATTTACCCATTAATTAAATTAATACCTTGGTATCTCTCAACCAATTACTCGGATTCGCTCACTTGACCCGAAGTATAATATCCGAAATTAAATGCCCTTTAATAAGTTTGACACACCCTTATTTATTTATTCCAATTTTAATGTTTCTCTCACATTAAATATAAAATAACCTTATATTGTTTATCCCTAAGATCCCAAACAAATCCCAGATTTAAGACGCTTCCATACTCTACATAATTATCCCTTAAATTTCAACCCAGGTCGATCAGTACAATAAAACAAAGTGGGACGAATTTTCCATCTCGTTAGAACGAGAAACGACGTCCTTCGAATGGCTGGTGATGTTGTTTGAACGAATATCACTGTCCTTTGAACCAAAGTTTTGGTCGTTCGAACGACCTGCAACGTTTTCTCTCTCTTCGTCCATATTTAGTTCTCCGCCATTAACAAGCCTTAAAATCTTCCTTATCCAGAAATCAAACCCAGAATTTACACAGTAGGTTCTACAAATCAACACAAATCCCAATATCTTTAACTCCTAATTTATATCTTCAACAATTAATAAAGACATGAATCCATATGATTTTTCCACCACTTTTGCAGTCAATAACATCTCTGATTAACTTATAATTTCTCCACAGCATAATATGAATTCATAAGCCCTATCATATCAGTCCCCAAAACTTGATTCGTAACATCCATAAGTTTTAAAACCCAATTTGTATTAACCCAGCCCATAATCATGTGTTTAATACTTACCATGATATGAATTGAATTCAGCAATTTGTATAAAAGCAAGTTTAGCCACTTGCCTTGTGATTCATAGTGTCTGATTATTCCTTCGGTGTAGAGATTTGGTTTGTTGAAGAACACCTATTTGTTCTTCCTTTTGGCAAAAGTTCTCCCTTTCCGTTCCTCTACGTTCTCAGATTTCTCTCAATTGTGTTATGGCTGCCCACAACTCCCAAACTTAGGTTTTTATCTCCAAATCCCGTTTTTAGTCGTATGGGCCTAATTACAATGGCTTAAACACTCCCGTGTGGGTCCGGTTATGCCCAAAAATACTTCGTGACCCATTTACCACTCCCGGGTACACTTTTTTAATTTCTCGGCCCATCCGGACTCAATTGTGCACTCAGAATTGACATCCGAATTAATTTTTATTCTTATGTCACACCTAAATTAGTTTGTACCCAACTCCCGACTGAGATAAATAAATGCCACATCACTAATACACGTTATGACGTAATTAAATTATTACTATTCACTTAGTAATTTAAATTCCATAAATATTAACCATTTACTCTCCCAATTAATATTTAAATAAATATTAACATAATTAATTCAATTAAATTACGACACTAAGTAATTTAAAATTTACCCGAATTAATTAAGTATTCAAATGCACAGAAATATGAGGTGTTACATACTTCCCCCCTTACAAAGGAATTTCATCCCCGAAATTAAGTCATACTTGCGGCGAATAACTTTGGATACTGCTCTCGCATATCCTCCTCCCGCTCCCATGTAGACTCATCAACGTTGTGATGGCTCCATTGTACTCTAACTAGTGGTACTACCTTAGACCCCAGCTTGCGCTCGCTGTGATCCATAATATCTACAGGTCTATCCTCATATGAGATGTCTAGATGCAAGTCAATCTCCTTGAGTGGAACGTGCCAGAAATCTCTCTCGCTCCTCCGATATTTCTTCAATAATGCCACGTGGAACACGTCGTATATCCGCAGAAGATGCTCTGGCAAACCCAGTCTATAAGATACATGTCCCACTCTCTCGATGAGAGGGAAATGCCTCACATACCGCGGTGCTAGCTTCCCCTTCTTACCGAACCTCTTCACTCATTTCATAGGAAACTCCCAGACCAATACCTGATCACGGACCTCTAACTCTACATGTCTTCGAAAAGCATCATCATAACTTTTCTGCATATCCCGAGATATCCGAATTCGTCCTTGAATTAACTCTATCTTGGTAGTCGTCTCCTGGATTATCTCTGGATCCAATAGTTTATTGTCCCTCACCTTTAACCAATAAGCGGGCGAACGACGATGTCTCCCATAAAGCGCCTCAAATGGTGTCATGCCAATCGTAAACTGGTAAAAGTTATTATACGCAAACTCTACCAAAGGAAGGTATCTCTCCCATCCTCCCCCAAAGTATAAAATGCACATACTCAGCATATCCTCTAGCATCTAATTAACTCTCTCGGTCTTCCCGTCTGTATGTGGATGGCAGGCAGTATTCAACTGTAACTCCATGCCCGTGGCCTCCTAAAAGCTCGGACAGAAGTGAGACACAACATTCTTATCTCTGTCAGACACAATGTTAATCGGCACCCCATGAAGCTTAACGATCTGTGCTATAAACAGTTGCGTGTATCTCATTGTCTCAAAATCTGTACGAACTGGTAAGAAATGATCTACCTTGGTAAATCGATCCATAATCACCCATATGGAATCGTGAACCCTCTGTGATGTAGTCAACCATGTAATGAAGTTTATGGAGATAATCTCCCATTTCCACAAGGGAATATCCATTGGCTACAGCATCCTTGGAGGTCTCTGATGATCAACTTTCACAAGCTGGTACGTGGCGCATTTCGAGCAAAACTCTTCTATGTCCCGTTTCATCCCTACCCATCAATACTGCCTCCTCATATCCTGATACATCTTATCCTCGTCGGGATGTATCGAAAATCTTGAACCATGGGACTCATTCATATCAACATGCCTCAAATCCTCATCCCATGGCACGACTAACGTCCCATTAAAGCGTAGGGCTCCCTCCAAACTAATCGAATAACACTCTGCTCCCTCGGCCAGTAGTTGATGTATCATGTCCTAGCAGATCTTCTCCTCCTATTGCACCCTCACAACCCGTATAATAATTTTAGGAGTGGTGGATAAAGCTGACATACATGCCCTGGCGACATCGTCATCGTGTTGAAGCTCACTCCTCTTCGCCTTCCAGATCTCTAGAATCTCCCTAGTGAGCCTCCTGCTCAATATGTCTGCTACCACATTAGCCTTACCATGATGATACTGGATATCAAACTAGTAGTCCTTCATAAATTCTAGCCACCATCTCTGCCTCATATTCAGATCCTTCTGCCTGAATAGATACAAAAGTGACTTGTGACTCATGAATAAAGTAGACTGCTCTCCCATAAGATAATGTCTCCATATCCTCAAAGCAAAATCGATCGCTGCCAACTCTAGGTCGTGGGTAGGGTGATTCTTCTCATGGGGCTTAAGCTTTCGAGACGCATAAGCTATAGCCCTCTCCTCCTACTGCAACACACCCCCAAGTCCCTGTAAGGATGCGCCAATGTAGACCCGGTACTCCGATCCTCCCCTTGGCAAAGAAAGTACGGGCGCAGATGTCAACTTGTCCTTTAGCTCATCGAAAGCTAACTGACATTGGTTTTCCCATACAAATGGTACTCCCATGCGAGTCAGGTTCATCAATGGACCCAAAATTTTTGAAAAACCCTTAATGAACCGTCGGTAATAACCTACCAACCTGAGAAAGCTGTGAATCTCTGTCGGTATCGTGGGTTATCCCCACTCCCCTACTACTGATACCTTACTTCGGTTAACAGCAATACCCCAATCTAACACTATATGGCCAAGAAAATGCACCTCCCGTAGCCAAAATCCACACTTCTCGAATTTGGGATAAAATTGGTGGTCTCGTAATGTCTGTAGAACCATACACGAGTAAACCAAAATGTGCGCGAGTAGAACAAAATGTCGTCAATGAACACGATAACGAACTAGTCGAGATACTCTTCGAAAACCCTGTCCATGAGATCCATGAACACTATTGGCACATTGGTGAGCCCAAACGGCATCACTATAAACTCGTAGGATCCATACCGTGACAGAAAAAGCAGTCTTAGGAACATCCTCCTCTCGGATACACAACTAATGATACCCTAACCTCAAATAGATCTTTGATAAGTATGCATCCCCTATCAACTGATCAAACAAGCCATCAATCCTAGGTAATGTATACTTATTCCGTATTGTCACCTTATTCAGCTCCCTGTAGTCTATGCACAATCGAAGCGAACCATCCTTTTTCTTCACGAACAACACAGGTGCACCCCACGACGATGTGCTCCGCTGAATGAAACCCTGACCCAAAAGCTATTGAATATGCTCCCTTATCTCACGCATCTCTGAAGCGGCTATGCGGTAAGGTGCTTGAGCAATCGCTCTCGAACCCGGTGCTAAATCGATAACGAACTCAATCTCCATGCTAGATGGTAACCGTGGTATCTCCTGAAATACATCCTAAAAATTCCTCATGACTGGAATCGAGTCTAACGAAATCACCATCTCTTATAAGGTCTTCTCCTCAATATAATACAAATGAGTGCGCGACCCTCCCTCAGGAAAAGGCATTGCCACTTGTCCCGAAATGGAGAACACGATGGTTTTCTTGAAGCATTCTACCGTCGCTCTGTATCCTTCCAACCAATCCATGTCTATGATGACATCATACCCTTCCATATCTAACACTAGGAGGTCCGCTACTAAACTCAATCTCCCAATCACAATGTCCACTCCTCTACAAATCGAATGTATAAGTGATCTACTACCCATCGGTGACTCTACACACATAAGGAGACTACCCGCGGTCCCTAGCAAACCGACAGCTCTAGCAAATCTGGTTTTAATAAATGAATGTGATGCCCCAGTATAAAAAAGAATCCTACCCTCATGCCCATGAATAGGAAACGTACCCTCAACTGCTGGAGGCGCTTGAGGTGCTGGTGGAATGGGGACATTCTGGACGTTGTATACACGCGCATAATGCATCTGCCCCTGCTGCTGAAGTTGGTGATGCTGGAGGCATATGTACCTGTTGTCCCTTCTGGGCACCCTACTACTGACCCCTACCTTTCTGTGGGCATTCCCTCTTAAAATGTCCCGTCTGGCCACAAACGAATCAATGCTTCTGATCGTCTCCCTGTCGCTGGCCCTGATGAGGCTATCCCTAGTGTTGTCCCTGTTGCCTCCTCCATTGTTACCTTGGCCCTGTTGACCCTGAGAAACCTCATGTTGCTAATTAGGGACCTGTTGGCCCTGCCTGAACCCTTGACCTCCCTGTCAGAAACCTCGAGACTTAAACTTCTTAACCTGGTTCCCCTCTTGGAAATCCAGTCCCTTATGGCTACATGTTTACTGCTGGCCTTCGCTAGTAACACTCCCAGCTGCTTTGCCCTACTGGGTCAGCTCGCCTCCCCTCTTGGTTCCCTTCAGATAGAAGTGATGATCCTGACAGTGCAATAAGCGACATTGACAATGTCAGTATACGTCACCAGTGTGGGGTTCCCAATCAAATGCTACCTGATCCTCCAGGCCAATCCAGTCATAAACCTAGCCTTCTTTAACTCTTCGTTGCTCACCTCGTTCGGCATAAAATTTTCTAAACGAGTAAAGTCCACCTCATACTCTGCCACTATACGCTCTCGCTGAATTTCCTCCTCATCTCGGACTCAATTGCAGGTGGAAAGTACTTGCGATTGAACCGCACCCATAAACCAGCGATGGTTATTAAGTCCCTATCTTCAATAGTGGTAATAGACTCCCACCACTGTAAAGCTGCCCTAGTCAACCTGAAAGTGGTTAACATCTGCCTTTGTACCTCGTTGCAGTCAACCATATGCAAGTGGCGTTGCATAGCCTTCTTCTACAGGCATGCTATAACTACCTCAAAACTCCTTTGAAACTCTGGTGGATGGCCCTTCTGAAAGGCCTCCCGAATGCTCTACCACACTGACGGTCTCGGATGCGCCTGTATAACAGGGGACACTGCCTGCTGTGGCTGAGGTTGAGAGAAGTGGGCTGCCATAGTTGCCATTGCGGCATTGACCACCTGGGCTACCACCTTCGCCATCTAAGTTGTCGTCAATAATCCCGATGGGGCCTGCGGCTGTGGAACCTCTGGCTCCTACTGAGCCTCCCTCACCTCGTCCCTGGCTGCTGCCCCAGCATGTCTATCTCTCTTAGGCGGCATCTAAAATTTAAAGCGAGCTGTATTAGTTCACTATTAATACAAAATAAAATAGCAGAATTACGATAACTCATAAGCGTGATGATAAAGCAACAATCCTAATAATAGGGCTCTATATCAACAGAACGCTACGCTGAAACGTAAAAAGCCGTACAAATCCCTGGACACTAGAACCTGATGCTCTGATACCATCTGTGACACCCCGCCTAATAAAATACCGGGTGATCAGTCCTATATCAAATTAAAACTGGAATCTCATTTGGTTCATTCTTAGCATCACTGCTGATTTTTTTTAAAACTTACTAACCACATAGTATTGAAAAAACTGGTGCCAAATTTTATCTTTATTAATCCAAGACAAAAATAAGTGCGGAATTAAAATAAAACATCCAATGCTGGTAGAATCAATTATCGCATAAAATAATAAAAGTCTTGCCGAATAAACCACCGGTTAAATTCAAAACCAAACCAAACTAAAAGAGAGTAATAAATCCTATACAATCTGAAAAGAAACTAAATAAAACTGTGAGCAACATGCTTGAGATAAACTGATATAAATTCCTACACTAGGAACAGAAAAATATATGCCGCTATCCAAATCCTACAACACCTACATCTATTGCAGCTGCGTATCCCTGGAATGAACTCAGGCTTGGCATCCCTGTGGCTGATCACCTAAAAGGTTTTGAAAATATTTGATAGCAAGGGTTAGAACCCAATTAAAAATATTTAGCAAGTGATTAAATTGCAGAAATTTAAAATGCATAAATGCTCGTCATATTTAAGCTAGTGTCGCACTCTCTTGAGGATATACTCACCCCTCAACTAATGTGCACACCTAACGCTTTCTTTATCCCACCTAGTCCTCTACCCCGTAACTAGCTCTTAATAAATTTCTTCCCTGATACACTACTCTAACCCGAGTATGTTTAAAATATGATTTATAAGTTATTTATCACTTTAACTTAAATAATCATCTTTTCTTTAAGTCCATATAATATTCACACTAGTTATATAATAAATACAATTTTTCTCCATGTATTAGATTACCCGTATATAATTATTTCTCCCATTATATAGATAACACTATATTAAAACATTCACATACATGTTGAACATATATATAATCCATCCTCCCGATAAATAACTCACTGGATGTATTCTCTAAAGTGCTATCAACCTAGGCTACTCAGTCCCACCTGGTGTTCTGAGACAACTATGGTCCGTCTAATCGAAACGTAAATAATAAACCTAATGGAGGCAGTCATATTCCCCCGAGTATGAGGACATCATCTTAATTCCCCACCTCTGAAATTGGACGCTATGGCCTGAGGACATACTCCCCCTACTGCTCAAGCTAGGGGATTCACCCGCATCCGCAACCTCCCCTGATAGCACTAGAGTATATAACTTAAATAAATATCTAGTAATTAGTATTTATAAGCACACACAATATATATATACTATTACACACCGCATATATATATAATTTAAATCTCGACATTACCGTGCACAAAAATCTGTTGAATTAGCCTAAAATATTCCCGACTCTATGGTTCGACTCTAATTAGATTAATTTACCCATTAATTAAATTAATACCTTGGTATCTCTCAACCAATTACTCGAATTCGCTCACTTGGCCCGAAGTTTAATATCCGGAATTAAATGCCCAAATGCCCTTTAATAAGTTTGACTCACCCTTATTTATTTATTCCAATTTTAATGTTTCTCTGACATTAAATATAAAATAACCTTATGCTGTTTATCCCTAAGGTCCCAAACAAATCCCAAATTTAAGACGCTTCCTTACTGTACAAAATTCTCCCTTAAATTTCAACCCAGGTCGATCAGTACAGCAAAACAAAGTGGGTCGAATTTTCCATCTCGTTCGAACGAGAAACGGTGTCGTTCGAATGGCTGGTGATGTCGTTTGAACGACAATCACTGTGGTTCAAACCAGAGTTATGGTCGTTCGAACGACCTGCAACATTTTCTCTCTCTTCATCCATATTCAGTTCTCCTCCATTAACAAGCTTAAAACCTTCCTTACCCATAAATCAAACCCAAAATTTACATAGTAGGTCCTACGAATCAACAAAAATTCCAATATCTTTAACTCCAAATTTATATCTCCAATTGTTAATAAAGACATGAATCCATATGATTTTTCCACCATTTTTGCACTCAATAACATCTCTAATTAACTTATAATTTCTCCACAGCATAATATGAATTCATAAGTCCTATCATATCAGTCCTCAAAACGTGATTCGTAACATCCACAAATTTGAAAACCCAATTTGTATTAACCCAACCCAAAATCATGTGTTTAACACTTACCATGATATGAATTGAAATCGGCAATTTATATAAAATTAAGTTTGGCCACTTGCCTTATGATTCGTAGAGTCTGATTATGCCTTTGGTGTAGAGATTTGATTTGTTGAAGAAAACCCTCCTTGTTCTTCCTTTTGGCTCCCAAGAGTTCTCCCTTTTTGTTCCTTTGCATTCTCAAATTTCTCTCAATTGTGTTATGGTTGCCCACAACTCCTAAACTTAGGTTTTTATCTCCAAATCCCATTTTTAGTCATATGGGCCTAATTAAAATGGCCCAGACACCCCCATGTGGGCCCGGTTATGCCCAAAAATACCCCGTGACCCATTTACCACCCCCGGGTACACTTTCTGACTTTCTCGACCCATCCGAACTCAACCGTGCACTCAGAATTGACATCCGAATTACCCAACTCTCAACTAAGAATACAAGTTATGACGTAATTAAATTATTAATATTCACTTAGTAATTTAAATTCCATAAATATTATCCATTTACTCTCCCGATTAATATTTAAATAAATATTTAGATAATTAATTCAATTAAATTACGACAAACAAGTAATTTAAAATTTATCCAAATTAATTAAGTATTTAAATGCACTAAATACGGGGTGTTATATTATATCTGGGTTGTCACAACTTTTCCCCTTTAGAAAATTTCGTCCCTGAAATTTAGGGTGAATTTCACTTACCAAACAAATGGTAATACCGTTTACTCATGCTATCTTCCCTTTTCCAAGTTGATTCTTTAATTTTCATGTCTCATCCACCACACTTTAACTACGAAAAATAACTTTATTCTTTAATACTTATTCCTTACTATCAATAATTTCCACCGGTTCCTTGATGTAAAACAAATCTTCTTTGATAACATCTTCAGTTTCTTTATCATTTATACGTAAGGATAATCATCTACTGATTTTTTATCAATAAAAAAAATTCTCAACTCATATATTATTTCATACATTTATATATATATACGTAGATTATTCACACGTAATAAATTATCAGTTTTATCATCATATATTCTCAATGAGTGAGCATTCTTAATAAACCTAGTATCATTCTTTATGTTTCTCACTTCATTCCTATAGTCTCCTTTATAATCTTCCATTCAAGACTAGCTTCTTATATGTCATATTTCCATCTTCCATTCAATACCAAATACATGTGTTTGGCTTTAACTACTATCCACATCATTTCTAAAGTTTAAGAGTATGTAAAATATCATCCTTACACTTTCTAAATCTAAATAGAGCCTCACTACTTTTCATATATCGAAACTAAACAATCATTCACTAAATGTGTATTCTTAACCAAGATTTCATATTCACTTTCATGTATATTGTGCACTCATGCACTATGAACTTAATATAACTTCTCACTGTATTCCTTTTTCGGTATCGTTTGATTGTTTTTTAACTAAAGTTACAATGACCTTAACAAATCATAAATCCAACACAGTAACTTTACAATCATAATCTTACCCCAATCCTTATTAACATGATAGTCTTATACAACATCATTAATACACTCATCTTACTCGTTTGGTAACATGGATGTTAAATGTAACATCACCACTTAAAACTTTAAGCATACTCACCAACCCCATATGTAATACCCCGTAATTTTATTGATTCTTAATTGTGGGATTAATTGAACTAATTATGAGAAATTTGCTTAAAATTAATCCAGATTTAAATAAATATTAACTAACGAGACGAGGGTTAGTATTTATTGATGAAAATCATATTGAATATTACTGAGTGAATAAATTAATATGTGATTATGAATTTATTAAAAATTGTCAAGAGTGGAAAATACGACAATTTTGGTAATTTAGGCGGGACGCGCGTATCAGTCGTGTCGTGACTCAATTTTATGGAATAAAAAGGTAATTTATTTTTAAGTCATCCAAATGGTCATTTAGAGTGCACTAGGGTTGAAATAGAAAAAAAAAGTCTACACGAGGGTTTAGTTTGGGTCCCGGGACACTTTTAGGCCATACCGGCACCCCGGAAGGATAATTTAGTCATTTGTATTTTTTAGGGAATTAAACCCACGAATTTTAGAGAGTTATATCATATGAGGAGTTGTGTCCTCAAGGTTTAGCAGCTACCATATTCACAGAAGCCATTAGGACGATGGAGAACCACCCCCCTAAGGCTGTAACCACCATTCCTACACTAATTGAACCACCAAGACCACCGTTACGTAGATAGGAAAGAGAGCATCGCCCCCACACCATCTTCTTCAACGGATCAGAACTTCCATTAAAGGCAAGTGTTTTATCTTGCAGAGATTCAGTGCATATATAATCCATGGTAGTTTACATTGAAAGAAATAACCATGAATCATTGATATTTCATAAATTTAGTGAATTAAATCATGATTATGGGTAGGTCTTGCATGTAAATAAATTTCTGGAATCATTGGAAAAATAAAATTATAATCTAAGTGTTAGAAATCACTGATTAAATATGAGAATTATGGTGTTTTAAAATACAATTTGAGGAACTAGGGTTCTTAAGAAATATTCATAAATTAATCCAAGAAATCAATGCCCCATGATGATTTTATGATTCTTATACATTAGAACTCGTGTAATTATGTTAGTACAACATTTAGTATGATTGTTTGCTAGTTTGGGATGATTAAATTGAGGATTTAAGGTTAAAAATAGGAGAAACACATAAGAAACACATATGCATATATTTCATACCTATACGAGCGAATCGATTCGGACCAGGCCGAATCTATTCGGCTGCCCAGAATTTTTTTTCTTTCCCCTTTTTGTTTAAAATTTTTGGGAGATGTTCGGGATTTAATAGTGGAATTTAATTTTAAACATATTGAAGAGTATTTGGGAATATTAGTAGTCCTAGATTGTAATTTGGGTTTAGTTCCATGATAACGAATTAAGGGCTAAACTTAATTAGATATAATCGAGAGACCTAAATCGGAGATAAATTCAAATCATGAAAATCCAAAGGATATGATGACTTAGACCAATAGGATATAAGCAAGTTACTTACTGATATTATGTTAGGAAATAAAGGAGACAATTCGAGTGGCGAGGATTACTAGGGAGCGTACGACGAGAGCAGTAATATATTTCATTAACACGTAGGATATTCTTGAGTAGATATACTACGTATAAAACATATGTTATAGGATGATCGTATACCTATATTAAAGATAGATATTTATGTACTAAGGTTGTGTGGATACCTAATTTATGATTGATTGATTGTGTGTATGACATACCTACCATACTTGCTATCACGGGAGGTCTTAGAAAGGGGACAATCTTATCTGGATGAGCCTTCGAGGGGATTTTAGATTGTTGCCTCAGAACATAGGTCTGGGAAAGACTTATCGAGGAGATGATAAGTTTGCGATCATGTGGTTGCGTAGGTATGTGCGTATCCCATAGGGTTGGGAACTATGTTCGCCTCCAATATGTGTGATTTGTATTGATACGATTCCAGAGTGAATCGGAACTCGTAATCTTTATGTATGTGATGTACCAGGATTAAATAGCAGAGTATGTGTGCACCGCAGGTTTAGCCTTTTGTGGTGCCGTATTTGTAGATATATATATATATATATATATATATATATATATATATATATGTTAGTGATTTATATATTTACACTTGTGATTATTCTACTGTGTTGCTTAGTAGATGAGAAATATTACGACATCTTATATTAATCTACAATGTGGAAACTTGAATGAGTAATGAGGGACTTGAATTAGATTTAATTAATATTGAAAATGCAAGTTGTATTATTCGGAAATTACGAGTGGGAATAATGACTTAGGCATTATAGTAAGAGACTCTATTTATATTTGATAAGTGGGATAGCATAATAAGGATGGGTTAGTAGATTACGTTAGGCGTGAAAATTAGTTGAGAGGTGAGAATCTCAAGTGAGGGCACGTGGAACTATCATGTATATAATATTTACTGTTTAAGGCATTTTAAACACTTGCTCATTTGAAAATATTTTCAACTCGGGCTCTGGCCCTTTTTCTTCCAAATCTGTAAAAACATTTTAGGTGCGTAACCACAAGGACGCCAAGCATAGGATTTCTTAACAGTTGACGTGTCGTGGCTGTTGTGAAAGTTGCAGGACCTCGGTACTAGATACCTCAACACCTATCTTTGATTCTTTTCGAGTTATTTACTCTGGTCAGGCACGTTGCCCATCATTATTCAGATGTATCCAGATATAGAGATTGTAGACATTTATTTATATTTCAGTTGTTGAGTTTTATTTCATTTCAAACTATTGTATTTGGGATTTAGACTAGCAATATTTATTCCATACGCAGTTATTTCTTTATGACATTTTCTTGCTATGAGATTGTTTATTTGATTGTGAATGATTAGTTAATTATTTATTTAGTTGTATGTTAATTTAAAAGATAAAATTTTGAGACCAGACTTTTTAACTACTAGTTGGTTAGTAAGTAATAAATGTTTTTCGACAGTGATGCTAAGACTGAACCAACTGGATATGCTTCAAATTTAATAAAGGACTCATCACCCGGTATTTAGTTAGGCAGGGTGTCACAAGTGGTATCAGAGCATCAGGTTCTAGTGTACGTAGGATCTTAGCAACTTTATACATTTTAGTGTAGCGTTCTATGATATAGAGTCCTATATTTAGGACTGTTGTACTAGCTAATTGCACATTTTATGCGTTCAGCTATTTTGAGATCTTAATTGTGTACTTATAAAACTTCTCTCTCATTTCAGATGCCTCCCAAATGTGAACAGAGAGACCCTAGAGGTGTAGATCCCGAGCCTCAACAAGCTCCAGCCCAGGGTATTATGAATGCTGCGGAGGTTGCCGTTATAGTGGCATAAGCGATAAACGCAACTTTAGCAGTCATACAGCAGGAACCACCTCAGGCACAGGCGGTGGCACCAGCACCATCTTATGCGTTCCCTTCTGCTTGGGAGAGAGTCAGGGATGCCTTCCAAAAGGCACATCCTCTAGAGTTCACAGGGAGTTCCGATGTTGTGGTAGGTAGCCAATGGAAAAAGATATCCAGTGTCACCTGAGAATGTATGAGTGCACAGAGGTTCAAAAACAAATACTTGCTACTTTTAAGATATTGGGAGTGGCACTGTAGTGGTGGGATTCTGTTACCACCGCTGGGGAGAGAGATGACATGACGATTCAGGACTTTTGGGCACGGTCTGATCGTAAATATTTTACTTCCATCGTTCATACTGAGATGAGGAAAAAACTATTAGACCTCACCCAGGAGGGGAAGACTATTGATAAATATGAGGAGGAATTTACCAGATTAACTAATCTGGTGCCAAATGAAGTACCTACTGAAGAGAAGAATATTTAGATGTTTATGGATGGATTGACTTGGAGGATTCGCCGGCACCTTTTGGGTAATCTTTCATTGAGGTCATACACTGATGTGCTTAACGTTGCCTTACTACACTACCGGGATAACCGCTTCTATCTGAAGGGAAGTAAGCGAGCAAGGGAGTCCAGACAGCAGGTCAGGATAAGAGGTAGTAGTGTCAGTGGGGCATAGACAACAGAGATAGGTTGAGAAGAGTTTCCATCAGTGGGACCCTGCTAAGCGACACAGATCTGGTGATTATAGGCAGCGACAGGGAGGCTTTAGGTAAGTCCATCCTGGTCAGCAGAATCAGCAGGGCCAGTAAGGTGAGTAGCGTGCACAGTAGGGCCAGCAAGGTTAATGAAGGGGTGGTAACGGCCAGCAGGGACAGAGAGGAGAAAACTTTATTGGTAAATGTTACATATGTGGTAAAATTGGCCACAAGTGTCATGAGTATCCTGAGAATGACAGAGCCCCACACCAGCAGTAGTAAGGTGGTCGTCAGGAGCCCCGACGACCTATATTTCCCGTCTCCCTCCCAACACCACCACAGATGTCAGCTTTGCCTGCCATTCCAGCAGTTCCGGTTCAGCAGGGGCAATTACAGTATGGGCATATTTACAATGTCCACTAGGATGCAGTCCCACAGGCTCCACCCGCAATTGAGGGTATGTTTTCTATCCAGTTGACTATAAGGCTCATTTTATTTGACACGGGGCCTTCACACTCATTTATTACCACTAGATTTGCACGTGCTCTGGGGTTACTAGATACACCAGATAGTACTGTTATGTATGTAGACTCGCCACTGGGTAACAGAACGTTTATTTGCTTTATCTATCGGGGAGTGGGCATAGAAATTAGGAGATTCATCTTGCTTGACGATGTGCTTGTGTTGGATATGTCAAAGTATGATGATATTATTGGGATGGATTGCCTAGTTGTGTATAGGGCCATAATTGATTGCTATAGTTGTAGTATTGTATTTGCTATATCGGGACAGGAAATATTCCTGGTGGCGATGCCTCACCCTGAGGACAGATCATCCACTCACTTATATTACATAAAGGAGGAGACCTCTAAGAAGGTGGTGATCCCGCTTGATTCAATTCCGGTGGTCTGCGAGTTTTTTGACGTGTTCCAGAGTATATCGAGATTTCCGCTTAACAGATGGATAGATTTTATAATAGATTTGATGTTAGGCACTCGACCGATAGCCTGTTCGCCTTACTGTATAGCTCCAATAGAGATGAAGGAGTTACGAGATCAGATTGAGCAGATGCTGGGATAGGGATTCATCCGTAGGAGTACCTCATATTGGGGTGCTCCCGTGCTATTTGTAAAGAAGAGAGATTGGGTATTTACAGTTATGTGTTGACTATCGAGAATTGAATAAAGTCATCATATGAAAAAAATATTTGTTTCCCCGAATCGATGACTTATTCGATCAGTTAAGAGGAGCTGCCTACTTATCGAAGATAGACTTCAGGTCGGGGAACCATCAATTATGAATCAGGGAGCAGGATGTGTTGAAGACTTCTTTCTTGATGAGATATGGGTCCTATGAGTTTCGATTATGCCATTTGGGCTAATCAACGCATCGGTTGTGTTCATAGACTTAATGAATAGGGTGTTCAGAGAGTTCTTAGATTAGTTTCTCATTGTCATAATAGATGACATCTTGTTTAATTCACAGACTAGGGAAGATCATATCGAGCATTTGCGTCAGGTATTACAGACACTGCGAGAGAATTAGTTGTATGTAAAATATGAGAAATGTGGGTTTTGGCAGAGGGAGGTTCGGTTTTAGGGCACATTGTATCTGACAAGGGAATATTCATAGATATGGGGAAAGTATCAGCGGTGAGGGAGTGGGGACGGCCCACGACACCAATGAAGGTGTGAAGTTTCTTAGGGCTAGACGGATACTACAAGCATTTTATCTGATGATTCTCGAAGATAGCGGGTCCAATGACTAACTTGACTCGCAAGAGAGTGCCAATCATTTGGGATGAGGCTTGTCAGTTGGCTTTCGATGAGCAGAACAACAATATGACCTCAGCACCACTTCTAGCACTGCCCAGGCTGGGAGTGGAGTACTTAGTCTATACTGATGCATCCCTATAGATACTTGGGGGTGTGCTTCAGCAAGAAGATTAGGCTATATCTTATGACTCCCGTAAGCTTAAGCTCACGAGAGGAATTACCCCACCCCATAACTTTGAGTTAGCAGCAGTCGTGTATGCACTTAGAATATGATGACATTAACTCTTGGGGGAGAAATTTTGCGTGTTCACAGATCACAAATCACTACAGTACTTGTTCACTCAGCGAGAGCTAAATATGCATCGGCGGAGGTGGCTTGAATGTGTGAAGGACTATCAGTTCGATATCCAATATCACCCGAGGAAGGCAAACGTGGTAGCAGGCACGTTTAGCAGTAGGCCAGCAGGTGTGGTGGCTGAGGTATGGAAGGCAAAATGGAAGGAGTTGAGACACCAGGATACAGTGGCACGATCTTCTATGTCAGTTATAACCATTACGCCCTACATAGTCACGAGGGTTGTACATGCTCAGGAAACAAATTCGTTCTTTTAGGATCAGATTGTACAACTTCTAGCCGAGGGAGTCGAGTCCCATTCTGTGGGTTCAGATGGGGGCTTTCGCATCAATAGGAAACTGGTGGTTCCAGAAAGGGAGGATTTGCGACATGCGATGATAACAGAGTCGCACCATTCATGCTTTGCGATATATCCTGAAGGGGATAAGATGTACCAGGGTATGAGGCGGCAGTATTGGTATAATGGGTTGAAAAGGGACATTACTGAGTTTGTCTCGAAGTGTGCCACCTGTCAGCTATTAAAGGTGGACCAATAGAAGCCAGCAGGACTTCTTTAGCCGCTAGAGATTCTTATGTGGAAACGGGAGAGCATTTCCATGGACTTTATTACAGGGTTGCCTACTTCTCAGATGGGTCATAATTCCATATGGGTGATTATGGATCGGTTCACTAAGGTAGATCCTTTTTTACCAGTCCAAACAAATTACACTGCCGAATAGCATTTCCATGGACTTTATTACAGGGTTGCCTACTTCTCAGATGGGTCATGATTCCATATGGGTGATTATGGATCGGTTCACTAAGGTAGATCCTTTTTTACCAGTCCGAACAAATTACACTGCCGAATAGCATGCCCAGATCTTTATAGCCGAGATAGTGAGACTTCATGGGCTGCTCATTGATATCGTGTTCGATAGGGACAAGACTTTTATATCTAGGATTCGGCACAGCTTCCAGGAGACAATAGGAACAGGGTTACGATTGAGTACGGACTATCACTCGCAGACTGATGGGCAAACTGAGAGGACGAATCAAATATTAGAAGATATGTTGCGGATGTGTGTCCTTGATTTTGGGGGGAGTTGGGAGCAGTATCTTCCCCTGGTGGAGTTTAATAACTCCTACCATTTTACTATTGGCATGGCTCTGTTTGAGGCATTATATAGTAGGCCTTATCGTTATCCAGCATGTTGGCTAGAGGTGGGGGACAAAAAGCTACTTGTGAAGTACCCTATATCTTTGACTCACTTGAGTCTATATTATATAGGCGCTTATCTAATTTGGAAATAGTGGTAAATTTTGAGTCATGCCCTAGTTTACCAAAAACCTCAGACTCTACATGATATTTTCTCTATTAGTCTTTAAGGTATAATACCAACACTACACCTAGGATTGCATTTCTATGCTGTATTTATATTAATTTAGGGGTGTGAGTGTATTAATTCCCATTAAAATAATTTTTTAATAATTTTGGGGATTTTTTAAATAATTTTTAGGAATTTATAAACATTTTAAAAATATTTAAAAATTGGTTTTAAAATGTTTTGGGCCTATTTGTAAATTCTTTTATCTCTTAAAAACTTTGGCTGGGTAGAATTCGAAAGCGGCAGAGAAATGTGTGGTACAAAATGAAATTATTTAAACTTTAAAAACAAGTGTTTTATTGTTAATCTTGTCCATATATGTGTTGCTGTTATCCCGGTTAGATTTGTGTTTGTTTACACTCACAGTCTTAAGAATCAATCATGTCCGTTTGATCGTTGTTAATCTACGGCCTGCATGTATTTGTATCAATCCTTGTGACGCTTGAGTGGACCAATTAATGCACGTTTAAATGCGGTGTGTTCTCAAAACTAAGATTTACATTGTTTAAGCAGAATCAATCTCAGTCGTTATTTTGCTTCGATCTTCTAGACCCTTCCATCCAGCGGTATAAATTGATGCCATAGGGTTGACATTGACAATCTTTTGATCACCTCAGATTTGAGGGGAAAAAAGAGAGAAAAAGTGAGGTAAGAGAGAGAGAGAGAGAGAGAGAGGGAGAGAGAAATTAGAAATCGTATCCAAACCTTAAAAAAATTTCTTCAGAAAATTTACCCTGTGAGTTTGAGAGTTGATCCGGTCGAAGAATCATTCCTCTCTAGTCTTTAATCTCTTCTCCAACTTGTTACAAGTTTGGATCTTATTTTCTCTCCATAGAAAGTGTAGATCTGATTTATTTATGATATAAATCACGTAGATTTGCTTAAGCTGATTTCTTTTTTCAAGAAATTCTTATTTGTTGGTTATTTTGATCTCAAAAATTTTTCTAAACCTGTTACCAACAATCTTTTTTATGTTTCAATTTTTGAGAAAAACTGACTTCTATCTTGTTGAAGATCTTGAGACGTTTGTGCTTTCAAGGTTCATAGTTCACGTTTTGTGAAATAGAAGTATATACAAATAAAAAGAAAGCATATAGGATCTTGGATATTTTGAAAATCATGGTTGTCACTCGATCTGTGGTAAAGAATAAATATCATAAGTCTAATATTTTCAACAAACTCAGATTCAGAAATCCAAACTCATAGTAGACAATATATGTAATTTGTAGGAAAGTTCATTTATATAAGTGTGTGTGTGTGTGTGTGTGTGTGTGTGTGTGTGTGTGTTGCATGCATGTGTTAGGCACTTCACCACTTACACTTTTCACACTACAAAACTAAAGAAGTGTTAATAGAGAGATTCTTGACTTTTAGAGTCGACGTAAAGCTAAAGGAGGAGGAGTTACAAAGCTGGGAGAACAACTACAACATCATAGCCTTCAGAGAAGCCATAATTACCTAATGGAGTTGGTAAAAATTCTTGGCTTAGCTTAGGTCTGATTATGTGTTTAGGTTGTTATATAACTTGTAATATGTTTACTCTATTTTAGTGGATTTTTCTTTTAAGGTGTAGAGACCTTCGTGGATGTTTCTCCAATTGGGTAGGGTTTTACCACGTTAAAATCTTATGTTCTTGCATGTTTAATCTTCCTCTCATCCCCTTCTGATTGCATGCTGATTTAGAATTTATTTATTTTTGTCTTTCAAAACTTGGTCACCTAACTGAAATATCTCGTTCATAACTATTTATACACATCTTGTGTTAGTATTTGTTTTGTAAAAAAAAGGAGTTTCTCAAATAAACTGTTCGGAGCCATTTAAACTGTCTTAAACCTTTTAAACAACTTAAGTGGAACTATTTTTCAATTAGTATCAGAGTATTGGTTTTATAAAATCTTTTTGATCCTGAGTTTCTGAAATTGTGTATTTTTCAAAACAAAACAATGGACGAAAAATTTGAGAGATTAGGTAACCTATCCAGACCCCCACTCTTTGATGGAATCAACTTTCCTTACTGGAAAGTGAGGATGGTTTCTTTCATCCAAGGTACATTGGGAGACGATGTCTGGGATGCTATTGAAAATGAATACACGTTTCCTACTAAACCAGCCGTAGAAGGAAGTATTGTGAGGATTGGGAAACTGCTAAGTGAATTCACCAAAGAAGAGAAACAAACCTCCCTTGATAATAATAAAGTCAAAAATGCCATATTCATTTTTATCAATGAACATGAATTCAAGAGGATATATTTCTACTACCTCTAAGGAAGCATGGGACATTCTAGTGACTGCACATAAAGGAGACACACATGTTAAAGTTGTTAAAACTCAAATGTTAATCCAGTAGTACAACACTTTGGCTATGACTAAGACTGAGTCATTTGATGACTTTTATATTAGATTTATAGACATAATGACTAAGTTGCATGCTAATGGAATTATCTATGATAGAAAGGAAATTATTTCTAAAATTCTAAGGTCACTTCCATAAAAATTTGATAACAAGCGATATGCCATTGAGGAGATGGACGATCCAAACTTAACACATGAACTCCTCAGTAGCAAGATAAAGACAGTGGAAATGGAATTAGATTTTAAGAAGCAATTAACTCAGACTCAAAAGAAACAGTACAGTTCTAATCTTATCTTCTCCTCTAAGTTAACCAAACCTAGGTTCAATTTGAATGATATAGACTTAGACTCTGATGAGGACTATAATTATAATAATTTGAATAATCACATTGCCTTAATGTCTAAATAGTTTAAGACAATTTTGAAATTTCAAAATAAAGTTGCAAACAGATAAGGCAAACGTGCTTATTCAAAGTTCTCTAATAATAGGCCTCGTGAGAAAAGACAGGACAAACACCTGACTGACAACCAAAACAAACCTAGAAAAGACCTAAAGAATGTTTTAAGTGTTTTAGATGAGAGAAATTAGGATATATAGCAAATGATTATAGAGTCAACTTGAATAAGAATAACAATAATAATAGGGTTAATTTGTGCAAGACCTGGGAAGACTCAAGTGAATCAGAAACTTATGAGCCTGAGTCATCTAATTCTTTTTACTCCTGTATGTCATTCTTTGTCAAAATCATTTATACTGATGAGCCTATGATTAGTACTGAATCTGATAGTAGTATCTCTAACCATGCTATGTTGAATGATATTATTCCTAATGGTTTATCTGCTTTGTTACTGGAGAATGCTACAAGTACTTCTAATGTCGTGTGTGTGAGTCAAAGGGAACGTTCTATTGACGATGAAAATGTGTGTGTGAGTCCTAAAAATGAATCGCTAGAGGACACTACACACTGTACACTTAGTGACTCCAACAATGAGGACCTCCCAAATATTCACATACTATACATGAAAACCCTAAAAAAGAGTACTAAACTTGAAAAAGTAGTCGGGGACTTTACTTAAGAAAATAGGAGATCTAAGCCAAATGATCAAACAAAATGTTGAAGAGTACGCCTCTCAATGTCTAGATCATTAGAATGAGACTAAGATTTTTGCTCAAAAAATTAAGGATCTGTCTGAATCAAATGAAATTCTGGAAAACAAATATAAAGGAACGTTGTTAGAATTAGAACAAACTAAAGAAAAGACATCAACAATCTTCAAAAAATTTGAAAAATTTGAAAAAAACTCAAACTGTTTTGAAGACTTTGTTGCTGAAAGTAAAACCAATTCTGATGACAGAACTGGAATAGGATTTTACCCCAGTACTAACAGACAAACGAAAAATCTTGAAACTATTAAGCTTGTGTCCGGTGGCAAAAGACCTATTAAAACCTGTCCAAATTTTCAAGCCTTAAAAAATGACTTTGATTTGAAACAACAAAAGATAGACCTTAGTGAGGCAGGTAACTCTAAGCTTAATGTTGAACATAAGGCTAAATACGTCTATCCTCCCATAAGGAAATGCGAATCATCTTTTAACCTGTGCCCCCAGAAATAAAGCTAGAGTCCAACCTTTAGGCAAACTCATGTTTAATAGCTTTCCTAAGGTTATGCCCCCTACGAGCCATCTTTATTGTTCATATTACAATGTTTATGGACATTCTGTTGATGGATGTTTTTCTAAACGTCTATTTAAACCGGTCTTTAGTTCACCTGTCTATCATAATTTCAATTACTCTAGGAAAGTAAAAAATAACTATATTCTTCCTAGGCAACCAGATAAGACCTCTAACTATCGTAATAGGAAGAAAAGATCTAGTACTAAAAAGATGATCAACAAAAGGAAATCCTAGATTCATGCCCAAACCAAATGCTCAGAAATTTGAGAAAAATCAATTTGCGCAAAACACTTTTAAAGAACAGGCTAATGCTCGCAAATTTTACCTTATTCGAGCTAATCAATGCAAACGTTTAAAAACTAGAGCAATTTGGGTTAGGAAGGATGAATTAAGACCCCAAATGAAATGTAATATTGTGATCAGTGCCTTAAAAGTTGGGCACACAGCATCTAGATGGTATTTAGATTCAGGATGTTCTAAACACATGATTGGGGATGATACCAAACTTTCAAATAAAACTAGCTTCTTCGGAGGTAAAGTTTTATTTGGAGATTGGGTATCAGCCCAGATCATTAGTAAAGGGACAGTTCATGAAAAAGGTTTACCTACTTTGGAAGATGTACTTCTAGTATAATGTCTAAAAGCAAATTTACTTAGTATATCACAATTTTGTGACTCTAACCATATTGTCACATTTTTAAAGAATAATTGCAAAATTTTAAATGAAAATAGTGACTATATTATTATAGGCCTTCGTACTCTGGATAATTGTTACACAGTTAATCCAAGTAACGAGGTTTGTAACATTGTCACAATGGATGACAATGACATTTGACATAATAGTTTGGGTCAGATAAATTTTGATGGCCTTGGTAAATTCTATTCTCAAGAAATAGTTAGAGGTCTTCCTAAGATAAAGCCTATATCAAACATTATTTGTGGACCTTGCCAAGAAGGAAAAATGGTTAAGTCTGCACATAGGAAAGTCAAAGATGTATTGACTTCTAAATCTATAGAACTCATCCATATGAACCTAATGGGTCCTTCTAGAACGGTTAGTCTATGTGGAAATAGCTACATCTTAGTGATGGTCGATGATTTTACCCTCTTTACTTGGATAGCTTTCCTTAAACAGAAGTCCGACACCTTTCAAGAATTTTTAAAAATTCCTCTACGTATTGATCGAGGTGGAGAGTTTAAAGACTTACGAGTAATTGAATATTGTACCTATAATGGATATCAACATGAATTTAGTGCTCCTAAAAAAAACTCAACAAAACGGTATAACTGACAGAAAGAATAGGAATATCCAAGAAATGGCACGAGTTATGATTCATGCCAAAAGACTTCCTAATTATTTTTGGGTTGGAGCTGTTAGGACTGCATGCCACATCATAAATCGTGTCTACCTTAGAAAAAACACCAAGACAACTCCTTACGAACTTTGGTACGGGAAGAAACCTAACTTAAAGTATTTTAGAACCTTTAGCAATGTGTGTTACGTATGTAAGGATAGGGAGCATTTATCCAAATTCGAAACCATAGGTGATAAAGCCATATTCATATGTTACTCTCCCAATAATAGAGCCTATCGGGTTTATAATCTTCGAACCAAAACCCTCATGGAATCCATTAAGGTGATTGTTAGTGACACTAATGTTAAGAGTAAACCCATAGAACAAACTATCATGGATGAGTCTGAAAATATTTTAAACGATGACTCTCCAGAAATAGATGATCCCTTACCACCTGAGACCCCCTAAATGCCTAATTAGATTTCTAAAGATCACCCCTTAGACAGCGGGGTTAGTAACCTTACTGAGCCTGTTCGTACAAGAGCTATGTAATTTTCTCATTATGAATGCTTTGTGTCCCTCATAAAACCAAAGAATGTAAATGAAGTCCTAAGTGACTCCTTGTGGATAAGTGCTATGCAGGAGGAACTTCTTTAATTTGTCGCTCATGACGTATGGTATCTTGTACCCAGGACAAAAAATAAAAAGGTTATTGACACACGTTGGGTTTTTAAAAATAAAATAGACGAGACTGGGATGGTCATTTGAAATAAGGCTAGATTAGTTACCCAAGGCTACTCTCAGATTGAAGGAATAGATTTCGAGGAAACATTTACACCAGTAAATCGCCTTGAATTTGTTCCTCTACTCTTAGCAATAGCTTGTCATTTCCAATTCACTCTCTACTAAATGGATGTGAAATCTGTGTTCCTTGATGGTATTCTAACTGAGGAAGTCTATTGTAATACCCCGTAATTTATTGATTTTATTTAATAGATTAATTGAATTAAACGAGAATTAATTTGGAAATTAATCCGGAGGTAAATACTAGCGAGATGTGAGTTGGTATTTGATTATGATGTTAAAATAAAATATTACTGAGAATATATGGTAATATATGAGTATTGAAAATATTAAAATTATCGCGAGGCAGAAATACGACAATTTGGAAAATTAAGTTGGGGCGCGCGTGTCAGTCGCGTCAGGAATGAAATTAATTAGATAAAAAAAAATTATATTATATTTTTATCAACCAAATGGTCATTTTGAGTGCGCCAACGTGTTCGGAAGGGTCGAAATAGTCAGAAAACACTAGCCGGGAGTTTAGTTTGGGTCCCGGGGCATTTTTAGGCCAAACCGGCAACCCAGAAAGGTATTTTGGTAATTTTAAAAATTGAGGAATTAAAACACACGAATTTTAGAGTTAAATTAGATATTATTAGAGATTCCACTAAGTCCATTACGAGCCAAAAACAAAAGAGTGGGCTACGGGGGTTTTTGAGAGAAGTTAGAGAGAGGTTAAAAGAGGTTTCAAACCAAACCATCTCCCATCACCATCATTTTGGAAGGAATTGTGACCAGAAAGAGGAGAGAATCACCCTATAATCACCGACAACAAATCTGAAGAACAAACCTAAGGCAAGTGATTTGATGTTATTAGTTTCAATGAATATTTTCTCCATGTTTAGTGTAGAAACTTTATATGCTTTGAAAGTTTTGATGAAAACCCAATGTAATTATCATGGAACTCATAAGTTTAGATAGGGATTACATGTAGAATGTTTATGGATGAAATTAGTACCCAAAAACTTAACTTTGATGATTTAAAAACGGATTAATGATGAGTATTTAAGTGCAATAAAATTATGTGTTCATGTTCATATGGTTTGGGGTAAGATTTGGGAATTTATGGTGATTACATGTTGATTAATAAGATTTGACCCCAAAAATATGTTAAGAAATGACTTAGGGTGACCTGGAGTAGGTTAGAAACATAATAACGTAATTAGTATGAACTTAGAATGGATTTGGAGAAAGGAATTTGGTGAAAAACGAAGTTGGGAATATTTTGGGCATTTTCTGCAATCTCGTTAGAAGACCAATCCAGGTCGTTCGAACGAGCTTCTAACGAGATTCCAGTGTCCCTTCTAACGAGTTCGTTCGAATCCCTTCGATCGAATGACACCCGTTCGAACTACCTCGTTCGAACGAAATTTCTAACGAGTTGACAGAATGACCTTTTATGGCCGATTTTTGTTTCGAACTTCACATAGGTTTATTTATGAGTATTATTTTGGTTGAAGTTTAATAATTTCATCCCTAGAGAATTAATGTTAGGAACTTATGAATACTTAGACTTGAGAAAGACCAGTAGGTATGTTTGTGTGATAGGAGTATAATTATGATTAAATTTGGAGAAGTATATAAAAGACTTAGTAACCTCATGAGTTAGGTTTTAAGTACTTGAAGTTACGACGTGAGAAGTGTCGGCAGTCTATATTGTATATTATCCGAAAACTTGTAAATGTACAAAAAAATTGAATGACGGTATAGCGATGTAAAATATACCTCTATTATTATTATAAGTTATCTAAGATGTGTAAATGCTTGGTATATGGACTTATATGTGTATAACATACCTACCATACTTTCTATCACGGGAGGTCGGCTTTCGATCAGGGCCATCTAATCTTTGTGTGCCTACGGGGGGCGATTTAGATTGGTACCTCAAGGACATAGGTCAAAGAATGACTTATTGGTGAGTTAATAAGTATGTTGATCATGGGAGCGTAGGTATGTGCGTGACCCATGGGATGTGAACTATGTCTGCCTCTATTATGTGTGATTGTTACTTATCGAAACGGTTCCTGAGAGATTCGGAATACGTGACCCTTATGTACGTGATGTACCGGGATTTGATAGCGGAGAATGTGTGCACCGCAGCGTAGCCTAGGGGTGCCATTATTGTATATATACGAGGAGATTAAATACTGATAATTGAAATGGACTGCTTATATAAGTGTAAGTGTGAATAATTTGTATCATTTTTGTAGAGTAAAAATGGGAACTTCTTAGTAATTATTATAACTAGTTCTGAGAAACACAAAGTAAGACTCTTAGCTTATATTAAGATATCGGGAATTGAATTCTAAAAGGAAAAGTAAAGTCAGGTTATGGATTGGACTAGTTAGATAGTGGAATAACTAGAACGGGTACAGGTACGCTAGGCGTGCACAATTAGTTGAGAGGTGAGGAATTCGTGTGAGAGCACGCACTATCATGTATATTATATTCACTGTTTAATGACATTAAACACTTGCTATATTTTAAACTGTTTTCACAATCGGGCTCTGACCAGTTTTCTTTCAAATCTATTTTTTTTTTGCAAAAACCTTTTAGGTGCCCAGCCACAAGGACACCAAGCTTAGAAGTTCCATTCCAGTGACGTGCTGTAGCTGCTGTGGAAGTTACAGGACCTCAATTATAGACGCCTCCACTTTCTACCTTGATTCCATTTCAGACTTATTTATCTGTAAGGCATGTCGCCCTTTTCTTCTTAGAGACTGTTCATTTATTCAGTTTTATTTCAGTTTTGGATTTAATTAATTAGTGATTCAAACTTTATATTCGATTTTATTCAGTATTCGGATTATTCTGAAGAGTATTCCTCTAGATTCATTTTATTCAATTGATTAATCTATTGTGACTGTGATGTGGTTGTGATATTAGCATTTCTTTATTTAAATTGGTTGTATGTTAATCTAATTTAACTAAAATTGGCAGCTCACTTTTTAAATATTAGGTGGCTAGTAATTGTTAAAATGCTTTTCGACAGTGATGCTATGAACTGAACCAACTTGACATTTTGTATTAATTTGAATAAAGGAGTAGCTACCCGGTATTTAATTAGTCGGGGTGTCATAGGTGGTATCAAAGCATCAGGTTCTAGTGTCCTTAGGATCTGTACGGCTTGTTATGTTTCGACTGAGCTTTCTTTGATATAGAGCCCTATATTTTAGGATTGTTGTACTCTATTGTGTATGTTTCGCTCTTCAGCTATTTTGACATAATAACTGTGAACTTATAAGACTTTACTCTCATTTCAGATGCCTCCACGACGTGCACAGTGAGTTCTCAGGGATGCTCAGCCCGAGCCACAGCCTGCACCAGTTCAGGGCACCATGAATTCCGCAGAGGTTGCCGCTATTGTGGCCCAAGCGGTAACTGCCGCTCTAGCAGTTGTGTAGCCGGCACCGCCTCAGGCGTCGGTAGTAGCGCCAGTATAGGCTCATGCATTCCCGTCTGCTTGGGAATGTGTTCGTGATGTTTTTCAGAAAGCACACCCTCCAGAGTTTGCAGGTAGCTCCGGTGTCGTTGTGTACAGTCAGTGGAAGAAGGACATCCAAAGTCACTTGAGGATGTATGAGTGTACGGATGTACAGAGACAGATACTGGCTAGCTTTAAGATAGTAGGGTCAGCGTTGCAGTGGTGGGAGTCCATTACCACCGCGGAGGAGAGAGATATCCTTTCTATTCAGGAGTTATGGGTGCGATTCGATCGTAAGTATTTTCCCTCAGTCGTTGACACCGAGATGAGGAGGAAGTTCATGAACCTCAAGCAGGAGGGGAAGACAGTGGTAGAGTATGAGCTCGAGTTTACCAATCATCTGAATATCGTTCCCGATGAGATTCCGACCGAGGAGAAGAAGATACATAACTTCATGGATGGGTTAACTTGGAGTATCCGTCAGCATTTACTAGGAAATCTCTCGCTGGACACTTATTCTGATGTGGTTAACGCAGCACTGCTTCACTGCCAGGACCACAGCTTTCACTTGGCAGAGGGTAAGCGATCAGGAGAGTCCAGCCATCAGGGCAGGACAGGGGGGAATGGTGCCAGCGGGGAACAATCAGTTCAGGGTCATCACCAGTAGGGTGATCATTGTTCCCAGCAGGGGGATTCTAAGAAATTTAGATCTGGGGGTTTCAGAAATGGTCAGGGAGGTTTTCTTCATGGCCAACATGGTCATCACGGCCAGCATGGCCAACAGCAGCAGTTTTATCAGGGCCAACATGGTCAGGGGAGAAATGGCAACGACCACCAGGGTTGTGGGCAGTAGGGTCAGAGAGGGGGAAATTTTCTGGGGAAATGTTTCACTTATGGAAAGATTGGCCACAAGCGCCAGGAGTGTCCTGATAGGGGTAGAGCCCTACAGCAGCAGCAGCAGGGTGCTCGACACGAGCGCCAGAGACCTATATTTCCCGCCGCCCTCCTAGCACCACCACAGATGCCAGCTTTGCCACCCATTCTAGTAATCCCAATCCAGGAGGGACGGCTTCAATACGGGCGAGTTTATCAACTCCAGCAGGCCGCAGTCCTATAGGATCCACCTGCTATTGAGGGTATGTTCTCTATTCAGGGGACTATGGGGCGCATTTTATTTGATACGGGGGCCACACATGGTTTTATTGCCACGAGATTTACATGCACTATGGGGTTATTAGACACTGCAGAGAGCACGATTACTTGCGTAGATTCACCGTTAAGTTGGGGTTCTGTGATTTCTCTTATTTGTAGAGGCATGGGTATAGAGATCGGGAGGTTTACTTTACTTGCTGATATGTTAGTATTAGAAATGACTGAGTACGATGCAATCGTTGGTATGGATTGGCTAGTTGCATATCGAGCCATGATTCACTATTTCAGCAGGAGTATTATTTTTGCCATACCCGGGCAGGAGAGTTTCTTAGTGGTGATGCCTCGCCCTGAGGGAGGGTCGTCCACTCACTTGTACTATATAGAGGAGGAAACCTCTAAGGAAATGGTATTACCACTAGATTCGATTCCAGCTGTTAAGGAGTTTGCTGATGTATTTCAGGATATACCTGGATTATCGCCTAGTAGAGAGATAGATTTTGTTATCGATTTGATGCCGGGCACTCAGCCAATTGCCCGCGCACCTTACCGTATGACTCCAGCGGAGATGAGAGAGATAAGGGATCAGATAGAGCAGTTGTTGGGTCAGGGGTTTATCCGTAGCAGTACTTCACCGTGGGGTGCCCCTGTACTGTCCGTAAAGAAGAGGGATGGATCGTTAAGGTTGTGTGTAGATTATCGGGAGTTGAATAAAGTCACAATACGGAATAAGTATCCGTTGCCCCGAATCGATGACTTATTCGGCCAATTGAGAGGAGCTTCCTTCTTCTAAAAGATTAACTTGCGATCGGGATACCATCAGTTGCGTATCAGGGAATAGGACGTCTCGAAGACTGCTTTCTTAACGAGATATGGTTCCTATAAGTTTTGGGTTATGCCTTTTGGCCTAACCAACGCTCCAGCCGTGTTTATGGACTTGATGAATAGGGTGTTCAAAGAGTTCCTAGACCAGTTCGTCATCGTTTTTATTGATGACATTCTGGTTTACTCCCAGACAGAGAAGGAACACGCCGATCACTTGAGGCAGGTTTTGTAAACTCTACGTCAGAACGAGCTATATGCAAAGTACGAGAAGTGTGGGGTTTAGCTGAAGGAGGTACATTTTTTAGGGCATATCATTTCAGACCGGGGATATATGTTGATCCGAGGAAAGTATCCGCAGTGAGGGAGTAGGGACAGCCCACGACACCGACTAAGATCCGTAGTTTCTTGGGCCTAGCAAAATACTACAGAAGGTTTATTCGGTATTTCTCTAAGATAGCGGGTCCTTTGACACATCTGACTCGCAAGAGTGTGCCATTCATCTGGAGTGATGCCTGTCAATTGGCATTCGATGAGTTGAAGGACAAATTGACCTCAGCGCCTGTGTTAGCATTGCCCAGACCGGGAGTTGAGTATCTAGTCTACACCGATGCGTCCTTACAAGGACTTAGAGGTGTACTGCAACAGGAGACTCAGGCCATAGCTTATGCTTCACGTAAGCTAAAACCTCACGAGAAGAATTACCCCACCCACGACTTGGAGTTAGCGACAGTCGTATTTGCTCTTCGAATTTGGAGACACTATCTCCTGGGGGAGAAATTTTGTTTGTTCATGGACCACAAGTCTCTACAGTACCTCTTCACGCAGAAGGAACTTAATATGCGTCGACGCCGGTGACTTGAGTTCTTGAAGGATTATCAGTTCAATTTCCAGTACCACCCAGGAAAGGCTAACGTGGTAGCAGACGCGTTGAGCCGTAGGCCAGTAGGTGAGGTGGTCGAAGTGTGGAAAGCAAAGTGGAAGGAGTTGGGACACCAGGATGCAGTGGCCCGATCATTCATGTCCATGATGACTGTTATGCCTCAGATTGTTGTTAGAGTGATACAGGCCAGGGCAACGAACTCATTCTGTCAGGAGCAGGTAGTTCGATTATTAGCCGAGGGAGCCGAGTCATATACTGTTTATTCAGATGGGGTATTACGCTTCAATGGGAGACTGGTCATTCCGGAAGGGGAAGACTTACAACATGAGGTAATGACAGAGTTGAACGATTCGCGGTTCACGGTACACCCAGGTGGGGATAAGATGTACCAAGACATGAGACGACAGTACTGGTGGAACGGTATGAAGAGGGATATTATCGAGTTCGTTGCGAAATGCGCCACTTGTCAGCTGGTAAAGTTGGACCATCAGAGACCGGCAGGACTTCTATAGCCGTTAGAAGTTTCGTTGTGGAAATAGGAGAGCATTTCTATGGACTTTATCACGGGGTTACCTACTTCGCAGAGGGGTCACGACTCCATATGGGTAATCGTGGATAGGTTGACCAAAGTTACTTATTTTCTTCCATCTCGGACAGACTACACTGTGAGACAGTATGCCCAGATCTTCATAGCATAGATAGTGAGACTTTACGGAGTACCTCTCAATATCGTGTCTGACCGAGATAAAATATTTGTTTCACAATTTTGGGAGAGTTTCTAGGAGGCCATGGGAATGGAGTTGCGGCTGAGTACGGCGTATCACCTGCAGACAGATGGGCAAACTGAGAGGACGAATCAAATGTTGGAGGACATGTTGCGTATGTGCATCCTAGACTTTGGAGGTGGTTGGGAGCAGTACCTTCCACTGGTGGAGTTTGGTTATAATAACTCCTACCAGTTCACCATTGGCATGGCTCCATTAGAGGCATTGTATGGGAGACCTTTTCGTTCCCCGACATGTTGGTTAGAGGTGGGGGATAACAAACTCCTTGGGCTGGAAGTGATTCAGGATACTTCGGCGAGGATAGAGATGATACGGAGACGTATTCGGGTAGCTCAGGACCGACATAAGAGCTATGCTGATGCCAAGAGATTCTTCAGAGAGTTCAAGGTGGGGGACCAGGTGCTACTCAGAGTATCTCCGATGAAGGGGATTATGCGTTTTGGGAAGAAAGGTAAACTGGCACCAAGAGATGTGGGGCCATTTCCTATCATCGAGCGGATTGGGCCAGTAGCGTATAGACTTGGGTTACCTGAGCACTTGCATAAGATTCATGACGTGTTCCATATCTCCTCGCTAAGGAGATATCTTACGGATGATTTGGCCCATAGTCACATTGATTTAGATGACATCGATCTGCAGCCTGATAGTTCCTACAAGGAGTGGCCAATTGCCATTCTGGACCACAGCGAGAGGAAACTGAGGTCGAAGATAGTATCGTTAGTACGCGTGAAGTGGCGGCATCATAATACCGAGGAGTCCACATGGGAGCGTGAGGACGAGATGCGCGAACGTTATCCAGAGTTATTTGTACCAGGTATACTTTAGTTCTGAATTTCGGGACGGAATTATGTTATTAGGGGGGAAGTATGTAATACCCCGTAATTTTATTGATTTTATTTAATGGATTAATTGAATTAAACGAGAATTAATTTGGAAATTAATCCGGAGGTAAATACTAGCAAGATGTGAGTTGGTATTTGATTATGATGTTAAAATAAAATATTACTGACAATATATGGTAATATATGAGTATTGAAAATATTAAAATTGTCGCGACGCAGAAATACGACAATTTGAGAAATTAAGTTGGGAAAGCGCGTGTCAGTCAAGTCAGGAATGAAATTAATTAGATAAAAAAAAGTAAATTATATTTTTATCAACTGAATGGTCATTTTAAGTGTACCAACGTGTCCGGAAGGGTCGAAATAGTCAGAAATCACTAGCCGGGAGTTTAGTCTGGATCCCGGGGCATTTTTAGGCCAAACCGACAACTCAGAAGGGTATTTTGGTAATTTTAAAAATTGAGGAATTAAAACACACGAATTTTAAAGTTAAATTAGATATTATTAGAGAGGCCACTAAGGCCATTATCAGCCAAAAACAAAAGAGTGGGCTACGGGGGGTTTTGAGAGAAGTTAGAGAGAGGTTAAAAGAGGTTCCAAACCAAACCATCTCCCATCACCATCATTTTGGAAGGAATTATGACCAGAAAGAGGAGAGAATCACCCTATAATCACCGACAAAAAATCTGAAGAACAAACCTAAGACAAGCTATTTGATGTTAATAGTTTCAATGAATATTTTCTCCATATTTAGTGTAGAAACTTTATATGCTTTGAAAGTTTTGATGAAAACCTAATGTATTTATCATGGAACTCATAAGTTTGGATAGGGATTACATGTAGAATATTTATGGATGAAATTAGTCCCCCAAAACTTCACTTTGATGATTTAAAAACGGATTAATGATGAGTATTTAAGTGCAATAAAATTTTGTGTTCATGTTCATAGGGTTTAGGGCAAGATTTGGGAATTTATGGTGATTACATGTTGATTAATAAGATTTGACCCCAAAAATATGTTAAGAAATGACTTAGGGTGACCTGGAGTAGGTTAGCAACACAAGAACGTAATTAGTATGAAATTAGGATGGATTTGGAGAAAGGAATTTGGTGAAAAACGAAGTTGGAAAAATTCTGGGGGTTTTCTGCAATCTCGTTAGAAGACCAACCCAGGTCGTTCGAATGACCTCGTTCGAATGAGCTTCTAACGAGATTCCAGTGTCCCTTCTAACGAGTTCGTTCGAAGCCCTTCATTCGAACGACACTCGTTCGAACTACCTAGTTCGAACGAGATTTCTAACGAGTTGACAGAATGACCTTTTATGGCCGATTTTTGTTTCGAACTTCACATAGGTTTATTTATGAGTATTATTTTGGTTGAAGTTTAATAATTTCATCCCTAGAGAATTAATGTTAGGAACTTATGAATACTTAGACTTAAGGAAGACCAGTAGGTATGTTTGTGTGATCGGAGAATAATTACGATTAAATTTGGAGAAGTATATAAAAGACTTAGTAACCTCATGAGTTAGGTTTTAAGTACTTGGAGTTACGACGTGAGAAGTGTCGGCAGTCTATATTGTATATTATCCGAAAACTTGTAAATGTACAAAAAAATTGAATGACGGTATAGCGATGTAAAATATACCTCTATTATTATTATAAGTTATCTAAGATGTGTAAATGCTTGGTATATGGACTTATATGTGTATAACATACCTACCATACTTTCTATCACGGGAGGTCGGCTTTCGATCAGGGCCATCTAATCTTTGTGTGCCTACGGGGGGCGATTTAGATTGGTACCTCAAGGACATAGGTCAAAGAATGACTTATTGGGGAGTTAATAAGTATGTTGATCATGGGAGCGTAGGTATGTGCGTGACCCATGGGATGTGAACTATGTCTGCCTCCATTATGTGTGATTGTTACTTATCGAAACGGTTACTGAGAGATTCAAAATACGTGGCCCTTATGTACGTGATGTACTGGGATTTGATAGCGGAGTATGTGTGCACCGTAGCTTAGCCTGGGGGTGCCATTATTATATATATATGAGGATATTAAATACTGATAATTGAAATGGACTGCTTATATAAGTGTAAGTGTGAATAATTTGTATCATTTTTGTAGAGTAAAAATGGGAACTTCTTAATAATTATTATAACTAGTTATGAGAAACACAAAGTAAGACTCTTACCTTATATTAAGATATCGGGAATTGAATTCTAAACGGAAAAGTTAAGTCAGGTTATGGATTAGACTAGTTAGATAGTGGAATAACTAGAACGGGTATGGGTACGATAGGCGTGCACAATTAGTTGAGAGGTGAGGAATTTGTGTGAGAGCAAGCACTATCATGTATTTTATATTCACTGTTTAATGACATTAAACACTTGTTATATTTTAAACTGTTTTCACAATCGAGCTTTGACCCGTTTGCTTTCAAATCTATTTTTTTTGTAAAAACCTTTTAGGTGCCCAGCCACACGGACACCAAGCTTAGAAGTTCCATTCCAGTGACGTGTTGTAGCTGCTTTGGAAGTTACAAGACCTCGATTATAGACGCCTCCACTTTCTACCTTGATTCCATTTCAGACTTATTTATCTGTAAGGCATGTCGCCCTTTTTTTCTTAGAGACAGTTCATTTATTCAGTTTTATTTTAGTTTTGGATGTAATTAATTAGTGATTCAGACTTTATATTCGGTTTTATTCAGTATTCGAATTATTCTGAGGAGTATTCCTCTAGATTCATTTTATTCAATTGATTATTCTATTGTGACTGTGATGTGGTTGTGGTATTAGAATTTCTTTATTGAAATTGGTTGTATATTAAATTATTAATCTAATTTAACTAAAATTGGCATCTCACTTTTTAAATATTTGGTGGCTAGTAATTGTTAAAATGCTTTTCGACAGTGATGCTATGAACTTAACCAACTTGTCATTTTGTATTAATTTGAATAAAGGAGTAGCTACCCGGTATTTAATTGGTCAGGGTGTCATAGGTGGTATCAGAGCATCTGGTTCTAGTGTCCTTAGGATCTATACGGCTTGTTATGTTTTGGCTGAGCTTTCTTTGATATAGAGCCCTATATTTTAGGATTGTTGTACTCTATTGTGTATGTTTCGCTCTTCAACTATTTTGACATAATAACTGCCAACTTATAAGACTTTACTCTCATTTCAGATGCCTCCACGATGTGCACAGTGAGTTCTCAAGGATGCTCAGCCCGAGCCACAGCCTGCACCAGTTCAGGGCACCATGAATTCCGTAGAGGTTGCCGCTATTGTGGCCCAAGTGGTAAATGCCGCTCTAGCAATTATGCAGCAGGCACCGCCTCAGGTGCCGGTAGTAGCGCCAGTACAGGCTCATGCATTCCCGTCTGCTTGGGAATGTGTTCGTGATGCTTTTCAGAGTGCACACCTTTCGGAGTTTGCAGGTAGCTCTGACGTCGTTGTGTCCAGTCAGTGGAAGAAGGACATCCACAGTCACTTAAGGATGTACGAGTGTACGGATGTACAGAGACAAATACTGGCTACTTTTCAGCTAGTAGGGTCAGCGTTGCAGTGTTGGGAGTCCATTACCACCGCGGAGGAGAGAGATAT
Source organism: Sambucus nigra (assembly GCA_949130495.1). Classification (NCBI taxonomy): domain Eukaryota; kingdom Viridiplantae; phylum Streptophyta; class Magnoliopsida; order Dipsacales; family Adoxaceae; genus Sambucus; species Sambucus nigra. Next base: position 643,134,176 of record OX422207.1, on the reverse strand, counting down.
CCTTTCTATTCAGGAGTTATGGGATAATTGAAGATAAGTTGCATATATATTGCGGTAATGAAAGTGGAATTAATATTTCCAAAAATCCTGTGCAACAGTGTTGCACAAAACACATTAAGATTCGATATAACTTTATTCGTGAATGAGTAGAATCTAAGTAATTGGAAATTATGTATTTACCCACAGATCTTCAATTAGCTGATTTGTTCACAAAGCCTCTAGATAATATCAGATTTAAGTCTTGACGGAAATCTATTGGCATAATATTTCTTGAATACATGTTTATCCTCACATAAATATCATTCGACCATATTAAACACTAATAATTGATCTTTGAGGATATAGGGCATGAATGCTTTAAAAATAATAAAAGACACCTCCTATATTTGTTTTATGTAGGAGATCCTTGATGTGACTCGTTAATATTTATGCATTGATAACTATTTATCTTCTTTCTACCATGTTTGCTCATGTATATTAGTGCCTACACTTTGTCCATTTGAGACAAAATGGGGGAGAAACTTTGAGTCCATTTGGACATTATTTTGATTACTTCAACTAAAAATGCTTGATCTTAGTTATCTTGTTTTCAGAAAATCTGTACCTCGTTTTATCAGAATATTGTTAGGGTATTGGTCTGTATTTAGTTGAGTAATGTAATTTTCTTTTCTAAGATTGGGGTAGATAGAATTTTGTATAGGAATAGGATTTTATTATTTTTAGTATCCCTACGAGTCCTCGGTGACTCAAAGGAGATTTTGTCTCATATTTCCAAAGGGGGAGATTGAATCACCCTATATCTTTGACTCACTTGAGTCTATATTATATAAGCGCTTGTCTAGTTTGGAAATAATGATAAAATTTGAGTCATACCCTAGTTTACCAGAAACCTTAGGCTCTACATGACATTTCCTCTACTAGACTCAAAGGTATAATACCAACACTGCACCCAAGATTGCATTACTATGTTGCATTCATATTAATTTAGGAAGGTGTGTGTATTAATTCCCATTAAAATAATTTTCTAATAATTTTGGGGATTTTTTAAATAATTTTTAGGAATTTATAAATATTTTTAAAACATTTAAAAATTGGTTTTAAATGTTTTGGGCCTATTTGTAAATTCTTTTATCTCTTAGAAAGTTGGTTGGGTAGAATTCGAAAGCGGTAGAGAAAGGTGTGGTACAAAATGGAATTGTTTAAACTTCAAAGCACGCGTTTTATTGTTAATCTTGGCCCTACACGTGTTGATATTATACTGGTTAGATTTTTGTTTGTTTACACTCACAGTCTTAAGAATCAATCCTGTTTGTTCGATCGTTGTTAATCTATGGCTTGCATGTATTTGTATTAATCCTTGCGACGCCTGAGTGGACCAATGAACCCATGTTTAAATGCCGTGTGTTCTCAGTCCTAAGATTTACATTGTTTAAGCCAGAATCAATCTCAACCATTATTTTGCTTCAATCTTCCAGACCCTTCCATCCAACAGTATAAATCGATGCCATAGGGTTAACGTTTACAATCTTTTGATCACCTCAGATTTGAGGGGAAAAAAGAGAGAAGAGAGAGAGAGAGAGAGAGAGAGAGAAAAAAAATTAGAAATCATACCCAAATCGTAGAAAATTTTCTTCAAAAAAATTACCCTGTGAGTTTGAGAGTTGTTCCAGTCGAAGAATCATTCCTATCTGGTCTTTAATCTCTTGTCCAATTTGTCACGAGTTTGAATCTCATTTTCTCTTCATAGAAAGTGTAGATCCAATCAATTTGTGATATAAATCATGTAGATTTGCTTAAGCTGATTTCTTGTTTCAAAAAATCCTTATTTGTTGGTTATTTTGATCTCAAAAGTTTTTCTAAACCTGCTACCAATAAATCTTTTTTCTGTTTCAAGTTTTAAGAAAAACTGACTTCTATCTAGTTGAAGATCTTGAGACGTTTGTGCTTTCAAAGTTCATATTTCACGTTTTGTGAAATAGAAGTGTATATAAATAAAAAGAAAGCATATAAGACCTTGGTTATTTTGAAAATCAAGGTTTTCGCTCGATCTGTGGTAAAGAATAAAGATCAGAAGTCTAATGTTTTCAACAAACTCATATTCAGAAATCCAAACTCATATTAGACAATATCTGTAATTTGTAGAAAATTTTATTTGTATAAGTGTGTGTGTGTGTGTGTGTTGCATGCACGTGTTAGGCACTTCACCATTTACACTTTTCACACTACAACACTAAAGAAGTGTTGGTAGAGAGATTCTTGACTTTTAGAGTCGACGTAAAGCTAAAGGAGGAGGAGTTACAAAGCTGGGAGAACAACTACAATATTATAGCCTTCAGAGAAGCCATAATTACCTAATAGAGTTAGTAAAAATTCTTGACTTAAATTAGGTCTGATTGTGTATTTAGGTTGATATATATCTTGTAACTTGTTTTCTCTATTTTAGTGGATTTTGCTTTTGAGGTGTAGAGACCTCCATGGATGTTTCCCCAATTTGGTGGGGGTTTACCACGTTAAAATCTTATGTTCTTGCATGTTTAATCTTCCTCTCATCCCCTTCTGATTGCTTGCTAATTTAGAATTTATTTAGTTTTGTTTTTCAAAACTTGGTCACCTAACTGAAATATCTCGTTCATAAATTTTTATACACATCTTGTGTTAGTATTTGTTTTGTAAAAAAAGGAGTTTCTCAAACAAACTGTTCGGAGCCATTTAAACTGTCTTAAACCTTTTAAACCACTTAAGTGGAATTATTTTTAAACTTGGACCAGAGGTGATCCAGGATACTTCAACCAGGATTGAGGTGATTCAGAGTAGTATACGGGTTGCTCAGGATAGACAGAAGAGCTACGCCAATGCCAAGAGGTTATTTCGGGAGTTCAGTGTAGGGGACCAGGTATTTCTATGAGTATCTCCTATGAAGGGGATAATGAGGTTTGGAAAGAAAGGGAAGTTGTCACCGAGGTATGTAGGGCCATTCCCTATTATTGAGCAGATTGGGTTAGTGGCCTAAAGACTTGGGTTAGTCGAGCACTTGCATAAAATTCATGATGTGTTCCATATTTCTTAGCTAAGGAGATATCTTCGGGATGAGTTGGCCCCCACTCACATTGCTTTAGAGGAGATTGATCTACAGCCTTATAGTTCCTTCGAGGAAGGGACAGTTGCAATCCTAGACCGTAGCAAGAGAAAACTGAGGTCGAAAGCAGTGTCGTTAATACGTGTTCAGTGGAGGCATCAAAATGTCGAGGAGTCTACTTGGGAGCGCGAGGATAAGATGCGCAAAAAATATCCAAAGTTGTTCTTACCAGGTATACTTTTATTTCTGAATTTAGGGAAGAAATGCCGCTATTAGGGGGGAAGTATGCAATACATCATAATTGTATTAATTATTAATTGTGGGATTAATTGAGTTAATTATAAGAAATTTACTTAAAATTAATCCGAATTTAAATAAATATTAACTAGCGAGATGGGGGTTAGTATTTATTGATGCAAATCATATTGAATATTACTGAGTGAATAAAGTAATATGTGATTATGAATTTATTAAAAATTATCGCGAGTGGAAAATATGATAGTTTCGATAATTTAGTGGGGACGTGCGTATCAGTCATGTCGGGACTCAATTTTAAGATATAAAAAGTTAATTTATTTTTAAGTCATCCAAATGGTCATTTCAAGTGCGACAACAGAAAAGTCAACCCAGGGATTTAGTTTGGGTCCCGAAGCACTTTTAGGCCATACCGACACCCCGGAGGGGTAATTTAGTCATTTGTAATTTTTAAGGAATTAAACCCACGAATTTTAGAGAGTTATATCAGATGAGGAGTTGTGTCTTCAAGGGTTAGCAGTTACCATATTCACAGAAGCCATTAAAGGAGAAAGGAGAACCACCCCCCCAAGGCAAGAACCACCATTCCTACACCAATTACACCACAGAGACCACCGTTAAGTAGATCGAAAAGTGAGTATTGCCCCAATACCATCTTCTTCAACGGATCAGAACTTCCATTAAAGGCAAGTGTTTTATCTTGCAAAGATTCACTGCATATATTATCCATGGTAGTGTAGATTGGAAGAAATAACCATGAATAATTGATATTTCATAAATTTTGAGAATTGAATCATGATTATGGGTAGGTTTTGCAAGTAGATAAATTTCTGGAATCATCGAAAAAATGAAATTATAATCTAAGTGTTATAAATCACGGATTAAATCTTAGAATTATGGGGTTCTCGAATACAATTTGAGGATCTTAAGAAATATTCTTAAATTAATCTAACAAATCGATGCCCCGTGATGATTTTATGATTCTTATACGTTAGAACTTGTGTAATTATGTTAGTATAACATTTAGTATGATTCATTGGGAGTTTGGGATGATTAAATTGAGGATTTAAGGTTGATAATGGGAGAAACCAGTAAGAAACATATATGCAAATTTTTCATACCTGTACGAGCGAATCGATTCGGACCATTTCGAATTGATTCGACTCAACTGAACTATTTTTCTTTCCCCTTTTTGTTTAAAATTTTTGGGAGATGTTCGGGATTTAATCGTGGATTTTAATTTTAAACATATTAAAGAATATTTGGGAATACCAGTAGTCCTAGATTGTAATTTGGGTTCAGTTCCATGATAATGAATTAATCACTAAACTTAATTAGGTTTAGTTAAGAGAAATAACTAAATCGGAGACAAATTCACATCTCGAAAATCTGAAGGATATGATGACTTAAACCAGTAGGATATAAGCGAGTTACTTACTGACATTATCTTAGGAAATAAAGGAGACATTTCGAGTGGCGAGGATGTCTCGGGAGTGTACGACTAGAGCACTAATATATTTCATTAACACGTAGGATATTCGTGAGATAGATACACTATGTATAAAACATATGCTATGGATGGGCGTACACCTATATTAAAGATAGAGATTTATGCACTAAGGTTGTGTGGATAACTAATGTATAATTAATTGATTATGTGTATGACATACCTACCATACTTGTTATCACGGGAGGTCTTAGAAAGGGGACAGTCTTATCTTGATGAGCCTGGGGGGGGATTTTAGATCGGTGCCTCAAAACATAGGTGTGGGAAAGAATTATCGAGGAGTTGATAAGATTGCGGTCATGTGGGTGCGTAGGTATGTGCATATCCCATAGGGTTGGGAACTATGTTCTCCCCCAATATGTGTGATTTGTATTGATACAATTCCAGAGTGATTCGGAATTCGTAATCCTTTTGTACGTGATGTACCGGGATTTGATAGCAGAGTATGTGCGCACCGCAGGTTTAGCCTTTTGGGATGTCGTATTAGTAGATATATATGTTAGTGATTTATATATTTACACATGTGATTATTCTACTATGTTGCTTAGTAGATGAGAAAGATTACGACATCTTATATTAATCAAGAATGTGGAAACTTGAATGAGCAATGAGGTACTTGAATTCGATTTAATTAATATTGAAAATGCAAGTTGTATTATTCGGGTATTTCGGGTGGGCATAATGACTTAGGCATTATAGTAAAAGACTCGATTTAAATTAGATAAGTGGGATAGCGTGATAAGAATGGGTTAGGAGCTTACGTTAGGCATGCACAGTTTTTGAGAGGTGAGAATCTCAAGTGAGGGCACGTGAAACTAACATGTATATAATATTTACTATTTAATGCATTTTAAACACTTGATGATTTTAAAATATTTTCAACTCAAGCTCTGACCCATTTTCTTCCAAATTTATTTTATTCTTGTAAAAACCTTTTAGGTGCCCAACCACTAGGATGCCAAGTATAGGAGTTCTTATCGTTGACGTGTTCTAGCAGCTGTGAAATTTACAGGACCTTGGTACTAGACGCCTCCACACCTATCTTTGATTCTTTTCGAGTTATTTACTCTAGTCGATGTAAGGACATAAGTTTATAAATGCCTATTATTAATTAGTAAGTCGTATACGGCTACATTCGTCGAAGAATGTTCAAGATCACATATGCAACAAGATGGGTCCAAATATCGAGTTTCTTTAACAATCAAGCCTCCGTGAGATGAATTTGGTAAAGGTCATATTTTTAATCCTTAGCATTTCACTTAGAATATTGGGATATTTTCATCAAAATTTTCTAAGTGTTAAAGCGGAGTTTTAAAAGTTTTTGTCAAAATTTATTTTTCGAAGTTTTAATGTGCTGCATTTTCTGGGAAAAGAAAAAGAATTTTTTTTTATAAGCTCGTTCGTGCGACAGCCCCTATCGTTCAAACGACATGCCATATCGCGCGAAGCTCGTTCGAGTGACGCGTGTTACCGTTCGAGCGAGATCCGATTTCATTCGAGAGACCTTTCGCCTTAAGGTTTTTATAAATAGCGCATTAAACGAGGCATTTTGCTCAAAAAGTATTTTCATTTTTCATTACGCAAACAGTGCAAATCGGCATAACACTTTTGGCTTCTTCATTTAGGGCTTTAAACCCTTATTTTTTCAATTCACAAAATCTCAATTGTTCATGTGAATTATTTTGGAGTTTAAGAACACACTTTGCTGGTGTTCAAACATTTGTAGAGAGGATATCTACATCATATAGGTGAGTGTCATTGAGGAACGCTGAGGGTGTTTCTTTTCTGAAGACTGGACTGCGGTTCGTGTGTTGTCACTGCGTGTGAACCATTGCAGACTCTAGACTGTGCGTCTATGTAAGGTTGTTGAGGTAATCTTATTGCAGATTTCATTGTAATTGTAAATTGCGATTTAATTATAGTGAAATAAAAGGTTTTGCCCCTCGGGGATTTTTTCTGAAATCTGTGAGTTAGCATATCTGTGTTTGTTGGTTTGACACACGCACACACGTAGATTTTTGTTTAAGGACTGAATTAATTTGATTCAAAAATTGACTCTAATTAACTATGTTTGTGGTTGGAATTTGCGCATTGGTTTAAATCTTTATCACACATCACGTTTCTAAAATTGGTATCAGAGCAGGTTACACTGATTTATTGTGTATTCCTATTTTTCGCAAAAATTTGTGTGATGTTGATTTTTTTTTAAATCATATTTTTAAAAATTATCTCAATGTTTTCAAGTGAAAACTTATATAATCGGTTGCCAATTTTTTATGGGTCTAATTATGCTTACTGTAAAGCCCGCATGAGATCTCATTTAAAATCAATCGATGAGAGTGTTTGGTTAATTTGTGAAAGAGGTTGGACTCCTCCCACTGTCACCACAAATAATGTAACGAATTTAAAATTTGTGTCAGATTGGACTGAGGATGAGTTTAGGTGGAGCACTTATAATTCATGTGGGCTTAGTGTAATTTTCGAACATGTCACCCCTGACGAGTTCCGATGTATTATGATGTGCACCACATCTAAAGAAGAGTGGGATATTTTAAAACTCACCCACCAAGGCACTAATGCTGTCAAAGAGTCTAAAATCAAAATTTAGCTACTCAATTTGAGACTATCACCATGCTTGAGACTGAATGTTTTGATGACTTTTATGCACGTTTGTTTGATATTCTCAACACCAATTTTAATATTGGTGATCCCAAACCTGATGCACGAGTGGTTAAAAAGAATTTAAGATAGCTGCCAAATCATTTTATCCCGAAAGCAACTGTTTTGAATACCTTAGGAAATTTGAGTCATCTGAAATTAGAAGAGTTGGTAGGAGACCTACGGACGTACGAAATTAACATGTTCCCCAACAAAGTCAACCTAAGGATAGAGGGATAGCACTTAAAGCCCAGCCTAGGAAGGAAAAGGAAGTGTTCACGAGTGACAAGAAAAAGAAAGTGAGATTTTATTAGTCCAGGTCTAAGGACGAGTCTGATTTTGATATGGCCTTGCTTGCAAAGAATTTCAAAAAGTTTCTCAAGTTTTCAAAACAAAATTCTTCCAATAAAAAGTTTTTTCAGAAAAAGAAAGATAAGGCCAAAGAAAGCGGTGAGAAAGACAAAGAGGGTGAGGGAGATTTAGAAAAAGTAACTTTTTTGAGTGTGAGGTCAAAGGGCATACGTCAATTGAGTGTCCCACTAGACTTAGAAGAGAGGGGAAGAAAGTTACCATGCCTGTCAATAGGGGTGTTCACGGGTTGGTTCGGGTCGATTTTAGCCCGTAATTCAAACCGAACCGATCGATTCAATTTTGGAAAAAGTCAGATCGAAACCGAACCGACTATGAAAAAAAACGTCGGTTTCGATTCATATCGGTTTTGGTTCGGTTCAATTTCGGGTCGGTTTTAGGCAGTTTTCTATTTTGGTCGGGTTTTTTAAGGTTGGTTTTCGATTTTGGTCGATTTTTAAAGGTGGTTTATGGTTTTTGGATATAAAAATATAAGTTATTTAGGGTTTTTTAAATATAAATATTGGTTTCGGTTCGGTTCGATTCGATTTGAATCGGTTTTTCCCATGTCTAAATCGTCAACCGAACCGACATGGTCGGTTTTTTATATTCGTAAATCGTAGGCCGAACCGGGCTAAAAAAATTAGCAGTTTCAATTCGATTCGGGCCGATTCGGTTCGGTTTTTTTGCACACCCCTACCTATCACCCTTAGTGATAGTGAGGAAGAAGTGAGTGATACCGGGGACGAAAACTCATAAGGGAAGTTTGTAGCCTTTTCGAATCGTGTGAGCACACCCACTTTGTCCCACGATGACTTTGTACACGAGAGCGACGATGAGGTGAGAGTGAGTTTGAGAGTGGATATGAAAGTGAGCTCCAAAAAGCTTTTAGGGATTTGTACACCGAGACCTTAAAAACAAAAAAGTATAATAAGGATTTAGGTCGTCGGGTTGTGGATTTGGAGAGAGAGAAAGAAGTTTTGAGGAGGGAAAAGTGTGACTTGACGTGTATCCCAACTCGAGAGTGATCTCGAACGTGCCCGGGAGGTCAAAGTTCCTTTAGAGAACGCATCTAAGAAGGAAGGAAAGATGGTTCTCATTCCATTTTGGGTAGAGGTGAGAGTTTAGTAAAAGGTCATGACGGTGCATCCACTTCACTTGTTGCACCCGAGCCGGTTCCCACTTTAGCATTAGATTCATATGACTCTCAACCCAATCCACCTAGGCATCCCGTACCTGATAGGAGAGCGCGTAGGAAACGTTTTGAGAAAGGTGTATCGAGGCATGTTTATGTTTGCACACACTACAAGAAGAGAGAACACCTGAGAGAGTTTTTTTTTAAGTTGGGTCATGTGTTATGTTTTGCTACTGGACGTGTTCACGCATACTCACCCACACCTGACGCTCTGGATGATTACACGAGAGAGTTTTCACATATTAGGGAACAGGTACTGTTTTTGGTCAAGACTTCACATGACTGAATGGGGGGTTTTCATAGGATGTCACCACCTTTGGGAAATCCCACCACACCTAACGGTTGAGGTCTAGACTTATTTGCTAGAATAGGTTGATTTGCATTATGATATTTTTTTGCCTATTGCTAGTGTGTATCATTTTTTTTAATTATGTTTTTCTTTTGTTATTTTTTTGGAAAAATATAAAAAAATTTATTTTGATAAATTTTTTGAAAAAAGACAAAAAGAGTTTTGTATTTTGTTTGCATCGTTTATGGATGGACATTTAGGATGACCAAGTCACAATTTCATTCCATATCCATGTGATGATTTGATAGTGTTTTGATATGCTTGATCATTTTATTTTTATGCTTTACAATGTTTGGAATCATTGAGATGTAATTTAGTGTTACTACCTACATGTTTGACTCATAATTTCCTTTAATGCACAATTGCACGGATTTTTTTTTATTATTTTACTTGTTTATCACATATTGGTCGGAGTGTTTTCATCTCTATTCTGTCTTTAAAATGAACCATATGCGATAAAACTTGACAATGGAAGTAGTACATGTAAAAACCGTTTATCGTACGAAATTTGATTGCAACAAAATATGATGAGTGAATCACAAGAAACGACTGCTAGAGTTCAAAATTAACTCGTCGTGAAAGCCACCGTTTTAAAAATAGCCCGAAAAAATTTAAAGGCAATAAAAAGATAAATATACCAAAAAGGGAAAATATAATGATTATTATTTATGAGGGAGTTTGGATGGAGGGTTTGCACACCCTGACAGGGTCTTAGAAAAGCAATCATAGTTTTAGATGTTATTAGTGTGGGAATCACTTTTGACTTTGTTCTGTTGATGGATTGAGTCGATGTCATTTAAATTCAACACTTTCAACACTTAAGGATAATTTCGAGATTCATTCGATAGGAGTACACGTATGCATCGTGCACATATGTTATGTTTGATTGCGTTGATTTACCTATTGAATATGTTCACATCCATTCATTCCGTTTCCACGATTTGGTTGTCTTAATGTAAATTCATGGTGTATTTTTTATTTCTTTGTATGAAAAATTAAAAAAAATCAAAAATAGTTTGTGAAATATGTTTGATTATCGTGACAATTCCATGCTTGATTTGTTTTTTCGTTTTCATGTCTATTTTGGTCAAATAAAAAGGGGGAGAATGAATATGGGAGTTTTTGCATTATGGGGGAGATTTGATTATGATGATTGATGTATTTTTATATCATTTCAAACTCGATGCGTTATGAGGTATTTTCTTTGTCTCATGTGTGTAGGTACAACAATGGAAGATCATATGTTACACACCCTAATGAGAAAAGCTTGAAAATTTGAAGATTTGATGTTGAAGACTTTGAAGAAAAGTTTTGAGACCTATATGTTTAGTACCTTTTTATTTTTGGGTTCATGGGGGTATTAGATTTGTATAGGCATTTATGTTTTGATAATTTGAAAGTTTTTATTTTGTACCGGCTATACATAGGGGGGATTTGTAAGGACATAAGTTTATAAATGTTCGTTATCAATTAGCATTTCATATACCGCTACAACCGTCGAAGAATTTTCAAGATCACATATGTAACAAGAAGGATCTGAATATCAAGTTTCTACAAAAATCAAGCCTCCGCGAGATGAATTTGGTAAAGGTCATGTTTTTAATCCCTAGCATTTCACTTAGAATATTGGGATATTTTTCATCCAAAATTTTGTAAGTGTTGAAGCGGAGTTTTTAAAAGTTTTTCGTCAAAATTTATTTTTCAAAGTTTTAAGGCGCTGCATTTTTTGGAAAAAGAAAAAGAAAAATATTTGTATAGGCTCATTCGAGCGATAGCCCCTGTTGTTAAACAACATGCCATCTCGTGCGAAGCTCGTCCGAGCGCCGCGTGTCACCGTTCGAGCGAGATGCAGTTTCGTTCGAGAGACCTATCGCCTTAAGGTTTTTATAAATAACGCGTTAAACGAGGCATTTTTCTCAACAAGTCTTTTTGTTTTTCATTCTGCAAGCAGTGCAAATCGGCATAACACTTTTGGCTTCTTCATTTAGGGCTTTCAATCCCTGTTTTTTCAATTCACAAAATCTAAATTGTTTATTTGAATTGTTTTGGAGTTTAAAAACACACTTTGCTAGTGTTTTTTGTGGAGAGGATATCTACATCATATGGATGGGTGTCATTGATGAGCGCTCGAGGGTGTTTCTATGCTAAAGACTGGACTGAGGTTCGTGTGGTGTCACTGCGTGTGAACCATTGCTGACTCTAGACTGCGCGTCTATATAGGGTTGCTAAGGTAATCTTATTACAGATTTCATTGTAATTGTAAATTGGGATTTAGTTATAGTGAAATAAAAAGTTTTGTCCTTCAGGAATTTTTCTTGAAATCTGTGAGTTAGCATATATGTGTTTGTTGATTTGACACACGCACACACGTAGATTTTGGTTTAAATGCTTAATTAATTTGCTTCAAAAATTGACTCTGATTAAATTAGTTTGTGGTTGGAATTTGCGCATTGATTTAAATCTTTATGACATATCACGTTTCTCAGTCGGGCACGTTGCCCATCATTATTCAAATGTATCCAGAGATAGAGATTGTATACATTTTTTTATATTTCAGTTCTTGAGTTTTATTTCATTTTAGACTATTGTATTTGGGATTTATACTGGAAATGTTTATTCCAAACGCAGTTATTTCTTTATGACATTTTCTTGCTATGAGATTGTTTATTTGATGGTGAATGATTAGTTAATTATTTATTTAGTTGCATGTTAATTTAAAAGATAACATTTGACACCAGACTTTTTAAATACTAGGTGGTTAGTAATTAATAAATGTTTTTCGACAATGATGCTAAGACTGAACCAAGTGGATATTTTGTTTTAAATTTAATAAAGGACTGATCACCCGGTATTTAATTAGGCGGGGTGTCACACTGTGATACTTCTCTAACTATTATATGTCATATTTCTTTCAAATAACCTGTATAAGTAGCTTAATGTATCATATGATGTTATCTCACATAGCACATTATCCTTGCACATACTTCTTGGTGACTCTTTATAATATCAACCATATTCATTATATCACATACCCTTAGTGATAACACATACGTACAATGATAAAAACAACTCAATATCCACCCAAACCAGTTGTTGATATTTTAACCCGATTAGCATCTTTTCCATACTCGTACACAGCACATACTCTTAAAAGGACTCCACAATATTTTCAAACTTCCAACTCTTTAACACCCAATCTCAGCTTTAATATTCATATAATCATTTCAAAACATCACAAGAGTAACATACACTACATGTACTCATACTATTAAAGACGTACATCTCAACTCTCATTATTCTTTTCTTCTACTTATCATAATTCATTATGAACCCATATTCGGATTGACTAGTATTTCAGACCATTTCACATAGTAAATTTTAAACATATACAACTAATAATCTTCTCACTTGACCTTTACTATGTTAATCTTCATTTTATTCACACTCCGACAATTTAGGTCTCATCATAGTCATGCAATAGTAATTCTCCTCACTTCTTATCCATGACTTAAGTCCACGTATACCAGTGTAGGAAGAGATTACTTCCACTACTTCACAATTTTTTCATACCACATTTTGTATTTAAAAATTTTCTTCAATGACACGTTTGTCCATACAACATATAAAACAATGCAATGATTCATATTAAAATACTTGTATTCGTTGTCATCCCCGAATAAACTTCAACATATTATTTCTTTTCCTGCAAGATCCTTGCACTACATATCTCGTATAACAATATATGTGTATAACTGAAAGAGGTTAGTAAATAAATCAAATTTAAAACTTAATAACAAACCCTTCATGTATATGTCTCGGGAATCCAACATACTTATTTATATCCTTTAAAATTGAATACTTATGACTTAAAACAAATTTTATGTCCATCGCTAAATCTAGGCGCTCCTAACTCCAAAACGTCTAAAACCTAGGCTCTGATACCAAAAGCTGACACACCCTAACACATTTACTTATAATTAAGTTTGAAAGTCAAAGTGAGTCAAAGCCTAATTTTTTTAACCAAATCATAAACATGAGTATCTTGTTTTGATCATCAACATTAATCAACAAAACTAAAAACTTTTCACACTTTTAAAGTCATTATGCTTATTCAAACTTACTTAAAGGACAACTACGTTCAGATTTACCGCATTTATATTCACTAAAATCATGGTTTTATGCTTTTCTTGCTAACCGCACCTTGACAGTGACATCATGTTACCTGAAAACATAAACATACAAACTGTGAGCAAACTAACTCAATGAACGCATCACTACTACATTATTGCATAAAATTAAATGAAATAAATCATATCCATGAGGTAATATATACATATATTTATCCGGACCATTCATAATGAATGACCAACTTATCTGAATCATATTTTACATATCCTATCTGCAATAGACAATTCTCCCTCATTCTTGGTCAAGGAATAACCCCTTGTCTTTAATAGACAAATCACCCCATTCCGGGTCGAGGAGTAACCTCCCACTTTGGTAAACTGAAATGAACAGTTTCATATTCATAACATTATGATCATTTCCATAACCATGCATAAATACATCTTACCAGTGAGTAATATTCTGATTATATCCATAGACATGTATAAATACCTCTTATCAGCGAGTACACTCACCATAGCCACTTAATGTGTCTCTCCCTTGTCTTTGTTTGGAACTTATTCAATCGGTTGTCCCTCCCTTCCTATAATTCTTACAATATTAGTATCATCATAATAAAGTCAATAATCCAAAAAATAATTTAAATGTAACTCAATTCGTAAGAAGCGTATAGTCCCATTCAAATCATCTATCATATATGAAGTCCCATCTAAACTCATGTTAAGATATTTAACATATCCAAATCATAGCCCAGACATAATTTACTTCCTTCTTGTTAATACAATCCTTATTATATTATGTTTCCAATAAAAAAGACAACACATCATTTCAAGTTTTCTAGAGCAATATATGCCCATTTATTTACCACATAGTAAACTTGCCCTATAGGCTCCTCTATCGTTTAGTCAACTTCTAGGAATTTTCATAATTTTTATACGTCATAACTTTTTATGATCTTTAACCCCATTTCAATAAACATACTAAATAATACAAAATCAAAGTTTCATAATTTTTGGAGTTCATTTACTATGTCAAGCAAAACCTCGAACACGTGGTATGCATACGTACATTTTGGGGGCAGATTCTATACCTAAACTTCAAAGTATCACCCAAGATTCATTTCTTAATATTTTTATATATTTTTCGGATATAACATGTATATATAATTTTAGTTTCATATCCAATTGGAATCAATCAATTCCATTGTGTATTCGCAAAGATACACCAGTTTAATTAGCATAATGATTACGTCCTTAGTTGTATGAATTCAACATGCTTCATACATATAACCTATACATACCCATATACATACAACAAAACATATCCCCTTGTACCCAAATATGATGCTTAATATCATATCAAAAAACATATATCATATAAAGAATGGAACTTATAAATTAAATCTTACCTAAGCACCCTTGGATACATATGTTTGTTTATCTCTCGATTATCTTCCTTAATCCTTCACTAATTCACCCTAACCTCTCTTTCTTCCATGGAAAACCTTAACCCACTTGAAATTATGACATCAATGAATAATAAAGTATATTTTAAGGTCTTTAAGTCGACATAAGGGTACATCCCTTTGGTCCAATCAAAATATTACATGTGGCGCCATATACGACAAAATATCATTTAAAAATAAATGGCTACTTTATCCCATTTCGTAAAAGATGATATCTTCTCACTCGAATGTACGCTCAATGCACCGTTTATTGTGTTACAATGCTAATTCATATATCTACAAATATCTAGTTTTTATCTCAAATCAATTGTTATATTATAATGATCAAAACTAGTCTCCAACATAAACAAGCCTACTGAAAACTTCAAAACTTGTGTTTGTAACTAATTCGACATTTCATGATTTATAAAGGTAGGTTTATACTAAACATAATAACTTAACATTATATTCACTAATAACACATTATCCATATCACATAAGGTAATCGTGATTTAAACATAATTGATCATAATTATATCTGGGTTATCACACCGTACTTGGTACGACAGGCTTACTTCTTATCTCTTAGCTCGTGGCTTCAAGAGAGGGGGAGTGGATAAGAAGTTATTTGTTAGGAGAGGAAAAGGTTCTATTTTGATTGTATAAGTCTATGTGGATGACATAGTCTTTGGATTCATGTGCTCCCGCCATGTTGACGACTTTAAGGAGTAGATAAAGAGTGAGTTTGAGATGAGCATGGTTGGTGAGCTTACATTCTCCCATGCTCTCCAAGTTCGTCAGCTAGATGATGGGATGTTCATCTTCCAATACAAGTATGCAAGAAACCTCGTGAAGAAATTTTTTTTAGACTCCGTTAAGCAGTCACGTACCCCCATGAGTACCTCGACTAATCTTAGCAAGGACACTTCAGGCAAGGACGTAGAGCAAACCTTGTATCGAAGTATGATAGGTATTCTTCTCTACTTAACTGCTAGTCATCCCGATATAGCCTTTAGTGTTGGAGTCTGTGCGTGATATCATATGTTCCTAAAAGAGTCATATTAACATGCTCTTATACGTATTAACAAATACGTGAGTGGGGCTCTCTCATGTGACATTTGCTATTCCTTTGATACCGATGATCGTCTATTCGCCTTTTCGAATGTCGATAGGGTAAGGGAAGTACATGGATATAGGAGAAATTCGGGTGGATGTTTCTATTTTGGGACTGCTCTTGTCTCTTGGTTGAGCAAGAAGCAGAACTCCATCTCTTTGTCCACTATGGAGGCTGAGTACATCGTCGTCGGGAGTTGTTGCATGCAACTCTTATGGATGAAGCAAATGCTGGAGGACTATGGGATTTCACGGGGTACCATGACTATTTCCTGTGATAACATGAGCGTAATTCACATATCTCGCAATCCAGTCTAGTATTAACGTAATATTCACGAGCATTTTATTCGAGACCTAGTAGAAGAAAAGGTCGTATCCTTGAGCTTTGTCACCACCAACCGTCAGTTAGCTGGTATTTTCATGAAACCTCTAGATGCCCCTAGATTCGAGAGTCTTAGGAAGTCTTTATGTATCTGCACAGTTAACTCATGGTTGATTACTTGGTCTAGTATAGGATGATTTTTCATGTGCATATTCTTGATTCCAATTTCTAGATCATATCATTTGTATTATTCTTGTATTATTTTTTCTTTTTCATATTTTTTTAGAAAAATCCAAAAATATTTTCAATTTTTTTAAGAAAAAATGAAAAATACAAAAATATTTTTGGTTTTTAAGAAAAGAGAAATTCAAAAATATATTTAGTTTTTAAAAAAAAATGCCAAAGGCAAAAAGATTTTGGTAGTTTGTTTTACACTTTTTATGGATGGACATTTAGGATTTCCAAGTCATAATATCATTCTATTATACACGTGATTTTTTATAGTTTTTTGAAACACAACATCATTTCATTCATATGTTTTATAATGTTTGGAGTCTTTGAGATGTGATTAATAATTACTTTCTATATGTTTGACTCATTGTATCCTTTAATGCACATATGCATGGATTCATTTGATTTTTGTACTTGTCTATCACATGTTGGCCAAAGTATTTTCATCTCAATCCTGACTTTAAAACAAATCAAATGCAACAAAATGAGACGATTAAAGTAGTGCATGTAATAACCGTTGCCCGTGAGAGTTTGTTTAATAATAAAAAAATAAGAGTGTACACGAAAAAGATCTGTGAAGGCAAGTGAACTCGTCGTGAAAGCCACCGTTTGAAAAGAGCCCGAGAAAATCTCAAAAAAACATTACATAGTTTTAGGCATTATTGGTGTGAAAATCATTTTAGACTTTGATTTGTTGATTAGATTGAGGCGATTTCATTTGAATTCAACATTTTTACACCTAAGGACGATTTTGAGTTCATTCGTTAGGAGTATTCGAAATTCAACGTGCACATATGTTATGATTGTTTGACTTCATTTTCCTATCGAATTTGTTCACACTCATACACTTCTGCTATCACATACTTGGTTTTATTAGTGTTAATTCATGGTGTGATTTATCATTTTTTTTGAGAAAAAATTTGAAAAATTCTAAATATAGTTGTTTATTGTTTATGACACACTCAGTATTTATTTTTTATGTTTCTTTTCCTTGTCTATTTGGGACATCATAAAAACGGGGAGAACGAATTATGGGGGAGTGGAAAAGTTTGTTCATTTGATGATTTACTTTTGCTTATGTATGATTACCATTTATGCATGTCATTTTATTTCAAACTTTTACTTGTCGCGGGTATTTTTTTCTTATCTTAAGTGTGTAGGTTCACTTGAATATCATATTCATAACACACTTGATGAAGACAAAGAAATTTGGAGACTTGGAGATTTTTTTTGAAGATTTGAAGATTTCAAGGCTTATGTATTTTGATATTTCCATTTGAGGGTTTAGGGGGTATTAGAATATTGTATGTCTTAGGATTTTTTTTGGGTTGCATAATTCGAATATTTTTGTGTATGTACCGGCATAGCCAGAAGAGGAGATTTTTAAGGACTTATTTTTGTCACTGTCCACTAGAATCTAGGAGAATCTAGATCTTGTCTGTAATTTTCTATATCACATGAGATATAGTGTATCCTGTTACATTGGCACGTCCACACGATCATCCATGATGTCCACAACCCGAATCATTGGCAATGTGCTCATCATCAAGCACCACTCATCTTCAGCATCTGTCACATTCTACTTCAACCATTCTCCACAACTCCACATCTTTATGGTATAATTTTATTTGGAATCCTTAGTTTTTCGCAATTATATCTAGGAGAATTTTTTATTCGATTTAACTTCATTTTATTTTATCAAAAAACGAGGTTGGATTTTAAATATAAATATTTTTTGCCTTTTGTCGATGCAGATGTCATTTGAAGCATCATTTGATGGCTTACATTAAATATGGTTCAAACGAGACCTCACTATTTTAGTTTATACAGGCCATTTGATGGGTCGTTAATTGGTTGCTTCTAGCGAGATTAACATCTCATTCGAACAACCTTCTCAGCTCGTTCTAACGACTTGACTTCACCTTGAAATTTGTGTTTGCCTATTTAAACCTAATACTTGTAAGTATTTTATAAGACTTTTCAACTCCGATTTTTGCAGACCTGCTGCACATAAATTCTTCCTTTTAAAGGCCAGAAACCCTTTTGATTCACACAAACCTCCTAGTCAATATTTTGTGAATCACTTTGAAACCCTCTTAATCTCATATTCCATTTTTGGGTTGCTCTTGTGGAGAATGTGTCTCCATTGTTGGATTTGTAGTTCTCGTGGTAACTACTGCTGAAGAGGACGAACTGAAGCCTGCGGGATTTTCGTCTGTTGCTGTCTGTATTTTTGTATGTACATG
Organism: Sambucus nigra; assembly: GCA_949130495.1. Lineage (NCBI taxonomy): Eukaryota > Viridiplantae > Streptophyta > Magnoliopsida > Dipsacales > Adoxaceae > Sambucus > Sambucus nigra. The sequence goes on along the minus strand of OX422207.1, from coordinate 643,115,307 downwards.
TAAGTTGCAATTTGCATATATAGTGAAATAAGAAATGGTTTTACCCTGTGGGGATTTTTTTCCTGAAACCCGTCTTCTTGAATGTTTGGTTGCATGTTTATATGATTTAATGCTTTCAATCACGTAGTTGCATGAACTAGGTTTTAACAAGAATTAAAATCTGGGTTAAGTTGACATTTAATTAAATAAGTTTGAGCCTTTAAACCATAGAACACTCTTCATTTTCAACTTTAACCTTTTTACTTTGTTAAAAACATAATGTTGATTTTTTTCAAAATAATCCTCTAAGAGTTTAGAGCTAACTAGGTAGGTGCAACATTAAGATGAGAAAGTATCTTTTGGACACAAGTACGAAAAGGAAGCCAACATCCTAAATGGAACACTACATCATATAAATCGATCTCAGATACATATTTCACATCATATTCTCTCTCATCGGCTTCAGAATCCCTAATTTTAATAGAAATCTTTTCACCGTATAGATGATGAATCTCACTAACTTTGATTATGCTAATCGTACTTTTGTAAAGGCTAGCTCGGGAAAAATCAATTATGAAAAACCTCGCCAGTGTCAACAGATTATTTTGTAATGCCGTGATTCAGAGGGAACCCAGTGGCAAGTTCCACGAATGAGGTATGTTCTAACTCCCCATCGTACTCAGTAAGGTCTATGAATTCTTGAGCATCAAGTTTTTTCTCATTGGAAGTATCTTATGAGTCAAAATATGAAGATGGCCCATAAGTAGAAGTTGAAGATGAGGAAGAAGAATGAGAAGAAGCATAGGACAAAGCCAAATCCTTAACCCTAATAATGGTCCCAGACGAGGAAGCTATGGTAATTGTCACACCAAAATTATGAATCGGTATATTATAAGGGATGTTATCCATTGTAGCATCAAAAGAATTCCCATAAAAACTCATAATTTACTATTGGTAGAGCAATCATTAGGATTACGGGGTACAGTCGGACTAAACCTAAGGGTTAAATCATAAACCTCTGGACTATAAGGTCAACGAGAAATATGCGCGAGGTCTTTGGGGGTAAATAATTAACAAGGGGTCGACTCGTAATATTCCTCGACTACTCTCTCAACATATAAAATCTTTATAGATATACCACTACACCAAAATGGTCAAATTGACAACAGGTCAGCATTGTCACGGTCATTGACCGTGATAAAAAAAATACACGTTTTTTATCACAGTCAATGACCATGACAAGACCGCGATGAAGGCTTGTCACGATCAATGACCGTGACAAGTTCGTGACAAGTACAGTTGTCATAGACTTGTCACGATCATTGACCCTGACAATCCTATAATGTTGTCACGGTCAATGATGGTGACGTCTCCATAACAATTCTGTTAGTAAAAAACCCTTCCCTCTTCTTTTTTCCCACCGATTTCTATTCCCTCCATTTCTCTCTCTCTCTAAGCGACTGCACCCTCTCTTTATGATTTTAGTATGTTTTATCTCTCTATTTCTCTTCCATTTATGTATATGTGTGTGTGTGTGTGTGTGTGTGTGTGGTGTATATATGCGTGTGGGGGGAGGGGGGAGGGCTTGGGTGAGGGGAGGGGGGAACTGTGTGTGTGTGTGTGCGTATATATATATATGTGTGTGTGTGTGTGTGTGTGTATGCATGTGTGTGTATATGTGTGTGTGTGTGTATATATGCATGTGTGTGTATATGTGTGTGTGTGTATGTGTGTGTGTGTGTGTGCGTGTGCGTATATATGTCTGTGTGCGTATATATATATGTGTGTGTGTGTATGCGTGTGTGTGTGTATATGTGTGTGTGTGTGTGTGTGTGTGTGTATGTGTGTGTGTGTGTGTGTGTGTGTGTGTGTGTGCACGTGTGGTGGGCAGGGGCAGTGGGGGGAGGGGGCAGGGTTGGGGGTGGGCAGGGGGTGTGGGGTTGTGTGTGTGTATATGTGCGTGTGTGTATTTTTTTAATTAAATTTTTATTAGTTTATTAGATATTGCTCCTCATATTGTAATGCCCCTTGTAAAAGAATTGATTGATTAAATAGTGATTGGTTGTTAATTTTTTTAGTAAATTAATAATTAGTTCCCCTTTCATATGCAAGTAGGATTGCCCCACATTGTAAATTAGTAAATTAATAATTATATACTTTAATTTTTAGTTTAATTGATGAAACGAATTAATTGAGTAGATGAATTAGAATGAGTACGGGATACACATTTGTTGTTGCCATTGCGGTTGGATTGTAGTGGATCGATGTTTGGTTGGTTAATTTTAAAAGTGGCATGACCACTGGATTATTGTCCATATGGGGGTGGGATTTTTCAACTTTTTTTTAAAATTACTTTGTATCACGAACAATATATATATAGTATGATAATTAAATAAAACATACTTGAAATTACATATAGTGTGCATAGATACTAACCTTCTAGTTCTTATGCGTACGCATTCAATAGCCCATAGACCCGTTCGAGAGTCATTACCCCTGTAATGAGATCTCTCGAATTGTCCCGTTTGGACAGTTTGGAACTGCATAATTTATGTATAATAATATTCTTAGTGGCTCAAATTTGTTAATTTTGGAGGAAGTTCTGCAGTCGTATCCTAATGTTCTCTGGGTACATACTAGATTGATAAGTGTGACTGTTATTTCAATTGATCAATTGAAATAACACTCACACTTGCCAATCTACGTCATGTACTTGGAGAACTACGGGGATATACTGTCGATTTTTTATCAAATCATAACGATGTGCATGAGTTGTTAAGTATATTACAGAAATATGTGGTCTTGCATGGGATAGGACCACTTACCCTATAGAGGAGATGGAGGAAATAGGAATTTCTATAATAAATTGAATTTGAATTTGAAATTTAAAAATCAAATATAAATAAGATATAATTAAATGAAACAAACTATAAATCTAAGTTTTGTTTATGCTAATCCATGAATATACGCTTCTTTCCTTTAATAGGTGATTAGTTGTGGTAGCTGTAATGGGATATCTGTAATACAAAGAGTGGATGGGTGAGACAAATAGAATAGGGGATGTGTTTCGCAGAGGTGCTAATGAATTTTTTTAATACACAAAGAGATGTCATAATGATGAAGAGTTTCCGTGTCCGTGTGCTAGGTGTAAGAATGGTAAGGTGTTTGAGTGGAATACAGTTGAACTACATTTTTTAAGATGGGGTATGCAAGATATATATCGATTTTGGAGTTTTCACGGTGAATTGAAAGTTCCTTTTATCCCCGGACAACCTTCACAACAACCTGAAATAAGTAGGATAGATGTAGAAGAGGACGATGTAGATCATAATATGTTTGAGGATTTAGTTGATGATGCGTACGGAGTTTATGAAGCGGGGGAGAATGAGGTTATTGATGATGTACAAGGTTCAAGTTCTCGTGAAGATATTGCGATAAACCTTGACGATGACTATTAAAGTTTAAAATTTAAGGCGACCCAACCATTATACTCTGGTTGTGAGAAAGATCAAACAACTTTACATGCCATGGTTGGTTTGCACAATTTGTCTGGCAATAGCGTAACAGGAATTCTGAATTGGGTGAAGGGCTTACTACCCAAGGAGAATACGCTTCCAAATAGTTATCATGTTATGAAGAACAGTTTGAAAGGTTTGGGAATTAAGTATAAATCGATTCATGCTTGTGTGTATGACTGCAAACTATACCAAAAGGAGTATGAAAATATCGATCATTATCCGGTATGCGATGAACCTAGTATGTCCAATCTACTGCTAAGGAAGGCACAAGCTCAACAGTGCCTCAAAAAGTGTTGAAATTTTTCTCGTTTTGCCTAGATTAAAGCGATTTTTCACAGTATCAGAAAGTCTAGCATAAAATTCATCAAAAGTTTCTTTTTCGTTCATTTTGATGGTTTCAAATTGAGTGGTGAGGTTTTGGAGTTTCGAAGCTTTAATGACACTTGTACCCTCATGAGTGAGTTGCAAAATATCCCACGCTTCTTTAGCGGTCTCACGCATCATAATGCGTCGGAATTAATCCGGTGTGACATCGCTAAACAAGGCATTTAAACCACGAGAATTAAAATTTGAAAGTTTAAACTCATTCTCACTCCATCTATCGGCCGGTTTGGGAACACGTCCATTATCTACTAAATGAGTTGGTGGAGACAACCCATTAACTACCGATAACCAAACCCTCTCGTCGATAGATTTAAGTGTCGATTTCATTCGCGCTTTCCAGTTCACGTAATTAGAATCATCGAAAATAGGAAATTTTGAAAATGGGGAGAATTCCATTTTAGCCAAAAAATAATTAAAGGATCTTTAACGAAATAATTTATTGTTTTGGCTCTGATACCACTTGTTGGAACACGAGGCCCCCCGATTTAAAATTCTTATACTTTAAAATCATTTTTTTCCTTTTATAGATGCGGAAGTGAGATGATGGTTCAACACAATAAACAAATTTTAATTTAATTCTCAAATTAAAATTAAACCCAAGTGAAATGGGATGGAACACACACACAATTTTGATTTCACTTAAACCCCATTAATTAATCCAAGTCCTAGAAATTTGCCTAAGTCATATTTTTCAAGTTTACCAAATTAGGCCAAACCAATATTATCGAATTCAATTAAATGACTTGAATTAAATTAACTAAATATTACCCAATAATTAATTTAGCACCAAATAAAACTTGTAGTGATTAAAACTAAATTTTATCTTGAATTACCTAAGCATGCATTCTAGGTGAGTTTGCATAAGATAAAATAAACATCGAAACCACTACGCTGCGGTGTACGAGGAAAAACCCACAACGGGAAAAAAACCTCGAACGGGCCTAGCCTCAAATCCACTAAGTACGGAATTTATAAATACAAGCAAGATGACGTACAACACTCGACTCGATCTTTCTCAAGCCCCGATGCGTCTTCTTGTATCAACCTCTGCCTAGCGAATAACCACAGAGCTCCACCGCGGTCTCGAAATCCACCGATCGGACTTTATATGATCACCGTCACCCAAACTATGAGCCTTTTTCCAAGTGGGTAAATCAACGCAAACATTTTATTCTTTGTGGGATGTAAAAGCAAACCCAAACGTCTCTTCAAAACGGTAGAGAAGAAAAATCGGTGCCAAACTCCAAGCAATGTATATATATATATAAGATTAGATAAACAAACACAATTGGGTGTAAGCAAAGTGTTTTTAGGATTTTTCTTGAAAAAAATGAACACTTAAACATGAACTTTTTCTTAGGAAAGATGAGCTCTCAAAATTCTCTCTAGGAGATGAAAGGATGTGAAATAGTTCACTTTCTAAAGTTGGTTCCCACACTTAGATATTCCGTCAAAAGTTAGTGGGGAAAGATAATGGGCAAGTGGGTGAAAACTATCAAAAACTGCCATTTAACTGTTCCCGCCAAATCTCATTCGAACGAGATTTTTCGTTCGAACGACGTCTCGTTCGAACGGACTTCTAACGACATTCTAACGAAGTTCCAGTGTCTTTAATATGAAGTCGTTAGAAATCTCGTTGGAAATCTCGTTCGAACATCCATCTCGTTCGAACGACATTTCGAACGAAGTTACAGAGGCCAAACTGGGAACTCGTTGCCAAAATCGTTCGAATGACATATGGTTCGAACGAAAAACTCGTTCGAACAACATATCGAACGAACTTCCAGAAAGTTGGAAATTTTCATTTTTAACCCAGAAACTTTATAAACTTTATTTAGAGTTTTAATTCAATCTTTCTAAAAATAAACAACAGTTTTAATTAAACCTACACCCATTATAAACTGTTCCAAGCTCCTATATATATATGTAATGCATTCATACCTTGGGAGCATGGAACCACTGTTGATGACGTAGAAACGAGGCACTTAAACTCGGCATTTTGATGAAGCTATATACACTTGGCGGTTACGTCTTCAACAAACACGTCATAGGCTTGAAGAATGATCAATATACTCTATCCTATGACTCAAACGTTTTTGTCCGAAATTGAACCAAAACTACAAAGAACTCAATTGGAAATTTGTATCCTTACAAATCTCTCCCTTTGGCTATTCCGGGACAAAAACCAAACCAAAAAAATCCTAAAGGGCCATCAAGCTCTAACTAGACTAATAAAAAGTCCCTCCCAAAATAAAATTACAATGCTTGACTCAAACAACCCAAGGATCACAATCTTTGTCAGTGAAAGTTTCCACTTATAATATATTTCCTGCACACTTAAGTAAACACATTAAACGCATAGGGAATAATAAAATATTAAATGCAATTAAATAATTACTCCCCCTAAATTAATTCTCTCCCTTTTATCAACTATGATCAACTTAGAAAGACGTCTCCCCCTAAGATAAATCTCTCCCAAACTAAGATACGATTATAATAGGAATAGATACTATTTCTCCCCCTATCATTCTCCCCCTTTTTGTTCAGGAATAGACAAAGGCTAAAGAATTAAAACAGTAAGTTATCTTCCCCAATTAAAGTATATATACCCTTTAAACTAAGCAAGGGATACATAGTATGGGATAACAAGCTAAACATGCATTAGTGCATAAAGTGATGAGAAAATTAAAGCACATGGGCAAACAAAACATAACTAATCCAACAAATGAATGCCAACTATGATGCGAAAACAAATGACACCAAATAGACAAATAATATTGTAAGCATGTGATATCAAACAAACTACGCAACAAACAAGGTACCAATTATGAATTGAAGCATAAATGGACTAGTTGAACATGGCAAAGACATAAACAAAATATCATATATATATATATATATATATATACAAGCTAAGTATAAGAACACACATATAGATATAAACACCAAAATGGCACACACAAAATATAATATGAGTCTTCCAAACTCTTATAGCATAAATGTGTCGTATGGAAACGGAAGTGTTAGGGTGTGAACTAGTAACGATTAAATTTAGACCCAATCACTTAAAATATGTTCGCGGAGTTCTCAATTGATTGAAAATTTCATCACATTTGAATATAACCTCATGTGACAATATAGATTGAACTCAATGAACAAACATAGACAATGCATACAAGCCTAGCATGTTGATGATTCTACAAACCAATAGAGTCATGACATTGAAAGTATAACTAGAATAAACGGACATTGTGCAAACCGTTGATATATCATCCAAACTCCCTCACTAAGCATATATATTATTCTTTTGAATGAATAAATCAACTAAACATATAAGGCATTGGCAAATTATTTTTCTTTTTATGCCATATTTTCTTTTAGGCCTTTCTACCACGAATTTCTTTTAGGTCCAAACAAACGGTGGCTTACTATTCACAAAGGATAATAAATCCTTTCGGAGCCTTTCCTCGTGCACATTTATATATATCATTTTTTATATCTAACAAATCTCACGTGCAATGGATTTTGACATGCACTAGTCCTCTTAGGTCATAAATATTTAGATGACTAGATTGGTAGGAGAACACCTCAAAAAGCTCAAATATACATATGAACTTAAATTTTAAAAGAGCCCGTGCATATTTGAATAGAGGCATATAAAAATAGAATCCATTTAAACAACACAAAATCCAACTACCCCATGTAAGCATCGTAAAGAACATAATAAGGATTGGCAATCTAAACCAAAAGTTCTAGCCACATGGGAGCGTAAAAGATGGGATTCAAACACAAGTATATGCCACATAAAGTGTGTCAAACTAAAATACACAAAAAAAAAATCTTTTTGAGTTTTTGACATTTTTAACCAAAAATAAAAATATATACTCAAAAGACAAACAAAAATCATATGTATTTTTCATTAGTTCAAATTACTAACAAGGTAAAAACACAAATGATAAACAAAATATTTTTGTATTTTTTTCATTTAATGCAAACAAAAGAAATATAATACAAAAGATAAACAACTCATGATTTCTAGCATGAGATATGAAATAAAGCAATGACTAGAAAATGACTAAACAAGCATGAAATTAGCATGAGTAATATAGTATGAAGCACAAAAGCTAAAGTATGCAAATAAAACTAACACTTTCAACCTTTAGATTTTGTAATGGAGGAAGCATGTAAAAGTAAATGGGAATCAAAAATCCTATTTTGTAAAGCTACCAAGTCGGATATCCTAACCCAAACTAGTGACGAATGACGGTCTCGGGGTGTAGGAATCTTGGCTACCACGGTTGCCTTACCTTTGGATTTTCTAGGAACTTGTTTAAGATCAAAACAAAATTTCCTAAGATGACCTTTTCGACCACAATGTGAACACTTAAACTCACGGCGAAAAGATTTACCTAAGGAGTGATCTCTAAAGGCTTTCCTAGGCGATTCTCCTAAAATGTTGGTTTTGGCTTTATTAGTTGATTCATTAAAAGGATTGAAGCCTAAACCACAAGTGTCTTTTTTAATTCGGATCGTTCCTAAAATTTTATCTAGTTTCTCCGAACGACACTCCAAATCAAATTTAACTTTCTTAAAGTCTTTTAATTTATTCTTTAATTCTAAAATATTAGACTCTAACAAACCATTTCTCTCTTCAAACTCGAGAAGCTCCTTTTTTAAGGATTCCATTAAACCTCTAAGGCTATCTCTCTCACCTTCTACATATTCAAGCTTCTCTCGAAGAGTTCTCTCACGTGTCCTAAGGTCTTCAACCAACACATTGTCATCAACGACCTTGACACGCTTTTTTAAACTTGCTTCTAACTTCAAATTTGCTTTTTTTAATTTAATTGATTCTTTATATAATTCTTGAAAATCATTTTGAAGTTCACTCACATTAACCTCTTCATCATTTTCACTCTCTCTTTCTTCTCCATTCTCACTACCATCAAAAGCAATGGAATCATAAACTATGACCTTGGAAGTGTCATGTGTTGAAATCTCATCAATAGAGGAATGCTCACTATCACTCACATGACTAGCCATAAAAGCCATAAAGTTGGGCTTAGTAGGGCAATCGGGTCCCTCTTCAATATCACTATCACTAAGGGTTGTATTAAAACAAACCGGTTTCTTACCCTCTCTCCTTAGTTTAGTGGGGCACTCAAATGACCTATGGCCATACCCTTCACAACCAAAACATTTTTCTGACTGGTCCCTATTTACATTTTCATTAGTAGTTTTAGGAATCTACTCAGCTTTGTCATGCCTAGGTTTTTCAAATTTCTTAAAATCATTTTTAAATTTATCCTTGTTCAATTTAAGAAATTTTCTAGCAAACATAGCCATGTCTTCCGAGTCACTGTCACTTTAAAACTCTACTACTTGTTTTTCCTCTTTTGGGGCTTTTAAAACAACGCCTTTTTCTATTTTCTTTTCAGTTTTAGAGGGAAACATGTCCAGTTCATAGGTTTGTAAATCACCTACGAGCTCGTCTAATTTCGTAGAGGCTAAAGTTAATAAAGAATTTAAAAAAGTCACTTTTGGATAAATCTATCAGGAAGGGACCTTAAAATTTTCTTTACTACTCGGTTGTCAGGTATTTTCTCTCCCAAGTTAAAAGATGAATTAACGATATCAGAAAGTCTAGCATAAAATTCATCAAAAGTTTCTTTTTCGTTCATTTTGATGGTTTCAAATTGAGTGGTGAGGTTTTGGAGTTTCGAAGCTTTAACAACACTTATACCCTCATGAGTGAGTGGCAAAATATCCCAAGCTTCTTTAGCCGTCTCACACATCATAATGCGTCGGAATTCATCCGGTGTGACAGCGCTAAACAAGGTATTTAAACCACGGGAATTAAAATTTGAAAGTTTAAACTCATTCTCACTCCATCTATCGGCCGATTTGGGAACACGTTCATTATCTACTAAATGAGTTGGTGGAGACCACCCGTTAACTACCGATAACCAAACCCTCTCGTCGATAGATTTAAGTGCCAATTTTATTCGCGCTTTCCAGTACGCATAATTAGAACCATCGAAAATAGGAAATTTTGAAAATGGGAAAAATTCCATTTTAGCCAAAAAATAATTAAAGGATCTTTAACGAAATAATTTATCGTTTTGGCTCTGATACCACTTGTTGGAACACGAGGCCCCTCGATTTAAAATTCTTATACTTCAAAATCAATTATTTCCTTTTATACATGCGGAAGCGAGATGATGGTTCAACATAATAAACAAATTTTAATTTAATTCTCAAATTAAAATTAAAACCAAGTGAAATGGGATGGAACACACACACAATTTTGATTTCACTTAAACCCCATTAATTAATCCAAGTCCTAGAAATTTGCCTAAGTCATATTTTTCAAGTTTACCGAATTAGGCCAAACCAATTTTATCGAATTCAATTAAATGACTTGAATTAAATTAACTAAACATTACCCAATAATTAATTTAGCACCAAATAAAACTTGTAGTGATTAAAACCAAATTTTATCTTGAATTACCTAAGCATGCGTTCTAGGTGAGTTTGCACAAGATAAAATAAACAATGAAAACACTACGCCGCGATGTACGAGGAAAAACTCGCAATGGGAAAAAACCTTGGATGGCCCTAGCCTCAAATCTACTAAGTACGGAATTTACAAATACAAGCAAGATGACTTACAACACTCAATTCGATCCCTATCAAGCCTCGACGCGTCGTATTTTATCAACCTCTGCTTAGAGAATAACCACGGAGCTCCACCGCGGTCTCGAAATCCACCGATCGGACTTTATATGGTCACCATCACCCAAACTAGGAGCATTTCTCCAAGTGGGTAAATCAACGCAAACATCTTCTTCTTTGTGGGATGTAGAAGCAAACCCAAACGTCTCTTTAAAATGGTAGAGAAGAAAAACCAGTGCCAAACTCCAAGCAATGTGTATATATATATATGGAAGCTTGAATAAACAAACACAATTGGGTGTAAACAAAGTGTTTTTAGGATTTTTCTTGAAAAAAATGAACACTTAAACATGAACTTTTTCTTAGGAAATATGAGCTCTCAAAACTCTCTCTAGGAGATGAAAAGATGTGAAAAAGTTCACTTTCCAAAGTTGGTTCCCGCACTTAGATATTCAGTCAAAATTTAGTGGGAAAAGATAATGGGAAAGTGGGTGAAAACTGTCAAAAACTACCATTTAGCTATTCCCGCCAAATCTCGTTCGAACGAGATTTTTCGTTCGAATGAAGTCTCGTTCGAATGGCCTTCTAACGACATTCTAACGAAGTTCCAGTGTCTTTAATATAAAGTCGTTAGAAATCTCGTTGGAAATCTCGTTCGAACATCCATCTCGTTCGAACGACATTTCGAACGAAGTTACAGAGGCCAAACTGGGAACTCGTTGCCAAACTCGTTCGAACGAAATATGGTTAGAACGAAAAACTCTTTCGCACGACATATCGAACGAACTTTCAGAAAGTTAGAAATTTTCATTTTTAGCCCAGAAACTTTATAAACTTTATTTAAAGTTTTAATTAAATCTTTCTGAAAATAAACAACAGTTTTAATTAAACCTACACCCATTATAAACTGTTCCAAGATCCTATATATATATGTAATGCATTCATACCTTGGGATCATGGAACCACTGTTAATGAGGTAGAAACGAGACACTTAAACTCGGCATTTTGATGAAGCTATATACACTTGACCGCTACGTCTTCAACAAATACGTCATAGGCTTGAAGAATGATCAATATACTTTATCCTATGACTCAAACGTTTTTATCCAGAATTGAACCAAAACTACAAAGGACTCAATTGGAAATTTGTGTCCTTACAGTCTACCTGGCTCCTTTGGTAGAAGAATTACATGAGTTGTGGGAAGAAGGTGTGCAATCATTTGACTCTTTTAGAAAAGAAGAGTTTACGTTGAAAGCTATGTTGATGTGGGTAATTCATGAATTTCCAGCTTATGGGACATTATCCAGTTGTGTAGTACATGGTTATTTGGGGTGTCCTATTTGTGGAGAGGAGACTAAATCTCTTCATCTATTCGCTAGGTCAAAAAATGTATACCATTGCCATAGGAGGTTTTTACCCCGGCTCATAGTTTCAGATTTGAGAAAGGTTTTAATTTTTTATCGGGCGGGGTTGAACATAGACTACCGTCGAGACAACTTTCAGGTTCAGAAATTGAAAGTAAATCTTCTGAATGTGGCCCTAATATGACAGGTAAGAATCCCAAATTTAAGAATGTCAAGCATAAAAAGACCCCAATAAGGAATGAAACTGAGACAAGAAAGGCATGGTCTAAGAGGTCAATTTTATTTGACTTGCCTTATTAGAAGAATAACTCAGTGCACCATGTATTGGATGAGATGCATGTAGAGAAGAACCTCGTTGAACATACTATGGGCACTTACCTCGGGGGGGAGTCATTCGAAGGATGGAGAAAATGAACGAAAAGACCTTAAATCGTTGAAACTTAAGCCACAACTAGGTTGAAAGAAGATAGTAGGGGAAGGACAATAATTCCCCCTGGTGCGTTTATTTTGACTAGTGGGGAAAGGAAGGTGCTTTTAGATATAATATATAATTTGAAGGGCCCGTCTAATTTTCCGCCCCACTTGCAAAGGATTGTGAATTATGCTACTCATGATTTACATAAGTGTAAGTCCCACGATTGGCATGTGATCATGCAATTGGTTCCTCTATTGTTCAAGCACTGTTTCTCCAAGCATAAGGATTTGTGAAGGGCTATTATGACAATTAGTATTACCTTCTCACTTTTGTGTGAGATGGTAGTCAATCGAGAACACATAGTGGCCGCAAAATTAGCGGTAACCGAAGCGATTTGTGTGTTGGAGAAGTACTTTCCACAATATTCTTTGGCATAAGTGTTCACTTGTTGGTACACCTATGCGACGAGGCACTTCTTTATGGTCCAGTTAGATATCGGTGGATGTATCCGTTTGAAAGATTAATGAAAGTTTGTAAAGATTACGTCAAGAATAAGCTACACATTGCAGGATCAATTGCATAGGTATACATCACCGTGGAGTCATCAATCTATACTCTGGAATATATGTCTGACTCGACCAGCGTTGATGACACCGATGAGTTCGTCGATAATGGTGGTCATGTGATGGGAAATCGAGTGAAATTAACGAGTTTGTAACATGAACAAGTAGCTCGTTATCTATTTGGCACACATGAAGATGTCGAAGAATGGAAAAAGTAAGTTTAAATTATTTTAAGTTTTACATTATTTTAAAATATTTTAGATTATTTTATGCATGATTAATTTTGTAATATGCAGAAAATATGAAGCCTGTGAGAACAATAAAAGATGAAAAATAATGGTACAATCAGACATCGAATTTAGGTTGTGATTGTCATAAGAGGTAATTATAATGAAAATGGTCGTTATATAACGTTACATTACACTCAAAATTTACAACTAATCTAATTAATTTATCTATATTCTCATCTCTTAAAGATGGGTGATGCGACATCAAGGCTTGCTCGTTTAGCCACTGGACCCTTGTTCATGGCACAAGAGTACAAAAAGTATCGATTGAATGGTTACGTATTCAGCGCAAAAGTGTACGAGAAAAGTACAAGTGTACAGAACTCAGGCATTTCATACAAGGCTCTTACTTTCTTTCGAGCGAGCGCAAAAGATAAAAACCTCGTTGAAGCTGAAATAACTTACTATGGTGTAATTCGAAATATATTTGAATTCGATTATATAAGCTTCAAAGAGGTTGTATTTTATTGTGACTGGGTAAGAGTTGAGGATAAAAATTCTTGTAAAGTTGATCCTGACACCAATTTGATCATGGTTGACTTGTCCAAGTTAAGAGCAACGACCACGTGAGCGATGAGCCGTTTGTTTGTGCATTTCAAAAGGTCAACCAAGTATTTTACTCGGAGTATATCAATAACGAGCAGTGGTCAACTGTCCTACATGCGCCAAAGCATCTAAATAATAGTGTGGATGACTTGGTTGCTCCTACCGAATATCAATCCATTTTTTATGATAACCCGAATTTGAAATAATTTTTCAATTTGTAATAAATGTTCCAATTTGTACTTTATCAATCCATTTTTAATGCTTTTAATTGATTTGAACTTTATCATTTTCACTCTTGTGTAGTGTGGGTGTGTGTGGGCAGTAGGGGTGGGAGTGGGGATGTTTCGGATTTTTAATGATTGTACATATTATGAGTTAGATGTTGTTATTTGGAATTCAGAATTGAGGTGTTAAACAGTAATAATTCATTTGGATTTGCAATAATTGTACATATTTGCATGTCTTCTTCTAATTCATTTTGATTTGTACTAATAACAACATTTTTTTATAGAAAATGTCTCCTTCAGGTATTAAGGCGAGGATGATGATGATGATGATGTCGTCTGGGCTCGATGGTAGCGGAGGCGACGAGGGCTCCTCGGCCCCTAGGCTCCCCAAATATGGAAAATTAGGGATGGCCATAAAGAACAAGATGGGGATATTAACGAGATCCCTCGAGCTGGTAAAGACGATCATCGGCCCAGGGTACACTAGTTGGAGGGAGGTGCCAAATGAGCTCAAGTTAGCTATTTGGGCGGCACTACAAGTAATGTATTTATATTTATATTTATATGAATATTTTAATTTCAATTTTGATTTCAATTTCAATTTCATTTTATATTTATATTTATATTTATTCGCAACTAACATTGTATTTGTTGAACAGGAACAATTCAGCCTGGATCCAAAACTACACGATTCCGTCTTGGAGCAGTTGAGGGAGCAACACAAGACGTGGAAGAAAAATATGCAGACCCGGTAATTTGGAAAGACCCGAGAGTCCGTTTTCCAAATGCGTCACTCTGTCCCGCCGAAGGAGTCGATCTCATTGGCACAATGGCAAAATTTATTGACAATGAAATCGGGGAGCGACAATTGGCATCTCGCCAATCGGGGAGGAAAAATCGGGAGAAAAAGACGGGCATGCACTACTCCGGCTGGACATCTTACGTCGAGGTGGAGAATAGGATGATGGTAATACTTAATTTTTCTATAATTACAGAAATATATTATTATGCATTATTTTACTTTGCGGGGTCGATACTAATTTTGCATTATTTTTTTCAGGGGACGGGGAGTGGCCCTAGGGGTAGGCCACATAGGCTCGATACTTATGTGGCTATTCGTACAAAGAAGGGGAAGGATAAGGAGGTGTCCCCGAGTGTCGCGACCTCGATTGTAAGTAATTCGATAGTTTATTCTTTGTTAATTACGTTATAATTTTTTTATTTACTTATATAACTAATCATGTGTTTTTTGTCGTTTCAGGCAAAGTTTAACGAAGTGCATGAGTCGCAGTTTGATGCCGACAAGGCATCTTTATTCGTAGACGCACTCAGCCAAGTTATTGGCACTGATCGCAAGGGGAGGACAGGGGGGTGAGCTCGTGGGTGGCCAAATCTAGCATCATCGGATTGGAGACGAGCGACACCGGGTTGGCTCGAATGGTGGACTCTCATGATGCGAAGCTATCCCGTTTGGAGGTGACGGTCTGAAAAATGTTCTCATTCATGAAGCGTTCATTGGGCAGAAACTGTAAGGGGAAAGGGAAGGAGAAGGTGGTGGTGGAGGAGTTGCAGGAGGACGAGGAGATGGACCTCACTGCTTCATCACCGACACGTGCAGACTCTGATGATTCAGTCCCCTATTTGACTCCCTTAGACAAACCGATGTCGACACTTGCTTGGCTGAGCGTGTTTATACGGGATATATTTAATGGCCAGCGGATAGGGCGGGGGTTGAGGGACCCGAATACCGTCCAAGGTATGCCAGTTCATAGACGTTTTCTTTAAGACATCGAGGCCAAGGTGCTCGTCACGCATGTGATACCCAGGAAGGAGAACTCCCCATTGTGGTTGGGCGAACAATGCGGCACGATGCACATTACTGGGTGTATCAATTCGTATATCGTGTGACCTATTCACTTCCTCAGACCTACCCTAGACATGTAGTGATATTATTTGAATTAAATTATTTTAAGATGTTACATTTAAATTATATTTGGATTATATCGTGATACATATTATTTTGAATGTATATTTGCATTATCTCTATTTTATTTGGATATATGATGTTTGAACAGGTACAACATTACTATAACAGGTACAAATATACTGTTGGGCAGTGGCAGTGGCCATGCTGCCCAACAGATTTTTTTTCAATTCTGCCTAGAATTATCACGATCATTGACCGTGATAATTTTTTAAACATTACCACGGATTTGTCACGGTTATTAACCGTGACAAAACTTGTCAAGGTCAAAAATCGTGACATGACTGTGACAAATCTAATGAACTTATCACGATCCCTAACCGTGACAAGTCCGTGACAACAAAAGTTGTCACCCCCAGACTTGTCATGATCAATGACCGTGATAATCCGACAGATTTGGTGTAGTGTACGCCTACTAAACTCCCTAAAAACTCCTCAAAGGGATTGGGCATTCACAAACCTACAAATGCGACATATATTATGAGATTAAAGATCGCACATTATACAAGATGATAGACTTTACGAAAATAGTGAAAAGCAATGCCCTAATTTCAACTAGAGATTTTGATGATAATGAGTAAACTATTATGCACTACTAAATATTACCGAAAAAAGATCTAAGGTAGTCAAACTTTACCAAAAATGAATAAATGAATAAATAACTCCTTGAAACAATCCTAAAGAGAGAAATATTTTCTTGATAAGTTTTTTAAGCGGTCTAATAATAAATGAAAGCTAAACCTTCTATAAGAAAAAAATGGGTTGGGCCTTACGTGCCAAACCTTTGGCATTGGGAAGAATAAATGACATAAGATATTTTAAGTCAAAGAAAGAATTGGCCATATCCAAAAGATTTTTTGCTAAACTTATCCTCAGACCAAGATTAAAGTAACCACAAATAATTTTATGAATCCTAAAGACCCTAGGCTCCAACATTTGGAGGTCTCTGTCAAGATTCGGCTCTTACATTTTAAGGACCCTCATATCCTTCGACCTGTGGACCCTTGACTCTAATATTTACATGTATCTCTCAAGATTCAGCTCTTGAATTTCATGGACCCTCAACCCCTTCGTACTATGGACCTTTGATTCCAACATGTGGAGGTCTCACTCAAGCTTAGACTCTTAAATTTCAAGGACCCTTAACTCCGTCGGCCTATGAACCTTCGACTCCAATATTTGGAGGTCCTTCTCAAGCCTCAGCTCTTGTATTTCAAGAACAATCATCTTTATCAATCTATAGACTTTCAACTCCAATATTTAGAGGTCTCTCTTAATTTTTTGCTCTTATATTTTAAAGATCCTAAACTCCTTTGGCTCTAATATTTTGAGGTCCTTCCCAAGCTTCAACTCTCACATTTCAGGAAGCCTCGTCTCCTTCGGCCTATGACCCTTTTAACATTTGGAGTTCCCTCTCAAGTTTCAGCTTTTACATTTTAAGTACCCTTAGCTCTTTCAGCCTATGGATCTTTAGCTATAACATTTGGAGGTTCTTTTTAAGCTTTAGCTCTTGCATTTTAAGGACCTCAAATCCTTCGGCCTATGAACCTTTGGTTCTAACATTCAGAGGTCCTCCTCAAACGTTGGCTTTTATATGTTAAGAACCCTCGACTCCTTCGGCTCATGGACCTTCGAATCTAACATTTGGAGGTCCTTATCAAGCTTTGGCTCTTACATTTCAAGGACCCTCATTTCCATCCACCCATGGAACTTTAGCTCCAATATTTAGAGGTCCATCTCAATCTTTAACTCTTATATTTCAAGGGACCTCAACTTTTTCGGCCTATGGATCTTCGACTCTAACATTTGGTCTCTTATTTGATTAAAAATGTTTTTAACCTTCATCCTTAAAGGGTCTCCCTCATACCCTATGTAATACCCTGTATTTCTGAATATTCTATTTAATTAAATTGGAAAATTAAATGAGAAGATACGGCTTAATTTAAATTACGTAAGAGGAGTAATTTAATTATATTTATTAAGAATTATAATTATAGTATATTAATCGAGAGATAGTTACAGATTTATATTGCCTCATTATATTTACTTAGTGCGAGTAGTAAATAGTTACTTAACGCATGTAGACCGTTTTGGGGCGAGAACGAGTAATATATTTTTAAGTGACTCAAATGACAATTTAGAGGTCACGGTTAACCCCGGAAGGGTCAAAATAGTCAAAATAGTATACCCAGGGGTACTAGTTGGGTCCCGAGATGTTTTTGGGCTAAGCCGGGACCGTTCAGGGGAGTTTTAGTCTTTTAAATTATAGGAGTTAGAAGACCTACGAATTTAATAACTCTAAGTCAGATTATAAGAGTTGGAGTCTAGGGTTAGAGAGAAGAAAAAACACACCATAGCCATTAGAGAGAAGAGAGAAACAATTCTCAAGGCAAAAGGAAAAATTGGGAAGGATTCAAAGGAGATTTTCACCACAAACTTGTGGGGAAGGAAGATTGAAGGAGAAAAACAATCAATCATCAACAACAATCACAAAATCAGAACCCCTCTATCAAGGCAAGTGTTTATTGCAAATCAAATTCAAGTTATAATACCCATGTGTAGGGAGTTTTAAGAATTGGTTAATTCTATTGAAAAACCATGAATTAAATGTTTGAATTGATCACATGTTTGGGTAGGATTGCATGTAGAATGAATCACTAAGTAAAGGTAAAATGAAATTTGAATATATTTGATGATTAACATATAATCTTTATGAGTTATTGGTTAAAGAACATGAATCTTGAATGACTTAGGGTTTAATTGATGAACACAAGATGTCAATCTGCCAGAATTTTTGACACAACTTTAAACGTATGACATTTGAGTTATACTTCGAATTATAGTGTGAACCATACATTACTAAAAAGGTATTTCTCTTAGCTATCCAATGAACTTGTAATCAGGTCAATCGGAGTTCTGTAGAGGGAGTAATAGACATATTACTACAGGGTGTTTAATCTGCCAGCATAGTAATCTGCCAGAAGTTTGACGTGACTTTAAACATGTACGATTTGAGTTGTACTTCGAATTAGAGTGTGAATCATAGATGTATGTAAATGTATATCTCTTAGATTTCCAATGAACTTGGAATCAGGTCAATCGGAGTTCTGTAGAGGGAGAAATCGAAGTTTTACTAGAAGGTGTTTAATCTGCCAGAAAATTTTATGATTCGTTAGGCTGCGAGAAAATGTAAGATATTTAATTTTAAGCCTCAAATGCCTAAAATTTTATCGGGGAAGTGTTTGTGACCTTGATGAAATATATTTTTGGAATAATTTTATGGAAGAAGGTCTATGATTGAGCATTGGACTTTAATTTTGTGAGAGAATTAAAGTGGAGATTCATAGGCTTGATTGTGACGTATTCTAATTCGAGATGATAAGAATATAATTATGAAAAAGCATGAGCGAGCTTAAATTTATTGGGTCAATATGTTAACAAGGGTAGCTACTGAATTGATATTACGTTAGGGATAACTAGGGCCCTTAGATTGTTGTGAATACTCAAATAAATGCGATTAATGAGATAAATCGTACAATGAATATTGTACGGTAAATATAAGAGAATAAAATATTACGCATGAACATGGTTGTTAGGTCGGACGTGTACCTACTGAATTGTATGAACTTTTAGGTTAAGAGAAGTATACATAAATTAACTATGTTAGGGTCGATGAGATATTCCGAACTAACATAGGGTTATTATATAATTGGGGTCGATGTATAATTCCGAACCAATTCTTACTTGGGGTCGATGAATCATTTTGAACCAAGAGTCCTTTATGTATGTAAAAAGGACAAATAGTAATGACTGATATTTAATATATATTGTGTGTGAAATATATATTTAATGATATTCTACTTCTGTGTATTAGTAGATTGATATATACTTAAATTAACTATGTTAGGGTCGATGAGACATTCCGAACTCACATAGGGTTATTATATGTTTGGGGTCGATGTAAAATGTCGAACCAAACCATTGAACTGGTGGCGTGATGAAAGAGTCCGAGCCAGAATTTGTGTATATAAATAACTGGGGTCAATGTATCATTCCGAACCAATTCTTACTTGGGGTCGATGAATCATTCTGAACCAAGAGTCCTTTATGTATGTAAAAAGGACAAATAGTAATGACTGATATTTAATATATATTGTGTGTGAAATATATATTTAATGATATTCTACTTCTGTGTATTAGTAGATTGATATATACTTAAATTAACTATGTTAGGGTCGATGAGACATTCTGAACTAACATAGGGTTATTATATGTTTGGGGTCGATGTAAAATGCCGAACCAAACCTTTGAACTGGTGGCGTGATGAAAAAGTCCGAGCCAGAATTTGTGTATATAAATAATTGGGGTCGATGTATCATTCCGAACCAATTCTTACTTGGGGTCGATGAATCATTCTGAACAAAGAGTTCTTTATGTGTGTAAAAAGGACAAATAGTAATGACTGATATTGAGTATATATTATGTGTGAAATATATACACTTAATGATATTATACCGTTGTGAATAAGTAGATGAATATGATGTGATTAATGTTACGTATCAAATTGGTAAGTTAAGTAGTGAAACTTAATTACGGAATGTATCTTTAGATAGAGAATTTCTAATTAGTAACTTAAGTAGTGAAACTTAATTACATAAGTGGAAAGATAACAATTGTGAGAATCCTAGAAATTTAGTAGTGAAACTAAATAGCTTTGAAGCATCACATAGGTGAAATGTTTTTTGAGTATTAATTAACCTTTGCGAGATGTTATTGAAATGAATGCACGGTGTGGGCGATGTGAGAACTTAAGCTTAAATAAGTTCAGATGATTACTTAGACCTAATTAACTTGGGGAACATGGCTAGGTAGTCTAGGTGTAAAAAGTTAAGTGTGCACAATAGATGAGAAGTGAGTGAACTCAAGAGAGTGTACGAAAACCTAACATGTGTAATCAATAACCGCATTTTATATTGTGATAAACACTTGCTAAATATTTTGAAAATATTTTATAGCAAGAGTTAGTACTCAAAACATTTTGAAAATATTTAGCAAGCGTTTATCACAATATAAAATGCGGTTATTGATTACACATGTTAGGTTTTCGTACACTCTCTTGAGTTCACTCACTTCTCATCTATTGTGCACACGTAACTTTTTAAACCTAGCCTACCTAGCCATGTTCCCCAAGTTAATTAGGTCTAAGTAATCATCTGAACTTATTTAAGCTTAAGTTCTCACATTTCCCACACCGTGCATTCATTTCAATAACATCTCGCAAAGGTTAATTAATACTCAAAAAACATTTCACCTATGTTATGCTTCAAAGCTATTTAGTTTCACTACTAAATTTCTAGGATTCTCACAATTGTTATCTTTCCACTTATGTAATTAAGTTTCACTACTTAAGTTACTAATTAGATATTCTCTATCTAAAGATACATTCCGTAATTAAGTTTCACTACTTAACTTACCAATTTGATACGTAACATTAATCACATCATATTCATCTACTTATTCACAACGGTATAATATCATTAAGTGTATATATTTCACACATAATATATACTAAATATCAGTCATTACTATTTGTCCTTTTTACACACATAAAGAACTCTTTGTTCAGAATGATTCATCGACCCCAAGTAAGAATTGGTTCGGAATGATACATCGACCCCAATTATTTATATACACAAATTCTGGCTCGGACTCTTTCATCACGCCACCAGTTCAAAGGTTTGGTTCGGCATTTTACATCAACCCCAAACATATAATAACCCTATGTTAGTTCGGAATGTCTCATCGACCCTAACATAGTTAATTTAAGTATATATCAATCTACTAATACACAGAAGTAGAATATCATTAAATATATATTTCACACACAATATATATTAAATATCAGTCATTACTATTTGTCCTTTTTACATACATAAAGGACTCTTGGTTCAGAATGATTCATCGACCCCAAGTAAGAATTGGTTCGGAATGATACATCGACCCCAGTTATTTATATACACAAATTCTGGATCGGACTCTTTCATCACGCCACCAGTTCAAAGGTTTGGTTCGGCATTTTACATCGACCCCAAACATATAATAACCCTATGTTAGTTCGGAATGTCTCATCGACAACATAGTTAATTTAAGTATATATCAATCTACTAATACACAAAAGTAGAATATCATTAAATATATATTTCACACACAATATATATTAAATATCAGTCATTACTATTTGTCCTTTTTACATACATAAAGGACTCTTGGTTCGGAATGATTCATCGACCCCAAGTAAGAATTGGTTCAGAATTATACATCGACCCCAATTATATAATAACCCTATGTTAGTTCGGAATATCTCATCGACCCTAACATAGTTAATTTAGGTATACTTCTCTTAACCTAAAAGTTCATACAATTCAGTAGGTACACACCCGACCTATCAACCATGTTCGTGCGTAATATTTTATTCTCTTATATTTACCGTACAATATTCATTGTACGATTTATCTCATTAATCGCATTTATTTGAGTATTCACAACAATCTAAGGGCCCTAGTTACCCCTAACGTAATATCAATTCAGTAGCTACCCTTGTTAACATATTGACCCAATAAATTTAAGCTCGCTCATGCTTTTTCATAATTATATTCTTATCATCTCGAATTAGAATACGTCACAATCAAGCCTATGAATCTCCACTTTAATTCTCTCACAAAATTAAAGTCCAATGCTCAATCATAGACCTACTTCCATAAAATTATTCCAAAAATATATTTCATCAAGGTCCCAAACACTTCCCCGATAAAATTTTAGGCATTTGAGGCTTAAAATTAAATATCTTACATTTTCTCGCAGCCTAACGAATCATAAAATTTTCTGGCAGATTAAACACCTTCTAGTAAAACTTCGATTTCTCCCTCTACAGAACTCCGGTTGACCTGATTCCAAGTTCATTGGAAATCTAAGAGATATACCTTCCCATGAATCTATGATTCACACTCTAATTCTAAGTACAACTCAAATCGTACATGTTTAAAGTCACGTCAAACTTCTGGCAGATTAAACACCCTATAGTAATATGTCTATTACTCCTTCTACAGAACTCCGATTGACCTGATTCCAAGTTCATTGGATAGATAAGAGAAATACCTTTCTATTAATGTATGGTTCACACTATAATTCGAAGTATAACTCAAATGGCATACGTTTAAAGTTGTGTCAAAAATGCTGGCAGATTGACATCTTGTGTTCATCAATTAAACCCTAAGTCATTCAAGATTCATGTTCTTTAACCAAGAACTCATAAAGATTATATGTTAATCATCAAATATATTCAAATTTCATTTTACCTTTACTTAGGGATTCATTCTACATGCAATCCTACCCAAACATGTGATCAATTCAAACATTTAATTCATGGTTTTTCAATAGAATTAACCAATTCTTAAAACTCCCTACACATGGGTATTATAACTTGAATTTGATTTGCAATAAACACTTGCCTTGATAGAGGGGTTCTGATTTTGTGATTGTTGTTGATGATTGATTGTTTTTCTCCTTCAATCTTCCTTCTCCACAAGTTTGTGGTGAAAATCTCCTTTGAATCCTTCCCAATTCTTCATTTTGCCTTGATAATTGTTTCTCTCTTCTCTCTAATGGCTATGGTGTGTTTTTTCTTCTCTCTAACCCTAGCCTCCAACTCTTATAATCTGACTTAGAGTTATTAAATTCGTAGGTCTTCTCACTCCTATAATTTAAAAGACTAAAACGCCCCTGAACGGTCCCGGCTTAGCCTAAAAACATCTCGGGACCCATGGATGATGATTCTATTCTAGGGACTCGCAGATGTAGCACAGTGGATGCTTACAAGATTTTGACTACACGATATATCTCATTCAGATCTAGTACAGGATGTCACATTATTCCATGTATGGACTTGTAGTCCGGTATTAGTCTCAGATGTTAGTTTCAGATTAGTATTGTTCCATTGTTGTTTAGCATTTTTAGCCGATGATTTATTCGGTAATACTTTTGCGCTGTTGTACTTATACTTTGTTGGTTTGGGTTTTAGCATGGTATTTGCTTTACTATTTTCCACATGGTTGTTTTGTCTGTTTTAAGAAAGATAAAATTTGGCACCGGTCTAATTTTACTTAGGGGATTAGTAATTAAAAAGTTTTCGGCAGTGATGCTAAGAATGAACCATTTGAGAAACCTGTTTTAATTTAATAAAGGCCTGATCACCCGATGTTTAATTAGGCGGGGTGTCACAGATGGTATCAGAGAATCAGGTTCTAGTGTCCATAGGATATGTACGGCTTACTACGTTTTCAGCGTATCGTTTGATTGATATAGATCCCTATACTAGGATTGTTGTATTCCTCTACGTACGTGGTTTACGTTCTCCTGCTATTTAGTTGATGAAGTGTAGTATATACGAGTTCGATTGGGTATGATACGTCGAACATGGAGATAAAAACTAGCGGAGGCGTTGGAAGAACTACAGGAGGAAGGGGCTTGGCATGAGGCATGGAGTGTTCGAGGATGGTAATCGTAGAAGAGATGACCGTTGTCGAGGTCTCTCCAAGTGTGAAATTATAAGCAAACGCCGCAAGGGCTGTTGAGGCATAGTAGGCATTTTCCAAGTGTCGCGATGGCAAAGGGGGAATGCTAATATAGACCGCCAAATGCAGTGATAGTGAGAGGAGGTCTGGAGGATTTTTATGAGAACGGGCCGTAAAAATGTGATAAAACGGCGACTGTGCATGTTAATGCATGGAAGTTGAATGCCTAGAGATCTTGGCATTTAGGATAGAGTAGGAATAACCAGAAGTGAAAGTTTGGGTAAAGATTTTTGAGGCAACGTGGTGGGGGTACCAGGCGCCACATCCGAAACTAGGGTCAGTATACAGTTAGAGGGATTTTACGTATAGTTTAATCTTAAATTTCTCCAATGATGGTTAAGAAGCGAAGTGAATGGAAAATTCTGAACCCATCACATGAAAACCTGGTAAAGGCCAATTGTGAGAAAGAAATTTATCCGTTGAAGTGAACTCGTACCCGATGAGATAGGTACAAAGGAAAAAGATCCTTTGAGAGAATGGACTCACGAGTTGTCATCCACAATTTTGGTAAAACTCTGCTTGGACGACTTATATGTATGAAGGTTGTATGGTGCTTCTTACAAGGTTGATGTAAATGCTCCTAGGTGACCGGAGCTAAAAGAGTTTAAGGATTTAGTCAAAGAGTAAGACTGAATGCAAAGGGGATAGTGCAATCCATAAGTGGAAAACCACTAGGGAATTCATTGATTTGATTCTAAGCCAAGACTGTTAAGTCCAATAGTGTGTTCCTCTTGGTCAGCGAAACTAAGGGAACCATGATGATAGTGTTCAGAATTATGGTTGCCAACTCCTAGAGGAGGAATACCCTAAACCAGTAAGTGTGGCCTGGAATAAGGGGATTTATGAAAAGATGTATTATGTGGGACGTAAGACCACACGTTTTGATATTTCCAAGTTATTCAAGGGAATACGACTAGATTTTTATGCACATCAGGAGAAGAGACGTTAGATACTAGGACATCGGTGGGGATGGTAGTGTTGTGGGCAAACACTGAAAAGCTTATCTCACCACGAAAGGATAAGTGGGACTTTATGGGCAAGAATTTGAATTTTGTTCTATAGGGGATTGTGAATACCCACAAAATTATAGGCACGCCATGAAGACAAGGCGAGAGTTGAGGAAAGCATGTTACGAGTGCGACGTTTGCAATGTTTTTGCAAATGTGCACGGAGAAAAGGGGGTATGGGCGCCCTAGTCAATTGACTTTCTTAGTCATCCGAGGTAGAGGGATGCAAAAAAAAAATTATATTTGATAAGTTCGTCGGTGGGGAGGTTATAAGGCAAGTCGTATCGATGAAATGGATTGAATGTCATGGGAAATAGACGATGATCCAAGCTTTTTATGTACTGAGAGAGCCAGCACACCCTATGGGATGAAAGTCGGTGGGAAGCCGTTCAAAAGTTGTCTCTTGATATGGGAGGCCAAACTGTTGTGAAGAAGTGACACCAGGTTCTACTTAACTGAGTGTTGAGAGTGACATACGCGTTATTAAAATGTTGATTCTTATAAGGTAATCAACCCTAAAAGTGCGCCAATTTTTAAGAGTGCACGGATTGTAAAGTATAATATACCCGGAGTGAAAGGGGAATAGGTTACCACTTGAGGAAAGATGACGTAAGTGGGAAGAGGTGTTGCGAAAGAGATATAGTGAGATTGTCTCCAGACGCACCACTAGTTAATAGAGAAAGACGGTCTCGAAATGAGCAACCGGAATTCGGTGGTGAACCTAAGTTTCCAGTGATGGAATGCGTAGGCAGACTTATAATTTATGGATGGGCTGTGGACATCGTAACTAAGTCAACATTCCATTGGGTTAGCGAAATGGGTTGACCGTTATGAACTAATATGTCATTAAAAAGGTAGAGTGCAAGGTGCCGCTCTATATTGTTGTGAATCAGGATGAAATCCTAAAATCCCACCCTGTGAGAGATGGTTAGGGAGGAATGGAGATAATGTTTTATTTTGGGTGTGCTGTGTCGCCTATGACCCAATGATTGTGAGAAAGGAAGATACTACGTCCTAACGATAGTGGAATTTTGGAAGAAGCCACTGATCAATTCATAGGTTGAATGTATAACCGTATGAGCATATTTTATAGGTAGTGTGGGTTCCTATATGGACTATACATAAGGATTAGGTTCTTGGATACCTATTATGAACTTATATGTACTTTGAGGTGTGGTTCGAGGAGACATTTTGAACTCTTAGTCCTTAACGCGTGCTATGAGGACATTCTATTGGAGTATGACATTTTAGGATATATAAAGTGTGTAATATATTGCTCATAAATTGTCTACTCATGTGCGATGAGATATATTTACATATATTAGTTCTCGAAGTGTGATTCTGAGACAATATAACCAATCACTATTGGTGATCGAGGTGAGATTCCGAGCCAATAACCCCAAAAGTGTTTTAGAAGGGGGGTGATTATAATATTAGTGTTGATAGTATATGTTATGTGTAAGAAATATATACCTTATGGTTTTCCTACTTATGTGCGATAATAAGTATGCTTAATTCTGTATTGGGATCGATGATGTTCCGGACCAATACATGAAGGATCGATTTGGGGTCGATGATTTTCCGAACCAAATCGATGATAATTATTGGTATCGACGGAAGGTCTGAACCAACATATGCATTACATTTACCTTGGGGTCGAGGTATTTTCGGACCAATGTAAATGATAGGATTTTTGGGGTCGATGATTTTGCCGGACCAATTTCCCTTATAGTATATATTGTGTGTGAAATATATACCTATTAATATTCTACTTATGAGTGATAGTAGATCCATAGATGTTATATATATAGATATACATCAAAAGGGTAAATTAAGTAGGGAGAAACTTAATTTTAAGAGTTAACGTTAGATTGGGGAAATCTATGGAGAAATTAAGTAGTGAGACTTAATTATGATATATGCGGCATGAGTAACATGCGATAAGAATTTATAATGAAGCAAGGCATGTACTTGGGATGACTGTTAGGATGTTATGATTTCGTTTTGAGTATTAGAAGATGCAGTTATATTTAAGGTCCTTAGTCTTAATACCAGCCTTATCCTAATTTCGAGGACGAAATTCCTTTGCAAGGGGGGAAGTATGTAATACCCTGTATTTCTGAATATTCTATTTAATTAAATTGGAAAATTAAATGAGAAAATACGGCTTAATTTAAATTACGTAAGAGGAGTAATTTAATGATATTTATTAAGAATTGTAATTATAGTATATTAATCGAGAGATAGTTACCGATTTATATTGCCTCATTATATTTACTTAGTGCGAGTAGTAAATAGTTACTTAACGCATGTAGACCGTTTTGGGGCGAGAACGAGTAATATATTTTTAAGTGACTCAAATGACAATTTAGAGGTCACGGTTAACCCCGGAAGGGTCAAAATAGTCAAAATAGTATACCCAGGGGTACTAGTTGGGTCCCGAGATGTTTTTGGGCTAAGCCGGGACCGTTCAGGGGCGTTTTAGTCTTTTAAATTATAGGAGTGAGAAGACCTACGAATTTAATAAAGGCCTGATCACCCGATGTTTAATTAGGCGGGGTGTCACACCCTAGTCCTCATAGGGGTTGGTCAAGTTGCAACAGAAAGCTAAAATCACATGGAATTCACTAGAAATGGTATTTTAGACATTTCAAGCCTACGTAAATGTGAGTACGAGTTTGCATTGCACGTGAGGGAATATTCATGCATCCATTACAACTTTTATAAGGACATATGACATTATTTAAGAGAAGAATAACATTCAACATGCAATATGTGTCTTGGAGTCCACATTACACCCCAAGCCTCTTATAAATATCTTGTACCCTGCTACTTGCTCCTTAAGTTATTCTATTTAAAACACACCATAGCTCTATAAAAATATTGCTAATGTGAGAAAGTATTCAAAATGTAACTTGTATAACACTCGATGAATAATGAAGAACAAGTTTACCGATAGTAGATGTAGGCCAATTGGCTGAATCGCTTTAAATCTCTGTTTTGATCCATGTTCTATTCTTATTTACTGCACTTTTATTATTCATTATCATACTCACTAACTATTCTTACATATACTCATTGAGTTCCTCTTATTATCTAAATTGTTGTATTTCTGGGAAACATCAATGATGAC
Organism: Sambucus nigra; assembly: GCA_949130495.1. Lineage (NCBI taxonomy): Eukaryota > Viridiplantae > Streptophyta > Magnoliopsida > Dipsacales > Adoxaceae > Sambucus > Sambucus nigra. Next base: position 643,086,594 of record OX422207.1, on the reverse strand, counting down.
CACAACTTTCACTAAATGGATAAGGATAATCATGCTTTATCTATATAGTTTAACACGCCAAGAAGTTTCCTAAAAGATGATAGGTCCTACTAATACCGAAATATTGCCTTAGAGATAGACATGGACTCTAACTTAGAGTTAAGATATACTTATACTTTATGTAATTATAAATAAATAACCAATATATTTAAAAAAATTGTAACTTAGATTTGTGTCTCTAACCTAGAAATTTTTAGAAACTAGGACTCTCTCACCATAATAAAAAGTTATCCATTTACTTTACTTATGGTCATAAGCAAGATCTTTCTTGTCGAACCATGTTATATTATTGTTATTCATTAAGAACTTACATATTAGGTTTGGCATCATTAGATTCTACGGGAATTTTATCCGTTCACAGTGTGCATAGACTAAATTACCAACCTATGTAGAATATCAAAATTCCAAGACTATAAATATTGTAGAAAATGAAAAGCTGGAAATTAATAACATGTGGATCCTTATAATAATAAGTATAATAACTATGCACGAGTATCTATGTTTTATTCATTGTAAGATGGTATTCGAGGCATTGGGTAAAATAACATAATGCAATTTTGCCTAATGCCTTTTGTTGTTTTAACACTTAATAACATTAAGAAAAATGATATTTCATAAAAAGTGCGAAAATCAAAGAAAAATGCCCTATTTTTTTTATTTAAGTATGATAATGCTAAGGGACGTACGATTGTTAGATTGCTATAAGAACTTTTGACTCGACATTCTGACGTGTCAACAATGGTTACTTATTTGCCTATATATTATACTCTTATCTCCCACTTAGCACCACCAATCAAATATTTAGTTATATATTTTTACCTTAGGAAATGAGTGATTCAAGATTTTACATTGTTTTCAAGGGCATTCAGGGGCATTCACCCTAGAATTTATCATAAAGTTCTTAATGTTGTTTGGTAAATGGAAATGATTGATGAAAGCATCCTATAATTGAATTGAACCAAACCTTTTAATACTATGTGGATGAGGAAGACAAACTCGCTTTGCCATCAGCTCTACCAGCTTTGACCCCTAATCTGGAGTCGGATCTTAATTACTCTACAAAGCCAACTCCAAAATCGAAGCGAGCTCGGACTAAAATCAAAGCCATCGAAGTGGGACAAATTTCTATCATATGCTTAGATTTAAATTTCTTAACTTATCTTATTTAATGCTATAGCGACTTAAAATAAAATAAAATAATTATGTATTAAATTTCCAATCTTGATTACATTTAGAAAATTCATTTGAAATCAAATACAACATGCTTCCACGCAAATATAAAAAATGATCCATCAAATCAACGCGGAGAGAAACATTAATTATGAAGTCACGAAGGCAATAATGTGAAAACAGCTATATTGGAACACTTATATCATTGTACTTGGGCAATTTTTCCAGAGATGGTCAAGCTTCATAAGTATCAAGATCCATCATATTCATCTTTAAAGAACATGTTATGTGAGATGACACAAGTCATCGTGATGTGCCCTAGATCGTCATTGCAATAGAAATGAGCCGACCCTTTAATAATGAAAAAAAAGATATTTTAAACCACCAAAGCTTGTTCAACATCCTTCCATGCGCCCTTTTGGCGTTGTGCAAAATGTTTTTATTTTTTATCTGCGATTGTGGAATTATTTGCTCAAAAGTGGACCACTATGGATATATGTTGTTAGCGAGGTAGTGACCAGTGTCATACGAATGGCCGTTGACAACATAATTGCATTGATGGAATCTACCATGTATTATCTCCTAAAAAATGTCCAACTAATTGAGGACATTCAAATCATAATTTGACTTTGATGTACTAAAAAATGTATTCCAAATCATGGTTGTGGTTCGTTTATAACATCTAGTATGATTATGGCCTTTTTCTTCCACTCCCATTGCATATAATCTATGCTACCTAGCATTCATGAGAAGCCTTGTCGCTTCTCGTTTGTGAGCAATGGTTGGACGTCTTGGGTTATAAGTGTTGTCAAGTACTAAATCGAATGACATACATCGTGTCGCAAAATATCTTTAACTTCTGAATGACAGTACTTTATGCAATTTGAACAAAAACATTGATTGAATTAACTAAACATGCATATGTGAGAATTCAAATGGCCACTTTCATTATAGTCTTCGTAAGATGTAATTCCTTTAATGATATGGAGGAAAAATTTAATGTGGAAATAATACCGAAAGATATTGGCGTCGTAAGTTGACTCTACATCAAAATAATCTTTCATTAATCGCACGTGCCCCCTCTCCCTATTTGTATCAACAACATTTTGGCCGATATCGAGCCTTAGTGATGAGACCTTTTATGTTTCTCTTTAGCGGTGGGGAACTACAGATGCTTTTAGGCGAAGCATGATTTCGTTGTAATTTTCATCTGATGCCGACTCTTTAAGTATTATATAGGGGTCATTAGACGAAAAAGAAGATACATTCTCAATACATAATTTACAAATAATAATAGTGTAACAACCCGTGATTTTTAAACCGATTTTAATTAAATTAACTCGATTTTTCGAAAAATAATTTTTGGAATCTATTTAATTTTGGTATGTCAAAATGTTGTTTTTTGTATATAAAAATAAGGTTTTAAGTGGAATTTAAATCGGTATTAAAACTAGGAAATTATAATTTTTTGTATAAAAATCGGGGGAGGATCCGACATAAGGAGGATAAAAAATAAAAAAATAAAAATTCATCCGTCCGATCGAGCAGAATTTTTTATTGCAGCTCCGTCTCGCCGTCATCTACAACTTAAAAAAATTTAAACCAATTACGGCGGTTCGATTATCCGTAATAAATTTTTGAGTGTTTGTGTTTGAATACGACTCAAACTCTTTTTGGTATATAAACATAAATTGACGAGTTTAGGACTTTTAAAACACATTTTAGCCTTCTCGAAAATCAATGGAATTCTCTATTTTCATCTTCTTCCATCTACAAAACCCTAGTCCCATTTAAACCACTATTTCAGTCCAAGATTTGAAGGGTTGTGATCAAAATTTTGAGGCAGAATCTTATGAGTTTCTTGTGATGATTTTAAGGTACGGAGTTTGCGCCATATGCTCCTTAAATCTCTCAAGAGTAGTCGCTTATTCCTCATTTATTTGTACTCATATTGTTGATATCATAACGTTTATTGGAATCCAAAATATTAATTTGATTTGAGATACTGTTTTTATTGATGGGCATGGTGTCATGAAATTTTTCATATAGCAGGGATAATGGTCACCCGCCAATAGTCCAAAAGTCCAATAGCCAGGATGAGGCTTTACGAATATTAGATGAGGCGAGGTGAGGCATGTTGACCTATTGATGTGTTATTGAGAAATTAAATTGATATGATACTCGGATGTCGCATTAGACTTTAATTCAGATTCGTATTGTTGCATTTTATTCACTGTTATTATTTTGAGCATCTATTCTTGTCATATTGTGTACCTCCCCGTAATTTTCTTTTAGTGGCAGGTTAATGTAGATTTGGACGCTATGGTTTTAGAGGATTTTAGAGCTCGACGTTTGAAGGATTTTTTTTTAGATTAACAGTGTAATTATTTGGATCTTAGCATTATTTTTAGAGGATTTAAATTGTAATTATTTTAGAGGTGTAAATTTTGGATTGGACGTTATGTAATTTTGGATTCGTTTTGTTTATTTTGTGAAAATAGATGCTCTATACTAATTGCTGAGGATTTAGTTTAGTTTTAATTGTAGTAGCTACCTCATGTTTTGCGCAGGGAATTACTGATGGTATCAAAGCTTAGGTATACAACAACCCTCGAGTCTTTGGGTTTTGGTCTAGCATGCGGGTTAGATGTGTTTCATTGGAGATAGGGAATTTTTATTGAGGAAGTGGTAGGCATCGAGGTTAGTATTAGTAATCTTAATATGAGGATATTTAAAATTGATTTGAGAACTTTAGTGTAGTGATGATTTTTGAGAGATAGAATCGAGTAATGACTCGTGAGAAAGCGCGTGAGAAAACATGCAGGTAGGATTGGGTGTATGGGTGCCTAATTATGGTTTTTATGGAGAGACATTTGTGTAGCGTATTTTATCTTGAGTGTTACGCTTCATCAAATTTCGAGGACGAAATTCCTATGCTAGTGGGGAAGTATGTAACAAACTGGGATTTTTAAGCCGATTTTAATTAAATTAACTCGGTTTTTGGAAAAATAATTTTTCGAATCTATTTAATTTTGGTATGTCAAAATGCTAGTTTTTGTATATAAGAATAAGATTTTAAGTGGAATTTCAATCGGGATTAAATTTTTAAAATTATAACTTCTTGTATAAAAATCGGGGTAGGATCCGACTTAAGGAGGATACAAAAATAAAAAAAATAAAACAATAAAAATTCAAACGTTCGATCGAGCTAATTTTTTTATAGAAGCTCCATATCGCCGTCAGCTAAAGTATGATAAAATTTCAACCAATTCCGACGGTCCGATCATCCGTAATAAATTTTTGACTATCTGTGTTTGAATAGAATTCAAACTCTTTTTGGTATATAAACATAAAGTGACGAGTTTAGGACTTTTAAAACACATTTTAGCCTTCTCAAAAATCAGTAACATCCTCTATTTTTATCTTCTTCCATCTACGAAACCCCAGGCCCATTTAAACCAAGATTTTAGTCTAAGATTTGAAGGCTTATTTAGTGTTTTCTCGAGTTTGGGCTAGAACGAGTTTTAATTATGTTCGCGAGAGGAACGCAGTGGTGTGATCAGAATTTTGAGGCAGAATCTTATGAGTTTCTTATGTTGATTTTAAGGTATGGAATTTACGAAATATGCTCAATAAATCTCTCGAGAGTAGTCGTTTGTTCCTCATTTATTTGTACTCATATTGTTTATATCATGACGTTTATTGGAATCCAAAATATTGATTCCATTTGAGATATTGTTTTTGTTAATAGGATGGTGTTCGAAAAAAATTTATATAGCAGGGTGAATGGTCACCCGCCAATAGTCCAAAAGTCCAATAGCCAGGATGAGGCTTTATGAAGCTTAGGTGAGGTGAGGTGAGGCCTGGTGACCTATTGATGTGTTATTGAGAAATTAGATTGGTATGATGCTCGGATGTCGCATTGGACTTCAATTCGGATTCGTATTGTTGCATTTGATTCATCGTTATTGGTTTGAACATCTATTCTTGTCATATTATGTACTTCCACGTAGCTTTCTTTTGGTTGCAGATTAGCGTGGTTTTGGACACTACGGATTTTGGAGGATTTTAGATCTCGACGTTTGGAGGATTTTATTTTTGTTTAGATTGGCAGTGTAATTCTTTGGAGCTTAGCATTATTTTTAGTGGAATTAAATTGTAATTATTTTGCAGGTGTAAATTTTCTATTGGAAGTTATGTAATTTTGGATTCGTATAGATGCTCTATACTAATTGATGGGGATTTAGTTTAGTTTTAATTGTAGTAGCACCTCGTGTTTTTGCGCAGGGTGTTACAGATGGTATCAGAGCTTAGGTATACGATAACCTTCGGGTCTTTGGGTTTGGGTCTAGCATGCGGGTTAGATATGTTTAGTTGGAGATAGGGAATCTTTGTTGAGAAAGTGGTAGGCATCGATTTTAGGATTAGTAATCTTGATGTGAGGATGTTTAGAATTGATTTGAGGACTTTAGTGTAGTGACGATTTTTTAGAGATAGAATCGAGTAGTGAGTCGTGAGAGAGAGCGTGAAAAAACATATAGGTGGGATTATGTGTATGGGTGCCTAATCGTGATTTTTATGAATTGGCATTTGTGCACCGTATTTTATCTTGAAACCGTGCTAGTGGGGAAGTATGTAACAAATCTTGATTTTTAAACCGGTTTTAATTAAATTAACTCGATTTTAAAAAAATAATTTTTGGAATCTATTTAATTTTGGTAGGCCAAAATGTTGGATTTTTTAATATAAAAATAAGGTTTTAAGTGGAATTTAAATCGGGATTAAAATTTGGAAATTATAACTTTTTGAATAAAAATCGGAGAAGGATCCAACCAAAGGAGGATAAAAAAATAAATATTAAACCATCCGATCAAGCTTAATTTTTTACAGTACGTCTCGCTGTCAGCTACGTTATACTAAAATTTCAGTCAATTCCGACGGACCGATCATTCGTAATAAAATTTTGACTGTTTGTGTTTGATTATGATTCAAACTCTTTTTGGTATATAAACATAAAGTGGCGAGTTTAGGACTTTTAAAATACATTTTGGCCTTCTCAAAAATCAGCAGCGTGCTCTATTTTCATCTTCTTCCATCTACAAAATCCTAGCTCCATTTAAACCAAGATTTCAGTCCAAGATTTGGAGGCTAATTTTGTGTTTTCTAGAGTTTGGGCCAGAAAGAGTTTTGATTTTTTTCGCAAGAGGAACGTAGTGGTATGATAAAGAATTTTGAGGAAAAATCTTATGAGTTTCTTGTGACGATTTTAAGGTACAGGGTTTACGCAATATTCTGGTTAAATCTCTCGATAGTCGTCATTTGTTCCTCATTTATTTGTGCTCATATTGTTGATATCATGACGTTTATTGGAATCCAAAATATTGATTCGATTTGAGATATTATTTTTGTTGATGGGCATGGTGTTATGAATTTTTTTATATAGCAGGGATAATGATCAGCCGCCAATAGCTCAAAAGTCTAATAGCCAGGATGAGGCTTTACGAAGCTTTGGTGAGGTGAGGTGAGGCATGGTGACCTATTGATGTGTTATTAAGAATTTAAATTGGCATGATGATCGGATGTCACTTTGGACTTGAATTCATATTGTTGCATTTGATTCATCGTTATTGATTTGAGCATCTATTCTTGTCATATTGTGTACTTTCCTGTAACTTTCTTTTAGTATCAGGTTAGCGTGGATTTGGACACTACGGATTTTGAAGGATTTTAGAGCTTGATGTTTGGAGGATTTTATTTTTGTTTAGATTGGCAGTGTAATTCTTTGGAGCTTAGCATTATTTTTAGTAGAATTAAATTGTAATTATTTTGGAGGTGTAATTTTTTGGTTAGACGTTATGTAATTTTGGATTCGTGTAGATGCCCTATCTAATTGCTGATGATTTAGTTTAGTTTTAATTGTAGTAGTACCTCGTGTTTTGCGCGGGGTGTTACAGATGTTATCAGAGCTTAGGTATACGACAACCCTCGGGTCTTTGGGTTTGAGTCTAGTATGCGGGTTAGTTGTGTTTCATTGGAGATAGAGAATTTTTGCTGAGGAAGTTGTAGGCTTAGAGTTTAGGATTAGTAATCTTAATGTGAGGATGTTTATAATTGATTTGAGGACTTTAGTGTAATGTTAATATTTTAGAGATAGAATCGAGTAGTAATTCGTGAGAGAGAGCGTGAAAAAACATGTAGGCGGGATTGGGTGTATGGATGCCTAATTATGGTTTTTATGGATATTCATTTATGCACCATATTTTATCTTGAGCGTTATGCTTCGTCGAATTTCGAGGACAAATTCTCGTGCTAGTGGGGAAGTATGTAATAAATCGTGATTTTTAAACAAGTTTTAATTAAATTAACTCGGTTGTTGAAAAAATAATTTTTGGAATCTATTTAATTTTGGTATGTCAAAATGTTGGTGTTGATGCAAAAAACTAGACTAGGCTAATTAGTTGATCATAGATAAATAGAAAATAAAGATACAAGTGATTTTTAAAGTGGTTCAGCTTAATTGAAGAGCCTACGTCCACTATTGTGTATTGCCTTGGGATTGTTCAATTGCCTCTCTTTTGTGTGTCCGTGTATGTAGGGTTTACAATGTATTTATAGCCCCAATGGGGTGTACAGGAGCTGGAATATCAAAGGATGGAATGTCTTTATATCGTAGATATTTACATTTGTACAATCATTAATATATATACGACTATTGGTGTTTGCCTGTCATCGTTGGTCGGCATCCCTGGTGTTGTTCGAGTTTCCTGGAGTTAGTCGACATTCCATCCATAATGACTAGGATTAATCATCCACTGTATAACATATGTCAGTATTTGAATGGTCCATGTAGATGAATAATTTTTGGTATCAACAGAACCCCCAATGTTTCATACTTGAAGTTTTTACAAGAGTATGGAGCATTTGGCTCTTAAAGTTGCTCGGGCAACAATTTTAGGCCTGGTCGGTTGCCGACTTCCGATACTTATAAAAATTTATGGTTTAATTATGGGGATGTAATGCGCGTGGCATTTTTAAAATTATCCACCACTTTAATGAATCATTTTTTTGGGCAAAATTCGTCTTTTCTGCCTTTTAGCCGCCACCAGGTCAATGGACGCTGCTTTTTAATCATTACCTTTCCAGTTTTCGAGGCAACCTGTAAAGAGTGGAAAAAGGCATGAACTTTTTATATCTCAAATCTTCTGAGTGTTTATGGGCTACAGTGTCTTTAAGTTTTTTTTTCCTTTCTCGAACGATCATTTTCTGTTCTTCAGTTCTTGCTGAACCCTTAATTCCTGTAAGAATTCTTTCTTTTCTCTTATATTCTTCATCATGGTTTACTCTGTTGATTCTCTTGATGAATTTAGAAATGAATTTAAAATTTTATCATGGGTTGTTTTGGAGTAGGCTATTTTACCTACTGATTTTTCTCACTTACTGAGGGTCACTGATTTCCATCTATTTTTATAGTTGAATGTGGGTTTACTTTTCCTCCCAACCCATTGTGCCTTGAATTTTGTCAATACTTTGATGTTGTCCCAGCTAGGATAGCCCCCAATACTTGGAGGGTTGTGAATAGAGTGTATAGGTTAAATCAAATTCATGGAACTCATCTAGGGATTCCAGAGATAATGTTTTGTTATAAGTGGGTAACTAGCGACACCACTTTTTATTTAAAGATTAGGACTGTAAATAAAGCATTAGTAGTTAATCTTTCAGACTCCAATAGGGATTATTTTGATCATGGGGTTGTAAAAAAATGGCAATACGCCCCAATGACTGGAATATTGAGTATCAGGGGCCTAGGTGTCCTCCTTTTGGCAATGGGATAGGTTATTCCTCATTTAAGTGTTTACCATGTACATATCTGTTTAAATGTTACACTAATTGTTGCTCTGCAAATTCTTATTGCAATTTATCAGAATAGAAGGTGACCCAAGGAAAGTGAAGTGAATTTGAGGGAGTTAAAGTTTATATGGGAACTTCATCAAAGGATTGGCAAAGAGCATGTCAGGTCTGCATCTTATTTGCTTTAGTACAAGAACACAATCTCTTCCTTTGTTGCTCGTCCTACTCCTTCCCCTGTAATTGACCTTGAAAAAGAACCTCCTTCTAATTCCTCAGCCACTGCATCTGGTAGTGGTGATCTTGCTTCCCTTTACCCTTCCTTCTTAGATTCAAATTTACGCCTTGCTACATCCATGGCGAAGAGGAAGATTCTCAACATTTTGGGAGATATTGTTACCAATCCCCCTTCCAAACGAGCTGATACAGGGGTGAAAAATAAAAATGAGATTGGAAAGAAGCCCCCAACCAAGCAAACTGAAGAGAGCTCCCTGATTAGAATAAAGAAAGGGTTGTCCTCTAAGTTAGTAGAAGGTTATTTTGCTTATCCCGACCAACGTGAGTTATTCGATATATCTTCTTCTGCCTCTCCAATGGTCCTTGGCCCTGGATTGGCAAGAAAATTAATAAAGTCTGGGACTTTACCAGACCATAAGAGTATTGTTACTGCATTGCCTCGATCCAAGAGTACTGATAGGGCTGCTCAAAGCCTTGCTCTGGTATATTCTTTTTACCTTATTTAATTACTATCTCTTGATTTGTTCTTCACTATACTGACTTTTTTTGTTGTTCTTGTGCAGTTCCTCGTTGACTTCAATAATAAGTTGGAAAAATATGAGATTTTGATATATTCTTCCTCTGGTGAAGTTAAAAAAGCTTTCAACTAGTTAAAAAAGTCTTTTCTTGATTCCCAACGGGCATTGGCTACTGAACAAAAGAAATGGGATGAGAGAATAAAGATTGCTAAAGAAGTTGCTGAGACTTGTCGGGGTCTGGTTGACAAGTTGTAGAAGGACTTAGATGCTAACAAAGTCAGGTCTGCCCAACTACAGAAGGACCTAGGTGCCGAGAAGGTGAAGAGAGCTAAGGCCAGAGAGGTTGGCTTCAACAAAGGCTGGGATAAGGCCTTTGGTGTAGCTTATTCGCAAATTGAGTTTGTGAAGTGCTTTAAGGATAGTTGGTCTACTACTCTGGCAGAGGTAGGCACTCCAAAGGATTCCAAGCTATTCTCTCGACATGATCCTGGGACTCCTCCAAACCTATATGAGGAAGTTGATGATGGGGGTTCCAGTGAATCTTTGATAATGGTGGAGTCTGTTGATCAATACCGGGATTTTGATTCTATTGCGCCCTCCAAAGTTAATCATCTTCCTCCTTCACCCACTTCTTCTTCAGCTAATCCCGAAGCAAATAAGAAGAAGGTGTAAAACTAAGCAACTTTTATTTTCCTTTTTTCAATAGTTGTACTATTTTTTTCCTTTTTGAAGATGTATTTGTACTTCCCTTTTTATTAATGAAAAGAGAAATATTTTTGTTCCTCTGCTTGTATTTTTCAATACTCTGCAACTTGTTTATTAATGACTTTCTTTTTCTGAATAGTTTATGGATAAAATGGAATACTTCTCATCTACTGACTCCGAGCTACTCCAGACTTGTAATGAGATTTTCAACACTTATCTCTGACTGATATCGACCTACTGCAATTGCTCGGAGAAGGGGTATCTGAGCAAGCCAAAGAGGCATATATTCATCTAAAGTGTCTTCTTGATCGTGTGGTGGCCAACAATGTTGCCTACTTTGAAATTATTGAAGAGCTGCGAGAGGAGCATAATGAAGCTAGGGCACTTTTGCATGAATATTATGATAAGAAATTCCAGGCCCTTAGTGAAGGTTGGGGCTTTGAGCAAAATTTTGCTTCTCATTTCTGAAGACAAGAATTCCTGTTGAAACGTGAGATGGATGAAACGAGGGACATTGCCAAGCTTCTAGAGGAAGAAAATAACAACTTGAGAGATGAACTTGATGCTCTGAAGTCATCCACTACTGTTGTTGCTACTACAGATGCGGGTCATTCCTTCTTGGAGGCTGAAAATGCAAGGTTGAGTCAGGAGTTGGAGGCTCTGAAGAAAATAAATCTCAAGCTAGAGTTAACCTGGCTGAGGTAATGGCCGAGGTACTACAGAGGAAGTTAGGACCCAACAGGCCCTTGACAATCAAGCTATGAAATTAAAAGCTAAAGATCAAGCTATTGTTGAGATATCCCAAAAGCTACAGACCTTGTCTGAACAACTATTCACTCAATTTTCTCAATTACAAGTTAAGGATGGAGTGTTGAAGAAGCGGCATTCTGAGGTTGGCAAATTAACTTTTCAATTCCATAAGTAACCAAGGGAAGTCTGGATGGATGGGTATAATGAAACTCTGGGGCATCTTGATGATAAGCTTCAACAAGCTAAGGATGAGAGTTACAAATGGGGTTGGATTAATGCTTTGACAGTGATAAAAGTGAATCAAAATAGCTCATTGTGGGACTGGTATGATCCATACTTGCTTAAGCTTAACAATCCTCTTTTCAAGTTCGACGTCAAATGGATTCTTGTTCATCGTATTCCTTAATGCTTGATTTCAAAATACTTAGGAGATTACGAGCTTCATGATGAATTAGAGATCATCTGACCTCCTCACCTGCTTAATCGTCCTAGTAGCAGTAATACCAAAATGCTTCAGGATTTTAACTTTATCAACTCTCCTTATACTTTAGATGATCCTCCTGCTGGCATGAATCTTGATTCAAAAGCTTAAGGGAAACGTCCTGCAGAATGAAGCTTTGTACTTTGTTTTGTTAACGCAATAATGTAATTACTTTAATTGAACGAAATGGAAATTTGATTAACTTATCTTATGTTGAATGTTTTTTTAAGCCCTGAACCTCCACACGAACGAGCCCTTTGGACTCCCTCGTGTTTGCTAAACAGGGGGGGTGCAAGTGTCAGCACCACCCTAACACACACCCTAATTTAAATCTAGCACCCGAGGGGGAATTGAACCCAAACACCTTACAGCATACTCGCACGGCTCATAGCCCACCCTTACCCTCAGGACAGGTATCCGTGGGGAGGGATCAAACTCACGACCTATGGTCTATAGCGAAACCCTCCTTACCACTGGACCAAGCCAGGGTGGATTTATGTTGAATGTTAATCCTTTCTTTATCGTTAATTCTATTGATACCCTTGGTTTAAGTTGAGTATCAATAATCAATGAGTGCAGATGTTATATTAGCATACTTCGATTGAAATATAAATTTAGAGTTAATTAGATGAATACATAGGTTCTACTAGCATACTTAGATTAAAATATGAATTTAGAGCTAGTTACCCATGTGTCTCCAAAGGTATTACTAATGCACCCAAGTATTGGACTCTTACATTAAATAATAGTGGTGCGATAAGGCGCGTATGGAATATATGCTTACGTTCCTCTTGAGGAACCTTTGCAACGTTCTTCCTGTACTTTGCCCAGTAGAATAAAGATCTTATTTTATCTTATATTTGTGGACCAAGTGATTTAACATCCTGCTAACTTGGACTTCGTGTATGAATGATCAAGTTTATGGCTGCTCCGAGCAACTTTCTGGATAATATTTGCTGAGCCGAGCAATAATTTTCTGAATCGAGCAACAATTTATAACTTTTTATCAAGCTAGTGTAGTGCATAGCACGAGTACTCCCAAAAAAATGAACATAAAAAATGGAAAGAAACTGAAGATTTTATTAATATTTCAAGTTAAAAACTGATTACAACATCATGGATAATACTTTCGGAGATGCTCTGTATGCCATAGGTTTTTGAATTCTTCACTTTCCAAGGTTTCAATGTGATAGGTTCCATGTCGGATCACTGCTGAAACACGATAGGGGTCATGCCAATTGGCTTCAAGCTTGTTATTTTCTGCAACACTTTCTTCAACACATAATCTCATTCCTTCAAGTTGGTCAGTTTCATTCTTTTATTGTAAAAGCGAGTTGTTCTTTGTTGATAAGCCGCGTTACGTAGGGCAACATCTTCTCTTACTTCTTTCAGCATATCTAGATCCAACCTTCTCATTAGGTCACTTACAGGAGAGTTAAAATTTAAAACTCTATGGGATGGTAAGCCTTTGTCAATAGGAATGAGAGCTTCAGTCCCAAGTGCTAACATATATGGGGATTCTCCGGTTGTTGTTCGCGATGTTGTTCAATATGCCCAAAAGACAGAGTGTAGCTCGTTTATCCGATTTCCCTTGGCATCATCAAGCCTTTTTTTCAACCTATTAAGCAAGGTTCTATTCATAACTTCAGTTTGTCCATTACTCTGAGGATGTCTTAGGGCAGAATGCAATTTTTGAACATTGGATCGAGCACAGTAATTTGCGAACTCATCATTGTCAAACTGTATTCCATGGTCGGTAATGAAAGCCGAGGGCAACCTATACTACAAATGATGTTTTTCCATATGAATTGATAGACCTTTTAATAAGGCATATCTATCAAAAGCTCTGCCTCCACCAATTTTGTAAAATAATCCACGACGACCACCAAGTATTTAAATCTTCCTCGGGTGGTTGGCAATGGCCCGACCAAGTCTATGCCCCACATAGCAAATGGCCATGGTGAAGTGATTGGAGTGAGAACAGGTTGTGGAGTTTTGCGAATTGTAAAAAATCTCTGACAATTATCACACTTCTTGGCAAAAGTTACACAGTCTGCTCGCAGTTGGCTAGTAATATCCTTGAGTACTAATTCTTTGTAGAAGTGTCCTCCCTGCTATGTGAGCTCCACATGATCCTTCATGCATCTCCTGAATTAGATCTTGGACCTCTGATGGATTCACACGACGTTGCAAATTGACTGTTAGTCCTCTTCTGTACAAAACACTATCGAGCTGCTTTATACTTTTAACTTCTTGGCTTCTACCGTATCTGCTGGTAGAGTTCCCCATTAAATATATGCTCTGATGGGATCTATTCAGGAAGGCCTCATATCTATAGCAATGAAATTGATCATCAAATCTTCATATATGCTCCTATTAGCTAAAATCTCAATAGGGATAGTTCGTCGGAGTTCAATTCTGGTAGCAGAGGCTAGCTGAGCAAGGGCAAAAGCTCGGGCATTTTCCAACCTTGGAATTCTATCCATCTGAACAACTGGTAAATTTGCAATGACTTCCATCGCCTTGGATAAATACCTGGCTATCAATTCTCCTTTGGCTCCATATAAATCCAGTGTTTGGTTTACTACCAGTTGAGAGTCACTGTGTGCCACAACTTGCTCGGCACTCAATGAGTGGGCTAAACTTAATCCTACAATAAGTGTGCCACCCTTTTTACAAACTTTGCTCTAAAGCAAAAGTTGTTAATGAATAGCTCGGCCAGTTAGTTGAAACTAAAAATTTATCCCCGCGGAAGACCATTGTACCAGATTTGGGCAGATCCGATAGTGGTTCCAGAAAATGCGCTACACCTTATTTCGTCGGGGATGGCATAAATATCATCAACTGCTTGGTATTGTTCTATATGGAGGACTGGATCAGTTTTTTCATCATATTTGGGCGTTACTACTGTAGCCTTGAACTTTGCTGGAGTAGGGAAATCCATAATTGCTTGCACAAATAAAGACCCTTTTATAAAACTTCCTTGTAGTGGGTTTTTTATCTTTGCCATTTATCCCAATCGGTCTTCCACTCTCTGTATGGAGACTTTCCATGCATCATTGGCAACACCGAATTTATGCGTTGAAACTTTATTAGTTACTGAGCTTTCTTCTTGAACTTGTTTCTCGATTCGAGTAACAGTTCATCGGGCATTCGATCTAGATTGCGTCGTGCTTTCCCTTTGATCAGATGGTCATTTAGTATTACCAGATCTTACCTTAGGAACATTTATGTTCCTCCTGGGTCCCAAATGATCAAAGGGAGAGGCTCGACTTAATCTTTCTAAGGCGCTTGACCTTTCTGGAGAATAAGATTGCATATGAAAAGATTCTGATGTCCTGAGTAATGAATCTGACCTTGGATGATAGGAAACATCTCTTGCTGATATTGAATGGCTACGTCGACCACCTCTTGGTGGTGGTGGCATATGTACTTGAGCATATAGAGTAGGTGCTCCGTCTTGGAGGGTTTGTGCAAGTTGCCTGATAGTATCTTGCATGGCCTCTTATAAGGCTGGACAAAATCCCAGTTAAATCATTTGCAAATGGAGGAGAAGAAGGAGCAGGCAGAATACCTTCGTTCCTGAGACTTGATTCAGGAATTTCATCCATTTAGGCGTTTAATTGAGTGAGATCGATTAGAAATATCGTTCCCACAGACGACGTTAATCTGTTGATGCAAAAAACTAGACCAGGCTAATTAGTTGATCACAGATAAATACAAAAAAAAAAGTGACAAGAGATTTTTAAAGTGTCTCAGTTTAATTGAAGATCCTACGTCCACTATTGCGTATTGCTTTGGGATTTTTCAATTGCCTCTCTTTTTGTGTGTCCCTGTATATAGGGTTTACAATGTATTTATAGCCCCTATGAGGTGTACAAGAGCTGGAATATCAAAGGATGGAATGTATTTATATCGCAGACATTTACATCTGTACAATCATTAATATATACAACTGTTGGTGTTTACCTGTCATCGTTGGTCGGCATCCATGGTGTTGTTCGGTATTCCTGGAGTTGGTCGGGATTCCATCCGTAATGACTAGGATTAATCATCCATTGTATATCACGTGTCAGTATCTGAATGGTCCATGTAGATGAATAATTTTTTATATAAACAGTTGATTTTTGTATATAAAAATAAGGTTTTAAGTGGAATTTAAATCGGGATTAAATTTTGAAAATTATAACTTTTTGAATAAAAATCGGAGGGGTATCCGACCAAAGGAGGATAAAAAAATAAAAATCCAACCACCCGATCGTGCTGAATTTTTTATAATAGCTCCGTCTCGCTGTCAGCTACAACATTCTAAAATTTCAATCAATTTCGACGGTTCGATCATTCGTAATAAATTTTTGATTGCTTGTGTTTGATTAGGATTCAAACTCTTTTTGATATATAAACATAAAGTGATGAGTTTAGGACTTTTAAAACACAACTTAGCCTTCTAAAAAATCAGTAGCGTACTCTGTTTTCATCTTCTTCCATCTACAAAACCCTAACACCTTTTAAACTACTATTTCAGTCCAAGATTTTGAGGCTTATTTGGTATTTTCTCGAGTTTGGACTAGAACGAGTTTCGATTGTTTTCGCGAGAGGAACATAGTGGTGTGATAAAGAATTTTGTGGCAGAATCTTATGAGTTTTTGTGATGATTTTAAGGTACGGGGTTCACATAATATGCTCCTTAAATCTCTCGAGAGTAGTCGTTTGTTCCTCATTTATTTGTACTCATATTGTTGATATCATGACATTTATTGGAATCCAAAATATTGATTCGATTTGAGATATTATTTTTGTTGATGATCATGGTGTCACGAAATTTTTTATATAGCAGGGAGAATGGTCACCCACCAATAGTCCAAAAGTCCAATAGCCAGGATGAGGCTTTACGAAACTTATGTGAGGTGAGGTGAGGCCTGATGACCTATTGATGTGTTATTGAGAAATTAAATTGGTATGATGATTGGATGTCGCATAAGAGTTGAATTCAAATTCGTATTGTTGCATTTGATTCACCATTATTGGTTTGAGCATCTATTATTGTCATATTGTGTACTTTCCCGTAATTTTCTTTTGGTGGAAGGTTAGCGTAGATTTGGACGCTACGAATTTTGGAGGATTTTAGAGCTCGACGTTTGGAGGATTTTATTTTTGTTTAGATTGGTAGTGTAATTCTTTGGAGCTTAGCATTATTTTTAGTGGAATTAAATTGTAATTATTTTGGAGGTGTAAATTTTAGATTGGACGTTATATAATTTTGGATTCGTATAGATGCTCTATACAAATTGCTGAGGATTTAGTTTAGTTTTAATTGTAGTAGCACCTCGTGTTTTGCGCGGGGTGTTACAGATGGTATTAGAGCTTAGGTATACGACAACCCTCGAGTCTTTGGGTTTGGGTCTAGCATGCGGGATAGATGTGTTTCGTTGGAGATAGGGAATTTTTATTGAGGAAGTGGTAGGTATCGAGTTTAGGATTAGTAATTTTGATGTGAGGATGTTTATAATTTATTTGAGGACTTTAGTATAGTGATGATTTTTTAGAGATAGAATCGAGTAGTGATTCGTGAGAGAGAGCGTGAAAAAATATGTAGGTAGGATTGGGTGTAAGGTTGCCTAATCATGATTTTTATGGATAGGCATTTGTGCACCGTATTTTGTCTTAAGCGTTACACTTTGTCGAATTTCATGGACGAAATTCCCGTGCTAGTGGGGAAGTATGCAACAAACTGGGATTTTTAAACCGATTTTAATTAAATTAACTCGATTTTTGAACAAATATTTTTGGAATCTATTTAATTTTGGTATGTCAAAATGTTAATTTTTGTATATAAAGATTAGGTTTTAATTGGAATTTAAATCGAGATTAAAATTTGGAAATCATAATTTTTTGAATAAAAATCGGAGGAGGATTCGACCAAAGGAGGATAAAATAAAATAAAAATTCAACCGTTCGATCGAGCTGAATTTTTTACAGTAGCTCCGTCTCGCTGTCAGCTACAATATACTAAAATTTCAATCAATTCTGGCATCCGATCATTCGTAATAAATTTTTGACTGCTTGTGTTTGATTAAGATTCAAACTCTTTTTGGTATATAAACATAAAGTGGTGAGTTTATGACTTTTAAAACACATTTTAGCCTTCTAAAAAATCAATAGCGTACTTTATTTTCATCTTCTTCCATCTACAAAACCCTAGCCCCATTTGAACTAAGATTTCAGTCCAAGATTAGGAGGCTTATTTAGTGTTTTCTCGAGTTTGCGCTAGAACGAGTTTTGATTGTTTTCGCGAGAGGAACGTAGTGGTGTGATAACGAATTTTGAGGCATAATCTTATGAGTTTTTTGTGATAATTTTAAGGTACGGAGTTTACGCAATATGCTCTTTAAATCTCTCGAGAGTAGTCGTTTGTCCCTCATTTATTTGTACTCATATTGTTGATATCATGCCATTTATTAGAATCCAAAATATTGATTCGATTTGAGATATTATTTTTGTTGATGGGCATGGTGTTAAGAAATTTTTTATATAGCAGGGAGAATGGTCACCCGCCAATAGTCCAAAAGTCCAATAGCCAGGATGAGGCTTTACGAAGCTTATGTGAGGTGAGGTGAGGCCTGGTGACCTATTGATGTGTTATTGAGAAATTAAATTGGTATGATGTTCTGATGTCGCATTGTACTTGAATTCATATTCGTATTTTTGCATTTGATTCACCGTTATTGTTTTGAGCATACATTCTTGTCATATTGTGTACTTCCATGTAATTTTCTTTTAGTGGCAGGTTAACGTGGATTTGGACGCTAAGGATTTTGGAGGATTTTAGAGCTCGACGTTTGGAGGATTTTATTTTTGTTTAGATCGACAGTGTAATTATTTGGAGCTTAGCATTATTCTTAGGGGAATTAAATTGTAATTATTTTAGAGGTGTAAATTTTGGATTGAATGTTATGTAATTTTGGATTGGTTTTATTTAATTTGTGGAATGTAGATACTCTATGCTAATTGTTGAGGATTTAGTTTAGTTTTAATTGTAATAGCACCTCGTGTTTTGCGCGGGGTGTTACAGATGGTATCAGAGCTTAGGTATACGACAACCCTCAGGTCTTTGGGTTTGGGTCTAACATGCGGGTTAGATGTGTTTCGTTGGAGATAATGAATTTTTGCTGAGGAAGTGGTGTGCATCGAGGTTAGGTTTAGTAATCTGGATGTGAGGATGTTTAGAATTGACTTAAGGACTTTAGTGTAGTGATGATTTTTTAGAGATAGAATCGAGTAGTAATTCGTGAGAGAACGCGTGGAAAACATATAGGTAGGATTGGGTGTATGGGCGCCTAATTGTGATTTTTATGGATAGGCATTTGTGCACCGTATTTTATCTTGAGCGTTACGCTTCGTCGAATTTTGAGGACGAAATTCCTGTGCTAGTGGGGAAGTATGTAACAACCCTTGATTTTTAAACCGATTTTAATTAAACTGACTCGATTTGAAAAAACTATATCTGGAATCTTTTTAATTTTTCTATGTCAAAATGTTAGTTTTTGTATATAAAAATAAGGTTTTAATTGGAATTTAAATCGGGATTAAAATTTGGAAATATAACTTTTTGTATAAAAATCGGGGGAGGATAAAAAAATAAAATAATAAAAATTCAACCGTCCGATTGAGCTGAATTTTTTAAAGCAGATCCGTCTTGTCGTCAACTATAATATACTAAAATTTCATCCAATTCTGACAGTCCGATCATCCATGATAAATTTTCGACTGTTTGTGTTTGATTAGGATTCAAACTCTTTTTGGTATGTAAACATAAAGTGACGAGTTTAGGACTTTTAAAATACATTTTAGCCTTCTAAAAAATCAGTAGTGTCCTTTATTCTTATTTTCTTCCATCTACAAAACCCTAGCCCCATTTAAACTAAGATTTCAGTCCAAGATTTAAAGGTTTATTTGGTATTTTCTCGAGTTTGGGCTATAACGAGTTTTGTTTGTTTTTGCGAGAGGAACGTAGTGGTGTGATAAGAATTTTTAGGCAAAATCTTATGTGTTTCTTGTGATGATTTTAAGGTACAGGATTGAAGCAATATGCCCCTTAAATATCTCGAGAGTAGTCGTTTGTTTCTCATTTATTTGTACTCATATTGTTAATATCACGACGTTTATTGGAATCCAAAATATTGATTCGATTTGAGATATTATTTTTATTGATGGACATGGTTTCATGAAAATTTTCATATGGCACGGAGAACGGTCACTTGCTAATAGTCCAAAAGCCCAATATCTAGGATGAGACTTTACGAAGATTAGGTGAGGGGAGGTGAGGCCTGGTGACCTATTGATCTGTTATTCATAAAATTAATTGGTATGATGCTCGGATGTCGCATTGGACTTGAATTCAAATTCGTATTGTTGCATTTTATTTACCATTATTGTTTTGAGCATCTATTCTTGTCATACTGTGTACTTCCCCGTAATTTTCTCTTAGTGGCACATTAGCGTCGATTTGGACGCTATGAATTTTGGAGGATTTTAGAGCTCGATGTTGGGAGGATTTTATTTTTGTTTAGATTGGCAGTGTAATTATTTGGAGCTTAACATTATTTTTAGAGGAATTAAATTGTAATTATTTTGGAGGTATAAATTTTGGATTGAACGTTATGTAATTTTGGATTCGTTTTATTTATTTTGTAGAATATAGATGCTCTATACTAAATGCTGAGGATTTAATTTAGTTTTAATTATAATAGCGCCTCGTGTTTTGCGTGGGGGGTTACAAATTGCTCGAGTTAAAGTTTGAGCTAAGTGGTACACCTGTTTAAATTGGATAAGTTTAGAAATATGACAATTGATTAAAAAGCGGTCATTTAAGGTTTGTCCCAATTTAATTCTATATAATGAGTCAAACCCCCGTAAATTAACTTTCCTAAGGTTTGGCTCCCAGTTTTAACATTCCGTTCATTCAGCTATTATCCCACATATTTATTACCGGTTATACCCTTATTTTAGTATTGGTACCAAACCTTAAATTAAAAAGACGCTTAGGAAAAAAAAAACAGAAAGTAAATAAAAAAAAAAAAAAAAAGAGAAAATCAATAAATATTAATCGGAGAATTGATTTAAAAAAACACCCACAAATTTATTAAAAAGTCAAAAAGTTGTTAATTAAGAAATTAAATAACAAAAAATAAAAAAAATCGGAAAATAAAATATAGAAAAAATAAAAAATTAATTAAAAAAATACAAAAATTGAATAAAAACAGCAAATAAATATTAAACCCAAAATTAATTTAAAAAAACACCTAGAAATTTATTAAAAAGTTAAAAATTTATTAAGTAAGAAAATAAATAACTGAAAAAAAAAACAGAATTTTTTTAAAAAAATAATGAAAAAAATACTGAAAAATGAATAAAAAGAGAAAATAAATATTAACCCCATAATTAATTTTTAAAAAATCCAAAAATTTATTAAAAAGTCAAATATTTATTAATTAAGAAAATAAATAGCACATAATTAAAAAAATGGTTAGAAAATTAAAGAACAGAAAATAATGAAAAACCAAAAATAATGAAAAAAAATGCAGAAAATGATTAAAAAATAAAAAATAAATATTAACCCCATGATTAATTTAAAAGAACATCCAGAAATTTATTAAACAATCAAAAATTTATTAATTAAAAAAATTAAATAACAGAAAATTAAAAAAACGCTTAGAAAAAAAAACAGAAAAAATATAAAACAATAATAATGAAAAAAATGCAGAAAATGAATAAAAACAGGAAATAAAGTCGTACTTTTTACCAATTTAGGCTTTAACCATTCCATTTTTTACTCAAATCAAGTCGAAAATATAGTCTTTTGTTAAAACTAAATAAATAAATTAAGTTTAATTTAAATTCAATTAAGTTTAAATGATAAAATTAACTATTTATTTTTAAAAATAAATCTCTTTATGAAGTTGGTTTAACGTTGCATCACATTAAAAAGTGATTCCTCTCAAATATGAGTTATAAAGTGCAATTAAACTTGAATATTAAATAAATTATTTTAACATTGTTCATTTGTGTGATTTGAACACGTTACACATTATATATATATATATTAGTTTTTTAAACAGTTTTTTCTAAAACAGTAAAAAAGTAAACATTATTTTTTGTTTTTTTTTTGTTTTTTTGACTTTTTGACTTTTTAATTTTCTATTTTTTTAAATTTTTTATTATTTATTTTCTTAATTAATAAATTTTTGACTTTTAATAAATTTCTGGGTGTTTTTTAAAATTAATTATGGGGTTAATATTTCTTTTCTATTTTTATTCATTTTCTTTAATTTTTAAATTTATTTTTGTTTTTTATTTATAGTATATTGTTTTTAATTTTCAGAGCATTTTTAAAAATTCCTGTTATTTATTTTCTTAATTAATAATTTTTTGACTTTTTAATAAATTTTGGGTGTTTTTAAAATTAATTATGGGTTTAATATTTATTTTATGTTTTTTATTCATTTTTTATTTTTTTCCTTATTTTTCCTTATTTTTATTTATTTTTTATTTTTTAATTTTCTGTTATTTATTTTCTTAATTAATAAAATTTTGACTTGTTAATAGTTTTCTATTTTTTAAAATTAATTCTGCAGTTAACATTTATTTATTATTTATTTTCTATTTATTTTTAATTTTTTGAACATTTTTTTAATTTAAGGTTTGACCCCCATTGTTGATGTAAAAAACTAGATTTGATCTAATTATTTAATCACAGATAAATATGAAATAAAAAATAAGACAAAAGATTTTAAAGTGGTTCAGTCTTGTGAAAATGACCTACGTCCACTGTTTGTATTGCTGATGTTTGCCTTAATCTCGATGATGATTACAAGAGATCGATAAGTTACCCTGGTATGGAGGATGTTACAATGTATTTATAGCCTTGGGGCTATCAGTATGAATAGACGATATGTCGTTGTTTAATAGACATATACATCTGTACAATAAGAATGTTCATTGAATGTACACTTGTCGCTTGATCTTCCCAGCATGCTAAGTAGGTCGGTACGTTATGTAGCTCGACACGCCATGTAGCTCGGCACGCTAAGTAGCTCGGTTAGCATATGTATTTGCCACGTAGGATGTCACGTGTCTTTATATAATTGGTCAACGTCAGTTGCCTAATTTTCGTATCAATAGAAGCCCTCGATGTTTCACAGTTGAGTCTTGATGTGAGAGTGTGGAATATTTTACTCGAAAGTTGCTCGGGCACTTTTTTATGTCTTGATTAATTACAGATCTCCAACATTTAGGAATTTTCCCTTTAGTCTTGTCATTTGAGCGCGAAATGGTAAACTTGTAAATATTTTGAATCTGCGACAGACGCTTGGATATTTGCGTCTTTTTCATCATTTAACCGCCGAAAACGCAATCGTCTTTTCTAGTAATCATTTCTTTTCCTTCTTCCCGATACAAGGCATTTAAAAACGATAGATACAGATCGTTATCTACTTTTCACTTCTAGATTTCTAAAATTTTTGTCTTCTCGTTCTATCTTTGTATTGTCGTTCTTTCTGTCATCCGCCTTAGCAGATTTCTGAATCCCTCTGTAAGAACTTCTTCTTTCTTTGCTTTAGCCACCATGGGTTATCTTATAGAATCGTTGGATAAGTTCCGGGCTGATTTTGCGATTCCCTCTTGGGTTATTCTAGAAGAACCTCCTTCTCCGTCTGATTTATTTTCTCTGGCTGAGGGACACTGGTTTCCCTCACTTTTCATAGCTGAATGTGGCTTTTCTTTTCCGCCTAATCCCTTGTGTTTGGAGTTTTGTCAATATTTTGATATTGTTCCTCCAAGAGTAGCTCCAAATACATGGAGGGTAGTTAATGGCGTATATAGGTTAAACCAGATTCATGGAACTCGTTTAGGGATCCCTGAAATTATGTTTTGTTATAAATGGGTAATTAGTGATACCACATTTTATTTAAAAACTAGGTTTTTCAACAGAGCTTTAGTAGTCAATCTTTTCGATGCTAATAGGGACTATTTTGATCATGATGTTGTGATAAAAAATTGGCAACACCCTCCATTAAAAGGAAATGATGTTTATCAAGGTCCCAGATGTCCACTTTATGGCAATGGGATAGGTTGTTTTTACGTTTCTCAATTTAGCTCTGTGTATATTTGATAAAATGCGTCACTGATATTTATGTTTGTTTTTGCAGTTGATAACAAAAGAAAGCCCCCAAAAGAGAATGATATTATTATAAAAGCTTTGAAACTCATTTGGGGGCTGCAACAATCGGTGGGCGGGGAGCACATTAGAGCTGCCTTTTAATTGTTGAGATACAAAAATACTACTTTTTCTTTCATTGCACGTCCTCTTGCCCCTCCCGTGGTAATTGATCTTGATCAAGTGCCAACATCTCGAGCAAGTGCCGAAGAACCTTCTTCTGATTTGAATACCTCTATCGTTGATTTAATTACGAAGAAGAGGAGAATGCTTGTGTTCTTTGTCAAGGATGCTCCTGGCACGGATGGGGCAAAAAAGAGCAAAGTGGATGTCCCAGCTGAAGGGACGAAGAAAATGGACAGTACTCCATCCAAAGGAACAATTCCACCCGCCAACGAGGTCGGTAGGAAACCACCTGCTGTCCCAAAAGATGCAACACCTTTGATTTAAGGTGTTGCTGTTATGCAAGAAGAGACAACACCTTTGATTAAAGGTGCTCCTTTAAGGATATTGAGGAGAGGTCTTGCAGAAAAACCTGTAAAAACTGCTGCTCGACCTTCTGACATTGGGGGTCTCCTTCGAAAATTAACGCTCCAGCTTTTATTGCCCCGAGTTCGACCAGGTGTTTGATCAAGTCTTGGACCATTTCGGAGTATCGAGCTGCTGGGGGTTCCCTTTCACGGGAAAAAAGTTATTGATTTAGCAGCCCAACATATTGCGTCAATAAGTATCATCATCCCTACCACTTCATTTCCACCTACTGTATTCATATTCTAATATGAACTTCTTTTCTTTTTCAGTTTATGACGTGTTTTAATAGTATTCTGGAAAAGGATGAGGCTATCAAAGCTTCAAACTCCTCCAATGGGATTGAAGAAGCTTTTGCTGGGTTGTCTCAATCTTTGAAGAACTCCCAGAAGAAATACGAGGAAGATAAAGCTGCTTGGGAGAAAAAACTTCTATCTGCAGAGTCTACTCACAACCAAGCCATAAATGCCTCCAAGGAGTTGGAGGAAAAATTGAAGGTTGTCGTTTCCAGCAAGAAAGAGGCTGATGGCAAGCTTGAAGAGTCTGAACGGCGTAAAAAAAGACCTTGAAGAGAATGTGAGGCTTGCTGAGGAATGTGCTTCTTTTGAGAAGACGAAGAGAAAGGCTGCGGTGAAGAAATCCTTCAGCTCTGGTTGGGACAAGGGATCGAACAAAGCCTTAACCATTATTACTTGTTAGATGGAGTATGTAAGTCTGAAGTACTTCAGGGACAGATGGGTCACAGCATTGAAAGATTTGAGTGTTGCGAATGATTCTGAGTTGTTTCAAAAATACATTCATGGCCTTCCTCCTACTATCGACAAAGAAGAAGAGGATGAAGCTGTATCTGATGAGTCTTCCATGATGATAGTAGAACAAGTCCCTGTTGCTATTGCTCCTCAACCCTCCGAGCAAGTTCAACAAGCATCAGCTTCTACCGAGCAACATCAAATGCCTTCCGAGCAGCCAACTCCTTCGTCCAAACCTGTTGATGGTGTTATAGGAAATAAGGAGAAGGTGTAGCGTTGCTCGGCTCTTTATTTATGTTGTTGTTCTGCTTTTCCTTTATTTTTTGTAACTTTGATTGTACTCTCTCCTCTTATGATTAATAAAATGTTTTTTTGTTGTCTAATCTGAATTTCTCCTTGACTTGCTTTTGTCTGTATAATTGTTGATGTGTTTTTATTTTTCCTTGCTAGTTCGTTGCCAGAATGGAACTATTATCAGCTCATGACACAGAGTTGATGAAAAAATATAATGATTACTTCAAAGCGGGTCATGCAGATTTTACTGATGCCCAAATAATTGATATCATTGGACCCGATACTTCTGAGCGAGTAGTTGATGCATACCAATACTTGAAGTGTTTGCTTGATCGTGCTATGGCCAACAATGTGGCTTATTACGAAATGATTGAAGACCTTCAAGGGATGATTGAGGAACTCCAACTTCAGCACAAAGAAACCACTGCACTTTTACACGAAGGTTATGAGAAAAAATACCAACAAATGAGTGCTGACAGGGGTTATGATAAGTACATCCCGGCCCATGAGAAAAAGGAAAGTGTGCTGAAACTTGAGATTGAAGAGCACATGAATATTGTCAAGCTGCTGGAGCAAGAGAATATTGCGTTGCAAGAGGAAGTAAAGCAACTTAGATCTCTGCCTCCTCTTTTTCGGGAGCCTTGATTCCAGTTAATGATGAAGGTTTTTCCTTTTTAGAAACTGAAAATGCTGCATTTAGAGAAAAGTTGGAGACTTTGAAACGAACCGGACCTACCCATTCTGCTCGTGGAAGAGCAAAACCTTCTACTAGTGGCCGAGCAAGGGCTGGTCGGATTAATATTGAAGAGACGAGGGCCCAACTGGGTTTAGAAAATCACGCCGTTCAATTGACGGTAAAAAATCAAGCCCTGGTAGATATGTCTAGAAAAATTCAGAGTCTTACCGACCAACTCTCCAACTAGAGCTCTGCACTGGAAAGTAAAGAATTTTTGGTGAAGAAGCTCCACGAGCAGCTTGAGAGATTGACTTATCAATTTCACAAACAGCCTAGAGAATTTTGGATGGCGGGATACAACGAAGCTCTATGCCATCTCGATGCTCGGCTGCAACAATCGAATAATGAGGGATACAAACAAGGATGGTTGAATGCCTTATGTGTGATGAAAGTTGATCGAGGACTATCCTTATGGGATTGGTGTGAGCCTGGGTTACCTGATTTGCCTGTTCCTCCCTTTAAACTCGATGTCAGCTGGATTCCAGCTCGTGCCATTCCTCGGTGTTTGATCTCCAGGTATCTTGGCGATTACCAGCTTCATTCAGAGTTTGAGATATCTCGTCCTCAACATTTGCTTGATCGACCATGTCCGAAATATGTGGATTAATCGCTGAATGAACGAAATATTAAAAATGAAGGTTAAATCTTAAATTTCTTTTTTTTTTTTTTAAATTTAACTCATTATAAAAAAATTAAATGAAGGTCAAATCCTAAATGATCATTAAAAAAATTAGTTATTATATGAATATGTGACGAGTGCCAAAAAATCTAACCATTATAGAAGTTTGTGAGTATTGAAAACGTTATATGCAAAATAACAAGTTGATTAGTAAGTATCTTGAAAGTTTAGGGACGAGATTGTGTCCCACGTAAGCAATCCACTGAGTATGGGACCCCATTACACGTTGGCAAAGACAAGGAATTAGATTAGAAAGCAAAGCTGAGAAAAGATGATTAACAGTATCATCATCATCTCCACAAGCTTTTTGATGATCCCCAAAATCCTCGAACATTGATCCAATCAATTAGCAACACACTAGAATACAAAACCATGTCATGGTTATCTCGGTCTATTGCCTCCCTCAGAATCGACGACGATGAAGACCACCACACCTCCACAAATGCTAATCACTCTCAATCTCCACAACACACAGATGAAGATGAAGAAGAATCGGATAATCAAGGAAGAGGCGTCAAAGAAGATTTATCGGAATTGAGAGAAACCCTAACTCGTCAACTATGGGGCGTTGCTTCTTTCCTAGCTCCTCCGCCTCATCTCCAAACGGATCCTTCGGTATCCGATTGCAATCAGTTGGAATCTCCCGGCCAATCCTATGAAGACGCCTCAGAATTTGCGTATAGAAGTGGGAGTTCAAAATTTTCGGATTTTTTGCCATCTAGGTTGGATGAAGAAGATGCGATTGGTGTGACTGAGGAGGTATTGGCGTTTGCAAGGAATATTGCTCATCATCCTGAGACGTGGTTGGATTTTCCTTTATCAGAGGAAGACGACATGAATGGTACTTCCCACACTTTGCTCTAATTTTCCACACATGCGCTGCTATCTAATGTAGCTGTTAATGGATTGTTTAGTTGTTTTGAGTCCTTTAGGGGATTGATTCCTAGTGTAGGAGGTTAGTCTGATGAAATAAGATTTGTATGTCTCACGATAACATGTGAGTTGGAAGAGCTCATTTGCTGACTATAGAAATGGACTGCTCAAGAGTATCAGAGAGCAAGAAACTTGTGATACTAACTATAGCTGAGCGGATGGCTTGGCCGAATGACTGGTAACGGATCAAAGACTGCATTTTGAGAATGATGAGACTTGAATACTAAACTCTCAAGAATAAAGTTTCAGCCTGAAAATTGAAATATTTGAAGATCTCATTGCTAGTGGTATTGCCTAGTTTTATTAGTTAATTTGACTCCGTTGATTAAATTTCTTTCAGTTCTCGAGTGTTCACGGTAAGTTGTCAAGTATTTTCTTAAGAGTGCCATCCGAACATGTCTTAGTATGTTTAGGTCTAATAGTATTCAAATACGAGTCAATATAAGTTATAACCCTTAGGCCATTTTAAAACGATAATATAAAATGCTTAAAATGCATTTCGTATAATTGCCATTGTTAAAATTCACCATCCAGACAACTTTGCATTATGCATTTTTTATGCATGCCAATTTGCTCGATTGGTTTGGCAAAGGGGCTCAACGGGCGGCACTCAAGCATCGTGGCAACACCCTGGGCGGCATTTCAAATGCCATTTGGAAGTTGAGGTTTTTAATACCAAAGCCGATTTCCACAATTGAAATTGAAACCCCAAATTTGTATACAAATCGAATTTTCAATTCTAAGTTTATATACAAATTAAAATTAAGGACAAACTAAACTTGGGACCCCAAATATATATACAAATTAATCTAGGAAGTCATTAATTTAAAAGAATGAAACATTAAACAAATTAAATTAATACATTAACTAAACCCCAAAATTAATGTAGAAATAAAAAAAATACATCAACACCACTTTCCAAATCCATGACGTATACTCGACTTTCTCTATTTGTCCAAATGGGCTGTATTTGCATTCTCAATACGAGCGTGAGTGCCCAAGTTGGAGTAGTCTCATGCTCGTGTATGAGGGAAAGTGACACACGAATGGAGTCAAGCTGATGTGGATCAAGGGCATAATCGTCATTTTTGGGCATATTATTTTTTATTTTATTTTATTTTTGTTATTTTTTTAATTGTTTTGTCATTGTATTTCTTTTTATTTTAGTATTTAGAGGTAGGGAGTAGTAAAGACAATTAATGGCATTTTTGTATTTTGAGCCTTAGCTTAGAGCCTAAGCTAATTTCCCCCCTTTTAAATTGTATTCCTCATTTGAGGACACGCTCCATTTTGAAATATAAGAAATCTCTTGATTCTCTCTCTAAAAATTAGGGTTTGGTTTATTTTCTTGGCCATTGACCTATAGTTTACGTCAAATTGGTATCAGAGCTAGGTGTCGCTCCAACATTTGTATTTGGTATATCAGTGTATTGTTTATCAAATCGTACACTACTCGCAATGGCTCCTAAAAAATCCAAGCAACAATAAAAGGAGATCACCCAAGAGTTGAGAGAACAAATTGAGGAATTGGCAAAGAAACAACAAGCCGAAATGACAGAGTTGAAGCAACATATGGCCCACCTCCTCTCCGCCATCAAACCTCTCACCACCATCCTTCTTCCGCCTCTACCCACTGCCCTAACCCTAGCTTCTTCCCCCTCTACTGCCAACCCCTACCATCCCCATGTTCTAACCGACCTGACCCATCCCTACCCTATTGTCGTCGGACCCCAAAAACCCACCCCTACCCCTGCCGAATAGGTCGCGACCCTACCACAGCCCCCCCACCTCACTTTCGACCACAACCTTACCCTTCAGCTGCCAGAAACCCACTCGTCGACCCCCCAAACCCCTCCGACCCAGGAAAACCCCCAACCCCCCCTGTTCTGATCCGGGTCTACTCGTTTCTCCTTCCCACAACCCTGAAACCCTACCCTAGCCCCCCCAGAGCCCCTTTCGACCCATCCCCTTACAGGCCGACCTTCCCCCCTCATTTCCCAACCCACTGGATGCGAAACCTTTCCCCGACCCCTCACTGACCCACAAAAAATCCCAACCCAACTTAAACCCTAACCCATAACAACCGGACCCCAAATACCCACCCCTCGGCCTAAACCCGAGCCAAGAATAGCCCCTGCCCTACCCTTGCTCCAACCCGCCCGCTTTTTTGGAGCATCTACCTCATTTCAGCCCCGACCTTATTTTACCCACCCACCGAGCAGTTCAAATCATTTTCCCACCACCCCGTTGCCCCAACTCTTCGGGCAAATGCCTATCCCTATCCCCTCGGATTTTCTGATTATTCCGGGGCCTCAACCATTATATGGAGACCCACGACCTTCTTTCTGACCTCGACCCACTATCCCGGCCTCCACTTATACGCCCTTGCCCACCACCGTGCGCCCCACCTCCTCCACCGTCACATCATACCCCTTCCCATCGTGATCTTTTACTGCTCTACACCGATGACTCCTCATCCTCTGACGCGATACCCACCGCAGCGTCTTGGAGTGGATTCCCCCTCCCCCATCTGACCCACCTTGTTTCGTCTTGCTTCGAGACTGCCAGTACTTTTATTGTGGAGATCACGACCACATGATTGGCGCGTGCCCCCATCGTGGTCTTCCAGTAACTCCCGTGGCCCCACATGTTTATCCTCCTCGTCCACCACCTGCTCAGATGCCACCGATTCCTGCTGATTATGTCGCACCTGCGCCGGGCGATGTGATGGACTTTGAAGCGCATCAGGATGGAGACCCACTATCTATGGTACTTCAGTTGCTTTCCAGGAGCCTCCATGGGGATATACGCATAGACGTTCCCATGTTTGACGGGCGGTTCTCCCCAGACGCCATGATTGATTGGTTGGCTTCGATGGAGACGGTTTTTGATTACAAGCGGGTTCAGGGCCGCTTTTGTGTCCTCGCAGCCACCAAATTTCAGGGATTCGCCCGGGTCTGGTGGAACGATCTCTGCTATCGCCGGACAGCGGTGGGATTACCGCCTATCCAGACCTGACCTGAGCTGAGGGCCGCCCTACAGATCTCATTCATTCCCCCTACCTATGAGCGACACCTTTTTGCTACAAAGCACGGACTCGACACGTAATACGCGTTTCGACACGACACGCGACACGCGACACGTGATTTTTCTAAAAATTAGGATACGGCACGCTAGGTTACGTATAATATATAATATATATTTAAATATATATAAAAGAAATAAAACGATTTTTTTCTTCATAAAATACATTATTAGAGCATTAAACATAACAAAGTTAAGAAAATGGACAATACAAAACAATATTCAAACACACTTCAAGATTAAAAATCATAAATAAAACATAATCACCATCACATTAGTTGCATTCAACATTCAAACACACTTTTTTTTGCTATTTATTTATTTATTTTTTTGTTGTTTCTAATCTTATTTTTTTTGATGTAGTTGCATAAATAAAGAGGGAGAAATAGCAAAGAAAAAAACAAAGAAAAGGGAAAGAAAAACAACAAAGAATGAAGAGGAAATAGCAAAAAAAAACAGGGACTAGCGTGTCAGGAGCGTGTCCCAGCGTGTCGGGGGCGTAACCTGAGCGTGTCGGGAGCGTGTCCAACTAAAAAAAGAGGACACTTTGGGACTCGCGTGTCCCAGCGTGTTGGGACGTGTCGGAGCGTGTCACGTGTCCAACACATGTCAAACAAGATTCGTCGCCTCCGGGAGAGTGTCGGTGCTTCATAGCCTTTTTGCTCGCATTGAGTCTCTTCGGCAGGACACATCGTCAGTAGTGGAGTATACGGAGCATTTTCAGCTTTTGTGCACCCGGGCTTGCCTCCCTGAGACGGAGGATCAGCGGATCAGCCACTATATCTTGGGACTGCAGCCGTACATTTAGCATGATCTCGGTTTGAGGGAGATACCGACCTTTTTGAAGGAGGTTGAGGCCTACCACACAACGCCTGCAGCTCTTCCAGTCTCACGAGCTCCACCTACACCGGTCTCTACCTTAGCTCCTCCTCAAGTAGGGGTGTGCAAAAAAACCGACCGACCCGAAAACCGAACCAAACCGGCCCGAACCGAACCGAACCGAAACCGACGTTTTTTTTAGCCCGGTTCGGTCTGCGGTTTAAGGATTCAAAAAACCGACCATGTCGGTTCGGTTTGCAGTTTAGACCTAAAAAAACCGATTTAAACCGAACCGACATTAATATTTATATTAAAAA
The DNA here is from genome assembly GCA_949130495.1 of Sambucus nigra. Lineage (NCBI taxonomy): Eukaryota > Viridiplantae > Streptophyta > Magnoliopsida > Dipsacales > Adoxaceae > Sambucus > Sambucus nigra. Next base: position 643,054,496 of record OX422207.1, on the reverse strand, counting down.
CCCTTAAATAATTTCTATTTTCATATCCAAAAACCATTAACCGATCTTAAAAACCAACCAAAACCAAAAATCGGCCTAAAAAAACGGCCCAAAACTGAAAATCGGTCAAAACCGAACCGAAACCAAACTGAACCGAAACCGATGTGAACCGAAACCGGCGGTTTTTTCCATCATCGGTTCGGTTTCGGTCTGACTTTTTCTAAAATCGAACCGATCGGTTCGGTTTGAATTGCGGTCCAAAACCGAACCGAACCGAACCGTGCACACCCCTATCCTCAAGTGATAGCTTCGGCCCCTACTTCCACTACTTCCGCTGCACCTCATCCAGAGCCTCCAACATTCTGGTGCTACAACTGTGGCGATGTTGGTCATCGAGCTTCTGACTGCTCTCTCTTGTGACGCCGTGCCCTTTTGGCGATGGATCATCCACCTGACTATTTGGACGCGTCCGAGGAGCTTCCCCAGCATGCATTGATCACAGTTTTGGAGGGTGATTAAGTTGGTCTTCCCCTTTGAATTCGTGGACGAACTCTTTTTTTTTTGTGGGGGGGGGGGAGAATGATGTGGATCGAGGGCATAATCGTCATTTTTGGGCATATTAGTATTTTTATTTATTTTTTGTTATTTTTCTTTTAATTGTATTTCTTTTTATTTTAGTATTTAAAGGTAGGGAGTAATAAAGACAATCAATAGCATTTTTGTAATTTGAGCGTTAGCTTAGAGCCTAAGCTATTTCCCCCCTTTAAATACTCCTTGTATTCCTCATTTGAGAATACGCTTCATTTTGAAATATAAGAAATTTTTGATTCTCTGTCTAAAAGTTAGGGCTTGGTTTATTTTCTTGGCCATTGACGTGTAGTTTACGTCCCAAGCTGAGAATGAAAATGGTGTTAATTGTAATATTTATTTTTATTTTACAATTGTAGTAAGGGAATAGTCCCGACGTCACTAAAGTAAGTGTCGTAAGCCCTGATCTCATTGGGAGCCTTCTACATTCCATTTATCACATATGGGCCACATGCTCCTAGTAGATATTACAAATGGCCAAATAATCACTAATTAGTTTTGGAAGTATTCTTCATAAGAATAATTCCTTATTACAATAAAAATAAAAATTAGCATTAACACTATAAACACTTTCTCGCATACATCACACGCATTATTTTTTCTCTTCCTTTTTTATAGCCGCGGCTTCTTCCTCCAAAGTGCATTGTTTTTGTTTGGTGATTTTTATATTTTTACATTTTTACTCCTTTAAGGACGTCTTCAATTCTTTTTGGTTCAAGCATTATCTAAGGGCGCCATTTGCGCGTTGATTGATTAGAAAGTTGGGCACGCTTGTATCAGTTGCCTTTTGTTCTCCTCTTTTGCAGCCTTTTGAACAGTTGGCTTCATAGCCTCCAGCTGATCAAAATTGGAAGGGTGTTATCCTCCAACAACACACCAGCCAGAAAAAAAGACATATGTGATCATCCTCAGGCTTGGCGTGCACCACCTGTTGATGTGGTAAGTTTTCTTATATGGCTTGCACCGTATTAGGAAACCATTGTCCATCTATGAGTGTCTTTTAAAACATTAGCAATTTTATGAACTTGAAAGCATTGCCCGTCTTTGCTTTGTACGTCGCTAAGCGATAGGAACCACATCATTGTCGGATAGCCATTGCCTTTGCCTCTAGTGAATTTGCCAAGGACGCAAAATTTGCTCGCGACCTTTTGAATAGTGATCCACCCTGTTGTGAATGAAGCTATGGATGCACCTTGCCACATTTGTTTGCGGCGTTAAATTATGCATCAATTTTCTCCCACACCCCTTGAAGCCATTGATTTGTGCTGTTGATTGAGTCCCTAGAATTATTCAACCAACAGTCATCTCGTCTTCCTTTTCGGGGATTTTTTTCTTTCGGTGTCTTGCACAACTCCTTGTTGCTTGTTTTTCATGGCTCTGTGATTAGAAATATGTGTGGTTGAGGTTTAAGAGAGATTTTGATGAACTTGAAACAATTGTTTGAAACACTCCGGGGTATGTATTTATTTGAAAAAATAATCTCTGCTGGTGGCAATGGCTAGAAAGATGGCCTTTGTGGAAATTATCGGTGAGGGCATCATTTCAGCACCTTCTGCGACTCTTGAAGTACAGTTCCACCAGCGAGTTACACTGGAAGCACCATCAACTACTGAAGCTTGGCAAAATGCTTTTTATGTATGTTGTCGTATTTGACAGTTCCTTTTTGCATTCATCGTCTGGAGATGGTCGTAGATGAGGCTTTTGAAGTTTAAATAAATTACCTCAAGTGAGAACCTGTTCACCTGTGCTTGTTTATCTTCTTCGTTATTTTGAGTGATTTTCAATTTTTTTTTGTGAGCTTACACCTTTGTGTTCAACGGTTGTAATTCGTGGCCTTTGAATAAGGGGGATTTACATCAGCAACTCATTTAAGGGATTTTTCTTTGATGATCACACTGTCTTTTTCCATCTATTTTCTTGAAATGCTGAACACCCTATGTAGTGAATCTTAACGCTTTTATAAACTGTTTTCTTTCCATTATCCAAAATGCGAGCTCATGTACCTGATTTTATCTTAGTAATTGTTCTTTTCCTTTAATTATTATGATACTACCAAGAATTTATTTGAATTCTATTTTTATACATTTACTTAAGTTGCTCTAATTTTTTTAATCAACAACATAAATAAAAGATTAAAAAAGCAATGGAATTATAAGGGCACATTCTATAGTTACTATTGCATACCATCTCCAGCTCTTTAGTAAGTGAACTTGAAATAATGTATATTAGAGACTGCTAATGGCTTGTTAAAAAAATCTGCTAACTGATCCTATAATTTGTATATGCTGCTTGAATCACATTTTGCAAAAGCTGCTCCTGTGAAATGACAATCAAGCTCAATCTGATTCTTTCTGTTGTGAAACATTGGATTGGATGCAATACAAATGACTTCCTCTACTTGTTACAAATATAGCTAATTCGTGAACCACCTAATGGCTTGGTATATAAATATGCTTACTGATCCAATATAATTTTTGCTAATGGTGTTCAAGTCCTATTTTGCAAAAGTCGCTCTTGGATGAAATGGCAATCAACCTCAATTCGCTTGTTTCTATTGTGATAATTGGATTAGAAGGAATACAAACAGCTTCTTGGTTGTTACGCTGCAAATCCCTAGGATTTTTGCTCAACCCCAACCAACATATAATTGAATAAAAGCATTTCACAAATTGTGTTTTATAGCTTTGTACTTAGTTTTAGCACTCAACCAGTACCTCTCACTAATTCAAGAGACGAAATTACACCAACAAATAATGAGTGTCCAGCAGTTGGCCGTCTATCATATGGAGATCTGGTTCAGTATGCATCAATATGACCCCTCAGCCTGAGTATGGACATGGTTATTGTAGGATAAGGTATTCCAGCAACCGAAAGATGGGGTACTTTTAAGCTAACATGGCACTAAGCAATCTATATGTCAGAGCATAATACTGAGAGAGATGGATTACACTCCTGATGTGTGAACCCCACCAAGATCAGATGGGTAAATCCCGCCATGGTCAGGTCAGTCAATTGGCAGTTCTATCAAGTGACCACCCCGCTGGGGAGCCTGGACAGATGTTAGTAGCCTCATTGAGAGACTGCCCGTCAGATATAAGGCGCCAGATGGTATAGTTGGACAGCGGATTACAATTGCATCTGGTGACATAATTGGCCAAGTCAAGTTAGGGTTTTCAGGACCTGAGGGGTCTCTAAGGTCTGGTTGGCCATTCCACTGGGATTCCAGAGGGTATGTGGATTGAAGACTGGAACATAGGGCTCTTGGTGCAAAATCAAGAACAGAAATGCAAAAGGAATTAAAATAAACTAGAGAAATATTAATTGTTAATATGATGATGCTAGAATTAGCACCACCAGGTAAGGTGTTTCCAAGCTCAACCTATGAACAACAATGGCAGCTTAGTTATGTAATAGGTAGGAGAATGAGATGAGGAGAAGAGGAGAGAGCACCAGGATATAAGCGGTTCAGCCTAAATTGGCCTACGTCCACTGTGTGTGTGAATAACCTCACTGTAATAAGGCACTGATGGTCATGGATACAATCTCTCAATCTTTCTCTCACTACTGTGTATCTAGACAGAGTTTCAGCTAGGGTTGTATATCTGGATCCTTTGCAAGGTAGAGGATGACCTCTATATATAGTACCTGGGGGGTGTAATGTACCCCCATGCATGTAATGTGCATGTGTGTGATTGCCTCACCAATATGGGAAAGCCATCTGTCACTGTCACATGTAGAGAATGATGATGCAATATTCTCCCCATGTGTGGGGAATAATCTTGTTATAACTGATTTGTATCCACGTGCCCTTATCCAAATGTCAGCAGATGCTCGGCTATCACGCCTGGAGTATGACCTCGGCCTGTGAGAGGCCGAGGTTGGTAAGTCCAGGTGCCCGTTCAGTCCGAGTTGACCATGGAGGTCTCGGCCTAATCCTAGCCGAGACAATGGACAAGGTCGGCCTGAGCCGAGGTTGAGCTGGCGTGTTTGGAGCATCGACTAATGTCTTGATGAGGTTGCTGGTGGCTTCTTGCGAGCTCGGCCTATGTCTGGCCGAGGTTGCCATTCCAAGGTATACGAGAATGCTGCTGATCCTTGTGATGCATGCGATGCCCCTTCGAGAGTCTGGTGGCAGTGTCGGCCTGGGCGCTATGGCCGAATGCTGATGCCGCATGCCCAAGGGTTGTCCAGTGTCGGCCATGATCTCGGCCGAGGTTGGTGCCTCCGAGCCGAGGTCACACTTGAGGCGTATCAATCACCCCCCAGCCCTTAGTGACATGCGAAAGCAGGTGACTGGGGGATTTGCACATCTCCGAGGCTTTTCCAATATGAGCCAGTATTTGCTTGACACTTGTCCATTGTTGGAGTATGGCTTGCTTGGCAAGCGTGTGTTGTCAGCCGCCTTTGGTGCTCCCAAGGCAATGATGGGCCTTGGGAGTCGCGCCTGCATATTTAAGGGTTTTAAACCTTTCCTTTTCCCTCCATCCTCAATTCTTTCTTCTACGCAATTGCACTCCAGCCATTTTCTCTCTCAAGGCATTCTTCTTCGCGACTTCTCTGCAGAGGTCTTTGGTGATGCTCTCTCGGATTTTCTTCGCTTTTCCTTGTCGTTTCATCTTCAGGTACCTTCTTCCCCTCATTTGCCTCCCTTTTCTCTGCTTTTTTCCTTTCTATTTGAGTTTTCCGGCGAGTTTCTGGGTTTTCCGGTGAGTCCACCATAGTTGCTGGCGAACTGTTCTTGTTAGGTTTGGGTAGTTTGATCTTTAGACTCCTTTATTTTATCAGTCAATCTTGTTTGTAGTTTAAGGCAGTTTCTCCAAGTGTAGTGTCTGTCTCTGATGCTCAGACCCCTATACCAACTTCTTGAGGAGTTCCCCTCCCTTAGAGAGAAAACTTTAGAAAAAATCAGACAAATAGAAAGAGCACAGGAGGAGGCTCGTAGGTCACAAGAATTCCCTACTAGACCCATCTTCCCACCACCCCTGAAGGTGATCTATCCAGATCCTTCAGAGTCTTTCAACCAGGCAGAGGTTCCTGTCGATCCTATACCAATGTCTGAGTCTGAGTCTTCCACCTCAGACCCCATGTCTGTGGATTCCTTTCAGGAGGCCATGAACTTCTCAATTCGGGAAGATCAGGCCCCTGATCAGGCCGAGGTCTCCAGCCGAGTCTCATCTCATAACAACTCGAGCGCCTCAACCTCTTCCTCAGAGGTTGAGATCGTTGAGCCGAGTGTGGCCATCCCACCACCACTTGACGCCATTCCTCTGTCGGCCATCACCGGTGCCGAGTTCGCTCAAAGGTTCCCGGGTAACCCGTCAACATCTGCTCCGGCCGACGTTGAGCTAGATGATGATGACGCTGAAAGTGATGTCGACGTCTCTGAGGCGTCCGAGATCGAGAGTACTGTAACTGAGGTAGACCTCCTCTGCTTCAGATATCTATATTCCATTAGTCCCTCCATAAAGCTAAGAAGACCTCTGAGGGAAGAGAGGGCTTTTCACGGCCGAGACGGCGAAATCTGCTTGTACGAGCAGATGTTCAAGTTGGGGTTTCGTCTACCCATCCATCCAATTATCAAATCTATCCTTGCCTATATCAATTTGGCCCCCTCCCAACTATCCCCTAATGCTTGGAGGGTCATAATAGGGGCCATAGTCTTGTGGAGGGCTGTCCACCACTCAGACTTTCCAGTTCAGGTCTTTGTTGGTTGTTATGTTCCCTCCTCTGCCAAAAATCATCCGAGCTACTATCATTTTGTAGCTCGGAAGCCAGAGAAAAAGATGCTCCAAATAACTCAGACTTCCAACCACAACTGGAAGCCGCGATACTTTTTTGCTTCTGGACCATGGGAATTTGGCCCATGTGTTCCCTCGTCCATTCTGGAGCCGAGGATGCCCCTTAGGTGGGGTAAGGTCACAATGTCTGCGAGGGCTGACCCTGGCCTGAGCCCACAAAACCTTCAGAAGGTGAAAGCCCTTCAAGATCAGGGGGTACATGGTCTGTTCGTTAGGTTCGAACACCTGATGACCTCCCACTACCTCTCTGAGACAGGCATGGGTGGAAGTCCTCTTTCCGAGCTTGGTAAGCTCTTTCTATTTGAAGTTGAACCTCTGATTTTACTTTTGTCTGATCTTCTAATTCAGATCTATTAATTTTGCAGAGCGTCCACAGGATATCTCAGACGAACTCTGGGAAATGGCTGCACCCAGCTTGACGAGCTTGCAAAGAAAGCTGGACTTAATGCTCCTCCCCCAGCTCCCTCTGCCTCGAAGCCCCACGCCACAAAGAAGAGGGCTCCAGCTGATCATTCTCCTGAGGATCAGAGGCCGAAGAAGAAGAATGCTGACACTGCCATCTCCATCTCTTCAGCAGACGCTCTGTCGGCTCGTCTAGAGCAGTTGAAGATTACTGACAGCATAGTCGGCCATAGTCTTCAGGCCCTAGATGCCTTCGGCTCTACAATGACCGAGGCCGATAAGCGCTTCTTCAGGTCACTTGATACTCCTTTGCTGGTTGAGTTCGGCATTCACAGATCCATTCAGGTATGACCTCACTTTTCTTTCCAATTCCTAAGTGTAACCTCTGATTTGTCTTTTGCTCATTCCTGATCGCAAAATCTGCAGGGCTTGGCAGCGATGCACCACCTCTCCAATTGGACTCTGAGGAAGTTGCCCCTCATCCAGAAGGGTCAAGAGGCTGAGAAGGTCCAGAGTTCTTTGAACGCAGAGATCAACCGGCTGAAGTCTGAGTTGGGTGAATCTGACAAGAAGGTGAAGGGGCTAGAGAAGGAGGTCTCTCGGCTTAATAAGGACCATGCTGCTGCCCTGAAGGCCAAGGACGATGTACTGCAGCAGAAGGTCAGCTCGGCCGTGAAGGCAGCCCTAGATGATGCCTCAGAGGGGATAATAGACGAATACAAAAATTCTGACGAGTTTATGAGCTTCGGCTTTGAATACCTTGAAAGAGGTATCAAAGCCACTATTAAGTGGGCTGATGTCAGGGAGAGGGAGGCTGGTACTTTGAAAGCCTCTGACTTCACAGGCCTTGGATTTGCTGATCCTCAGTTTGCCCAGGCCCTTCAGGAGGTTGAGGAGGACGCTGCCGCGCCTGCCGAGACTGCAACGATGGACGGCACTGAGGTTGGAGCGGCAGACGTTGCCGAGGTGACCAACGTTGTCCAGCCTAACCAAGCCGAAGATACCAGCATTCCCCCCTCAAACCCTTAAAGAATTTCTGAACATTGTAACCCCTGATTTTGTAACCTCTGCACATCTATAATTTATGAATGAACATGGCTCTTTTCCATTCTTTGTAATCTCTGAATATTTTTTATCTCTGAATGTGCTATTCTCTGAATGTGTTTTTCTCTGAAGAGGACCATCTTCTTTTGTTGTATGTATGTCATGATGTTTTTGCTCTATAGCTTATGCAATGGTGTTTGCCTAAACCAAATTAATGATGTTATGAAGATCTGAGGTCGTCACCTAAGATGTCCCCATAATCTCATCAAATTAATGATGTTAAGGGTCTGAGGTCATCCCATTATGGTGTCTGACCTCAGACCTTGTCACCACTGTGATGTTATAAGGTCTGAGGTCATCAACTAAGATGTTATCCCCATAAATAATTTCACCAGATTAATGATGTTAAGGGTCTGAGGTCATCCAAGCATGGTGTCTGACCTCAAACCTTGTCACCACATTGTGATGTTATAAGTCTGAGGTCATCAACTAAGATGTTATCCCCATAAATAATTTCGCCAAATTAATGATGCTAGGAGTCTGAGGTCATCCCATTATGGTGTCTGACCTCAGACCTCGTCACCACTGAATGGTGTTATGAAGGTCTGAGGTCATCAACTAAGATGTTATCCCCATAAATAATTTCACCAAATTAATGATGTTAAGGGTCTGAGGTCATCCCATTATGGTGTCTGACCTCAGACCTCGTCACCACTGAATGGTGTTATGAAGGTCTGAGGTCATCACCTAAGATGTTATCCTCATAATGATTTCACCAAATTAATGATGTTAAGGGTCTGAGGTCATCCAAGCATGGTGTCTGACCTCAGACCTTGTCACCACATTGTGATGTTATAAGTCTGAGGTCATCAACTAAGATGTTATCCCCATAAATAATTTCACCAAATTAATGATGTTAAGGGTCTGAGGTCATCCCATTTTGGTGTCTGAGCTCAGACTTCGTCACCACTGAATGGTGTTATGAAGGTCTGAGGTCATCAACTAAGATGTTATCCCCATAAATAATTTCACCAAATTAATGATGTTAAGGGTCTGAGGTCATCCCATTATGGTGTCTGACCTCAGACCTCGTCACCACTGAATGGTGTTATGAAGGTCTGAGGTCATCACCTAAGATGTTATCCTCATAATGAATCTCACCAAATTAATGATGTTAGGGGTCTGAGGTCATCCCATTATGGTGTCTGACCTCAAACCTCATCACCACTGAATGGTGTTATGAAGGTCTGAGGTCATCACCTAAGATGTTATCCTCATAATGATTTCACCAAATTAATGATGTTAAGGGTCTGAGGTCATCCAAGCATGGTGTCTGACCTCAGACCTTGTCACCACATTGTGATGTTATAAGTCTGAGGTCATCAACTAAGATGTTATCCCCATAAATAATTTCACCAAATTAATGATGTTAAGGGTCTGAGGTCATCCCATTTTGGTGTATGACCTCAGACCTCGTCACCACTGAATGGTGTTATGAAGGTCTGAGGTCATCACCTAAGATGTTATCCTCATAATGAATCTCACCAAATTAATGATGTTAGGGGTCCGAGGCCATCCCATTATGGTGTCTGATCTCAGACCTCGTCACCATTGAATGGTGTTATGAAGGTCTGAGGTCATCACCCAAGATGTTAGCCCCATTAATTTCTGACAAGTGCAAAATGAAGCAAGGACCACCATGGGAACTGATCTTTTATTAATAACCTCTTCATGACAAGATGGTACGTTTATACAACTTTATGCAACATCATATGTAATACTTCTTTAGGTGATCAACATTCCATGGATTAGCGAAAGGTTCTCCTTCTAGATTTTCTAGCCTGTAAGTGCCAGGCACCACCTCTTTTGTCACTTTGTAGGGACCGTGCCAGTTTGGGTGGAGTTTGTTTGCTTTCTGTAAGGTCTTTTTTAGCACTAGGTCTCCCACTGCAATGGGTCTTGACTTCACCCTCTGGTTGTAGAATTTTGTTGCCCTCTGTTGGTAATGAAGGCCGTCTTTTCCGAGTCTTCCGCATCCATGAAGATCTGGTTGTAGCTTGAATACGCGTCCATGAAGCTCATGAGCTCATGTCCCGCCGTAGCATCCACCATCTGATCTATCCGAGGTAAGGGATAGCTGTCTTTTGGACAAGATCTGTTCAGGTCAGTGAAATCAACACACATTCTCCACTTCCCATTGGCCTTGGGCACGATGACTGCATTTGACAACCATTCCGGATATGTGACCTCTCTTATAAACTCAGCCTCTTCCAAATTTTTGACCTCTTCCCGGATGACGTCGTACTTCTCCCTGGAATAGACTCTTCGTCTCTGTTTGATTGGCCTGGCATCTTTGGTCACGTTGAGCCTGTGACTCATAACTTCAGGGTCGATGCCGGGCATGTCTGCGTGACTCCATGCGAAGACACTCTGTCTCCTCCTGAGGAAGTTTATCAGCTCTTCCTTGATTTCTGCCTTTAGGGCTTTACCGACCTGGACGGTTTTTTCCCGCTCGTCCTCATTGAGGACGATGGATTCTACCTCTTCCGCGGCCTCTCCCTTCTTTAACTTTGTTTCATCACTTGGGTCAAGCGTATCGATGCTATAAGTGGTGGTTGCCCTCTTATGGGTTTCTCTCTCTTCGGCCGAGTTGAAGTAACATTCTCGCGCTGTGGTCTGGTCACCTTGCACTTCCCCTACCCCATAAGGAGTCGGGAATTTTAGCATCTGATGGACCGTCGACGGCACAACTTTAAACTCTTTAAGGGCCACCCTTCCTATGATGAGGTTATAGGCCGAAAACACGTTCTCGTCCATGACGAAAAAATTTATCTTCTTGGTCAGCCTCTTAGGCCACTCATCACCCATCCGTACGTCCATCTCATACATACCCAAGGGGTGGACCTTTTCACCACTGAAGCCTATCAATGGGTGATGATAGGGTACCAGCCTTGCTCTGCTAAGACCTAGGCTCTTGAAGAAAGGCCAGAACATCACGTCCGCCGAGCTCCCCCCGTCTATGAGGATCCTCTGCACCTCGCACCCATGCACCCTTGTTGTTATGACCAGAGGGTCATCATGGGGGGCTAAGATACCCTTGAAGTCGAGTCTGGAGAACCTAACTACGAGGGGGTCCATGTCTACTTTCTTCCTCTTCTGCACTGTATCGGAAGACGTTAGATTCACAACTTCAAGCTTGGCCACTGACCTGGCCTCTGCTACGTGAGCCTTCCTATCAGCTACTTCAGAGCCACCTCCTGCAAATCCTCCACATATGGTGTCAACACCAAAGGAGATCGTACCGACCCTCTTCACCGGGGTGTTGTCATCTTTCGGCGGAAGATCCGGATCGTCTTCGTCATCACCTTCTGAATCATCGTCTCTTCTGGCAGGGACATTGTCACGGCATCTGTCATTTCTCCTTTTTTTAGGGTCATCTCTTCCACCCTAGGAGCTTTACCGTCCACATACTTCCTCAACTTTCCAGATTTTAGCATCTTTTCAATCTCATCCTTCAGGGCGAAGCATCTGTCCGTGACATGGCCATGATCCTGGTGGAACTCGCACCATAGGTTTTTGTTCCTCTTATGTGGTGGGGCTTTCAGTTTCTCTGGCCATCTCAGAGTCCTTTCAGTCTTAATCTCATTGAGGATGTGCTCGCAGCTTACAGTCAGAGGAGTATAGTGAGCGAACTTGTCATCACCCGATCTCTTCTTCCCATCTTTCTTGCTTTGGGACTTTCCACTGCCACCGCGGTTCTCATCCTCATACTTGGCGGCCATTGCCTCTTCCGCATTCATTACTTTCCCTGCGGTTGCCAGGAGTTTCGACATAGACCTAGGTGGGTCTTCCGCAAGTTTCCCCAATAGCTTCCCCTTCTGAAGACCTCCTATAAGGCCGGTCATGGCTATGTTCTCTTCATAATCTTCGACCTCCAACTTCTCTTTGTTGAATCTCGCTATGTAGTCTCTTAGGCTCTCATCCTTGGCCTGCTTGACATACAGCAGGTGGGTAGTCTTCTTTTGAGGCCTCACCCCAAAGCAGAAGTTGTGGATGAATCGTTCAGCCAAGCCTTTGAAGTTCTCAATTGAGTTCTTCGGAAGGGAGGTGAACCAACTGTGCGCTGCCCCTGTTAAGGTCCCAGAGAAGGCCCTACACTTCATCTCATCGGGTATCGAGTAGATGTCTGCTGCCGACTTGTACATCTCGATATGATGTACAGGGTTAGTGCTGCCATCATACTTGGGAGACACTGTAGGAGGTTTGAACTTAGCTGGGGTTGGAAAGCCCACTATCCTAGCCACAAATGGGGAGCCCTCTGAGTAACCCCTTTGTAATGGGTCCCTGCTTTTAATGAGGTCTCCTATCTTCTCCTCAAGGCACTGGATAGAGTCATTCCACGGTTTTCTGCCATCGACTTGGCCGAGGTTATCCCTTGCCACCTCCATGGGATGGACTGAGGGTTCCCCCGCCGCGACACGTCGGCTGTTGACCTCTTCCTGTTCCCTGCCTCTTCTTTCACAGTGTCGGCCTTGATCTGGCCGACCCTGCCTGTTCCCTCTCTGAGAGCCTGCTGCGCTCCTTGATCTCGACAGTCTCTGTTTTAGGTCATTCATCGGGCCCAATCTCTCAAAGGCCGACCCTCTGCTCAACCTATCAAAGGCCGACCCTCTTTGTTGGGCCTCTTCACCTCTTCGGCCGACACAACCTTGACTTTGCCGAAGAGGTCGTACAGTGTTATTTGACACCTCATACGGCTCCCAGCAGTCTTCCGGGGCTTCATCCGCCTCTAGATCATCATACCTGTCCTCTGGGCAAGGGTTTCCCTGCCTCCCCAGGCGCAAGCGCCTAGGGTCAGCAACGTCCCTTCTCCGCTGGGGTGCAGGCTGGTCCTTCATTGGTGCCTGGGGTGGTCCCCTGGCGTCAGGATGACGCTGAACAGCCGCCGGAGTGATCATATCCGGTGAGACTCCAGGTGGCCTCATCATAGTTTGGCTGAGCTGTGCAAATTGCTCCTGCATAGCTTGTTGTGTTGCAGCTAAAGATCTCAAGGCTGCAGCTACCTCCACCATTTCGGATTGGGGCGGCGCCTGACTGGAACTAGGCCCCCTACCCCCAGGTGGCGGAAGAGGCGGTGGTAATTCTGGTGCCATATGTTAACACTATAGAGCTTGAGTAGCAGATGAGCTTAGTACCTCAAAGGACCTCTTTCAACGGTGAAGCAGCTCCACGCAAGCATTGGCGGATCCATGTGGAAAGCATGGTGGGCAATTGCCCACCTTATGTTTTGGCATTTTTTTAATAATAGTACTATGCATTGGAATTTTTTTACAAAAAACATACTAAAATTTAGAAAATTTGGCTTGTTGCCCACCTTAATTTAGAGATAAACTCGTAGTAGGATTTAGTTTGCCCACCTTGAAAATACTTTCTGGCTCCGCCCCTGCACGCAAGGGGCGGTGCCTGGTTCACCACCAGAGTCTCCGGTGAGGTTAAGCTGAAGAAGAGGAAGAGAACTTCTTTTCTCTTCCCACAGACGACGCAAAAATGATGATGCTAGAATTAGCACCACCAGGTAAGGTGTTTCCAAGCTCAACCTATGAATAACAATGGCAGCTTAGTTACGTAATAAGTAGGAGAATGAGATGAGGAGAAGATGAGAGAGCACCAAGATATAAGTGGTTCAGCCTAAATTGGCCTACGTCCACTTTGTGTGTGAATAACCTCACTGTAATAAGGCACTGATGGCCATGGATACAATCTCTCAAGCTTTCTCTCTCTACTGTGTATCTAGACAGAGTTTCAGCTAGGGTTGTATATCTGGATCCTTTGCAAGGTAGAGGATGACCTCTATATATAGTACCTGGGGGGTGTAATGTACCCCCCATGCATGTAATGTGCATGTGTGTGATTGCCTCACCAATATGGGAAAGCCATCGGTCACCGTCACATGTAGAGAATGATGATGCAATATTCTCCCCACGTGTGGGGAATAATCTTGTTATAACTGATTTGTATCCACGTGCCCTTATCCAAATGTCAGCAGATGCTCGGCTATCACGCCTGGAGTATGACCTCGGCCTGTGAGAGGCCGAGGTTGGTAAGTCCAGGTGCCCGTTTAGTCCGAGTTGACCTCGGCCTAATCCTAGCCGAGACAATGGACAAGGTCGGCCTGAGCCGAGGTTGAGCTGGCGTGTTTGGAGCATCGACTAATGTCTTGATGAGGTTGCTGGTGGCTTCTTGCGAGCTCGGCCTATGTCTGGCCGAGGTTGCCATTCCAAGGTATACGAGAATGCTGCTGATCCTTGTGATGCATGCGATGCCCCTTCGAGAGGCTGGTGGCAGTGTCGACCTGGGCCGACCTTGCTATGGCCGAATGCTGATGCCGCATGCCCAAAGGTTGTCCAGTGTCGGCCATGATCTCGGCCGAGGTTGGTGCCTCCGAGCCGAGGTCACACTTGGGGCGTATCAGTTAATAAAAGGTGTCTTTCTCCACCAATTGGTTTTTAATTTCTATGCCTTGCAAACATAAGTAAACATAAACTAGGACACTAATACTAAAAGCAGTAAATGGACTGGATAACTAATATTTAATTATAATATCATTAAAACACCATTTCAACCTAATAACCACATATAAATAAAAATAAAATAACTATATAACATTCTATTTTCCTCTACTTTTTCTTTTGTGCATGTCTTGAATCCCGGCTCACGATCCCCATCAGCTCTACTGGGCCATCTTAGAGAACTGAGAGAGAGGCACCACTGATAAACAGCCTTTGGGACCCCAGCCCAATTAATAATATCGTGCCAGACAAACCCTAGCCTAATCTTTAGTATGCAACTTACTTTGCAAAAATATTTTTGACTCATAAACGCCTCAACTACTACTTCCTGCTATCACAATGTCATTTATCGACACAATTGACAATATTCTGCTAGCCATATTATGTTGGCAAAACATAGAATGATGGACCCTATACTCAATATTTTAAAAGGCATTAGGAGGCCTCGCAGGCTAGGCCATTGTTGCAGCAACAGTAAATTAAATGCAGAATTAAGGAACGAAATTACCCAATTTTAGAGCAAATAAATCCGAGACAGAAAGAACAAGAAACCCCGGAAGCAGGTACAATCTAGAACACGGCTGAGTCGCGGACAATGTTGCTCTCTTTAAGGTGTTTTGCGGCTCTGCCCAATGTGTGCTGACAGTCACAAATGCCTAGCCACCCCCAGGATAAAACAGCCTCCAATAAATAAAATACGGATTGATAAAGCACAAGAATCAATCCGGTCCATGTACATCCATTCGTAATAATTGCTCGAGTCTAATAATAAATCTGGGTTGGATTTATTATTCCAGTGTAGGAGAAAACAATTTAGATGCAATTTTGTGTTTAGAAAGGTTGCAAAACAGGTCTATCAAAAACGGAGGTGGAATACCTCTTTTATGGGGCAACAAAAAAGACGTTGGACAAAAAACGTGGAGAGAAAAATCTGGAAAGTAGTGGGCAACTGGGTTGAAAAATTCAACTCAGATATAATCACGTTTTAATTTTTGGAATTAAAAAAAAATCGTTAAAAAATAATTTTTAAAGCCTAAAGAACAATTATGTATTTGTCCAAAAAATTATTTCATAATGAGCCCAAGCCCAGGACCCAGGACCTGGACACGGGCACGGGCCGGGCCGGACGACGGCGCGCTCGTGTGACTTGGCCCATTGGGTCTGTCCCACATACCCACAAAACATTGAATGCCCAAAGGGCTGAACTTTTAGTCTCAAAAAAGAGTATATTAACTCTAGTCAAAATGTGTAACCCACCAATGTGGGACAAAACAGCAAAAGCTGTTGGGAACCAAATACTCAAAATACATTTTCTTTTCAAAGTTTTGCACTACAGCTGTAAAGCTGTTCCAACAATCCCCCACTTGCAAAATTTGAAAACATTTTATTGAGCAATAATTCATAGAATTGTGCATAAGCAAAGGTGTCTTTCGACTTGAACCTTTACGTAGTAAATATACCAGAGTAACCGTAGTTTTGAACTCTATCTGTGACAACATCCCACACACAACCCTACTTGGATGTAATTCTATTAGCTAGCACGTTACGGCCATGTGCTTCTATCTTTGTTTAGTGAATGCTTTAGGAATTTGCCCAAAATATCCATAGGAAGCGGCCACACTTTCACATTCACATAGGTGAGTCTATCAAGAATACTCCTGTAGCTAGGTACTCCACTAAAACTATAGCTATAGATCTCATTAAGAGTTATATAACTCATCCTTTACTCGCTACAGGATATCATGCTCCATAGGGATGGACTCGGAGTAAAACTTCGTTCTATATTAATTAATAATAGCATGATTCAACCCATATAACTTGTGACTTGTTATTAGCCTTTGAACATATTTCTTGGGATCTCCAGTCTATATGTTGGGTTACCATCACAAGCGACTCATGTATCCAAGGGCTTTAGTCCCATCCCTTTCGAGGTGTTCCACACCTTCTCCCTAGCTAGTCCTTTTGTCAAAGAATCAACTAAGTTCTGTTCAGACCGTATATGATCCCCCCTCACAGCACCTGTCGAAATAAATTCTCTAACAGTGCTATGTTTATGACGTATTTGTCGTTTCTTACCGTTATAATAACGGTTCTCTACTTTTGCAATAGCCGCGATACTATCACAATGAATCAAAACGGATGAAATTGGTCTTTCCCATAACGGGATATCTGATAGGAGGTTTCTTAACCAACCTGCCTCTTCACTAGCAGTAGCTAGCGCTATCATCTTAGACTCCATAGTGGATTGAGCCAAAATAGTTTGTTTCTTAGATTTCCAAGAAACTGCACCACCAGCGATGCTAAATATATATCCACTAGTAGTCTTAGAATCATCAGATAGGGTGTTCCAATCAGCATCACAAAATCCTTCAAGGACTGCGGGATGCTTATTATAGTGTAATCCGAGGTTCATCGTCCTTTTAAGGTACCGCATGACCCTCTCAATAGGATGCCAATGCTCCATACTAGGTCTACTGGTAAATCTACATAGTACTTCCACAGCATAAGCTATATCAGGTCTAGTGCAATCTGTAGCATAACGTAAGCTACCTATAATACTTGCATAAGCATTTTGGTTTACACTGTCGCCAGTGTTCTTAAATAACTTTACACTAGGGTCAAATGGAGTACTAGCAGGTTTACAGTCAAAGTAATTGTATTTCTTTAGAACTTTCTCAATGTAATGAGATTGATCCAAAGAAAGTCCCTTTTCTGACCTAGTAATATTAATTCCCTAGTAATATTAATTCCCAATATTACATTAGCTTCACCCAAATCCTTCATATCAAAATTGACACATAATAATGATTTGACATTTTCTACGGCATGAATATTAGAACTAAATATAAGCAAGTCATCAACATAAAGACATATGATAGTGCAAATGTTCTCTACATATTTATAATAAATGCATTTGTCACTTTCATTTATTTTAAACCCATTGGAGATGACTAAGCTATCAAATTTATCATGCCATTGTTTAGGTGCCTATTTGAGTCCATAAAGAGATTTATCTAATTTACATACTTTATTTTCTTGACCGTGTACAATAAAACCTTCAGGTGGATCCATATAAATCTCTTCTTCTAATTCTCCATTTAAAAGTGCAGTTTTAATATCCATTTGGTGTACTATTAAATCATTTAAGGCAGCTATAGCAAATAGTATACGTATAGACGTTATTCTAGTCACGGGTGAAAATGTATAAAAAAAGTCTACGTTTTCTATTTGTCTAAAACCTTTGGCAACAAGACGTGCCTTATATTTTTCAACAGTGCCATCAAGTTTTAATTTCTTTTTAAGAATCCATTTACACCCAATTGTTTTACACCCAGGAGGAAGGTCCACTAAATGCCAAGTTTTATTTGTTTCCAAAGAATCCATTTCATCATTAATAGCCTCTTGCCATAAATCGGCATCTAATGAAGATAAAACTTCTTGAATAGTGTTAGGATCCTCCTCTAAAGTGTAAGCATAAAAGTCGGGACCAAAATCTTTTTCCACACGAGCCCTTTTGCTTTTTCGAAGTTCTAAAATGGATTCATTATTTTCTTTATTTTTATTTAAAGAAATATTAGTGGATGACTCGCCCCCACTATTTCTCAATTTAAAAGGAAATTTATCTTCATAAAAATCGGCATCATTTGATTCAATAATTACTTGATTTTTCAAGTCATAAAAACGATATGCTTTGCTATTAATAGCATAGCCTATAAAAACGCACTCATATGCTCTACTAGCCAATTTAGACCTTTCAGGGTCAGGTATACGTACATATGCTAAGCACCCCCACGTTCTAAAGTATGACACGTTGGGTTTAATATTTTTCCGAATTTCTTAAGGAGATATTTTCATTTTAATCTTAGGAATTCTATTAAGTACGTGACACACAGTCAAAATAATTTCACCCCACCAATGTGAGGCAGCGCCCGAATTTAATAAAATAGCAACAACTAATTCAGTTAATGCCCTATTTTTTCTTTCGGCTTTACCGTTCATTTCGGGCGAATAAGGGGCAGTTTTTTCGTGAATAATACCGTGGGTTTTATAAAATTCAATAAAAGTTATAAAATAACGTTTGCCATTTCTAGTTGTGACACCATCCAATTCACAAATATCCGAATGAATTAAATCAAGTGGTTCAGATTCTCTAAAAATAAATTTATGTGGTGTCTTAGTGATTTTTGCTTGACTACACCGTTCACATTTTTCAAAATCATTTAATGATAATTCTGGAATTAATCCTAAAGTGCTCATATTTTTAACAAGTCGTTTATTAACATGACAAAGCCTAGCATGCCAAACATTAAATGAACAAGCAATATAAGCAGAAGGAGAAATTTTATTCATAGCATCAACATTCAATTTAAACATCCCATCAGTGGCATAACCCTTGCCTACAAAAATTCCATTTTTGGTCAAAGTAAATAAATCAGCACCAATAGTTTGAGTAAAGCCAGCTTTGTTGAGAAGATAACCTGAAACCAAATTTTTCCTTATCTCGGGAGTGTGAAGAACATCTTTTGAGGATAACAGTCTTTCCCGAAGTGAACTTTAATTCCACATTTCCAGTACCAGCAACTTCAGTGGAGTGAGAATCACCCAACAACACCTTCTTATCTGCAGTCTCAGAATAAGTCTTAAACAGAGTACGGTCATAACAGATATGGCGGGAAGCACCAGTAACCAACCACCACCCTTCGACACCGCTAACCATGTTGATTTCTGAAATCATAGCACATAGGTCATCTTCGGTCAAATTCGCTTGTGCTTGTGGCACATTGCGACATTAGCGAGCCATATGGCCAGGCTTGCCACACTTGAAACAGAGAAACTGTCCCGAGTTGCTAGATCGTCCATTTTCAGGGTTCTTATTCTTATTTTGAGTCTGATTTTTAAAATTCTGATTGTGGCTCTTTTTCTGATTTTTCATATTTTTTCGTTTGCCTTTAAAACAACTGGAGTGTGGTTCTTTTTCTGATTTTTGTTGTTAGACACAACAAGAATTTCATCTTTGTAGTCCTATTTTCGGGATTCCTCCTCAATTCTCAATTTAGTAATGAGTGACTCTAGTGAAAATTCTTTAGACTTATGCCTCAAAATATTTTGAACTCTTTGAACAGTGGAGGCAATTTATCAATAATCACAGCCACCTGAAATTGCTCATCTAAAGTCATGCCCTCGGAAATAATTTCATGGGCAATCATTTGCAAATCATGGGTTTGAGCAACAACAGATTTGTCATCCGTCATTTGAAATTTCAAATAACGGCTGTCGGCATATTTTTTAGCATCCGCCTCCTCCGTGTCATATTTTTTAAACAGTGCATCCCAAACATCTTTTGCAGTTTTATAATTGGCATAATAGTCCTAAAGTTCGTCACTTAGAGCATTCAAAATATAGTTCTTGCACAGAAAATCATTTTCCTCCCAAGTTCTAATTGTTTTGCTTTCCTCAACAGTAGGTGGATTATTTACTACGGGTTTGTCAAATTGAACACACGATTCGACTTTTTTCGTAGTTAAATAAAATAGCAATTTTTTTGCTCCAACGTTTAAAATGGGTGCCTTCATATTTGAAAGGCTTGTTGAGGTTGCTAGAGTTAATTTTGTCCATGGCAGAATAGCAGACACACCTTAAAATTGTTGTAGCAGCAGTAAATTAAATGCAGAATTAAGGACCGAAATTACCCAATTTTAGAGCAAATAAATCCGAGACAGAAAGAACAAGAAACCCCGAAAGCAGGTACAGTTTAGAACACGGCTGAGTCGCGGACAATGTCGCTCTCTTTAAGGTGTTTCGCGGCTCTGCCCGATGTGTGCTGACAGTCACAAATGCCTCGCCACCCCCAGGATAAAACAACCTCCAATAAATAAAATACGGATCGATAAAGCACAAGAATCAATCCGGTCCATGTACATCCATTCATAATAATTGTTCGAGTCTAATAATAAATCTGGGTTGGATTTATTATTCCAGTGTAGGAGAAAACAATTTAGAAGCAGTTTTGTGTTTAGAAAAGTTGCAGAACAGGTCTATCAAAAACGGAGGTGGAATACCTCTTTTATGGGGCAACAAAAAAGACGTTGGACAAAAAACGTGGAGAGAAAAATCTGGAAAGTAGTGGGCAACTGGGTTGAAAAATTCAACTCAGATATAATCACGTTTTAATTTTCGGAATTAAAAAAAACCGTTAAAAAATAATTTTTAAAGCCCAAAGAACAATTCTGTATTTGTCCAAAAAATTATTTCTTAATGAGCCCGAGCCCAAGACCCCGGACCCGGACACGGGCACGGGCCGGGCCGGACTGCGGCGCGCGCGCTTGGTCCATTGGGTCTACCCCACATACTTACAAAACATTGAATGCCCAAAGGGCTGAACCTTTAGTCTAAAAAAAGAGTATATTAACTCTAGTCAAAATGTGTAACCCACCGATGTGGGACAAAACAGCAAAAGCTGTTGGGAACCAAAGACTCAAAATTCATTTTCTTTTCAAAGTTTTGCAGTACAGCTGTAAAGCTGTTCCAACAGCCGTGTTTCATTTTTATTTCTAAACGTAAGTTTGTAGAAAACTAATTATTAGCATGAACTTAACAATTCAACACAAAGTCTAAGTCAATGTATCAATAACAGTACATACATGGTAATAATAGTCAAATATATATTTGGGCTTCGGCTAGACAACAGATCACTGCTTAGGGCCTGGCAAGGGAGGAGAGCAGTGCCTAAGTGGCCCTATGCAGGGGTTTTAGAGCACTGCCTGTGCTGATGAAGGCCAAAGTCACTCACAACATCAGTAAATATGCCAAACCACATTCTAGGAGTTTGTTTAAGGCCATGCACCCCCCCCCCCCCCCCCCCCCCCCCCCCCCACACACACACACACACCAAAAAAGGAATAATAGCAAATTCCAGTGATTGCTCCATAGAAGTTTCTTTCTCTATGCAACAATGCATCTTTGCTTCCGATTGATTTAAGGGCTAATAAAACATGAAAGCAATAGAAAAAAAGAGCCTAATAGATGCAATCTGTGCCTTAATTGAGAATGGATGCCAGAGTTGGTAGGTGGTGTTGATGTTACCAAATATTTGGAAGGAGTTAGTAGAATTAGGAGCTTTCTAGTTAACGATACTTCAAAAGTATATTGTTGTTTAGTAGAATTCTTTGGTGATATTATGGTGGCGATTATTAACTTTTGAGTCTGGATAATGCCTTGTACATGCTTCTTGTATTGGAAGAGATTGTAAATATTTCTAGTTATTGATACTTCCAAAGCATTTTGTTTTTGTTAAGTAGAATTCTTTGGTAATATTTTGGTGGCGATCAATAGCTTGAGTCTGTAGAATGTCTTGAACAAGTCTAAAATTTGTGAACCACCCTATTTTCACCCAAAAAACAAAAAACAAAAAACAAAAATAATGGATAAGAAAAAAAGTGTCATGGGGTAGCGCAATTCCTTTGAAGGATGATTAGTCCCTATTTACGCAAGGTGATCTTCAAATCTCCTTTGGGTTAGTTCAGTGTAGGAGGGGAACCTAAACCTCTTGACTTGATTTTAAAGTGAGTCCTTTTTGAAATTAATTTATTGGGGTTAGCTGTTATTTTATACTATTGTCTGAACATTTGTGGGTATTTTCCTTTGGGTGAAAATGGCTATCCATCTAAATATGCTTTTATCAATGGTATATTTACTTTATATCTTTTTCTCGGTGATGGAGGTCATAAACATTGCAGGTGACTCTAATTATTAAGATGAGATAATGACGCTATTCTTAGATTAATAGCTCTTTATTATTTAAAAGGCTACATTGGTCCATTCACAATTTATATATGTCTGATTTTTGATTGTACTCCTTTCTTTTCTTTGTTTTAGATTTTGATATGTCTGATGCCCAACGCAAGCATGCAATGGCTGTTGAACGTTTAGCACCTAGATTAGCTGCCCTCAGATTTGAACTTTGTCCTGCACACATGAGCGAAGGTTACTTTTGGAAGGTGTATTTTGTTCTTCTGCACTCGAGGCTCAATAAACATGACGCTGAACTTTTATCAACATCCCAGGTAAGTTTCATTAGGTGTCGCACTATTGTTCTTCATACATGACCATTTCTTACAATGAGCTGATTGGTTTCATTTGATACATCATTAGGGTAAATTACAGTTATGATCCATGAGGTTTCTATAAATTTCGCTTCCCTCTCTTATTTAGAAAATTACACATTTCTCCCTTTTAGCAGCATAAGTTGAGCAGAAGAAATGAATGTTGGGAAATGACCTGAATGCAATGCTAGATAGATAGATAGATAAATAGAGAGAGAGAGAGAGAGAGAGAGAGAGAGGCCCCCTCTTGTAAGGACTCCTTATGGTGCGGATCCTGGTACATACCATTTTTTTAAGACAGTAAAAAAATGAATTTTTTAATGAAACTTTATGGATATGATCTCCACGGTGAGAAGATCATCTCCAATTTTTTTCATAAAAAAGTTCAATAAAAAAACAGTTGAGATGAGGTGATATGTAAAAAAATGGTATAAATATGCATTTTTGACCTTTGAAATTTTGATGATCATCTCACCCATTTTTTGATTGAATTTTTTGATGAAACTTCATGGATATGATCTCGGGGAGATTTAACGTTATAATCGCTTTGGGTTGAGATGCGTTCATGCGATTTGAGATTACATGTTCTAATCACTCTGGGTTGAAATGTTCGGGCGGCTCCCTTGTCATGTCCCTCAAAATGACGCATGGGTATCTGACAGGTGTTGCTCCTCACTTTTGCCTGCCCAGTGAGAAGATCATATCCATGAAGTTTCATAAAAAAATTCAATCAATCAAGTGGCTGACGCTGACCCAAAATTTCAACGATTGAAAATGCATATTTATACCATTTTTTGACGTATCACCTCATCTCAACGTTTTTTATTGAATTTTTTGACAAGCCTCGGCGAAAGTGCTTTTTAGTCTTCTTCTTTATCAACGATTCTAGTCATCCTTATCTTGCTAGAGTGGGTACGGGTTGCCATCTTGACCAGTCCACTTGCCACGCGTCACACTACTATTATACGTGTATTCCCCCCCCCCCCCCTCCCCCCCCACACACACAACAGCCCCACAGGTTGTAGTTTAGCTAAGTTGATTCTGAGATGAGCTGGGAGGTGGTCCGTAATCTCTTTAAACATGTGTAATCGTCAATATGAACTGGACTGGCGTTCTTTGAATTGTCGTTCAACTTTTAAGTCTAATTTTGGTTGATTTGCTTGCCTTTGTAAGGTCTTAGAGGACTGCTTTACTTGAGTTGAGAGACGTTCAATTGATATGTGAACTGGACTTGAGCGCGTCGAGTTGCCTACGTACCCTCATGGGATCAAGTCGATCGTAGTTCGTTCTTCTGTTTTGTTGTTTCGTCCAATTGGAGAGGCCAACCACATGCCTTTAAGCACTCATGCGTCGATGACTGTTCGGGCGTGCACCCAGTCTAGGGTGCCTCCTTGTATTTTGATTTTTATATGTTCAATTCGAGAGACAGGCCTGTTAAGCACTCATGCGCCGAGGCTTGCTCGGGCGTGCGCCTATTCTAGAGTATAGCCTTGTATTAGGATTTTTGTATGGCCCAATTGGAGAGGCCATCCACAGGCCTGTTAAGCAGTCATACGCCGAGGCTTGCTCGGGTATGCACCTATTCTAGGGTATCTCACTGAATTAGGATTTTTGTATGGTCCAATTGGCTATGAAGCACGAACACGTAATACGTGTTTCGACACGCGACACACGACACGTGACACGTGATTGATCCAAAAATTAGGATACGACACGCTATGATACGTATAATATATAATATATATTTAAATATATATTAATGAAATAAAATATATTTTCTCCATAAAATACATTATTAGAGCATTCTTAATATGAAATTAAGAAAATGGACTATATAAAACAAAATTCAAACACACTGACCTTAAGAATCATAAATAAAGCACAATCACTATCACTTGAGTCAAAGTTGACTTGTGGCTTCTTGGAGAGTGTTCATGCTTCATAGGTGTCCGACACGTTGGCTTTCGAGAGAGTGTCCGTGCTTCATAGCCAATTGGAGAGACCGACCACAGGCCTGTTAAGCACTCATGCGCCGAGGCTTGCTCGGGCGTGCACCTACTTTAGGGTATCTTCCTGTATTAGGATTTTTGAATGGTCCAATTGGATAGGCCGACCACAGGCATGTTAAGCACTCATGCGCCGAGGTTCATTTGTGCGTGTACCTATTCTAGGGTACAGGCCTGTTAAGCACTCATGCGACAAGGTTTGCTCGGGCGTGCTCCTAGTCTAGGGTGTCTCCTTGTAATATGATTTTCCATGATTCAATTCGAGAGGCCAACCACAGGCCTCTTAAGTACTCATGCGCCGAGGCTTGCTCGGGCGTGCGCCTATTCTAGGTTATAGCGCCCTGTATTAGGATTTTTGTATGATCCAATTGGAGAGGTTGACCACAAGCCTGTTAACCGCTCATGCGCTAAGGCTTGCTCGGACGTGCACATATTTTAGGATATCTCCCTGTAATAGGATTTTTGTATGGTCCAATTATAGAGGCCGACCACATGCCCTGTTAAGAACTCATGCGCCGAGGCTTGCTCGGGGGTAGGGGTGTGCACGGGTCGGTTCGGTTTTGGATCGCAATTCAGACCGAACCGATTGGTTCGGTTTTGGAAAAAATCAGATCGAAACCGAACCGACGATCAAAAAAACCGCCGGTTTTGGTACACATCGGTTTCGGTTCGGTTCGGTTTCAGTTCGGTTTTAACCGATTTTCAGTTTTGGTCGGTTTTTTGTAGGTCGGTTTTCGGTTTTGGTCGGTTTTGGAGGTTGGTTAATGGTTTTTGGATATAAAAATAAAAGATATTTAAGGGTTTTTTAATATATAATATTGGTGTCGGTTCGGTTCGAATCGGTTTTTTCTTTGTCTAAACCGATATTGTCGGTTTTTTAAATCCTTAAATCGCAAACCGAACCGGGCTAAAAAAACCCGCCGGTTTCGGTTCGGTTCGGTTTTCGGTTCGGTCAGTTTTTTTGCACACCCCTACTCGGGGGTGCACATATTCAAGGGTGTCTTCCTGTATTAGGATTTTTTGTATGGTCCAATTGGAGAGGTCGACCATAGACCTGTTAAGCACTCATGCGCCGAGGCTTGCTCGGGCGTGCACCCATTCTAGGGTATAGCCCTACATTAGGATTTTTGTATGGTTCAATTAGAGAGGCTGATCACAGGTCTGTTAAGCACTCATGCGCCGAGGCTTGCTCGGGCGTGCACCTATTCTAGGGTATCTCCCTGTATTAGGATTTTTGTATGGTCTAATTGGAGAGGTCGACATAGGCCTAGTAAGCACTCATGCGCCGAGGCTTGCTCGGGCGTGCACTTAGGATTTTTGTATGGTCCAATTGGAGAGGTCGATCACAGGCCTGCTAAGTACTCATGCGCCGAGGCTTGCTCGTGTGTGCACCCATTCTAAGGTATCTCCCTGTATTAGGATATTTGTATGTTCCAATTGGAGAGGCCGACCACATGCCTGTTAAGCACTCATGCGTCGAGGCTTGCTCGAATGCCTATTATCAGTTAGGACTTTTTAAACTCACTAGCCACGGGGAAACCAATCTTATAATTTTTCAGCTTGATGTCTAATTTGCTCTTTTTCTTGACTAGCATTGTGGTGAGTTTATTTACATGGCAACATTGCCACAAAGGCCCCAATTGGGGCTCCAAAGAGGAGATTGGATAATGATATCATCCGACCTTCCATCAGGACTTTGTTGTGAGTCATGTTGACCATTCGTCGGGTGCTAAAATGAGAAGATCTAATAATCATCATGTCCGGCCGTCCATCAGGGCTAAGATAAGAAGACCAAATAATGATGACGCCCGGCCATCCATCGGGATTTTGATTCAGTATAATGTCGATTATCTGGAATAACTGAGATAAATAAGTATGCCCGTCCGTCCGTCCATCGGGGCTTTATTGTAATGAAAATTATCGTGCTGATCATTCGTCGAGCTGGATACAAATAAGATTTATCTCGCCCAACTACCTATTGGGGCTCAATAAATGAGGTTAAATAACCAATATATGTCCGACCATCTGAATTGAATCGCAACAATGAATATAATCCTATCCTAACTAATAAATGACCGTGCAATCATTAACCGATGTTGAATTAAATAAGAATTATATTGTCTAACCATCCGTTGGGGTTAATTGCAATGATCACATAATATACGTTACGTCGACTATCCATCGAAGCTAATAAGAAATCCAGATGACTAATATAAGTGCTGACCATCAGTCGGAGCATTAATAAGATTTTCAAGAAAATAAATGTTTCCCGAGCATCCGTCGAAGCAAAATTTAAAGGACCGTATTACGAATGATCCTGCATTGTTAGAAATAAATTTCCAGACCATTCATTAGGATTGAATCACAACAATAAATATAATGTCGACTAACAATTGACCACGATGACCATACACCGGGACCGAATATAAATAAGAATTATCCTGGCTAACCCTCCATTGGGGATAAAATGCAACTTATATGTCAAATATTGGGTTGATTGTCCTTCAGAACTAAGCTGGAAATATGTGGGGATTAATATTTTGCCGATCATCCATCGGGCTAAATACGGAATATGCCTAACCATCCAACTGCTTAAGAATTACAGAGTCGAACAATTAATAACAGAGTTGAAAAAGTGTCAATGTTCGAGTGTCCATCGGAGTTAAAATCACACTGTCGAATGACTGATAATTAACATGTTTGAGAATCCGTTGGGGTTACGTTAGCGATTATGCTAAATAATTCATATGCTCGACCATCCATCAAGGAAAAATTCACAATATCGAATAAGTGTTGCGAATGATTCCACACTGGTGCTCTGTCTAGACAATAAATGAATTTCATGCTCATCTGTCAGGGTTGAGATACGATTCATAGTATAGATACTAGTCGAACATCTATTAAAGCCAACAAGAAATCCGAAAAAAATCAATTTTGAGTTTGTCAAGATTAAAGCAATGATCCAATAATAATTATGATGTGACCTCACTGAGATGATCATGCCCGAGCATCCGTCGGCGCCACACTCAATACTTGTATAATTTATCACAGCGACCATCCGTCGGTTATTAACTTATAACCAATAATTTTGCCTTGTCGGGCCTAAATTGTTGTAGTTAGATGACAATATTCAAAATTAAGTGGTCGAATAATATATAGCCATGCCCAACTAATATGTCGCGATTAAACCAAATAATACTAGTTGTGAGACTGAGTTGAGATAATTAGATACGATCGTGCCCGAGCATCTGTCGTGGCCATAATGAATACTTAAATAATTACCACAATTCATATGATTGAAGTGGTCGAATAAATGACATGAGTGTTCTATTCTACACGTACGTTTCACCATTTATGTGAACAAAATTATCGTACTATGATAAATACATTCTATATCCAACTATCAGTCGAGACTAAGTTCAAAAATAAAAATCATGAGGTCAAACAGGGCATAAATTTGCCTGAGCAACTTTGGGTTTGGAAAAAGCAGTCATTCGAGATTTCTCCCCCCCCAACAACAATTGAGTGGTTTAGAACCCACTTGTCCCTTCATTTCCACCTGAGAGTACGCACACCGGGAAGGATACAAATCAATTCCAACTTTGTTGCCAGAAAAAAAGAAATTGGTTGTCCACATAGTGGTCGCCGACCAGCAAATGTGGTCAGACGATCTTCTTCCTCACTGGCTGGTTCTTCTTGCAACAGAAATTGGGGAAAATATAGTCGCATAAGCATGCCCAAAGTGGATATATCTTTGTTAGAAAGTTAGTCCGCCGAGGAGAGATGACCCGGTCGGAACACTCCTTCGGTCGATTTCTTGCCTAGCTGATTGGGAGAAAGATGACTTCATCTCTGTTCGAAAGAAGGTCGTCGGATCACCTCTTGGAGGTCGCCGGCAGCTAGGCGTAGCCATTAGAAGAAAACCAACACCATCTCGAACTCATAGAGGGGTAGAAAATGCTGCCGGAAGATCCGTTTCCCCACCGGAACCATGACGACACCACCAACTGAAAGATACGATCTAGTCTTGCAAAATCTGAATCCCATAGTGACCCCTGATCGAGTATTGGGGAGCAATGTTCAGATTTTTTATTTTTTATTTTTTTCATGCCAATGACCAGATGCAAGAATCAAACGAGTTCGGGTTTGAAGGGTTTAAAATAACTCAAGTTCTTATGATCCATGGAGACCGAAAAGGCGATCGGCATGTCCCGATTGCCGCCGGCGGGATCTGTTGAGAATCCCCACCAAGACTTAACATGTGATTGTCATTTTTGAGTTCATATTGAATTCCTCTATTCAGGAAAAAAAAACGTGAGGAGCGAGAATATTGTTTTAAATGTTGATCTCTCCCTATTTTCTAGTTGTTTAGAGAAAAGTCATCTGGATAACTGTACGAGAGTCTAAACATTTGACAAGTCCTCTCGGACCTCCAATAATGGGATTCATCTAAAATAAACAACATTATGTAGATTCCCAGCTGAATGAAATTAGGATACAAGGTTCATGAGCATATATATGTATGAGAATCCATGATATGTGAAACGATGTATACATAAAATATATAAGATCTAGAAAGAAAACTTAGCATTTGATTATCATGTGTATAAACCATTGCCTTGCAACGTAAGTCTTAGGAAAGACTTTTCGTGTCGTCTCTCACAGACAGCGCCATTTATGGTGTCAAAAAATTCGCTTGAAGGGGGTTGCCTAACAATCATGAAGAGAGTATAAAATAAATGAGAAAAAGACAAAGATTTACGTGGTTCGACTATTGATGGCCTACGTTCACGGGACATCAACAGTGTTTCACTATAAACTTGAGAGAATTTACGTGAAAGTGTTTTTCTAGCCTCCGAACCCCCTTTTCCACAATGGGGGGTGTCCCCTTTATATAGAGTTAGGGGTTATAATTGGATAAGTCCTATCCTCGTAGAGTTCGAGGTATAATAAATAGTGCTTCTTAGTCTTCTACTTTATCAAGGACTCTAGTCGTTCTTATCTTGCTAGAGTGGATACGGGTCGCCATCTTGACCGGTCCACTCGCTACGCGTTTATTGTAGGAGTATTCCCCCCACCCCCCACCCCCACCCCCACCCCCACCCCATATATATATATATATATATAAGTTTGGGAAGTTATAGATTCCTCTCCTTAAATCCTAATTAGCAAATGTTTTTTTCCTTTTCTTTTCTGATGCAAGTATATAATATTTTGATGATGACAAGACTACCCTTATGACACAACCCTTCTTTGACTAAATAATGGTACACTTAGGTTGCAATCTCTCTCTCTCTCTCTCTCTCTCACACACACACACACACTCTGACTGGTGAAAAAATATGATGTGAATGAAGAATTGAGGGGTTATTTTTAGTATTTCGAGGGTTTTATTGTATTTTTGTTATTTTTTTAGTCTTCCTTTTATTTTTAGTATTCATTGTATTTTCCCTTTTGTTTAGTATTTAGAGGAAGGAAGGTTATTTGGCTCTTAGGGACATAAAGGGGCCAAACAACCTCCTTCCTATAAATACCCCCTATGTAGCCTCATTTGAGGCATTCTTCCATTTTATGAGATTTGATTAGAGAGAATTTGAGAGAGAATTATCTTTTCTTCTTCCCCTTGACGTCATTTACGTCTATTGGTATTAGAGTTTAGTTGCTCTACCCGTTGTTGTTGTAAAAAAAAAAAAAACTCGTAAACAACGTCACGTGGGTTCAAGAAAGGATGAACACCTCTACGGCAAACCCTCTCGAGCAAATCTTGAAAGCCATCAATCAAATGAAGGCCCAAATGGAAGAGATGGATGCGCGACTTCCTCCACCGGTAACCACCTCGAATCACCCACCATTATTAACCCTAACCCTAATTCAAGAAACCAAAACCCTTGCCCCCCAAACCCATCTAACCACGCTTCCGCAACCATTTCCACCTTTCTACCCCCCCCCCCCCCCCCCCGAACCCTAGCCCCATTTATCCCCAAACCACCACCACCACACCAAAAAAGCTCCACCCATTATCGAAACCCCAAGCTGAACATTCCCTGACCCAAAACTCATCCGTCCCTAACCCTTCTCACCCACATCCCACCGGAAATGAACCCCAATCCCCAGTCAACAATTCCCGCAGCTGAACAACCCAATTTCCATCCAAAAACAGCCACAACTACCCAATTCAGCCCCGACCAACATCGATCACCACTTCCGAACTCCTTCCGACCCAAAATATCACCATCCCAAGGCTGACCAACCTCCAAGAACCACCAGCAGGTGCTGGCCCCTTCGTTGCCACCGAAACAGGTCCCCGACAGCCCCAACTTTCTCCCCCCTTTGGCTGGACTACTACTCCAGTGGTTGGCAACAATTTTCCAGCCCTAGCAGCAGCCACAGGCCTTGTTCCAGTGGTGCCAAACCTCGGACAACCTTGTCATCTCATACCCCATGGTTGGATCACCCAAACGATGGCCGCCGACAAATTTTTTGTTAAAAAATTGGTGTTTCTTTATCCCAATCCACCCAAGAACCCTCCTCCCACAAAATCAATCAAATTTCAGCCCATTTTGACACATAGAGAAAGTTGGATTAAGATTATTACCACATTCCACCCCCCCCCCCCCCCCCCCAACCAACCAACCAATCGCTCTCTCTAAATAACTGAGCCGCCATAACCCCATAACTTTGCCTTGTATTACAAATACATGCAACATCAATGTAAAAAGATGGACCAAAGCATTCAGACGATGATCCGTAGATTCAACTTTATTTCCTTACATATTGGAAAATATGAATTTTGATACTCATTTTGCGAGATTATGCATGGGGAACAAATTGATCAGAATTGCGTAGATAATCAAGGAATAGGAGACTGAGCAATCCAAGAATTGAAAATTTTCATTAAGATAATCTGATTCCCATACCGTCCATTCAATTGCCGAAGAGTGTTTCCTCGATTAGAAATTCTAGACTAAAATGGAGAGCTTCCCCAGATGTACCCACATAGTGTGGTGGGTTAGTGAGGAACTGGATTTCACATAAAATTGACTAAATGCATCACCTCTCTCCCTGTAACTTCCTCCGATATCGATTTCAATATATGTATTGCAAATCATATGTATATAAATATTTAGATAAAAAAAATGCAAAATTAACCATGAAGTTGAGGGTCATTATGAATTCCAGATCAATTGATTCAAAAATTGCAATGTTCAACCTTGCAGTTGCTAATAAAATGTAATTTCAACCCTCCTCCACACCTCTTTTAGGAGACTTGACGGAGTAGCTGACTTGTTATCCTATATGACAAATCTATTTTAGTTGTCCAATAAGTGATTTCCATGTGGCAAAAATAAAATCTAGTTAGTAAAATATCCCTTACCAAATATTATGTGCCACTCAACTCCCATTTAAAGATAAAATAAATGAAAAAACAAAACTCTATTTCCCCATCCCACCACTCTCTCTCTCTCTTTCTCTCTCTCTCTCACACACACACACACACGCAACCGCTCTATTTCAATCTGCATCCACACCTAGGGTTCAAGTTGTTCAACTTAAAATCAAACCTAGGGTTTCATTACTATGCATGGTGTGCATGGTGTCCACTCTAAATCACACCCAAATTCAGTCCAGACCCTGGTCTGAGAAGAAAGAGGCAGGCCGCAGAAAGACATCATAAGATTCTTTTCTTGCATAGGATTGTGCATTACAAGTTCCCGCGCTTTTGTATTATACCCTCTGATAGTATTGCCTATTCGATACCCATATGATGTGAAGTTGGTGTGAAGTTTAATGAATCGTTTTCTATTATTCTATTGTGATTTTGGGGTTAAAATTATTTTATTTTTCTAACATTTGTTGCTTGAATCATCAACTACAAATCATTGGGTTTTCGAGGGTTAGAGAGTTGGATTTAGCGTTAAAACGCTATTTCTTGTGGGAGAGAAAGGGGGGAGGGGTGGGAGGGAAGCGGTGGTAGAGGAAGAGGGAGGGAGCGGCGGTAAAAGGGTAAAGAGAGAGGGTTTATCATTATTTTTATGTATTTTTCTAACTATAATGATTTTTTATTATGTTAAATTTTTAAGAGGGCATTTTTGTAAGTTTTACTTTTTTAAGAGGGCATTTTTATTATGTTAAATTTTCTAACTATAATGATTTTTTATAATGCAACTTTGAAACAGTTGATCTGGAATTCAAAATGACCCTAAACCTCAAGGTTACTTTTGCATTTTCCCCAAATATATATGTATGTGAACCCATATCGATGGAATTGAAGGAAATCCCCATATTGCAATACTGAGGTGTTATGTCTCTGCAAAACTATCCTGGACTTGTCGCCGGCGATGTCCTTGGAATTTCTTAGCATGTTACTAGCAGAAGGAACCTTGGGAAACAACAATGACATTAGAACTTTTAGGGTGTGTTTGGGAACCCCAATTCCAAGCCATAGAACTGAAAATTTTCCAATTCTAATTTAAAGCATAGAATTGCGGTTCCCAAACTCAACCTTAGAGTTTTGGCGATCTAAAGCTTTTAGGCACTCCATGACCTTGAGAGGAACTCCACGCATATTGTTCTTTCATGCAGCTCATTGCCACAATCAGGGGCTCTCCCATGGCCACCTAGTGTTCATTATGGCCAGTCTTGAAAGAAAACGGCAATTTTGATATGGTTTCTCTGAAGAGATTTGGTGAGATGTTGCATTTTTATGTAGATTGGGAACTTTGGGTAGTGAAGCCCAATTAAGGTTGGCCAATGGTGATAACTCTTCTCTGATCAGCAGTTATTTTTTGAAGCATTTAACGATTCGGGTAGATCAGTTTGAAGTGATGTAGCTTTTGTTTGTGTTAATAAATTCCACTGTTTCTGATTTAAAAATTCTGGTGGTGATATGTTGGAAGTAAAGGTGATGAATAGTTGTGCCAGTGGAGATGGTTGGCGTTGGGTATATATATATATATATATAGAAGGAGGGTGGAGGGCGGCGGCAATGCAAAGGTGTGTGGTGGTTGGGTAGGGAGAGGAACCGACATCGAGAAAGAGAAATTAGATAAACACAATAATTTTCAGCTCTTTCTTCGATCCATTCTAGTGGTGTATTTAATGACTGAAAATGAAGCAAATTAATCGATAACAGAAAATGGACGATTTATCAGTGGGAGAGCATACAAACAAAAAGAGAAGAAAAATTGACCTAGCTAGTACAAAAAACCATAAGGATCTAGCACAACACAATAAACATAACCTCAAAGATTGTAATTTTCATTTTAGTAAGGAAAACTTAATTAAATTTGCAAAAGACAAACAAGAATCACCTCTCTCAAATCATACTCACCATCAAAATCGAAAGTGATTACAAAGATGAGCCTTGTGTCAAGTCGGCCCGTGTTGGCGCAATTTTTGAGATTTACTTTTGAATGCTCTAGAGAATCCTAGAGTTCTCTAGAGAGTCATATGGATTTTGATGTGGGGTATTTATGCCTCTTATTTGCAGAAGATTTTTATTTCCCTAAGTTGTGGTAGTTTATAATAGATTATGTTATTGTAGGATATGTAGGGATAACTGTAGAATGTTGTGGAATGAGTAAAGGTGTAACATATGTTTCGAAAGTGTTGCCTGGAGGAGGGGAGAACATCGTAGAGAATTAATCCTAGCCTTTCATGTAAAGCCATCTCCACCATTCATGGAGGAGTTGAGATGGCTTAGTCATTCGACTAAACCAATCCTCAAGTGTTGTTTTCCTATAAGCTAAGAGTTGTAATCTTCTCCCAAGTAATAAAAGTTTTTTCGTTCTTGTTAGTTTGTGCATTCTTCTCCCTTATTTAGCACCTTCCAAAGTTGCTAGTTTGTAGGCTGTCTTAATAACCCATTAATCATTGGAGTGCTAAGTGCCGAACGGAGGTGATAGCTAAAGTTTATCCCCTCGACTTCAATCCACATGCCCCAAGATCCCTACATGAATACTGGGTGATCACTCTCCCTGAAGAAAATAGTTACTCCCATGCCATTAAAATTTAAAAAAATTAAGATTATGAGACTTTGGTAGCTTTGATTTCGGCCCAACATTATACTCGCCAAATTTTATTGTCCCAACAATTTAATTTTGCACTAGCTGGTAATTTCGGAGTGACTTAAAATATTATAGGCCAATGAAATCAACTAAGTGACCCACGTAGACTCTAAGAACTAAGAAATATGGAAATTGCCAATGGGCAAATCATAGTTCCAAACTTGTCCAATGCATTTGTAGACTCAAACTAAGGTTTATCATCTTCGTCCAATATCCTTTTGGTGTCCCACTATCAGATGTGCATATTGCCTCATCCAAAATATGTGAGAGAGCCAATGGAGCCAAGGGACCGAGATCGCTGCAAAGAAGCAAATCAAGACCGAGAAAACTCTTCGACTGTCGCTTGTGAACTCTTTACTTGCCCAGATTGTAAGTTTCGCCGAGTCTGGTTGCTTGTGACTCTCCACTTACTCGGTGACAGTGCTGGTAATGGTCTTGCATGTATGCTCACTAACAAATAAAGGCAGGGGCCCTTCGAAGGGGTGTGACGAGATTGGGGGCTTCAAATTAAGCGGGCTAGGAGTGATAATGTCAATCGGTGGTGTGGCTAGACCATAAATAGGCTTGCCAGCGATAACGTCGCTTCTTGGTCACCAAACCTTGACAAGCCTAGAGGTGTGATGGTGCCTCCGCTTCCACGACTTGTGGCGAACCAATGAAAATATGGTTTGCACAAGTTGGATGATGAGTTTCTGGCACCATGGCAGGGCCACTGTGTGTGTGGAGAGGTTTCGCGCAATGACCGAAGGGTCAATAATTGATATCCAGGGCCGATGAAATACATGGATTTTTTTTTATTAATAGTGTTTTTAGACATGGACCCCCAAAAGTTGAAAAATTAGACAACCTCCCAATGGCTAACGGAGTCCAACTCCGTTAACTGAAGTCTCTAATTTGTATTTAGACTTTCCTCCCTAAATTTTTATGGACCAATCTCTTCCCCCACTTCATCTTCTTCCCTAATCCCTAACCCTAATTTTTTAAAAGAACACTAGCAAAATTACAAATGATTAAAACTAAAATAAAATCCAAACCAATTAAAAAAAAATACTAATCAGACCATTTTCCTTTCAGTTCACACTACATTTCAACAAACCCATCTGTGATGAAATCATAATCATTAATTAAAGCTCCATGGATAATGTGTTGAGGAAGGGGAGCTTCAAGTATACATATATATTTCAGTTTGGCTTCACGGGGAGCTTCAGCTACACACACACACTTTTCTCATTTTGGGCTTTTAATACTCTCTCTCTCTCTACATATATATATATATATATATAAAAGAAAAGTCGATTTTGTTGTAAGTATCCATCAATGGTGCTTTTGAGAATCGATTTTCTCACAAATCGATTTTTTCTATTACAACCGAAAACGAGTGAGATCAACGATTTGGGAGCCAAAATTCGATGGTTACTTCTTTAATAAAGTTATAATTTTTATCTTGTCCTCTTGTTTTTAGGAAATTTTAAAATTGGAGTTTGGGATTTTAGTTTTGGGGAAAAAATGAAGTAGTGGAAGAGGTAAAGGGTATTTTGGTCCATAAAAAATTAAGGGAAAAGTCTAAATACAAATTAGAGAATTAACCATTGGGGAGTTATTTCTAATTTTTCAACTTTGAGGGATTTATGTCTGATTATGCTATTAATACAAGGGGTTAAGTAAAGAATCCCAAAAATAAATATACTTTTTTATATTTAGTTTTAGTGCTTTATTATGGTTAAAATAAACAAATATTCCTTTGGAATATTATAGAATAGGGCTCTATAGGCTTAGTGATGTCATAGTTGATGCCCACTAAATATGACATCACCTATCACGTCATCATATTTAATGCTCTCTGATATTCCTTTGTTCCCTATGTATAGAGTATTTCCCTCACTTGAAAGTATACTACTGCATTTTAAGACTACCTACATTTTAGGAGATGAATTTATGAAGAGTAGAGAGTTATCTTTATATATCCCTAATTGCATGTGTAAATATCCGTTGCGTCATATCAAATTGGTATCATGTGGTCAATGCATGCTTTGTAGAGCAATGGGTAAGGCTTGGAGGAACCATTGTTGGACCACACCTCAAAAAGACAATGGCACCACCATTGCAACCACCTTATGCTTCGTGGCCCCACCCAAATCCCATAAAATCGCAAAACCATACCCACCAACTCCAAACACTAAATCCGCCACTCTGAAACACCAAAGCAGGCCTAAAAAGACCATATCTACAAACCTTAACATTAGACCACCATCCCTGTCGACTGACGACGTTCCGTAGCTTTAAACCTCTTTCGATGGTCAAACATGACAAAACTTTACCCCATCCACCTCGCAACAGCCAAATTCCTCATGAAACCCTAAACTCCATACTCATGCGGACTTGCGACATTGTTTCGGCTCTTCGTCGACGTCCGACGAACTTTGTCGGCATCGGTTGAAGGTTATCTAACTCTCTGCGACGTCCAACTCGAAAAGCCCAAGATGTAGCCTTAGGGAGGTTCAATCCACACTAGACGACCCCCTTTTGATCTCGCTGGCCTCCAACGACTGTCGTCGGGACAATGCGCTCCTTCCCTGTCCAAGTTAACCCACATTCCCACATAACCTTGTTCGATTGATACTAAGAACAAATGCGGTGGTTTGAGAAGGATGAAGGCTTAAGGTTTCTTTTGGGCTCGATTCATGAGCC
This sequence comes from Sambucus nigra, assembly GCA_949130495.1. Taxonomy (NCBI): domain Eukaryota; kingdom Viridiplantae; phylum Streptophyta; class Magnoliopsida; order Dipsacales; family Adoxaceae; genus Sambucus; species Sambucus nigra. Next base: position 643,017,253 of record OX422207.1, on the reverse strand, counting down.
CAAAGCAGCTTGAGTCTTCTCACTTGCGTTGTCCTAAGTTCCAGCCCAACCCACACCATCCCCAACGCCATTTGGTGAAAATTTCCCTTTCTCCACCAAAGATTTTCAACGAGCTTCCGGAATCACACACAACCACTCCTGCCAAATTGTACCCACACATTTGCCAAAATTATAACGTTGACCCCATTGCCTTTCAACAAAATTCTAGCTCTCCTCCCTCAAGTTTTGAAAATTCCCCTTTAGCACCCCCAAATCTCCAACACACCCAAATCTCCAAAAATAATCTCCGGAACTCCTATAGGTCCCGTATTACAAGTGGGAGACGTTGACTGAGAGTTTGATGATTTTCTTCCTTACACCATCGGATCCGTGTGAGAAGATTATTAATTTATCAAACATCGATTCCTATGCGCTTATCTAAAGAGACAATTGCAAATCTATTGAGAGTTTTCGGGGTTAAAATAACATCTGGCATATACATTGTTCGTATTAGCATTGTGAGGCTTAAGTTTCATCTTGGGTATGATTTTGGCTCCCGATGAGGAGCTGCTTGAGCGGGATACTTTTCTTTGGGAACATGAAAAATCATTTGGCCATGGGTGAGCCATGCGCTACGTCTCCCGTTAATGTTGGTTCTGACGACTGCCTCTCCACCACTCTTGTCACTTAAGCTGTCGTTCGAGGTTCAGTGCTAATCTTTACGGATTCTTTCAAGTATTCTATTAGCGATTTCTTCGACATCTTTGTCGAGGAACATTTCATCACTCACACGCGGTTCATGGACGTTGAGGTATATGAACTTATATTTCATCTTCAACGAGGAGATCGGGTTATGTATTGGCGACTGCTTTGATATTTTTGCCGAGATTGGCGGGGTAACTTACACTCACTATTGTGATGCCGAGTTATATCGTGTTGTTGACTTATTCCCACTATTTAGGACAAAAAGTGCTGTTGATGGGGTCAAATCTTTCGAGATTGGATCATTGGCTTGTGTGGATTTATTTGAGCGGGGCTATGTGGATTCGACATTAGCCGAAGTTGTTGATTGAGATTGCTTTTGTCGAAATATGGCCTCGTATACCTCTATGAATGCTCCGTTGCCCGATTTCTCTTATTAGCAAGTCTCGGGGCAACATTCACATTCTTCGACCATGGATAGAGTTTTAGCTGTCCAAGCCCACCTCTTTACCAATGGGTATGCGTGGCGATTTTGTGGACGACTTTCCTTTCAAGTGGGGGATTCTATTGGTCTTTGTTCAAATTCCGTGATACTCCCACTTCCTGCTCGAGGCAATTTTGCTGACGTTGTGTTGCACTTGTTAGTTGCAATAGTCCATTATAGTTCAATAATAAGTAAGCAAAAAAAAAAAGTAAGCAAGATATTTTAATTAGACACAAAACTTCACAAAGAAGTTGCATAAGATTTTATATAGAAAAAGGTTTCAAATTATAACACATTAAATACATATTATATTTTTCATAAATATAATTACTATACTTATTATTAATTAAGTAAATAATTATACTAAATCGGTATATTTTTTATGCATAATTGAAATATAAAAATTATTATTATTATTATTATTTTGGTTATTTAAATATTAGATTATTTATTTTGATATTTTTTAGGAATTATCTTTTAATTAGTTATCTATTTTAATTAGATTATTTAGTCCCCTTTTTGATTAGGAGACTTGCTTCCCAAGTTTTTGATTATCTACAAATAAGGCCCTTATTGCGTGGGTTAGGCGCACGGTCTGAGTTCGATTTTCCCAGGATACCATATATTAAGCGGGACGTTTATTAGGGTGGACAGCGTTTCCCCTGTTTAACTCGCACAGGGGAGTCCAAAGGGCTCGTTCGTGTGGAGGTTCAGGGTTATAAAAAAAGAATTATTATGGAGAATTTATTTATTAATGAGATTTGAGAGAAAATATGATTTCATTATTATTTTTATTCGTGTGATCATGTATGTGTCAATTCCGCTGCGTTTCACATCAAAGTGGTATCAGAGCCAGGTTCGCTCCTGGTTTTTCACATTAGTGTGTCAATCGTTTGTGTGTATCAAGGTCACGAGCAAGCGCTCGAGGTAACCGATTGTAAAACGTGCACTCAACGATAATCAACGCTCCAAAACTAACCACCACAGTCGCGCCACCACAAACGGTGGTTGAATTTGATTTCGCTACCCAATTAAACAAACAGGTGAACAAATAGAGGTTTTGAAGGTAGAGTGGCGGCGATAAGCCATTAGACGGGTACACCGGTTCAGGACGGTGGTTTTTCGATTACCGACGAAGTCGGTTAAAATCGGTCGGGATATCACTAGTCGTCGCCGGCCAAGGCCATGGCGACAGAAGTAGTGTGGATCTGGGCAAGGGAGCCTAAGAGGAGGGAGCTAAGGTTTCATTTGTTGAGTTGGGGCTTTTAAATGTAAGAATGGGATTTGAGGCTTTTGAAGAGAATGAGCTGCCCATGTGGTCTTTATTTGACTTTGGCTCAATCTTAAATGACAAACCACTTGGGTTGTAGTTTAATGGTCCAATTTTTTTTTTGGGTGTGGAACAATTTAGACAGCCCCCAATTTTTAAAATGTTTCAAAATATATTATTTGGGCCACGAAATTTTGAGAAAAAATATTTTGGGTGCCAAATTAAAAACATGATTTATTCCAAATTTTTATTTAATTGGCACGGGCGACGACAATAAATGTGAAAGGTTGGAATATTCAAAAGATCGTGATGATGGCTTGGACGTGTTCAATTCAAGGCTTTAGCGCTTGGGACGAGCTTTTCGAAGAAGGGGGGAGTGATGCATCCGAATTTTATTGAAATATAAATATTATTATTATTAGTTTAGTTATTTAGATTTTAGATTATTTATTTAGATATTGTGTAGATATTTATTAGGATTTATCTTTTTATTAGTTATCTATTTTAATTAGGTTATTTAGTTCCCTTTTTAATTAGGAGACTTGCTACCTAAGTTTAGGATTATCTATAAGTAAGGCCCTTGGCCCTTTCTTGTAATCAGAATTATTATGGAGAATTTATTTATTAATGAGATTTGAGAGAATATAGTTTGATTATTATTTTTTATTCGTGTATGCTCATGCGTGTGTCAATTTCGTTGCGGTTCACATCAATTTTATGTACTATATTCTACGTAGATGTAATAATAAAACTTATTACTAATTAAGGATATATTTAAAGTAAGTAAACATGAATTGTAAGGATAAATAAATAAGGATACATTTTAATACAAATGAAATAAATACAAAAAGAGGGTTAAATGGAAAATAACCCTTTCGATAACACTATAAGAAAGGAAGAGAGAGATTCAATCAACAAGCCTTGTTCACGATTATGAAGCATAATCAACCCTCCTACGAATTGAAAGAGATTGCTCCGATCGTGACATGGATGCAAAATCGAGTTGGAGTGTGCTAGAAGTTGAGGGAGAGAGATCGAGGCTCAGCGACTTATCCAGTCTCGCTTGATATATATCACCATTATGGGCTGATACTACCTAGATATTGTCGATATACAGTAACTACTAGAATATGGGCCGATACTACCCGGACATCGCCGATATGAGATGATACTACTGAGAAATCGCCGATATGGGATGATTTGCACCAATGGTCTAAAACTCAACTCGGAATCAGATCGGTGGGTATCGATACTTAGTCAACTCAGCCGAATTGTCATGGTTTCGGCCTAGACTTTGAACAATGGTTTAGAGAGAAAGGAAGAGATGTTAGAATTAAAAGCAAGAACAGGAGTGAGAGAGAGATCTATTAGGGTAGTCAAAGACCGATACATGACAGTGGGTTTTCCCATTAATGGGCAAAAATGTTCAAATGAGAACATTGGATTAACAGGCTTGCATCAGTAAAATATAGATAAACAATAAGACATTATATGTACTTCAATCTATAATATAACTAGACAATTCATATATATATATATATATATATAGATAGATAGATAGATAGATAGATAGATAGATAGATAATATGTGGTGTATATCACTATGCATGTATTTGCCTGGTTATAATAAATATTTAATAAACCCCAAGGAGATAGCCTTATTGCCATGAGTTCTTATCACAGTGCAATTATTGTCAAGTTATTGCTACATCGCCTGTTATGTGAAAATGAAATCCTATACCATCTCTAGATTGCTCATAGGATTCCTTTATTTTTTGGGAATCTTAATCCTATTTGTCATCCTATTTCAGTTCTCTGTTCATATCAAAGACTAAAATGAGATTCTACACCATGAGATTCTGTTTTATGCTAATCAATCAGGCCTATAGTGTGAATCTCATTTATAAAACAGTATTCAAGCATTCAAAATAATCTGTTGTCATGTAGGTTAATGTTTCAAAGTCCAAAAGTTATTGTTTGGCGCTCCACACTGCGTCTTTAGCAACTGTTATGAAATTCATTGTGAACTGTATCTGTCCAAAAGTTCAGCGGAAAGGTTGCTCACTATCTGCTGTACTTCATAGTCCATGCTAAACGTCAGAACACCATTTAATGTTACAGAATACATTGAACTTCAATTTAAGCATGTTCTGGTCAGTCCAAAACTGGAATTTATCTCCTTCACATAAGGATAACAATGTCTTTGGAAAGTCATTATCCAGTTAGGCAATGTTTGGTGCATCTCGTGGCTTTGCGATCTAATGTTACATGTTAACTACTATGTATTGCATATGTTAATACTAAGGGTAGCACCAGTATTTTTATGAGTGGATACTAACCATTTTATTTCTAAGGCTCTGTTTGGTTTGGCTGCAAAAAATTTCACCTAGGTGAAAAGAAAGATAGTGACAAGTGTTATCACTCTGGATCAAACAGAATCTAAATGTAAAAAGGCTGATTGAACCATTCAGAAAAGGCTGGACAAGGTACCTTAGATATTTCATTTAGCTCTATATGTTAAGTCTGATATTAGGAATTTAGTCCTTGCATCATTCAGCTAATGAGTAATGTACGTGATGTAGAACAACTAGCACAAGAGTATATGGTTACAAAGGGTCGTCGCAAGTCGAGGAGGTTGAAAACATAAAATCAGCGTATATTTGAACAGTAATTGTATACATGAACAATCCCGTATGTACTGTTCAAGCATACAGTTCTAGCAGTCCCTAAGATCCTCCCTTGGATCCCCTTTGGATTCCACATCCCTTGTATTCCTTTTGTTCCTCCTTTCCCTAAAGCTGTCCAAAGTGTGTTTTCCTTTTACTTAGGATTCCCCTTTATGTCATTATATTAATAAGTTATCATTTATACCCCCTAGGATGCCCAAAGTGTGGTTTTCCTTTAGTAAAGGATTAGAATTTTAATAATTATGTCTTTTGTAACTCATTATATAAGAGCAAGCTTGTAAGTGTTTCAAGGCATCTCATCTTCAAATATAAACATTGAGTTTCCTCTCTTTTAAGTGTGTGCCTTGTGGATTCAAGGATAGTTATGTTATTTTCATGTTTTCCACTACGTTAGCTGGTATCCGAGCAAGATTCTGAATCCTAAGATTCACTTTTGTTTCGATGTCTAGTTCACATGATGGAAGCAACACCTCCAGGCTCCAGCGACAGTGATTATCAGGGAGTATAGTTCTTTTGAGGGTTGAATTTACCGAGTTCCAAACCAACGTCAATCAAACCTTGAGTGATTTGCATGAAACCATTCGACAAATTCTAGCAAGAATGACAGTCGTGGAACTTACCGCTAGAATGATAGGATTCCTCACGACAATGATCATGGACGTTCTACAAGTAACCGCAATCCAAACATCTCAATTAGGCAGCCAGTCTACGAGGGAAACGTCGATTTCGTTAACAACCCTGCCATACCAGCGTTTGGAGACAATCGAGGTCGATGGGAGCAAGATGATTCAAGGGACTTTTGTATGAAGATTGACTTACCAACTTTTCAGGATCATCTTCGTATTGAAACATCCTTGGATTGGATTACTGAAGCTGAACGTTTCTTTGATCATATGGAAATCCAAGAAAAAAAGCAAGTTAAATTGGTCGTGTACAAATTGAAAGGCGCGTGTCTGCATGGTGGGATCAAGTGCAAACTACCAGTGCATGTCAGGGTAAGAACCTGTACATGGGCCAAGATGAAAAAGTTGTTGAAAGCCCGATTTCTACCCCTGATTATGAGCAGATTCTTTACCAACAATATCAAACCTGCACACAGGAAATAGAACAATTCGTGAATGTGCTAGGGAGTTTTACCGATTGTCATCTCGTAATAACTTGGTGGAACTTGAGTTTAGTATGGTAGCCTGCTTTAAAGGAGGGTTATGGGGGGATATTGAAGAAAAGGTGGTGCTACAACCACAGTTCAAATTGTCCGACATTGTCACAATAGATGAGAGAATAGAGTCACTACTGAAAAAGGCAAAGAATCAATCTCGTGGCTCATATACCCCACGTCCTACACAGGATAAAGGTAAATAAATCCCTGTAATTTCTCCTCATACAACAGGACGAGACACTGGAGTGGGTTCATCAAGGGCAATTACTGCAGTAACAGCAGGTCCTAATACAAAAACCCCTATAGCACAGGAAAATACATATGCATGATCAGGCTTAAGCAAGAGTTATCGGTGTGTAGAGCAAGGCCATAAATTCAATGTTTGTCCAAAACGGCTTACTGTGAATTTGGTCGAACACGAAGATGTGGATGAAGTCGATTTTGACCCCACTTATGAGGACGATGAGGTGATTGAGGGGGATGATGGCGAGGAATTGTCTCAATCTTTAGCAGTAAGGAGGTTGATGTACACATCCAAAAAAGAGAAGCACCCACAACTTCATAACGTGTTTCATATACATTGCACTATCAATTGAAAGGTATGTGACATTATCATTAATAGTGGCAGTACTGAGAATATTGTTTCCTCAACAATGGTTCGAAAGTTTGGATTGACGACGGAAAAGCATTCCCACCGCTACAAAATTGGATGGATCGAGAAACGTTCAGGAACGCTAGTGATTGAAACCTGCCTTGTCCTATTCTCGATTGGGAAGATCCATGTAGAAGAGATACGATGTGACGTGGTTGATATGGATGATTGTCACATGATCTTAGGGAGACCCTGATAGTTTGATATCGATACCACTCACCGTGGTAGAGACAATTTTATGTTCTATACAAGAATGATCATAAGATCGTTCTTGGACCATTAAAGGAGGAGGATTTCCCTAAGGTTACCTTGGCCAAAGGAAATCCAGTTATGCTGATCAACCGAGAATAATTTATGGATAAAGTGAGAACAACTCCTGAGATCGTTGTTGTTTTGCTTAAAGTAGAAATGGTCGAACAACCTCATGTTACTATACCAGTAGTCCTACAACCTCTAATAAATCAATTCGATGATTTATTACCAGAAGGCTTCCCTAACAGTCTTCCACCCAGCAGGGGCGTTCAACACCACATTGAGTTGGTGCCAGGGGTGAGCATGTCACACCAGGCCCATTACAGGATGAATCCTTGGGAGGGCCAAATTCTGCAACAAGTAGAGGAGTTACTAATACGGAAAAGTATGAGCCCATCTGCAGTTCCGACTTTGCTACTGCCCAAGAAGGATGTCAGTGGACGAATGAATATTAACAGCCGTGCAATCAACTGGATCACCATAAAATATCGGTTTTCATTCCATGGTTAGAGGATATGTTGGACATATTGGTAGACAAGTTTTCACCAAAGTGGACCTTAAGAGCGTTTACCATGATATTCGAATTTACCCTAGGGATAAATGGAAAACAACGTTCAAAATAAAAGAAGGGTTGTATGAGTAGCTAGTTATGCCGTTTGGAATATCCAACGCACTTAGCACTTTCATGCGAGTAATGAATTAGGTACTAAAACCGTTTATTGGTTGATTTGTAGTTGTTTATTTCTACGATATTCTGGTTTATAGTAAGGCAGAAGCAGAACACCTTTTACACTTGAGGGAGGTACTACCAGCTTTATACGAAAATAAGTTGTATATTAATCGAAAAAGTGCCGTTTTGTTACCTCGAGCCTGTTGTTCTTGGGCTTTGTGATTAGTGGTGATGGTATTCGAGTAGACGAAGAGAAGGTGAAAGCCATTCGGGAGTGGCTCACGCCGAAGAATGTGAGTGAAGTGCGCAGTTTTCATGGCCTAGCTACGTTCTACCACAGGTTCATCAAAAACTTCAGTAGCATTATGGCCCCATCATCGGGTGCATGAAAAGAGGGAAGTTTCAATGGAGAGAGGAAGTTGAAATAAGTTTTTTACCTTGGTTAAAGAGAAGTTATCAACACCAGTATTGGTTCTTCTAAATTTTGAGAAGCTATTCCAGGTGGAGTATGATGCTTCAATTGTAGGAATAGGAGCAGATTTGTCATTGGAAGGGAAGCCAGTGGCATTTTACAGTGAGAAACTGAGTGAGGCACGCAGAAAGTGGACTATTTATGTGCTGGAATTCTATGGTTTGGTGCAAGCTTTGCATACGTGGGAGCATATCTTATCCAACGAGAGTTCGTGTTGTTTACTGATAATCAAGCGCTAAAATCCATTAACAATATGATGGAAATGGGTCTCTTTTTAGGGTTTTATTTGTCATTTTATTTTCTTTTTGTTATTATATTTTGTTATGTCCTTGTATTTTTTTTTTTTTTGCTTTAATATTTAGAGGTGAGAAGTAGCAAAGGCTATTAAGGGTATTTTTGTAATAAGAGTCATAGCGTAGAGCCTAAGCTACTTCTCCCCCTTTAAATACCCCTTGTAGTTTTGATTTGAAGATACGCCTCCCTTTGAATATAAGGAATCTCTTGATTATCTCTGTAGAAATTGTGTTTGGTTTATTTCTTTTGGCCACTGACGTGTAGTTTACGTCAAATTGGCATCAGAGCGGGTGTCGCTCCAACACTGTTGTTTGGTTTATCTCTGTGTTTTTATCAAAATCGTACGCTACTTTTGGATTTTATTCTAGAGTTTTCGATGACGCAACGAGGAGCAAACTCTGTTTTGTGGTGGTTGATCGATTTTTCAAGATGGCTCATTTTCTTGTGTGCAAAAAGACAAATGATGCGGTCCAGATGGCCAATCTATTCTTTAAGGATGTGGTTTGTTTACATGGCATCCCACAGTTTATCACCTTCGATCGTGACACCAAGTTTTTGTCCCACTTTTGGCGAACTTAATGGAAGAGATTCAACACATCTTTTAACTCCAGTAGCAGCCCCCTTAAACCAATGGCCAAACGGAGGTGGTAAATAGGACCCTTGGAAATCTGATTCGATGTATTTCCGGAGAGAAACCAAAGCAGTGGGATCTTGCTCTCGCCCAGGCAGAGTTTGCTTACAATTGCATGGTTAACCAGTCCACGAAAAAATCTCCGTTTGCTATTTTGTATTGTTGTCCTCCAAATGTGGCTTTGGATTTGGTATCATTATCAAAATTACCAGGGAAGAATGTTGCTGCTGAGAACACAGTTGAGCACGTTAAGGGCTTTCAAGAAGGTGTCAAGAATCACATAGAGGAGACTTATGCCAAGTACAAGGCTGCTGCTGACAAGAAGCAGAGGAAGAAAATCTTTGAAGAAGGGACCTTGTTATTGTATATTTAAGGAAAGATAGGTTTCAAGTGGGGATATACAACAAACTGAAGGCTAAGAAATATGGGCTATATCAAATTCTAAAGAAAGTCAATGACAATGCCTACGTTATTGATTTACCTGTTGACTGACAGCCTTAAATCCTTAGTTACGCTCAAGCCCCTAGACCGGGAGGAATGAAGTGGGAATAGAATGCCTTGTCGGCTTGGCTGCAGAAGCCGTCATATAGATAAAAATCATGATAGAAACATCCGATCGATGCCGAGCCATTGAGACAGGAATAAACTTCCCAGACCATCACCGGGAGATGAACTACCTCTTCTAAGACATGCTTTAGGTAATCGTTGATAATCACACAAGACGTCAGGATGACAAGTAAGGAATCGGTAGTAGCCTTGAGATCAAAAGAGAATCATTTTTCTTTCATGTGAACGACCCTATCTTGTATCGAAAGGTTTTCAAACCATATCAATTGTTAGTTGTTTTAACGTGACATGTTCCATGATCAAGATGTCACTCGCTCTTTATGCGGATGGAAATGCGGCAAGCAAGATAGTTGTCAGTTTATGTAGATATAAATTCAATTTCATATATGTAATTGACATAGGACCCAATTCTATTGCTTTGATACATTTATTTGATCCGATCAATATGAAATAATCGTCTTACTTTTGAAGATATTTTTTTAATAGTTCAAAACGCGTTACAGAACGATTTATATCCAGTATTCATCCAGCCAGAAGTAAGGAAGACCCTATGAAGCATCGACACTTTCCCGGAAGCCACGAGTCAGCTTTGATACGAGTCCGACACGCGACACGCTCCGACATGTTGCCTACACGCTGGGACACGTTGTCGACACGCTGGGGCACGTTGCCGACACGCTGGGACACATAAAAAGGGCATTATTATTTTTTTTTTTTTAAATTTTAAATTTTAAATTTTTAATTCTTGTGTGATTATGATTCTGCCTTATTTATGATTTTTAATGTTAAAGTGTGTTTGAATTTTGTTTTATATGGTACATTTTCTTAATTTCATGTTAAGAATGCTCTAATAAAGTATTTTATGGAAAAACATCTGTTTTTATTTCATTAATATATATATATTTAAATATATATTATATATTTTAACATATATTATATATTATACGTATCCTAGCCTGTCGTATCCTAGTTTTTGGAAAAATTACGTGTCGCGTGTCGCGTGTCATGTCGAAACACGTATTACATGTCGAGTCTGTGCTTCATAGGGAAGACCCTTCACCATAAAGCAAGAACAAGAGACTTAACCATAAAGCAAGGATGAGTGAAGTGAAAAACCACTGTTGTGGATAAGGGTGAGTTTTCCACCTCTGGGCTTTGGATAAATATACTTTCCACTATTCCCTCATATAAAATTATGAACTCTAGAGATATAATAATATGGAGAAGACAATTATTTCAAGCACTGATAGAACCGGAAGCGCCCCTTCTTTCAAAGAGGAGGACGGGTTATTCACATTTCATTTGATGGTCAGAGGCGAATTGAAAGAGCCCTGCCTTAGTTTTCCATTCCCTTGAGTTGCTAGCAAGCATCCCTCTTTGCTTTCTTTGAAGCGTGAATTGGTCACATAGATGACTTCGTTAAGGAAAGTTGCTTGAAAAATGCTCATCTTTGCACTAAGTTACTGACGGATGTATGCATGCGGTCCGAGAACACTTTGGGGTGAATACCCATCCAAACAAGTAGGGTTAATAGTTCAGCATTTAGGCCGTAAACTACTTCTAAAATAGAATAACAATAACCAAAGTATCTCAAGTGAGATTTCTTACAACCAAATCCAAAACAAAACCTTTAGACGACACCAAAACAATTCTCATTGCCTTTCTTTTTTCCCCCGGGAATTAGACTCGGGACTACAAATCTTTGTCCCTTCACTGACTCTGCTTGCTTCGTCGTTGTGAAATAATCTCGTGTTACACGCTTCTGGACAGAAATTCTTTATTAATACCGATTTTGGCTTAAAGCTGTGCTGAGAGCGTTGACCCTTGTCACGGTGAATTTGGTTGCTTCCGTGATAAGGGAAAGGGGGCGGTGAGTTGGTCTAGGTGGGCATAGTTTGACGCATCCGTGTGTACTTCTCTTAGTGTAATCTAGCAACTGCAATATGGGGTCATCAATCATTGGCTGATTTAGGTCCTCAAAAGCTCTTTGACACTCTTTCAAAAAGTGCAGTGCCATGATCGGTCCGTTCATGTCCATTTCTTCAACCTTTAATGTGGCGGAAATACATGAATATTATTCCCCAGATTCGGGTAACTCAGGTAACTCAGGGATGAGTTCTTTTCAGAAAGGGGATACCGATGTAGAACAACTAGCACAAGAGTATATAGTTACATAGGATTGTTGTAAGTCGGGTAGGCTGAAAAGGTAAATTCAGCGTATATGTGAACAGTAACTGTATACATGAATAATCTCGTATGTATTGTTCATACGTACAGTTCCAACAACCCCTAAGATCCTCCCTTGGATCCCCTTTGGATTTCACGTCCCTTGTATTCCTTTGGTTCCTTCTTTTCCTAAAGCTGTCCAAAGCGTGCTTCCCTTTTACTTAGGATTCCCTTTTATGTCGTTATAATTATAAATTGTTATCATTTATACCCCCTAGGATGCCCAAAGTGTGTTTCCCCTTTAATAAATGGGTTAGAATTTAAATAATTGTATCTTTTGTAGCTCACTATATAATAGCAAGCTTGTAAGTATTTCAAGGCATCTCATCTTCAATTATAAACTTAAGAGTGTTCCTCTTTTTTAAGTGTGTGCCTTGGATTCAAGGGTAGTTATTTTATTTTCATGTTTTCCGCTACATTAGTATGTAAGGCTGATAGAACCATTAATCATGTCTGAAATGAACATAGGGGATATTGCAAACACAATTGATTGAACTAAATTAACTATCGTATTTGCAGATAGTGGAAGCAAGAGCTATGTGGATGCAGGAGCTACAAAAGCGTACAAAGCCAGAACCTGATTGGTTTCCAAGAAGTACGTTTTATTCAAAAGAGAGCCCTAACTCTCCGCATGAAGATTTTGATCCCACTTCCTTGGATTCACCTTCTGGTAACACATCACTCAGGACATCATCACCTTTTGCACCCACAACTTACTATGCAACAACAGATTTTCCAACTGAAAAGCACCCTATTGCTAGCAATGAGATTTCAATAATTGACAAATCCGTTATCAAAGAAGAACCGGTCATTAAAACCAATGATAAGGAGTTTGCGGCAGGACCATCTTATAAAATACCTGTTCAGGATTATGACGATGATGATGGAGACGATTGGCTTGACGAAAATTCAGAATTGGACGGGTATAGTGGAACGGGTATTATTGTGGGAACTGATGAAGATGTTTCATTTAGTGATCTTGAGGATAATGGCGATTGTACAATGCCTACAAAATCGAAGATAGTATCGAAAGATTTGGAATCCTCATAAGCTTCAGCTAGCTCATCCTATGCTGCTGATTTGTATATAGATGGAAACGGCCATTCAATGAGAGCATTGAGAACTGAGGGATGACTTTGGCTTGAGCTCAGCAGAAGCAGCTGCTGATGTGACCAAGGATGGGTCCACACAGTAATTTAATGAGAACAATGGGCCTAAGGGATCAAGCACTTGCTGAACATTGATGCATTACGGAGTTTTATCAGGGGGCTTTTCTTACATGGATCAATTGCGAGGATTGTAACTGCAGTATCGATGGCTGTCAGTGGTTTGTCGCAACTTAGCTCGAATGTTTTCCTACAAGTTTGGAGTGTATTGTTTTTATTTTATTATTTTATTCTTGCGTTTATTCATTTGTTTTACTACTGAAATTCATAAATATTTTCTCTTGTTTAGAGAACAGAAGCTGACTTCAAAGGAGTTGGCTTTTTTTTTCCTTTCTTCTTTTAAAATTAAAATGATGAAGTGAGTTGAGATATTTGCGGAAAGGCCGACTGTTCTGTCGTATTCTTGAACTTAAAATTAGACATCATCAATGCTTACTTATTATCCTTTTTTGACTCCTATTAAAGAGTCACACCTAGGCCTGTCAACGGGTCGGGTTTAGGGAGATTCAGATCCGTGTAATTGGGTCTTCATCGGGCTACAATATTGGATCCAGATCTGAATCCATTCAGGTCTCGGGTTCGGATCCGGGTTTGGCCAAATATATACATTTATTTTATATTTATCCTCCTTTATTTTTTGATCTTAAATTAAAATATTTTGTAATGTATTGTAGACTATTATTAGTATAAATAAAATATATATTACTTATATTTATTATATACATAAATACATATTTTTATGTATAATACTTACATGTTACACACACACACACACACACACACACACACACATATATATATATATATATATATATATTGTACAATTAGGGTTGGGGCTTCAGGTGCTGGTCTTGTATAAGATCCAGACCCTACCCATTTAATAAACGGGTCTTCGGGTCTCGGGTCCAAAAAAATATCCCAGACCCTATTATACGGATCAGGTCCGGGTCCGGACCCAACCCATTGATAGGCCTAGTCACACCCTTCTTTTAAGAAGCTCCCAATTAAGAGTTGCATTTTTCTTTTCAAAAATATTTTTTGGATTTGTTTGACTTGAATACCTTATCAATTTTTTGATATTAGACTTTAATATGTTTTAATTTAAAAATTAGACTTTGTTCACAATCCATTACCGAGGTGTTAAAATTAATTGTTGTTGGAATGTAACTTTTACTCGTCGTACATCCTCAGGTGCCTATGGATATCCTTCTTCCATTGGCTGATCACAACGTCAGAATTTCCCGAAAACTTTGGAGGGTGTGTGCCTTCTGAAAGGCATCTCTAACTCGTTCCCAAACAGAAGGGAACACGTGTCGGGGCAGGTGCTACTGTCTGCGCCTGGGGTGGGACCTGCTGTACCACTGCTAATGCTGCATTAATTGCCTGTGCAACTATGGTGGCTACCTCGGCAGCATTCATCGTACCCTGGGCCGGAGCTGGCTGAGGCTCGGGCTGGGCATTCCTAGTGGCTTGAGGTGCACGTCTGGGAGGCATATTATAATACCCCGTATTTTTACGACTTTTAAATTTGGGGATTTATTAAAGTTAATTGGGAATTAATTTAATATTAATTCGGAATTTTACTTTAAATATTTACTAGCGTGACGAGAGTTAGCAATTATTGGGAATTTGTTGAATATTACTTAGATGAGTAAAGTAATATATAAGATTGATTTTTATTAAAATTGTCACGAGTGAATAAAATGACAATTATGAAAATTTAAGTTTGGACGCGCTGTGTCGTGTCGGACTAAATTATTATTATTAAAAGTGAATAAATTATAAGTTGTCCGTATGGTCGTTTCGAGTGCGCCAACGTGTTCGGAAGGGTCGAGATAGTCAGAAAAGTGTACCCGGGGGTTTAGTTTGGGTCTCGGGGCATTTTTAGCCTAATTTGCATTGTATTTTTAGGTAATTAAACCCACGAATTTCCCTAAGATATATCAACCATTAGAGTTAGGTTTCTAGGGTTAACTCACAGAAACATAAGAACGGCCATTAGAGAAGAAGGTAAAAAACTTTCCAAGCAATCCAGGGTCAAGAACCCATTCGATTGCACCACTACCACCGCCAAAACATAGATCATAAGACGAGGAACGCAGCCATATCCTCTTCATCATCAAATCAGACATTAAAATCTCAGGCAAGTATCTATCTTGCTTTGTTTTTAGTTAATGTTTCACCCATGTTAGATTAGGATTGTTAAAA
Organism: Sambucus nigra; assembly: GCA_949130495.1. Taxonomy (NCBI): domain Eukaryota; kingdom Viridiplantae; phylum Streptophyta; class Magnoliopsida; order Dipsacales; family Adoxaceae; genus Sambucus; species Sambucus nigra. The sequence continues at coordinate 643,001,834 of OX422207.1, read as the reverse complement.
ACATGTTTCATGTAAAAATTGGATAACTTAGAGTATTTAAATCACATGTTTTAGAGGAAATATATATATTCTGGACATCTCAATCATAGTAGAGGATTACTCACGAAATTGTATGGATTTAGAAGCAAGAAATCTGGAAAAGAATTAGAAGAATAGAAGTTTCCTGAAAAATTAGGGTTCTTGATAAATATGTTAATTTACCCCATTAATTTAATCTCTTTTATGAATTTGTACATGTTTCACGTAGGAAATCATGTATATATGACTGGTAGTAATTTTGTTTGGGAGTTTGGGAATCGTTAATGGAGTTTTGGGTGAGGTTGAAGAAGGAAACCCGTAGATAACAATGGCAGAATTCAGAATAATTGCTTGGTCGATCGATCGACCAAGAGCATCGATCGATTGACCCCTTTTCTCGATCGATCTACCCCTCCTGAAAGACTGTATGTTTTTTTTCCTTTTTGTTTAATCCAGATAAAATACGTAGGAACCCTTGAATATCCTTTAAATAGTATAATGGGACATGAAGAGGACCAGTAGGGTCTAAGTAGACTCCGTTGAATGAAATTTGATGCGGGATGAAATTATGGGTTAACGGGGGGTTTCGTCACACATTAGAAATTGTGCATACGTTCACTAAAGAATTGAGACTCGTGAAAGACTTAGACCAGGAGGTTAGAGAGGGTGTGCCTACTGAAATTATATTTAGTAAGAGAGAATACTTCGAGAGATGAGAAGCAAGTATGAAATAAATTATAAGTGAGAATAAAAGAGATGAAGCCGTTATGCGAGATAATTAAGTAAAATTTGTGCTAAGAACGGATAATAATAATTATGGATCGTGAGCGAACCTAATTTGGTAAATGGAATATCTATATATATGACCGTGTGGCTGTGTGCATATATTAGTTATTATATTTGTGAATAATCATACCCGCGTTACTTGCTATCACGGGGGTTGCCGTGCCGGGACAGTCTTATCTCGATGGGATCCTTATGGGGGATATTGACTTGTATCCTAGAACATAAGATTCCTTGGTACAGGCTATCTGAGAATGATAGTCAGACGGTCCTAAGAGACGCGAGGGGTATGTGCTGACCTCTTAGTGACTTGGAACTATGTTTCGCCTCCATTTTGTGTGTATTGTGTTAATACAATTCGAGAGTGATTCCGAACTAGTATTTCCCTTAGTACGGGTGATACGGGGACTTGATAGCAGAGTATGCCAGCACCATAGATTTTATGTGGGGTGCCGATAGTATATATATTATATGAGTAACTACAATATATATACTTATATATATGGAAACTTTCTATTGTGCGTATAAGTAGTTAAGTAATGAATAAATACTCCAACTTTATAACAAGTGTTCGTGAATTTTGTAACGGTATTGAGTGGTTCTAAGTAACGTAAGAAAATGGAAGAGATTAATGTTCTAAAACTAAATATCATAGCCTTAGTACTTCTCGGGATAAAACTTTATGGAAAATAAGTTAGATAGACTTATGAGATCAGTAGTACGGTAGCAGTGCGCACTAGATGAGAAGTGAGAATTCTCAAGAGAGTGTCGCATACTAACATGGTTGTTACATTAGCCAGTAAACATTTTAAATACTTGCTAAACTATTTTATAACTGTTTTACACTCGGGCTCTGACCCATTTTCTGTCATTTCTCTCTCTTGTATATATATGTATGTATTACAGGTGCCCAGCCACAGGGGCGTCATGCATATGTTCTTTGGATTGGACGTGCTGCAGCTTATTGGTTATAAGTAACGTAAGAAAATGGAAGAGATTAATGTTCTAAAACTAAATATCATAGCCTTAGTAGTTCTCGGGATAAAACTTTATGGAAAATAAGTTAGATAGACTTATGAGATCAGTAGTTTGGTAGCAGTGTACATTAGATGAGAGGTGAGAATTCTCAAGAGAGTCTCGCATACTAACATGGTTGTTACATTAGCCAGTAAACATTTTAAATACTTGCTAAACTATTTTAAAACTGTTTTACACTCGGGCGCTGACCCGTTTTCTGTCATTTCTCTCTCTTGTATACATATGTATGTATTACAGGTGCCCAGCCACAGGGGCGTCATGCATAGGTTCTTTGGATTGGACGTGCTGCAGCTTATGTGGAAGTTGTAGGCTCTTGATTTAGACGACCTCTTCATTGATTCAGTTCCTATTTTAGTTCTTCATAGTTAGGGCGTGTGTCGCCCGATTTCCTATTCCGTTTGGATTTGTTAGATATTTATGTATTTATATTTCCAGTATTCAGTACTCTTTGAGAGTTAACTATTGTCAGGATGATTTCATTTATGGTTCTTAAACTTGGTTTGGTTTTTCTAGATGGTTTAATTCTTGTGTGTTAATTGCCATCCTTAGCATTTATGTGATTCTTAAACTATTGTTTATTAAAAAGGTTTTCATATCGAAATTCAATAAAGTAAAATATGAGACTTTAAATTGTTTTGACACTTAACTTAATTATTTAGGGTGTTTAAATTGGATATAATTGTTTTGCGACAGTAGTGCTAAGAATGAACCAACCGTTCACCTTGATTTTAATTTAATAAAGGACTGATCACTCGGTATTTAATTAGGAGGGGTGTCACACATATGAAACGAGAAAGAAATTCTATAAGTCCTCAGTTCAAAAATCTCAAAATAGCTGAAGACGTAAACACAAAATCATGAATGCAACAATCCTAATAGTAGGGCTCTACATCAAAGAACGCTACGTTGAAAGAATAATAAGCTGAACAGATCCTAAAGACTCTAGAACCTGATGCTCTGATACCACTTGGGACACCTCACCCAATTAAATACCAGGTGATCAGTCCTTTATTAAATTAAATCAAAGTATCCAGTTAGCATCACTGTCGAAAAAAACATTTACCTTATTAATCACCTAATAATTAATTAAGCTAGTGACAAAAACCTTTACATCCTTTTTATACCAACATGCAACAATTTAGCTTAAATAAAAAATTACATTCAATCCATACGAAGAATAACGAATAACTGAATAATAAAACGAGACTGGATAAAACACACCAGCCTAAAATCCAAAACAATATTATCTGAATAAAACTAAATCCAATAACTGTAATGAAAAATTACAATATCTGAGATAGCTAAATTAAGAATGTGCGACATGCCCTGATCGATAATTGCATTAAAAATCAGAATGGATAAATAGTGGAGGCGTCTAATAACGAGGACCTGCAACTTCCACAATAGCTATAACACGTCAATCTTCAGAGAACTCTTAAGCTGGACGTCCCTATGGCTGGACACCTACAATAATATACATAGGAAAATAGATTTGTAAGAAACGGGTGAGAGCCTGAGTGTAAAAATGATTTGAAAACATTTAGCAAGTATTTAAAATGCTAAAAGGCAAATACCATATACATGTTAGCTTTTCGGCTCTCACTTGAAATTCTCATCTCTTAACTATTGTGCACGCCTAACGTATCTCTCTAAATCATTCCTGTTAACATTGACACACCTAACATGTTTGTAGTCATAAGCCTTTTAAACCATCTCGCAATGTATACACCTGTATAACCCGTATATCACGTTATTATATGATTCTATAACTCTCCAACTCAAGTGGTAATTTCTCATTTAATAGTTAAGTGTTCACAACTTACATTAATTCAGATTCCTTCATCTTTAATATCTACTAGGTACGCACAGTAGAATATAACACAAGGGTATATATATATATATATATATATATATATATATATATATTCAACACACTATCATATATATACTAATACTACACCCCTAGACTCAGGTCTTGGTGCATGCATACTCTGCTATCAACTCCCAGTACATCTCGTACTAAAGAAGGACAATTGGCTCGGTATCTCTCTCGAACCATAAATACAAATCACATAAACTTTGGAGGCGAACACAGTCCCTAGCCAAATGGGTCACGCACATACATATGTTCCCATTCAACCGTTGAAACCATCATACACTTAGATAGCATGTGTCCAAGGTCCTATGTTCTGGTTACAAGTCTAAAATCCCCCCAATGGGTTTATTAGGATAAGACCGTCCACGACACGAAAACCTTCCGCGATAGCAAGCAGCGTAGATATGTCATATAAATAATAAATCATACTATAGGCATTCACACAACCTATTAAAATCAGTATGTATACACACAACCCGCATATGAATTCATACATGGTATACTTTTCTATAATACTCACGACATTCTTTAACTTACGATTACTCTCTCTATCGTAACACAATAATTTAACGTTCCCTCTCTAATACCACTTGTTGGAATGTAGGTTCCTGGAAAATTTAACTTTTACATTCAAGAATGAGTTGGTTCACACAATATACCAAATTTTAAGTTTCTTTCAAATTTAAAATAAAGTTAAACAAAATACTAAAAAAATAATTTTAAATAAAATTAATTCAAGTTCTATATTAGGCCAAACAAACCAAACATGAATTTTGCTAAAATATTAAAAAATCGACTTGAATTAAATTACACTAAACTTGCCAAATATGAAATTTGCACCAAATTAAACACAAATTGTGATTTAACCAAATTTTATCTTTTAAATCTAAGCATGCATCTAGGTGATTTTTCAAGATAAAATTAAACACAATCACAACGCCGTGATGTACGAGGAAAGCCCACAGTGGTAAAAACTTCGACGGTCCAGCCATAAGTCCACTAAGTATAGTTTTACAAGGACACGGCAGAAAGACTTACTTCAACAACCTGGCTCCCTTTCAAGTCTTGACGCTTATTCGTTCCTCCACCTCCACCTAGTCGATAACTCAAGAATCCACCTTCATCTCGGAGTCCACCGATGGGGCAAAATCAACCGTCAACACACAAAGTCCACCTCCGTATGTACACCACAAAACAATAAAATGAAATCCTTTGTAGGAAATTATCTCTTTTGGGGTAGAGAATGAAACCCAGTGCCAAGATGATGATCTAAAAACATATGGTATAAAGAAACTTGGATCATGTAAACAATTGGGTGTAAACACTTAGTTTTGTTCTTGAGATTAAATCATTTTGATTAACAAACACCAATGGGACTTTTTGAAAAAGTTTTTGCTCTCAAGAGCACTTAGAAAATTTGAAAAAGTCTTCTGAAAAACTTGTGTTCCCACACTATTAAGGTTTGGTAAAAAGAAAGTGGGGAAGTGGGAAGTTACAAAAAACTGACGAAAAAATTGCCTGAAAATGCAGGTCGTTCGAACGACGTTTAGATGTCATTCTAACGACTTTACTAACGAGAAAACATAGAAAAATATAGGATTATCGTTCAAATAACTTCGTTCGAACTAAGTCGTTCTAACGACCTTTCTAACGAGAAAACAGAGAAAAAGAAATGAATCTCATTTGATATTTCATTCGAACGACCTGGGAAACTCCTTTGAACGAGATCCCAACTTCGTTCGAACGACATCTCAGAAAACAAAATTTGCTTTTTAAAAACCCAAAAACTTTTATGTTGTGGTTTAAAAATATTTTTCTGAGAAAAATATAAAGTCGTTTTAAAATGTTTTATAAAAGGACACCTATAAAAATATCCATGTCTCTATGTATATTAAATGCATTCATACCTTTAGAGATTTTGGACAAATTGAAAAGTTGACGACGACAAATATGGCACGACAAATTGACAATGATGATATCTTCAATTTAGGTTTGACCGCTACGTCTTCAACCCAAACGTCATAGGCTTGAAAGGACACAACAAACCTCTATCCTATGGCTCAATTAGTTTTGTCCCGAATTAAGCCAACACTTACGAATTGACTCAATTGGAAATTTGTCCTTACAATTAACATGTGCCATTTTAAGTACAATATAATTCCAAACCCTCCAAACTTTTAAAAAAATGAAAAAGATAATTGATATACCCATATATACACACGGCCAGGCCGAGGACACCCTGTACCTGGATGGGGTCAGGGTGACCTCATCATCAGGCTCCAGACGACCCCTCAGGGGCCGACCCTTCATCAGGCCCGGCCGACCCTTCATCAGGCCCGGACGACCCTCCAAGGGGCCGACCCTTCATTAGGCTCCAGCCGACCCTTCGAGGGGCCGACCCTTCATCAGGCTCCAGACGACCCTCCGAGGGGCCGATAGTACGAGGCCTAAATTGGGCCAGACTCACTATCATAAGGAACTTTGACCTCGGCCTCGTGTTACAGGCCGAGGGTGACGTCATCACAGCGCGTGGTTTGGGAGACGCGTGAAACAGTGCGCGTGAGGCTCACAGGACACGTGGAAGACCGTTGCAACCGAATCACCCCCTCACGTGAGGGAATATTATGTCATCATTTGGCATCTACAGGTGTCAGCAGGAGATTGGCTAAATCATCATTCACATGCACCATGCATACTTGGGGGGTATACTACGCCCCCCAAGACCTATATATACTTGTCACCTACAACCCTACAGGGGGATCGATAATGATAACCCTAGCAAAAACTCTGCTTATACACACAGTAGAGAGAGAAAGTGAGCTTATGTGCATTGTATCCAAGGCCATTAGTGCCCATACTTAGTGGATCACACACTCACAGTGGATGTAGGCCTAATTGGCTGAACCACTATACAACATTGTCTTATTCCTCTTATACTCACCCCCTTCTACACACTTACACACTTATACATATACATCTCTATGGCTGCCATGGTTACTACTGTTTGAGCTCATCATCACTTACCTGGTGGTGCTGAATCTCAGCATCATCAGTTTGGCGCCGTCTGTGGGAACGAGAAGACATCTCTTCCTTGAATACAGCTTTACCTCACTGGGCACTCTGGTGGTGAGCCAGTTCTCCCCGTGTGGAGATGTTTCACCATTGAAAGAGACCCATTAAGGCTCTCAAGCTCACCAAACCTTCATCAGTTCACCTCTTCATAGCTCAAACACATGGCACCGGAGATGCCACCACCACCACTTCCCCCACCGGATGATGGGGGAGGACCCAGTTCCAGTCAGCCACCACCTCAGTCTGAGATGGCTGATGTGGCGGTAGCCTTGAAGTCTCTGGAAGCAAGCCAGCGGATCATGCAGGAGCAGTTCACGGCTCTGAGCCAGAACATACTGAGACCACCGGGGGTCTCACCTGAAATGATTACTCCGGCAGCAGCTCCAGGACAGCATGAGGCCAGGGGACCACCCCAGGCACCACGTAAAGACCTGCCACCCCCTTAGCGGCGTAGGTATGTTGCTGACCCCCGACGTCTATGCCTGGGGAGGCAAGGAAACCCTTGCCCTGAGGACAGGTACGACGATCTGGAGGGAGAGGAGGCCCCCATAGAATGCTGGGAACCATATGCGGTCTCCAATAATACCGTACGACCTCTCCAGGAGAAAGAGGGAAGTGTGGAAGGCAAAATCCTGACGATCGCCCGAGAGGCTCTGCTTTCGATCGCCTGAGCAGGGGATCGGCCTTTGAGAGGCTGGGCCCAGTGAATGACCTGAGGAAAAAATTGTCTAGATCAAGGAGTGCTGCGAGGTCCAGAAGGGAGGCGGCTGATGGCCGACCCCATGGGGGCCGACCCCAAGGACGGGACGATGGTCAGGGGGAGGTAAACAGCCGACACAGGCCAGCCGCGGCAGAACCCTCAGTCCATCTCAAAGAAGCGGCATGGGATAACATTGGCCAAGCCGACCCTACGAGGCCTTGGAATGACTCGATCCAGCGACTGGAGGATAAGATCGGCGATATACTGAAAAGCCACGACCCTCTTCAGAGGGGATACACCATAGGCTTACCCTTTGTGGCGAAGATAGTCAACTTCCCTACGCCATCAAAGTTTAAGCCACCTGTGGTCACCCCAAGATATGACGGGAGCACCAACCCTGTCCACCATGTTGAGGTGTATCAATCAGCAGCAGACATATACTCTATCTCAGATGAGATGAGGTGTCGTGCCTTCTCTGGTACCCTGACTGGGGCTGCACATGTCTGGTACACGTCTCTTCCAAAAAATTCCATTGAAAACTTTAAGCAGTTGGCAGATCGGTTCATCCATAACTTTTTCTTTGGGATGAGGCCACAGAAGAAGACCACCCACCTGCTCTATGTTAAGCAGGGGAAGAACGAGAGTCTGAGGGACTACATAGCCAGATTCAATAAAGAGAAGCTAGAGGTGGAAGACTATGAGGAGAGCATAGCTATGACAGCCCTGATTGGAGGACTCCAAAAGGGGAAGCTGTTATGGAAGCTTGCTGAAGACCCCCTAGGACGATGGCTGAATTACTATCAACAGCAGGAAAGGTGATGAACGCCGAAGAGGCGATGGCGACAAAATACGAAGACGAAAAAGGAGGCGCTAGTGGGGGTAAATACCCTAAGAAGAACAAAGAGGGGAAGAAGAGGTCTACGGACGACAAGTTCACTGGTTACACCCCACTAACGGTCAGCTGTGAACATATTCTCGATGAAATAAAGAGTGACCGATCCCTGAAGTGGCCTGAGAAGTTGAGGGCAGCCCCCAACAAGAGGAACAAGAACCTGTGGTGCGAATTTCACCAAGACCACGGCCACATAACAGACAAATGCTTTGCTCTGAAAGATGAGATTGAGAAGATGCTGAAAGAAGGGAAGCTCAGAAATTACGTCGACAAAGGTGCCTTCAAGAGGGGCCGAGGGGACGACCCCCGAAATAAGCGAGGCGATGCATGTAATAAAGGTCCTCAAAAAAGAGGGGACGACCCTTCTGATGATGAGGATGACCCTGACCTCCCGCCGAGAGACGACCAAGGCCCTGTCAAGAGGCTTAATATAATCTCGCTCGGAGTGGGAATGATCTTCGGGGGTCTAGAAGGAGGAGGGTCTGAGGTCGCTGACAGGAAGGCCCATGTGGCTGAGGCCAAGGCAGTGACGAAGACGGTACACTCAACCTCTCTGGAGGTCAAGTCAGAAAAGAGGAAGAAGGTCGATATGGACACTCTGATAGTGGGGGTTCTCGAGAATGGACTTTAAAGGCCTCCTAGCCCCACACGACGACCCACTCGTCATCACAACTAGGGTGCACGGGTGTGAGGTGCCGAGGATATTGGTCGACGAGGGAAGTTCTGCAGATGTAATGTTTTGGCCGTGCTTCAAAGCCTTAGGTCTCAGCCGTGCTAGACTCGTCCCATACCATCATCCATTGATTGGGTTCAGTGGGGAAAAGGTTCATCCCCTTGGAGTGTATGAGGCCGATGTCAGGATGGGGGACAAGTGGCCGAGATCGCTTACCAAGAAGGTCAGTTTCTTTGTGATGGATGAACATGTGTTTTCGGCCTACAACATCATACTGGGGCGTGTGGCCCTCAAGGGGTTTGAAGCTGTGCCGTCTACGGTCCATCAGATGATTAAATTTCCTACCCCTTACGGGGTGGGGGAAGTTCAGGGAGACCAGACGACAGCGCGAGAATGTTACTACAACTCCGCTGAAGAAAGAGAGGCACACAAGAGGGCTACAACCACTTACAATATTGATACCCTAGACCCCAAGGATGAGACGAAGCTAAAGAAAGGAGAGGCCGCGGAAGAGATAGAATCCATCATCCTCGATGAGGATGACCCAGAAAAAACCGTCCAAGTCGGCAAGTCTCTGAAGCCCAATATCAAGGAAGACCTCATTAAACTGTTGAGGAGAAGACAAAGCGTCTTTGCGTGGAGTCATGTAGATATGCCAGGGATCGACCCTGAAATTATGTGCCACAAGCTCAATGTGGTAGAGGGAGCAAAGCCGATAAAGCAGAAGAGGAGAATTTATTCTCGAGAAAAGTATGAGGTCATTAGTGATGAGGTCAAGAAGCTGGAAGATGCTGAGTTTATCAGAGAGGTCATCTACCCTGAATGGCTGTCCAATGCAGTCATTGTCCCAAAGGCCAACGGGAAGTGGAGAATGTGTGTGGACTTCACCGACCTCAACAAGCACTGTCCCAAAGACAGCTTCCCTCTCCCCCACATTGACCAGATGGTAGACGCTACCGCAGGCCATGAGCTCATGAGCTTTATGGATGCCTATTCAGGGTACAACCAGATCTTCATGTACCCTGAGGACTCGGAGAAGACAACCTTCATTACTGACAAGGGGACATACTGTTATAGGGTCATGCCCTTTGGCCTAAAAAATACGGGGGCAACGTACCAGCGCCTCATAAATAAAATGTTCGAAGACCAAATTGGGAAGTCTATGGAGGTCTATGTAGATGACATGGTGACTAAGAGTTTGAAGGCAGAGGATCATGTGGCAGACCTGGAGAGGACCTTTAATACGATGAACAAATACCAGATGAAGCTTAACCCGGCCAAGTGTGTCTTCGGGGTCGGAGCAGGGAAGTTCTTGGGGTTCATTGTCAACCAAAGAGGCATCGAGGCCAATCCTGAAAAGATAAAGGCCCTTGTTGAGATGAAGACCCCCAAGTTCATTAAAGACGTTCAGAGACTCACAGGAAGAGTTGCTGCCTTGAACAGGTTCGTGTCTAGGGCCACAGACAGGTGTCTACCATTCTTCAAAATTCTCAGAAAAGCCTTCGAATGGAGTGAAGAGTGTGATGAGGCCTTCAAGGAGTTAAAATCATACCTGGGGTCTCCCTTGCTGTTGTCACGGCCCGTGCAGGGTGAACGACTTTATGTGTACCTCGCCATCTCAGAGTCAGCCATCAGTGCAGCCATTGTGAGAGACGAAGACGGAGTACAGAGCCTGTGTATTTTAACAGCAAGGCACTCCAGGGGGCAGAGCAAAGATATCCAAGGATGGAGAAGTTGGCCTATGCCTTGATCCATGCATCGAGAAAGATGAAGCCATACTTCCAGTCCCATACAATGGTCATCCTCACTGACTCTCCCCTTAGGCAGGTTTTGCACAAGCCTGAAAAATCAGGGAGGTTAATGGCCTGGGCTATAGAGCTGGGGAAGTTTGACATAGTGTATCAGCCTAGGACGACCATTAAGGGGAAAGCATTGGCAGACTTCGTGGCCGAGTTTACTTGGGAAGATGATGAAGCCGAGGGTGAGAGCCTCGGGAAGATAGATACCCGATAAGGTGAGCTCACCGACACACCCGCAGATAAGGCTGAGACAAGCATCGCTAGAAGGAAAGTGGCTGAAAACGAAGAGGGAAGATATCTCTTTAGACAGGGGTCACTCACCGATGGAAGTTTCTCAGAAGAACATACCGTGTGGAGTCTCTTCGTCGACGGGTCCTCTTGCGAAAGCGGGAGTGGAGCTGGATTAATTGTATCAACACCCGACGGCACAGACATTGAGTACGCCCTGAGGTTCAACTTTAAGGCCTCCAACAACGAGGCCGAATATGAGGCCTTGAAAACAGGCCTCTCCTTGGCCAGATCTCTTAGTGTCGTCCATATTTTGGTTCATAGTGATTCGAGGCTAGTAGTGAATCAGATACTAGGAGCTTACGAGGCCAAGGACGAGAGGATGGCTAGGTACCTTGAGAAGGTAGGGTCGTTACTGAAGGGCTTCCGAGAAGTAAGGTTAAAGAGGATACCTAGGCTCGATAATGGTCGAGCTGACGCCCTTGCTAGGTTGGCCTCGGCAACTAGGACAAACATCAGGAGGACGGTCCCAGTGGAAATTTTGCTTCGGCCAACTATTGAAGACGCTAAGGGAACACTTAGCAATTGCCTAAATGTTTCTCAGGAAGCTTCGTGGCTGGACCCTCTGATCAGATACATTAAAGAGGGGGAGATGCCAGAAGCAAGGCAAGAAAGGAAGAAGTTGAGATACAGGGCTGCAAAGTTCACTGTCATTGGGGACACCTTGTACAAAAAGGAATTTTTACTCCCCTTACTTAGGTGTGTGCACCCATCTGAAGTCCCATCCATTTTGCAAGATGTGCACGAAGGATCGTGCTCAAGCCACATTGGGGGCAGATCCTTAGTGAAGAGGGTGATCACCCAAGGGTACTGGTGGCCGACCTTGGGGAAAGACGCTGTGGCATATGTAAAAAAGTGCGATAAATGCCAGAGATTTGCCACCATCCCTTACCAACCCCATCAGCCTCTTACCTCCATTACATCCCCATGGCCATTTGCAATGTGGGGGATCGACCTCGTAGGACCCTTACCAAGAGCAATCAATAACTATCGGTTCCTCATCGTAGCGATTGACTATTTCTCAAAATGGGTGGAGGCCGAACCGATGGTCACGATTACAGAGCAGAAGACCTTCCAGTTCATCTGGAAAAATGTTATATGCAGATATGGTCTCCCCAACACCCTCATCTCGGATAACGGGACTCAGTTCAAGAATACCTCTCTACAGAAGTACTGTGAAAGGGTGAGTATCAAACAATTCTTCTCTACCCCGGGACGACCTCAGGCCAATGGGCAAACAGAAGTTACAAACAGGACAATCCTAGATGGAATCAAGAAGAGGCTTGAGGAGGCAAAAGGAAGATGGGCTGAGGAGTTATATGCCGTGCTGTGGGCATACATGACGACAGTGAGGACCTCTACCGGAGAGACCCCATTCATGCTAGCTTATGGCTCAGAAGCCTTCATCCCCACCGAGATTGGGTTTCCTACTCATAGGGTCCAAATGTATGACCCTCAGAGAAATACAAAAGAGACACTACACCAAAAACTGGAATCTGGCACGGTTTAAAACCGTGCCAGAATCAGGTGTTCCAAAATGACCATTTTTTCCTGGCACGGCTCAAAAGTGTGCCAGATTTGACCAAACAGGAATACTTATGGCACACTTTTAAACCGTGCCAGAATTTGATATTTTTGGCACAGTTTTGAACTGTGCCAGATTGAGCAAAGTTTGAAAAACTTTTGACACAGTTCAAAACTGTGCCAAAATTTGATACACTTTTGGCACGATTTTGAACTGTGCCAAATTTTTTATAAGAAGAAAAAAAAAATTATTTGAAAATAAGAAAATTCATAAATTGCAAATCTTGCACGTTGTTGATAAATTAATGTACATACAAACTTCAAAATATTACAAGTCTTTAGTAGTTCACAGACCAAAAAAAATTGGGCAGAGTTTCCTCTATTTTCTGGACATTCTAAAACCTGCTAATATAAAATCTGCGTAACATAAAGCCCACACGGCCACAAAATATAAAAATAAACTTACAAAGCCCGCACGGCCATAAAACTTAACAAAAAAACAACAAAAGCCCGCATGACCATAACACAAAAAAATATAATCATGAATAAAACCCTTTTTGTAAACCATTGAGTTCTTTGTGTCTTCCATGTAAATAAATGCTAACGATGAAATGTTATCCTGTAAAAAAAAAGGACACAAAAAAGAGACGATATTAGTAACCAAGTAATTTATTAAAAAAAGCTTACTAACGCTAAAAAATTACATATATGAGTTGCAATTATTATATTCTAAAATTAAAAATCTTACGCAAGTTATAACTACCTGATCAGTTCCTATGAGTTACATTGGTCCCGTGCGAGGTGTTAGTGCTTACGGGGTCGTTTGGGGGCTGATTTGGGGGTTGGTTTGGGTTTTCACTCTCAAACGGCTTGTTTTCAAGCCTAATCTACGTATGTTGAAATTATCATCATATTCTCAAATAGGGAGACCCAGGACTACGCGATCAGTTCGTATGAATTACATTGGTCCCATGCGAGGTGTTCGTGCCTCTTACGGGGCCGTTTGGTGGCTAGTTTGGATTTTCACCCTCAAACGGCTTGTTTTTATGCCTAATCTACGTATTTTGAAATCATCATCATATTCTCAAACCGAGAGACCCGGGACTACGCGATCAATTCGCACATATTACATTGGTCCCGTGCGAGATGCTCGTGCCTCTTACGGGGCCGTTTGGGGGCTGGTTTGGGTTTTCACCCTTTGAGGACTTATTTTTAAGCTTAATCGATATATTTTGAAATTATCATCATATTCTCAAACCGAGAGGCCCGCGACTACGCGGTCAGTTCATATAAGTTACATTAGTCCCGTGCGAGGTGTTTGTGCCTCTTACGGGGCCGTTTGGGGGTTGATTTGGGTTTTCACCTTCCAACAACTTGTTTTTAAGCCTAATCTATGCATTTTGAAATTATCGTCATATTCTCAAACTGGGAGACCCGCGACTATGCGGTCAGTTCGTACAAGTTACATTGGTCCCGTGCGAGGTGTTCGTGCCTCTTACGGGGCCGTTTGGGGGTTGGTTTGGGTTTTCACCCTTTAAGGGCTTATTTTTAAGCTTAATCAATATATTTTAAAATTATCGTTATAGTCTGAAATCGGGAGACCAGCGACTACGCGATCAGTTTCGTAGAAGTTACATCGGTCCTGTGCGAGGTCTTCGTGACTCTTACGAGTCCGTTTGGGGGCTGGTTTGGATTTTCACCCTCCAACAGCTTGTTTTTAAGCCTAATCGATATTTTTTGAAATTATCTTCATATTCTCAAACCGAGAGGCCCGCGATTATTCGGTAAGTTCTTACAAGTTACATTGGTCCCGCGCGAGGTGTTCGTACCTCTTACGGGATCGTTTGGGAGCTGGTTTGGGTTTTCACCCTCAAACCACTTGTTTTTAAGCCTAATCTACGTATTTTCAAATTATCGTCATATTCTCAAATCGGGAGACCTGTGACTACGCTGTCAGTTCGTACAAGTTACATTGGTCCCGTGCGAGGTGTTTGTGCCTCTTACGGGGCCGTTTGGGGGCTGGTTTGGGTTTTCACTCTTAAACGACTTGTTTTGAAGCATAATCTACATATTTTGAAATTATCGTCATTATCTCAAATCGGGAGACCCGTGACTATACGGCCAATTCTTACAAGTTACATTGGTCGCGTCCGAGGTGCGAGGTCCTCTTACGGGGTCGTTTGGTGATTGTTTTAGGTTTTTGCAATTTAAATGCATGTTTTTAAGACTAAGTCTAGTGATTTGGAAATTATCGAGTTCTTACGAGTCACATTGGTTATTATTTTTGGAAATTGGTTTGTTTTCTTTATCATTGCATTAACCAAATGTTCAACTTACATGTGCGTATTCAACCCAACTATAAACTACCTAAGTCATTCAATTAGTTCTACATAAATACTAAAGATCTTAATAAATTCATCAAATAGTACCTTAAGTGCGGCCACTTCCAAAGGTGCTTGCAAAGAAAACTTCCATCTTTTACTTCCTGTTATGATAACATATAAACATAGAAAAATGAACATTAAACATTTGAAAATTAACATTGTCGAACCGACATCCTATTTAACCTTGAAAATGAAATCGAACAAAAAACATGAACATAAACAAAACAATAATAGATCTAAGGGATAATAAAAAGGAAATGGAGATGAGACTGACTGAGATTGGATAGGAAACAGAGTCAAAATTGAGGAACGACCCAGCTTTGGCACAGGACAACGATGCTTTCGTCTATTAATTTCTTCCCATCCTTATCAGTCATATGAAAAACTATACATTCAACATTCATAGGCCCCAAGTCAATACGAGTTGCAAGACAACACATATATAATACTAACGTGCACATAAAGGAGCTTAACTTACCATCCATGAACCATCTTCACTACTGCTGCTTCCACCTCATCTTCACTACTGATGCTGTCACCTCATCATCACGATGTTCTAAATATTAGTCTCAAACAATGTATGTTCGAATCAGTAGCAGCATAACAATACTCCAAAGTGTTCCACCACTTACCATTCACATCAGCTACTGTAGAATACAAAACCAGTTAGTCCAAAACATGAAAAAAATCAGGAGACCAAAGATAATGAACTACATTCATGATTGGCACATTGTGTATGCTAATTAGGCATAACATAAAAAACTACATTCAGGACCTCAATCCTCATAAGATTAATGGACCAAAATTAAAAAGAAAAAAATTAACAGTTTAGAATTACAACAGCACATGGCACAGTTCAGCAGCAGCCCCCTGGGCACAGTTCTACAGCAGCTGCGCAGCCCCCTGGCACAGTTCAATAACAGCAGCTGAGAAGCCCCCGGGAACAGTTCAGCAGCAGCGCGCGAGGGCACACGGGGGTTGCCGTGAGGGCACTAGTTTTAGTTATAAAATTAAATTCAAGATCAAGTATGTAAGATATTGGATTGATGAACGAACACACCAAATAACAAATGAAATACATCGATTAGAAGCTTGTTGAATCAATACAACAAATAAAAAATCAAATACAATTCATAATCAAAATAATTGACCTTATCCAAAAATTATTCAGTAATTTATTATGGGGCTCCTTAAAGGAATATGATTCAAAACATCATTGGATGAATTGGTCTCAAACTAAGAGGAGAATTCAGGAGGTCTCAAAACACCATATTTGTGATTGTTTCTCTAGCTTGCATATTAAATGAATTGTTTTGCTTCTTGGCTATCTATGGATCTCTGTTATTTTTCTTTGAATTTGCTTAAAAGTATTTGATGACTTGTATTATTTTACTATGACATCAATAACTTAATCGGTGGTAATATTTTCCTTAATACCTTGTTCAATGTCCTAATAATGAAAATTGTATTTTAGGCATTGAATGCTAAGATGATGAAGTGTACTGAAAAAGCTTGAGAAAAGGAAATTTAGATCATATCCAAGAGAGCTACTAAACTAATTTTACTAGAGAAAAATGAATAGGGGTATAAAAAAGCTACAACTTATTAATTAGATACATCTTGTGATAGGTCACCTTACAAATTCATTCTCTGGCAATAGGTCACCTTAAAAATTCATTCTTTGGCAAAAAATCTGGTGATTTTGAGAATTTTTGCATTAAAATGTGTATAGATACATCAATAGAAGATGTTTCACTTGGAAATTCATTGAACATGATACTCGATGTGAATTTTCAAAAGAGAAACCAAAGGAATCCAATACAATACCTTTCCGCGATACTAGGGAACTTTTTCTTCATAACTGTGGTGATGCAAGCAGGCACTAGGTTGAGCCACATAACGAACGTCTGCAGTTGAATACAATAGTTTAGATAAGACTTAAATAAGAAATTTTATGCTTGGAAGTATAGAAAAAAACTTGAACCAAGAGGGAAATGAAAAATTAAGAAACATAGTGACTCTTAATAATAATAATCTTAGACCCCGTTTTTCATGTCATCACAAAAACTTACATGTCATCACAAAAACTGACCAGAAGTGCAGTTGCATGCATAATAATAATAATAATAATAATAATCTTAGACCCCGTTTTTCATGGCACCACCACTACCACATTATTATGAGTTCATCATAATCTTAGACCCCGTGCTCGACTTCATCAATTGCAAAATTCCTTCGATTTCAGTTCTCTCATGCACTCTCCATAAATGAATCCTACATCCAGAGTGTGGTGAACTTTAAGCGCATTACTTGTACAAAGGTAAATTCTAAGACTGTTACATATGAAACATAATCAACAGGAAAATAATTTTCGCTAACTCAAAGGAAATTTTATCAGATGTTACTAAAATATTCATATAGAGAAAAGTCTAAGATCTAGCACAAAAGATTTCAAATTCACTACCTATAAAACATCTGACAAGAAGACTCAATTTCACGACCTGTATAAATATATGGTAATGTTGTCTTTCAATTTTAAGCCATCTGTTCTTCCAAATTTGCAATCCCTCAATTTTATTTTTAAAAGCATGTCTTTTCTTTCATTCAGGAACTCAGATGAATATTTATATGAAAGTTTAATGGAATCATAAAAATTGAATTAGAATTTTGTTTTTCTGTTATGCATTTAATGGTGTCAATCTTTTTAATCTCAAATTGCTAAAAATAGCAAACGGAGAACTATTTATTCAATCCTCATAATCCATTTCAATATGATCAGATAAATCATAACAAAAGACAAAGCACAAAGTAAGGCTCATATAGGAAGTAATTCTCAAACACCCCCAAAATGATTTAATCATTCAGACCAAGGCCATTTTAATTGTGAAATGTATAAATTTAGCAAAAGATTACTTTGAGTATTGAACTAAGAGTACAGCGGCAGGGGAGTGTTGTGAGTCAAATGAGGTTGTATTTAGGAAGCAAAATGAATCCTGGTCTAGTAGAATTTATAAAACGATATATTTATAAATATATGAAGAAATTCAATGTCATTCGAACCATGAAAATATATGAAAAGTGGCATTAATCGTTCAAAAGGCATTCATAAATTATTTTTCCAAATGAGTTTGGTAATTCAATAGCTAGATCTAGTGTGTGTGTGTGTGTGTGTGTGTTTGTCTACAAGCACTTGGGCAAGGTTCTCAACCTAAATTCACCAACTTTTAGTTGTGTATGAGATATGAGATGTTAAATTTTCTATGGTATAATTTCTCATTGAACTCGCCTATTCAGTTCTAAAATATGATGGGATGGCTACAGGTTTCAGATGACTTCGAAACTAGCACTTAAAGAATTGAGTAGTAAACTGACCTATCTCACATATCTATATTTGGCGGGTGTCCAAGGATCAGTTTGTAGTGTATGAGTTGTTGGGAAATAATAAGTCACTTAGAAAGTTGGATATTTTCTATTGTGACAGATTGTCGTATTTACCAGCCCTTTCGGATCTCAAGGATTTAGATATAGTATGTTCCCCTCAACTGGCTTGTTTTAGTTATATATGTAGTTTTCAAAACTGTCTTGTAGTTTTGAAAATATAATACTCTATGAAGCCATTCAATTCAAGTCAGTTGAAGGGAACATAAATAACTAAAACTCCCAAGGCTGGAAATAAGAAAATAAAATTCTAATTCAATTTGTAATCCAATACTCTATGATGCCATTCATCTTCACTAAGAGTCCCCCTTTTCTTCCTCATAGAAATATTCTTTATCTTTGAACGATAAACCCCCCGTCGAATCGACATGGTTAAACCATCACAGTAAACATAAAACCATACCCCATTTGAGCCTATATTCCCCCTCTGTAACTAGCCTTCACATGATCATGTTTATTAGTATGGCATTCAGCAATTGGTCTTACTGCGAACTAGGCTATCACATGCAAAGCTATTCACAGACTAGGCTGTCACAGGCAGAGCCTATATTTCCCCTCTATACTAGCCTTACCCGTGGTTATATTGGTTATAAAAACCTTAATGGTGTATATAAGTTGCCGGCTCAAGCAGAGCTGTTCATGGACCCTATAACACCTGTAGCAGGGGAAAAATTCTATACGCTTAGATAAAAGGAATGAGTTAATTGAAAGACATTGATAGCCAAACCCGGGATCTATAGGATAGATACTTGAGTTGTCACACAGGACCACTAGACATTACACCACTTACAAGTGAGCAAAAGCATCAACCATTCTCACCACCACAGAGACGGGTAGCTATATAATAGAGCCATTAAATCTCAGTGCATTTGAGAGGGTGTGGCATGTATTGAATTTAATATTTTGGTTCCTAACTCAAAGTATAATGATACGAATCAAATCCTTAACGAAATGTGCTACAGAGCTTTTTCCACCATTACGTCTGGCTCTGCTAATGTGGGATACACAAGCCTCTAATAGGCTAGTTGAAAACATTCAAGTAATTAAATCATTATTTTATAAGAAACTTCTAATTTGGCACAATGTCTGCCAAGCGAGTAGCCGAACTCATGTGCTAGTAAAAGGGAGGATGAGACCACTCGAGAATATAGCATGTGATTTAATGATAAGAAAATGGAAGTCGACCATTATAATGAAAGTGTAGCCCTGTCAAGGCAGGTATTGAGGCCATGCAAAGGAAAGTCCTACAACTACGGATGAACTCCTGGCCAAGGAAAGTAATGAAGGCTAACAACAATGGTTAATCTATAGATGGGGTAGGTAGAATCTCATATAATAAAGACAAGCCTATTAATCGTTCTCAGTAGAAGCATGAAAGAATGTTTAATGAATATACCTTTGTCACAATGGAGTTCCACTAAATTCTTAGTGACATTTTGGCAGCACTTCTTGTATTCAAATAAAAGAAACTGCTGCATTTATACACTAAATTCATACAGTATTTGAAGGAGTTAAAAAGTATGTATACCTTGAGACCGGGTATAATTCCTCGATCTACATCAAAATAAGCACTTGATATCCATCCTTACTCACGTAATTCTGGTCTGGGAGCTTATCCTAATCTTCCCTCTAGATCCGAACCAATTTCATTGAAGAATCTGAAATTCTCATAAGAAAATAAAATAATGTCAGTCTTTGCTTGTGTACGATTGCCTTTACATTCATTTTTTGGGCCCTAATTTTATATTAAATTAAAAATGAAGACTTAGTAGAATATTGGAGAATTATTAGGTTTGAAGGGACCTAATAATACTTATTTGGATCAGAAGTGGTCTAACTTGGAAAATGGGAAATAGACATTTTTTTCGCTCACTCTCTCATGGAATAGTAAAAAAACTATTTACCAAGTAAGAATGTGCCATTCATGACTCAAAATTCCATACCTGTACAAAGTCAGAATGAAATACCCAATTAAATCCTCAGATGACAAAAATATCAAATATAAGCCTATTTTCCCTAACAAATTACACGTTGCCTTAAAGACACATGAAATTTCATCATAAGGAACACTTAATGTAGAAAGTGTTGATCCCCAATCAATATCTACAATGCCAATAGTGGAATTTACCAAAAGTGTTACTAATTTACCAAATCTTGTTGCAACTGGTCTGTATACTTTGAAAAAATAAAATGATAAATTTCAACTTGCCATTGACTAAGGAAGACCAGGTTCATCACATGCTTTATCTATGTACCGATGTAGACATATGAGTACAATCACCAATTGGTCCTTCCTTAGCAAGGCCAAAGTCCAAAAGCTTCGGGTTGAAGTCCATGTCCAATCACCAACTCTAAAATAAAATAATAATATAGCATATAAATTCTACTGATCATTATTTAATATAGATAAATATAAATCATCTTAATAATCACCAACTCTAAAAATATTTCATCATTCAATAATTTTAAAACACCCTAACAAACGATACTCATCACTGGTGCCAGTAACGCATATACACATTATACTATACTGATCATATACAACAACTAGCAGGTAGTATTAAATATAACAATTGAAAGCCCTAAAAATGTATATATAAAACCCTACAATCAATAGACTCATAAATGCACATCGACAGCCAAATAGAAACTTAAACAAATATATATATATATCAAACCGTAAAGATGAAAAAATGAGACTCCAAAACGTGTATTACCTGTGTAAGAGCCGAGCAGGACCAAAACGTGGGAGACTCCAAAGAGACGAACTCCAAAGTGATGAACTCCAGAGTGACCAAAAGTGACGAACTCCAAAGTGATGAACTCTAAGAGAGAAAGACACGAGCGGGAGACTCGAAAGTAAGAGGAATGAGTGAGCGGGAGACTCCAAAAGGGAGTAAGTGAATTTTTTTAGGGCATTATATATTTTAGTAAGTGTACTTAATTTTGGCACACTTAAAAACAGTGCCAAATTTTGGCACTGTTTTAAAGTGTGCCAGATTGTCATTAAATCGTGCCAGAATTTTGCACCGTTTAAAACTGTGTTAGATTTTTAATATCAGGGTGTGCCATATTGCTGTATTTGGTGTAGTGAGAGGAGACTCGACTTAGACCTGATTGAGGAAAGGAGGGAAGATGCCGAGATAAGGCAGGCCGCCTACCAGCAGAGGACCGCAAGGTTTTACAATCAGAGGGTGAAACAGAGACCAATTGCGGTGGGGGACTTGGTCCTCAAAAAGACTTGGCAAAAGCCCAACAAGCTCCATCCTAATTGGCATGGACCATATAGGGTCATCGATGAAGTCGTCCCTGGGACCTATAGACTAGAAAACCTAGAGGGGGAACCCTTTTCCAACCCCTGGAATGCAGATTATTTGAAGAAATACTATCAGTAGTTTTGTAAAGTCCTATCGAATGACAGTTGTAAGAGGTGTTGCTCCGATAGAACACTTGAGAAATTAATGAGAAATATTAGTGTTTCTTCTCATCTTGTGTTTGTCAGTTCTAGTACGTATGAAAACATCTTCAGAGGACGAACCTCGGCCTATAATGAGGATCAATGGAGGGGACGACCCCACCACTGTCCTCAAGAAAGACGAGGGAAAACTTTGTTAAAAACCATTAAATTGGTAATTATAGCCCTCGGCCTATAATGAGGGTCAATGGAGGGGACGACCCTACCATTGTCCTCAAGAAAGACGAGGGAAAACTTTGTTAAAAACCATTAAATTGGTAATTATAGCCCTCGGCCTATAATGAGGGTCAATGGAGGGGACGACCCCACCATTGTCCTCAAGAAAGACGAGGGAAAACTTTGTTTAAAACCATTAAATTGGTAATTATAGCCCTCGGCCTATAATGAGGATCAATGGAGGGGACGACCCCACCATTGTCCTCAAGAAAGACGAGGGAAAACTTTGTTAAAAACCATTAAGTTGGTAATTATAGCCCTCGGCCTATAATGAGGGTCAATGGAGGGGACGACCCCACCACTGTCCTCAAGAAAGACGAGGGAAACTTTTGTTTAAAACCATTAAATTGGTAATTATAGCCCTCGACCTATAATGAGGGTCAATGGAGGGGACGACCCCACCATTGTCCTCAAGAAAGACGAGGGAAAACTTTGTTTAAAACCATTAAATTGGTAGTTATAGCCCTCGGCCTATAATGAGGGTCAATGGAGGGGACGCCCCCACCATTGTCCTTAAGAAAGACGAGGGAGGACTTGAGCATCAATTAAAATTGATTAAAAACCCTCGGCTATAATGAGGGCCAACGCAGGGGACGACCCCTCGTTCACCCTCAAGAAAGACGAGGGAGGGGTCAGTGATATTAACATAAGATTCACAATACAAGCCATACGAGAGACAAATACATAAGAAAAAGAGGCATTATATTACAAAATGAAGATGTTCGTCTGATAAAAGAATACAAAATATTAATTACACGAAGAGGGTATGGGCTACAGTCAGCCACCCTATTGAGTAATGTCAGAGGGCAGGGCCTCAACGTCGATAAGAGAGATCTCCTCAACGACCACGACTGGCTGATCCTCAGACGTGCCGACGCCCTCGGCGTGCACCTGGGACTCCACCTGGGTTAAAGCCTCAGCAATCAAGGGGTCACCCAGTTGAACTGCCTCCAGAGAAGGACGGACTGAAGAGACGACATCGCCGAACTTGAGGACGACCCACCGAAAGGCCGTCCTGATCCCTCTCTCCAAGTATTCAAGACCGAAGCCTTGAAACTCATCTGAGAGTTTGTAGGCCTCCACAGCATCTACCTCTGCCTTCTTCACGGTCTCAGACAGTTCAATCTTAAATTGGGCCCCCTGATGGGTCATGGCTTCATCCTTCTCCTTAAGAAGCAAGTCCTTGGCCGCAATGTCTGCGTCATGCTGCCTCGTCAGCTCGTCCAGGATCCTCGCATGCTCAGTCCTGACGCTCTCGAACTCAACCCTATCAATTTCGAGCTCTGACTGTAAATCAGCCTCGTGCTGAATGGCCCTCTCGGCCTCATGAAACTTTTCTTGATTCTCCGCCATCCATTTGGTGGCCGAGGTAAAGGCGCATACAAACTGCACAAAAATAATAAACAGATATCAAGAGGCCGAGAAAATAGATATCAAGAGGCGAAAGAATACAACTAAGGGAAGGAGGTGAGAACAAATACCTGGGCTAGGGAGTGCAGACCATAGTCATACACTTTTACTGGAGGCATCTTGGATAAAAAATCATAGTCAGCAGCCGAGGGGGCAGAAAACATGGACGCCTTGGCCGCTCTTAGGTTTGCGATAAGGGAGGATGGCTCGGCCTTCAGAAGCGCCAAATTTTGTGACCAAAAGGCCCCATGCTGGAAGACGAGGCGGTCCCCTCAGACGCCTAGACCCTTGCCCTCGTCCGTGAACCTGGCCGAGGGTCGACGGGAACATCAGGCTCCTTCCTCTTTTGTCTGTCGAGGGTCGGCTCGGAAGGTGTCGGCCCCATGGTCTGCGTCTTCCTCGGAGCTTGCTGAGGCTCCTTGCCTTTCTTCTTGGCCAAGCCTGATAACAAACTGGGGGCAGTCATTTCCCAAAGGTGGTCAGGTACACCAGCAGGACGACCTGAAAGGAGGACGACACGTTAGAAAAATACAGAGGCAGATGAAACACTTCGAAAAAGTAAATAACAGGTAATAAAGAATGGACAAAAAATAATATAACTCACATAGTTCTGTCAGGGGGCCGACCCTCAGACCAGCTTCCTTGAGGAACCGAGGGGTCATCAGATCTTCAAATTTTGGAAGTTCACCCCCTCTCCCTCATCCTCTCAGATATTCAACTATGTCTTTCTCTTCCAGACTAAGTTCGGGGTCTGACCTGGCCTTCATTGAAGGGTTGGACCATCTTCTGGGAACCCTCGAACCATCGGCTATAGGTTGTGCCTCGGCAGAGAACTCCCACTCTCCAGAGACAAAGAAGAATCTCTTCTTCCAATCGTGGTTGGAGGTTTGTGCCACATGGAGAATTTTTTTATCAGACTTCCTCGCACCCAGATGGTAGTACCCAGGTTGTTTGGACGAGGAAGTGATGTTATAGCAATCCAAGAACACATCGGAGGAAGGCTCATCAGTAAATGCATTTTTCCATAGGGAAATGAAGCTGAGGATCGTCCTCCAGGAATTAGGAGGGAGCTGAGAGGGGGCTATGCCGAGGGATGACAAAATATCTACGACAAAAGGATGTAAAGGGAGTCTGACACCTACCTTGAACATTTGTTCGTATACCGCTATCTCTCCCTCTTCACCCTCAAAGACCCTCTCGTCCTCAGAGGGAACCCTCATAGATATGGTGGGAGGAACACCATATGCATGCCTCCACAGAAGAAGATCACGATCCCTGACCGAGGAAATATAAGACGAGGCGTGAGATGTGTCAACTGGGTCATCTGAGTCCTCATCATCCTCAGTCGCCTCACCCTCGGCCCCATCACTTGTCAAAGGCCCTTGGGGAAAAGCCATCTGGAAAGCGTGTGGGGATAAGGTTGTCACAGGGACAGCCTAGGAAGCAACCATGCCCTCGGCCTGTCGTCCTTGGCTCATATCAGACGTCTCTACTCTCCCAGAAGGTCCAGCTCCTGTTGGTGACGACGCCCTCTCATCCATCTCTGTCGAATAACTCTTGGATGGACGACAGGACGACCCGCAAGACTCAGAGGGTTTTATTGTGGCAAGAGGAATAGGGAAGATGGGTCGTACCCAATTAGGGTCGGCCCCTCGTCTTCTCTCCTCCTCTTCATCTATTCGTCTGATCTCAACAAATAACTTCTCTCTCAGGGAAGGGAATTCTTCAGCTAAGCTGTAAAGCCTCCTAAGCATTAAGGGGGAGACCCTACACTTGGAAGAATTTGGGTAACCTAACTACAAACAAATCTCACAATTGACCAGGGTGGACTTTTTGATCAAAACCAAGGAATTGAAGGGTTTTCTATCAAGAACAACTTACTAGAGGTCACACCGGAAAAGCTATGGAACAACCTAAGAAAATTTAACCCTACGAACTTAAAACAGGAAAACAAACAGAAATGAAGATAAGTAGGGCACTAGGGTCGAGGTGTTACCTGAGGAGAAATAGCGAAGCTGCCAAGCTTGAAGGTTCGAAACTGCAAAAATGGCAAGAAGGCTGGAAGCTAGAGAGAGAGAGAGAGTTCAGGCGCGAAGAAGAAGAAGAAGAAAGAGAAACTTTAAAAAGTTCTTTAAGTACATTGCCAATGAGTGGGCCCACTCACCAATGCAGAGCACAGCCCACGAGGAGGGCATCATTAAGGCACAAAGCTCTAGGCAGTGTGTAGCCGCCACGCCTTGGAAACTAGACCGACAATGATTACCTGCCTAGGTGTCATATCAGCTTAACAGGTGTCACTCACCTAACTGATTATACATCTATCTCAATTACAACACTATCCCTCAGCTATCTCAACAACATCTATGGCTAAGGGCTGGGGGGTGATTGATATACCCATATATACACACGGCCAGGCCGAGGACACCCTGTACCTGGATGGGGTCAGGGTGACCTCATCATCAGGCTCCAGACGACCCCTCAGGGGCAGACCCTTCATCAGGCCCGGATGACCCTTCAAGGGGCCGACCCTTCGTCAGGCTCCAGACGACCCTTCGAGGGGCCGACCCTTCATCAGGCCCGGACAACCCTCCAAGGGGCTGACCCTTCATCAGGCCCAGACGACCCTTCATCAGGCTCCAGCCGACCCTTCGAGGGGCCGACCCTTCATCAGGCTCCAGACGACCCTCCGAGGGGCCGACAGTACGAGGCCTAAATTGGGCCAGACTCACTATCAGAAGTAACTTTGCCCTTGGCCTCGTGTTACAGGCTAAGGGTGACGTCATCACAGCGCTTGTTTTGGGAGACGCGTGGAACAGTGCGCGTGAGGCTCACAGGACACGTGGAAGACCGTTGCAACCGAATCACCCCCTCACGTGAGGGAATATTATGTCATCATTTGGCATCTACAGGTGTCAGCAGGAGATTGGCTAAATCATCATTCACATGCACCATGCATACTTGGGGGGTATACTACACCCCCCAAGACCTATATATACTTGCCACCTACAACCCTACAGGGGGATCGATAATGATAACCCTAGCAAAAACTCTGCTTATACACACAATAGAGAGAGAAAGTGAGCTTATGTGCATTGTATCCAAGGCCATTAGTGCCCATACTTAGTGGATCACACACTCACAGTGGATGTAGGCCTAATTGGCTGAACCACTATACATCATTGTCTTATTCCTCTTATACTCACCTCCTTCTACACACTTACACACTTATACATATACATCTCTGTGGCTGCCATGGTTACTACTGTTTGAGCTCATCATCACTTACCTGGTGGTGCTGAATCTCAGCATCATCAATAATAATAATAATAAAAATAAACACTCGTCTCTCTCTCTCTCTCTCGCTCGCTTGCGCGCGCGCACATATACATACCTCTGCCCCCACTCCCATAAAAAATAAATCCATCGGCCATTGTCATCGACTGTTTCCTCTCATTTCCCCCAACAACCAAAATCGAACCTTAAAAATCAAACCCGCATTAGAAAAAAATAGTGGACAAAGATTTGAGATTGATTTGCAACCAAATACATCATTGTGTTTAAAAATTAAAGGGCTAATTACACAATGTAATACCGCGTGATATATATAGTGAATATCTTTTTTTATAAATCAAAAATCAAAAACTATTTTTTTTAGATTTAATTATTTTTAGTATTTAAAAATATTGGTATTGATAAATAAAAAATAAGGTTTTAATCCGATTCGAAATCGGGAACAAAATCGGATTTTTTAAACTTTTCTTCTCTGTCGGCTCAACTGGTGGGGGGGGGGGGGGGGGGGGGGGGAGGGGATAGATTCACCCAGGGGGAATTGATTAGGCCTTGGGAAGATTTGACGAATTTGCTTATTTTTTGGTGTTTGTATTGATTTCAAACTCTTTTGTTTTCCTATATTAAAAAATCTTGGGTGTAGACTTTTTCCAATACTTTTACCTCATCTAAAAAAGAATTAACTTCCCAATTATTCTTTCATCTCCTCTACAAAAGTTTTAACTCAAGTTTAGAGAGATTTAAATCAAGTTTTCTCATGAAAAGACAAGAACGCGTCCTTGTAATTTTCGCGAGAGGATCGCAACCATGTAATCATAATTTCGAGAAAGAATGTTACGAGTTTTAAAGTGTTAACATTATTTGAATTATATTAAGGTACATGATTTACACAATGTGCTCCTACAAATCTCTTGAGAGTTTTATTTTTGTTCATCATTTATTTGTATTTCTATTGTTTATATAGTGATGTTGATAGGAATCCCATGTATTATTCGATTGAAGTATTGTGTATTTGTTTATTTGGGCCCGGTGCCATGAAAGTTTAATTTGACAGTGAGAATGGTCACCCGCCAAAAGTCCAGCAACCGGAATGAGCCTTTGAGATGCCTAGGTGAGGTGAGGGCGGGTAACCTATTGATGTGTTATTGAGAAATAAATTGGTACAATGTTTAGGTATCGCATTATAGTCGTATACAATTTTGTATTATTGCATTTGGTTTACTATTATTGTTTTGAGCATCTATTCTTGTCATATTGTGTATTTTCCTGTCTTTTTTTGGTGGCATGTAAGTGTGGATTTAGATGATTTTGGTTTGTGAAGAATATTGAGAGCATACCATTTTGAGAATATTATTTATGTACAAAATTAGCATTGTAAATATATGGAATTTAGCATTATTTATTAGTGAAGAAAAATATAATTATTTCAAGTGTACAACTAGATTTTTTAATTGGATTTTATTTATTTTGGTGACTCGTTAATTTAAATTGGGGAAAATTAGTCTATGTAATGTTAATTGAGGTTTTTAGTTTATTTTTAAGCAAAGTGACGATTCAAAATTTTCAGATTGTCACACGCTTGGCCCCTGATCTATATCCCCTTATCACTTCATCACCAGAACTTTCAATATCTATACTTAACCCTCAAAACTTTCAAAACAACTTTAAGTAACATCCTACTGTTAACACCGTTAACTTTTTGGACGAAAAATTTAGTAATATGCCACTTTGACGATATTTTGGTTGAAATCAATATAAAACTTTAAACAAATAAAAATTACGGAATAATTCATTAAAAAAGTATTTAAAAAACTGAAAATTATAGAAAACCATTTTTAAAAGATTTACAATTAAAGAAATACATTTTCGCTAAAAAATAAAAAAAAACTATTCATAATACATAATAGATTTCCAATTAAAATTACAAAAATACAAAAAAAACTAGTTAAAAAAATATGAAAAATGCTGATTTTTTTAAAAACATATGAAAATTATAAACATTTGGACACACACGCACACATGTATATATAAACATTGAAAAATAAATGGTTTTTTAAAAAAGTTGGGAAAAGTGAATAGATATTTTCAAAAAATGTGCAAAAACTGAATAAATATTTTAAACAATTTGCGAAAAAATAAAGAGTGGTGAAAATTACAAAACACATTGGAAAACACTAAATTTTTTTTAAAAAATGTGGAGAAAACAGAAAAAACTTTAACATATGGAAATGATACACAATATTTAAAACATTTGAAAAAAAAAACTTAAACATTTAATTATTAAATATCCTTTGGATATTATTTGAAATGTTTGGATAGAAAGGAAATTATAGAGAGTTGAAAAAAATAAAATAAAAATTACCGCAAATCGGGAAAAATGAAAATTACAGAAAATATTGAATAGGGAGTAGCTATTGGCACTCCAAAGAATTCTTCTAACACTCCATTTTCTAACCAAATGTCAAATATACCCTTAAATTTACAAAATTTAAATTTCTACTTCTTTGTCTCCAATTAAAACAAATGTATTTGAAAAATAACTAAAAATTTGTATTTTTAATAAAACAAATATTTTTTTTATAAAAAACTGTTTTTTTACTTTTCATAACTGTTTAAAAAAATATTTCAAAATTGTTTTGGCCAATGTAGTCCCTCAAATCTGTTTTTTTAATAATTATAAAACAGTTTTAATAAAATACAGTTTTAATAATAAAAAAAATAGTCTTTCATTAAAAAAAAACGGTTTTAATAAAATACAATTTTAATAAAAAATAATTTTAATTAAAAAACAACCTTTGATTTAGAAAAGTGTTTTATTAAAAATGTAAAACAGTCTTAAAACTGTATTTTATTAAACATTTTTAAAACTGTTTTTATTAAAAATGTAAAACAGTTTTAAAATTGTATTTTTTTAAAACAGTTTTAATATTGAATTTTTTTTTCAAACAGTTTTAAATTGTATTTTTTTTAAACTGTTTACAGTTTTAAATTAATTTTATTGAAAATGCAAAACAGTTTTAAAACTGTATTTTTTTAAACAGTTTAAACCCTTTTAAACTGTTTTGCATTTTTAATAAAAAACAGTTTTAACAAAAATAATTTTTATTACAAATATTTTTAATAAAATACAATTTTATTAAAAAAAAGTTTTTTTTATTTGATAAAAAACTGTTTTATAAACAAAAATTAGATCATGTTCATGTTAGATTAAAAAATAAGATTTAATATATTGTCTCATTTATTTGGATCGTGTGAGGTAAATAAATGAGAATCCATGTCTTATCGTGTTGTATTTTAATTAGACTGTGTTCATGTTGAATAAAATAAAATATTAACATTTTTTTTTGTTTTAAAATTCAAGAACCATTTATTCCATTTTTCTATTTATGGTGCATTTTTAACATAATCTAATTATTAAAGTTTTTTTTAGTTTATTTTATATTTTTAATTTGAGTCATGTTCGTGTTAGGTGAAAAAATAATATTTTATGGCATGTCGCGTTTTAACTAGGTCGTGTTCGTATCTTATTTTTTTTTTAAAGTTTGTGGCATGTCGTATTGTTTCGTGTCACTATTATTTGTGTTGCATTTGTGTTAGCCAAATAAGAATTAGATTTTATGTCGGACAACATTTTTAGTTGATCGTTTTCTTGTACGGTAAAAAAAAAAGATTTTGCATCGTATTCTTTTTATTTAGGTGGTGCTCGTTTTAGGTGGAGAATTTTTTTTTGTCACGTGTCGTGTCTCTTTTTAATTGAGTCGTGTTCTTGTTTGTTTAGAAAAAATGATTTCAGGGTAAAAAAGAGATTTTTGCTTTTTTTTAATAGTTCATTTTTTAAAATTATGTAATATTTTTTACAGTCCTTGTTTTTTTTATATTATATTTTTTAAAATTATGTATATAATTTTTGAGATAAAAAGGGGTTTATATCTTTTTGTGAGTGAGAAAAATGGAAAGAATTAATCATAAGGGTATAAGAGTCTTTAACTTTTATTTGAAAAAAAGTGGAGTGTTTGAAGATTTTTTGGAGTGTGAATAGCTATACCCGAATGAATAATATTAAAAAATGTTTGAATGATATGTTTAAATAAAAAAAACTATTTAAAGTCTGACGAAGACTTTTTCATAAATGTTGATATATTAGATAATATATTTAAAATGTTTGAATAATATTATCATTTTTTTGGAAAAAGCTTAAAAAGTAGAAAATACAGGAAAAATAAATAAAAAATATAGAATATACTAATAATAAACCCAAAACATATGAACACAAAAACACATATTTTCGAACGATGATTTGAGCACAAAACACCTATGTTTAAAAAATGGGATAATTATATTTAGGTCATATTTGTCAGGTCAACAAGATTATAAGTCCTATTGACTTTTCAATAATTCCATAGGTCCTATTCTAACTTTTTAGAAAATGTTTTCACAATTTTACCCTTTTAAAATCAACCATCCGTAACTTCCTTGAGGAAGTTACATAAGTGGTTGGACTTTTTTTTTTTAATTTTAAATGATTATAACTTTTGATTCACAAATCCGTTTGTCGCAAAATTACTATTTTTGAAATCTGCTCGACAAGATCTATCAAACAAGATCCATGAAGGGTATAAAATTCCAAAGAAAAAAATTTACACAAACAGTAAACTTTACTGTATGCACTAGAATATGAAATAGTTTTATATATGTGACATTTTCACAAACAGACAGTAACATTTACTGTGGTAATACTACACAGTATATATATATATACATCCGGTGGATCCAAACCCTCTTTTTTCAAAATACCTTATATTTAAAGCTTCGCGCTAACGGCATCCAATCCTTACCACCATTGTTGGAGCTTCAACGACCTTCGTCAGAGCTCCGATTTGGGGTGGGTAAGGGTGGCATGTGGTGCCGCTGGCGCGGACCTTTGAAAATAAGAGACTTTTGAATAAATGAGCTTTGGATCCACCGGAGTATCATGGGGTGCCGTTGGCGCGGATCTTTGAAAATAAGATTGGATAAATGGGATCGGGATCATCTGGAGCGCCAATTTGGGGTGAATAGGGGTGACACAGAACTTTAAAAATAGGAGCATATTTGGGGTGAATAGGGGTGACACAGAACTCTGATGAATGTTGTTGGAGCTCCGACAATTGGAGTTGGTGGTGGTCGGGATTAGATACCGCTAGCGCGGGTCGTTAAAAATAAGACAATATCAGAAAAAAGAGATTTGGATCCACCGTATATATATATATATATATACTGTGTTATAACACAGTAAATGTTAACGTTTGTAAAAATGTTATAGATATAAACCTAACCCAATGTCACCCCTACTCACCCCAAATCGGAGCGCCAGTGGATCCAAACTTCATTTATCTAATATTCTCTTAATTTCAGAGGTCCGCGCCAGCGGCACCCTATGCCACTACTACCCACCTAAATCGTAGCTCTGATGAAAGTCGTTGAAGATTCGACAATTGGGGTGGGTAGTGGTGGGGATTGAATGTCGCTAGCGTAAACCTTTAAAAATATGGTAATTTAAAAAAAAAGAGGTTTGGATCTACCGTGTATATATATATATATATATATATATATATATATATATATATATATATATATATATATATTAACTCTTTAAATGTTACTGTTTGTGAAAATGTTATATATATATTGTGCAATATTAACTCAGTAAATGTTACTGTTTGTGAAAATGTTATATATATAAAACTATTTCATAAATATATTATCACGGTAAATGTTATTGTTTATGAAAATGTCACAAATATAAAACTATTTCATTTTCTCGTGTATACAATAAAGTTTAATATCTATGACATTTTTACAAACTATATATATATATCCAATATGCTCTTATTTTCAAAGTTCTGTGCCACCCCTATTCACCCCAAATTGGCGCTCCAGATGATCCCGATCCCATTTATCCAATCTTATTTTCAAAGGTCCGCGCCAGCGGCCCCCATGATACTTCGGTGGATCCAAAGCCCATTTATTCAAAAGTCTCTTATTTTCAAAAGTCCGCACCAGCGGCACCACATGCCACCCTTACCCACCCCAAATCGGAGCTCTGACGAAGGTCGTTGAAGCTCCAATAATGGTGGTAAGGATTGGATACCGCTAGCGCGAACCTTCAAATATAAGGTAATTTTGAAAAAAAAAAGTTTGAATCCACCGTATATATATATATATATATATATATATATATATATATATATATATATATATACTGTGTAGTATTAGCACAGTAAATGTTACTGTCTGTTTGTGAAAATGTCACATATATAAAACTATTTCATATTCTAGTGCATACAGTAAAGTTTACTGTTTGTGTAAATTTTTTTCTTTGGAATTTTATAGCATTCATGGATCTTGTTTGATAGATCTCGTCGAGCAGATTTCAAAAATAGTAATTTTGTGAAAAACGGATTTGTGAATCAAAAGTTATGATCATTTGAAGATTAAAAAAAAAAGTCCAACCCCTTATGTAACTTCCTCAAGAAAGTTACGAATTGTTGGTTTTAAAAGGATAAAATTGTGAAAAAAAGTTCCAAAAAATTAGGAATAGGACTTACATGTAAGGAAAAAACATGATGAGACTAGAATGTATATAAGAAAGTCTAATAGGATCTAAACATAAATTGCCCTTAAAAAAAAAGATGCATAAAAAATTAAGTTTGTAACTCTAAAAGCAAATAGATGTTGGATGTGAAAAAAGATTTGCGTGTTGTTTTAAATAAAGGGGCACAAATCCATCACAAACCCTTTGACCAAATCCCTCCGACCAAACTCCATCCAAACCCATCACAAGCCATCTCCCCCCCCCCCCCGACACCATCTCATCCGACCAAACCCCAACCACTAAACCCCTCATAAACTATTGTCCCCCCTTCAGATTTCAAATTCCAAAACCAAACCCCAAAGGTTTTTTTTAAGATGGAAAAAGGATTAGAATAACCCTTTAAGAAGTCTTATATAAATCATGTGCATTTTTTTTGTGAGTGTCAGGGGTTAATTGAAGTCACTTTAAAAGCTTAGGGGGTTAAGTACAGAAATCGAAAGTTCTGGTGATGAAGTAAAGGGGGGATAAATTCAGGGGTAGCCTAAAATTAAACAGAAAGAGAGATTTAAGATCGATTTTCAACACACAAATACATGCGTGTGTTGTTAGATTTGAACCCCTCCCTTTATTGAATATATCCTCATTGTTGTTGATCCTCCTCCTTAACAGATGCGTATTAATTGGTACAATATATGCAACACCTAATGTGTGATGTATCCTAAGGCCTTCTCCAATGATTATTTCTATCCAAGTGAATTTCTATCTTGAAAAGAGACAAAGGGTAAAAACTTCTCCAACAAGAGTTTCTGTAGAGGTGCGGATGTGAGATGGATGATGATTCATATTGAAATTTCTATCATAATTTCTACATATAGAAATGCAGAAACGGTTTTGACAATATGACGTGGACAGACTTAATGACTTTTAATTGGTTGATATAAAATTCCATCCAACAATTTCTCCTAAAAACAAGCCATATCAGCAGGAAAGAATAACACCGTTGGAGAAACAAAGGACCAACTTGTTCACATACTTTTCGGAAATCTTCCACCTAGATAAAGAATTGCTTTTAACCGTCATATAGAAACGGGTTTGGAAATAACTACATTGGAGATGGCCTAAGTACGCAATGATGGTTACTAGGTTCGGTGCAAGGTGCACCGTTGAGTCATACCATAGGTTCGGGTCCACTCCTTATTTTTGGGTGTAAAAAATTAACGACGTTAATAAAACCTCACATTAGCCAACATAAGTGTCTACTAGGATATTTATAAAACATCTCTTTTTATCTAACTTATATGTCTGTTGGATGTATGAAATTTTACGAAAAACACTGGTTATTTCGAATAACCATAGTTATGCCTATATAAAGAATTAATCTCCGCTAGTTTTAATCATCAGAATTTCTTCCTTTCCTTTAAGTAATTCTCTTCCAAATACACAGCTCCATTCGATTATTTCTTTTACTGATGTTCTACAAGTTTTGAAATTTGTTTCCATTTACAATTCCTCAACATCATATCATCAACTTATAGGCAAGGGATTGTATATTGAGTACAAGTATTAGGATACCCATTTGCAAACCTATTTGGTGGGGGCAAATACTTTTTTTTTTTTTTTTAAAGAAATGCTTAGTACATGCTTCAGAAGAATAAATTTTGGATTTTTGTAGTCTTCTTCCATTATTTTACGTAGGGGTGTGCAAAAAAAACCGACCCAACCGAGCCGAACCGAAAATTTCCGGGTCGGGTTTTTTTAAGGGTCGGATCGGTTCGGTTTGATCAGGTATAAAACCGAAGGGGTCGGTTCGGTTTTCGATTTTGGCATAAAAAAACCGATTTTGAATCGAACCGAATTAATTTTTATACTTTATACTTTTATATTATATTTATATTAGTGTTGGCATATTATATTATATTTTTTAATTTTATATTTATATTAGGTATTAAAAAAATATTTTTTATTAAAATAAATGAAAAAACCGTATTAAACCAGCGCTGTCAAAAACCGATGGGCAAACCGAACCGGCCCTGTAAAAAACCGACCCTGTTCGGTTCGGCTCGGTTCGGTTCGGTTCGGTTCGGTTCTTCTCCTCCAAAAACCGACATGATCGGTTCGGCTAAAAAAACCCGGCCAAAACCGAACCAACCGACCCGTGCACACCCCTAATTTTACGACAGTCTCCTAGTACAATTTAAAATTTGCAATAATCAATAAAATATTTAATTAAGGAGTGATTCATGTGTCATTATATTAAATTAAATTAATGCAACTAGTATGGTGACTATAATGGTTAATTAGTGTAAATAGTATAAAGACTTAAAATTGGTTCAAATTAACCCTATTAGTTAATGGGTTTAATAAATTGAGAAGGATGTTTTTTAGTTATCAAAGAATAGAATGTTGTCGCGTGGTTTTACACTATTTGCCCCAAAGTCAAATAGAAAGGGTTATCGATTTGGACACTATTCTTTTAACGGGATGAGATTTGTAAGTGTAGGCCCTTTATTTTTCAAATAAGACTTTTCTTTATGGATGATGAAACACTTTCTCTTTTTGAAAAACCTTTTTTAAATTTTATACGCACCAAAATGTGAACCAATTTTAACTTAACCAAATTTTATCTTGATTAATCCTAAACATGAATCTAATGTTTAAAGCAAGTAAAGTAAGGAAAAAAAAGGCTCAGCACGCCGGATGTACGAGCAAACCACAAAGAAAAAACCTCGAACGACCCAAGACACACAATCACTGTGAATGTGGATTTATAAGGAACAGACCCAAGTCTTACTCAATGACTCGATCCCCACGAGACTTGACATTCTTCTGATCTTCAACCACCCCTCCACAGTGTAATACCCCGTAATTCTGCTTAATTAGGAAAATACGTTTTATTTAAATTACGTGAGTAAAGTAGTTTAATGCGATAAAATACGTTTTATTTAAATTACGTGAGTAGAGTAATTTAATGTAATACGTTTTATTTAAATTACGTGAGAAGAGTAATTTAATGTGATAAAATACGTTTTATTTAAATTACGCGAGAAGAGTAATTTAATGTGATATAATGATTAATAAAGATTAATATGACGATTAAAATTTACTAAATGTGAGTAGTAAATTTTTAACGTTGATATGTACGGTCTAGTGATTTTATGGACGTACCTAAGTTATCTCAACCGAGTGTCACGCGTAGACAAAAATTGAAGATGAGATTAGAAACATATTTTAAGAGACTCAAACGATAATTTAGACTCCACAGATGATTCCGAAGGGGTCGAATTAGTCAAAATAGTGTACCCGGGGGTACTAGTTGAGTGCCGAGTCATTTTCGGGCTAAACCGGGACCATTCGAGGGCATTTTGGTCTCTTTACATTTATGGGTAAGTAGACCTACGAATTTTGAAACCCTAAATCAGATTATAAGAGTTGAGGCTAGGGTTAGAAAGAAAGAAAATACACCATAGCCATTAGAGAAGAGAGAGAGAGGCAATTTACTAAGGCAAAAAAAGGAAGGAGGGGGAAATTCTAAGGAGATTTCACCACAAATTTGTTGGGAAGGAGCATTGAAGGAACAAAATCATCAACCATCATCAACAACCACGAAATCAAACCCTACAAATCATAAGGCAAGTGGTTATTTGCAAAATAAATTGAGTTATAATACCCATATTAAAGATTTATGAAGAACATGGTTTTTATGATATTTTTCGGAGAAAAACAATTGATTATGATCCATGATTGGTAAGGATTGCATGTAGGACGTTTTTGTATCTCCAAATATTCTGATATCATAGAAAACTAGATGATTGAATCGAACTAAAAATCTGGAATTATGATGAAAGATGTAAAGAATGCATTTTTAGGGTTCTTGAATATTAGTAAGATTTTTAGTTAATTCGGCCAAGATTTAAAATGATTTTGTTGTTTTAAATTGTTAGTAATCATCCCAGAACATGTAGGAATGATTAGAAATTATTGGTTGCAAATATGGTGGATTATCATAAAAGATAGATAGATAAAAATGATGAAACCCGCATGAAGAAGACGAACTGGGTCTGTCACTGCTTGATCGATCGATCGACCCCTCAATGTCGATCGATCGAGCAGTCGATCGATCGACCAAATCCCATCGATCGATCGACCCTGGCTGGACTTTAGAGAATTTTGTGAATAAATTTCTTTTTAATTACCGTTGCCTAATGGGAACCTTAGTGACGATATTTTACCTATGAGGAGACTTCATAAATACCAGTAGGTGTACCGTTAGATTTCTTCATAAATTATTGAGTGGGAATTTTGGAGAAATGGACCGACGGGAGAACGACCGATTGAGCCGTATGTTGGGATTGTAAGAATTTAGCTACGGAAAGAGTGAGAGTAAATTCCGAAAAAAATACCAGTAGATTAAAGTTAACTTAACTACTGAATTAAGGGAGGGGTAACTAGGGCCCTTAGAGTTGCGTGAATACTCGAATAAATGCAATAGTGAAATAAATTGTAAATTAATGAGTACGGTGAATATAAGTAAAATATATTACATACGGGCATGATTTGATAGGTCGGGTGTGTACCTACTAAATTATATAAAAGTTTGGGTTAAGAGAATTTTACCTAAATTAATTATGTTAGGGTCGATGAGACATTCCGAACTAACATAAAGTTATTATATGTTTGGGGTCGATGTAAAATGTCGAACCAAACCTTAAACTGGTGTCGCGATGAAAGAGTCCCGAACCAGAATATGTTTATATATATATTTAAATAGTAAGGGTCGATGGATCATTCCGAACCAACTCTCACTTGGGGTCGATGAATCATTCCGAACCAAGAGTCCTTTATGTGTGGTAAAAGGATATGTTAGTGATAACTAATATTAAATAGATGATTGTGTGATAAAATGTATTCTATGTGCCTAATCTACAGATTGAGAATAATAGATAATGAGATGAATTGTAAATATCTTAGTAATAATTTATAGTGTGATGTAATTATTACAAGAATAAGGATAACGAGCAGTAAATAAGTTACCTACGCTTATGGGTAGTATAACTAGGCGAACTAAGTGTCCTCGTTAGACATGCACTATAGAAGAGAGGTGAGGAAGTTCAAGGGAGTTGTGCGAAACTTTAATATGTGTAATCAATAACTCAATTGTGATAACTGCTTGCAAAATATTTTCAAATGTTTTGAGTACTAACTCTTGCTATGTACAATTTTGAAAAACCTTTTAGGTGCCCAGCCACAGGGATACCCAGCATGATTTCATTCAAGGGATTTGGGAGCTGCCGCACGTGTGTATGTTGCAGGGATTGTTTAGACGCTTCCTCTTTTTCAGTTCTAGTACAGGATTTCAGTTTTAGTATTCGTAGTTGGGACATGTTGTCCTATATTTACTTTTACAGTTATTCTGATTCGGGATTTTGAGTTGTCTTTTATTGGCCGTGTTTTTCGGCAAGACTTTATATGCATTCAGTTATTTATGCAACTGTTTTATTATTACTAGAATTGTAATGTGTTTGTATGGATTATTTATTCTGCTTAAAGAAGATAAAATTTGGCACTCGCTTAATTTCACTTAGGTGGTTAGTAAATTAAAAAGCTTTCGGCAGTGATGCTAAGAATGAACCATTTAAGAAACCTGTTTAAATTAAATTAAGGCTTGATCACCTAAGGTTTAATTAGGCGGGGTGTCACAGATGGTATCAGAGCCATCAGGTTCTAGTGTCCATAGGATCTGTACGGCTTACTACGTTTCAGCGTAACGTTTGGTTGTATTAGAGCCCTACTACTAGGACTGTTGATTCAATATCCGCTTTTGCGTTATCATACATCTGCTCTTAGATTTTGTATAAACTGTGTATTTATACAATTTGAACCTTATTTCAGATGCCACCAAGGAGACAGCGAGCGGAGAGGGCTGAAGCCAAAGATGAGATGAGGGAGGCTCATCAGGAGCCACAGGTGCCGATACCACCACCCCCACCCGAGTTAATTTCCACTACTCAGGTTGCAGTGATAGTGGCTCAGGCAGTCGAGACAGCTATGATGGCAATGACAGCCCATTTTCCTCAGCCCCAAGTACCTCCTCCCGTGGCACCGGTAGTTCAGGCTCCAGCAGGACCATCCACTTGGCAGTGAGTCAGGGAGACATTTCAGAAAGGACACCCACCTGAGTTTTAGGGTAGTATCGATGTAGTGGAGGCGTGCAACTGGAAGAAGAATATCCAGCGCCACTTGCGCATGCTAGAGTGCACCGAGGTACAGAAACAAATGCTAGCCACTTTTCGTCTGTCAGGAGCGGCCTTACAGTGGTGGGAGTCAGTTACCACCACCGAGGAAAGGGACACTATGGGAATTTCTGAGTTTTGGGTGCGGTTTGACCGCAAATATTTCCCTCCAGCAGTAGAGTCAGAGATGAGGAAGAAATTCAGCGAAGTGGTTCAGGGTGATCGCTCAGTTGCTGATTATGAGGAGGAGTTTACCCGCTTGGCTAACTTTGTGCCAAACGAGGTGAGCGATGAGGAGGGGAAGAAGTCAAAGTTTATGGATGGCTTGACCTGGAGAATCAGACAACATTTGATCGGCAATCCGACGTTAGTGACTTATACAGATTTCGTCAATGCCGCTCTACTACACTGTCAGGACCACCGCTTTCATGCGAGGGGAAACAAGAGAGGTGAGCCTAGACAACCGGGAAAAGTAGTTAGAAGTAGCGACAGTAGCACACCACAACAGCAAATAGTAGGCCAGTTAGGGCAGGATTCCCGACAAGGGAACTCTACCAAAAAATTTAAGCACGGGAGGCATCGTTTTGACAGACAGGGCCAGTAGGGTCCCCAGCAACCAGTTCCTTAGGGACGACAGGGCCAATGGAATCAAAATGGAGGAAAGCAAGGCCAAGGTCGACAGGGCCAACAGGGCCAAGGGCAGAGACAGTTTCAGGGTCAGTGTTTCACTTATGGCCAGCAGGGTCACAAGAGTAGAAATTGTCCACAGCCAGACAGGGCACAACAACAGGGTGCCCAACAGGGGCAGCAGGCTCCGTTAGCCCCAGCAGCAGTACAAGCTCCACAGCCAGGACAGATGCAGTACGGATGTGTGTTCAACGTCCGTGATATTCCATTTCAGCCAGCACCTCCAGCACCGCCGGAAGTTGCGGGTATGTTTCCTATTCATGGACTTGAGGGTAGTATTTTGTTTGACACGGGGGTGATGCATTCATTTATTGACACTAGATTTGCACGGGTAGCCGGCCTATTAGCAACAGCTGACACTCATCTTATGTGCGTAGAGTCACCAATGGGTAGTGGGTCACTTATACACTCGATTTGTAAGGGTGTGGACATTATGGTCGGTAGATTGAGTCTAGCGGCGGACCTCCTAGTACTGGATATGGAGGGATATGACGTCATCCTAGGCATGGATTGGTTGGAGCATTATAGGGCAATGGTAGATTGTTATGAGAGGACTATCGTGTTCTCCATCCCGGGACAAGAGATGTTCCTTGTGGCAATGCCACTCCCTGAGGGAGGATCGCGAACTCATTTATATTATATTGAGGAGGAGACCTCACATGGGGTGGTCATTTCTCTGGACTCAATCCCAGTTGTGAGGGATTTTGAGGATGTCTTTCAGGAGATACCAGGGTTACCACCCAGCAGGGAGATAGAGTTCGTTATTGACCTAGCACCGGGGACGAGACCGATTGCAAGAGCACCGTATCGCATGGCTCCTTCGGAGATGCGAGAACTGAGAGAACAGATTCAACATCTATCAGGACATGGTTTCATTCGACGGAGTACATCGCCATGGGGTGCGCCGGTGTTATTTGTAAAGAAAAGGGATGGTTCACTTTGTCTGTGTGTAGATTACAGAGAGCTGAACAAAGTGACGATACGTAATAAGTATCCGTTGCCGAGGATTGATGACTTGTTTGATCAGTTGAGAGGGGCTGCATACTTCTCAAAGGTCGATTTGAGGTCGGGTTACCACCAATTGCGCATTCGTGAAGAGGATGTACCCAAGACCGCTTTCCTGTCGCAGTATGGGTCATACGAGTTCAGAGTGATGCCGTTTGGGCTAACTAATGCGCCGACAGTATTCATGGATCTCATGAATTCATGGAGTTTTTGGATCAGTTTGTGATTATATTCATAGACGACATTCTGATTTACTCTCGCACGGAGGAGGAACACGCTGAACATTTACGAATGGTTCTACAGACATTGCGGGACCATCAGTTGTACGCTAAATTTGAGAAGTGTGGATTTTGTCTTCGGGAGGTTCAGTTCCTAGTCCACGTTGTATCTAGCAGAGGCATTGCTGTTGACCCGAGTAAGGTATCGGCGGTGAGGGAGTGGGGACAGCCCACGACACCGACCGAAATTCGCAGTTTCTTGGGGTTGGCCGGTTATTATCGTCGCTTCATCAAGGGGTTCTAAAAAATTACCGGACCTTTGACGAACTTGACTCGTAAGGGAGTACCCTTCGTATGGAGTGACAGTTGTCAGTTAACATTTGATGAATTAAAGGACAAGTTGACATCAACACCCGTTCTTGCCTTGCCTAGGAGCGAAGTGGAGTACCGAGTCTATACTGATGCGTCCTTACAAGGGCTTGGGGGTGTGTTACAGTAGGAAGATAAGGCTATAGCTTATGCGTCCCGAAAGCTTAAGCCATATGAGAAGAATTACCCCACCCATGATCTCGAGCTGGCAGCGGTCGTTTTTGCATTGAGGATATGGAGACATTATCTTCTGGGCGAGCAGTTCACTCTATTCACGGATCATAAGTAACTGTAGTATCTGTTCACTCAGAAGGATCTGAATATGAGGCAAAGAAGGTGGCTTGAATTCGTGAAGGACTACCAGTTTAATATACAGTATCATCCTGGCAAGGCTAATGTGGTGGCAGATGCGTTAAGCAGAAGACCTACTAGAGAGTTGGCAGAGATTTGGAAGGCGAAGTGGAGTGAACTTAGACACGAGGATGAGATAGCTAGAGCATGCATGGCAGTTTTAGCTATCACTCCTGAGAGTGTTATACGGGTAGTGAGGGAATAGGATGAGGACCCGTTTTGTCAGGACAAAGTATGACAGCTACTGGCCGAGGGGGAAGAGTCCTACTCCATCAGCTCAGAAGGCGGACTACGGTTTAATGGTAGGCTGATTTTACCCGAAGATGATGATTTGAGGCAGGCCGTTATGACGGAGTTACACGGGTCAAAATTTTCGGTACATCCAGGTGGGGACAAAATGTACCAGGATATGCGACGATTATATTGGTGGTCAGGTATGAAACAAGATATTGCAGAATTTGTCTCAAAGTGTGTTACATGTCAGCTAGTAAAAGTTGACCATCAGAGACCTTCAGGGATTCTACAACCACTGGAGATTCCCGTGTGGAAGTGGGAGAGTATCTTGATGGGTTTTATTACTAGGTTACCAGCATCACAGAAGGGTCACGATTCCATATGGGTGATAGTGGATCGGCTGACTAAGGTAGCTCATTTTTACCGGTTCGT
Organism: Sambucus nigra; assembly: GCA_949130495.1. Lineage (NCBI taxonomy): Eukaryota > Viridiplantae > Streptophyta > Magnoliopsida > Dipsacales > Adoxaceae > Sambucus > Sambucus nigra. The sequence continues at coordinate 642,958,860 of OX422207.1, read as the reverse complement.
ACGGATTATGATACGATGCGGTACGCACAACTATTCATTTCAGAGATTGTTAAGATACATGGAGTTCCTATTAATATTGTGTCGGACTGAGACAAAATATTTGTGTCACATTTTTGGCAGAGATTTCAGGATGCCATGGGCACCGACTTACGGTTGAGTATGGCATATCACCCACAGACGGACGGTCAGACTGAAAGGGTAAACCAAATGTTGGAGGATATGCTAAGGATGTGTGTCCTAGATTTTGGGGGAGGTTGGGAGCCATACCTTCCTTTGGTGGAGTTTGCATATAATAACTCTTTCCAATTCATTATCGACATGGCTCCATTCGAGGCACTTTACGGGAGGCCTTGTCGTTCTCCCGCCTGTTGGTTAGAGGTGGGGGATAATAAGCTATTGGGGCCAGAGATGATACATGAGACTTCCTCCAAAATAGAGTTGATTCAAGGACGTATTCGAATAGCTCAGGATAGGCAGAAGAGTTATGATGACGCCGGCAGGAGACACGTGAAACTAGATGTGGGCGACCAGGTGTTAATTCGGGTATCTCCTATGAAAGGAATTATGAGGTTCGGCAAGAAGGGGAAATTAACACCGAGATATGTGGGGCCATTTTCTATCATTGAGAGGGTGGGACCGATAGCTTACAGATTGGTACTCCCTGAGCATCTTCAGCGAATACACGATGTATTCCATGTGGCATCGCTGAAGAAATACAAGAGGAGTGAGGGAGACTTCTGGCACATTCCACTGGAGGAGATCGATTTGCAGCCAGACGTCTCGTATGAAGAAAGACCCGTGGCTATTCTGGATTATAGTGAGCGTAAACTACGATCCAAGGTGGTACCCTTAGTACGAGTACAGTGGGGACATCACAATATGGATGAGTCTACTTGGTAACGGGAGGAGGATATGCGAGAACAATATCCAGAATTATTCACAGCAGGTATTTTCTAATTTCGAGGACGAAATTCCTTTTGTATGAGGGGAAGTATGTAATACCCCGTAATTCTGCTTAATTAGGAAAATACGTTTTATTTAAATTACGTGAGTAAAGTAATTTAATGCGATAAAATACGTTTTATTTAAATTACGTGAGTAGAGTAATTAAATGTAATACGTTTTATTTAAATTACGTGAGAAGAGTAATTTAATGTGATAAAATACGTTTTATTTAAATTACGCGAGAAGAGTAATTTAATGTGATATAATGATTAATAAAGATTAATATGATGATTAAAAATTTACTAATTGTGAGTAGTAAATTTTTAATGTTAATATGTACGGTCTAGTGATTTTATGGACGTACCTGAGTTATCTCAACCGAGTGTCACGCGTAGACAAAAATTGAAGATGAGATTAGAAAAATATTTTAAGAGACTCAAACGGTAATTTAGAGTCCGCAGATGATTCCAAAGGGGTCGAATTAGTCAAAATAGTGTACCTGGGGGTGCTAGTTGAGTGCCGAGTCATTTTCGGGCTAAACCAGGACCATTCGAGGGCATTTTGGTCTCTTTACATTTATGGGTAAGTAGACCTACGAATTTTGAAACCCTAAATCAGATTATAAGAGTTGAGGCTAGGGTTAGAAAGAAAGAAAATACACCATAGACATTAGATAAGAGAGTGAGAGGCAATTTCTTAAGGCAAAAGAAGGAAGGAGGGGGAAATTCTAAGGAGATTTCACCACAAATTTGTTGGGAAGGAGGATTGAAGGAACAAAATCATCAACCATCATCAACAACCACGAAATCAGACCCTACAAATCATAAGGCAAGTGGTTATTTGCAAAATAAATTGAGTTATAATACCCATATTAAAGATTTATGAAGAACATGATTTTTATGATATTTTTGGGAGAAAAACAATTGATTATGATCCATGATTGGTAGGGATTGCATGTAGGATGCTTTTGGATCTCCAAATATTCTGATATCATAGAAAACTAGATGATTGAATCGAACTAAAAATCTGGAATTATGATGAAAGATGTAAAGAATGTATTTTTAGGGTTCTTGAATATTAGTAAGATTTTTAGTTAATTTGGCCAAGATTTATAATGATTTTGTTGTTTTAATCGTTAGTAATCATCCCAGAACATGTAGGAATGATTAGAAATTGTTGGTTGCAAATATGGTGGATTATCATGAAAGATAGATAGATAAAAATGGTGAAACCCGCATGAAGAAGATGAACTGGGTCTGTCACTGCTTGATCGATCGATCGACCCCTGAATGTCGATCGATCGAGCAGTCGATCGATCGACCAAATCCCATCGATCGATCGACCCTGGCTGGACTTTAGAGAATTTTGTGAATAAATTTCCTTTTAATTACCGTTGCCTAATGGGAACCTTAATGATGATATTTTACCTATGAGGAGACTTCATAAATACCAGTAGGTGTACCGTTAGATTTCTTCATAAATTATTGAGTGAGAATTTTGGAGAAATGGACCGATGGGAGAACAACCGATTGAGCCGTATGTTGGGATTGTGAGAATTTAGCTACGGTAAGAGTGAGAGTAAATTCCGAAAAAAAAATACCAGTAGATTAAAGTTAACTTAACTACTGAATTAAGGGAGGGGTAACTAGGGCCATTAGAGTTGCGTGAATACTCGAATAAATGCAATAGTGAAATAAATTGTAAATTAATGAGTACGGTGAATATAAGTAAAATATATTACATACGGGCATGATTTGATAGGTCGGGTGTGTACCTACTAAATTATATAAAAGTTTGGATTAAGAGAATTTTACCTAAATTAATTATGTTAGGGTCGATGAGACATTCCGAACTAACATAAAGTTATTATATGTTTGGGGTCGATATAAAATGCCGAACCAAACCTTAAACCGGTGTCGCGATGAAAGAGTCCCGAACCAGAATATGTTTATATATATATATTTTTAAATAGTTGGGGTCGATGGATCATTCCGAACCAAATCTCACTTGGGGTCGATGAATCATTCCGAACCAAGAGTCCTTTATGTGTGGTAAAAGGATATGTTAGTGATAACTAATATGAAACACATGATTGTGTGATAAAATGTATTCTATGTGCGTAATCTACAGATTGAGAATAGTAGATAATGAGATGAATTGTAAATATCTTAGTAATAATTTATAGTGTGATGTAATTATTACAAGAATAAGGATAACGAGCAGTAAATAAGTTCCCTACGCTTATGGGTAGTATAACTAGGCGAACTAAGTGTCCTCGTTAGACATGCACTATAGAAGAGAGGTGAGGAAGTTCAAGGGAGTTGTGCGAAACTTTAATATGTGCAATCAATAACTCAATTGTGATAACTGCTTGCAAAATATTTTCAAATGTTTTGAGTACTAACTCTTGCTATGTACAATTTTTAAAAACCTTTTAGGTGCCCAGCCACAGGGACACCCAACATGATTTCATTCCAGGGATTTGGGAGCTGCAGCACGTGTGGATGTTGCAGGGATTGTTTAGACGCTTCCTCTTTTTCAGTTCTAGTACAGGATTTCGATTTTAGTATTCGTAGTTAGGACATGTTGTCCTATATTTACTTTTACAGTTATTCTGATTCTGGATTTTGAGTTGTCTTTTATTGGTCGTGGTTTTCGGCAAGACTTTACCTGCATTCAGTTATTTATGCAACTGTTTTATTATTACTAGAATTGTAATGTGTTTGTATGGATTATTTATTCTGCTTAAAGAAGATAAAATTTGGCACTCGCTTAATTTCACTTAGGTGGTTAGTAAATTAAAAAGCTTTCGGCAGTGATGCTAAGAATGAACCATTTAAGAAACCTGTTTATATTAAATTAAGGCTTGATCACCCAAGGTTTAATTAGGCGGGGTGTCACACACAGTGCCCACGCGAATCCTTCTGATACCTTTCCACATCAGTCGCCTCCACTAATGCCTCGGTGTCCACCGATATGGCTTGTAACGTCTACGATGTTGAACACGACTCTTTCGCTTCTCCACCGCAAAACCTAGCAAAATTCTATGTAGAACAAACTCCAATGGTGCTGATAAAGATCACTATATCACATAATAATGAAATCTCGAATCTTTGAAATTCTAAGGATGTTTTGGACTTAGAAAACCTTAGAAAACTATGTGCAGAAAATGTACTGGTTTGTAAACTATATTTCAGAATTCACATTTTTTCGAAATTCTGAGAAAACATGCCTTAAATATTTTTCTTAAGTCGGCATGTTGCTCGAACGACATCCCTATGTCACTCGAACGACTGCTGTGGTAGTTTAAACGACTGTTCACGTGTGTTTGATTTTAACACGATTCTAAATGATGTTTATCTCAGAATAAACGAAGTGTAAACGTTGTCAAACACTTTTAAAAAATATTTTAAAATTATTTCTGTAATAAAATAACATCCTTAAACATTTTAAATAAATTCCGAGTCCCATTAAAATTACGCATTCATACCTGAGTGATCTCGGAATGCAATTGAACTTGAAAATGCAATATGCACCATAAACCGGCTTGATAAATCTTTGAAGCTTTGCCGCAACGTCTTCAATAAACATTAATACATCATAGTCTGTGTGGGATCGTGACAATAAAAATCTACCTATGACTCAAACGTGTTTTGTTTCGAGAATAAGTTAAATAAACATACAACAGACTCAATTGAATTTTTTTTCCTTACAGTAAGCTAAGTCTCCGTTTGGTTATGTATTCATGAGACTCGATTTAAACACTATTTTTAAATATATTTTCAAAATCCAGTTTTGTGCTTTTATAAATATTGGTGTATGTTTGGTAAATTTGTTCTTAAATACATTTCTAAAAATTTGACAAAATTGGCACACACACACACACACACACACACACACACATATATATATATATATATATATATATATATATATAGAGAGAGAGACTCATGTGCACATTAAATTTGCACATCATTTTTTTTAAAATAGAAAAAAAAATATTTTTGACCTGATTTTTTGTGTGATATTTAAACATTTCAAGGAACCCACAAAAAAAAATTAGCTCAAAATTTTTTTTTTTGCTATTTTAAAAAAATCGTTCAAACTTTCGTCATTTTTAAAGTGCTTAAAAAGTGGGAAAGTTTGACCAATTTTTTTAAAATAGCAAAAAATATTTTTTTTGTGTGATATTTAAACATTTCAAGGAACCCATATAAAAAAATCAGGTCAAAAATATTTTTTTTTACTATTTAAAAAAAATAATGTGTAAACTTTAGTATGCACAGGAGCCTGCTTTTCTCTCTCTCTCTTGAGAGAGAGACTCTCCTACACCACACCATATTCTAGGCCCTAAGGAGACTTTTTTTCAATTTTTCTAATGAAATTAACCTTTCAATCAACAAATGTTCAAAAAAATAGCTCAAAATATATTTTCTTACTATTTTTAAAAAAATCACAAAATTCTACTCGCGCAAATCCTTATAAACAAGGCAATTTCAATAGCTTTTTGTTGAATTTTTAAAAAATAGATAGAAATTATCTTTTGGCCTAATTTTTTGAATATTTGTTGATTGGAAGGTTAACTCCATGTGTAAAATAAAAACTTGAAAAAAAAGTTCGTTAGGACCTAGAACTAGGTGTGTACAGATGATGTAGAAAACATGATATATATGAGCCTTGTTCTCTCTCTCTCTCTCTCTCTCTCTCTCTCTCTCTCTCTCTCTCTCTCTCTCTCTCTCTCTCCATATATATATGTGTGTGCGTGTGTGTGTGTGTGTGTGTGTGCGTGTATCATGATATTGCATGTGTAAGCCACAATAAAATTATATACATACATGAATTGATAATATTATTACATTAATAACACATGTATAAAATTATATATAAGTATAATGTATGTATTGATAAAATTATTTGAAATATGGATCTTAGTATATTATATAATTTAATAAAATATAAATATATGTAATTTTGTGTACATGTAAATATATATTTTTTATTTATTAGAATTACTCACATATTAATGTATTATGAATGTACATTATATATTAAGGTATAAATAACTAAAAATACTAAGAATGACTAATTCTGAGTTGAAAAATAAAAAACAGAATTTAGAAAACACCATTTTGGTGTTTTAAAAAAAACTTATAATTCAGTATTTAAAAATAGGTGTGCCAAACACAAATTCTTATGATGTAGGGTCATCAGGTACCATTATAGGGCTGTAAATTTTCTATTCTGGCACGGAAATTAAGGAGACGAAGTGGGAGTCATGTCCTTTGTTGGAACAATAAGTAATTAAAGATTGGAAGAAATAGTTTGGCGGGGGTGCTAATTGGGAAACAACACTTGGGTATTGTGGGATTTGTGTTGGACGACCATGATTTTAGGGATTGGCCGATTCGAATAATTAAGAGGGGGTTAGGGTTTGAGGAATCAAAATAGCAGCGCAAGTTTTAGGTTATGGGTTATCCTGAAGTAGTAGCCTTCTCTCTCCTCTCTCTCCTAATCATTTCTATTCACAATCGTCCCTCCTTTTATTAAAAAGGCTTTATTTTAACGCAATTATTTTTCTAACCATCCCAATTTTAGTATATCTTTATTATTAGATTGACTTTTTATTTATCCACCCCATAACATGGGGGGATTTAGATAAAAATTGAAATATACTTTAATCACACATGCAAACACTCTAAATGATTTTTTTCTCTTTTGTTATTATACGTTTTGTTCATCTATGATATTTTTACTTCTTCAAATATAACACACACACACACACACACACACACACATACATATATATATATATATATATATATATATATATACAACTGAATGTATGTATATATAGACACACACACACACACACGCGCATATTGATGGTATATGCACATATATACATACACATGTATAGACTGCATATACACATTCATAGACATATATAGAATGCACGGGGCGCGAGTACACATAGACAAACATAATATATATATATAGGCTCCTGTGCACACTAAGTTTGCACATTATTTTTTTAAAATAGTAAAACAAATATTTTTGAACTGATTTTTTTTGTGTCATATTTAAACATTTTAAGGGATCCATAAAAAAAATCATCTCAAAAAAATATTTTGATATTTTTAAAAAATCGGTCAAACTTTCGCAGCTTTTAAGTACTTTAAAAGCTCTGAAAGTTTGACCAATTTTTTAAAAATAGCAAAAACAAGTTTTTTTGAGTAAATTATTTTTATATGGTTCCATTGGAATGTTTAAATATCATATAAAAAAAATAAACTCAAAAATGTTTTTTTAATATTTAAAAAAAATTAGTTGTGCGCTAGTACATGTGCAAACTTAGTGTGCACATGAGCCCCCCCCCCCTCTCTCTCTCTCTCTATATATATATATATATATATATATATATATATATATATATATATATATATATATATATGTGGGTACCAGTTCCCTCTTTGCAGGCCCAAAGGAGTTGCCGAACTAAGCCCTATTAAAAATAGGGAGCGCCCGGCACAAACTTAGAAGCCTCAAAATAATTAACAAGAGATGACCCTGTCTATCCCTGAAATCTCGAAGGAGATATTCAAGGGATGGAGGGTTAGCGTGTTGGTATCCAGCACCGCCACTCTCTTAATTTTCATATATATATATATATATATATACAAATAAAAGAGAAAAAAATTAAGAGGGTTTGAATATGTGATTAAAGTATATTTCGATTTTCATTGAAACCACACTATGGGGTTGGGTGGGTAAGTAAAACGTCATCTCAATAATAAGCGTATATTAAATTGGGGTGGTTAGAAAAAAAAAGGCTTGAAATAAAAACTCCCTTTTTTTTATTCCTTATATTCCTCAAAATCTACCTATTATTTTAAGCCACTTGTTATTCCAGCCTTCACCCATATTTTACCTAATTTACAAATCAAACCCTAAAAATTTTATACTCCTAAAGAGTACGTGTTTTTCGAGGCAAGCAACTTTCTACTCTCCTCCTTTATGTACATAGTTAGTAAGTTTACCTAAATAATTTTTATGCTAAAAATTAATTAGCAACCCCTAGGATTTTTTGTATTCCTAATTGCATCCTAATTGTGTAAATTTAAATAGTGTTAATTATCCGATATTACTTATGGAGGTTTATTCCTACGTGGAAATTAATTATAGGCCTAAAACACGAGAATTGATATTTAGGTTTGGACCCGTTTCTGAAATTTGGCGATTGAGATTTAATATTATATGATATGGACTTAAATTTAGAGTTGTTAAATTCTAAATATTGTGATTGCTTAGTAGAGTTGTACCTTGTGCATTAAAAGTAGTAGTTTGGCACGTTTGTCCTTGTTAGATAATATTTTTCATGCAGACCTTACTTATGCTATTTGAATTCATTTAATAAAATTATAAAGTTACTTGTGACACTTGAATTATATTGATGGACCCTCATATGACGTAATGTTCTTATTGATACGAAAATTAGTCAGCTGACGTGGACGAATTATATGAAGACATGTGTCATCTTATGTGGAAAATGATTAAAAGCACCGAGCTACTCATCACCCTGAGCTACTTAGCGTACCGAGCTACTCAACGTGCAAAGAATCTGGCCAGGAAGATCAAGCGACAATTGCACGTTCAATGAACATCGGATTTAATGAACATTCTTATTGTACAGATGCATGTGTCTATTAAACAACAACATCTCGTCTATTCATACTGATAGCCCCAAGGCTATAAATACATTGCAACACCCCCCATAACGGGGTAATCAATCTTTTGTAATCATCATCGAGATTAAGGCAAACATCGCCAATACAAAAAGTGGACGTAACCACTTTAAAAATCTTTTGTCTTATTTTTTATTGCATATTTATCTATGATTAATTAATTATATAAAATATAGTTTTTTACATCAACAGATTGGCGCCATCTGTGGGAAACGACTGTCAGTAGCGTTTTTCACTAAAGACTTATCACCAATGGCTGAGATCCCAGAATTTAGTAACCGAAACAATACTGGGGTTCCTCCAAATCCCTCTGCTCCCCCAACTATCGATGAGCTTACGGGAATAGTAGTCAATTTAGCCCAAGGGCAAACGGCTATGTAAGAGACCATGCGTCAACTTATTCGAACTGTTCCTAACGGATCACCTGCCCAGTCAGGTCAACGAAGCATTCAGATAAACACCCATCAGCCATCTTTAAGAACCAGACATACACTATTCTCGAATGTTACACAGCCCAGGCGCAGTGATTCTCATCATACTGAGAGGTGCAACAATCCTTCATATCAGCCTGGAAGGACTTCATCTATAAGAGCTACAGATTCTTGACAAAATGTTACCGTAACTCCTGAGAGAACAAGCGCTTTGGAAAGGTTGAGCAGAGTCTCTCCCTTTGACCGTTTGGGTTCTAGGAGGAATAAAAATCCCCCTAAGATTGCATTGAGGAATTCTCAATGACCAACCGATCTAAGGGAAGGTTCTTCCCAATCACACCCACAACTCGTGGTGAAAGATCCCAAGAGGAAAATTCAGCGCGCTCTATTGCTCGGGAAAATAGACGTGAGGTTGAGAATAATGCGTGGAAGGGGTCCATTCAGATATTGAAAGATAGGTTAGGGGAAATGGCTAAGGCTAAGAACCCTCTCCAAAGAACTTTTATCCAAGGAACACCCTTTATCCAGGTAATTGTGGATTTCCCACACCATCAAAATTTAAAGTTCCTGTAAGGATGCCTAAATATGATGGAGAAACTGATCCCGTTCTCCACATAGAGTAGTACCAAGCCGCTACTGATATCTATGCGGTTCCTGATGAGATGAGATGTAGGGCATTCTCAGGAACTATCACTTGGTCAACCTAGATATGGTACAACAACCTTCCCCGAGGAAAGATTACCACCTTCCATTAGCTGGCAGAGCTCTTCATAGGAAACTTTTGCTTTGGTGCGAAGCCAATTAAAAGAGTAGCACACCTACTGAGCATAAGGCAGAAAATAGGATAAAGTACCAGGGATTACATCACTCATTTTAATAAAGAGAAACTTGAGGTAATCGACTACGAAGAGAAGACAACAATTACAGCACTGATGAGCGGCCTCTTACCTGACAAGTTATATTATACCTTGGCCAAGGATCCCCCAAATCCATGGCAGAATTGATGGCAAAAGCATCTAAGATCATGAACGCCGAAGAGGCTATGGCTGCGAAGAAGAATGCTGACACTAAAGCAGAGACCAAAGCTGAAGGTATAACGGAGAAGAAGGATCAAAAGTGTAACGAGAATGGCAAGCGACAAAAAGGAAAGGAGACACTCGAGCAATTGAAGAAATATGGGAATTACACTCCTTTAAAGGTGGACATAAACCATATCTTAGAGGAGATGAAGAACATCGAGGAGCTAACTTGGCCGGAGAAAATGAGGATAGACCCCGATAAGAGGGATAAGTCCAAATACTGCAAATTCCATAGAGATCATGGCCATACGACCAAGCGTTGCATAGCTCTCTAGAATGAAATCGATGCACTCATTAGGCGTGAAAAATTGAGTAAATTCGTTGATCTCCAGAATGGTGGGAAGACTAACGAGAGAGGAAGACAAAGGTCTAAATCTCCGCACCGAACAAGAGATGACAAAAATAAGGACCACGAAGATAATCCAGAGGATGACCCCAACCTCCCTAAAAAACCAAGGCAACCTAAACGTGAGGTGTTCTCAATCCATTTTGGTTCATTTGAATGTAATGTGATTATAGGTGGCGATGCAGGAGGAGGAGATCATACTACTGAACGAAAAGCTTATCTTAATGAGGCTTAGGCTTGTTCTTACATACAACGCATAAATTTGGCCGAAGATAATCGCCCAAGTAAAATGAACAAGGATAAACTAATTATCAGTTTTTCCAAAAATGATCTTGCAGGCGAACTGTATCCTCACGACGACCCCTTGGTAGTCAAGATGAGAATGGAGGATGTGGTGATTTCACGTGTATTGGTATACAATGGTAGCTCTGCGGACATCATGTTCTACCCCTGTTTTGATAGTTTGAATTTGAAGCTAGCCGAGTTGGAGGCATATCACAAGCCCCTCCTTGGCTTTACTGGTGAAAAGGTTTTTCCACTTAGGACGATCAAGTTCCTGGCCTACTTACAAAACTGAAAAAGTACACTTTTTCATAATGGATAAGAATGTGCAATCAGCCTACAACATAATCATAGGGAGAGTAGGCATGAAGAAATTCTAGGCAGTGCCATCCACGGTACACCAATGCTTGAAATTTTTGACCAATTTCGACGTTGGAATTATGAAAGGCGACCAGAAAGTATCTCGGGAAGGCTACTTTTCATCTGCCGAATAGGAGGAACTGGAGGAGGCCAGGAAGAAAACCACCACCTACTAGGTGGATGAGTCTGAATATGCAGAGGTTGAGACTTTGGACCCTAGGGATGAGTCCCAGCTTGTGAAGGGTCAGGTCGTTGAAGCTACGAAGAATGTCATTCTGGACGATGAATGACCAGAACGAACAAATCAAATTAGCGCTTCACTAGAGACGTCAATAAATCAGGAACTAGAGGCATTTTTACGGTAAAGAAAGCAATCTTTCGCATGGAGTCATGAAGACATGCCACGAATATACCCGGCCTTCCTGTGCCATGAGCTCAATAATAATAAGGAGGTTAAGCCAGTGAAGTAGCGAAGAAGGGTATTTAGCCCAGAGAAGAACCAAGCTATCCAGGAGGAAGTAGAGAAGCTACAAAAGGCCTTTTTTTATTGAAGATATCAAATATCCTGATTGGCTAGCCAATGTTGTGATGATGAAGAAGAAAAATAACAAGTGGAGGATATGTATAGATTTCATAGATCTCAATAAAGCCTGCCCGAAAGATCATTTTCCCTTGCCCCGAATTGATCAGTTGGTGGACGCTACCTCGAGGCACGAATTATTGAGCTTCATGGACACTTACTCCTACTACAACCATATTAAGATGAAACCAGAAGACAGGGAGAGTACTTCTTTTATTACCTCAAGGGGAACATACTGCTATAATGGTATGCCTTTCGAACTTAAAAATGCAGTCACTACGTACCAGAGGTTGATATATAAAGTTTTCGCATAGAAAATTAGTAAAAATATGGAGGTTTACGTCAACGATATGCTAACTAAAAGCAAGAAAGACGCCGACCATCTAGCTGACCTCAGCCAAACCTTTGATCAGTTGGACAAATATCAGATGAAGCTGAACCTGATAAAATGTATATTCGGTGTATGAGAAGGTATGTTCCTCGGGTATATTGTGAATCAGTGAGGCATTGAGGCGAATCCGGAGAATATTAAAGCTTTGCTGGAATTACGATCTCCTACTACGAAGAAGGAGGTACAAAGCCTTACAGGCCGCATTGCAGCTCTCAACAGGTTTGTGTCAAGAGAAATGGACAGGTGTATCCCATTCTTCAAGACTCTCAGAATAACTTTTGAGTGGAATGATGAGTGAGAGAAGGCATTTTAGGAATTGAAGCAATATTTGGGGCCACCTCCATTGTTATCCAGGCCGGTGATGGGAGAAAGATTATACTTATACCTGGCTGTCTCAGAAAGCGTTATCAGTTTAGCGTTAATAAGAATGGAGGATGGAGTACACTAGTCGGTGTATTACACGAGCAAAGCATTCCGAGGAGAAGAAATTGATATCCAAGGCTAGAAAAGCTAGCATTATCTCTAATAGAGGCGAGTAGGAGGATGAAACCTTATTTTCAGGACCATACCATAGTGGTGTACAGTGATATGCCACTTAGACAAGCCTTACATAAGCCAGAAAAATTTGGAATACTGTTTTACTGGGCGGTCGAACTAGGCGAGTATGATATTATTTATGAGTCAAGGTTATCACTCAAGGGGCAGGCGGTGGCAGATTTCATTATTGAATTCACTTACCCAGATACCTTCGACCAGTAAGAGTCTAATGCAGAACATCCCGTGGATGTTATGGGATCATAAAAAACAACACCCGATCAACTAACATTGGAAGATTCGTGAGAAGGGACGAACAAAGAGCAACAAGTATCATCGAGTAACAACCCGCAGTGGAGAATGATAAGAGGAAGCACCAAATATTCCATCAGGGAACCTTATCAGATCAAGAGTTTGATAATGGTATACCTGTGTGGAACTTGTATGTTGATGGCTCTTCATGTGCAATTAGAAGTGGAGCCGGAATAATTCTTAACATCCCTGATGGATTAGATATCAAATACGCTTTGCGCTTTCAATTTAAAGCTTCAAATAATGAGGTCGAATATGAAGCTATGACCGTGGGCCTCAGTTTAGAAAAAACAATGCATGCAGAGCAAGTCACCGTGTTTAGTGATTCATAATTAATTGTACATCAGATTCTGGGGTTGTATGCAGCGAAGGGAGACTTGATGTCAAGATATCACGCTAAATCTATAGAGATTATGTCCACCTTTGCAGCAGTTAAGTTAATCAGAATATCGAGATTGGAGAATGTGAGAGCTGACGCACTAGCTCGATTAGATTTAGCTACTCGCACCGAGCTATGAAGAATGATTCCTATCGAGATAATGGCAGAACGGAGCATAGATGAAGATTTAACGGTGAAATTCACTACCCTAGATGTGGGACCATCCTGGATGGACCCTATCAGGTCATACATTGAGGAAAGGGTTATTCCACTTGACCAACTTGAAGCCAAGAGGCTGAAGTTTAAAGCTGCTCGATATGTACAGAATAATGGCATTTTATATAAAAAGGGTATCATCGCAGGTCTACAGAGATGTGTGCATACCTCAGAGGTTAAAGACCTGATTGAAGAGGTTCACGAAGGCTCTTGTGGAGCTCATGTGGAAGGTCGAACCCTCCTAGAGAGGTTAGCGACGCATGGATATTATTGGCCGACGATGAGAGCTGACTGCACAGTCTATGCAAAGAAGTGCGATAAATGCCAACGTTTCTCTCCTGTTTGAAGAACTCCCCAAGCATTATTAACGCCCATTAATTCCCCCTGGCCATTTGCTATATGGGGCATAGACTTGATCGAGCCCTTGCTTCCCACCAAAGGGAGGTTCAAATATCTGGTAGTCACGGTCTATTTTTTCACCAAGTGGGTTGAGGTTGGACCTCTCATTGACATGTCGTACGAAAGGGTTTACCAATTTATCTGGAATGATATTATTTGCAGGTATGGTCTTCCACATGACTTTATCACACTACACCAAATCTGCCCATTTGTCAAGGTCATTGACCTTGACAAATCCAACTTGTCAAGGTCAATGACCGTGACATTTCGAGGCGAGACAACTTTTTTTGTCACGGTCGTGTCACAGTCATTGACCTTGACACAAAACTCGCGTTTTGTGTCACGGTCGTGTCAAGGTCAATGACCATGACACGTTTGTCACGGTTCTAAACCGTGACATAACCGTGACCCCTCTTACCCAGAATTGTCACGGTCATTGACCGTGACACGTCCGTGACAACTTTTGTCACGGACTTGTCACGGTCAATGACCGTGACAATTCTGGGCAGAATTTAAAAAAAATCTGCTGGGCAGTATGGCCACCGCCACTGCCCAGCAGTATATTTGTACCTGTTATAGCAACGTTGTACCTGTTCCAAACATCATATATCCAACACAAACTAAAGATAATGCAAATATATATTCATGACGATATAATCCAAATATTCAAAGTAAAAACAATATACATGACGATATAATCCAAATATAATTAAAATGGACAAACTTAAAAATAATGTTACTACATGTCTTGGATAAAACTGAGGAGGTGAGTAGGCCACACGACATACGAATTGACGCACCCACTAATATACGTCGTGCCGCATTGTTCGCACAACCATAATAGGGAGTTCTCCTTCCCGGGTAGGACATGCGTGACGAGCACCCTGGACTCCATCTCTTGAAGCACACGTCCATGGACTATTCCACCCTCGACGATATTCGGGTCCCTCAACCCCCGCCCTATCCGCTGGCCATCAAATACGTCCAATATGAACACGCTCAGCCAACCAATTGTCGACAGTGGTCTGTTGGAGGGCGTCAAATAGGGAAAGTGGATCGTCGAAGTACGAACGTGTCGGTGATGAAGCAGCGAGGTCCACATCCTCGTCATCCTGCGCCTCGTCCTCCCGCACCTCCTCCTCCACCGCCTTCTCCTTCCTTTTTCCTTTACGGTCTCCACCCAACATACGCTTCATGAATGCGTACATATCTTGGACCGTCGCCTCCAAACGGGACAGCTTCGCGTCGTGTGAATCCACCGTTCGAGCCAACCCAGTGTCGCTCGTCTCCAATCCGATGATCCTAGATTTGGCCACCCGCGAGCTCACTCCCCTTGTCCTCCCTTTGCGATCAGAGCCAAGCACTTGGCTGAGTGCGTCTGTGGACAAAGATGCCTTGTCGGCATCAGACTGCGACTCATGCACTTCCTTAAGCTTTGCCTGAAACGACAAAAAGCACATGATTAGTAAAATAAGTAAACTAAAAAATTATAACGTAATTAATAATAATTAAACTGTCGGATTACTTACAATCGTGGCCGCGACGCTCGGGGAAACCTCCTTGTCCTTCCCCTTCTTCGTCCGAAGAGCCACATAAGTATCGAGCCTATGTGGCTTACCCCCTGGCCCACTCCCTACCCCCTGAAATAAAATAAAGTAAAGTAAAATTAGTATCGACCCCACAAAGTAAAATAATATCCAATAATATATTTCTGTAGTTATAGATAAATTAAATCTTACCTGCATCCTATGCTCCACCTCAGCGTAAGAAGTCCGGCCGGGGTAGTGCACGTCCGTCTTTTTAGCCCGATTTTCCCTCCCCGATTGGCGAGATGCCAATTGTCGATCCTCGATCTCATTGTCAATGAACTTTTGCCATTGTGCCAATCGGCTCCTTGGGAGGGACGGATCCGCGCCATTGTAAAATGGACTCTCGTGTTTTTCCAAAGTACCGTGTCCGCATATTTTTCTTCCACGTCTTGTGTTGCTCCCTCAACTGCTCCAAGACGGAATCGCGTAGCTTTGGATCCAAGTTGAATTGTTCCTGTCCAACAAATACAATGTTAGTTGCGAATAAATATAAATATAAATATAAATTGAAATATTCATATAAATATTACCTGTAGTGCCGCCCAAACAGTTAACTTGAGCTCATACGGCATCTCCTTCCAACTCATAAACCCCGGGCCGATGACCATCTTTATCAGCTCGAGGGATCTCGCTAAAAGCTCCGACTTGTTTTCGACGGTAATCCCAAATTTTCCATATTTGGGGAGCCTAGGGGCGGAGGAGCCCTCGTCACCTCCGCTACCACCGAACCCAGACGACATCATCATAAACAACATCATCATATTCGCCTTAACATCTGAAGGAGACATTTTTGCTGTAAAAAAATGTTATTAGTACAGATAAAAAAAATGTTAATAGTACACATTTCGTTTTACCTAATTGAATTAATTGAGTTAATAGTACAGATAAAAAAATGTTCCGTCTATATTATAACGTATGTGTAAGTTCCGTCAATACCATTTCGTTTCAATTTTGTAATATTATGTTTTTTCCAAATATTTAAAGAGTTATTAAATGGGTGCCCCACCCCCACCCCCACCCACTGCCACACACACACGCACACCTACGCACCTACGCACACACACACACACACACACACACACACACACACACACACACACACACACACACACACACACCCCACCCCACCCCCACCCCCTTCCCCTTCCCCCACCACGACCGTGACAACTACATATATTGTTTATCAATAAAATTATGACATGAGATAATTATAATTGTAGCATAAATTTCATTATCATGGGTTTTACCTAATTGAAATAATTTCATGAATAAAATAATTATCAATTTAAATGAAAATATCAATTATTATCCAATATTTTTGAATGAAATATTTATTTTGAATGAAAATATCAATTATTATCCAATTATTATCCAATTATTATCAATTATTTATTTTGAATGTAAATAATATTCAAAACCCCACCCACCCCCACCCCCACCCCCTCTCGATGTTTATTATCCAATTATTATCCAACTATTATCAATTATTTATA
This sequence comes from Sambucus nigra, assembly GCA_949130495.1. NCBI lineage: Eukaryota > Viridiplantae > Streptophyta > Magnoliopsida > Dipsacales > Adoxaceae > Sambucus > Sambucus nigra. Next base: position 642,941,782 of record OX422207.1, on the reverse strand, counting down.
AAATTGATGTCTACTTTTAGTGTTGTGTATATATGTTAGTTGATGCCATTATATTTTTAGCCTAATTAGATTCTAAGGTTATCTCAATTTATATTTTAAGTTCGTATCCATTTGTGATGTTCAAGTAGTTTGAAATGTTGGAATTATATACTATTACTTTGACCGTTAGTTTGTGCACCAACTAAAATAGTTCCATAAGCACAAGTTATGACTATATTTTTCACTTAACATATGCATTATGTTGCACTTTTTGTAGTTTTTTCACGAGTTTGAAATGTGTGTATTTGTGTGCATGGAAATAGATGTTGGAATCTAAAGGGAGACATGATTGTATCTTTTGTTTGTATTTGTCTCACTCTTACTTTAGTTTTTATGATCAGATGTGGAATTTTAAATACAATTATTTGGTACTGGGTTTATCAAGTTATACTCTGTTTATTTTAGTTTTAAGGTTAACCATTGTTCAATGCTTATGTGTAGATAAATAAAGAGATCAGTTGTTTGGAGTATATATCATGCTTATGTGTAGATAAAGCAAGTCCTCGGCTTTTTTATTGAACTTTTAGTTATGTAGTGTATTGTAGATTGATGCAGCCACACAATGAGAACACAATGAACTACTATTTCGCCTTTTACTAAAGAATATCATATGCTCACAAATAGGCGGCATACGCCCATTTTTTTAATTGTTTATACCATAAGTTTCTCAGTGTCATTTCTTCCTAGATTCAGATGCGGTAGATCTTACATTTCCAAACTGAAATATGGACCACCATTAGTCCTTGATTTATCTAACTTTAATTTGTCAATTTTCTTAGTATATGATGATTTCTTTTCAATACATTTCTACCATAAGTTTCTCAGTGTCAAACCCTAACATTAAGATATTGTGGTACTTCTTTATGCATAGGCCCACACACCCCACCCCACCCCACCCCACCCCCTGCCCCCCTCCACCACCCCCTCCACCACCCCCTCCCCCACCACACACCACCACACACACACACATCCCACCCCACCCCCTGCCCCCCTCCACCACCCCCTCCCCCACCCTGCCCCACCCCGCCCCACCCTGCCCCACCCCCCACACACGTACACACATACACACATATATATATACACATACACACATAAATATACACACAAATATATATATAAATGGAAGAGAGAGAGAGAGAGAGAGAGAGAGAGAGAGAGAGAGAGAGCAGCGTCGAGAGAGAGAGGGAGGGAACAGTGGGAGGGAAAAAAGAAGGGGGAAAGGGTTTTTGCTGGAAAAGTTGTCACGGTCGTGTCAAGGTCATTGACCGTGACAATTATTTAAAGAATTATCACGGTCAATGACCGTGACAATTAGTTGTCACGGTCGTGTCAAGGTCAATGACCGTGACATAAAACGCGTGTTTTTTGTCACGGTCAATGACCTTGACAAGGCTGGCCAGCTGAAAGGTGACAATTTGCCCATTTTGGTGTAGTGTCACTAACCATGGAACCCAATTTGATAATGAGGAATTCGCTGCATATTGTCATCAATCTAATGTCCAGAAGATCCATTCTGCACCAGTCCATCCCCAGAGCAATGGGCCAACTGAAGTGATGAACAGGACTCTACTGAACGGCTTGAAGAAACGACTGGATGATGCAAAAGGAAATTGGATTAACGAGCTACACTCTGTGCTATGGGAATATCGCACAACACCCCGAACAACCACTGAGGAATTGCCCTACATGCTAACCTTTGGAAGCGAAGAAGTCATTCTAGTTGAATTGGGCCTACCTACACATAGGGTACTCAATTTCAACTCTCCTATAAGCGATTTGATGAGACGCTTAGACCTGGACAAGATCGAGGAAGTTAGAGAAGATGCGGCAATCAGGAACGCATCCTACCAACAGAGAACAACCATGTTCTACAACAAAAGAGTGAAGAAATATGAACTCAAGGAGGGGGATTATGTGATCAAGAAGGTGATTCAGAAGCATAACAAGTTAGAGGCCAACTGGCATGGTCCCTACCGAGTAACTACAGTTGTTCGCCCTGGGACTTATAGAATAGAAACCTTAAAGGGAGAAGAATTCAAAAATGCATGGAATGCGGAGCACCTGCGCAAGTATTATCAGTAATAGAGATTTACATGTACACATTTCTCTTTAAATGAATAAAAGTGTTGGTCTTTCCATATTACTTTTTTGGTTCAATTTTTGTCGGAGTACTAGTGCCACCAACTAACTAAGGTTGGTTGGCATTCAATAACAACCAACTCCTGTTGGTCGACACCAATAAATTTAACTAACAATGTTGGCATAACAATCATACAAGGCAAATCCTGTTTGATCACGGATAATCTCAAAAGATATCCCAAACTAGGAAAGAAGATGGGTGACCTCTCGGGGCATCCACTGTCGAGGCACCAAGGTAATCTAGATAAGATTGCTACAACTAAGCAGGAATATGGGATGAAAATCATTCCATTTCTTAGGCACTAATGGGTGATAAGTCACTAGAACTAGGCAACAAGTGGGGCAAGCTCCATTATCTAGGTAAAACAGGACAAATTATCCCTCGAAAGATATATATATATATATATATATATATATAAGAAAAACATTTTGCCAATTATCTCCAAGGAAAGAATATTGTACAAAGAACAAATTTTCTTCATTAAATACAAGCAGATTATATAAAGATGAATTTTGGTTTATTAAATACAAATTTCCTATTCTATGGATTTCTTTCCCTTTGATTTTGATACAGGTTCCACCCCAGCTGGAGGGTTATCTAATACACAGGGAGAATTGATAAAATTCACACCTTGTAACATTCTGACGTTGCTCGGACATGGTCGATTAAGAAAATGTTGAGGACGAGATATCTCAAACTCTAAATGAAGCTAATAATCACCAAGATACCTGGAGATCAAACACCGAGGAATGGCACGAGCTGGAATCCAGCTGACATCGAGTTTAAAGGGATGAACAAGAAAATCAAGTAATCCAGGCTCACACCAATCCCACAAGGATAGTCCTCAATCAACTTTCTTCACACATAAGGCATTCAACAATCCCTGTTTGTATACCTCGTTATTCAATTGTTACAGCTGAGCATCAAGATGGCATAGAGCTTCGTTGTATCCCGCCATCCAAAATTCTCTAGGTTATTTGTGAAATTGATAAGTCAATGTCTTAAGCTGCTCGTGGAGCTTCTTCACTAAAATTTCTTTACTTTCCAGTGCAGAGCTTTGGTTGGAGAGTTGGTCGGTAAGATTCTGAATTTTTCTAGACATTTCTACCAGGGATTGATTTTTTGCCGTCAATTGAACGACTTATTTTTTTAAAGCCAGTTGGGTCCTTATCTCTTCAATATTAATCCGACCAGCCCTTTCTCGGCCACGGGTAGAAGGCCTTGCTCTGCCATGAGTAGACGGGGTAGGTCCGGTTCGTTTCAAAGTCTCCAACTCTTCTCTCAAGGCAGCATTTTCAGTTTCTAAAAAGGAAAAACCTTCATCATTAACCGAAACCAAGGCTCCCCAAGAATAGGAGGCAACAGATATGAGTTGCTTCACTTACTCTTGCAACACAATATTCTCTTGCTCTAGCAGCTTGTCAATATTCTTGTGCTCTTCAATCTCAAGTTTCAGCACACTTTCCTTTTTCTCATGGGATGAGATGTACCTGTCACAGCCCCTGTCAGCACTCAACTGTCGGTATGTTTTCTTATAACCTTCGTGTAAGAGTGTAATGGGTTCTTTGTGCTGAAGTTGGAGTTCCTCAATCATCCCTTGAAGGTCTTCAATCATTTTATAATAAGCCACATTATTGGCCACAACACGATTAAGCAAACACTTCAAGTATTGGTATGCATCAATTGCTCGCTCAGAAGCATCGGGTCCAAGGATATCAATTATTTGGGCCTCAGTAAAATCTGCATGACCCGCTTTGAAGTAATCATTATATTTTTTCATCAACTTTGTGTCATGAGCTGATAAAAGTTCCATCCTGGCAACAAACTAGCAAGGAAAAATAAAAACCCATCAACAATGATACAGACAAGAGCAAGTCAAGGAGAAATTCAGATTAAACGACAATAATCCATTTTATTGATCATAAGAGGAGAGAGTACAACCAAAGTTATAAGAAACAAAGGAAAAGTAGAAGAACAACATAAATAAAGAGCCGAGCAATGCTACACCTTCTCCTTATTTCCTATAACACCATTAACAGGTTTGGACAAAGGAGTTGGTTGCTCGGGAGGCATTTGATGTTGCTCGGTAGAAGCTGATGCTTGCTGAACTTGCTCGGAGGGTTGAGGAGCAGTAGAAACAGGGACTTATTCTACTATCATCATGGAAGACTCATCAGAGGCAGCTTCATCCTATTCTTCTTCTTCTTCTTCTTCTTCTTCAATAGTAGGAGGGCCATGAGTGAGTTTTTGAAACAACTCAGAATCATCCGCAACACTCAACTCTTTTAATGCTGTGACCCATCCGTCCCTGAAGTACTTCAGACTTGCATACTCCATCTCAAAAGTAATAGGGTTTGTTCCATCCCTTGTCCCAACCAGAGCTGAAAGATTTCTTCACCGCAGCCTTTCTTTTCATCCTCTCAGAAGAAGCTCGTTCCTCAGCAAGCCTCACCTTCTCCTCAAGGTCTTTCTTACGCCGTTCAACCTCTTCAAGCTGGCCATTAACCTCTTTTTTACTGGAAACGATGACCTTTAATTTTTCCTCCAACTCCTTGGGGGCACTAATGGCTTGGTTACGAGTTAACTCTGTAGATAGAAGTTTCTTCTCCTAAGCAGCTTTATCTTCCTCGTATTTCTTCTGGGAGTCCTTTAAGGATTGAGACAACCCAGCAAAAGCTTCTTCAATCCCACTAGAGGAGGTTGAAGCCTTTATAGCCTCATCTTTCTCTAGGATACTATTAAAACATGTCATAAACTGAAAAAGAAAAGAAGCTCAGATTAGAATATGAATACAGTAGGTGGAAATGAAGTGGTAGGGATAATGATACTTACTTACGCGATATATTGGGCCGCTAAATCAACAACCTTCTCTCGTGAAAGGGAACCCCCAGTAGCTCGATACTCCGTAATGGTCGAAGACTTGATCAAACCCCTGGCCGAACCCAGGGCAATAAAAGCTGGAGCGCTAGTTCCCGAGGAAGGACCCCGAATATCAGAAGGTCGAGCAGCAGTTTCTATAGGTCTTTCTACAAGACCTCTCCTCAATCTCCTTAAAGGAGGACCTTCAATCAAAGGTGATGCCTCTTCTTGAATAATAACAACACCTTCAATCAAAGGTGCTGCCTCTTTTGGGACAGCAGGTGGTTTCCTACCGACTTCCTTGACAGGTGGAATTGTTCCTTTGGATGGAGTACTATCCATTTTCTTCATCCCTTCAGCTGGGACATCCACTTTGCTTTTCTTTGCCCCATCCGTGCCAGGAGCATCTTTGACAAAGAACGCAGGCATTCTCCTCTTTTTCATCATTAAATCAATAATAGAGGTATTCAAATTAGAAGAAGGTTCTTCGGCACTTGCTCGAGATGTTGGCACGATTAAGATCAATTACCACAGGAGGGGCAAGAGGATGTGAAATGAAAGAAGAAGTAGTATTTTTATATCTCGACAAATAAGAGGTAGCTCTAATGTGCTCCCTGTCCACCTATTGATGCAAACCCCAGATGAGTTTCAAAGCTTTTATATTAATATCACTCTCTTTTGGGGGCTTTCTTTTGTTATCAACTGGAAAAATAAGACAAACATGAATATCAGTGACGCATTTCATCAAATATAAATAGAGCTAAATTGAGAAAAGTAAAAACAACCTATCCCATTGCCATAAAGTGGACATCTGGGACCTTGATAAAACCCAAAAATGGCTCGTTTACTCAATTACGAGTTCCTTTTAATCCAAAAATTCCTTAAACTCAATTACGACCTCCGGATACTCTATTCTGACTATCTCGGCCATTTTGAGACCAACCGTGCACTCAAAATCTCCATCCGAGGTAGTTGACCGCAATTCACTAATTTAACCCCACACAACTTAATGCGGTATTTCCATTAAAAGAGTATCCTTTGTCGCTTTACCCAGTTGCGACATATAATTAAAATACTCCAACTTATTTATTTAATCCCAAAACTAAATATAACACCCATCGAAAATCATCTAATCCTTGAAAACTCCAAAATTTACTATTCACAATAATTTCTTAAATTTCCAAATTACACTGACTTATTGAATTTAATTTCCCATAAAAGTGCGGGGTATTACATGGGGGATGTTATAGTATTCCATAAACTTGTCCACATATCTATTACCTATTTTTGCCATAAATAAACCCTAACAACAACAACAAAGAAAGAAAAAGAAGTTTAGAGACTTACGAAGTAAGATTCAGCCTCAGACGATGCAAAGCCACATGCACGATGAGATGAAGAGTTAAAAATGGCTTGAAGACGATGAAAGACAGAGCCTGGGAGCAAGAGGAAACACTGGAGAGCAATGAACGTTTCAAGAGTTGGAGATTATGAAGCAATGTTAAAAGTCGTTTCCATTCAACAATTTAAACCCTTCTAATGATGGTTCACACTGACCGAGGAAGATTTGCTTCCTAGATCCTTAATGAGAAGACGCCTTGCTCCCCAAACCTCATGCAATTCACAACAGTGCCTTCCAGGCACAATAAAAGTCATTATTTGAAATTCTTGATCCCAAATTGTGGCCCAAAATTTTTTGGGGCAATTATGGGTACCACTTCCCTCTTTGCAGGCCTAGAGGAGTAGCCGGACTAAGTCCTATTAAAGATAGGGAGCACCCGACCCAAACTTAGAAGCCACAAGATTATTAACAAGAGATGAACCGGTTTACCCCTAAAATCTCGAAGGAGATATTCAAGGGATGGGGGGTTAGCGTGTTGGTATCAAGCACCCCCAATCTCTTAATTTTCATATGTATATATATATATATATATATATATATATATATATTGTACCCCTGGCCTGGGACAAGGGGCATGTAATTGAAAACACTCCTCTGAAGAAAAGAGAAATATAAACTGAGAGCACCACCGTGGACGTAGGCAATTTTCCAAAAAACGTACATCTTGTGTTGTGTGTGATCGTGATTATTCTTATTCCTGTCCTTTATTTTTCTGGTGATTGAATTTACTTATAAATTGTGTTGAGATTTTTTGTCACCACAATATATATATATATATATATATATATATATATTGTGTGTGTGTGTGTGTGTATGTGAAGTCTATATATGTCTATATGAAGTCTATAAACGTGAGTGTATATATGTGTACATGCAGTTGTATGTATTTACGTGTGTCTGAGTATATTTTGAAAAATGAAAAATATCAAAGATGAAGAAAACATATAAAAACAAAAGAGAAAAAAATTAAGAGGGTTTGCATATGTGATTAAAGTATATTTCGATTTTCGTTGAAACCACACTATGGGGTTGGGTGGGTAAATAAAAAGTCATCTCAATAATAAGCGTATATTAAATTGGGGTGGTTAGAAAAAAAAGGCTTGAAATAAAAACTCCCTTTTTTTTATTCCTTATATTCCTCAAAATATACCTATTATTTTAAGCGACTTGTTATTCCATCCTTCACCCATATTTTACCTAATTTACAAATCAAACCCTAAAAATTTTATACTCCTAAAGAGTACATGTTTTTCGAGGCAAGTAACTTTCTACTCTCCTCCTTTATGTACATAGTTAGTAAATTTACCTAAATAATTTTTATGCTAAAAATTAATTAGTAACCCCTAGGATTTTTTGTATTCCTAATTGCATCCTTATTGTGTAAATTTAAATAGTGTTAATTATCCGATATTACTTATTGAGGTTTATTCCTAAGTGGAAATTAATTATAGGCCTAAAACACAAGAATTGATATTTAGGTTTGGACCTGTTTTTGAAATTTGGCGATTGAGATTTAATATTATATGATGTGGACTTAAATTTGGAGTTGTTAAATTCTAAATATTATGATTGCTTAGTGGAGTTGTACCTTGTGCATTAAAAGTAGTAGTTTTGACACGTTTGTCCTTGTTAGATAATATTTTTCATGCAGACCTTACTTATGCTATGTGAATTCATTTAATAAAATTATGAAGTGACTTGTGACACTTGAATTATATTGATGGACCCTCATATGACGTAATGTACTTGTTGATACGAAAATTAGTCTGCTGACGTGGACCAATTATATGAAGACATGTGCCATCTTACGTGGCAAATGATTAAAAGCACCGAGCTACTCATCACCTTGAGCTACTCATCACCCCGAGCTACTTAGCGTACCGAGCTACTCAACAGGCAGATCATCTGGACAGGAAGATCAAGCGACAATCGCACATTCAATGAACATCGGATTTAATGAACATTCTTATTGTACAGATGTATGTGTCTATTAAACAACGACATCTCGGTTATTCATACTGATAGCCCCAAGGCTATAAATACATTGTAACACCCCCCATAACGGGGTAATCAATCTCTTGTAATAATCATCGAGATTAAGGCAAACATCGATAATACAAACAGTGGACGTAGGCCATTTTCATAAGGCTGAACCACTTTAAAAACCTTTTGTCTTATTTTTTATTTCATATTTATCTGTGATTAATTAATTATATAAAATCTAGTTTTTTACATCAACAGATTGACGCCGTCTGTGGGAAATGACTGTCAGTAGCATTTTTCACTAAACACTTATCACCAATGGATGAGATCCCAGAATCTAGTAACCGAAACAATACTGGGGTTCCTCCAAATCCCTCTGCTCCCCCAACTATCGATGAGCTTACGGGAATAGTAGCCAATTTAGCCCAAGGGCAAACGACTATGCAAGAGACCATGAGTCAACTCATTCGGACTGTTCGTAATGGATCACCTGCCCAGTCAGGTCAATGAAGCGTTCAGAGAAACACCCATCTGCCATCTTCAAGAACTAGACGTACACTATTCCCGGATGTTACACAGCCCAGGCGCAGTGATTCTTATCATAATGAGAGGTCAAACGATCCTTCATATCAGCCTGGAAGGACTTCATCTATAAGTGCTACAGATTCTCGACAAAATTCTACCTTAACTCCTCAGAGAACAAGCGCTTTGGAAAGGTTGAGCAGAGTCTCTCCCTTTGACCGTTTGGGTCCTAGGAGGAATAAAAATCCCCCTAGGATTGCGTTGAGGAATTCTCAATGACCAACCAATCTAAGGGAAGGTTTTGCCCAATCACACGCAACAACTCATGGTGAAAGATCCCAAGAGGAAAATTTAGCGCACTCTGTTGCTCGGGAAAATAGGCGTGAGGTTGGGAATGATGCGTGGAAGGGGTCCATATTCTACGTCTATTTTCTTAATAGAAAAATCATACACTTTCTCTCTCACGAACCCTCCATTTTCAAAGCTTGTTACTCTATATTTTCCCCCATATTCAACATGGTTACACCTCAAGTCTTCCGCTTCCATTATTAAGGGTTTAGATTGAGTTATAGTGTAGTATTTGGGGATAAAGGTGGCTTATTTTGGGCTAAAGTTGAAGTGGGTTTTATAAACTTTCATGGGGTTGAAGGTATAGGAAGAAGATGAATTTTTGGAGAAATAAAAGGAACAAAGCTATGCAAGGCTTGATAACCCCCTCAAGGCCACCTTTAGACATTGGTGGTTTCCCGCTTCACAACCATTTCCACCATTGATAAAGCTTCTTTGAGATAGGAAATCTATTTTTTTACTTACTATTATTTTCAAGTCTTTAAAGCATGTTATAAGATTCTAGCATGCTGTCATTTAAGTTGAATAAAATAGGGTTCATATGTTAATATGGGTTATAATGAGTTTAAAGAAAAGTTACAAAGATGTAAAATTTTTTGAATTTATATATTGAATATTTTATGAAATAAAAATGCTTGAAAGGATGCTATATGATGTTAAATGAGAGTTTTCAAGTAAGAGATGTGTTGGATTTTATTTGATGATATTTGAGTATACATATACATATGTGTAAGAAATATGTGTTAAATTGGTTTAGCCATGAAATTATGGCACTAGTAATTTCAAAATATGTTTGACATAAAATGATATTATTTGATGATGAGAATAATTAAGAAACATGCTTTTATGTGCCAAAATTGATATTTGGGTATAAAATGAGTAGAAATCAAATTAATGAATGGACCTAGTAACTTTGTAAAATGGAATTTAATGTTGTAAACAAAGGTTTTTTCCCCAAAATAATGTGTATGTTGTTATTTTTAACAAATTGAAGAATATGTTAAAAATGAGGAATTTTTAGTGGATTTTCAAGTTAAAATAGATATCGGAGTTTAAAGTGAATTATTTCGTAAAGATATCATACTTAAATGATATTATTCCATGAATTTGGTGTTAACTCACATTAATAAAATGTTCGTTTATATTTAAGGGTTTTAAAAACACTAAAACTATGATTTTATGTGTAAAAGTGTCACCAAAGTCACTTGATGTAATATTGGACTAACTACTAACATATTAAGATGATGTTTGAGGTTATATTACCATGTTAATAATTTTAATATAATGTTAGACCAAATAATGTGACTGTAAATTAAAAGAAAATATAAGAATATTGTTAAAATATTTTTTAAGGGGAATAATGCAAGGTATACAAAATGTGGGTTCGTGTGGTAAATGTTTGAATATTAGATGATTAAAGTAAAACTTGACAATGGATAAATTATGTAATGAACCCCAAATAGAATAAAACCTTGATTTTTTCCACAAATATGGTAATTTGCGATAAAAGGGGACTTATTACACAAGAATTTAAATGAACACTAACTGATAAAAATAATTCTTAAACTTGGAAATATTATAGGACTTTGAAAAAGTAAAGATGTTAGTAATATATATATATATATATATATATATATATATATATATATATATATAGAGAGAGAGAGAGAGAGAGAGAGGATCTCATGAGGACCTCTGTTTGCATACCGCTGGCGCGGACCAATTTTGATAAAATATTAAAAAATATATTTTTGAACTATTTTTTTTATATAATTTTTAAACATTTCATGAGGGCCATATAAAAAAAATCAGCTCAAAATGAATTTTTTTACTATTTTAAAAAAATTGGTCAAACTTTGTGAGTTTTTAACAACTTAAAAACAACTTAAAAACTGACAAAGTTTGACCGATTTTTTTAAAATAGCAAAAAAAATCATTTTGAGCTGATTATTTTTTTATGATCTTATTAAAATATTTAAAAATCATAAAAAAAAATCAGCCCAAAACCATTTTTTTTACTATTTTAAACAAATGGTCCTCATTCAGGGTTCTCAAACTGGGGCCTCACTTGATCCTTTCCCTATATATATATATATATATATATATATATATATATATATATATATATATATATATATACTAGTGTATGCCCGTGCCTGAAGGCACGTTGATAATCGCAAAACGACAATTTTTTTAAAAGTATGTCATTGCAATAAAGAAAAACATTCGTTTGCCAACAAAATAACATGTAATTTTAAATAAATTGACCATAATCTTTTTTATTTATACGACTAACCACCCTACTTAACAAATAACAAACAGTCCAATAACGTTCAAGTAGTCTAAATTCATCAATCGAATTCACATTGTGCCTCAAATTAACAAAGTGCCAATTTTAAAAAAATGAACATAACCAATCGTACAATATTCAAAAGTCCAAATTTATCAAACAAATACTTGAAAAAATGAACTTCTTTATAAAATCACGACGATATTTGGGAAAGCTAACATGATAACAAAAAAATAAAGATCAATCTGATCTAATTCAATACAAATAAGTTAATTTTTTAAAAAAATTGGACATAATTTCTTTTATTTATACGACTATCCACCTGTTTAAGGTATAAAAAAAACTTCAACAACAAAAATAGTGACTCATACGTTACCTATTGAACAATATTCTATAAAAATGCCATGTACAAAACCTAACAATATTCTATATTTAGTTGGTACCATATACCCTCATAAGATAACTATAATATATGACTTCCAAAAGATAGTCAACATCAATCCAAAATCTTTTCACCAGTTCCTATTTACAATTACCACACTTATAAGCATCAACAAAAGTGCTTAATTTCTCCACCCATTTTCAAACGGCCCATATCAAAACCCAAACTCCTTTCTTCCATCCTTCTTCAATAACGTATCTGCATTTCACATCAAATTTAACAGTTAAATATTGAAACCCTTCACCACTTTTTGTGGCCAGAAAATATACCCAAATATAAGGTGTTATAATATTGTACATCGAATTATTATAAAATCAAACATCAAATAATCACGTTACATCCAGTAAATGTTAACGGTCACATGAGAAAATAAAGTCAACCTCTAATAATTTATTCTTTTTTTTTTCAAGTCACATTTGTGTCGCGTGACCATTAACTTTAGAGGAAATTAATGAAAAAGTTATGAAACTATAAGATAATAAATGACATGGGATGGATATAAACTTTGTATTTCAGAAATCACACAATCTTTTTCGGCATGGGAAATTTGATCAATAAGAATAATTTTTATAGGAAAATATAAAATTATGAGCAACACTTACTCCAAGTTTTCATAACAATTAACAAACACAATCTACCTAAGCTACCAATCCTGTCAAAGTTAAGCGTCGCATAAACTCCACTAAAACAACTCATAGTACAAACACAATTTATTAAAAGCTATCAAACCTGCCAAAGGCCTGTGCATCTAGTACTGACAACATGAGTGACAACATGAGTATGACAACATCTAGAGCCCAATAAACAAAGAACACAAAAGATAGGATCGCTGTTTTATCATAAACCCTCTTATACATCCTTAAAACCCAAACTAAAAATTAACAGAGAGGTTATTTTAAGGATGTAGACCATCTGATGTTTATGAACAGTCATATATGATCGTCAGAGGATGTATGTTTACATCTGATAAAACCCGATGAAAGAAATGCTCACAGTCACACGATCGTCAGAGGATGTATCTTTATATCTGATAAAACCCGATGAGAAATGCTTAGTCGCAGAGGATGTATCTTTACATCTGATAAAACCCGATGAGAAAAATCTGAACAGTCATATACTCACAATCGCAGATAAATATCAGATGTATCATTACATCTGATAAAACCCGATGAGGATGTATCACAGTCGCAGATAAATGCTCAGTCATATACGATCTGAAAGTATCACAGTCGCATATAAATGATAAAACCCGATGATAAAAATGCTCACAGTTGTAGATAAATGCTAAAAGGATGTATCTTTACATCTGAACAGTCATATACGATCGTCAGAGGATGTATCTTTACATCTCACAGTCGCAGATAAATGCTCACAGATTTTTTTGGGCCCAGAAATGCCCGAGAGCTTTTGTGTTGGATCTGTGAGAATCTTGAGAGCTTTTGTGTTGGATCTTTGAGTATTGGTGAGAGGGGGGTTGATTACCAAACCCCTAGTGGTTTTTATCAGATATGGTCTCCCCATGTCTCCAACACACTTCTTCTTTGACCGTGTGGTTTTGACTCGGGATCGCCATTTTGGAGTATGGCTGAATCGTATGTTGCTCATCACTGGGCCGATTTTTGGCGTATGGAGAAAGGGTATGAAGATGGTGGTCGTTGTGTGGCTCAATCAGCGCGATGACAGTGGTGTTTAGATGACAAATGTGGTTAAAGTGAGAGGGGATGGAGAGCAAGGGAGATGACAAATGTGGATTTGGAACATATATTATTTTACGAAATATTGATACACACCTCCTCTTATGAGAGAGACAACAAAATGGAACAAATACTGTTATACCCTTGTATTTGAAATTTGAAAATAAGGGGGAAATAGATTAGAGTGTATCAAAAGAGGGGGGAATCTAAAATTTTCAAGGGCAAAAAGGGTATTGCAAGAAAAACTCATATGGATGACATCATCAGCCAAGCTTATGACATATATATATATATATATATATAAGTTGTGTAATAAAGACTAAATGGCAAAACGTATTCAAATATATAACAAAGATAACAAGGTGATATTTACCTTGGGTTTCAGCCTTCGAGCCAGGAAAAATGGTTAAAGTAAGAGTCAGTGAATATATACGCATTTATGCACATAAAATATGATAATAAACTGGGTGTTTCTCGTAAAACAATGACTGGAATACAAGTAAAAGGAATCAATGTAATGTTAAAAAGTTTTCAGAAAGGAGTATCAGGAATAATTAAGAAGGGACTAGAGTCCTAGGGTGAAAGACCCAGGACAACTGGCTAGTTAATCATGGGCTGTGACATTTATGGCGGACGATGAAAGCCCGTAAACATTTATGTGCTTATGGTTCACTCTAGGATAATAAAAGCATAATCGGAATTGATTAAGATTTCACAAATAGAAAATGGAGTTAATTGGATACAAATGTAATTTTGGGTAAAGTTTTAAGATATATAATAAAGGGAATTTAATGTGAATTCAATAAGATCCATGGAAATAGTTAATTAAAAGCTTATAATAAATGATAAAGTATAGATTAACAAATGGCCTAAACTGACACAAACCCAATTAAATACCGGGTGATCAGTCCTATACCCAATTAAATCAGAGTATACATTTGGTTCATTCTTACCATAACTGTCGAATTTTTTTTTCTTTTTGTTAATCACCTAATACTTAATTAAGCTGGTGTTAAAATACTTTCAAATTTTAATTTAATACAATCTCATTTTACCATTATAAACAATTTCATGTAATCCATTCCACAACAATGCATAATGGATAAGTAACATCACAACTGAATTAAATGTAACTGGAATAAACTCCACAGTTTAAATATCTCAATAGAACAAATAAACTGAAAGTATCAAAACTGAAATAAGGAATACCATTGCCTGAGATAGAATTTAAATAACTAGAATCCTTGGGCGACATGTCCTACATGAACTAACTACTACGAATGTATGAATCAAGAAAATGAAAGCGTCTAAGCAAAGTCTACAACTCCATAGCATCCATAGTATGTGTGACAATCCGCTCACCAAAATAAGGGGTGTCCAGCCCAATACTCCAATATAACGGAATCATAGATGGAATCATTCTCAGCATCACAATAAAAATACAGAGTATCCAGGATAACCACCCAATATTTCAGAAAACGGGTCGCCAAAATTTTTGAATTTAAAGTAAATTAAAGAAAACAAATAACCCGATTCCTGAAAAGATAGGGGAAACCCCAAGACATATATAAATAATACCACCAGAATACCATAAAAGGACCGAATATGCTACTGGTCACAATCTTTATAACAGCATTTAAAACAAACTTATTAATTTATATAATACATTTCATTAGACATTTACAAAAGCTTGGGCCTCTCTCCCGAATAAAAGACTTGATCTTAACTAGAATAAAAAATGAAAATGTCTATACCAAATGTATCCCGTGATACCCGCAATGCATCACAGCTCGCCGAGGATATCGGAATAGGAATTCAAATCAGGCATCCTTGCGGCGGAGTACCTGAGCGGAGACAAGGTGCATATGTAACAAGAAATGTAAACGGGTCAGGGCCCATTTCTATATGATTACCAGATGAATAAAGAGTATGACCATTATGAATGATGAATCATGGTGAGAGATATAATTATCTAACTACACAATTTAAAACATAACTAAGCAGGAAGATAAAACAAATAACATTGATCTGAAAACTTATCATGGGGGCCAATTATCTCATATATCTTTTTCCTTAACAGGAAATATATGTAAAATCACAATGTTATGCTCTTTATGGCATTTTTATCTCACTTTTACATTTTGTAAAAATCCTTTCCTTATCAGGAAAATAATCATTTTCAAATGCTCTTTGTGGCATTTATATGTGCTCTTTGTGGCACTACATCATGCTCTTTGTGGCATATCAAATACATCAAGGCCCACTTGATTATGAACTGTTATATTTATTTACATATAACGAATTCTAAGACCGCCCGTCCGGGTTTCCCCACTGTGCGCGCCCCTAAATGACCATCATCTTCCAGGGCCTATCATAAGACAACCTGGGCACCTATATCTCAAGACGTCGGGAAGCGGCCATGTGCCTGCGGGGTAGTCAAGACCACACCCGGAATCTCCTACCCGTCGCAGAAAAATATACAACAATAAGCGCTCACATGGCCTAGGACTAAATCCACCCTGCATTCATTAGCCAGGGGGCTTCACCTCACGCGCGGACTTCCCTTATGATGTCATTTAGAGAGGTGTGTTTAAACCATTTTATTTACCATTTTAAAAATCAAGTAAATTATCATTTACCGTTTTCAGATTAAGTAAATTATCATTTACTAAAATCAATGCCATTTCCATTTCATTTCATTTCCATGTATATGTCTCATCTTATCAGAAACCATTACCATTTACATTTTGTAAATAATATAACTTATTATCCGGAGCCATACGATAACTTATATCGACACTACAACCTCAAAGGAGTAAATAAACTCTTCATTATCTCCAATCATTTTATGGTGTTATTTTAAAACCCTAAGATTATCATCTTTCAAAGAAATGAATGAACTTCCAATTTATTCGCCCAACACACTTTTATGGTGGTAATATAAACCATTGGGACTAATATAGCTCGAATGAGCTCCTAAAGTCTCCTGAACATAATATTATAACTCTTACTTTTATAGTAATTGTCTAGAAGAAAAGATGCCCTAATCATCAATAGGCATAACCCCGGAAAAGTCCCTACATAACCCATTCGTAGTGTAAGGAAAGTAACTAACTCAATTAAAACTCTAGGACACTTAGTTTACTTCATTAAAGAAGGTTCCTAGGCCCTAGACTTAAAGAAAATGGATAAAAATTGGGTTAGAAAAACAACTCAAAAACAGCCTGATTTCGAATCGATTCGCCCAAGGGCCGAATCGATTCGCCCCAGGCATCGAATCGATTCGTCCCAGGCATTGAATCGATTCGGATGACAACCTTAACATTCTTCATCAGTCGAATCGATTTGGCCTTACCCCGAATCGATTCGGGCTTGCAGACCTGTAGGATGACCCCTTAGCGAATCGATTCGCCCCTGCGATTTGGCCAAGAATGGCTTACGGGTTATAAACCCTAGATTTTCTCCAAACCCAAATCTCTTCCATTTTTATTCCTATCCAACATCCTTAATCTATCCAATATCATCCTACATGATTATTAACCATTATAATCCAAAATTTTATCATCAAAACTAAGATTAGGGTTTAATTCCCATAAATTCCATTTTTGATCTCAAAATGAATATACATACATATCATACAAATTATTCAACTTAAATCACATATTAACAAGTAGAAAACTTGCCTTAGGGTTGATATCTCAGATTAAGTTGGAGAAGAAGCAATCCCAAATCCTCCATCTTCAATCTCTCTCTCATTTCTCCATTTTTCTTCCTCTTTATTTCTCTCCTTTTCTCTCTATGTTTTACGACATAAAATGAGGGAATGAAATAAGGGGCAAGACCAAAATCATGGCTTAACATAATTCTCCCAACTTAAGTGGTTAAAACCACATTAAAATGACTCGCAAATACGCATATAAGCTAAAACCAGGTAAAAGTGCCTGAAATACAAAAATACAATATGGCACTTATTTTGACTGTCTCGCACCTTCCGAGACTAACTACACCCTCTAAACTGGCATCCGAAAATTTTATAAATTATTTCGAGTTCCAATATCATTTAAACCAAAATGCCATTTAAAATACATGACACTAAAAATCATATCACATGAAGATATTTACCTACATAATCGATAAATATACAACATCCCAGTAAATATTAACTTTTATCTCATTAAATTAATATTTACTCCAGTCCCCACATTTTATATAATTACCTTATGTGGTACAATTAATATAAAATGAGCCTCCCAGAATCGAGGGTTGTTACATACTCCCCCCCTTAAGAGGGAATTTTGCCCTCAAAATTTGGGCATACCCAAATATGATAAGGGTATACTACTCTAAACTAGGATTCTACCATCATAAACAAACTCCTCGTTATTACAACGTCCCTAATGGACTTAGACTAAGGTCGACCCTATCGATCTCAGTCAATTATCATTTGTGCTCTAGTAGCACAAGGCGCTCTTCACTAACTATCGATTCTAGCTTCCTACGGCGGAAGACGAAGCCCACATGACTCGGCACAATTAGCTTAATCTTCAGAATTATGCTACATCTCACCTCGGGGCACCCATACCGACTCTAAGTGGCTTAACCCCAACGCTACACAACTTTCCTCGTATTGACGTATCTCATCAAGGTGTATGGCTTAAAAGCCAAATCTCTAAAGAAATGTTCCGAGACCACTCCAAGTCCAAGGAACATATTACCCATTGGTTCCATCCAACGAGTATACGAATTACTCAACCGACCACGCTAGGCCACTCACGATACCATGCCTTAGGAAATGATCCATAAGACCACTCCAAAACCTAATGGTTGCACGGGAATCTCTATCCATACAATTACTGCTCCCATCTACTATGTATACTAAGGCGCCCGTTCGTGATATGCCTTTCGGCCATAAGTCAATTTTCTCCCATACATTCATCCACTTTAGAGTGGTAGAATATACGCCATTTCCATATGGTTCCCATTACTTCACGAAAACTTTTACTAAACCTCCGACACGAATGTTTAGTCTCGGCCCACTCAATTTTAATAGGTACCTCCTACGATTCTACCATTCCTCCATCGAGAATGGGGCGTACTCTTCTACATATAGTCCGTCTATAATGGCCGGAAATGCAACGATTTGGTCGACGATCAAAAATTTTCTCAAATGGGATTATGACTAGTTCGATGCCGGCAGTGCAATGCGAACGTCTATGAATACCCTTCTTCGTTCCACTACTACTCTCTTTACACGGGTAGGTGAAATGGTTAATCACAGACATAAATGCTCTTACTACCGAGTCTTCCTAGTCATGCTCATTATACTAGGCCTTCCATGCCATTACCATCATCTCCGACGAGTTCTCTACTCGACACATCCACTACCCCAATCGCATTCCCTTAGCGAATGAGAAAATATCTAATCACTAGTTCTTCTGAACTCCGAGCACCAACTCGATTCCTCCCACAACGTATTGCAACAACTTGTTGCTTATGAGAAGAACCAAATTTCCTTCCCAGGAAGTAGTGCCTTATCTATTTAAGGTGATCACTACCACAATGAATTTTAATTCAAGCATGGGATATTACTTCCCACAAGTTTAAGGTTGTGAGACGCATGAACAATGGGTCTATGCTCCAGTACTTTTACTCCCCAATCCTGGCAGAAACTTACTCATTAAACTCACTCTCGAGCTTACTGTCATGGGCTCAGGAGTGAGGGTCCACCCGTCCTTATTAACTCCCCGGAAGTGAAGTTACCAACGTAACATTATTTCTAAGAAAGGCCTCATCTCCTTCGGCCAAACCTACCAAACCTCTCGAGACCCCATAAATCTCGTCCATAGGGATCAAATCCCTTATAGAGTTAACCCACAACTTATTCGTGGTCAACTCCTAACAACCATCCTAAACCAACGCCACCTACCCTCAAGGTCTTACATCCTAAAAGTCCTAAGGTCTATTTATATATATCCTACCTAAATCGTAAGCATATAATACTAAATATATCCCTAGTGCCCAAGACCTTACTCAACTTCTGACATTCGCTCGGGTTCATGCGTGGGACGTCTCGCCGAAGCGAAATCCAAACAAGGAACCCTCTCGTTACACTACTACCTCGCATCGTCGGTCATTAAGATGTGACGGTCTAAGAGACATGATCGGGATCGGTACAATTCTACTTACCATAGCATCTTTTAAAGATCTTAACTGATCAAACATTCACTTCCTGTGAAGTCTTTCAGATACATATTCCCCTTATAAAATATGGCCTTCTTATCAAGGCACAATCCCGAAGTCTCAATCCGACTTCGTATCACAGTCTCCCTCACATCGATCAGAGGAGAAAACTATATATAGTGCTTCTATCACGCACTTTAATAGCCCTTAATCACTCTTCTACGTGATTCTCGGCTAAGTATCCAATCCCTCTTCAAACAACAAAATAAATAAAGTAAAAGAGAAAGAAAAGGATAGCATCTCTCCAATCACAACATCGTTAAGTGTTCATGCAGCGGAGTGTCTCGTCGAAGAAAAATCCAAACAAGGAACCCCTCCGACACATGCCTACTTAACTAGTTGATCATGGAGATAAGCGTAACATGCATAAACTAGACAGACAAACAATCAAACACTCACACAAGATAACTAAACGAATAACAAAAATCTCCTACCTACCTCAATCCACCTCTATAAAGTCTCAACCTGTATCCAGGAGAGAAATTATAGAATAACTAGTTCCATTTTGAACTAGAAGTGTGATATCCTCGCAATTTTAGTTGCATGCTATCACTCCAAACTAACCAAAATATCTTTACTCGCATTCTATACATAAAATAAGAGAAAGGAAAAAAATGGCATCTCTCCACTCCCAACGTCGTTAAGGTTCACGCGTGGAGCGTCTCGCAAAAGCGAAATCCAAACAAGGAACCCCTCCTATGCATTACTACTTAACTTTGTTGGTCGTGGAGATAAGTCATAACATCCACATACAGTGCAAACAAGCAATAAAACACTCAAACCAGGTAACACATATGACACATATACATTTAAAATATCATCACTCGCTTCATAACGAGTGAAGAAAAGATGAAACTTCCATACCACGGAAGTCATATACTTACCCTCCTATAATAGCGTAAATATTACTACAAGCTCAATATACACACTCGAATCTACAGTAAACGCAATACTACGCTATCTTATCCTAAGGAATACATCACCCACTAATAAGGTGGAATTCCCACCAGCAGTTTGCCAAGCACTCCGGGTCAATACTAATGGTTCTTAGACTCTATATTCGAGCCTTAAGCGAACCAACATTATTTCCAACAACTCCCCAACCAGGCACTTTACTCTTGCCCACGTTCTCCACTCAACGAAGTTTAAAATGAGTGGTTCTACACTCCACATCATAGCCATTATTCCGACTCTGGCTGACAATAATTTCCCACGCAGTCCCTCTTACTCTCTCAGTAAAAGAGAACACGCTCTTGGCCTCCTCTTCCTCAGTTCAATGAAACCTCCCCAGGCGGATGTCCACCAATGGGGTTTCATGATTCTTACTCCATCAGAAGTGTTAACGACACCTATTCTGGAGCCTATCATTTCATGATGCACGGTCTCGTCTCCCTAACCGTACAACACCTTATTCACCATCGGTCTTTAACCGAACATTTTGTGAACATTCAAGAATCCACCCTATCCTCAGTCCATTTATCCCAGAGAAACTCGCCATTGCAAGTATCCATCGGGCTTCTCTATGGGCCAAGCTTCCGCCACCTGCGAATATGGTGACCACATTTTCACAATCCCAGTACTACTCCTACGGGCGAAGGATTTTCCTCCATTCTACTTTAGGGCACTTCTCCACTTCAATTTAACATCGCTTGAATTCTCAAGCTTAGTACCACTTTCTACTTCTCGAGGTACTTGAGAAAACTACATCAACTGAAATTAGTATCCATAGTAGCAAGACCAGGAAATGCTACCAAAAAGGGAGCGACCTCCAAAGCCGTCCTCATCCCCGACTAAAATTTACAGTTCTCACACGAATGCGCACAAGATTCTATAAGTTCTACCTCATGGCAGAAGAGCGAGATCTCACTAGAGAAATCAACGATCTTAATCCTAAGGCTTTATGTCAAATCAAAAGCAACGCTGAAAACTTAACGCGTCCACACAGGTTCCTAAGGACTCTAGAACCTGATGCTCTGATACCATCTGTGACAACCCGCTCACCAAAATAAGGGGTGGCCAGCCCAATACTCCAATATAACGGAATCATAGATGGAATCATTCTCAGCATCACAATAAAAATACAGAGTATCCAGGATAACCATCCAATATTTCAGAAAACGGGTCGCCAAAATTTTTGAATTTAAAGTAAATAAAAGAAAACAAATAACCCGATTCCTGAAAAGATAGGGGAAACCCCAAGACATATATAAATAATACCACCAGAATACCATAAAAGGACCGAATATGCTATCGGTCACAATCTTTATAACAACATTTAAAACAAACTTATTAATTTATATAATACATTTCATTAGACATTTACAAAAGCTTGGGCCTCTCGCCCGAATAAAAGACTTGATCTTAACTAGAATAAAAAATGAAAACGTCTATACCAAATGTATCCCGTGATACCCGCAATGCATCACAGCTCGCCGAGGACATCGGAATAGGAATTCAAATCAGGCATCCTTGCGGCGGAGTACCTGAGCGGAGACAAGGTGCATATGCAACAAGAAATGTAAACGGGTCAGGGCCCGGTTCTATATGATTACCAGATGAATAAAGAGTATGACCATTATGAATGATGAATCATGATGAGAGATATAACTATCTAACTACACAATTTAAAACATAACTAAGCAGGAAGATAAAACAAATAACATTGATCTGAAAACTTATCATGGGGGCCAATTATCTCATATATCTTTTTCCTTAACAGGAAATATATGTAAAATCACAATGTTATGCTCTTTATGGCATTTTTATCTCACTTTTACATTTTGTAAAAATCCTTTCCTTATCAGGAAAATAATCATTTTCAAATGCTCTTTGTGGCATTTATATGTGCTCTTTGTGGCACTACATCATGCTCTTTGTGGCATATCAAATACATCAAGTCCCACTTGATTATGAACTGTTATATTTATATACATATAACGAATTCTAAGACCGCCCGTCCGGGTTTCCCCACTGTGCGCGCCCCTAAATGACCATCATCTTCCAGGGCCTATCATAAGACAACCTGGGCACCTATATCGCAAGACGTCGGGAAGCGGCCATGTGCCTGCTGGGTAGTCAAGACCACACCCGGAATCTCCTACCCGTCGCAGAAAAATATACAACAATAAGCGCTCGCATGGCCTAGGACTATATCCACCCTGCATTCATTAGCCAGGGGGCTTCACCTACCGCGCGGACTTCCCTTATGATGTCATTTAGAGAGGTGTGTTTAAACGATTTTATTTACCATTTTAAAAATCAAGTAAATTATCATTTACCGTTTTCAGATTAACTAAATTATCATTTACTAAAATCAATGCCATTTCCATTTCATTTCATTTCCATGTATATGTCTCATCTTATCAGAAACCATTACCATTACCATTTTGTAAATAATATAACTTATTATCCGGAGCCATACGATAACTTATATCGACACTACAACCTCAAAGGAGTAAATAAACTCTTCATTATCTCCAAGCATTTTATGGTGTTATTTTAAAACCCTAAGATTATCATCTTTCAAAGAAATGAATGAACTTCCAATTTATTCGCCCAACACACTTTTATGGTGGTAATATAAACCATTGGGACTAATATAGCTCGAATGAGCTCCTAAAGTCTCCTGAATATAATATTATAACTCTTACTTTTATAGTAATTGTCTAGAAGAAAAGATGCCCTAATCATCAATAGGCATAACCCCGGAAAAGTCCCTACATAACCCATTCGTAGTGTAAGGAAAGTAACTAACTCAATTACAACTCTAGGACACTTAGTTTACTTCATTAAAGAAGGTTCCTAGTCCCTAGACTTAAAGAAAATGGATAAAAATTGAGTTAGAAAAACAACTCAAAAACAGCCTGATTTCGAATCGATTCGCCCAAGGGCCGAATCGATTCGCCCCAGGCATCGAATCGATTCGCCCTAGGCATCGAATCGATTCGGATGACAACCTTAACATTCTGCATTAGCCGAATCGATTCGGCCTTACCCCGAATCGATTCGGGCTTGCAGACCTGTAGGATGACCCCTTAGCGAATCGATTCCCCCTAGGGCCGAATCGATTCGCCCCTGCGATTTGGCCAAGAATGGCTTATGGGTTATAAACCCTAGATTTTCTCCAAACCCAAATCTCTTCCATTTTTATTCCTATCCAACATCCTTAATCTATCCAATATCATCCTACATGATTATTAACCATTATAATCCAAAATTTTATCATCAAAACTAAGATTAGGGTTTAATTCCCATAAATTCCATTTTTGATCTCAAAATGAATATACATACATATCATACAAATTATTCAACTTAAATCACATATTAGCAAGTAGAAAACTTGCCTTAGGGTTGATATCTCAGATTAAGTTGGAGAAGAAGCAATCCCAAATCCTCCATCTTCAATCTCTCTCTCATTTCTCCATTTTCTTCCTCTTTCTTTCTCTCCTTTTCTCTCTATGTTTTACGACATAAAATGAGGGAATGAAATAAGGGGCAAGACCAAAATCGTGGCTTAACATAATTCTCCCAACTTAAGTGGTTAAAACCACATTAAAATGACTCGCAAATACGCATATAAGATAAAACCAGGTAAAAGTGCCTGAAATACAAAAATACAATATGACACTTATTTTGACTGTCTCGCACCTTCCGAGACTAACTACACCCTCTAAACTGGCATCCGAAAATTTTATAAATTATTTCGAGTTCCAATATCATTTAAACCAAAATGCCATTTAAAATACATGACACTAAAAATCACATCACATGAAGATATTTACCTACATAATCGATAAATATACAACATCCCAGTAAATATTAACTTTTATCTCATTAAATTAATATTTACTCCAGTCCCCACATTTTATATAATTACCTTATGCGGTAAAATTAATATAAAATGAGCCTCCCAGAATCGAGGGTTGTTACAGTATGTTAAATATCCAATCCTCTATGCCTAGCGTTCTTGTGACTGGACATCTAATATAGAAGATACAAGAGAGGCGAGAATATGCAAGAAAACGGGTCAGAGCCCGATGGTAAAATATTTTTAAAAATAGCCAGTGGTTAACAAGTGCAATTAAGCAATTATTATGAACATGTTAGATTCTCGAACTCTCTCTTGAGATTCTCACCTCTCATCTAGTGTGCACAGCTAATGTACCTTCAAACCATACTAGTTCCTATTCCCATGCTAACTAGTTCTTTCCAGTCTAACATCTAAACATAGTCCAATATTGTTCCCACGTATTTCTCTCGCAATATAAGTAATTCATATATATCCAGTTTCTCTTTAACATGGGTAATCACTTTTTTAATTTAATATAATTAAGTGTTCACCAACTTCATTCATTTCAGATTTCATTATAATTCATGTTTACTTAATTCACACAGTAGATAATATCACAAGTATATATATACATTCACTCTACTATATATATACAACACTGCACCCTGAGACTCAGCTGCAGTGCATGCATACTCTGCTATCATGTTCAGGTGCATCTCGTCACTATACAAAGGACCATTAGTTCAGTATCTCACTCGAACCATCATCACAAATCACTCATATTGGAGGTGAATATAGTTCCAAGCCTACGGGCTACGAACATACCTTCGCACCCATTTAACCGTCATCATTATCATTATCACAGATGGCCCATACCTAGGTTCTATATTCTGAGGCACAAGTCCAAAATCCCCCCAAAAGGCTCATCCGGATATGACCATCCTCAACGCGCAAACCTCCGTCGATAACAAGTAGGCTAGGTATGTCATATACACAAGTCATCATATAGGGAAACACACACACACACACACACACACACACATATATATATATGTATATATTTATATTTATATTTATATATATATCAACAATAGGGCATAAACATATCCCATAATACAAGTCTCATACGTAGTATACTTATATCTCGAATATCCTACGTATCATAGTATTTTAAACCTCAATTATATTATAGGTATTCGCTCCACCTATGTATATATATCAACAAATGGGTATACTCTCATCCCATATACAAATACCACACATAGTATATTTCAAGTTTATCCAATAAACTAATAATTCACATTTTATTCACATTTCCCATTACTCCTAACATCTCTTGTTAACCGAAAGGATTTAATTAATTATTCTAGTAGCTACCTTCAACCCATACTTATTGGTCCCAAACCTAGACTCATTATAACAAGCCCGGATTATATTTTAATTCCCAATAATACTTTTTCTCGATAAAGTTACAATCTGCCCAGAAATATAAAATTACAATTTGAGGCTTTTCTGCTTCGATTTTGGAAAAAATTAAAACCACAAAGTTTTGCAGAAAGTGATTTTATACAAGAATAAGCGTGCACACTACCAATTTCCACTTAAAAGAGTCCTATATTTATCATACAATGTTCGTCCTTTTTCTTTATATTTTTACCTACGGGTTGTAACATAATTCATTCTCAAAACCTCTAGTAAATGATTCTCAAACTCCTTATAATTCATCCCAAATGATATACCCAAGTATGTACATGATTTATAACATCAAATCATATCAAAATCATCATGGAATTTTGATTAATCATGCTATTCCCATTTTAATTCAGAAAATCTGTATTTTATCATTCTTACTCATGAACACGTATAAACCCCAAATTTCTTCATCAAATAAACCCTAGTTTTGTGATGTTAATTTTAATATCAACAAGGGATTAATCCTACATGGTTTCTATTTCAAGGATTAAATCAAAATCATCAAAATTCATCTTTGATTTATAAAACTTAAAAAAAAAAATTATTTTTCTATCTACCATGGATAACATACATGCCATAGATTGCAAGAGTTAAAACACTTGCCTTTCATTTCTTAGGTCTGAACCTTTGGGGAAGATGATGCTATGGCTTTCCTTTCTTTTTTGGTCACTCTCCGGTGGGTGAGGTGGTGGTGCAAGGTGCCTTTGTCCCTTGGTTTTTTTAGAACAACCCTTCCTCTCCTAGAGAAATCTTTCCCTTTCCTCAACGGATGTCTCTTAGAGTTTGGGTGAATAAACCTTTGTCTAACATATCTCTTAAATTATATAAAAATACCCAAATTTCGTAAGTACTATTCATCTCCCAAGTAAAATGACCAAAATACCTCTTTGGGGTGTCTATTCGGTTCCAAATTGACCCGAGACCCAAATCAAACCCCCATGTAGACTTTTTTGACTATTTAAACCCATACGGAAACTTTAGCGCACTCGAAATGACCATTCAGATGACATAAAAATAATTTACTTTTCATTCCATTCAATTATAGTCCCGACACGACTCACACGCACGTCCCAACTTAATTACCATAATTGTCGTGTTTATAAATCTAGATAATTTTTATAAAGTCATAATCATATATTACTTTTAATCACTAAGTAATATTTAATATCAATCACATATTACTTTATTCTAGTAATATTCAATCTACATTAATTCCAATTATTTTCCCACAAATAATTGCAATTAATTCCCATTGATTTAACCCATTTAAGTTTAATCTATCTCATTTTAAAAGTCATTAAAATACGGGGTATTACATACTCCCCCCTTATAACGAAATTTCATCCCGAAAATAAAAAATTAAGGCATATCTGGTAAGGACAACTCCGGGTATTAATCTCATATCTCATGTAATCTCTGCCATACCGCCCATACAGTACATTACCGAATACCCCTAATAATGAACACCTCACTGATGTTATACTCCAAGCCTTACCGTTTAAGTTTCACTACTTAAATTTTAATTTTAGATAGTCACTATCTATCCTCCTGCTATTTGCACTATAGTAGATTAATCAGTCTTTAGATATATACAAACTCGTCTTACTACTATGTTACATCAATAGTTTATTCTTGTTTGTACGGTATATATTTTACTCACAATTTATACTATAAATGCCAACACATTTCCGCAAGACTACCTTAGCAAAGGATTATGGAACCCAATCCTGTAAGCTATCATTCCAATCTTTGCAATAATAGGAAATGGTCCTACGTATCTCGGTTCCAATTTCCCTTTTTCCAACATGCTGGCTTACGAGCCCTGAATCCCTCTGGCACGAGTAACTCATTATCCTCCACCTCTAGCCAATAAGCAGAAGGACGACAAGGTCTTCTATATAACACCTCAAATAGAGTCATATCGTAAATGAGCTGAGAGGAGTTATTGTTCACTAACTCTAAATATGACACTAAATCTTCCCATAATAAAAAACACAACATATCCCTCAATATGTAACTAGAATTCTCACTCTGCCCATCCACCTGTGGGTGTGTTAGTCCGTATACATTCGCATCTCGATACTCATGGACTTCCAAAAACTCTTCCTAATATTTGAGACATAACTCTCTTGTCTCTATCAGACACAATGTCAAAATGTACCCCATATAACCTTACTATCTCAGGAATAATGATTAGCGTATACTGTCACACGTTATGATTAGTCCTAACTGGCATAACGTGAGCTACTTCGATTACCCAACCCACTATCACCCATATTATGCTGTGATCCCTTTGCGAAGTAATTAACTCTATGATAATTTGGGGATACGCTCTCCTAATTCTACTAAGGAATTTCCAATAACTGAAGGAACCCTATTAATTTCTGATACTCCACTTTCAATTAGAACTCATAAATGTCTTGCTTGGTTCTATGCCATCACTACTACAATTTTATATCATGATTCATTTTATCTTTCTCATAAACGCATCCAGAACCATGACTCATGCGACAATGCCATCACCGCATGTCGTAAGTTCTCCCCCTCTCTTCAAATTTTAGATTCTCATGAAACGTAGGCCTCCACATACCTTACCATGTAAGTTTCAACTTTCCCGTGTTAAACTTTATCGAATTCTTCCTATACCATCCTCGTGGCAAATTTGGGGAGTAGGAGTCCTAACTGACCTAAACCCAAACAGCTAAGTCCTGAAGTCACAACTTCTACATTAATTTACCTCTGAAATACGTATTGTGCCATAATTCTCAATTATGAAAAATACTATAACCCAACTATCTAGGGCGCCCATACACCCTATGTTGTGTACATTTCAGCATACGATCTAAATGGATGTGATGTCATACATGAGACGTGATTACTCTGTAAGGTTACACTTTACCAACTTGCTACTTCTAATATAATATGCATTCCATAGGTTTTCACATTCACATTTGGCGACTCCACTGGCCTCAAATCATACTATAACCCATAACTCTCAGTTTTAACATATATATATTATAAAAAAGGTTATAAACCCATATCCTAAAGACCCAACTTACTTCGACTCCCAACTGTAATACCCCATAATTTAATTGATTTTATTTAATGGGATTAATTAAATTAAATGGGATAATTATTTGGAAATTAATCCCGATTTAAATACTAGCGAGACGTGAGTTGGTATTTGATTATGATAATAGTGTTGAATATTACTGAGTGAATATGGTAATAAATGATTATTAAATTTATTAAAAATTGTCGCGAGTCATAAATACGACAATTCAAAAATTAATTTGGGACGCGCGTGTCAGTCACGTTAAGAATCAATTTAAATGGATTTAAAGTGAATTATATTTTTATCATCCATATAGTCATTTCGAGTGCGCCAGCGTGTTTGAAAGGGTATAGATAGTCAGAAAACACTAGCCGGGGGTTTAGTTTGGGTCCTGGGACATTTTTAGGCCAAACGGGCAACCCGAAAGGGTATTTTAGCCATTTTGATTTTTTGAGAATTTTGACCCACGAAATTTTGACATTATTTATTAGCCAATATTAAGGCCATTAGGGCCATTATCTGTCGAAACCAAGTAGTGGGCAACGTGAGAAGAGAGGAGAAGTTCCAAAAGTGTTTTCAAGGCCATAACCACCACACACCACCATTATCACCGAATTTGTGACCGGAGAGAGGAAGAGAACCAACCCTTACCGTCATCAACGGATGAGAACATCAAATTTCCAGGCAAGTGTTTCAATTCATTAAGATTCAGCAAATAATTTATCCATGATAGTATAGAATTTTATGCTAACCATGTAAATAGTGAAATTCATGAAACTTGGAGATTAAATCTTGATTTGGGTAGGGTTTATATGTGGTTTGAATATGGAAGTATACCTTTAACGAAATCATAAACCATACATTCGGATTTATGAGGAGATCTATGATGATTCTTGAAGAAAATAGAAAAATAGGGTTTTTATAAAAATAGGATGATTTGATCCAAGAAAAGATTAATTGATGATGTTTTAAGAATTCTGGAATGTTAAGAATCATGTATTTAGGTTGTATGATTACCCAATATGTTTACTTTAGGATTTAACATCTTGTCATGGAGAATTGGTACAAAACTAGGACTGAAAAATGAAGAAACCCGAGACCTGCACCTGCTTGATCTATCGATCGACTGGGCTCGATCGATCGACATTCATAGGTCGATCGATCGATCTCCCCAGAAACTTTGGCCTTTTCCCCCCTTTTGAATTTAAGTGATTTTGGGCATCGAAAGTTATAGGTGGGGACTATGTGAATACATTAGGACTTTAGGGAGACCAGTAGGGATATAATTGAAGCCCAGAACATATTAGAATTGGCTTGGAATGTAGTGTTGAATATATGAGAGTCCGATGAGTAATTTCCTATTTTATGATGCGAGAGCATGACTTAAATTCGTATGAGTGATAAGTTAGGATTAGAGGCAGAAATATGAACCTCGAAGTACTGAATTTACAGGTGGGACACGTAGGAGACTTAGTAACCTCTTCGGATAGGTTTTAAGTACTCAAAACTATATGACGTGAGACTTATCGACAAAATATATTATGTATAATATGGAATGATAATAGTGTATGAATTAGACTAATGGTATAAGGATGAGAATATACCTTTAATAATATAACAATTATCTAAGTTATGAGAATGCTTAGTATATGGACTATTATGTGAATGACATGCCTACCATACTTGCTATCACGGGAGGTTGGCTTTGAAAATAGGACCATCTAATCTTTGTGTGCCTATGGGGGGATTTAGATTGGTACCTTAAGGACATAGGGCTGTGAATGGCTTATTTGTGAGTTGATAAGTCAGCTGACCATGGGAGCGTAGGTATGTGCGTGATCCATGGGTATGTGAACTATGTTCGCCTCCAATATGTGTGATTATGTTTATTAAAACGGTTCCTGAGCGATTCAGAACACGTAGTCCTTATGTACGTGATGTACCGGGATTCGATAGCAGAGTATGCGTGCACCACAGTTTAGCCTAGGGGTGCCATATTTGTATATTTATGCTGAGAATGATATACTTTTACTTATGACGGACTCTTTGTTAAAGTGTGAATAAGAACAATTGAGACAGTTTGAATAGGATTAAAAATGAGAATTCCTATTGTAATCGATATAAATTAATCTGATTAATGAAAAGGTGAGTTACGCACAGGATGTATTAGAATGTCACGAATAGACCCCTATATTATAATGTGAAGACAGGAAGTGGTACAGACTAGTAAGTTAATGGCATAACTAGGATGGGTTAAGGATATACGTTAGGCGTGCACATTAGTTGAGGGGTGAGGAACTCATGTGAGAGCACGTAATTAACATGTATATAATATTTAATGTTTAATGCAATTAAACACTTGCTATGTTTTTAAACTTTTTTCACCTCGGGCTCTAACCCGTTTGCTTTCAAATCTATTTTTCTTATAAAACCTTTTTAGGTGCCCAGCCACAGGGACGCCAAGCTTACGAGTTCCATTACATTAACATCCTGTAGCTGTTGTGGAAGTTACAGGATATCTCAGTACTAGACGCCTCCACATTTTTCATTTGATTCTATTCAGGGTCATTCATCTGTTAGGGCACGTCACCATTTCCATTTAGAGATAGCATTCTCAGACTTTCAGTTTCATTTTAGTTTTTGATTTATTTATTTATTCAGACTTTTGTATTGTGATTTATTCAGTATTTGGATTATTCTGGGGAGTGTTACTCCATACTCATTTTATTTATTCCATTATTATTCTATTGTAATTGTGATGTGGATGTGGTATAGTTAGCTTATAATTTAATTGGTTGCATGTTAATTTAATTTAATAAAATTTGATAACTCACTTTTTAAATATTAAGTGGCTAGAAATTGTTTAATATGCTTTCGACAGTGATGCTATGAACTGAACCAACTTGACATTTTGTATCAATTTGAATAAAGGAGTCGCTACCCAGTATTTAATTAGTCGGGTGTCACACCAACGTTCGCTAGTTTCATGCGTGGGGTGTCTCGCAGAGCGAAATCCAAACAAGGAACTGTAACACCCCGCCTAATTAAATACCGGGTACCTTCTCCTTTATTAAATTAAATAGAATGTACAGTTGATTCATTCTCAGCATCACTGTCGAAAAACATTTTAAAAAAAAAATGACTCACCTAATACTTAATTAAGTTAAGTGTTAAAAACATTTTCCATGATTGATAATAATTAAAACCATTACCACAATACTGATCAACACTAGAGAAATCTCATAACACAACTGAATAATGAATAACAAGATTAAATGCATCTGGATAAAACTTCCCACTTTAAAATATCCAACATCAAACCAACAAACTAAAATGACAGTACCAACATAAACCCAGTACAATATCTTAATGGTAAATGGAATACTAGAATCCTGGGCAACATGCCCTAAATAAAAGAAGTACTACAGACATAGGAATCAAAGAAACGAAGTATCTAAACAAGTCTGCATCTCCAGGAACAACAAATCATGATCAAGCATTCAAACCCTAAGCTGCACGTCCCTGATGCCGGGCACCTGTTAATATAGATATAGTAGATAAGAGAATATGAAAGTAAACGGGTCAGAGCCCAATTGTAAATGATTTTAAAATAGCAAGTGTTTAACAAGTGCAATTAAGCATTTATTATGTACATGTTAGATTCTGGCTCTCACTTGATATTCTCACATCTCATCTAGAGTGCATATCTAACGTATTCGAGCAATAATTAAGGTTTACTTCTAATTGGTTTCCAAAACATGATTCAATCCCATATACCAACCTCGTATGTCCCATACCATACGTAATATACTTATTCGTATTCTTTTCTATTTTAATATAAATATTAATTTCAAAACCTTAGGATTAAGTATTCTTATACTTAATTAAATTCAATTTCTTTTATTCACAATCAACTACAACTTCACACAGTAGATTGAATCACAATATATATGTTCACCCTATAATAAATACTAATATATCACCTCCTAATCACAGCTGCGGTGCAGGCATACTCTGCTACCACGTCCAGTCACAATTCTTTTTGTACAAAGGAATGGTTCGGTGTCTTCCCCGAATCATAAATAACATAACACACATATGTTGGAGTCGAGCATACTCCCCAGCCAAATGGGTCACGCACATACCTACGTTCCCATTCAACCATCGAAATTATCAATCTCACCGATAGCACGTATCCAAGGTCCTATGCTCAGGGTACGAATAAAAAATCCTCCCAAATGGGCGCACAGGATAAGACCGTCCATAACACGAAACCTCATCCCTGATAAAAAGTAGCGTAGGTATGTCATACACATAATAAACTATACCATAGGTATTCATCCACATATATACATATATATATATATATATCAACAAGGTTTTCACACAACTTTTTCACACAACTTTAAGATCATTCCCATATGTAGTATTATCTATTTCTCAATTCCTACGTATCAAATATTATGACTTTACCCCTTAATTCATTATTTCGGAGCCTATCTCATTACTCGAAGATTAAATAAGTTTTCCTTGATATATATTCGGTAAGAAACTCACTATACCCTACTGGTCCATGTCATCATACTCCCCGAATTATTGTGAATTGATCTCATGTTTAATTAGAATTAAATTCAATAAAACCTATTCTCACATAACCATATATTCTTTCACTTAGGTTTATTCACACATGGACTTAAGATTTTCCAGGTGATTCAAATGATCCCCACCTTACTGGTCCAATCCTTAATCTTCATATAAACAAATCGCAACCCAAAACGTGAATTTAACAACAGTAATTCATTCGATCAATTAACATAATTATCTCCAATTTAAATCCCAAATATAATAATATTAATACGGGTTTTACCTATGGTCTACTGCCCTTCCATAAGTCTTATTTTGTTCAAATAATAATCACCAAAGATTCCTAAAAGTTTTGGGATTAAATGAAGAATTAAAAAGAAACAAGCTGATCAATAATGGGGAGGTCGATCGATCGATGGTCAGGGGTCGATCGATCGATCGAGCTTCTTGGGTTGATCCATCGATCACCCAGTTATCAACCCAGATTTTGCAACTTTT
Organism: Sambucus nigra; assembly: GCA_949130495.1. Lineage (NCBI taxonomy): Eukaryota > Viridiplantae > Streptophyta > Magnoliopsida > Dipsacales > Adoxaceae > Sambucus > Sambucus nigra. The sequence continues at coordinate 642,907,424 of OX422207.1, read as the reverse complement.
GTTCTACGAGTTTCACAACTTTTGATCATTCAAATATCTATTTTAACGTCCCAAATTTCTTATAATTCATACCACATGATATAGTAACATATGTAAATGATTTCCACTGATTTAAATAACCTAGAATCATCAAGGGATTGGATTAAAAGCATCTTTCTCATATTTTTCCAGAAAACTAAAAATTGTGAATATATCAAGAACAATCCTATAATTCTCAGAATTTCTCCAACACGTGATGTTTATTTCGTGGGTTAATATCTACCAACCACATGATATTAATCCTATGTATCTCTATTTTCCAAAAATGGATTAACATCAACTAGTTTATCTCTAAAACATGTAACTTCTCATCATTTCTAATTATCCTAACATAGACATTATGCTAAATAGATTGCAAATATTAAATCACTTGCCTCTACTGAAGTTCTGATCCTTTGGGGATTTGTGTCACTGGTGGTTCTTCCTTTCTCCGATCAACTTCCAGCGGTTGTTGGAGGTGGTGACCTTTGGCTCTTAGGTCTCCCTAAAAAATTCTTCCTTTTCCCCAAAGACTCCTCACTCTCTCTCAATTTCTTTCTCCCTAAGTTTGTAGGATGAAACAATAATCTAAATCCTTTAGACTTATAAATAATCTCCCAAATTTGTGTACGCTATTCACCTTCCAAGTCAAATGACCATTTTACCCCTTCGGGGTGACTATTCGGCTCCAACGTGCCCCGAGATCCTATACGAACGTCCGAGTAGACTTTTTTGACTATAAAAACACTTTTGAACACTTTGGCACAGTCAAAACGACCATTTGGATGATATAACAATATTCCTCTTTTTTATTTTATATAAATCCAGTCTCGACAATACTTTCACACTCGTCTGACCTATGTACCGAAATTGCCATATTAACTATTCGCGACAACTTCTAAAATTAATCATAAGTAAAATCACATATTACTTTGATTCTCTAAGTAATATTCAATATATATCATACATTAATATCTTCTCAAGTAATAGTTATATCCAAATTAATTTCAAATTATTCAATTAATTCTAAATAAATCCCTTTTTAAAAGTTATCAAAATTATGAGGTATTACAGGATCCCCCTGATACACTACTACCTAACCTAGTTGGTTATCGAAACCCTTCAGGTCCTTAGTCGGTAGTATGTACCTTCCCAATAGGTTTTGTGTGTTTATATAAAAGTCTACTCATCCACTCTCATGTCCCTCAAAGATAATATTAAACATGGCGCTCTCACTAACACAAGTTCTTGGTGATACAAAATAACGAGAAATATCTCTCTCTGCACGAATTAAGAACACAATATATCCCGAATCACATCAGTATCAAGTCCCTAAACATCGGCATACTCACAGATGCCAAGTATAGAATGCCATCTGTAAATTTATACACTTAGGCCCAACCTTATTTTGGGTGGCGCCTAACAGAACTAATACAGTTTACTTTGAAATAACAAATATGATAGTCTTATTACACAATTTATCATCGTTTCAATACACGAAAATCAGCCATTACACATTACCATAATAAATCCTACATTCCTCACTCACAAATGTAGTATATAATAACATAATTCTTAATGATCCTACCCGTTTCTCCCTACGGGTGTCAACAATGGGTTTCGCTACCCCATAAACATATATGATGATATCCATACGTAGGATTCACATCTACTGATTCCAGTCTCATGGGTCCCACTCAATTTCTATGGACTCATTCAACATTAATAGTCCCAGTTTTTTCTACACCTGGAACAACTTTTCGTGTCATTTCCCCTGTGCCTGGTCCTACAGACCATTTTGAACCTAACAGTACTAGCATCAATTATTGCTCTATTGGTTTCTTTGGCTCCACTTTCCCTATGGAACTTGTTATTGACTATACTAGTCTTGACTGAATCCACCTCCACTTAGTAGATATTCAATTAAACCATATATATGGGTCCCCCTACTGGGTATGCCCCTAAGTGGTGTTCTACTATCCTCGTTCACCCTAGTCTAACTTTTCGACTTAATTCTCCAACACCCTTTACTCCCTTCTCATGGAAGCATTGATATTGATTCATAAACTTACATCCTTGATAACATCGTCACTAGTCATCTAAATCTGATTTTTCCATTTGCACATGGGTATATAAATCACGAATTCTTTAACAAAAAGTAACTCATTTTTGTCAGGTACATCCCATTTATGATAAGGTCCAAAATTTCACAATTTCATTCACATCTCTGTTACAACAACAGATGGACAATTTCATGGTGAAACCGTAACCCAATTCCACATTTAGCTCAAAACCAACTTATTTATATACGAAGTCCAATTTTCATCACTTAAGATTGCTCTTATGAGCAAAATGTTGTCGAAAATTGTTAAATCCTAGGTGTTGATACACTTCACCCTATACAAATGCCTTTGGATTTCTACTTACATTGGCCCATCACTCTTCTTCCCACACACATTTTATAAATGTTCTTTTTTTTTATAAAATCCTTCCAACTCTGCCACCTTTCACCGATAAATGTTGGGTGAGTCTGGAATGGAACCATCATCGCCAACGATGGTGTTAAGGAAACTACAGTTCCCAAGCGATTTCTTTATTGTCGTCAACTTGAACAATAATTATGGTGAATGTTACCTCGATAAACATTTTCCAACATACACTAAGTCTATTGTTGAGCCTTTTCCTCCTGCATTTTGTCCAACGGCTTTCACTGGTCATTTTATTCTGTTCGGCGTATGAAGCCCGACCGAACTTATATAAGAATTTCACCACTTATGTTTAATAGCAAGAGAGCATAAATCTTCATAAGTTAAGGAATACAATAATCCTAATCACAGGTCTCTACATCAAAGGACGCTACGCTGAAACGTAGATAGCCGTACGGATCCTAATGACTCTAGAACTTGATGCTCTGAGACCACCTGTAACACCCCGCTCAATTAAATACCGGGTGATAAGTCCTATACCCAATTAAATCAGAGTATACACTTGGTTCATTCTTAGCATCACTATCGATTTTTTTTTCTTTTTGTTAATCACCTAATACTCAATTAAGCGGGTGTTAAAAAACTTTCAAATTTTAATTTAATACAATCTCATTTTACCACTACAAACAATTTCATGTAATCCATTCCACAACAATGCATAATAGACAAATAACATCACAACTGAATTAAATGTAACTGGAATAAACTCCCCAGTTTAAATATCTTAATACAAAAATCTAACTAAACTAAATGTATCAAAACTGACGTAAGTAATACCCCTGTCTGAGATAGAATAAAAATAACTAGAATCCTTGGGCGACATGCCCTACATGAACTAACTACTATAGATGTATGAATCAAGAGAATGAAAGCGTCTAAGAAAAGTCTGCAACTCCATAGCATCCATAGTACGTCAAATATCCAATCCTCTATATCTGGAGTTCTTGTGACTAGACACCTAATATAAAAGATACAAGGGACATGAGAATATACAAGAAAACGGGTCAGAGCCCGATGGTACAATATTTTTAAAAATAGCAAGTGATTACAAAATGCAATTAAGCAATTATTATGTACATGTTAGATTCTCGAACTCTCTCTTGAGATTCTCACCTCTCATCTAGTGTGCACGCCTAACGTACCTTCAAACCATACTAGTTCATATTCCCATGCTAACTAGTTCTTTCCAGTCTAACATCTAAACATAGCCCAATATTGATTCCACGTATTTCTCTCGTAATATAAGTAATACATATATATCCAATTTCTCTTTAACATGGATAAGCACTTTTTCAATTTAATATAATTAAGTGTTCACCAACTTAATTCATTTTAGATTTCATTATAATTCATGTCTACTTAATTCACACAGTAGATAATATCACAAGTATATATATACATTCACTCTATTATATATAAACAACACCGCATCCCGAGACTCAGCTGCGATGCATGCATACTCTGCTATCATGTCCGGGTACATCTCGTCACTGTACAAAGGACCATTAGTTCAGTATCTCACTCGAACCATCATCACAAATCACTCATTGGAGGTGAATATAGTTCCAAGCCTATGGGATACTCACATACCTACGCACCCATATGACCGTCATCATTATCATTATCACAGATAGTCCGTACCTAGGTTCTATATTCTGAGGCACAAGTCAAAAATTCCCCCACAAGGCTCATCAGGATATGACTGTCCTCAACGTGTACACCTCCCGTCGATAACACACAAAGCATTATATAGGTATACACTCAACCTATATATATATATATATATATATATATATATATATATATATATATATAGGGCATACGCACATCCCATATTACAAGTCTCATATGTAGTATACTTATATCTCGAATATTCTACCTATCATGGTATATTAAACCTCAATTATATTATAGGTATTCACTCCACCTATGTAAATATATCAACAAATGGGTATACTCTCATTCCATATACAAATCCCACACGTAGTATATTTCAAGTTTATCCCATAAACTAATAATTCACATTTTATTCACATTTCCCAATACTCCTAACATATCTTGTTAATCGAAAGGATTTAATTAATTATTCCAGTAGTTACCTTTAACCCATACTTATTGGTCCAAAACCCAGCCTCATTATAACAAGCCCGGATTATATTTTAATTCCCAATAATCCTTTTTCTCGATAAAGTTACAATCTACCCAGAAATATAAAATTACAATTTAAGGCTTTTCTACTCCGATTTTGAAAAACCTTAAAACTACAAAGTTGTGCAGAACGTGAGATTATATAAGAACACGCGATCACATTACCAATTTCCGGTTAAAACAGTCCTAAAATTATCATACAATGTTCATTCTTTTTCTTCATATTTCTACCTGCAGGTTGTAACATAATTCATCCTCAAAACCTCTACCAAATGATCCCAAACACTTATAATTTATCCCAAATGATATACCCAAGTATGTACATGATTTATAACATCAAATCATATCAAAATCATCATGGAATTTCGATTAATCATGCTAATCCCATTTTAATTCAGAAAATCTATATTTTATCATTCTTACTCAAGAACATGTATAAACCCCAAATTTCTCCATCAAATAAAGCCAAGTTTTGTGATGTTAATTCTAATATCAATAAGGGATTAATCCTATATGGTTTTCTTTTCAAGGATTAAATCAAAATCATCAAAATTCATCTTTGGTTTATAAAACTTAAAAAAAAAAAATTCTATTTACCACGGACAACATACATGCTATAGATTGCAAGAGTTAAAACACGTGCCTTTTTATTTTTTAGGTATGAACCTTTGGGAAAGATGATGCTATGGTGTTCCTCTCTTTTTCGATCACTCTCCGGTGGCGGCGGTGGTGGTGCAAGGTGCCTTTTTCCATTGCTTTTTCTAGAGCAACTCTTTCTCTCCGAGAGAAATCTTTGACTTTCCTCAATGGATGTCTCTTAAAGTTTTGTTGAATAAACCTTTGGCTAAAAAATCTCTTAACTTATATAAAATACCCAAATTTCATAAGTACTATTTATCTCCTAAGTAAAATGACCAAAATACCTCTTTGGGGTGTCTATTCAGTTCCAAAATAACCCGAGACCCAAATCAAACCCCCGGTAGACTTTTTTGACTATTTAAACCCCTCCGGACACTTTGTCTCACTTGAAATGACCATTCGGATGACATATAATTTACTTTTTTTTCCATTCAATTATAATCCCGACACGACTAACACGCACGTCCCGACTTAATTACCATAATTATCGTATTTATAAATCCCGATAATTTTTATAAAGTCGTAATACTCAATCACATAATACTCAATCACAAGTAATTTTCATAAATCCCGACACGACTCACACTAAGTAATATTCAATCACATATTACTTTATTCTAGTAATATTCAATCCGTATTAATTCCAATTATTTTCACATAAATAATTCCAATTAATCCCCATTGATTTAACCCATTAGTTTTAATTTTTCTCATTTTAAAAGTCATTAAAATACGGGGTATTACAATAATGCATTTTTAAAGGTGTATATTAAGGGTGCTAAGGTTAAGAAGTATGAATAGTTGTCTTGAAACACCGAGTGTGTATGTTGAAATGGTAATTAGGTAGTTTGGTGATTTTGAAGAAAAAAATAATGGGTTTTTAAGAGGAAAACAAAAAATACATTTTGCTTAGATTAAGTGGGTTGGGTTACTGGAATTAAGAGTTTCTCATCCAATTGTTTAATGGAACGGTTAAAAATGTGGTTAATGCCGTTTAACTCAAAGAAGGAAATATTGTTTGATATATACAAAGTTTTTGCATACATAATTATATATTACACATGCATTCTAGTTATTGCTAAATTATAGCATTCATTATTTTTGCTGTTCGTTTTTATATTTCATTTTTTTGGGAACCCCACTGGGAATTCACTTACCCCTTTCATTTATTATGACAAGTTAAATATGGTTACGTATTTGAGAGAATTTTACATGTAAGTGTTCCTTACCCTCTTACATTAGTATCTCTGATTACTTGAACCCTAGAGCCACTTCAATGGGTTCTACACTTATTATATTGTGATATATTGTTAGAAAACATAACTCACTACAAGAATTATGATTTTTAGCAAGGAAAAAAATCTTTGCAAAAGGTATATTTTCGTTGCAAACAACCTTTTACAACGATTTTTTTCCTTGCAATGGTCCTCTCACTAGTCATCATGCTAGCAATATTTTGCAAAGAAATTCTGCCATCGTCGCTAAAAATATGTTGCAACGAAATTTTGCGTTGGAAAAAAAGCTTCTTTGTTGCAAAAAAGTTCTCATATTTCGACAAAAAAACTTTTAAAATAAATATTTCGTTGCAAAAGATATTAATAAATGCTTGCAAAAGATATTTTAAGAGAATTTAAATTCCTTGCGAAATGTTAATTTTTTATTCCTAAAAGTCTTTTGTAACACTCTTTTTCGTTGCAAAAAATGACACTTTTGATTGCAAATAATAACCACCTTTATAATGTAGATTTCAGCAACATTTAATTCGTTGCAGAAGAAATTTTGTAATGGATAAAATTCCTTGCTAATAGTCATTATTTCTTACAGAAATATTTTTGCAACTTAATTTTTCATTGCAAAAGAATACTACTTTGGTTGTAAAAAAAAGACGCATTCATAATAATAGTGTTTTCGCAATAATTATTTCCTTATAAATTATATTAGATAATGAAATAAATAAAAAATAATTAAGTAAATATACATAATTAAGTAAATATACATAATTAAAACAACGAACACATAAGAACATAAAACTTTAATATAAATTTGGACATGGCACAGTAAAATAAAACCCTATTTGAATATATAATTTGCATTTAAGTTACTTTTCCCCCTTCACAATATCCCACCAATCAATTTACTTGTATTATAATGGTAAAGGAAGAATACTGGCAACTAATGAAAATTGTTAATAGACTTTTAGAAGGTAAATTATATGAGCACATAATACACATTCATATTGTTATACATGTAAAAAAAAGAAAATTTCAAACCCAAATCAATATAACTTACTACAATTTCAAAAACTGTAAATTTGACAAACATGAATCCTCAGACCAACCCCTAGGCAGACTACAGTTGAAATCTTCTTTATATGTATGGAATTATGGGATGTGAGAAATTATGGTGGGATTATTATAACATTTTACATCAATGAATTTTGGGAATCCATTTGCTAGTTCATGGTGAAAATGCAAGCATCACGTAAAATATTTACAAAAAGGTTAGAAGCAATCTAAATTTGAGAGGCAATCATTCAATGTGGTTGGAGAAAATATTAAATGTAATTAAGTAACGGGTTTTAAAGATCAAATGAACAGTCTATACACCAAATTATCCTAAAACCAATGAGTTGATGTCCTTTATGAGTATTTTGAAAATCATATAAATTAGGCCAACTTATCCCTTGAGTTCGCTTTTAGTTATTTATTGATGGATAGGGATATGTGAATGTGATAATAGTGTAAAATTTGACATACTCCTTCAATGATAATCAATTTAATAAATCCCAAATGGCAATCTACCTGAATCACATTACAAACTATTTAGCACATCCCTCAAGGGACACTTTCTTATTTTTTTTTCAATGGTCACTTTAACAAAATCCTCATATGTTTCTTCAAAAGATGAACCTCGGTCCTTCTTCAGTCTTACGCGAAAAAGTGTCCCTCTCTTTAAAGTCACCTTCTTCGAACAGTACATATGGCCAAGTGGTATAAGATACTAATCACGGGTTCTACTGACATGAATAATGGCTGAAATCAGGGAAATATTAAAATTATTATTATTACAAGTGGAAAATCTGATAAATAAAATTAGAAATAAATATATTTATGATTTTGAAATTAATATCTAGTTTCCTTATCTAATTTTATTTCCCTTTTCTTTGATTTTCTTTGATCCCTGGTTTGTTAAAGCCTATATAAATAGGCTTTACCATTCCTTTGCAATTAAACTACTAATATTTTTTAGATATGAGAATTCAGATGTGATTAGAGAAATAAATTCTTTTGATATTATGTTTGTGGTTTATGTGTAGTAAGTCTTATGCCATATATATATGAATTGGTATCAAAGCACACATTGGATATTGGGATAGACGACTTTGTTTGGACCGATTGGGATGTTTTGACACCCCGCCTAATTAAATACCGGGTGATCAGTCCTTTATTAAATTAAATCAAAGTATCCAGTTAGTTCATTCTTAACATCACTATCGAAAAATGTTTTCTTTATTTAACACCTAATAATTAATTAAGCTAGTGCCAAAACATTTATTCAATTAATTACGTTTATGATAATATATACCCATACCACATTCAATATAATAATGAACACCATAATAATAATGAAGACTAAGCTATCCAACTAAATTAAATGGATTGGAATTAACATCCCAGTAAGAATATCTCAAAACCAACAGTATGACGTAATAACAAACCCAATTGGAAACTGAGTACATAAATTAAAAGAATACAATATCCCTCTAATAAAAGAAATAAAAAAATTGGAAATGGGCGACACCTGCCCTAACTGAGATGACTAAATATGAAGCTGAGATGCCAAGGATGAAATCGGCTAAATGCAAGGACCTGCAACTCCCACACAAGCTGCAGCACGTCAATCAATCCGATGGTCTAAGCTTGGCATCCCCGCAGCTAAACACATGATATAATATATATATACTAGAGGGAGAGAAGAGATGACAGTAAATGGGTCAGATCCAGATAGTTATAATTTTAAAAGAAGATACTCCATACATGTTAGTTGCATTACCCTCACTTGGGACTTCTCACCTCTCGACTAGTGTGCACGCCTAACGCACTACTAACTATTCTAGTTAATGCTAATCCAGTTAACTAGTCTACACCCAGCCTCCTCTCATCAATCCTTATTCATATTTTCACATAAATATAATTTATACAAGAACAATTCCTTAATTTAACAAGTCAGGTATATATATATATATATATATATATATATATGACCTTAAGTTCTCAAACATTTAAGTCATTAAATAACATTATTCAAATTCTTTCTTCATACAAGCACCGTATATGAATCCCGGGTATATATATTTATCAGTATGGATATGTATACTAATAAGGTACCCCAAAATAAATTATGGTGCAGGCATACTCTGCTATCATGTCCCTGTACCTCTCGTACATGTAACACCCCGTCCGCCCGAGGAGAGCGAACAGAGTGTCACTCATCGATAAAATTAAACTAACCCACAATCACAAGGTATAGATCATCTAAATCCCACAACAACAAGAGAGGAAACCACTAATCTCAAATCTCTTCAAATAAATACAACAAATCTCTCGAATTAAATACAACTATCTAACTCGAATAAAAATACAAATCCTCAAAGCTATATACATCAAAATAAATAATACAAATCTTTCCTAAACAATCCTTGCTCAATCAATCTCCATAGTGCCTCAAAATCCGTGCTAACTTGCCACTAAAAGAAAATATGGGGAAGTACACAATACGACAAGAAAGATGCTCAACAATTATATTAACGATGAACAAAGCGTAACAACACGAGTACGAATATTCAAATCAAAATGCAAATCTCAAAGCATTTATCAATATAATTTCTCAACAACACATCAATGGGTAACCAGGCCTCACCCCATCCGCATATGCTTTATCAAGACATAGCCCCGGGAAGTAAGAATTTTGGCGGGTGCCCAACGTCCGTGCCATATTAAAATCTCATGACAACGTGCTCAACAATAATATAATGATACCACATGAATCAAAAGAATTCAACAATTATTTTTCCAGGTTTCAATGAATTTATCAATCCAAATACGAGTCAATAATCACATGAATTCAAAGGGAATAACTCTCGAGATATTTAAAGAGCATATTGTGTAAAACCCCATACCTCAAACCATGATGAGAAACCAACGATCACATCCTCAAGATCAACACAAAATATCTATAGAAGCTCCTCCAAGAACCTCCAACAAAAATAGCCCCAAGAACACCTTTAATCTAAGGTTGGAACTCACAAATCTCAAGGGCCAATGTGTATATAAAAAGAAGAGGAATATAAAATATATTTGCTGCCAAAATTTGTGCCAAAAGTATGTTAAAAGGGTTGCCCATGACTTCCTTTTATAATGCAAAGAAATGAAGAGTTGGAATTCAAAAGACTCCTTTAAATAAGGCAAATAAATGAAGAGTTGGAAGTCAAAACAACTCCAAGAGTTAAAAACATTTTAAAATCATTTTAAAATCCGTTTTCGAAACCGTTTGAAATTCTCGCCTTTAACAATAATAACCAACATATTTGAGCAATAAAAATAATTTTATCAAAAACTTTATTTTTCCTCTTTATTTTGAAAATACCCCATAAATTACGCGGGTTATTACAGTACAAATAAGGGAAATAGTAGTTTGGATCCACTCTCAAAATGTACTAACACAAAATACACATATTGGAGGCGAAGCATAGTTCCAAGTCACTAAGAGGTCAGCACATACTCTCACGTTTCTTAGGACCATCTATATTATCATTCTCAGATAAACTGTACCAAGGATTCTATGTTTTAGGGTACAAGTTAATATTCCCCTAATGGGCACACATAATAAGACTATCCTGGAGCAGAAACCTCCGTGATAGCAAGTAGCGCGAGTACGATTCAACACAGATATGCATATAATAAACATACATACACTCATATATATATGATTCAACACAAATATTCATATAATAAACATACATACACTCATATATATATATATATATATATATATATATATATATATATATATATATTTACATTATTCATATAGGTATACCCACAACCCATAACATATTCTAACCATACATGGCACGTAACACCCGCATCCTACGTATAATTAGTTCATCCTTTTTCTCATTTACCACAAGTTCCCAAGTACTTCTCGACCCTCGAAGTGTATCATTTTGATATGTATAATACTAGTTGATGTTCTATATCCCACTGTCCTAAGTCGTCATTAACTTGCACAATGCCCAATTTATCACACACATGATCATAACCCATTTTATACCCTCGTGACCCTACCATTAATTCTCACATAAAGTCACACTACCTGAACCCTAAACATAACCCTATTGGTCCTTCCCAAGTCCCATTATGGTAAATAAATTATGTATGAGGGTTCCCACAAAGAGGCATTAGGTTAATCATTAAAAAGGAAACAAGTTTCAAATTCTAGGAGGGGTCAATTGATCGAAGGGAAGGGTCGATCGATCAAATATTTGCCTCATTTTTGCAATTCATTGGCTACAGGTTTATGTCACACCCCGCCTAATTCTGGCGTCGGCCGCCACCAAAACTAAGCCGGGCGTGAACTAAATAAATACCATTCTTAGCATGAGACAGATATGAGACATAAATAAATCAATCCATAAGATAAACAATTGAGTCAATCTCAAATGATCACAAATAACTAAGCGATAAAAGATCCATCACATGCTAACTCCAAAAATCCAATCTCCAATAATGATTAAATAAAATCTAAATAATCCCAACAGAAATCCTCTAAACAACTTTGGAACCGAATGGCCCAAAAAAAAAAACTCCAATGAAGTCTCATAATACGACTGGAAAAGAAAGTCTAACTAAACTATGCCATAAAGTAAATAACTCCAGCTGCACCTCCAATAATAACTCCGATAAACTTATGCAGCTTCTCCAAATTAAATCCTGAAAAAGATTAGTCAACGCATGGGTCAGAACCAAAGCCCCGAGCAAGAATACACACTACTCCCCTCAAATAGGATCCTTGAATCGAGACAGTAGCATTATACGCAATAAATATCACAATAGAATATTTTAAATTAAATGGGATAATTTAAACGCAATTAATTTAAATTACTAACTACCTGTAGGAATCCCCATTTAAAAAGGCACAACAATATGATTTTAAATTCCCAAGTCCCGCGGAGTTAATCTTTTATTAATTAACCCAAATTATCAAATTTCTCAATTATTTATGTTCTTACTTCCATAATTATTAGGTATGGCGGTCCTCCCGCCTCGGGTGATAATTCACCAAAATTCATTATGGCAGTCCTCCCGCCTCGGGTGATTTCTCCACCAAAATACACATCCCCTTGTCAAAACGCCGTCTGGCCCGTTTAAACTGTCGGCCCTCGCTGATTGACAAGGTTCCACACACGACACAACATAAAACGCCGGCTGGCCCGTTTAAACTGTCGGCCCTCGCTGATTATGTCGCCAATATATTTTAACACCCGTCTTATTATCATAGGTATTAGTTCTCAATTTCTCAATTTATAATCACCCCACCCTTTTAATCGATGTGAGATCCTCAAAATACCCCTTAGTCCCATAACTAAGGGTCCCCAAGTTATCAATACGTCCTAACCTATGTATAGGATGAATTTCTAACTTAAATTTTGACCTAGTCTCATGCTTAGGCGAGCGTAACGACGATAGAGTAATAAAAATCAGCCCACCCCCAAGGTGATAAAAACGCAATAATCTTCCCTCACTAGTCCCATTCCTAGAAGGCATCCTAAAATATAGGGAGAGTAATAATACCCAACAACCCGTCGTCACAAGGCAATATAATAATACCAAAAAGTCACACCAACAGGCATAATTGATCAACGTATAAAACTACGCATGATAGTCCAATACAATTAAATCTTAATTTAACTATCACCTCGTCAACAATACTCAATTAATCTCATTTAATTATTTTAAATTAAATATACCAAATTTTCATCATATATTCATCAAAACCAAATTTTATTATCTCTAAATGTATTACATGAGTTATACGCACCCAAAAATAATTTATTTTAAAACTAGGATTTTTCTACATGCAACCTACACCAATAAAATCCAAAATCCACTCATCAATCCTACGTACCCAAGGGTTATGAATATTATTCAGATTAAAAGATTTACTAAAAACAACCCCATAATTAATGTCCACTTTTTCTAATTAAGTCACTACTTTATTTTAAGAAAACATGTAATTAAGTGTTTGCGCGACACTTAAAACGCATAATACTAAAGGAAAAGAATAGAGTATTCATGCCTATAAAGATCGTGTGGAAAATCTGACTAGAAATCTGGATTCCTCTCGAAAAATTAGCAAAAGAGTGTTCTTGAACGATCTTGATTAAACCCCAATTAAGCCTTCAAAAACATGTGCCAAAACTTGTGATAAAAACTTGATTTTGTTGAAGGTTGATGATTATGAGTGAGAGGAAAAATATTTGGAAGTGTTCTCAGGTAAAAAATTGGAGAAAAAGTGATTATGAGAAGTCCCCCTACGGATTAACAAGGTTATATAGTGATTAGGAGTCCTAATCCTACACAAACTCTAAAAACAGCTCACAGCGCACGTTTTCTGGGAGGGTTGATCGATCTACCCCCAGGGGTCGATCGATTGATCACCCCGAAAAACTGACAGTTTGCCCAAAAAATGCCTATAAGGCAAAATATTATAAAATCAATATAAAATCCGTTTTAACTCCGATTTTAATTCCACTTGAAGTTTTATTCTTCTAAAATCATAACAACATATTTAGCCAATAAAAATTATTAAATTCAAAAAATTATTTTTCTCGAAAACTCCAATTAATTAATAAAAAAAATAGTTAATAAAAACACGGGGTGTTACAGTTTCATCCAAATTTATCCTCAAAACCTCTATTCATTTAACCCAAACTTCCAACCACATATCACAAACATTATAGTAACATGTATGAATGATTTCTAATGTAAAAACTTGATTAAATCATTAAGGAATCATCATTAAATAGGGTCAATTCATGAAATTGTCTCAAACGGTAGACTATTATGTAAATTCAAGAGCTTCATAAACATTACCAGATTTCTTCCTCTAATATCATGCAAATTCGTAATTATTGTTCTACACATATCAATGAGATCAGCCTAACATGGGTTCTACCCAAACATATGGATTTTACTCTTTCAAATATATAAATTCTCCATGAAAACATGCAATCATTCTTCCTATTCTAACATGGATGTTGTATCAACCTAAAATTAGCAAGATAGATACTTGCCTTAAAGTTGTAGGTCTGATCTGATGAATTTGAGTGGTATAGAAACGATCCTCTTCTTACTATCTATGATTTGGCAGTGATGGAGGTGCAAAATGGGTGGTTCTTGGCCTTGAACACCTTGAAAAGCTCTCTCTCTCTCTCTCTCTCTCTCTCTCTCTCTCTCTCTCTCTCTCTCTTCTTCTTCTTCTTCTTCTTCTTCCTAGGGCTTCCTTCACTTTTTGATTTTGATAACCCTAATTCCCTCGACAAACCATCTGACATAGCCTTAATAATTTCGTAATGAATTAAGTTCCTAAAATAAAAATTACTAAAATGCCCTCACGGAATGCTAGTTAGTCTTAGAATAGTCCCGAGACCTAAACTAAATCCCGGGTACGCTTTTCTGACTATCTTGACCCCTTCGGACTCAACAGCGCACTCGAAACGACCATATGAGCGACTTAAAAAATATTTTATTTTTTATTCCATTAATTTAGTCCTGACACGACTGAGACGCGCGCCCCGACTTAATTTCCATAGCTGTCGTATTTTTCACTCACGATAACTTTAATATTTTTATCATCATATATTACTTTACTCACTAAGTAATAATCAACATAATTATGACCAATAAATACTAACTCTCATCAGGCTAGTATTATTTAATTAAATTCGGATTAATTATAAATAAATTTACTGCATTGAAATTAATTAATCCCAATCCTATAATTAAAATAAAATATGTTCAAAAATACGGGGGATTACATACTCCCCCTAATAACATAATTTCATCCCAAAATTCAGATACATCCGCTACTAAGACTGAGGATCTTGTAACACCACATCCTCCAGTACTCAAAACCAACTTTTGAGTAAGGCTCGATCACTATAGCCCCTGACTTACAGCAAGCTTGTTTAACACTCTCGACACTTTATCAGTTATCGGGTCACACTTCAATAACGGCACCTCACATTGTGCTCCTACCAAACGACATTTGAATAAGATGAGCCTATACATCATTGGCCCCATTATCTTAATATTATTGGGAGGCCGCACCTTTCTACGTATCAACCTCCCATATTTATCTAAACACAAAACTCCCATCCTGAGAGAAACCATATGAACATCTGACCACTCTTGATCATTCTTCAAATCTCGTTTCCTGGCGACGTAGCTCTTACGACAGTCAAAAGTCACCTAAGACAGTTTGTGGTTATTCCACTTTAGTCATTGGACTCTAACTCTAACAATTACTTTCTTTTTGGTCAACTTGTTTGACACATGCGGAGGAACTCGTGACCTTGTCTTGAGGTTGGTAATCCATCAAAGAAATTTACCAACTTAACTGCCCTTTTCTATTACTGGAATTGTCGGCTTGATACTAAATTTTCCAGCTGATCAGCTTGGTCCAATCGATTTCTATCTATGAGTGGTGCACGCGAAGACTACTCACTATTTCCCGCTCTACATCGATTTCCACTTGCAATGTCTCACATTAAGTGGTACTTAATACTTCCCTTCTTCCCTCGACGTATACCAAAAGTTCTGACCCGTGCACTCTTCAGCACGATGTGCACTTTTGGACTCTTTATACAATATTGACATCATCATTCTATTTACGCGCAAGTCACTCTCAACATTCGACTGGGTAGAACTCTACTCCAAATTTTCCATAATAGTTAAAATTTTCTCTTCTCAAGGGATACCCCTTTTAAATGGATTTCCACGACCTTTCAACCAAATTCGGGTGTACTACTCTGACCGCACACGTATATATGGATTATTGTCCTTTTCACATGATGCTTAATCCACTCTACCATTTCCACTTTGTTATATTAGTCCCATAGGAACATATTTCACACACCTATTCTCATGTCCCTTTAACCTGAACGATTCGGACATCAGCTAACCGGGGTGACCACACACCCTATAAACCATGCATACTGGCGTAAACATCACATACGCTTCACACATAACACCCAATCCTTTATTTCCCTTGTATTCACAATGTGTCTATAACACTTGGGTATTCTCAATCACCCTAGAAATCGAAGTTTTAAATCCCCCTTAACATCGTCCCACCCTTCGACTCATGGTGATAAAACAAAATTTTCAATGCTTCCTCTCCGTACAACCGGCTCCACCGGCCTTATATTGCAATTTAACTTTCAACTTACAGTTATAACTACATACTTCTATAACGACTAAGGTACCAGAATCATGGACTAATGACCAGACATCTCCCTAGTTCCAACCTTATGCTATGTTTCATGCGTGGGATGTCTCGTAAAGAGAAATTTAAACAAGGAACCCCCTAATACACTACTACCTAGAATTGTCGGTCATCAAAATTCGTTAGGCCCTCAGTACATAACATGTACCCCTATATTCTAGTCTCTTGACATAAAATCTATATCTCCTCCCGCAATTACATTTAAACAAGTAATTACCCCCCAAAGGCACTATCACTCAACATTGGTGGTAATCAAATTCCATAAACCTCGAATAAAATTGGGACTCTCAAATTCTTGTCCCGAGACATATAAATGAAAATATCAACGCCCACGTCTCTAAAGGAGTGATATAACAATGCGCTCTTCCTATCACCAAGTCTTGAGCGCTAAAATCGATAATAAGCTAAATCTCTCTGCTCGACAGGAAACCTAATACATTTCGAATCATATCAATAAAGTCTCTACACATCGAAATCAAACATTCCGAGACATTATACTCTCTGAAGTTCATATAATAAGATAATATAGATGCGAGCTCGACTCTCTCGCAAATAAGGCATCACCAAGATGACACATCCCACCCTAGAGCAGCAACCTCGATAGACTTGCAATAACTTCCCACTATCGTTCTAACCATTTCTACAAAGCCTTATCCAGGATAATACTGTACTCATATTCCACGTCACTAAAACGAGTAATCTCAACAAACTATATACCACCATCAACACACTCACTCACCCGCGGGTGACACCAAATATAACCCCATTATACCGGGGAAAAACATACACACAATAATAATGTTATCGATTCATGCACTAAACTCATCCCGCACTCAGATCTTGCGTAAATCAATATACCGTGATTCATTTGGGTCATATAAAACATACCTTCTTATCCGAGGAAAAAACTCATATATTTTACCTTATCAATCACCCTGGCTGCTAGATTGGTTCCCAATCATAACACGTTTGTCCGAACCAAAACAAAAACTACTTTAATCATTGCCCTTATTAAGCACCATACTCTTGTCCCTTTACTCACTTCGGGAAAAACTAATGCATGCGGTCATACTCTCTATAAAAATACTTATATCTTTAATCCACTTATCTTCATCCATACTGACCATATTAAGGTTGCCCTTCTCTCAGACTCTGGTACCCTCAACTTTGATGGCTACCCCCATTCTTTCCTTAGTTCCATTAGTCCTAAGAAATACATTGCTAGTCTCAACAATCCTGACTGAATTCACCGTCACTTGGTAAGAATTCATCTATCTGAATTATTTAAATGGGTCCCATGATGGGTCTACCCCTTGTGGTGCTTTTCTAACACCTTTTCACCCAGTCTTACTCTCTGACTAAATTCTTCGATTCTTTTAGCTCCCTATATAAAGAAGCGTTAACATCTCCATTGACAAAGCGCAACATTATCACCATCTGGATTGACCGTCCAGCAGAATTCCCCTTAAGTGTAGTCAACTTTTCTTACAAGTCGATCTCCCACTTGAAATCCTCTTCTCCATTTGTATTTACTTCATCCTGTACAAGATTCGCTAAATAATTAAATTCATTATCATACATAGACCTCCGTCCGTCCCTCCTGGGATGAGTTCAGAACAACATTTACATCTTATCATGAACATCTGATGAAGGAACTTGAGGTCAAACCGTACCTAAGATCCTTCCATTGACACAACATTCCACTTCTAAATGTGATGGTTGACTCCCACCATTATAACCTTGATCCGACAAGCCAAGAAAATTTTACCCTAAATTTTCACTTCCAGTTAACCACACTCCGCCATATGTCCAAGCCTTTGGATATTTTACCTCCGTTGGATAACACATACAATCTCTGCATTTCTAAAACTTCCACTGATGGTTCTCTTCAATGTTTCGTCTAACTCTCTCCCAATCCAACCACGTTGGGTGAGTCTAATTTGGCATTACTTTCTACTATAGCGGTAGATGGAAATCATATGCTGTGCCCTAGTCGTCTTTACAGTCCTAGCTTCCCGCGCCATAATAGCGGTAACCTCGACTATGATCATCATCCTCGAATATAATCTACAATCTCAACTGAGCACTACCTCCTGTTGTCCGCCCAACGACCCTTGCTTTTCATACTTCATTGTTCAGCACACAAACACACCCGAGCGCATATAAGATTCACTAATATATACGTTATATAAGGAGAATGAAATCTCACCATAGAAATAAAGAATCCTAAACATAGGGCTCTATATCAAAGAAATCTACGCTGGAAGCATAATAAGCCGCACAGACCCTAAGGACTCTAGAACCTGATGTTTTGATACCTCTAGTGACACCTTGCCTAGTTAAATATTGAGTGATCAGTCATTTATTAAATTAAATCAAAGTATCCAGCTGGTTCATTCTTAGCATCACTGTCAAAAATATTTTCTTTATTTATCACCTAATAATTAATTAAGTTGGTGCCAAAACATTTATTCAATTAATTACGTTTACGATAATATATACCCATACCACATTAAACATAATAGTGAACACCATAATAATAATGAAGACTAAGCTATCCAACTGAATTAAATGGATTGGAATAAACATCCCAGTAAGAATATCTCAAAACCAACAGTACGTTGTAATAACAAACCCAACTCGAAAATAAGTACATAAATTAAATGAATACAATATCCCTCTGATAAAAGAAATGAAAAAACTGGAAATGGGAGACACCTGCCCTAACTGAGATGACTAAATAAGAAGCTGAGATAACAAGGATGAAATTGGATAAATGCAAGGAGCTACAACTCCTCCCACACCCGTTGCAGCACGTCAATCAATCCGACGATCTAAGCTTGGCATCCCTGTGGCTGGACATCTTATATAATATATATATGCAAGAGGGAGAGTAAAGATGACAATAAATGGGTCAGAGCCTAATAGTTATAATTTTAAAAGCAGTTTAACAAGTATTTAAATGCTTACTTGAAGATACTCCATACATGTTAGTTGCTTTACCCTCACTTGGGTATTCTCACCTTTCGACTAGTGTGCACGCCTAATGAACTACTAACTATTCTATTTAATGCTAACCCAATTAACTAGTTTACACCTAGGCTCCTCTCATCAACCCATATTCATGTTTTCGCATTAATATAATTTATAAAAGATCAATTCCCGAATTTAACAAGTCATATATATATATATATATATATATATATATACACACATCTCAATACGGCCTTAAGTTCTCAAACACTTAAGTCATTAAATAACATTGTTTAATTTCTTTCTTCAAACAAGCACACTAGATGAGTCCCGGGTATATATATTTATCATTATGGATAGATATACTAATAAGGCACCCCAAACTAAATTATGGTTCATGCACAGTTTGCTACCAAGCTCCTGTACCTCTCGTACAAATAAGGTAAATACTAGTTCGGATCGACTCTCGAACTGTATTGTAATACCCATTATTTTTACTGATTTTAATTATGGGATTAATTGAATTAAAAATGTGAATTAATTGGTAATTAATCTGAATTTAAATACTAGTGAGATGAGAGTTAGTATTTGATTATGATAATTATGTTGAATATTACTGAGCGAGTATAGTAATATATGATTATGAATTTGTTAAAATTGTCACGAGTGGAAAGCATGACAGTTTTCGAAATTAAGTTAGGACGCGCGTGCCAGTTGTATCAGGACCAATTTAATGGATTATAAAGTATTTTATTTTTATGTCATCCTTATGTTCATTTTGAGTACACCAATGTGTCCGGAAGTATCGAGATAGTAAAAAAAGTCCAACCGAGGGTTTAGTTTGGATTCCGGGGTAGTTTTAGGCCAAATCGGCAACCCGGGAGGGTATTTTAGTCATTTTACTATTTGATGAATAGTGACCTACGAAATTTAGAAAGCTTTATCAGCTTCTATGTTAGAGCCTTAGATTTTTCACCACCAAAACTCATAGACAGCCATTAGAGAAGAAGTGGATGAAGTTCCCAAAGGAGAACCACCATTCTTAGGCTTTTTGCACCACCGTCACCAACATTGGATGTATCGAGAAGAGTGGATCGCTCCTATATCATCTTTTCCAAAGGATCAGAACTTCCACTTCCAGGCATGTGATTTAACTTGCAATAATTCAGTGTATATATTATCCATGATAGTTAGACTTGGAGAAAAACCTTGAAAAATGATGAATTAATGGATTTGGAGATTTAAATCTTAATCTTGGTAGGTTTTGCATGTAGATTAATTTATGGAAATATAGCAACCACGAAATAATGATCCATGTGTAGAGAATTACGAAATTATGTTGAGTTATATGATGTTCTTGAAACAAATAGAAGAAATAAGGTTTTTATTAAATATACATGATTTGATCTAAGAAAATGGTAACCCATAATGACTTGATGATTCTAAGACGTTAGAATTTATGTTTTTATGTTGGTATAATGTTTGGTATAAATATTTGGGAGTTTGGGACATTATAATGGAGGATTTGAGGGTTAAAATTGATGAAAACCGTAGGCAAAAATATCCAAAAATCGTAGGATAATATCTGATGGATCGATCGATCAACTCAAGAATATTAATCAATCGACTGGATCGATCGATTCCTTCGATCGATCGACTACTCCTGAATTTGTCTTATAGTTTACTTTTAAGGTTTAATCAATCCCAACTTTTAAGATTTTTTGGTGTGGACTATTTGAACATATTGGGACTTAGGGAAGGTCAGTAGGGGTGTATTTAATACTGGAAATATATTGATTTGGTTTGGGATTAAATGATAAACTTACGAGTGTCCGACGAGTGAGTTACGATTGAAAATTACGAAAACTTGAATTTAATTTGGATAAATAATAACTTAAGGTTCGGAACAGTAGTAGCGGGACTTTAGATTATAGAAATAACCTTAGAGACAAGTGCGAGACTTAGTAGCCTTTTGGGATAGGTTTAAGTACTCGAATTTATACGACGAGAGTTCTCACACTAAACATATTACGTAAAAAAAAAGGATGAAATTATACTATATATGAGACTTGTAATATATGATAGGATAATACCAAGATTGAAATGATGATTACTTAGGTTGTGTGATTACCTAGTATATGGATTATTACGTGTATGACATACCTACCATACTTGCTATCACGAGAGGTTATAGGAAGAGGACAATCTTATCTTGTGTGCCTTCGGGGGGATTTTGATTTGGTACCTCAATAACATAGGATTGTGAAGACTTTTTTGTGAGTTGATAAGTCAACTGACCATGGGAGCGTAGGTATGTGCATGACCCATGGGTATGTGAACTATGTTCGCCTCCAATATGTGTGATTTGTATTGATACGATTCCTGAGTGATTCGGAACCCGTAATCCTTACGTACATGATGTACCAGGATTTGATAGCAGAGTATGCCTGCACCGCAGCTTAGTCTCGAAGTGCTGTATTAGTATGTATATTATAGTGATAAATATATGTACTTGTGATGTATTCTACTGTGTGAACTTAGTAGATAAGAAAAATAATGAAACCTAAAATAATGCTAGTATGGGAATACTTATATTTAGATTGTGAGAACTCCTCTTCGAAATAAACGATGGAAAACATTTAACATGGCATATCATGGGAAAAGTATGGGGCCACTATGGGTGTTATCTTATGGGAGGAATGTACACAGACTAGTTAGGTAGTATCATGACTAGGACGAATTAAGGGTATGCGTTAGGCGTGCACAATAGTTAAGGGGTGAGAATCTCAAGTGACAGCACTTGACTAACATGTATATAATATTTACTGTTTAATGCAATTAAACACTTTTTGTTTTTAAAATATTTTCACCTCGGGCTTTGACCCCTTTTCTTCCGAATCTATTTTGTTTTGTAAAAACATTTTAGGTGTCCAGCAACAGGGACACCAAGCATAGGTGTCCATTCTGTTGACGTGCTGTAGCTGCTATGGAAGTTACATGATCTCGGTATTAAATGCCTCCACATTCATCTTTGCTTCCTTCGGAGTCTTTCATATCAGTTAGGGCATATTGCCCATTCTTATTCAGAGATAGAAGTTTCAGACTTTCATTTTTGTCAGACGTTGGTTCTGTTTATTCAGACTTTGTATTGAGATTATATTTTGCTTTAGGATTATTATTGGAGTGTTTACTCCAGACTCGATTTATTTCCTTACATTAGTTATTTATATGAGATTGTTTATATGAATGTTGAATGGTGGGTTATTCATTACTTGGTTGTAAGTTAGTTTAATTAATAAAATTTGGCATCTCACTTTTTAAATATTAGGTGGCTAGTAAGTAATTAAGTAATTTTGACACTGATGCTAAGACTGAACCAACTTGATATTCTATATTAATTTAATAGAGGAGTAGCTACCTAGTATTTAATTAGACGAGGTGTCACAGGTGGTATCAGAGCATCATGTTCTAGATTCCTTAGGATTTGTATGACTTATTATGCTTTTAGCGCAGTGTTCTTTGATATAGATCCCTATTATTAGGACTGTTGCATTCTTTGTTACGTGTTGAGGATTACGTACTTTTGCTACAGTGTTATGTATGGTCGGTGGACTTGTAAATTTATTTGAATTTTAGATGTCTCTTATGAGGGAGAGACGAACTAACACCGCCGAAGAAGCAAGTGTGAGACAAACTCAACAAATACCCCAAGTACCCAAGGAAACGGTGACAATCACAGAGGTGGTAAGCATAGTTGCAAGGGCAGTTACAATTGCAATATTGAACTTCCAAGATCACCGTGTCCATATTTAAGAGGGCAAAAGGACAAAGGTAGTTAGTTATACTGTCAGAAAAGGGGTAACAATAGTGGGGGAGCACCATTACAACAGTGACAAGTTCCTAAGGGACGTCAGGATCATGGGAACGAAGGAGATGAGATCCAGAACCAAAGCCGTCAGGGCCAGCGTGGCCAAGAATAATGAGATCTCAAAAGAAAAAGTTTTTTTAAGTGTGGAAGAAATGGCCACAAATTCCAAGTTTGCCCACAACGAGCAGGAGGACAACCTCAATCAAATCACCAAGGTCAACTAAGCCATTAGGGCCAATAACGTGCTCTGCAGGGCCAACAAAAAGGAAATTTTGTTGGTAAGTGTCTTTTATGCGGGGAAACGGGGCCACTTTTGTCGAAATTTCTCTAAAAAGGGAAGGACCTCGTAGCGGCCATAGCGTGCCCGCCCGAAATCAAAGAATGCCCAACATAGGGAAGCAGGTATATTTATCCCAATGACACAGAGTTCACAGACGCATCAGGAAGTACAGTATGTACATATCTATAATGCCCAATATGCGGCTATGCCACTGATACCGCAAATACCACCCGTGTTTGGAGGTATGATAATTTATTATTTATAGTGTCCTTTGAGATAAAAGGAAACTGTCAAATAACTTAGATGCGTTACAGTTTATTTGTACTACTTTGAGAAACATGAGCTAAGAACGTATTATTATCCTGATTTTGAAACTGGCTAATGATGGTTTGAGTGATGATAGACTGCTATAATGATATTTTTGTGTTCTTTAGTGGAGGATAAAAAGTAATTGTGCTAAGTGTCACTTGTGAGAAGACAATATATATATATATATATATATATATATATATATATATATATATATATATATATATATATATATATATATATATATATATATATATATATATATAGTGTATCGTATATAGACTTCGTGGAGTATGTCGTCTGGTTATATCTAATCCCTGTGGGTAGGGATGTTTACTAAAGTGATTCAAGATCGAATGAAATATTTTTGAGCTTGGGGATTATCTCGTAGTAAATTTAAGAGTTAAACACCAAGTTAGTAGGAGTAATGTGTTGAATATCATCTCTCGTAACATGAGAGTAAATGAGTTAACTTTTTAGCAAGAAGCAGGGATGCGGGATACAAGTCAGATACGGAGGGCCCACAAACCTTGTTGACTGACAATGCTAGTTAGTAGTGTTTCGGGGGGTCCTTGTTTGGATTTCGCTTTGCGAGACATCCCATGCATGAAACCTAGTGAACGTCAGGAGCTGGGAATGTTTGGCCTTTAGTACATGGGTTTGGTACCATGGTTATCATCCATAAAGGAGACGATAACCTTAAGTTTATTTATATTACTATCCATGGTCAGTAGAGCCGTATAATATGACGTAAGAAGCATTGTCTAATGTTTTACATCATGAATAAATCGGTGTAACAAAGGAGGACAATACAGTTGCGATTAGTAGGGTATTGAGCAAAACTTTGTTGGGCAGTTTCGCTAGGAATGTAAAGCTTAGTACAAGGTAATTATGCTAAAATCGAATATTAGGTCATTACGGTTGTGTATTAACTACCAAGAGTTGAATAAAGTCACAATATGGAATAAATATCCATTGCTTCGTATCGATGACTTGTTCGATCAGTTGAGATGAACTTCCTTCTTTTCGAAGATAGATTTGAGATCAGGATACCATTAATTGCGTATCAGGGAGTAGGACGTGTCTAAGACTGCGTTCTTGACGAGATAGGATCTTACAAGTTCAGGGTTATGCCATTTGGGGTAACCAAGGCATCATCTGTATTCATGGACTTGATGAACAGGGTGTTCAAAGAGTTCCTTGATCAGTTTTGTAACCCCCCATATTTTTGGTACATTTAAAATTTAATTAATTCGAAAATTCTAAATTACTAGTGTGTTGTAATTTAATGAATTAATTATGGTAAAATAATATATAAATATTAATCTGGGATTGAATGGTTAATATTTAGGGAAATTTATTTACTAAGTGAATAGTAATAATGTAATTACGTCGTTTCGAGTATTAATGACGAGGTATGTACTTATCACATCCGGAAGTCGGTATAGACTATATTGGGTGGGGGATAAGTATTTTTATAAATTAATTCGGATGCAAATTCTGAGTGTACAGTTGAGTCCGGATGGGCCGAGATAGTCGGAAAAGTGTACCCGGGGGTAGTAAACGGGTCACGGGACATTTTTAGACGTAGTCGGGCCCACTCGGGGGCATTTAGGTCACTTGGGCTTGGCCCATTAGTCAAAAAACGGGATTAGGGTAATTAACCTAATAAAAAGAAATAAGGGGATGTCTCAGCTTAAGGAGAGAGAAGAATTAAAGGGTTAGGAAACCCTAAAAGCAGCCAAAGCCATTTGGGGATCTCAAAAGAGCCAATAAAGGTCATCTCAACCTTGGAATCCATCTCAAATTCAGACACTACGAAACCTAAGGCAAGTGAATAACTTGCAATAGTATTAAATCTGTCTTTCAATTCATATTTGTGTGAAGTAATGAATTAAAATTCGTTTTGGGGTTTCATGGCATAAACATGGGGTTTTGAAAAAAAACAAAAGAAAAGATATTAATCTGATTTGCCAAAATTTATGAGGATTTATGTAAAAATATGATATTGGAATATTGATGTGTATCTGTTAGGATGATATCCGGATAAATTAGAACGAGTTTGATGAAGAAATTTGGGGTGTAAATGTGTTTAAGGATAAAGATAGATTTTCCCCCAAAATTATGAATCAGTAGTTTATGGACGAATTGATGATTGTTGTGGACTTTCTGGGGGATCCTAATAAGGTTTCTAATATGTACTTGTGATAAGAAGGCTTGTAATTCATGTTAGAAGAGATTAGGGTTTAAGTAAATCCGTCCATGGCTGCCCTGTCTTCGCGAAGAAGATGAAGACCTGTTCGATCGATCGATCGACGGTCTGGGGTCGATCGATCGACGGTCGGCAGGACTTGGCAGTTTCGCCAGTTAATTATATAAAAGGGGAAATTCATATAAAAATCTTATGTAATTAATTATTGAGAAATTAAATACATGAGTTTAAATCTAATTAATTGTAGATAAAATTAATTAAGGTTTGAGGCAGAAAATTTGGTTGTCACGTCATGATGAAATACGAAGCTATTGTCGAGTCCGGGGATATTGGTTGAGCGAAACCGAAATGTAATAATTTAATTAGACAGAGGCTAATAAATTAGAGTCGAGGATTTTGACTCGGGTAAATTTATTTTGGGCTACGAGAGTAAGTCCAAATTTATGGTGGGGGCGACACCAAAAGTAACTTAATTAATTAAGGTGCAATTTAATTAATATTTAAAGTTGGGCCATAAACTCTTAATAATTTTTAATAGGCTTATGTTACGGATTTACCGCACGGTATAGCCGAGACTTTTATATTTATACGGATGTGATAGTATATATATATGGTGTGTACATTAATATCAGTGATTAGATATTTTATACTATAGTGCTGTAGGGGGAGGTTGCGCGTGGTGGATGAATCCCCTAGCTTGAGGAGTAGGGTGAGTATATTCCCGAGGTCATAGCGTCCATTATATGGGTGAGGGACATCTCACTTTCAGGGAAGGAATATGACCGCCTCCAATTATTTATTTTTATCAAGTTGGTGTGAAATTCTGACTTGGGATAACTAGGCTATGTGATTGTACCTAGTGGGATAGCACTTTATAGAATCTACATTTTGTGAGTATTTTACTCGGGTGGATGCAAGTTGTTAAATATATTACAGTATGATTGTGAATGCTGAAATATGATTATAAGTATATAATTAGACAATTAATTATATACGGGTTATTAATGAAAAATATGAGTTGTTTCATATGTATAACAAGTGTAGAAGTTATATGAATAAAAAAAAGGAAATGTTTTAGTTAAGTTGATGTTACTAATAACTTAAAAATCATAATCACTATATACTCAGTTAGAGTAGGGTGGGTATAAAGGAACTTTGTTAATTATCTAGTCATGAGATGAATAACTCGGTAATTTAATTAAAGTGTTAGTAGTGTACATTAGAGGAGGGGTCAGGAAGTCCTCAAGAGAGTGCGATACTAATTAGAATATGAAGAGCATGCATATTTATTTATTACTGCAAGTTAATCATTTGTTAAATATTTTCCAAATGTTTTGGGTACTAACCCTTGCTATAAATCTATTTTCAAAACCTTTTAGGTGTCCAGCCACAGGGACGCCAGCCTTGATTAAATTCCAGGGATCCGTTGCTGCAACATATGTGGATGTTGCGGGGTTTTGATAGACGCCTCATTCTTCATTCTTAATGTAGAGATTCATTATTAGTTATTCTAGCATGTTGCTCACCTTCCATTTATTTGTAGTAGACTTGTTGGGAGTTCATTCTTGTCTTTACGGGATTTATTATTTGGACCGATGGTTTATTCGGTTAATTATTTTTACTTGTGGATGATTATTTCAGTTATCTGTGATTGTTGTATTGTTTTATTTTCCGCATGGGTTTTCGTTTAAATAATGAAAGATAAAAATTGGCACCAGTCTATTTTTCTCACTTAGGTGGTTAGTAATTTAATAAGACGACAGTGATGCTAAGAATGGACCAAATGAGAAACCTGTTCTAACTTGATTTAAGACTGATCACCCGGGATTAATTAGGCGGGGTGTCACAAGTTTGTCATTGTCTTCATAGACGACATTCTGGTATGTTCTCAGACTGAGGAGGAGCATGCTGAGCATTTGTGACAAGTGTTGCAAACACTGCGCTAGTACGAGTTGTATGCCAAATATGATAAGTGTGGGTTTTGGTTGAAGGAGGTCCAGTTTTTGGGACTCATTGTATCCGACAGAGGGATATCCGTGGATCTGGGGAAAGTGTCAGCGGTGAGGGAGTGGGGGAAACCCACGACACCGATATAGATACATAGTTTCTTGGGCCTAGTAGGATACTACAGAAGGTTTATTCAGGGATTCTCAAAGATAGCGAGTTTGTTGACACACCTGACTTGCAAAGGGTGCCATTCATCTGGGATGACTTCTGTCAGTTAGCCTTTGATGAGCTGAAGGACAAGTTGACTTCGGCACCTGTTTTAGCACTGCGTAGGCAAGGAGTGAAGTATTTAGTCTACACTAATGTGTCCTTATAGTGGCTCGAGGGTGTGCTTCATCAAGAGAAGCAGGCTATAACTTATGCTTCTCGAAAGCTTAAACCTCATGAGAGGCCCGACCCACGACTTGGAGTTAGCGACAATCGTGTTTACACTTCGGACATGGAGACATTATCTCTTGGGGGAGAAATTTTACTTATTCACAGATCATAAGTCACTGAAGTACCTCTTCACCCAGAAGGCGTTGAATAGGCATCAGCGCAAGTGGCTTAAATTTGTGAAGGTTTATCAGTACGATATCAAATACGATATGGGGAAGGCTAACGTGGTAGTAGTAGACGCGTTGGGCCGTAGGCCAGTAGGTGAGGTCGACGAAGTGTGGAAAGCAAAGAGGGGAAGAGTTGGGACACTAAGATGCAGTGGCTCGATTATTTATGTCTATTATGATAGTTATGCCTCAGATTGTAACGAAGGTGGTAAAGGCTCAAGCAACGGATCCGTTTTGCCAGTATCGGATAATACAACTTCTACCATAGGGGGTCGAGTCTTACACTATTGGTTCGAATGGAGGGTTACGCTTCAATGGGAGACTGGTTGTTCCTAAGGGGGAGGACTTGCGACACGAGGTGATGATAGAGTCGCATGGTTCACATTTTACGGTACATCCCGGTAAGGATAAGATGTACCAGGATATGAGGCTAAAGTACTGGTGGAGTGGAATGAACAAGGATATTATCAAGTTTGTTTAGTATTGTGCTACTTGTCAGCTTGTAAAAGTGGACCACCAGAGGCCGTCGGGGCTCCTACAGCCGTTAGAGATCCCTATGTGGCAATGGGATATCATTTCCATGGATTTCATCACGGGGATGCCTACATCTCTGCGAGGTCACGATTCGATATGGGTGCTTGTGGATCGTTTGATCATGATAGATCACTTTATACCAGTTCAGACAGACTACACTACTGGAAAGTACGCTCAAATCTTTTTAGCCAAGATAGTAAGACTTCACGGGGTGCCCCTTGATATTATGTCTGATTGGGACAAGATTTTTGTGTCCAGATTTTGGGAGAGCTTCCAGGAGGCCATGGGTATGGAGTTGAGAATGAGTTCGACCTATCACCCGCAAGCTGATGGGCAGACTGAGTGAACGAATTAGATGTTAGAAAATATGTTATAGATGTGTATCCTAGATTTTGGTGGAGGATGGGAGCAGTATCTTCCACTAGTCGAGTTTGCCTATAATAACTCCTACCAGTTTACGATTGGCATGGATCTATTCGAGGCGTTATACGGTAGACCTTATCGTTCTCCAGCGCGTTGGTTAGAGGTGGGGGACAACAAGCTACTTGGTCCAGAGGTAATCTAGGATACCTCGGCCAGGATAGAAATGAGTCGGAGCCGTATTCGAATTGGTCAGGAGTGACAGAAGAGCTACGCTCATGCCAAAAGGTTATTTCGGGAGTTCATTATGGGAGACTAGTTGTTACTGCGAGTATCTCCTATGAAGGGGATAAAGCGTTTTGGTAAGAAAGGGAAGTTGGTACCAAGATATGTGGGGACATTCACTATCATCGAGCGGATTGGTCCAATTTCTTATCCAGTTGGGTTACCAGAGCACTTGCATAGGATTCGTGACGTGTTCCATATTTCTTCACTGAGGATATTCTTCGGCATGAGTCGACCCATACTCAAATTGCTTTAGAGGAGATAGATTTTTAGCCTGATAGTTCCTATAAGGAGGGGCCGGTTGCCATTCTCGATCGTAATGAGAGGAAATTATGATCGAAGGTAGTGTAAGTGTTAAGTGGAAGCATCATAATGCCGAGGAGTCTACCTGGGAGCGTGAGGATAAGATGCGCGACAAATATCCAGAGAATTTTTTACTAGGTATACCTTTATTTTTGAATTTCGGGATGAAATTCCATTATTGGGGGGAAGTATGTAATCCCCCGTATTTTTACTGATTTTAATTATGGGATTAATTGAATTAAAAATGTGAATTAATTGGTAATTAATCTGAATTGAAATACTAGAGAGATGAGAGTTAGTATTTGATTATGATAATTATGTTGAATATTACTGAGCGAGTACAGTAATATATGATTATGAATTTATTAAAATTGTCACGAGTGGAAAACATGGCAGTTTTGGAAATTAAGTTGGGACGCGCGTGCCAGTCTTATCGGGACCAATTTAATGGATTATAAAGTAGTTTATTTTTATGTCATCCTTATGGTAATTTTGTGTACACCAATGTGTTCGAAAGTATCGAGATAGTAAAAAAAGTCTACCCGGGAGTTTAGTTTGGGTTTCAGGGTAGTTTTAGGCCAAATCGACAACTCGGGAGGGTATTTTAGTCATTTTACTATTTGATGAATAGCCACCTACGAAATTTAGAAAGATTTATCACTTGTTAGGTTATAGACTTAGGGTTTTCACCACCAAAATTCATAGATGACCATTAGAGAAGAAGTGGAGGAAGTTCCCAAAAGAGAATCACCATTCTTAGGATTTTTGCACCACCATCACCACCATTGGATAGATCGAGAAGAGAGGATCACTCCTATATCATCTTTTCCAAAGGATCAGAACTTACACTTCCAGGCAAGTGATTTAATTTGCAATAATTCAGTGTATATATTATCCATGATAGTTAGACTTGGAGAAAAACCTTGAAAAATGATGAATTAATGGTTTTGGAGATTTAAATCTTAATCTTGGTAGGTTTTGCATGTAGATTAATTTCTTGAAATATAGCAGCCACGAAATCATGATCCATGTGTAGAGAATTATGAAATTATGTTGAGTTGTATGATGTTCTTGAAAAAAATAAAAGAAATAGGATTTTTATTACATATACATGATTTGATCCAAGAAAATGCTAACCCATAATGACTTGATGATTCTAAGATGTTAGAATTTATGTGTTTATGTTGGTATAATGTTTGGTATAAATATTTAGGAGTTTGGGAAATTATAATAGAGGATTTGAGGGTTAAAATTATTTAAAATGGTAGGAAAAAATATGCAAAAATCATAGGACAATATCTGATGGATCGATCGATCGACTCAAGAATGTCAATCGATCGACTCCCCCTGAATTTTTGTTATAGTTTCCTTTTAAGGTTTAACTAATCTCGACTTTTAAGAATTTTTAGTGTGGGATATTTGAACATATTGGGACTTAGGGAAGGTCAGTAGGGGTGTATTTAATACCTGGAAGATATTGATTTGGTTTGGAATTAAATGATAAACTTACGAGTGTCCGACGAGTGAGTTACGGTTGGAAATTATGAAAAACTTGAATTTAATTTGGATAAATAATAACTTAAGGTTCGGAACAGTAGTAGAGGGACTTTAGATTACTGAAATAACCATAGAGACAAGTGGGAGACTTAGTAACCTTTTGGGATAGGTTTTGAAGGTACCTATATAGAGCACTCCTAGACTTTGCTTTTCGTGCTTTAGCTATATAAGACTTCATTTAGTTGGACGTGAATTTTGACAAAATATTTTTGTAACATAGGATTGTGTCCCGCTTATCGACGTCAAGCTCTCCTTGTTCATCTATATCAAATGAGATCTTGATTCAGTCCACCCAGTCAGGAAAGGTAATTTCATACTCTATGGCTTATAGGATTTATTCTGTCACGTAGGACACAACACCACGTTGCATGTGCATGTAGTTTATCATATCTTATGATAGTTTTGGATTTTGTCATAATTATTTTTTTTTGAGTTCAAAACTTTAATTGAAGTTTTTATAATAAAAATATTTTTGTGAAAATAAAATTTTACACTAAATATTTTTTTTTGAAATCAAATTTGTAGAATTATTTTTTAAGTTAAAAATATTTTTGAGACTGTTTGACAGTTTATATATGCGTGTAGCTAGTGTGTTGGCATGTTAAATTGTATATATGTTTTATACTATATGTTATATGCGTGTATATATATATATTAGGGTCCGTTTGGTTGTTAGTGGGCAAAAGCGTGGGCATGGCAAAATTTGCCTAGGCAAATTTTACCTAGGCAAATTCAGATGACGCTATCAAACAACATTAGGCGAAATTAAAGTCAATCCAATTAATTTATTTAAAAATAATTTTTATATTATATTCAAAAATGTTAAAAAATTTGTAAAACATTCTCTTAACAATTTTTTATAATATCAAAAACAGTTTTTAAAATATTACAAAACAAATTTTAAACATTCACAACAGTTTTTTTAAACTCTTTAAAACAGTTTTAAAAAATGTTTTTTAAAACTTTAAAACAGTTTTTATAATATATCCAAAACAGTTTTTAAAAATGTTAAAAATTGTTTTACAATATTTTTATATTACGATTTTTCAATAAATTTGTAAAGCATTCTCTTAACAATTTTTTATAATATTAAAAGCAGTTTTCAAAACATTACAAAACAGTTTTTAAACATTCACAACAGTTTTTTTAAACTCTTTAAAACAGTTTTAAAAAATGTTTTTTAAAACTTTAAAACAGTTTTTATAATATATCCAAAACAGTTTTTAAAATTGTTAAAAACTCTTTTACAATATTTTTATATTACGGTTTTTCAAAAAATTTGTAAAACATTCTCTTAACAATTTTTTATAATATTAAAAGAAGTTTTCAAAACATTACAAAACAGTTTTTAAATATTTATAACAGTTTTTTTAAATATTTAAAACAGTCTTTAAAATTATTTTTTAAAACTTTAAAACTGTTTTTATATCATATTCACAACAGTTTTTAAAAATGTTAAAAACAGTTTTTATAATATTTTGTTAATACGGTTTTTTAAAAACAGTTTTTTTTTTACAATATTTTGTTAATACGGTTTTTTAAAAAAATTGTAAACATTTTCTTAACATTTTTTTATAATATTAAAAACAGTTTTTGAAACATTACAAAACAATTTTTAAATATTCATAACAGTTTTTTAATTGTTTAAAACAGTTTTTAAATTATTTTTTAAAACATTAAAATTGTTTAAGAAGTTGGCAAATTTGTGGGCAAATATTTCCCACTCAAATAGGTAAGCAAAATTTGCCCACAGATTGTGCATAGGAGGTGTTGTACATTGGAAAATAATGCCTAGGCAAATTATGCAACCAAACAGCCAAAATGTGGGTAAATTTTCATATTTGCCAACTTTTTAGCATTTGCCTAGGCAAATTATGCCAACCAAATGGACCCTTAGTGATATGTCCTATGCATGCATAGCTTTTTATATAAATATGTTGACAAAGGCGAATTTTTCTTTGAAAAGTATTCATGCAAATATAGCTTTTGTTATATCAATTATAGCCATAACCTTTGCAGGTTTATATCTTTTTTTTTTTTTTTTGGTAAAGAAGGGTAATTCCGGGCCAGCTTGCGCGCACCTCGGACTAATCCCTCCTTCTGCGAACAAGGCTTTCTATAACAGGCGTTTAATTCCTGCGGTCCGTGGCCCCAAGACGCAGCTGCCAAGTTTCGAACCCAGGTGCCTGAGTTTACAGCTACACCCTAGCTCTACCAACTTGGACAACCCTTGGGGTTAGGTCTATATCTTATATGGCCATAACTTTTTATTTGCGTGTTACCCCCACTTGATGAGATTTTACCCCTTTAGATGTTAATGGTTTTGTTTTTGAAAACCAAAAATGGTTTTACTATAAAAACGACGTCATAGCTGGCGTGTAAAAGACCCTATCAGGTCGCTTCAGCGAGTCACCCCTCGCCACCTGTTCTTAGAAGACTTGACCTCTTAGGTGTGTTAAGTTGACCGTACCTTGTTTAATAAAATTGTCCACGGTTTCGTTTACCAAAATTGGTTTTTGGTTTTATATTTAAAATGACGTCGTGGTAAGTTTTCCCAATGGAAATAATTTTAGTGCGTTACAGCTGGCTCATTTTTATATTAAAACGTCCTCATTTTATAAAACTGTAAAACAAGTTTGTTGTGAGTCATTTACAACTGTAAGGGCACGTGTCAAATTTATGAAGGAACACTTTGTGTTTCTTTGTGAGCCCTCCGATTATTTTTGAATCAATGGCTGGTGTGTATTCTGTGTTAATCCATGTGATTCCTTTTACACCAATCAGCACAAACTTTCGCACTCTATAAATTGTACCCTTTGTGTATCATTTTTAGGAGGCTAAGAAAATAATTTTTTTGGGAAAACTCTGTCAAAATTTTCTAGAGAGATAAATAGATTATACACCAATATTTTCAGAGATAAATCGTTTGTGTATTTTTCAAAAGTCATTGCTGAGTTAAAGTCTCCTTGTGGATTCAAGTTTGGATGATTTATTTTCAGAACCTCTTAATCTCCGATTCTGTTGATTTTTCACTTTGAAAAATCGTTTTTGTGAATATCTATTTTTGTAGGGCCTATTCTATTTTTCATTCAGATTTGTTTTGTGTATAAAGTTTGCTAATCTTGCTTGTGTTAAAACTTAAAATAAAAACTCATTGTTTTTTGAAAGGCTTTAACAGATATGAAATTAAAACAAACTATCTTGTTTTGTTTGTTGGCTGATTTTCTATTTAGATATACACTATCTTGGTTGGAAACATTCTTGTTTTAAAACGATTTCTTTTAAAATCACTTGAGAATATTTTTCTGAAAATAAAGGTAAGATTTCAAGTGGTTTAAAAAGTTGGAACCTAATTTTTAAACGACTAAAATTTATAGAAATTATATTGATTGTCCTGATATTCGATTTGAATATTGATCATTAACTCTATGCTTAACTTCATTATATTTTCAGTCATATTTTGTGGATATGATTTCTTGATTTTTAGGTGATTTTAGGGATTTATTTTCCTCTCATATCACTCACATATATTCACTCATGTTGTATTCACGTAGACACATTTATTTGTGTAAATATCTGAACAAGTCTAGTGTTCAAGATTTAAAAAGGAAAGAAAGTTTTTCAAAACTATTTTGAAAGTCAAGAAGACTTGATTTGAGTTGACACAAGACTTGCAAAGATATATAGGAGATATAATCTGTTGCATATCATTCGGTGTGTATCATTTAAGTGTGGGTGTGTCATCTAGGATAGTACACCACACACAAATACTTCTCTAGAAAAGAACACAATAGACACTAAGCTAATCTTGAGCTAGAAGAGCAAAAGGGAGAAGCGGCGAAGTGTAGAACGTAATATCAAACAAAGACAGACTTAAAGAGAGAGAAGAATAAGCAACCAGGGAGGAGTCTTGGTCGTATGGGGTAATCTCTACATCTATCTTCTTTAGTTGTCAAGTTTGTTGATAGTAACTCGTTCATGTTGTTTTTATTGTTTTAGTGGAAATAGATTAGGTAACTCCTAGAGGAGTTCGTCGTTTTTCTCAGGGAATGTTTTTTGCGACGTAAAATAAATACCTTGTGCTTTACTTTACAAATTTGCTATATCTCGCCTCATACGAAAAAGTAGGTTTAATACTATAAACGCACCTAATTAATTGAATATTATATTATCTGTTTTGACACCTAGTTAACTCAAGATAATAAATAGGACTATTAATTGACTTGGCAAACTAAAACCTATTTTAGCTAAGTTAGCAATTCAAGAAAAGTTTGAATTGGTCCCCTCTTGAATAACATAGATAACTCGTAGTTAATTGGAGTTTATTTCGGAAAATTGTTTACTTTCACATTGTTCTTTATCTTATGCCGCACGCTCAAGTGGTATCAGAGATAGACTTTAAAAAGATCATTTTCAAAAACTTAACTCGTTTTACCTTGTTTTCAATGGATGATTCATGTCAATTACTTATGCTTGGAAATTTTAGTAGACCTCCTATTTTCGATGGCTCAAATTTTTCATACTGGAAAATCAGAATGGTTGCATTTATTGAAGGCACGTTAGGAGATGACGTGTAGGATTTGATTGAAAATGTTTATAGTCACCCCACTACTCCCATAACATAAGGCAACACTATCTTTAGAAAACTTAAAACTAATGAATTAAGTGTTGATCAGAAAAAGATAAGCCATTTCAATAATAAAGGTAAGAATGCGATTTCCATGAGTGTGGGAGAGAATGAATTGAAACGTATATGTCACTGCACTACTAGCAAGGATGCTTGGGATACTTTAGTAATAGCACACGAAGGCGATGCTTGGGTAAAGAAGTCTAAAACTCAAATTCTTGTTCAACAGTACAATATGCTTGTTATGAAAGATAACGAACCATTTGATGATTTTTATATGCGTTTGACTGATATTATTACCCCACTACATTAGAATGATATAGAGTATTACTGATCAGGAAGTATGTGTTAAGATTTTAAGGTCCCTTTCCCCTAGGTTTGACCATAAATGTTATATCATTGAAGAAATGAATGATCTTTCTCTCACACCTGAATTGCTAAGCTTTAAATTGAGAACTATGGAACTTGAATCAGCCTTTCGGAAGACTCTTACATCTTATGCTAATAATGAGTCGACCAATACTTCTAAAATTTCATTTAAAACTTCCAATCCTAATAAAAATAAGTTTAAGGTAGTTAAATAATAATCTGAGTCGGATGATGACTCTGATGTGGAATCGGATGAAATTAATAAGATTGATAATCAACTTGCTGTTATGTCCTCTCAATTTAAGAAACTTTTGGAGCAAAGAAATACTATTATTAGGAGACGTACGCAAGTGAATAATAAATCTAGTGTGTTCACCCGGCACCATAATAGAACATCAAAGAGAACTTCTGATTATGATAGTAAAAGTAGCAAGGTTGATAAATCTGAATTGGCTTGTCACAATTGTGGGAAACTAGGTCACTTTATTGCTCAGTGTTGGTCTAATCCACAATCCAAGCTTTCTAAACAACATAAGGCGCACATAACTAAAACTTGGGATGACTCTTCTGATTTTGAATCAGAAGATAACCAAGGAAATTCTGAATGAAATTGCCTTGGGTTTTTAGGAGAAGTTTATGACTGTTGCGGAGACGTGTACTTAGCAGGAATGACTGATTCCGAAGATGATTCTGAGTCTAGTTCTGATGAAGTGCTTGATTTGATTGCTGCTGCTAAATCTTTGTGAGCTAGTTAGCCTTCTATGCTTGAAATAACTGCTCCGTTTGATGCTAAACGTGCCTTATATGATGCTAAATCTGATGATAACAACAATTCACACACGGACGCTAATGAGCACAAAAATTTTGTTTGCTATGATGATTACTTAAAATTGTATGTCAGGACTTTGCAAAATAGACAAGAATTATCGAATTTGGTAAAAATGCTTAGTGAGACCTTAGATAATCAATATGACTGTTCAACAAAATTCCATTGAAATGAATAATGTCAAAACTGATTTTGAAAAATAGTCACTTGATTTTAAATGTCAGATTACGACTTTAAATGAAAATTTGTCTTCTTTTGACGAAAAATATAATGAAGCACTTTTGCAAGTTGAAAAATCCAAACAAGTTTGTGAAACAGCTTTCAAAATGTGTCGTAGTCATGATATAAAATGTTTTGACCTTGAAAAATTGCTTGTTGAACAACGATATAAGGGTGATACTAGAGGATTTGGATATGAGGGTCCTCTTGAAGAAGTTGATCCAAGTAGAGCAATCTTATTTGTAAAAGCCTAAGAAGAAATGGCTCTTCCGTTGGAAATTAAGTTGTTTGAAAAGGATAAAGGGAAACCAGTTTTAATTGAAAGTGATTATGAAAGTGACATTGAAAATTTCATTGAGAACTTTGTAGGACCGTCTACATCAAAATATTTCCCTCCTGCCAAGAGACTATAGACCTCCTAAACCATTCATTCGTAATGAATCTGTCAAGCATGTAGAGGAAAACACTACTAATCAGACCTACCTACTTCTAGTAAATTTTGTACTAGGTGTGATGTTTTTGGTCACCAAAACTGGGAATGGCTTGGTAATCGCAAGAAAGGTACTCATTTAAAAAGTCATAACCAAAATGTGAAGCGATTTACAAATTTTCGTAGGAAGTGCACTAATAATAATTGGAATCATTTCTTCAATAAGTCTAGGCCTCATGTTAACAAGAAAATATTTTCGAAAAATAATTCTTATCCTAAATTCCAAAAGGCACAAAATCACTAAGTCTCCTCACGAGAAGGTTAAGGACTTAAACACCACCAAACCCATAGATTTATTCAATGACGGGGGAGGTGAGTTTAAACAACATGGAGTTACCAAGTATTGTGATGCTAATGGATATTCTTACCAGTTTAATGCTCCAAAAACTCCTAAACAAGTTAGGGTAGTTCCTTCTATTACTTGTGATTTTCAGCTTGTTAATACGTGTTCTATGCCTTATGATGACTCTTGTTTCGAAGTAACTTCAACATTTGATTGGAGAGATTGTACTTGAATTTTTGCTTGTGTTTATTCTGCACTTTGAATACTAGATCTCTGAGGTTTTACGATAAAGATATCTACTAATAACCAATATCTCTTAAAGCCATGTTTAATGTAGGAGATGCTTATTTTGCAGTTTATAAACACTTATCTTTTTCTTCTTCTTACCATTGTATAATTTAGCCAAAATGGGGGAGAGTTGAGTACATATTCTATTCTTGTGTTGTTGATATTCTTCATACATATTCTGTCTTATAATTTCATGCACATTTAATTCTGTCCTTTTAATATTTTGGTAGAGCAAATGCTACTAACTTGATTTCTCGACAGAAAGTTTATATATGTTTTGCAGGTATTCTCATCGTTCGTCTTGAGTTGAATCTTTTCTTTTCTAGTATGAGTGGGTAGTTAGATACTCTTTTGTATAGGACATATGGGGAATTATTTTTTCTTAGTATATCATTTGATGTACTCAAGGGTTTTGTCAAAATTAGTCCAATGGGAGAGTTTGAAGGTACCTATATTGAGCACTCATAGGGCTTGCTTTCCGTGATTTAGCTATATAGGAATTCATCTAGTTGGACGTGAATTTTGACAAATTATGTTTTTAACATAGGATTGTGTCCCACTTATAGACGTCAAGCTCTCCTTGTTCATCTATATCAAATGAGATCTTGATTCAGTCCACCCCGTCAGGATAGATAATTTCATACTCTATGGCTCATAGGATTTATTCTGTCACGTACGACACAACACCACGTTGCATGTGCATGTAGTTTATCATATCTTATGATTGTTTTGGATTTTGTCATAATAATTTTTTTTTGAGTTCAAAACTTTAATTGAAGTTTTTATTATAAAAATATTTTTGTGAAAATAAAATTTTACACTAAATATTTTTTTTTGAAATCAAATTTGTAGAATTATTTTTTAAGTTAAAAATATTTTTGAGACTGTTTGACAGTTTATGTATGCGTGTAGCTAGTTTTTTGGCATGTTAGATTGTATATATGTTTTATACTATATATTATATGCGTGTATATATATATATTAGTGATATGTCCTATGCATGCGTAGCTTTTTATATAAATATGTTGACAAAGGCTACATTTTCTTTGAAAAGTATTCATGCAAACATAGCTTTTGTTATATCAATTATAGCCATAACCTTTGCAGGTCTATATCTTATATGGCCATAACTTTTTGTTTGCGTGTTACCCCCACTTGATGAGATTTGACCCCCTTAGCTGTTAATGGTTTTGTTTTTGAAAACCAAAAATGGTTTTACTATAAAAACGACGTCATAGCTGGCGTGTAAAAGACCCTATCAGGTCACTTCAGCGAGTCACCTCTCGCCACCTGTTCTTAAAAGACTTGACCTCTTAGGTGTGTTGAGTTGACCGTACCTTGTTTAATAAAATCTCCCACGATTTTGTATTACCAAAATCGGGTTTTAGTTTTATATTTAAAACGACGTCGTGGTAATTTTTCCCAACGGTAATAATTTTAGTGCGTTACAGCTGGCCCATTTTTATATTAAAACGTCCTCGTTTTATAAAACTGTAAAATAAGTTTTTTGTGAGTCATTTACAGCTGTAAGGACGTGTGCCAAATTTTTGATGGAACATTTTGTGTTTCTTTGTGAGCCCTCCGATAATCAATGGCTGGTGTGTATTCTGTGTTAATTCATGTGATTCCTTTTACACCAATTAGTACAAACTTGTGGACTCTATAAATACCCTTTGTGTATCATTTTTAGGACGCTGAAAAAATAATTTTTGTGGGAAAACTTTTGTCAAAATTTTCTAAAGAGAGAGAGAGAGGTTATACACCAATATTTTCAGAGATAAATCGTTTGTGTATTTTTCAAAAGCCATTGCTGAGTCAAAGTCTCCTTGTGGATTCAAGTTTGGATGATTTATTTTCAGAACCTCTTCATCTTCGATTCTGTTGATTTTTCATTTTGAAAAATCGTTTTTGTGAGTATCTCTTTTTGTAGTGCCTATTCTATTTTTCATTCAGATCTGTTTTGTGTATAAAGTTTGCTAATCTTGGTTGTGTTAAAACTTAAAAGAAAAACTCATTGTTTTTTTAAAGTCTTTCACAGATCTGAAATTAAAACAAACTATCTTATTTTGTTTGTTGGCTGATTTTCTATTTAGATATATACTATCGTGATTGGAAACGTTCTTGTTTTAAAACAATTTGTTTTAAAATCACTTGAGAATATTTTTCTGAAAATGAAGTTAAGATTTCAAGAGGATTAAAAAGTTAGAACCTAATTTTTAAAGGACTAAAATTTATAAAAATTATCTTGACTATCCTGATATTCGATTTGAATATTGATCATTGACTGTATGGTTAACTTCATTATATTTTTTGTCATATTTTATGGATATGATTTCTTGATGGTTTAAGTGATTTTCAGGATCTGTTTTCATCTCATATCACTCACATATATTCACTCACGTTGTATTCACTTAGACACATTTATTTGTGTAAATATCTGAACAAGTAGTGTTCAAGATTTAAAAAGGAAAGAAAGCTTTATAAAACTATTTTGAAAGTCAAGAAGACTTGACTTGAGTTGACACAAGACTCGCGAAGATATATAGGAGATATAATCTGTTGCATAGCATTCGGTGTGTATCATTTAAGTGTGGGTGTATCATCTAGGATAGTACACCACACACAAATACTTCACTAGAAAATAACACAATAGGCACTGAGGTAATCTTGAGCTAGAAGAGCAAAAGGGAGAAGCTGTGAAGTGTAGAATGCAATATCAAACAAGGACTGA
This sequence comes from Sambucus nigra, assembly GCA_949130495.1. Taxonomy (NCBI): domain Eukaryota; kingdom Viridiplantae; phylum Streptophyta; class Magnoliopsida; order Dipsacales; family Adoxaceae; genus Sambucus; species Sambucus nigra. The sequence continues at coordinate 642,865,499 of OX422207.1, read as the reverse complement.
CTTAAAGAGAGAGCAGAATGAGCAACTAGGGAGGAGTCTTGGTCGTGTGGGGTAATCGTTACATCTATCTTCTTTAGTTTTCAAGTTTGTTGATAGTAACTCGTTCATGTTATTTTTATTATTTTAGTGGAAATAGATTAGGTAACTCCTAGAGGAGTTCGTCGTTTTTCTCAGGGAAGGGTTTTTGCGACGTAAAATAAATACCTTGTGCTTTACTGTACAAATTTTCTACATCTCGCCTCATACGAAAAAGTAGGTTTAATACTATAAACGCACCTAATTAATTGAATCTTATATTATCTGTTTTGACACCTAGTTACCTCAAGATAATAAATAGGACTATTAATTGACTTGGCAAACTAAAACCTGTTTTAGCTAAGTTAGCAATTCAAGAAAAGTTTGAATTGGTCCCCTCTTAAATAACATATATAACTCGTAGGTAATTGGAGTTTATTTCGGTAAATTTTTACTTCCACATTATTATCTATCGTAAGCCGTATGCTCATTAAGTGATCGAATTTATACGACGAGTGTTGTCACGCTAAACATATTACGTAAAACAATTAGGATGAAATTATACTCTATATGAGACTTGTAATATAGGATAGGATTATACCTATATTGAAATGATTATTTAGGTTGTGTGATTACCTAGTATGTGGGTTATTATGTGTATGACATACCTACCATACTAGCTATCACGTGAGGTTGTAGGAAGTGGACAATCTTATTTTGTGTGCCTTCGGGGGGATTTAGATTTGGTACCTCAAGAACATAGGATTGTGAAGATTTATTTGTGAGTTGATAAATCTGCTAAGTATACGAGCGTAGGTATGTGCGTGACCTATGGGTATGTGAACTATGTTCGCCTCCAATATGTGTTCTTTTTATTGATACGATTCCTGAGTGGTTCGGAACTCTTAATCCTTACGTACGTGATGTACCAGGACTTGATAGTAGAGTATGCCTGCACCGCATCTTAGTCTCGGAGTGCTATATTAGTATATATATTATCGTGATAAATATATGTACTTGTGATGTATTCTACTGTGTGAACTTAGTGGATAAGAAAAATAATGAAACCTAAAATATTGCTAGTGTGGGAATACTTATCTTTAGATTGTGAGAACTCCTCTTCGAAATAAACAATGGAAAACATTAAACATGGCATATCATGGGAAAAGTGTGGGGGCACTATGCGTGATAGCTTAGGGGAGGAATGTATACAGACTAGTTAGGTAGTAGCATAACTAGGATGAATTAAGGGTATGCATTAGGCGTGCACAATAGTTGAGGGGTGAGAATATCAAGGGAGAGCACTTGACTAACATGTATATAATATTTACTGTTTAACGCAATTAAACACTTGCTGTTTTTAAAATATTTTCACCTCGGGCTCTGACCCATTTTCTTCTAAATCTATTTTGTTTTGTAAAAACATTTTAAGTGCCCAGCAACAGGGATGCCAAGCATAGGAGTCCACTCTGTTGACGTGCTGTAGCTGCTGTAGAAGTTACATGATCTCAGTATTAAACGTCTCCACACTCATCTTTGCTTACTTCGGAGTCTTTCATATCAGTTAGGGCATATTGCCCATTCTTATTCAGATATAGAAGTTTCAGACTTTCATTTTTGTCAAATGTTGGTTCTGTTTATTCAGACTTTGTATTGGGATTATATTTTGCTTTGGGATTATTATTGGAGTGTTTACTCCAGAATCGGTTTATTTCTTTACATTAGTTATTTATATGAGATTGTTTATGTGAATGCTGAATGGTCGGTTATTCATTACTTGGTTGTAAGTTAGTTTAATTAATAAAATTTGACATCTCACTTTTTAAATATTAGGTGGCTAGTAATTAATTAAGAAATTTCGACAGTGATGCTAAGACTGAACCAACTTGATATTTTGTATTAATTTAATAAAGGAGAAGCTACTCGGTATTTAATTAGATGAGGTGTCACAGGTGGTATCAGAGCATCAGGTTATAGAGTCATTAGGATCTATACGACTTATTATGGTTTTAGTGTAGCGTTCTTTGATATAGAGCCTTATTATTAGGACTGTTGCATTCTTTGTTACGTGTTGAAGATTACGTACTTATGCTACAATGTTATGTATGGTCGGTGGAATTATAAAATTCATTTGAATTTCAGATGTCACTTATGAGGGAGAGACAAACTAAGACCGCCCAAGAAGCAAGTACAGGACAAACTCAACAAATACCCCAAATACCCCAAGAAACGGTGACAATCACAAAGGTGGCAAGCATAGTTGCATGGGCAGTTACTATTGAAATATTGAGCTTACAATATGCCCGTGTCCAGCTGCAAGAGGATAAAAGGACAAAGGTAGTTCGTCAACCTGTAAGAAAAAGTGGTAACACTAGTGGGGGAGCACAATTACAACCGCTACAAGTTCCTCAGGGACATCGGGACTATGGGAACGAAGGAGAAGAGATCCAAAACCAAAGCCGTCAGGGCTAGCGTGGCTAAGAACTAGAAGATCTCAAAAGAAAAAGGTGTTTTAAGTGTGGAATAAATGGCCACAAATGCCAGGTTTGCCCGTAACGAGCATGAGGACAACCTCGATCAAATCAGTAAGGTCAGCTAGGCCATCAGGGCTAGTGAAAAGTACGACTGTGTGATAATTAATTAAATTAAATCCGCAAGTTATAATTACATAGATAATTCACTATAAATATATAAATTGCAACTTACAATTACATAGAGAAATCTGCAATGGATCAATGCGCAGCCAACCCACAAATACACGCAGTCTTGAACTCAGCAAGAGAATACACGCAACACTCTCCAAGGACTCGAAGCCCAAACAACAAAGGAAGAACCGCAGCTCTCCCAAATGACACGAAGTCATAACACTTTGTAGAGACTCCCTCAGCAATGACACACAACCCTCGATTGCAAAGATCTCCCCAAAAAGATTGAACAATAGAAAAGCTTGTGTTCTAGGGTTCCAAAAGATTTACAAAAGTAATTGGGATTTTTTGTGTGTGAATCAAAAATATGTTTGGCACATCAAAAATCGAAGTCTTGTTGTGTTTGAACTCTTAGAAATGTTTTCTCAAAGACTTGAAAAATACTCAACCGAAATAGGTATATTTATAGTAAATATGAGTTGGTGGAAAGAATTCTCACGGAATTGTTCGAAATTATTAAAAGCGGTTCGGTCCGACTTGGAGGCGGATCGGTCCGACCTCGGATCGGTTCATTTTTGAAAGGGGATTCTTCGATTTGCCTTCGATTTAGGTTATACTGGTTCTGATGCACAGCGGATCGGTCCTCTATAGAGGCGGATCGGTTCGTTTTTAAAAGGGACGAACCGGTCCGGTTTACCAGAAAATAAAAAATCTTTTAAAAGCCTCATTTTGCTTGAAAAAACTTACTTCTTATTTTTATAAAAACATTTCATAAAAATTTCCCAATACTAAGTATGAAATTTTAAGGGACTTAAAAACAAAACTTTACCAAGTTCATTCTCGCAGAGGTTATGATGTTGAAGACGCTTTGATATTCGGATCCGTTGATGTAGATGCGATCTTGAATTTCTTCAACGGTGTAACGGCGTACGACATACATATTGGCAAATGGAAAAAAATTTCCTTACAAATCTCCCCCTATGTCTATGCCGGTACATACATAAAAAATATCCGAATTATCATCTAATGACCTATTCAAATCTACCCTTCCATGAACCCTAAAGATGGAAAGATACAAATGTTTAAATCTTCATCCTTTGTTCTTCAATCTTCAACAATCATCAAAGCTCAAAGCTTTTCTCATCAGGGTGTGCAACATATTGATCTTCAATCCTCGTACCTACACACATGAGACAAAGAAAATACTCCGTGACATATCAAGTTTGAAATGAGATAAATATAGATACCAATTTATGATAAAAACATAAGCTAAATCTCAAAAACTCCCCCAAAATTCAAGCTCCCCCATAATATGATAATTCTTTCTCCCCCTTTTTATGATGTCCCCAAATAGACAAATGAGAAGAATGAATCAAATAAGCAAAATCTGAGTGTCACAGTACACAAAATAAGGAATCCAACAATATGGAAAACGTGCAACTTGCAAGGAGATGCAAAAACAATTCACAAACCCTTTTTTATTTTTCATTTCTTTTATACAAAAAAAAGATACATTTGAAAAAAAAATATGCTACAAAAATCACACCATGGATTTAGACTCAAACAACCAAGTCATGAAAATGGAATGAATGGATGTGAACACATTCGATAGGTAAATCAACTCAATCAATCATAAGCGCACGATGCATATGTGTACCCCTAACGAATGAACTCAAAATCTTCCTTTGGTGTAAAAATTGTTGAATTTAGATGACATCGTCTTATGCAAATCAACAAATCAAAGTCAAAATGATTTCCACCCCAATAACGTCCAAAACTATTTAGCGCATTTTCAAGATTTTCACGGACGTGCAAACCCGTTATAAAATCTCCAACCAAATACCCTCATATATATTTTCTTTTTAGAGGTGATCTAAATTCTCAAACTTTGGAGAATTGGTGCAAAAACCTAAATGGCCCCCTTTTTGGCATGAATATCTTTTTATTGCCTTTAAATTTTTCCGGGCTCTTTTAACCTCTTTGGACCCCGGATAAAAAAATTCCTCCATATTTTAGGTCCAATTTAACGGTGGCTTAGTATTCGCAAAGGCAAAATGAACCTTTCGCATCCCTTCCCCATTTTTTAAACAAAGCACACAAACTCACAAAACGGTTTTTATATGCACAATTTCCTTATCAAAATTTATCGCTCTTGGCTCGTTTTAAGGACAGGATTGACGTGAAAACACCCAACCAACATGTGATAAGACAAGCACAATAATCAAACAAATCTGTGCATGTGTGCAATAAAGGAAACATGAGTCCAACATGTAGGAAGTAATACTTAATTACATGTTAATGACTCCAAACATTATAAAGCACAAGGATGAATTGACCTATTGTCTCAAAACACTATCAAATAGTCACATGAAGAATGGAATGATGTTGTGACTTGGTCATCCTAAGTGTTTATCCATAAAAGGTGCAAACAAAATACAAAAAAGTTTTTGGATTTTCAAATTTGACTAAAAAAAAACAATATATGAATGGACACTCAAAACATAAAAGATCTTTTTGTATTTTTCAAAATTTTTCCAAAAAAAAAAAATAAAACATACAAAAATGATACATACAAGCAATAGGCACACAATGTCATCATGAAAATCATCCTATGCTAGTAAACAAGTCAAACCTCAGTCATTAGGTGCGGAGGGGTTTTCCAAAGGTGGTGACAACTTATGAAAAACCTCCATCCATTCTTGTGAAGTTTGGACTAAAAACTTAACTTGCTCACCTAAATGTGCAAACTCTCTCATGTAATCTCGGGGAGCATGTAAAGTATCATGTGTGGGTGCATGTGTGTCAGAAACACGTGTGGTAGCAAAACGTGACACATACCCCAGCTTAAAACAAAATTCCCTAAGGTGACCTCTCTTCTTGCAATGAGAACAAACATAAATAGTCCTAGGAACACCTTTCTAAAAAATTCTAGGACGCGCTCTCCTAATAGGAATGGGACGCCTAGGTGGGTTAGGGTGAGATGCATGTGAAACCGTCACAAAAGTGGGAACCGGCTCGGGTGATAATTGGGAATTAGAAGCACCGTTATGACTTATTCCTAAATTCTCACCTTTACCCTTAACAACCACCTTTTCAACCTTCTTAGGTGCGTTCTCAAACTTGACATTGACCTCCCTGGCACGTTCGAGATCACTCTCGAGTTGGGATACACGTGTCGTCAGACTAGACAATGTGTTGGTCAAATCACACTTCTCCTTTCTCAAAACCTCCTTCTCTCTCTCTCCAAATCTAAGACCCGACGACCTAAATCTCGATTATACTTCTTTGTTTTCAAGGTCTCGGTGTACAAATCTCTAAAGGCTTTTTGGAGCTCACTTTCATCTCCACATTCACTCTCGCTATCTCCCTCGCTCGAAGAACACAAATCACTATCATCGCTCTCGTGTGCACTCTTGTCAGACAAAGTGGGTGTACTCAAATGACTAGAAAAAGCAACAACCATTCCATGAGCTAAATCTTTATCGGACTCATCTCCCTCATTATCACTAAGTGTGGCAGGCATGTCTACTTTCTTTCCTTTCTTTCTAAGCCATGTAGGACACTTAAACGACCTATGCCCCTTACCCCCACATTCAAAACAAGTGACGTTCTCAAAATCTTCCTCACACTCCTCATCAGATTCATTCTCTTTTTCCCTCTCACCACTTTCTTTGGCCTTTCCTTTCTTTTTATTTTTCTCAAAAAAATTCGTTTTATTGGAAGAATTATTTTTTTTCATGTTGTGAAATTTTTTAAAATTTTTCGCAAACAAGGCCATATCATTAAAATCAAAATCTTCCTCAGAATCGGACTCACAAAATTTTTCTTTCTTTTTCTTAAAACGAGTCTTTAAAGCAATGCCATTATCCTTAGCCTTAATGGTTTTGGGAAACATGTCAATCTCATAGGTTTGAAGATCTCCTACAAGTTCTTCCAACTTAAGATATTTCAAATTTATCAAAGAGTTCAAAACGGTGACTTTAGGAATAAAGCGTTTTGGGAGAGATCTCAAAATATTTTTAACGACACGCGTGTTATCAATCGCCCCACCAAAATTAAAACATGTGTTAACAATGTCTGATAAACGAGCATAAAAATCATCAAAGCATTCAGACTCAGACATGGTAATAGTCTCAAATTGGGTGGTCAAATTTTGTAATTTTGATTCTTTAACCGCGTTCGTATCCTCATGTGTCAGTTTCAAAACATCCCAAGCCTCTTTAGACGTGGTGCACGTCATAAATCGACAAAACTCATCAGGAGAGACAACTCCAAAAATAGCACTCAGATCACGCGAATTAAAATTGGATAATTTATAATCATCTTCAGTCCAGGCTGACACGGGTTTTAAAGTGGTGATGTTATTAACAGCGACCGTGGGAGGAGTCCAACCATTTTCGCAAAGCAACCAAACACGCTCGTCAATCGATTTTAAAATAGATTTCATACGAGCTTTCTAGTAGGCATAATAAACCCGTCAAAAATAGGCATCTGATTATATAAGTGCTCCATAGGAAAAATTGCGAATATTCACAAACTTGATTAAAAAAAAAATCAATATCACACAAATTTTGCGAAAAATAGGAATACGCGATAAATTAGCGCAACCTGCTCTGATACCAATTTGAAAACTGCAACTGTGTGATAATTGATTAGATTAAATTCGCAAGTTTCCAATCAACCTTTATTTAATTCAACCCCTAAACATGCATCTAAGGTGCGTGTGTCAACCCATAAATAACTAAAGCATGTGACACAAAAATATGCTGAGACACAGATTTCAGGGAAAAACACCTTTGGGGTAAAAACTTTATTTCACTATGAATATATAAATCACAACTTACGATTACATAGAGAAATCTGCAATGGATCAACGCGCAACCAACCCACAAAGACACGCAGTCTTGAACTCAGTAAGAGAATACACGGAGCACCCTCCAAGGACTCGCAGCCCAAATAACAAAGCAAGAACCGCAACTCTCCTCAATGACACACAACCATAACACTTTGTAGAGACTCCCTCAGCAATGACATGCAGCCCTCGGTTGCAAAGATCTCCCCACAAAGATTGAACACTAGCAAAGCTTGTGTTCTAGGGTTCCAAAAGATTCACAAAAGTAATTGGGATTTTTTGTGTGTGAATCAAAAAGATGTTTGGCACATCAAAAATCAAAGTCTTGTTGTGTTTGAACTCTTAGAAACGTTTTCTCAAAGACTTGAAAAATACTCAACCGAAATAGGTATATTTATAGGAAATATGAGTTGGTGGAAAGAATTCTCACGGAATTGTTCGAAATTATTAGAAGCGGATCGGTCCGTCTTGGACGCGGATCGGTCCGACCTCGGATCGGTTCATTTTTGAAAGAGGCTTCTTCGATTTACCTTCGATTTAGGTTATACTGGTTCTGATGCACAACGGATCGGTCCGGTATAGAGGCGGATCGGTTCATTTTTAAAAGGGACGGACCGGTCCGGTTTACCAAAAAATAAAAAATCTTTTAAAAACCTCATTTTGCTTGAAAAAACTTACTTCTTATTTTTATAAAAACATTTCATAAAAATTTCCCAATACTAAGTATGAAATTTTAAGGGACTTAAAAATAAAACTTTACCAAGTTCATTCTCGCAGAGGTTATGATGTTGAAGACTCTTTGATATTCGGATCCGTTGATGTAGATGCGATCTTGGATTTCTTCAACGGTGTAATGACGTACGACATACATATTGACAAATAGAAAAAAATGTCCTTACAAATCTCCCCCTATGTCTATGCCGGTACATACATAAAAAATATCCGAATTATCATCTAATGACCTATTCAAATCTACCCTTCCATGAACCCTAAAGATGGAAAGATACAAATGTTTAAATCTTCATCCTTTGTTCTTCAATCTTCAACAATCATCAAAGCTCAAAGCTTTTCTCATCAGGGTGTGAAACATATTGATCTTCAATCTTCGTACCTACACACATGAGACAAAGAAAATACTGCGTGACATATCGAGTTTGAAATGAGATAAATATAGATACCAATTTATGATAAAAACATAAGCTAAATCTCAAAAACTCCCCCAAAATTCAAGCTCCCCCATTATATGATAATTCTTTCTCCCCCTTTTTATGATGTCCCCAAATAGACAAATGAGAAGAATGAATCAAATAAGCAAAATCTGGGTGTCACAGTACACTAAATAAGGAACCCAACAATATGAAAAACGTGCATCTTGCAAGGAGATGCAAACACAATTCACAAACTCTTTTTTATTTTTCATTTCTTTTATACAAAAAAAAGATACATTTGAAAAAAAAAATATGCTACAAAAATCACACCATGGATTTAGACTCAAACAACCAAGTCATGAAAATGGAATGAATGGATGTGAACACATTCGATAGGTAAATCAACTCAATCAATCATAAGCGCATGATGCATATGTGTACCCCTAACGAATGAACTCAAAATCTTCCTTTGGTGTAAAAATTGTTGAATTTAGATGACATCGTCTTATGCAAATCAACAAATCAAAGTCAAAATGATTTCCACCCCAATAACGTCCAAAACTATTTAGCGCATTTTCAAGATTTTCAAGGACGTGCAAACCCGTTATAAAATCTCCAACCAAATACCCTCATATATATTTTCTTTTTAGAGGTGATCTAAATTCTCAAACTTTGGAGAATTGGTGCAAAAACCTAAATGGCCCCCTTTTTGGCATGAATATCTTTTTATTGCCTTTAAATTTTTCCGGGCTCTTTTAACCTCTTTGGACCCCGGATAAAAAAATTCCTCCATTTTTTAGGTCCAATTTAACGGTGGCTTAGTATTCGCAAAGGCAAAATGAACCTTTCGCATCCCTTCCCCATTTTTTAAACAAAGCACACAAACTCACAAAACGGTTTTTATATGCACAATTTCCTTATCAAAATTTATCGCTCTTGGCTCGTTTTAAGGACAGGATTGACGTGAAAACACCCAACCAACATGTGATAAGACAAGCACAATAATCAAACAAATCTGTGCATGTGTGCAATAAAGGAAACATGAGTCCAACATGTAGGAAGTAATACTTAATTACATGTTAATGACTCCAAACATTATAAAGCACAAGGATGAATTGACCTATTGTCTCAAAACACTATCAAATAGTCACATGAAGAATGGAATGATGTTGTGACTTGGTCATCCTAAGTGTTTATCCATAAAAGGTGCAAACAAAATACAAAAAAGTTTTTGGATTTTCAAATTTGACTAAAAAAAAGCAATATATGAATGGACACTCAAAACATAAAAGATCTTTTTGTATTTTTCAAAATTTTTCCAAAAAAAAAATAAAACATACAAAAATGATACATACTAGCAATAGGCACACAATGTCATCATGAAAATCATCCTATGCTAGTAAACAAGTCAAACCTCAGTCATTAGGTGCGGAGGGGTTTTCCAAAGGTGGTGACAACTTATGAAAAACCTCCATCAATTCTTGTGAAGTTTGGACTAAAAACTTAACTTGCTCACCTAAATGTGCAAACTCTCTCATGTAATCTCGGGGAGCATGTAAAGTATCATGTGTGGGTGCATGTGTGTCAGAAACACGTGTGGTAGCAAAACATGACACATACCCCAACTTAAAACAAAATTCCCTAAGGTGACCTCTCTTCTTGCAATGAGAACAAACATAAATAGTCCTAGGAACACCTTTCTAAAAAATTCTAGGACGCTCTCTCCTAATAGGAATGGGACGCCTAGGTGAGTTAGGGTGAGATGCATGTGAAACCGTCACAAAAGTGGGGACCGGATCGGGTGATAATTGGGAATTAGAAGCACCGTTATGACTTATTCCTAAATTCTCACCTTTACCCTTAACAACCACCTTTTCAACCTTCTTAGGTGCGTTCTCAAACTTGACAATGACCTCCCTGGCACGTTCGAGATCACTCTCGAGTTGGGATACACGTGTCGTCAAACTAGACAATGTGTTGGTCAAATCACACTTCTCCTTTCTCAAAACCTCCTTCTCTCTCTCCAAATTTAAGACCCGACGACCTAAATCTCGATTATACTTCTTTGTTTTCAAGGTCTCGGTGTACAAATATCTAAAGTCTTTTTGGAGCTCACTTTCATCTCCACATTCACTCTCGCTATCTCCCTCCCTCGAAGAACACAAATCACTATCATCGCTCTCGTGTGCACTCTTGTCTGACAAAGTGGGTGTACTCACATGACTAGAAAAAGCGACAACCATTCCATGAGCTAAATCTTTATCGGACTCATCTCCCTCATTATCACTAAGTGTGGCGGGCATGTCTACTTTCTTTCCTTTCTTTCTAAGCCATGTAGGACACTTAAACGACTTATGCCCCTTACCCCCACATTCAAAACAAGTGACGTTCTCAAAATCTTCCTCACACTCCTCATCAGATTCATTCTCTTTTTCCCTCTCACCACTTTCTTTGGCCTTTCCTTTCTTTTTATTTTTCTCAAAAAAATTCGTTTTATTGGAAGAATTATTTTTTTTCATGTTGTGAAATTTTTTAAAATTTTTCGCAAACAAGGCCATATCATTAAAATCAAAATCTCCCTCAGAATCGAACTCACAAAATTTTTCTTTCTTTTTCTTAAAACGAGTCTTTAAAGCAATGCCATTATCCTTAGGCTTAATGGTTTTGGGAAACATGTCAATCTCATAGGTTTGAAGATCTCCTACAAGTTCTTCCAACTTAAGAGATTTCAAATTTCCCAAAGAGTTCAAAACAGTGACTTTAGGAATAAAGCGTTTTGGGAGAGATCTCAAAATATTTTTAACGACACGCGTGTTATCAATCGCCCCACCAAAATTTAAACATGTGTTAACAATGTCTGATAAACGAGCATAAAAATCATCAAAGCATTCAGACTCAGACATGGTAATAGTCTCAAATTGGGTGGTCAAATTTTGTAATTTTGATTCTTTAACCGCGTTCGTATCCTCATGTGTCAGTTTCAAAACATCCCAAGCCTCTTTAGACGTGGTGCACGTCATAAATCGGCAAAACTCATCAGGAGAGACAACTCCAAAAATAGCACTCAGACCACGGGAATTAAAACTGGATAATTTATAATCATCTTCAGTCCAGGCTGACACGGGTTTTAAAGTGGTGATGTTATTAACAGCGATCGTGGGAGGAGTCCAACCATTTTCGCAAAGCAACCAAACACGCTCGTCAATCGATTTTAAAATAGATTTCATACGAGCTTTCCAGTAGGCATAATAGACCCGTCAAAAATAGGCATCTGATTATATAAGTGCTCCATAGGAAAAATTGCGAATATTCACAAACTTGATTAAAAAAAAAATCAATATCACATAAATTTTGTGGAAAATAGGAATACGCGATAAATTAGCGCAACCTGCTCTGATACCAATTTGAAAACTGCAACTGTGTGATAATTGATTAGATTAAATTTGCAAGTTTCCAATCAACCTTTATTTAATTCAACCCCTAAACATGCATCTAAGGTGCGTGTGTCAACCCATAAATAACTAAAGCATGTGACACAAAAATATGCTGAGACACAGATTTCAGGAAAAAACACCTTTGGGGTAAAAACTTTATTTCACTATGAATATATAAATCATAACTTACGATTACATAGAGAAATCTGCAATGGATCAATGCGCAGCCAACCCACAAAGACACGCAATCTTGAACTCAGTAAGAGAATACATGGAGCACCCTCCAAGGACTCGCAGCCCAAATAACAAATCAAGAACCGCAACTCTCCTCAATGACACGCAGCCATAACACTTTGTAGAGACTCCCTCAGCAATGACATGCAGCCCTAGGTTGCAAAGATCTCCCCACAAAGATTGAACAATAGCAAAGCTTGTGTTCTAGGGTTCCAAAAGATTCACAAAAGTAATCGGGATTTCTTGTGTGTGAATCAAAAAGATGTTTGGCACATCAAAAATCAAATTCTTGTTGTGTTTGAACTCTTAGAAACGCTTTCTCAAAGACTTGAAAAATACTCAACCGAAATAGGTATATTTATAGGAAATATGAGTTGGTGGAAAGAATTCTCACGGAATTGTTCGAAATTATTAGAAGCGGATCGGTCCGTCTTGGAGGCGGATCGGTCCGACCTCGGATCGGTTCGTTTTTGAAAGAGGCTTCTTCGATTTACCTTCGATTTAGGTTATACTGGTTCTGATGCACAACGGATCGGTCCGGTATAAAGGCGGATCGGTTCATTTTTAAAAGGGACGGACTGGTCCGGTTTACCAAAAAATAAAAAATCTTTTAAAAACCTCATTTTGCTTGAAAAAACTTACTTCTTATTTTTATAAAAACATTTCATAAAAATTTCCCAATACTAAGTATGAAATTTTAAGGGACTTAAAAACAAAACTTTACCAAGTTCATTCTCGCAGAGGTTATGATGTTAAAGACTCATTGATATTAGGATCCGTTGATGTAGATGCGATCTTGAATTTCTTCAACGGTGTAATGACGTACGACATACATATTGACAAATAGAAAAAAATGTACTTACAAATCTCCCCCTATGTCTAAGCCGGTACATACATAAAAAATATCCGAATTATCATCTAATGACCTATTCAAATCTACCCTTCCATGAACCCTAAAGATGGAAAGATACAAATGTTTAAATCTTCATCCTTTGTTCTTCAATCTTCAACAATCATCAAAGCTCAAAGCTTTTCTCATCAGGGTGTGCAACATATTGATCTTCAATCTTGGTACCTACACACATGAGACAAAGAAAATACTCCGTGACATATCGAGTTTGAAATGAGATAAATATAGATACCAATTTATGATAAAAACATAAGCTAAATCTCAAAAACTCCCCCAAAATTCAACTCCCCCATTATATGATAATTCTTTCTCCCCCTTTTTATGATGTCGCCAAATAGACAAATGAGAAGAATGAATCAAATAAGCAAAATCTGGGTGTCACAGTACACAAAATAAGGAACCCAACAATATGGAAAACGTGCATCTTGCAAGGAGATGCAAAAACAATTCACAAACCCTTTTTTATTTTTCATTTCTTTTATACAAAAAAAAGATACATTTGAAAAAAAAATATGCTACAAAAATCACACCATGGATTTAGACTCAAACAACCAAGTCATGAAAATGGAATGAATGGATGTGAACACATTCGATAGGTAAATCAACTCAATCAATCATAAGCGCACGATGCATATGTGTACCCCTAACGAATGAACTCAAAATCTTCCTTTGGTGTAAAAATTGTTGAATTTAGATGACATCGTCTTATGCAAATCAACAAATCAAAGTCAAAATGATTTCCACCCCAATAACGTCCAAAACTATTTAGCGCATTTTCAAGATTTTCAAGGACGTGCAAACCCGTTATAAAATCTCCAACCAAATACCCTCATATATATTTTCTTTTTAGAGGTGATCTAAATTCTCAAACTTTGGAGAATTGGTGCAAAAACCTAAATGGCCCCCTTTTTGGCATGAATATCTTTTTATTGCCTTTAAATTTTTCCGGGCTCTTTTAACCTCTTTGGACCCCGGATAAAAAAATTCCTCCATTTTTTAGGTCCAATTTAACGGTGGCTTAGTATTCGCAAAGGCAAAATGAACCTTTCGCATCCCTTCCCCATTTTTTAAACAAAGCACACAAACTCACAAAACGGTTTTTATATGCACAATTTCCTTATCAAAATTTATCGCTCTTGGCTCGTTTTAAGGACAGGATTGACGTGAAAACACCCAACCAACATGTGATAAGACAAGCACAATAATCAAACAAATCTGTGCATGTGTGCAATAAAGGAAACATGAGTCCAACATGTAGGAAGTAATACTTAATTACATGTTAATGACTCCAAACATTATAAAGCACAAGGATGAATTGACCTATTGTCTCAAAACACTATCAAATAGTCACATGAAGAATGGAATGATGTTGTGACTTGGTCATCCTAAGTGTTTATCCATAAAAGGTGCAAACAAAATACAAAAAAGTTTTTGGATTTTCAAATTTGACTAAAAAAAAGCAATATATGAATGGACACTCAAAACATAAAAGATCTTTTGTATTTTTCAAAATTTTTCCAAAAAAAAAATAAAACATACAAAAATGATACATACTAGCAATAGGCACACAATGTCATCATGAAAATCATCCTATGCTGGTAAACAAGTCAAACCTCAGTCATTAGGTGCGAAGGGGTTTTCCAAAGGTGGTGACAACTTATGAAAAACCACCATCAATTCTTGTGAAGTTTTGACTAAAAACTTAACTTGCTCACCTAAATTTGCAAACTCTCTCATGTAATCTCGGGGAGCATGTAAAGTATCATGTGTGGGTGCATGTGTGTCAGAAACACGCGTTGTAGCAAAACGTGACACATACCCCAGCTTAAAACAAAATTCCCTAAGTTGACCTCTCTTCTTGCAATGAGAACAAACATAAATAGTCCTAGGAACACCTTTCTAAAAAATTCTAGGACGCGCTCTCCTAATTGGAACGGGACGCCTAGGTGGGTTAGGGTGAGATGCATGTAAAACCGTCACAAAAGTGGGAACCGGCTCGGGTGATAATTGGGAATTAGAAGCACCGTTATGACTTATTCCTAAATTCTCACCTTTACCCTTAACAACCACCTTTTCAACCTTCTTAGGTGCGTTCTCAAACTTGACATTGACCTCACTGGCACGTTCGAGATCACTCTCGAGTTGGGATACACGTGTCGTCAGACTAGACAATGTGTTGGTCAAATCACAATTCTCCTTTCTCAAAACCTCCTTCTCTCTCTCCAAATCTAAGACCCGACGACCTAAATCTCGATTATACTTCTTTGTTTTCAAGGTCTCGGTGTACAAATCTCTAAAGGCTTTTTGGAGCTCACTTTCATCTCCACATTCACTCTCGCTATCTCCCTCGCTCGAAGAACACAAATCACTATCATCGCTCTCGTGTGCACTCTTGTCAGACAAAGTGGGTGTACTCACATGACTAGAAAAAGCGACAACCATTCCATGAGCTAAATCTTTATCGGACTCATCTCCCTCATTATCACTAAGTGTGGCAGGCATGTCTACTTTCTTTCCTTTCTTTCTAAGCCATGTAGGACACTTAAACGACTTATGCCCCTTACCCCCACATTCAAAACAAGTGACGTTCTCAAAATCTTCCTCACACTCCTCATCAGATTCATTCTCTTTTTCCCTCTCACCACTTTCTTTGGCCTTTCCTTTCTTTTTATTTTTCTCAAAAAAATTCTTTTTATTGGAAGAATTATTTTTGTTCATGTTGTGAAATTTTTTAAAATTTTTCGCAAACAAGGCCATATCATTAAAATCAAAATCTCCCTCAGAATCGAACTCACAAATTTTTTCTTTCTTTTTCTTAAAACGAGTCTTTAAAGCAATGCCATTATCCTTAGCCTTAATGGTTTTGGGAAACATGTCAATCTCATAGGTTTGAAGATCTCCTACAAGTTCTTCCAACTTAAGAGATTTCAAATTTCCCAAACAGTTCAAAACAGTGACTTTAGGAATAAAGCATTTTGGGAGAGATCTCAAAATATTTTTAACGACACGCGTGTTATCAATCGCCCCACCAAAATTAAAACATGTGTTAACAATGTCTGATAAACGAGCATAAAAATCATCAAAGCATTCAGACTCAGACATGGTAATAGTCTCAAATTGGGTGGTCAAATTTTGTAATTTTGATTCTTTAACCGCGTTCGTATCCTCATGTGTCAGTTTCAAAACATCCCAAGCCTCTTTAGACGTGGTGCACGTCATAAATCGGCAAAACTCATCAGGAGAGACAACTCCAAAAATAGCACTCAGACCACGGGAATTAAAACTGGATAATTTATAATCATCTTCAGTCCAGGCTGACACGGGTTTTAAAGTGGTGATGTTATTAACAGCGACCGTGGGAGGAGTCCAACCATTTTCGCAAAGCAACCAAACACGCTCGTCAATCGATTTTAAAATAGATTTCATACGAGCTTTCCAGTAGGCATAATAGACTTGTCAAAAATAGGCATCTGAATATATAAGTGCTCCATAGGAAAAATTGCGAATATTCACAAACTTGATTAAAAAAAAAATCAATATCACACAAATTTTTTGGAAAATAGGAATACGCGATAAATTAGCGCAACCTGCTCTGATACCATTTGAAAACTGCAACTGTGTGATAATTGATTATATTAATTTTGCAAGTTTCCAATCAACCTTTATTTAATTCAACCCCTAAACATGCATCTAAGGTGCGTGTGTCAACCGATAAATAACTAAAGCATGTGACACAAAAATATGCTGAGACACAGATTTCAGGAAAAAACACGTTTGGGGTTAAAACTTTATTTCACTATGAATATATAAATCACAACTTACGATTACATAGAGAAATCTGCAATGGATCAACGCGCAGCCCACCCACAAAGACACGCAGTCTTGAACTCAGTAAGAGAATACACGGAGCACCCTCCAAGGACTCGCAGCCCAAATAACAAAGCAAGAACCGCAACTCTCCTCAATGACACGCATCCATAACACTTTGTAGAGACTCCCTCAGCAATGACATGCAGCCCTCGGTTGCAAAGATCTCCCCACAAAGATTGAACAATAGCAAAGCTTGTGTTCTAGGGTTCCAAAATATTCACAAAAGTAATTGGGATTTTTTGTGTGTGAATCAAAAAGATGTTTGGCACATCAAAAATCAAAGTCTTGTTGTGTTTGAACTCTTAGAAACGTTTTCTCAAAGACTTGAAAAATAATCAACCGAAATAGGTATATTTATAGGAAATATGAGTTGGTGGAAAGAATTCTCACGGAATTGTTCGAAATTATTAGAAGCGGATCGGTCCGACTTGGAGGCGGATCGGTCCGACCTCGGATCGGTTCGTTTTTGAAAGAGGCTTCTTCGATTTGCCTTCGATTTAGGTTATACTGGTTCTGATGCACAACGGATCGGTCCGATATAGAGGCGAATCGGTTCATTTTTAAAAGGGACGGACCAGTCCGGTTTACCAAAAAATAAAAAATCTTTTAAAAACCTCATTTTGCTTGAAAAAACTTACTTCTTATTTTTATAAAAACATTTCATAAAAATTTCCCAATACTAAGTATGAAATTTTAAGGGACTTAAAAACAAAACTTTACCAAGTTCATTCTCGCAGAGGTTATGATGTTGAAGACTCTTTGATATTCGGATCCGTTGATGTAGATGCGATCTTGAATTTCTTCAACGGTGTAATGACGTACGACATACATATTGACAAATAGAAAAAAAATGTCCTTACAAATCTCCCCCTATGTCTATTCCGGTACATACATACATGAACCCTAAAGATGGAAAGATACAAATGTTTAAATCTTCATCCTTTGTTCTTCAATCTTCAACAATCATCAAAGCTCAAAGCTTTTCTCATCAGGGTGTGCAACATATTGATCTTCAATCTTAGTACCTACACACATGAGACAAAGAAAATACTGCGTGACATATCGAGTTTGAAATGAGATAAATATAGATACCAATTTATGATAAAAACATAAGCTAAATCTCAAAAACTCCCCCAAAATTCAAGCTCCCCCATTATATGATAATTCTTTCTCCCCCTTTTTATGATGTCCCCAAATAGACAAATGAGAAGAATGAATCAAATAAGAAAAATCTGGGTGTCACAGTACACAAAATAAGGAACCCAACAATATGGAAAACGTGCATCTTGCAAGGAGATGCAAAAACAATTCACAAACTATTTTTTATTTTTCATATCTTTTATACAGAAAAAAGATACATTTGAAAAAAAAATATGCTACAAAAATCACACCATGGATTTAGACTCAAACAACAATGTCATGAAAATGGAATGAATGGATGTGAACACATTCGATAGGTTAATCAACTCAATCAATCATAAGTGCACGCTGCATATTTGTACCCCTAACGAATGAACTCAAAATCTTCCTTTGGTGTAAAAATTATTGAATTTAGATGACATCGTCTTATGCAAATCAACAAATCAAAGTCAAAATGATTTCCACCCAAATAACGTCCAAAACTATTTAGCGCATTTTTAAGATTTTCAAGGACGTGCAAACCCGTTATAAAATCTCCAACCAAATACCCTCATATATATTTTCTTTTTAGAGGTGATCTAAATTCTCAAACTTTGGAGAATTTGTGCGAAAACCTAAATGACCTCCTTTTTGGCATGAATATCTTTTTATTGCCTTTAAATTTTTCCGGGCACTTTTAACCTCTTTGGACCCCGGATAATAAAATTCCTCCATTTTTTAGGTCCAATTTAACGGTGGCTTAGTATTCGCATAGGCAAAATGAGCCTTTCGCAGCCCTTACCCGTTTTTTAAACAAAGCACACAAACTCACAAAACGGTTTTTATATGCACAATTTCCTTATCAAAATTTATCGCTCTTAGTTCATTTTAAGGATAGGATTGACGTGAAAACACCCAACCAACATGTGATAAGACAAGCACAATAATCAAACAAATTCATGCATGTGTGCAATAAAGGAAACATGAGTCAAACATGTAGGAAGTAACACTTAATTACATCTTAATGACTTCAAACATTATAAAGCACAAGGATGAATTGACCTATTGTCTCAAAACACTATCAAATAGTCACATGAAGAATGGAATGATGTTGTGACTTGGTCATCCTAAGTGTTTATCCATAAAAGGTGCAAACAAAATACAAAAACTTTTTGGATTTTCAAATTTGACTAAAAAAAAACAATATATGAATGGACACTCAAAACATATAAGATCTTTTTGTATTTTTCAAAAATTTTCCAAAAAAAAAATAAAACATACAAAAATGATACATACTAGCAATAGGCACACAATGTCATCATGAAAATCATCCTATGCTAGTAAACAAGTCAAACCTCAATCATTAGGTGCAGAGGGGTTTTCCAAAGGTGGTGACAACTTATGAAAAACCTCCATCAATTCTTGTGAAGTTTTGACTAAAAACTTAACTTGCTCACCTAAATGTGCAAACTCTCTCATGTAATCTCCGGGAGTATGTAATGTATCATGTGTGGGTGCATGTGTGTCAGAAACACGTGTGGTAGCAAAACGTGACACATACCCCAGCTTAAAGCAAAACGTGACAAATTCCCTAAGGTGAACCAAAAACATCATCTAAACCTTTTAACATCATTAACACTATGAATCTTGACCCACCTAAGAACACAAATTTCTAGGTTACAATCCCAATTCCAAATTCAAATTCCATCCTTTTATATTCCAATTTTTATCATTTAAATCAGATAATCATACTCAGAATTATATAGCACAACTAATTCTTACCTTAAATCTCATTCAATGATTCAATTAACAAAAACCCCCTTTTTTGTACCCATTTATGCCCAAAACGAATTTTGGTTTACACATCACTATGATATGAATTGATTATTATCAATTTAGAAATCACACAGTTAACCACTTGCCTGTAAGTGTTCGTAATGTCTGATCCGTTGGCGTAGTCCCTCAATTTGGCTCCAAAATCTCCAAATTGGTTTTTGCTAAGCTTTCCCCTAATTTCCCTCTCATGCCCTAGGCTTAGATTTGTGATGGCTGCTGATTTTCTAATCCCTCCCTTAGGTTAAAACTCTAAATCCCATTTTTCTCCTAATGGGTTTAATTAAAGTGGCCCAACTCACCCCGTGTGGGCCCGGCTATGCCCAAAAATATCCCGAGACCCAATTAATACCCCCGGGTACTCTTTTCTGACTATCTCGACCCATCCGGACACAACCGCACACTCAGAATTGACATATGAATTAATTTATAAAAATTCTTATCTCACACCCAATTTAGTCTATACTGACTCCCGACTGGGATAAGTGTATACCCCGTCATTAATACACGAAATGACGCAATTAAAATTATTACTATTCACTTAGTAAATAAATTTCCCTAAACATTAACCATTCACTCCCCGATTAATATTTAAATATATATATTGCCATAATTAATTCAATTAAAATTACAACACACAAGTAATTTAAAATTCCCGAATTAATTAAATATTAAATATACAAAAATACGGGTGTTACATACTCCCCCCCTTACAAAGGAATTTCGTCCTCGAAATTAAGATAAACCTAGTGTTCAAACATTCACATCTTTCATACTAGTCATGTGCCTCCACGCCCGTTATATCTATCCCGTCTGTTTCTAACCATACGTTACACAAGTATGCATTTAGATTACCTAGGGGGCCCATACACCCTATACCCGTACTTAACCGCACCAAATTTGCCTTAATTAACCCGGGTGCCCATACACCCTATCCTCGCGCTCTACTGTACGAAAGTTACCCGACTATGCTAGTCGTAACCCGTAATATAACTTCGAACCCATAGTCATATTATATATATATATATATATATATATATATCTACTGCCCGGGTACCCAACCCATGTGCTAACATCCAAACATCTCCCCATAAATACTTGTCTCTCAACACAAAAGTATACATGCTTACCCTTATGTTACCAAAGACCACATCAAATACCGCGCCCTTACTATCACTAGTCCTTGCGCAAAATAAACCCCGAGCTATCTCTCTTTGCTCAAAAATAAATCTAATCACCCTGATTCACTTCAATAAAAATCCCTTCTTACCGGGATAAAATGTGATAACTCAAAACCTCACTATGTGCTATCGCACCACGCAATACAACATATATTCATCCACATATATACAGGCCATACGCACTCTCCGGTGATACCTAGTACCAACCCTACCCTGGTGTCGCGAACACCAAAATTTTACACCACTATCCACAATAGTTAAATTCCATTGCTATCCAGCTGATGTTTAAAAAAAAATATTATCAACCCTACTCCCATAATTCTCGAAAGTAGTAATTCTTCGCATAATTCAAACAATCACTTAGTGTACACCTCCACTCTCCCGTGAAGAACACCCAGGAACTCCGTTACCCTACGGAAAGTTTACCCACATGCTATGGCTGCTACCGCCATCGCACCCACTAAGTTCGACTCAACTGTGAACTCTAGTGAAAAATAAGTCTTATATTGTGACCTCCTCCTTGTCACTCAAAAATATACCCCATGCCCCTAGGGTAAAAATAATTACTTCTATACTCCAGCTGAAACGACTGGTTCTCGATTTTCGGAGTAGCTTCTCCCTGCCCGAATGCACCCATGACTTGCTTTAGTGGCTGTACATCCAGGACCTCGTCCTGTAGTTGCTCCCTACCTCGCTTAAGACAATCTCTCTTCAAGTGTCTCGCTTTCCCCACCGACGAAACACCGTCTAATACATTCACCCTGCCACTGGTCCCTTCCATGCCGACCTTGTTCAAATTCCTGGCCATCCTGCCGATAACCTCCAACTCTAGATCGTTTGGCATGATTTCCTCGTCGGAAATCTTGCCCTTGATCTCCCCCAGTCTGCTGCTGGGATACCCCACTGGTATTGTTCCCTTCTGCCTCATCCGACTGGCTAATTTCCACTCCCCTCCCGCTTCCCTTCTCGTGGAAACGATATTCTCGACAGTGCCGGAGTGCTGCGTTAACGACATCAGTATAAGCTACTAATGCGTATTTATCAATTAAATATTGTCTGATCCGCCAGACTAACCCATCCATAAACCTTGCTTTCTTTCTCCTTTCCTCGCTTACCTCATTCGGTACGAAATTTTTCCAACGAGTGAATCCTTCCTCGTAATTGGCCACTACACGGTCTCCCCGAGTCACATTTCTAAATTTTTCTTCTCATTTCGGTCTCAACCGCTGGAGGAAAAATACTTGCGATCGAACCGCACCCAAAACTCTGCAATAGCTAGTGTATCCCTTTCCTCAACTGTGGTGATCGACTCCCACCACTATAGCGCCGCTCCCACTAACTAAAAGTGGTTAGCATTTGCTTTCGCACCCCATCGCAATCTCCCATGCGTAGGTGATGCTGGATACCTCTCTTCCTTGACATGCTAGTACTACACCTGAACCCCCTCGCAACTCTGGTGGGTTCCCACTAAAAATAACCTTTCTCTCTTGCTTCCACCCCGACGACTCCACGTGAGTCTGATCATCCGGTGCCACTAACACTTGTGGCTGACCCCGTGGAAAGTAACCCACCGTTGCGACCACCATCGCTTCAACTGCCTATGCCACTAGTTCCGTTACTTGTGCTGCCAAAATCAGCTCTGGCAGTTGCTGCGGTAGCTCTTGCCCCTGACGAGCCTCTCTCATCTCCCCCTGCTGCCCTAGCTGATCTCTTTCTCCTGGGCGTCATCCGGAATGATAATCGAATTTGTATGAGTTCACTCTCAAATATAAATTTCGCAGAAGAACGTATTTGTGCATACGTATGAGAATACAACAATCCTATAATAAGGCCCTATATCAAAGATTGCTAAGCCAAAAAGTGAAAAGACGCACAGATCCTAAGGACACTAGAACCTGATGCTCTGATACCATATGTGACACCCCGCCTAATAAAATACCGGGGGATCAGTCCTATACCAAATTAAAACAGAAATCCCAGTTGGATCATCCTTAGCATCACTGTCGAAAACTTTTTAAAACTTACTAACCACCTAGTATTCCAAAAACTCGTGTCAATTTGAACTTTTTAATTAAACAAAACAGTACATGCGGAAATAGAATATAAACCATTCACACATCTGAATGAAAATAAACTGAATTATAATTACACAACTTGCCGAATAAATCACCGGCCACCAAAGAAATAATCCAATACAAATATTCAACACCTGAATAAATACACCTGAAAACTGTACCAAGAAGTCTGGGAGACAAGTCCTAAATATAACTGAAACTGATACAAGATTCCTACTCTAGGAAGGAATGAATGATGCGTCTAATCCAAACTCCTTCTAGCATCCACATATGCTGCAGATCCGTGTTCCTGGAATAGAATATCAATCCTGGCGTCCCTGTGGCTGGACACCTAAAAGGTTTTGAAAATATTTTTATAGCAAGGGTTAGAACCCAAAACATTTTGAAAATACTTAGCAAGTGAATTAACTGCAGTAATTTAAAATGCATGAATGCGCTTCATATTTAAGTCAGTGTCGCACTCCCTTGTGGACATCCTCACCCCTCCACTATTATACACACCTACCGGTTATCTTAACCCCACCTAGTTGTGCTACCCCGTCCAACTAGTCCTGGTATAACCTTCCATTGCCATACTACTCTAACCCGAGTATAATGATTTCCTGAATTATAAGTTATTTCACAATTAACTTAATTAATTCCTTTTAAATAGTAACATATAACCGTATCACAAGTTATATAAAGTAAATACATCACACATTGTATTATTCTCACAAATGATTAATTTAATTAATTTCTCATTAATTAACAGTATATAACTGTAACCCGAGTTATATAGGGTAAATACATCACACACTGTATTATCACCTACATATAATATTTACTACCATATTATACGTACCTTTACTAACATCCACACATATATCATACGTGTATCCATCCTTCCGAGTATACCCTCATCGGGTGATTCACTCTAAAATGCCATCTCACTAGGTGTGCTCACAAAACCTAGTTTTCCAAGTTGGATTCGCTCACCAACCTGGTCTACAACATAAACGAATTGGAGGCGGTCATATTCCTTCCTGAAAGTGAGATAATCTCCTCACCCATGTACCGGACGCTATGACCTGGGGATATACTCACCCTACTCCTCAAGCTAGGGGATTCACCCACATCGCGCAACCTCCCTTGATAGCATTAGAGTATATAATTTGAATAAATATCTAGTCACTGATATTTAATATCACACACAATATATACACGTATATATATACTATCACTACACCGTATACATATAATATAAACTCCGGCTTTACCGTGTACTCAAAATCCCGTATACTGCCTGAAATTTAATGTCACGCACAATAGACACGTATATATATATATATATATATATATATATATATATATATATATATATATATATATATATATATATATATATATATATATATATATATATATATATATATATTATAACACTGGCTTTACCGTGTACTAAATATCCCGTATACTGCCTGAAATCTCCTGAGTCTGTGGCTCGACTCAACGTAATTAATTTTCTCACTTAATAATTTATCCTCTTCCCGAGTCTATGGTCCAACTCTAATATAATTAATTCACACTTCAATTAATATAACACTTTCCCCGAGTCTATGGTCCGACTCTCCTTAAATTAATTGACACACATTTTAATTTAATACCTCCCCGAGTCTATCGCCCGACTCTAATTAAATTAATTAACACACATATTAATTTAATACCAATCCGAGTCTGTGGTTCGACTCTAATATAATTAATTTACACATTAATTAATTATTCAAATTCCGAGTCTACAATCCGATTCTGATTAAATTAATTATCACACCCATCAATTTAATCCTACCCGAGTCTACAAACCGACTCTAATTAAATTAATTAAACACCCTTATTAATTTAATCCTACCCGAGTCTACAATCTGACTCTAATTAAATTAATTAACACCCTTATTAATTTAATCCTACCCGAGTCTACAATCTGACTCTAATTAAATTAATTAACACCCTTATTAATTTAATCCTACCCGAGTCTACAATCTGACTCTAATTAAATTAATTAACACTTTTATTAATTTAATAATCTTGGTGTCTCCCAACCATTTCCCCCGGTCTCACTTATTTGGCCCGTAACTTAATATTTCCCGAGTCTATGTTCCGACTCCAAATTAATTACTCTCTCTCTCAAGAATTAATTTAATGTCTTGGTATCACTTCACCAATATACCCGGACTCACTCACTTGGTCCATCTTACATCTCATAATTTTACACCCATATATTCGCCTACAATGTGTCACACGTTTATTTCCATAAATTTCCCAATTATATTTACCTATAATTATTAGCATACCCGGACTCGCCCACTTGGTCCATAATTAAATATCTCACTTAAATTCCTTTAATAATGTAGTGCCACCCGACTACAATACCCGAATATTATTCCTCGACCCAATATCCATAATTATGAATTATTTCTCCAAATTCGTTTATCTCATGACATACCGTCCACACCCTCCTAAACCCAATTATATCACCTTATAATTGTTAAGGAAAATATGTGTCCCATATAAATTTATCACCAAATACAAGTAAGGGATTAAAATTCAAATAAAATCTTCATTACAAGCAAACTGGCCGAACTGCCCAGAATTTCCCATCGTCGATCGATCGATGCCCCCCGATCGATCGATCGATCCCTTCGTGCCAGCTCTCATTCCTTACTGAATTCCACCATTAACGAAATTTCAAGGTTTCTTTCCTCAAAAACCAACCTTAAATCAGTCTATTAATCATCTTATAACATTTCTCATGAACTAAAAACATCATCTAAACCTTTTAACATCATTAACACTATGAATCTTGACCCACCCAAGAACACAAATTTCTAGGTTACAATCCCAATTCCAAATTCAAATTCCATCCTTTTATATTCCGATTTTTCTCATTTAAATCAGATAATCATACTCAGAATTATATAGCACAACTAATTCTTACCTTAAATCTCATTCAATGATTCAATTAACAAAAACCCCCTTTTTGTATCCATTTATCCCCAAAACGAATTTTGGTTTACACATCACTATGATATGACTTGATTATCATCAATTTAGAAATCACACAGTTAACCACTTGCCTGTAAGTGTTCGTAGTGTCTGATCCGTTGGCGTAGTCCCTCAATTTGGCTCCAAAATCCCCAAATTGGCTTTTGCTAAGCTTTCCCCCAATTTTCCTCTTAAGCCCTAGGCTTAGATTTGTGATGGATGCTGATTTTCTAATCCCCCCCTTAGGTTAAAACTCTAAATCCCGTTTTTCTCCTAATGGGTTTAATTAAAGTGGCCCAACTCACCCCGTGTGGGCCCGGCTATGCCCAAAAATACCCCGAGACCCAATTACTACCCCCGGGTACTCTTTCCTGACTATCTCGATCCATCCGGACACAACCGCGCACTCAGAATTGACATCTGAATTAATTTATAAAAATTCTTATCTCACACCCAATTTAGTCTATACCGACTCCCGACTGGGATAAGTGTATACCCCGTCATTAATACACGAAATGACGCAATTAAAATTATTACTATTCACTTAGTAAATATATTTCCCTAAACATTAACCATTCACTCCCCGATTAATATTTAAATATATATATATATTGCCATAATTAATTCAATTAAAATTACAACACACAAGTAATTTAAAATTCCCGAATTAATTAAATATTAAATGTACAAAAATACGGGGTGTTACATGATCCAAGCTTTAGCACTTTCGATTTTCAACCTCTTATTAATTCTTTCGATTGTATTGAGGTTGTTGGTCCTTCCTTTCCTTTACTCCCTACTATTCCCGAACAATTAAATTTATCACAAGAATTGGTTGAAAGTCTTGAGGAATTTGACCCGATTCTTGAACGAGTTTGTTATTTTGAGATGCTTCATCTCATGGGCTATTCACTTGCACTAGCCCCACCTCCCCTTCCAATTGAAGAATCTTGGGGATGTGATTTTGATTTTTCTGAGACTAATGTAGTCTTGTCCCCCATAGTATCCAAATCTCCCATCGTCCACCCAAAATTTCAAATTGGCGATGGTTCACTTTTTTCACCACCCACATGCCTTCCGTTGTTCAAAAGGAATTCATATCTTTCGGGAGGCAAGTTCGCTTTGGAGGGTCCACCGTTGATCTTTCAAAGTCAAAATATTGTTTGGGTGAACCCTCAACTATTTAGACTTCAAGTGTATAGTTAGTGTGTAGTCTAAATAGTAGGTTGTAAATAGTTAGCTTTTTAATTTTCTTTATTTCCTATTTTTCTTTCCTTTTAATTTAGTCTAGTGTAATTAGTTAACTTTTTGTTATTTGTTTTTTCTATGCTCGGTACTAACTTGTTTTGTAGATTTCATTGGACTCATGCTTATGGTCATCGCTCCAATTTTGGGTAATATCGTTCTTTTCCTCTCTTTGTGTTGTGTTCTTAATGCGCATTGAGGACAATGCAACATTTAAGTTAGGGGGTGTAGGATATTTTATCCATTTCTTTGTTTTGTCCATGGATTTGCTCACATTTAGTTACTAAGTATGCCTTTTTGTGAAAAAATTGAAAATTTTCAAAAATATTTTCTTTCTTTTTTCTCCTTTGTTGGGCATTTTGCCTTGTTTCCGATGATAAATTTTAATAATCTCCCGATCCGATTGACAACTCAATGATGCATGTTCTCGATTTTAGAAGTTATTAGACTTTAGTCCTCAAATCATTGATATTGTGAATAACTTCATGAATTAAACTTTATCCCATGAGCATATGCACTTTTCTTGCCTTATTAATTTGGTTCAAGATTTTATAACTCGCTAATCTTTTGTTGCATTGTATATACTTACACCGAGTAAGCTTTGTACCTTTCGTCGTTTGTTAGTGTATACACTATTCTTTCCTCTTTGAAAATGTTGAATTCGTCGGTAATCTATCTATTCTTTCATTGATCATTCATTAATTGAGTTCATACTTGAAATGTGTTACTTGATCATGATTTTCATATATTGTTTTGACTCGAGAATTGCGTAAACTTTATGAAATGATCATAGGCCATCTTTGTTATATCACCCATATTAGCCTTGACCTCACCCTTATATGTTTACCCTCGTTAACCCCTTTGAGCCTAAATATAGCCTTTCTTTTCATAACCCAAATTCCCATAAAAAACTCCGCATTGGAGTTTTAAACCATACATACACTTTCCATGCCTTTGTTTGGAATGTTACTTGGGATTGAATGATGTTGTTATGATCTCGGTTTTAATTTAGGCATATGAGAGTTTGAAAAGTAAAGAAAAGAGATGTGAAAAAAGTGAAGAAAAAGAGAAAGCAAAAAGCAAAAGAAAACAAAAGAAAAAAATGATAAAAAGAAAAGCAAAGAAAAAGAAAAGAGAAAGTTGTAACTGTTGTATATAGTTCAATAAGCTTTGATTACTCTCACCGATGATATATCTAATGCCGTTTTGGAACTTGTTTCCAATTTTGAATTTGCTCGCATTTTTTCATTATCCCGAGTTTTCATCCCGAACACTTTGAATCCGTACATACATTCCTTCATTTCGCACCCTAGCCTAGCCTACATTATAACCCTATCAAGTCCTATGTGATCTTAGGGTGAATTTAATTTAAAAGTTTAAATAGTTTTGATAATCTGTGAAAATGCATTTCGCCTCTTTTAGTGTGCGGTATCCTTTCATTGAGATTATAGTTTTTCATTTTATGTGTAGCGTTCTTCATTAAAGAGATGTGTGCGGCCTAGTTTCCATTTACATTTACTCTTTATGCCCGCATGTTCCGTGTGTTACCTCCCGTTCCGAGTGAATTCATTTGATGAGCGTAATGCCCGTGAGGATCGAATATATGCATGTTTTTATGTTTATCCGGTTTATTTAAGTTTTACCAAATCATACTATGCATGTGCTCTCCCCCTCCCACTTTTAAAGTTTCAATTCTATGAGGTGCATTCAATCTGTTAATAACAACGGACTTTAGCTTGAATTCATTCTATATGCTAATAACACGTTTGAAATATTTTTCGTTGTTGTTGAGTTTGTCGCATGTTGGGTTGGGCATATTTTGAGGAAACTGTATGATGTTTGTGGCTTTCATCCCTGAAAACCCTCACAAGACAACACTCGTCCATTAGGGTAACCTAGGGGTTTAACGGCTTATTGCATATGCTAAATGCAATCGTTCGCCCGCGAAAGTGGCCTTATCTTTTAATTGTTTTTTCATCCCATTTTTTACTTCCATCCTGCTTTTGGTTTTCTTGTAGTTCTTGTTGTTTCCTATTTCATTGCTAGGGACTAGCAATGTGTAAGTTAGAGGGTGTGTTACGACACAAATATTGCGTATTTCACCCGTTAACCTACGCCTTATTAGCCCCTTTGGGTATCTTAATCCCTATACTTATGATCATTAACCAAAAAACCTCAGATTTCTATGTTAACATTTTTTGCAGGTGTTAATTGAGCTTTTGTAGGTATTTGGATGCTTAGTATGAAGTTCGGACGCTTTCCGAAAATGTTTCGTCTACTTTTGCAGCTTCAGGGGCATTTTAGTAATTTCATCATTTAGATTTGAATCCCTATCTCTTGACGGAAGTTGAAACCCTTTTTTTTGGTGTGTCCTCCGATGGTGCATGATTCCGAGGTGTATTGAGGGAGTTATGGCATTTTTAGGATGGTTTTGACTTAAAAAGTACACTCAAGGCCACATTCAAGGGCATTTTTGTCATTTCATAATTTGGTTTTTTGGCCTAATGTCTTCTTGGATATTGTATTCCTCTGAGTTATCTTTGCGTAGCCTCTGACCGTGCCTAATTCAGAGCTATAACGAAGAAATGGCAGCATTTTCTGTAAAACAGGACAAAGCTGCAGATTTCAGACCTGTAGGGTCCGAATCGATTCGGAATGCACCAGAATGACAGTTCGAATTTCCCTTGTTTCCGAATCGATTCGGCCCTCCAGATTTTTGTTTTCTTCCCTTTTATTACAAGTTTGCCATAGGGTATTTTGTATATAACTAATTTCTCTCATTTGGGAGAGAATATCTTCATTATCCTCTAGTTTTAGGGTTTGTAGTTGGGAGCTAAACCCTACTCCTCTCTTGTACTCTTTTTTTTGTAAGTTGTACTTTAACTTTAATTACATTAATTTAGTTGTCTTCCTTAATTTCCATGCTTTAATTTACTTAATTTCTCTAATTTCTTGCCTAGATTAATTTATTTCTTGTTGTAATTAGTTTATTGATTTGTTAATTAGTTTCATTTATGTCTTGCCCTTAGATAAATAGGGTCGGGGTTATGTTCCACCATTAATGGGTTTGGACCTCGAAATTTAGGGTTTCGTGTAAAATTACATTTAATTGAAACTTCGCGTATTAAAGTCGAATTATTATACGTTTAACTTTCTTTGTCACGCAACGTTAGTGTTTATAGCGATAATCCGAATTTAATCCGCGTGTGACCATTTTTGATTAAATGTTTAATCTCGCAACTTTGGATTAAATTCCCTATTGTGTGATGTTTATGCTTAATTGAAAATGCTCGATTAAATATTTTCGAACCGAAATTCTAATTATTAGTTGTTTAGCCCATGGTGGGGATGCGATCCCGACTCTCATTTTATTAATTGTAGTATAGTGCTAACTTCTTCCTTTTTCTCTTTTGTCACCATTCCCAACCATCACCTTTTCATTTATTTATTTTACACATTTATTCTTGAAGTTTTAAAGCAATTAACATCTAAAATTCAATCACTCCCTATGGATTTCTTATACCCGACTTACCACTATACTTGCCTCGCAAGTGTAGTCGTAGTTTAGGTTTTTGCATGTAGAGCGGGAGCCGAAATCAACGATAGTGTCCCTGCATGAACACTAGGTTCCCCTCGCATCAATGAGATCTCGCCTGAACGACCTGGCATAAAAAATGAGGTACGCTAAACGACTTAGAAAAATCACTCATTCTCAAATTTTGACGAAAAAATCCGCTCCAACAAATAGAAAATATTTTGAAAAAATATCCCAAAGCTCTAAGTGCAAAGTTAAGGTATTTAAAACATAACCTTACCAAAGTAAACTTTGCAAAAGTCTTTTTTATGAAGAACCTTGATACATTCGGATCCGTCTTGATGTAGATTTCTCTTAAACTTCTTCAACGGCTGTAACAGTATACGACATAATTAATTGATAACGGACTTATAAAATATGTCCTTACAAACCTCCCCCTATGTCTATGCCGGTACATATATAAAAATATCCTAATTATCAAACACCAAAATGCCTATACAAATCTACCCTCCCATGAATAAATTTGCAAGATCTCAAACTGTTCTTCAAAAATCTTCATCAAATCTTAAAGCTTTTCTCATCAGGGTGTGCATCTTCAATCTTTGTACCTACACACATGAGATAAAGAAAAAACCTTCATGACGTATCGAGTATGAAATGATATAAGAATAAATCATTAATAAATCAAATCTCCCCCATAATGCAAAAACTCCCCCATAACATGATAATTCTTTCTCCCCCTTTTTATGATGTCCCCAAATAGACAGATAAGAAGAAACAATCAAATCATGGAGTATCACGATAAAAATGCATATCAAACATGAATCAAATTACGTGCATGAAAAGGTGTATCTCAAAAAATTCAACAAACTATTTCTGATTTTTCAAATTTTTCGTACCAAAATAAGATACCAAAAATCACACACCATGGATTTATACTCAAACAACCAAGTCATGGAAATGGAATGAATGGGTGTGTACACATTAGATAGGTAAATAAACTCAATCAATCATATGTGCACGATGAATACGTGTAATCCTAACGAATAAACATCAAAAGTATCCTTAGGTGTAAAAAATGTTGAATTTAGATGACATCGTCTTATGCAAATCAACAAATCAAAGTTACAGTGATTTCCCCACCAATAACGTCCAAAACTATGTAGCGCTTTTTCAAGACTTTTAAGGATGTGCAAACCCATTTTAAATTACATCCAAACTCCTCATGCATATTTTCTTTTAGAGGTAATCTATATTCTCAAACATTGGAGAATTGGTGCAAAAACCTAATGGCCCCTTTTTGGCATGAATTTCTTTTTATTGCCTTTAAATTTTTTCGGGCTCTTTTAAACCTCTTTGGACCCCGAATAATAAAATTCCTCAAGTTTCTAGGTCCAATTTAAACGATGGCTTAGTATTCGCAAAGTCCAAATGAACCTTTCGTAGCCCTTCCCCGTTTTCAAATAAAGCACACAAAATCACAAACGACTCTTACATGCACAACTTTGTTATCAAGTTTTATCACACTTGGTTCATTTTAAAGACAAGATTGAAGTGGAAACACCCAACCAACATGTGATAAGACACGCACAATAAGCAAAAAAATCCGTGCATGTGTGCAATAAAGGAAATCATGAGTCAAACATGTAGGAAGTAACACTTAATTACATCTTAATGACTCCAAACATTATAAAGCACATGGATGAATTGTCCTGTTATCTCAAAACACTATCAAATAGTCACATGAAAAAATGGAATGATGTTGTGACTTGGTCATCCTAAGTGTCCATCCATAAAAGGTGCAAATAAAATACAAAAATCTTTTTGGATTTTTCAAAAATTTTATCAAAATAAAATATTTTTGTAATTTTCAAAAAATGAAAAACATACAAAAATGATCCATACTAGCAATAGGTAAATAATGTCATCATGGAAAACATCCTCTGCTAGTGAAGAAGTCAAACCTCAATCGTTAGGTGCAGAGGGGTTTTCCAAAGGTGGTGCCAACTTATGAAAAACCGCCATCAAATTTTGTGAAGTTTTTACCAAAAACTTAACTTGCTCACCTAAATGTGCAAACTCTCTCATGTAGTCTCCAGGAGCATGTAAAGTATCATGTGTGGGTGCATGTGTGGCAGAAAAACGTGTAGAAGAAAAACGTGACACATAACCCAACTTAAAACAAAATTCCCTAAGGTGTCCTCCCCTTTTTCAATGGGAACAAACATATATAGGCCTAGGAACACCTCTCTCAAAAACTCTAGGACGCGCTCTCCTAATAGGAATGGGATGCCTAGGAGGGTTAGGGTGAGACTCACATGAATCTAACACTAAAGTGGGAACCGGCTCGGGTGCTAATTGGGAAGCAGAAGCACCGTCATGACTTATTCCTAACTTCTCACCTTTACCCAAAATGGGATTGAGAACGATCTTTCCAACCTTCGTAGATTCATTCTCTAAAGTAACTTTGACGTCCCGGGCACGTTCGAGATCACTCTCGAGTTGGGATACACGTGTCGTCAGACTAGACACCTTGTTGGTCAAAACACACTATTCCCTTTTTAAAACTTCCTTCTCTCTCTGCAAATCTAAAACCCGACGAACTAAATCTCTATTATAATTCTTTGTTTTCAAGGTCTCGGTGTACAAATATCTAAAGGATTTTTGGATCTCACTTTCATCTCCACTCTCAAATTCGCTCTCTTCTCCACTAGAAACACTCGAGTCATCACCTGTGCTCTCATGACCTCTATCAACGTGAGATAAAGTGTGTGTGCTCACACAAGTCGAAAAAGATACACACATCCCATGTGCTAAACCTTTATCGGACTCATCTCCCACATCACCCTCACTATCATTACGTGTGGCGGGCATATCAGTCTCTTTTTCCTTTCTCCTTAGCCTAGTAGGACACTCTTTAGCCATGTTCCCTTTGCCCTCACACTCAAAGCACCTGATCTCATCCACCTTGTCACTATCTTTGACCTCCACTTTCTTTTTATTTGACTCAAAAAATATCTTTTTATTGGAAGAATTTTCTTTATTCATTTTGAGAAACTTTTCAAAAAATTTCACAAGCATGTCCACATCATTAAAATCAAACTCACCCTCAGAATCGGACTCACAAACTTTTTCTTTCTTTTTCTTAAAATGAATGTTTAAAGCAATGCCTCTATCCTTAGCCTTAATAGTTTGGGGAAACATGTCTATCTCATAGGTTTGAAGGTCTCCTACAAGTTCTTCCAACTTAAGTGATTTCAAATTTCCCAAAGTGTTCAAAACAGTGACTTTAGGAATAAATCATTTTTGGGGAGATCTCAAAATCTTTTTAATGACACGCGTGTTATCAATCACCTCACCCAAATTAAAACTGGTGTTAACAATGTCCGACAAACGTGCATAAAAATCATCAAAGCATTCAGAGTCAGACATGGTGATAGTCTCAAATTGGGTGGCCAAAATTTGTAATTTTGATTCTTTAACCGCGTTTGTATCCTCATGTGTCAATTTCAAAACATCCCAAGCCTATTTAAACGTGGTACACGTCATAATTCGGCAAAACTCATCAGGAGTGACAGCTCTAGAAATAGCACTCAGACCACGGGAATTAAAATTAGACATTTTAAAATCGTCCTCAGTCTAGTCCGACACAGGTTTCAAAGAGGTGATATTATTAGCGGTGACCGTGGGAGGTTTACACCCATTTTCATAAAGCAACCAAACACGCTCGTCAGTGGATTTTAAACTAAATTTCATACGAGCTTTCCAGTAGGCATAATTAGACCCGTCAAAAATAGGCATCCGATTATATAAGTGCTCCATAGGAAAAATTGCGATTTTTCACAAAACTGTTTTTTCAAAAAAAATCAATATCACACGATTTTGTGAAAAATAGGAATACGCGATAAATTAGCGCAACGCGTTCTGATACCAATTTGTAAAATACGACTACGGTGTGTGATACCGATTTAAATTAATTTGCAAGTTTCCAAGTAAACCTTGTTTAATTAGAGTCTATTTTTAAAAAAAATTAATTCTGCCCCTAAAGATGCATCTAAATATCATAAATCATTCAAACCATGCATGAAAAAAAACGACCGATCAGGAAAAAAACCCTTTCGGGTGAAACCTTTTATAACACTTTGAAGAATTCACAAGACCTTTGACTTACATACAACCTGATAGTTGCCCACCAATGTGTAATGCACGGTGCCTTCAGCGAACCTTCAAATATACAAGAGACAGCGAAATACCCTCCAGGTGTTGGTTTGTCGCCTTCGGTTCGTCCACACATAGAATGACTACGCTCGATATCCTCCGATCAAATATGAAGATTCCTTCTCCACAGAGGTTGAACAAAAGCAAAGTGTGTTCTTGAACACCAAAACAATTCACCAAAGCATATGGGATTTTTGTGAATTGAAAACAAAAAAGGATTAAACCCTAAAAGAAGAAGTCAAAAGGATTCTACAGTTTTGTAGTTTTCTGTCTTTTAAAACGTTGGGACTTCTTAATGAAAAAGAAACCATTTAATGAGTATTTATAGAAAAACACGCTACCTTTGTCGCTCGAACGAAATAGGGATCTCGCTCGAACGACGTACATGTGTCATTTGAATGACATCGCGTGACATCTACATGTTGCTCGAACGAGATGACATCTCGCTTGAACGACCTGGCGTATAAAATGAGGTACGCTACAGGACTTTGAAAAATTACTCATTCTCATTTTTTGACGAAAAAATCCGCTCCAACACTTAGAAAATATTTAGAAAAATATCCCAAAGCTCTAAGTGCAAAGATAAGGTATTTAAAACATAACCTTACGAAGGTAAACTTTGCGGAGTCTTTTTAACGAAGAACCTTAATATATTCGGATCCGTCTTGATGTAAATTTCTCTTGAACTTCTTCGACGGTTGTAACGGTATACGACATAATTAATTGACAACAGACTTATCAAATATGTCCTTACAAGTTATTTTCAATGTATTCCGAGGACATGTTTCTTTTTTAGAGGAGAGGAATATAATACCCCGTTATTTTGAGTATTGATTAAATAAATAAAATATTTAATTAATGAGTGATTAATGTGTCATGATATTAAATTAAATTAATGCAATGAGTATGGTAACTATAATTATTAATTAGTTTGATTAGTATAAGTATTTTAAAGACATAAAATGAGTTCAAATCAATCCTATTAGTTAATGGGTTTAATAAATTACAAAGGATTTTTTATTAAAGAATAAAATGTTGTCTTGTGGTTTTATAATAATGGGCTTGGGGTTAAATAGGAAAGGGCTATTGGTTGGGCACTTTTCTTTTAATGGCTTGAGATTTGTCATCTAAGTGATTATTATAGTGGGGCTCAATAATAGGTGAGGGTATGTTGCAGAACGATTTTTAGAATATATAGAGATAGGACTACAATTAAGGAAAGATGTTTGTAAATTGTATTTATGATGTTCACACTGGATAACATTGGGGAATGAGCGGCGCACGGTTAAGGTCATTAGCTACCATTATAGGACTAGAAATATCGTATTCTAGCACGAAATTTATGTGGACAAAAAGGGAACAATCTCCTTTTTTACGACGATAAGAAATTAAAGATAGGAAGAAATAGTTTGGCAGATGAGTCATTTTGTGTTTGTGTGTGTGTGTGTGTGTGAGAGAGAGAGAGAGACTCTATAAAGTTTCTCTTTGATTGTAGTCACTATTCACCAAACATGCATGGTTTCCATGAGAAACCTACCGAACCCATGAAATAGAAGGATAAGATTGGGAGACCTCTATCATCTTCTTGACATGATAACTCTAAGGAAGAAGAGGACCAATTCCGACAGAGTAAGAAAAAGCAAAAAGAAAACCATGAGACCTATGTATAGATGGAGCTTGAAATCTACGTGGATACTACTAATGCCCAAAGAATCACTCATGAGGCTAGTACAAAAAGTAGTAAAGAATAAGCAGAAGACAATAACCCACAAACGGAGACTACGACAACCATTGATATGGGGGATGTGGGAGTTGAGAAGGATAGAACACAAAAGCAATGTCTTACAAAGATATAGTGGGAAGTAAAACTAATTAAGATATTTATTTTGATGATGAAAATTACTCATGGTCGGATGAGGAAGTTGATACGCCTATGGATGGTAACCGGCCAAACAACATGGATCTCAATAACAATCCAGTGGAGGAAGAAGATGATCCACTATGACCAGTTATTAATATTCCACTGAAATAATTTGAAAAGCTTAGGAGAAAGTGGAATGACAGTGTTATAGTTAGTCTTCTCGGCCAAACCATTGGGTTTAAAGCTTTATGTGTGAGAGTCCCTTCCTTATGGAACTTGCAAGGAGATTATGAGGTGGTGGATTTAGAAGAAGGACATTCCTTATTTAAATTCACTATGAAAGATGATTACCATAATGTATTGATAGAGGGCCCTGGATTATAAATAACCACTATTTAATCATAAGAAAGTGGGTTCCAAACTTCAATCCAATCGAGTCGAACAATGTGACTACTGCACTATGGGTTAGACTTCCACGTCTACCTATTGGATAGTTCGATGCAAGGATCCTGTTTTGAATTGGAAGTAAGCTGGGAAAACCCATTAAGACAGACTTTAATTATCCTTATTCCACTAGAGGTAAATTTGCCAGAATATGTGTAGAAGTTGATCTTCCCAAACCATTGATCCCTTGTTATAAACTATATGGAAGGAAGTATAGAGTTGAGTATGAGTTTTTCCCAGATTTATGTTTCTAGTGTGGTAAAATCGAGCATAAGACAGAGTTCTGCCTCCTTTATGCACCGGCACAAGAACGACACTGTGCATCAGAGGAAACGAACTAGAGGAATATGATAGAAATGCAGTCCATCATCACCATTAACGGTTATATTGGAAACAACGTCAGCGAGGGTAATAGCGATAATAGTTCTACTGATGTGGACAAGATGGGTGGAGAGTTCGAGCCTTTGATACTGGGGAAAAGAAACCAAAAAGGTGTTGCGCCTAGAGCTATCTCAATTGGGACTAAAGAAGGCTATGGTAGGAGTAATAATATATTCTCTGCATTAGAGAGTAGCAGGTATGAAAAGAACACAAGTAATGTGGACAAACATCATGGGAAAGTTAATGTTTTTACTAGGGGCAGTCATCGTACAGTATGGGTAAAGCAACTAGAGCCTCGTCTCTTAGTGGTCCTAGCACTGATGGTAAGTTACCAAAGACTTCAGAGGTTATAGGTGTTAATAGGGCCAAGATAGGATCAAATACCCAATCTACTTTTGGAAGTTCCGCTAAAGCCAAGGCGCAGGCCAGCTCTTCATTAGATGAGCCTATGGACCAAGCAAAACAAATTGAAAATCCAGGTATTGGTGGTAGCAGGAAACAACCCACGTCATCGAATGAAGGGATAAGTATGTCCTGTATTCATAGCATGAAAAGGACACCAACTCAGGTCACTGTAGCACCAAATCAAATGTGGACGCCTACAGGTAGGTCTGTCATGCAAATGGACGAGGAGGCCACTGATGTTTGCGCAACATTTAATACTACTAATAAACTAACCGCTGTCAATGCATATGATGTTACAAATGGATATTCTCATCAGCCAGATGTCATACATGAGATTAATGTTAAGTCAATTAGTTTGGCTCCAAATCTCAGTCAACTGTTACCAAACAATCATAATGGGGTGCCCTTTTAATCTTGCGATGTTGGGGAATGTTTAGATAAAAAAACGAGGTACTTTCAGCAGGGGAAATGGTACTAAA
The DNA here is from genome assembly GCA_949130495.1 of Sambucus nigra. Taxonomy (NCBI): domain Eukaryota; kingdom Viridiplantae; phylum Streptophyta; class Magnoliopsida; order Dipsacales; family Adoxaceae; genus Sambucus; species Sambucus nigra. Next base: position 642,826,597 of record OX422207.1, on the reverse strand, counting down.
ACTAGAGAGCATGGTAGAGGAAGCCCTGATCCCCAAAACCAACCCGAACGTACTACAAGCCCAATTGTTTGTGTCAAGGGCATTGACATTGGAAGGATAAATGGATACATGGGTCATGTGAATGGAAGAAATCAAGATCTACTGGAATGTATTAATGAAGATGGTGGACTATCCCCAATAGCAAAGTAAGGGTATTGCCCAACTTATTAATCATTTATCATAAATGGTTGCTATTATTTGGAACTATCGTGGGGCGAACAAACCCCTATTCAAACCCACTCTTAAAGAGTTAATGAATATTTACACCCCTGATGTTGTGATCATTTTAGAGACTCACATTCCCATTACTAGTGTGACGGAGTTCTTTAACAACCTTGGGCTTATAGAGAAAATTGTTTCAGAACCCCTTAGCTAGTTGGGGGTATTTGGGTGACGTGGAGTGCAAAGATAAACCAAATTCAATCTCTTACCATATCCCGTCAAGCCATTCATGTCATGGTGAAGAAGTCCCACTATAAGGAGTGGTTGCTCTCTTTAATCTATGCTAGACCTAACCCGCACCTGAGAAGACACCCCTAGGAGAACCTATAAGATATTTCGGAGTTTATGGAAGTCCCGTGGTTAGTGGCGACGACATTAATGATCATATGGACAAGTAAAAAAAAAAGTCCTACTCTAAACATGTGGCTATCGCTAAATGTTCCAGATTCATTGAAAACATCAATAATTGCAACCTGTCTGATTTGGGGTGCAATGGGCCTAGGCTTACCTGGATCAACAGTCAGGATGGCTTAGCAAACACTATGATCCGCTTGGAGAGGTGCCTTTCCAGCAATGATCGGAGGCTGATGTACCCAAACACTACTGATGAGAATGTTCCTAGTACTGCATATGACCACTGCCCAATAATGCTCCATTTTGAAGGTATAAATTCTAACGTAAAACTCCATAAACCCTTTAGATTCCTTTCTTGTGGGTTTGATAGGAAAGACTTCATTGAGTTAGTTAATAAAAGTTGGAATAATCACTCAAAGCTTGAAGAAAATATTTTCACGTGCACTAACTCTATTAAAGAGTGGAATAAAAATGTTTTGTCAATATCTTCCATAATAAAAAACGGATCTTGCGGAGTCTTAAAGGAATACAAAAATCCCAGGAAATTATTTTCTCTCACAGTCTTTACATCCTCGAAAAAAAATCTCAGGACTAATTTTAACACGATTTTAATCCAAGAGGATAAATATTGGCGCCAAAAATCTAGAATCTAGTGGATGAGTGAGGGAGATAGAAATACAAAATATTTCCACACCTCCACCATTATTAGAAGGAAGAAGAATAGAATTGACCGCCTCATGATTGATGGGGTGTGGACGGAGGATAGTTCCACCCTTACCACCCAAATTAGTACCTACTTCAAAAACTTATTCCAAGCTGAGTTGTCATATGATATTAGTAGTCAAATGATTGATTACCCCCACTTGAAATTCGATAATAGGGACAACTTCTCACTCACCTTCCCCCTTGCACTTGATGATGTTAAACGTGCCATTTTTAGTATGAAAGCTAGTAAAGCCCCGGGCACTGATGGGATCCAACCCATGTTCTATCAGCACTTTTGGAGTAGCATTAAAGACAATTTGTTCAATATTGTTAACAAGTGTTAGAGCTAGAAGGTCTATCCCGCCAATATGAATCATAGCTCTGTGACTTTGATACCTAAGTTAGAGAACCTAGAGAATATTAGCCAATTCCTCCCTATCACCCTCTGTAATGTCTCATATAAAATCCTTGCTAAAGTGATAGTCAATAGGCTGGGCCCTATCCATTATCGAATAATTGACCGGTGCCAGGATAGTTTCCTCCCAGGTAGACAAACATCTGGTAAGATCATTGTTACTCAGGAAATCATACACTCTCTTATGAAGAAAAAAGGTAAGGTTAGTGGTGTTATCCTTAAAATTGACCTTGAGAATGCCTATGATAAAGTTAGCTGGGACTACCTCGAGGAAGTCCTTAAGTGGTTAAATGTGGAGAGTGGTTTTAGTAAGTTGATTGTGAGCTGTGTGAGAAATACCTCCACCGCTATTATTTGGAATGGCTCCCTGCTTCCTAGTTCTATTCCCACGAGGGGGCTCAGACAAGGTGACCCTCTGTCTCCGTACTTATTTGTGATGTGTACGGAGTACCTCTCCGCTAGCATCTCTGATAAAGCGGGGAAGGGAATTAAAACTTCTCCTAATGGCCCTTGTATCTCACATCTCTTCTTTGCGGATGATCTCATACTGTTTTCTAATACGACGACTAGTTCTTGTGAGACTGTTCTGAGCACACTTCATGAGTTTTTCCACATTTCAGGCCGGAGAGTTAGTTACTCCAAATAAAAAAAAATTGTGTCCCCAAATATCCTTAGAATAAAGGAGTTGATCTTACTAATATATTTGGGATGTGTCTCACTGAGAATCTAGGCACCTATCTGGGGTCCAATCTTGTTCACCGTAGGTTCAATAATGGTTATCTTAAAAATTTTGTAGATAAAGTTCAAAAGAAGCTTACGGGATGGAAGGTTAAGTTTCTATCCTTTGCGGGTAGAACCACCCTTGTTCAATTAGTTACCCCCACGATCCCTACGTATAGTATGCAAACCTCTCTCTTCCCCAAGAGGACTTGTGATACACTTGATCGGCTTAACATAATTTTTTTGTGGGGAAGTAATGAGAGTCATAAGAAGATACATATGGTTAGCTGGGATAAGATCTGTAGGCCCAAAGATAGGGGTGGGTTGGGTACCAGAAATGCCCATGACAATAATAAAGCTACGATTTCCAAACTAGGTTGGAAAATCATGAATAATAGTGGCTCCTTATGGTCCAATGTCATCACTAAAAAATATAAACTTGATCCTAACCCTAGGATGTGGTGTAAGAAAACCAGCACCTCCCACATTTGGCATAACATCTTTAAAAGTAAGTAGGTTCTCATTAATAACACCAAATGGAATGTGGGGAAGGGCAATAAAATTAATATCATGAAAGACTTGTGGTGTGGAGACACACCTATTGCTGATAGGGGTGACCATAGCCCAATAGGTGATGATAATGTGAACACCCTCTTGACTGATAGTGGAGACTGGAACCTAATTAGGATTTTCCAGAGGTTTAATGATAAAATTGTGGACGATATCATGAATACGTATCTCCCTAAAAGGGAGTTAGGGAGGACATGCCCTCCTAGCGTCTTAGCAGTAAAGGTAAGTTCTCTATCCACTCTTGCTATAACATAATTTCCTTGGGGCTAGAGGCCATCCCCACTTGGAATGGTTGGAAAAATATTTCGAAACTTAGTATCCCCCCTAAATTAAAACACTTTGTTTGGACCACCCTTCATGGTAAACTGCTCACTAATGCGCATAGAGAAAGAAGGGACCTCACCAAGGATAGTACTTGTCCTAGATGCTCATGTTAGGAAGATCTCAACCACCTTTTCAGAGAGTGCCACTTCTCTAACCAAGTTTGGCAAAATCTCAACTCTCCCCTCACCCACAACCAAGGTAAGTACGCTGATTTTAATTCTTGGCTAATTGCGAACGGGTGGAATATTGCGTACAATAACTGATATGTGACTTTCATCTCTTTCCTTTGGTGTATTTGGAAAACCTGCAATAAGATTGTTTTTGATAATGTTATCACTACCCCTTATATGGTCATTAAGCTTATTTTTGAACTTAATTGTGATATATTTGAAGCTCATAATAAGATTAATTATCACAAAGGGGAAAGGTCTAGTACGCCCACTAATGCTAGTGATAGTATTCCAGGTACCTACATCATTCAGAAGGACGAGAGATTTGACACTAATAGCTGTATGGGAGCTTTTGACGGTGTCGTGAGGGATAAAGATGGAAGATGGGTTATTGGCTTCACTGGCCGTATTCAAGGAACGTCAAGCCCCCTAAGAGCAGAGTTGGAAGGTGTTTTCCATGGACTTAACATTGCCACCAGGGAGAAATGGAAGAATGTCTGCCTCAAAACCGATTGCCTCGAGGCTGTCCAACTCTTGGAGTCGGAGGACAAGGGTAACCACCCTAGCTAATATCATTAAAGACTACTGCGATCTCGTTAGTTGCCTCAAAGCCAAGGTCATCCACATTCCAAGAGAGATGAACACCCAAGCGGATTGCATGGCTAAAATTGCAAAAGACTCTCAGGAACTTTATGTGGAGTATGAGTAGACTTCGGAGCGTCTCCTAGTGATGCTGGAATGTGCCGAACTTGGCAACCCCAGGATTTAGTTCCCTTTCTGTTGTTGTTTTATTTTCCTTATGTTACCAAAAAAGAATAAATATGGTAAGAGTGTTAATTGGGAAACAGTGCTGGATATAGTGGGGTTTGTGTTGGATGGCTAGGATTTTAGGGATATGCTAGTTGGGATAAATGAGAGGGGTCAGGGTTCGAGGAATCAAAATAGCAATGCAAATTTTTAGGGTTGTGGGTTATATCGAAATAAGATCTTTCTCTCCCCTTTGCCTCCAAATCAATTCTGTTGACAGCTGTCCCTATCCTTTTTATTCCTTATATTCCTCGAAATCTACCTACCATTTTAAGCCATTTGTTATTTCAACCCTCACTCGTATTTCTGCCCAATTTACTAATCAAAACCTAAAAATTATCTACTCCTTATAAAGAGAATTTTGGACCATTTTTCAAAAGGGGCTTTCAAGGGGGTTCTCCACCAAGTGAGGAAGCTATTTCAAGATGCGATTTTCGAGGCATGTAACTTTCTACTCTCTTCCTTTCATGTGAGTAGTTGTTAAATTTGCCTAAATTAATTTTTATGCTAAAAATTAATTAGTAACCCTTATTCCTCATTCCATCCCGCTTGTGTAAATTTAAATAGTGCTAATTATCTGATATTACTAATTGAGCTTTATTCCTATTGGGAAATCATATATGATCCCAAAACATGAGAATTGATATTTAAGTTTTCGACCCGTTTATAGAATTTGGAGATTGACATTTAATATTTTAAATAATATGCTTGCTAAGTAGGATTGACCCCCTACATTAAAAGTAGTACTTTTGACATGTTTGTCCTTATTAGATGATATGTTTCATGCGAACCTCACTTATGCTATGTGATTTAATGTAATACATTTATAATTGATTTGTGGAGCTTAAGTTATATTGATGGACACCTATATGACGTAATGTACTCTTGTGAAATAATTACATGTCCCATTTATGCATGAACACCATATGACCTTACTTAAGACCCTATTAATGTTTATATTATTTTCTCACGTAAAATATAGATGGATTAGGGGAAATTTCTTGTTGTTGGCTTGGTTGTTGAATAATAGTGTTAGATTAGTCGGAGAAATTTCACACGCAAATAGTTAAATACTTATTTTACTCTCACATAATAAACTGTAATTAATTTGTCCTAACAATTACCCTATCTAAATCTAAATGTATCGGGGGGAGAAGATCCTTGTTTTGATTTCACTTTCATGAGACGTATCTCGCCCGGGGTTTAGAGAAGGGTAATTGTGATGACTCGAAACCTTAATTAAACTAATATACCATTACTTAAATGCTTTACTTTACGAAGGGTTATATGCAATGATATTGATCCCTTATCTCCTTATGAAATGGACTGAAATGTATAATGATTCTAAATGATACGGCCCGAGGGTGGGATAATTGGGGTTTGAGTAAATTTCTTGAAATGAATAAAGTTATGTTAAAATGTCAATGTTAAATGAAGTGGGCACCGTGAAGGGACACCTTACTGTTGTGACATGTGAATTCTCATCCACGTGAATACCATGTGGAACCAAGCATTAAACATGATGAATAGATTAAAAATAATGGGTCGGAACCATGGAGGGACACCCTAATGATGTGATATGTGAATTTTCGGCCATGCGAATACCAGCTGGTGTTAGGGCGCAAAAGATGATGTTTATGTTCTAATGTGATGTGTTATTTCGACACTGTGTAATGGGCGACCGAGGTTTATGTGATTGTTTAAATTAAGCGTACAATATATTTTTGAGATGGCTAAGAGGAGGGGTGCATATTAGTTAAATGTCGTTAATGAAATTAATTGAGATAATTCTAATACATTGTAATGATTTAAAATTTTCATACCACGCGTTTATGAGATGGCTGAGAGGAAAGAGCACATGTCGGTTATATGTTGCTTAAATAATGAGAATGAGTAATTAACTAAGTAAATTGTATAATTCTAATACATTGTGTTACTACGTTTATGGGTTGAACCGCTCAATAAATTATAAATTGTGACTTTATCATATATTCATATAACTACTTTGATTGGGTAGTTGAGTTACTTGCTAGGGTTTTAACCCATTTCTTATACGTGGATGCTAGTTGCTAGGATTGGACCTCCCGTTTAGCTTTCCTGTTCCACTTAGTCCTTACTATTCCTCACTTTATTCCAAATTTCAAGCTTGGAGACATTGCGGGTCTCTATCATTCTATCATAGTTAGCTAGCACTTTTAGTTTTGCATTCAGTTTTTTTGAGAGACGTTGGCTTTTATTATTCTTTAACTTTGGAGGACTATATTGAGACACCTTATGTTGGGTTACTTTAGTATTTGTGTTATGGACTTTTTATTTGAGTTTTAAATTTGAGTATTTTCATATCGTTTCCAAATTTAATGTCTATTCTTTCGTTTGTTCTTTCCATGTTGAGAATGATATTGTATTATTTTAAATATTTTGTATAATTTTATATTTAGACTTGATCAACATAAGTGTTTAATTACACGAGGTATCATAAAATCAGTATATCCAAATGGAAGACTATACATATGAAAAATATCCATGTCACACAATTGAAAGTTTTGTGAAACTATATTTCTTTGATAGTGGGAAGTTTCTTCGATGGAAAAGGAAATTCCATTTCCTTTTTAGAATTAAGAAACATGTATGTCTTGATGACTCGAAATTAGGTAGCCTATAAAACTGTGGCAAAATCAAAAGAATGTCTAAAGTGGGAGCAATATGATTCTCTTTGCAAGGGTCTAATGAAACCTGGTAAGTTAGGGTTGAATCCTCAAGGAATAGAATACTCACAACGAGAATAGGGAAGGTATTTAAATTCGAAGATTTGACTCACAATAGTAAACAAAGGTGATAAATGTTGTGTGAAGTGATTTATAACTACCAAGACGATTTAAGCTAATGAAATCAAAAGTTAATCTAATTTATGCGAAGACTAATTTTGATTTTGAAATAAATTTGGAGAAGAGGTTGGGATTGAATCCCCCTTATTCTAGGATTTCTATGACAAATATAAAATTCTTTGAATTAATTAATTAATTAAAGGAAAAGCATCAAGTTGATTCGAAGAACCAAATATGTTTGGGCGCTAATCTGTGCAATAATTGGTCAAAAAATTGATTTGCCCCATTGATACCTTAACTGACACATATAATGCATCCTCAAATACTCGAGTTGCTTTTGACAAACCAAGTTTAGAGATTTATATTGATCAATCCAATTAATGTATCAACCTCGATGAATTAAATAGTTAATTACTACGAATTTTACATTTAAGGCTTGAAACCCTAGGATAATTGCAAACAAATTACACTATGCATGTAGGAATTCATAATTTAAACATGAAGAAAGGAGGAATTGAATTATAAAGACCAAGTGAGATGGATCCAAAGTGCATTAACAACGAAATTCCAACCAAGAAAGAATGACATAAACTTGAATGAACTCCTCCTTTTTATTAAATTGTAAATATTGAAATTACTAAGTTTTAGTAATTCCAGTAATCAAATATTAATTCGAAAACTAAAATAAGATGAAGTGCATATAAAAAATCTCCTAAAAGTCTTATTTAAAGACCCCAAAATGGCCAAAGGGCTAGGTCAAACACCTAACCCACTTAGCTAGAAAATAGGAAAAGAGAGAAAAAATCACAGCAAATCAAACCCCTTAACAAAATCGAACCCATGGACTGAACCTCTTGGGAAGAGTGAACCGGTTAGCTCCAAAACTGAATCAATTCGATTTTCAGTACTTTCTGGCGCTCTAAACAAGCTTAAAACTCTTCCTTTTTGCATTTTGACCCCAGAACCTTGTTCAAATATTTAAATAGATGTGTCTCCTTCACTGTGACTCGAAATGAGGTGTCATTTCTTCCCATGTTCTCGTAAACTCGAGGTCTACAATTTTCATGTTGCAGCCTTCTCAGGTTTTTGGCTTAATAATGACCGATTTCCCCTTCACTATTCTTTCTTGCTTTGTACTCCTCGTTTTGCGCTATTCTTTTCCATTACTTGCACGAATTACTTGTATAACACATGGGAGATACGACAGATAAGAAACACTTGCCAAAAAGGTTAGTTGCAATTAAGATTAATTAATGTCTAGGATAATGTAATGCTTGGGACTATAGAAATATTGAAATTAGAGGGATAATTATAGAATAATGATTACCACCCTAACTTAAAACATTGGTAGTCCTGAGCAATGGAAGAGAATCAATTAGAGGATTCGAAAATAACATTTATTAACTATGGGATATAAAACCTGTTTCATGGGCATTCGGTTGCATTGAGCGTGTGTAACAAGCCGTTAAATCCCTAGGTTACCCTACTAGGACGAGTGGTGTCTCGTGAGGGTTTGTAGTGAATTTACCCACAAAATTCAAATTGTACCACATGGTACGACTCAATGAAAAATCAAAATAATTAAAATTTGTATAATTTAAAATCCACAAAAATATGAAAAAATTTGTTTGATAAGTCTCAATTCATAGTGCATATGGGTGAAGCCAAAAATCAACCGTTAACATCCACGGATTGATCATCACGTTACTTTCCAAAAATGCATTTTGTTTTCTCATGAGATGCACTCACAAATGAATCACTCAGATGGTGGCTTTATTTTTCTCTCGGTGTGCATGAAAGTAAGAGTAAATATAAGGGACACGAGTTCATGCACACTAATTGAAAGACAAAAAAATTTATGGTGAAAAGATATCATGAAAGGATTACGGTTGTTGAAAATTGGAAAAATATATTTCTTTATTCACATCAATTCGTCTTATTATTATTATTATTATTATTATTATTATTATTATTATTATTATTATTATTATTATTATTATTATTATTATTATTATTATTATTATTATTATTATTATTATTATTATTATAGCTCTCCACGTGGTGATTGGCTTTGCTATTAGGATTTAGTTAGGACTTTTTATGGGTTAACGGTATATTGGGGACTTACGGGAATTTTAAAAAATTTTGGAGTTGGAAATTTTCTTGTAAAGGTCCGTTACTACTTTTTAGCTTTTGCTCATTTTTCTTTTTTTTTCTCCATTCCATTTTCTTTTCTATTTTTCATTTTTTGCCAATTTCTTTTCGATATTTTATTTATTTATTTTTGATTGAGCATTTTTCAGTTTTTTTGCCTCTTTTTTTGTACCATGTGGAGCAAAAAATCTATTTTTTATTTATTTTCACAACACCGAGCCATTTTGAGTTTTTTGGGTTAACAAATGAAAGGGATACAAATTTTTGGCTCAAATTGGTTTTTAAGTGTTGGATATTTTTTGGGATTTTTCTGGCTAATATTTTTTTGATTAACAAGCGATGGCCTAACTTCATATGTTCGAACTCTAATCTAATTACCATATGTTTTTTGAGAATACATTTTTTATTTTTATTTCTAAAGGTACGTTTTGAAAACAAAATCTCCACTGTTTCCCGTAACCAATCAAAACAAGGAATTTGAGATCTACGACGAATCATATCGAAAGAAAGTTGAGTTATGAAAACTCGGAGTATTGTTATTAACCCTCAAAATTAGAATGATTGGCTCAATAACTCACCGGATTTAAATCGCTACAGCTATTCGTATAAGTCGTCAATTCTCATTCAATTTTTGTTTTAGATTAATCTCGACATAGTGAATGAAATTTTTACAAATTGAGATTTTAAATAAAGTTTTTGTGATATTTTTAAGGAATTCAAATTCAAATTTTTACTCATTTTGAATTTTTTTTGACTCTTTGAAAATTTTCAATTTTTTTGACATTTTAAGATTGTGAAGTTTTTAAAGACGCACTTGTGCTCCCCCCCTGCCCCCAAAACTTAGACCTTCCATTGTTCTCAATGTGTAGGACTAAAATCTAAATAAGAAAAAATAAGTGCAAAAATTCAAAAATAGCAATAATTAAAATGTAAATATGAGACAATATAAACAAAACACACCTTTTATTTATAACCAAGATGGGGTTTTAAATATCTTCTTATGAATGAAACATATATATTGAAGAAACTACATAAACAAGTTGTGCAACCTAAAAAAGTTAATGCGAGGGGTCTGGAGCATTTGGATCACGCGCATAGGGATCTGTAAAGTAGGAAGGAAGCTCGGTGCTCGGGCCCATACTAAGTCGAAATAAGTCATCTTGGGGGCGCATCATTATGGACATATCACGGTGGTAATCGGCTCGAAAATCATCCCGATCTTGATGATACTCTGTTAAGAAGTTGTCAATCCGGAGCTCCAAGTGATCCATGCGGCTATTAATCACCGCCGTCTCATATGCCCGTTCATTGAACTTGCCCTTGAAATTTGGGTCCGCCGAATCATCACCCTCTTGATCGTCGGTGGCAGCATCCCCGCTGACATTCTCCTCATCCTCGCTCTCATCTCCATCATCAACTCCCCCCCCATCTCAGCATCTTAAAAAATAAGCCGGGGGAGGAGGTCGATTTCTTGCCTCCCTCATACTTCGATCGACCGATGTTCATTAATCGGTTTGGGCGCCCATGCCACCCCACCCCCGGGTTGTACACCCACTTTTAAACATAGTGCCACGGGAAATTGGGTGTAATGCAGCCGCTTGTATGATTTCATCGAAATAGATTTGTGGTAGACTAATTTTCGCAGTCGGGTCGAACAAGAAGTAGAGAAAAATTCCACACCTCATCAGGATGGAGAAATAATTCTTTGTACATAACACTATTCTGCATGTGATAAGATTTGCAAGGCGGGTGCATGGAGGTAGACTTCTTGATGGAAAAGTCTCGGCAACCTACGATGTGGCTAGTGCCCAGTGATGTTACATCTCCGTCTTTGAAATATATTTTCAATAGTATGGGTAATTGTATGAAAGATAAGATTTGTCTCCCGCCGTACACATTTTCCTTTAATGATATTGAGAGAAAAGGGTATAATTATCTTATCGGTATAAGTCTCATAATTTCCATTGGAGATGTGGATGAGGCTTCCGTAAAAAGCTCAGGCAATGTGATCATAGACCGGATCCTCGTCTTGGGAAAACCAAATTTGCCATTCAAATTTGGAGAAGAGAGAAACGACGTCATGAGGAAAGTCATCCCAAACGACACGACATTCTATGAATAGAGTGCATAGTGTAGAGAAGTAGTCACTTCCCCAATTCTATTCTTGAGGTGAACACTAGATATCGCATCTATTGTCTACAACTTAGGTTGAATTGTATTTCTTAAGATATTGTTTGGAAGTAATGGAGATAAAATGTTAGAATGGAATTTGAAGAATTTTAGGAAGTAGAAAATGTTGGATGAATGTGTGGGGAGATATGGGGGTGAGGGGGTGTATTTATAGGGTAAAATGGGAGGGAAAGTGAAAGGTTTGGTTTGGAAGGAAGGGTTTGGATTGGGTGGTGAAGAGGTGGGAAGATGGAGGGAAAGGAAATGATGGGATTTTCGAGTTTGGAAGGGAGGTGAAAGGTTTGGGCTGGAGGGAAGGTTAAAAGAGGAACGAGAAATGAGGAGACAAGGTGAAATTTCAAACCTTCCAATCAAAGAACCGAACCGGTTCGTTTCAAAACCAAACCGATTATCTTTTTTAGTTTGTCCCATTTTTTTTCCTAATACTAAACCTCTTCCGCTGGGCTCGATTTTTGAGTGAATGGGTTCGATTTTCTAAAGGGATTTTTTTCATGTTTTCTAGTTTCACTCGAAACTTTCACATCCTCTCAAACATGAGTGGTGCGCTTCCTAAAATCTCTCAAAATTCATCCTATGACATATGTGGTGTTGATGTAAAAAATTAGATTATATCTAATTATTTAATCACAGATAAAATAAAATGAGACAAAGAAATTTTAAAGTGGTTCATCCTTATAAGAATGGCCTACGTCCACTGTTTCTATTATTGCTGACTGTTTGGGAATTCTCGATTACAAGTTTTATCAAGAAATTTTGGTCCCCTTACAATGAGGATGATACAATGTATTTATAGCCCTCAGGCTGTTCATGTGAAAGGGTAGTACATAGTTGTTCATTAGGCGTATACATCTGTATGATAATAATGAGCATTTAATGCACAGTTAATCTGTTGATTATCCTGCAATTAATGCTCTGTTCGAGGTGAAGCTCGGACCGCCTAAGTAGCTTGGTACTCATAAGTTGCTCGGTGTATTAAAGTTCCTCGGAGAACTCTTGTTGGTCGGAGCGTCTGAGTTAATCGGGGAAGCAGAGTTCCTCGTCGCAGTATGGCTCCTCGGATGGTATCTATTGCTCGGAGTATCTGAGTGGGTCAAGGTGTTGCTCGGAAGTGTTTGTTATTGCCACATAGATTACCACGTGTCTTCACTCAATTGGCCATGTCAGCAGACTAAATTTGGTATCAACAGAAGCCCCCAATATTTCACAGTTCAAAATTTGAGGAGTGTGGAACATTCTTTCTCGAAATATGGCGGTTTTAAATGGTCATCCTGAAATTTAGGAGTATTTTCTTTTGTATTTATTTCTCCTTCCAAATTCGTAGAATCGGACTTTTTGAATTTTTATGACCGCTTCAATTCCCGCGCCCTTTTTATCTTTTTAGCCGTCGATAACGTAACCGTCTCTTTTTGTAATCATTATCTTTACCCATTCCCAAGATAGGGTATTTAAGCATTGCAGAAAATCCCCACATATTCTACTTTTTCAAATTTGTCTCTTTGAGTTTTCCATTGTTTCTCTCTCCTGTGCGTTCATCTCTTTCATCATTTGTTGTCAACAGACTCATCCCTTTCTTGTAAGATTTTCTTATTTCTCTTTGATTTCCTTCTTTCATCATGGTTTATCCTGTAGAATCGATTGATAAGTTTCGCTCTGATTTCTCTATTCCCTCATGGGTTATTTTGGAAGAGCTTTCTAAGCCTTCAGACTATTTTCGTTTGGCTGAGGGACATTGGTTCCCCAGTCTCTTTGTTGCTAAATGTGGCTTTTCTTTTCCCCCAAACCATTTATGTCTGGAATTCTGCCAATACTTTGATGTGGTTCCTGCAAGAATAGCCCCCAATACATGGAGAATAGTTAATGGAGTTTATAGATTAAATCAAATTCATGGAACTCGTATAGGAATTCCTGAGATTATGTTTTGTTATAGATGGGCTGTGGGCGATAATACTTTTTATTTAAAAACTAGGTTTTTAAATAGAGCTTTAGTGGTCAATCTCCCAGATGCCAATAGGGACTACTTTGAGCACGAGGTTGTTATGAAAAATTGGCAACACCCTCCATTAACTAGAGATGATGTTTACTAGGGTCCCAGATGTCCTCCCTATGGCAATGGGATAGGCTGTTTTTATTTTATTTTCAAAATTATGCTTCCTTTGTGTTTGATAAAATGTTCCACTGATATTTTAATTTTGATTTATTTGCAGTTGACAGCAAAAGAAAATCTCCAAAAGAGGCAGACGTTAATATAAGGCATTTAAAACTTATCTGGAGTTTGCATCAGACTGTTGCCGACGAGCATATTAGGTCAGCTTCATATTTGCTGCAGTACAAGAGTTACACCTCCTATTTTACTGCTCGTCTGGTGATAAACGACGTAGAACCAATACCAGCCTCTACAAGTTCTTCACCTGAGTCTCATATTCCTTTGAGTGAAAGGATGAAGAAAATAAGACCTCCTACCCTTTTTGAGAAATCTGCCTCTGGTGCTGGAGAGGCAAAGAGAAGTAAGCTTGATGTCCCAAGAGAGGGGACAAAGAAAATTGATGCACCTCCTTCGACTGCTCCTGTGAAGGTTATCGAGAAGCCCCCAGTGGCCCCGAGCAAGGTTGCTGCTCCAAGCGAGGTGATTATCATTTCTCCGACTAAGACTACATCGTTAGTCGAGAAAGTTGATGCTCCTCTGAGGAGGCTGAAGAAAAGCTCCTCTATCAATTTGGCTGAATCCATCTCTCAGCCCCCGACTAGTGGTGTTCCCACTTTTGTTCCCCCGAGCTCTGCTATGAACTCGGTGAAGACTTGGATCATTCCCAAGATCCAAGGTATTGAAGAAAACCTTTCTCGGGACACGATTACCACATTAGCAGCTCGTCATATTGCTTCTGTAAGTCCTATAGTCTTAAATTTTCATTCTTTCCTTTTTGTATCTGTGCACTGACTTGCTTTCATTTTCTTTTCACAGTTGGTGAGTTGTTTTAATACATTCTGAAGAAAGATGAAGCTATTAAAGCTTCAAGCTCCTCGTCTGGTGTAGAGGAAGCTTTGATGGGCCTAGCGCAGTCTCTGAAAGATTCTCGTCAGAAATATGATGATGATAAGGCGATTTGGGAGAAGAGGCTTATCGACCGAGCAGGAGAAAGCTTAGGTTATTGAAGTCTCCAAGGGGTTGGAGAAAAAAATAAATGATTTGGAGGAGAAGAATAAAGAGCTCGAAGGGAAGCTCAAAAATGCTGGGGAGCTTGAAAATAAGCTCAAGGCTGCTGAGGAGGAGTTGGGTCAACTTTGGGAAGTAAGTCATCAGAAGGAGGAAGTTGAGAATAAATTGAAAGTTGCTAATGATCTTCTTTCCGAGAAGCTTTCCTCGGAGAAGACAAAGAGGAAATTGGCTGTCAAAAAATCTTTCAGCGCCGGCTGGGATAAAGGGTGGAATAAAGGTTTGGCTGCCATGATGTTGCAAGTGGAATATGGCAGCCTCAAATACTTTAGAGATGGATGGGTCGCTGCTCTGCAAGAGATGAAAGTTGATGAAAATTCTGAACTATTTCAGCGACACATCCCGAGCCCCCCTCCAACTCCTGAAGAAGAAGCTGCCTCTGAGGAATCTTCCATGGTGATGGGAGATCAAATTTCTCATCCCTCAGCTATCCAGCCCACTGGCGAGGAACTTCAGCTACCCGTTACTTCATCCAAGCAACCTCCAGCACTTCCCGAGCAACCCTTTGTTCCATTCGAGCAACCTACCTCTTCGTCCCAGCCTCCCGAGAAAGTTTTGGGAGACAAGGAAAAGGTGTAGAGTTGTTCGGATTTCTCTCTATTTTATTTTTCTTTGTCAAATGTAACTCTGAACTTTGTACTTCTCCTTTATGATGTAATAAACTTTGAACTTTTGCTTATGCATGCTGTTGATTCTCTTCTTCATGCTCTGTTTGTACTCTTATTGATTATTTCTTTTTCTTCCTTTACTAGTTTCTGGCCAGGATGGAATTATTGTATGCTCATGATTCAAAACTGTTAAGGCAATGCAATGAGTATTTCAAAGCTGGTCATACAGACATGAGTGCAGCTCAAATCATTGACATCCTCGGTCAAGGTGCTTCAGAGCAAGCAATTGAAGCGTATCAGTATTTGAAGTGCCTTGAAGCATACTATGATATGATTGAAGATCTCCAAGGCACTCTTGAAAGAACTTCAGCAATAATATAAGGAATCTACTGCCCTTTTGCACGAGGGGTACGAGAAGAAGTATCAGCAAATCAGTGCTGATAAGGGATACGATAAACGGTTTGCTGCTTACGATGTGAGAGAGAGAACTTTGAAGGCTGAGGTCAAAGAGCACAGACAGATAGCTGAGTTGTTAGAGCAAGAAAATAATAACCTGCAAAGAGAGGTGTCTCAGTTGAAGTCTGCAGCTGCCACCTCAAACGCTTTGGTCCCTGTGAACGATGAGGGAGTCTCTTTCTTGGAGGTCGAAAATGCCAACCTGAGGGATGAGTTAGAAACCTTGAAGAGGTATGGCCCTTCTACATCTACTCGAGGATGAGTAAGAGCCGCTCAGATTTCTGTAGAGGAACAGAGAACTCAATCTGCTCTAGAGAACCAGGCCTTCCAACTGATGGCAAAGAACCAGGCATTGGCTGAGATGTCTAAGAAGATCAGGAGTCTGGACGAGCAGCTTTCTACGCAGAAGTCTGTCTTGGAGAATAAAGAACTCTTTATAAAAAATCTCCACGAGCAAGTGGAAATATTGACATATCAATTCCACAAGCAGCCCATAGAATTCTAGATGGCTGGCTATAATGAGGCTCTCTACCATTTGGATGATCGTATCCAAAATGAAAATAATGAGGGTTACAAACAGGGATGGTTGAATGCCTTAGGTGTACTACAACTGGAATAGGGTCATTACCTATGGGATTACCATAATCCTGGGCTGCTCGACCTACCAGTGCCACCATTCAAGCTTGATATGAGTTGGATCCCTGCTCGGGCCATCCCTCGGTGTTTGATTTCCAAATACCTTGGCAATTACAATCTCCATTCTAATGTTGAGATATCTCATCCCGAGCACCTACTCGATCGACCATCTATGATGATCATGAGGATGCTTAAAGATCTTAACTTCATAAATTCCCCTTATGCTTTAAATTACCCACCTGCTGACGAGGAACCTGTTTCAAAAGCAGAGGGGAAGAAACCAATAGAATAGGAATCTTGATGTAATAAATTTGTATTTCATTCTTGATGTATTTTGTTCTACATTTACTGAAATAATTTTATTTACAAATCTTGACTGCCATTGTCTTGTAATTATAAAACACTTTACATCTGTGCATGTAATTATACAACATTGTGTTATTTGTCGATCAACTTAGTAGTAATTTAAAAAGTTACGAGTATCAAAAATTTTGTTCGGTCACTTTCTCGTATTCATAAAATGTTTCCGACCAACCAAGGTCAGTAAATTTTCCTTTTCGACCAACTACAGTTAGTGGGTTTTTATTCCCGATCAACCATAGTTAGTGGATTTTTTTCTTAACGAGCAACTTTGGCACTTTTTGGAATAGTTTTACTTCCTAACCAACCTTAGTTGGCATATTTAGGAATAGATTTACTTCCTGACCAACCTTAGTTGTCATTTTCGGGAATAGATTTACTTCCTAACCAACCTTATTTGGCATTTTTAGGAATAGATTTACTTCCCGACCAACCTTAGTTGGCGTTTTCGGGAATAGATTTACTTCCTAACCAACCTTAGTTGGCATTTTTAGGAATAGATTTACTTCCCGACCAACCTTAGTTGGCGTTTTCGGGAATAGATTTACTTCCTAACCAACCTTAGTTGGCATTTTTAGGAATAGATTTACTTCCCGACCAACCTTAGTTGTCATTTTCGGGAATAGATTTACTTCCTAACCAACCTTATTTGGCATTTTTAGGAATAGATTTACTTTCCGACCAACCTTAGTTGGCGTTTTCGGGAATAGATTTACTTCCTAACCAACCTTAGTTGGCATTTTTAGGAATAGATTTACTTCCCGACCAACCTTAGTTGGCGTTTTCGGGAATAGATTTACTTCCTAACCAACCTTAGTTGGCATTTTCGGGAATAGATTTACTTCCTAACCAACCTTAGTTGGCATTTTTAGGAATAGATTTACTTCCCGACCAACCTTAGTTGGCATTTTCGGGAATAGATTTGAGTAGTCCGAGTTTTGCTGAGTAGTATGTAGCACTAGTATTCCGCAAAAAATTTCCAACAAAAGGAAAGAACTGGGCAAAACATTGTCACTTTATTCATACTGATGAAACTGCATTACATGAGAGTTTACATTACTGATAATATTTTCACAGGTGTTCTTCATTCCATGCATTCTTAAACTCCTCCCCCTCTCAAGTTTCTATTTTGTATGTCCCTGGTCGAACAACTTCCTTAACTCGATAGGGTCCATGCCAGTTTGCTTCCAGTTTGTTGTGCTTTTGAATCACCTTCTTTAGCATATAGTCTCCTTCTTTCAAGTCGCTCTTCTTCACTCTCTTGTTGTAGAACAAATCTGTTCGTTGCTGGTAAGCAACATTTCTAATGGCTGCTTCTTCCCTAACCTCCTCGAGCATGTCCAAGTCTAACCTTCTCATTAAATCGCTGACAGGGGAATTAAAATTCAGTATTCTGTGTGTTGGGAGACCCAATTCGGCGGGCATAACATCTTCACTTCCAAATGCTAGCATATATGGAGATTCCCCTATTGCTGCTCGGGGAGTAGTTCGATAAGCCCATAGCACTGATTGTAGCTCGTTGATCTAGTTTGCTTTCGCGTCATTCAGTCTTTTTTTAAACCATTCAGCAGTGTTCTGTTTGTCACTTCAGTTTGTCCATTGCTTTGAGGATGGCCTGGTGCCGAGTGGATCTTCAAGATATTTGACTGATGACAATAGGCAGCGAACTCCTCATTGTCAAATTGTGTTCCATGGTCTATGATGAAGGCATGAGGAAGACCATATCGACAAATGATGTTCTTCCAAATAAATTGGTACACCTTGTCGTACATCATATCAATGAGAGGATCAGCCTCAACCCATTTAGTAAAATAATCCACAGCGACCACGAGATACTTAAATCTTCCCCTTGTCATCAGCAGTGGCCCGACCAGATCTATTCCCCATATGACAAATGGCCAAGGGGAAGTAATGGGTGTCAATAATTCTTGGGGAGTTCTTCGGATGGAGGATAAGCGGTGACACTTGTCACATTTCTTGGCGTAGGCTATACAATCAACCCTCATCGTTGGCCACTAGTATCCTTGCGTCATAACTCTTTGCAAAAGCGTCCGACCTGCTACATGGGCTCCATAGGACCCTTCATGGATCTCTTCAATCATGTCTTTCACCTCGGTGGGATGCACACATCTTTGCAAACCTTCTATAATTCCTCGTCTGTACAGAATACCATTATTCAGTACATAATGAGTAGCTTTAAACTTCAGTTTTTTGGCTGCAAGTTTGTCAGTTGGTAATTCCCCCTCTTCAATATATGCCCTAATGGAATCCATCCAAGATGGTCCTAAATTAAGGGTAATAAAATTCATCGTCAAATCTTCATCTATACTCCGACCAGCTAAAACTTCAATTGGAATTGCTCTTCGTAGCTCGGTACGAGTAGCTGATACTAATCGAGCTAAGGCATCGGCCCTTGCATTCTCCATTCTTGGTATTCTGACCAGCTGAATAGCAACAAATTCTAATACCAACTCCCTTACCTTTGCATGATACCTGATCATTAATTCTCCTTTGGCTGCATATACTCCCATCATTTGATTTATGATCAATTACGAGTCACTGAAGACAATAACTTGTTTTGCCCCCATTATTTTTGCCAAACTAAGACCTGCAATCATGGCTTCATATTCAACTTCATTATTCGTAGCTTTGAATTGGAAGCGTAGGGCATATTCCATGTCGACCTCGTCTGGACTATTAAGAACAATCCCTATGCCACAGCCTGTTGCGCAAGATGAGCCATCCACATATAAACTCTATATAGGTAACTCATCTTCAAATTTCTGATCTGAAAGAGTTCCTCGGTGGAAAATTTGCTGCTTCTTTTCACCCTCTCCTAATATTTCTTGCTGTTCATTGATCATCACTTCTTGCCCTTTTACCAACCTAAGTTGGTATGGGCTTGAGTTTGATGATTCTGTAACATCCACAGGTTGATCGATGAGCAGCTTTTGCTCCTCGGTGGTATCAGGATAGGTGAACTCTGCTATAAAATCTACTACTGCTTGCCCTTTAAGCGATGATCTGGGCTCATAAATTATGTCATATTCACCGAGCTCTATTGCCCAATACATCAATCTTCCTGATTTTTCTGGTTTATGAAGATCTTGCCTCAATGGCATATCGGTATATACGACTATAGTGTGAGCCTGGAAGTATAGCCTCATTCTTCTACTTGCCTCGATCAATGCTAGTGCCAATTTTTCCAGCTTGGGATATCTGATTTCTGCTCCTCGGAAGGCTTTGCTAGTGTAATAAATCAGTTTTTGCACTCCATTCTCCACTCTTATTAATGACGAGATAACTGCATTCTCTGACACGGCCAGATATAAGTATAATTTTTCTCCCATCACTAGCCTGGACAATAGTGGAGGTGCTCCCAGATATTTCTTTAAGTTTTGAAAAGCCTTCTCACATTCATCATTCCACTCAAAAGTCTTTCGGAGGGTTTTGAAGAATGGGAGACATCTATCAGTTGCTCGCGATACAAATCTGTTGAGTGCTGCTACTCGTCCTGTAAGACTTTGCACTTCTTTCTTTGTCGTTGGGGATCGCAGCCCTAACAGAGCTTTGATCTTTTCAGGGATTGCTTCAATGCCTCGCTGATTGACAATGTACCCGAGAAACATGCCTTCTCGTACTCCAAATATGCACTTCGTCAGGTTCAACTTCATTTGATATTTATCTAGTTGATCAAAGGTCTGGCCTAAGTCAACTAGATGATCAGCAGCTTTCTTGCTCTTTGTCAGCATATCGTCAACATAGACTTCCATATTGCAACTGATTTGTTCTGCAAACACTTTATTCATCAGTCGCGATATGTTGCACCTGCATTTTTCAAACCAAAAGGCATAACATTATAACAATAAGTTCCCCTAGGGGTAATGAAAGAAGTACTCTCCCTATCTTCAGGTTTCATTTTAATCTGATTGTAACCAGAATAAGCATCCATGAAGCTCAGCAGCTCGTGTCCCGAGGTAGCATCCACTAGTTGATCAATTCGGGGCAGCGAAAAGTAATCCTTTGGGCATGCTTTGTTGAGGTCGGTGAAGTCTACACACATCCTCCATTTGTTGTTCTTCTTTTTCACCATTACCACATTTGCTAACCAGTCTGGATATTTAACATCTTCAATAAAGAAAACTTTCTGGAGCTTCTCGACTTCCTCCTGTATAGCTTGATTCTTCTTGGGACTAATTACTCTTCTTCTCTGCTTCACAGGCTTGATTTCCTTATTCACATTGAGATCGTGACATAAGAAATTTGGGTCTATCCCGGGCATATCCTCATGACTCCACGCAAAAGTTTGCTTTCTGCTTCTTAAGAAAGTTATCAATTTCTGCTTTAGTGAGGCTTCCAACGATGAACCTACTTGAGTAGTTCGTTCAAGGTGCTCGTCGTCCAGAATGATGTTTTCAGTAGCTTCCACCACTTGACCCTTCACGAGTTCGACTCATCTCTAGGATCCAATGTTTCAATTTCTACACCTTCATCCACTTGATAGGTAGTAGTCTTTTTCCTTGATTCCTCCAGTTCCTCTTGCTCGGCGGATGAATAATAGCATTCCCGAGCTACTTTCTGATCACCTTTCACAACTCCTACTCCAAAATTTATTGGAAATTTTAGGCATTGATGTACCGTAGATGGTACAGCCTCGAACTTCTTCAATCCTACTCTTCCCATGATGATATTGTATGCTGATTGAACATTCTTATCCATCATGAAGAAACGTATTCTTTCTGTTCGACAAGCAGGCCATGTACCAATGAATATATCCAATTTGATCGTCCCAAGTGGAAAAACTTTCTCACCAGAAAAGCCCAGGAGGGGTTTGTGATAAGGCTCCAGTTGAGATAGTTTTAGATTTAAACTGTCGAAGCACGAGTAGAACATGATGTCTGCCGAGATACCATTATCTACCAGTACTCTTGAAATCATCACTTCCTTCATCCTCATTTTGATCACCAATGGGTCATCATGAGGATATAGAACACCTGCAAGGTCGTTCTTTGAGAAACCAATGACCAATTCCTCTCTGTTTACCTTTCTAGGGCGATCCTCCTCAGCTATATTTATTCGTTGAATGTATGAGCAAGCTTAAGCCTCACAGAGGTAAGCTTTTCTCTCTGTAGTAAGGTCTCCTCCTCCTGCATCTCCACCTGTAATAACATTACAATCAAGTGATCCAAAGCGTATCAAAAATACCTCACGTTCTGGCTGCCTTAGTCTCTTGGGAAGATCGGGGTCATCTTCTGGATCAACTTCATGGTCTCTTTTCTTGTTCTCCTCTGCTCGACGAGGAGATCTAGACCTCTCTCTTGTTTGGTCGCTGTTTTTTCTTTCATTTCTACGATCAATATACTTTGCCAATTTTCCTCGTCTGATGAGTGTTTCAATCTCATTCTGAAGAGCTATGCAATTTTTGGTCATATGGTCATGATCTTTGTGAAACTCGCAATTTTTTGCCTTATTCCTCGTGTCAGGGTCTGCCTTCATTTTCTCTGGCCAGTTTAATTCCTCGTTGTTCTTGATTTCTTCTAAAACATGGTTGATGTCTTTCTTCAAAGGAGTATAATTATCAAATTTCTTCAATACTTCCCATGACGACCTTGTTTTTGAGTGTTTATCACTACCATTGTTCTTATGCTCTTTCTTCTTAACTTTATCACTTTCCACCTTGGTTTCTTTGGCATCCATATTATTCTTCGCAGCCATAGCCTCCTCGGCATTCATAATCTTGGCCGCTTTTGCCATCAGTTCTGACATTGTTCTAAGTGGATCTTTGGCCAAGGTGTAGTACAACTTGTTGGGCAATAGTCCACTCATCAGGGTGGTAATTGTTGTTTTCTCCTCGTAATCGATTACCTCAAGTTTCTCGTTATTGAAATGAGTAATATAATCTATGGTACTCTCACCAGCTTTTTGTCTAACACTTAATAAATGCGATACTCATTTAACTGGCTTTGCCCCAAAACAAAAATTCCCAATAAATAACTCGGCCAGTTGAAGGAAGGTTGATATCTTTCCCCGAGGAAGATTATTATACCATATTTGAGCAGACCTGGTAAGAGTTCCCGAGAATGCTCTGCATCTCATCTCATCTGGAACAGCATAAATGTCGGCTGCAGCTTGGTATTGTTCTATATGAAGGATAGGGTCGGTCATTCCATCATATTTTGGGGTCACAACTGGTGCTTTGAACTTTGATGGTGTATGAAAATCTACAATAGCCTGGACAAAAGGTGTTCCTTGAAAAAAAGTTCATTGTAGAGGATTCTTGGCTTTAGCCATTTCCCCTAATCTATCCTCCAGCCTCTGAATAGAGCCTTTCCACGCATCAGTTCCTTCTTCGGGCCTGTTGGTTCGAGCAACTGATCGCGTTGATGTGGCTTCCTGGGATCTATCTTGACGAGCAGCTGGTTGCGATTGGGCAGATCCTTCCCTTAAGTCTGATGGTCATCGAAAGCTCCTCGATGCAGCCTTAGGAGGACTTTTGTTCCTCCTAGAACCTAATCGATCAAAAGGAGATACCCTGCTTAACCTTTCTAGCGCACTAGTCCTTTCTGGAGAGAGAGTGATACGTTGGGTAGTATCTGTGGCTCGTACTGACGAAGTTCGTCCAGGTTGATAAGAAAAATCTTCAGACTCCTCAGTACGATATGAATCGATACGCCTAGTACGCGAAGAAAGTAAATGGGTATTTCTTTGAACACTTCGATGTCCTGAATGGGTCGATACTCCGCCATGAAGGGTTTGTAAGAGTTATCGCATAGTTTCTTGCATGGATGTCTGGCCCTGGGCTAGATTTGTCATTATTCCAGCCAGATCTGGAACATTTGGCGGAGAAGATGGATTGGGAGGGCTTCCAGCATTCCGATTGCTGGGTTCTGGACTATCAGCCATTTGTAATGAATTATTTTTGATGAAAAACGATATTACCAGTCGTTTTCCACAGACGGCGCCAATCTGTTGATGTAAAAAATTAGATTATATCTAATTATTTAATCACAGATAAAATAAAATGAGACAAAGAAATTTTAAAGTGGTTCAGCCTTATAAGAATGGCCTATGTCCACTGTTTCTATTATTGCTGACTGTTTGGGAATTCTTGATTACAAGTTTTATCAAGAAATTCTGGTCCCCTTATAATGAGGATGATACAATGTATTTATAGCCCTCAGGCTGTTCATGTGAAAGGGTAGTACATAGCTATTCATTAGGCGTATACATCTGTATGATAATAATGAGCATTTAATGCGCAGTTAATCTGTTGATTATCCTACAATTAATGCTCTGTTCGAGGTGCAGCTCGGACCGCCTAAGCTGCTCGGACCGCCTAAGTAGCTCGGTACTCATAAGTTGATTGGTGTATTAAAGTTCCTCGGAGAACTCTTGTTGGTCGGAGCGTCTGAGTTAATCGGGGAAGCAGAGTTCCTCATCGCAGTATGGCTCCTCGGATGGTATCTATTGCTCGGAGTATCTGAGTGGGTTAAGGTGTTTCTCGGAAGTGTTTGTTATTGCCACACAGATTGCCACGTGTCTTCACTCAATTGGGCCAGTCAACAGACTAAATTTGGTATCAACATGTGGGTACCTCGTTTATTTGTTATGGCCCAGAGAAGTAGCTCGACCAAGCCTTATCAAGAATAAGGGAAGTCCTACCCAAACTCTAAAGTCTCACAAATAAATAATTCAGCAATGACCCATTCAATCCCTAAACAAATATCTCAGGAGATATGCTGGGGATTATGGACCAACGTGGAGGTTCCCAACACCCCCACTCTCCAAAATTACATGTACATATTAAACCCCCTAGCTCGGCGCAAAGGGCATGAAAATTGTAAACACTCCCCTGGAGAAAAGAGAAATATTAAATAAAGAGCACCACCGTGGACGTAGGCTATTTTGCCGAACCACGTATATTCTGTGTTGTGTGTGATTACAGCTATTTTGTGTTCTTTACTTTTTCTGGTGATCGCATTTGCTTATAATTTCTGTTGAGATTTATTGTCACCATAATTGTCCGTCTGTGGGAAGCGATTCTTCTTCCTTTAATAAAGCCTTCACCAATAAGAACCCAAAATGTATTTTCACCGCAGCAATGCCCCTCAAGCAGGGGATATTCAAGAGAAACCCATTACTCATAGGGTTAGATTTAAAGTTTGATGCTTAAACCCAAGGCCTCATCCAGAATGGTAGGCCTCTAAAGAAATCCAGGGACCAGCTAGGTCGATGCAAGTCTCCACGCTGATCGACGCCTATGAGGCCAGGCTCCAAGAACAAGAGGAATCTACTCACAATCAGGAAGGCGAGAACGCTCACCTCAAGAGAAGACTGGAGAAGATGGAGATAGAACTCCATCACAACACAAGGCGACGTCATTATCGCACTCCTAGACCTCAGGCGAGCAGATCTCACAGCCAAGGAAGGAGCCTTAGACATGGATCTCAAAGAGTTGAGGGAC
This sequence comes from Sambucus nigra, assembly GCA_949130495.1. Taxonomy (NCBI): domain Eukaryota; kingdom Viridiplantae; phylum Streptophyta; class Magnoliopsida; order Dipsacales; family Adoxaceae; genus Sambucus; species Sambucus nigra. The sequence continues at coordinate 642,801,367 of OX422207.1, read as the reverse complement.
ACATGTCAGATGACGACTTGTCCGAGCAACAACAATCAGCTCACCTTTACAAGAGCCCAGGCCAAGGAAACGACGACATACAAAATTTAGTCCGGAGAGATATGGACCAACACCCAGCACATCGGGGTGCCAGGTCGACCAGGGAGCTAGTTTGGTCAGCTCTCAGAACCCAGATGAAATTGTAACAACCCAAGATTTTTGGGACAATAATTTATTCATTTTGGGGGAAATAAATATTATTTTTATTGGGGAATAATTAAATTGGAATTTGAGGTCAAAATTTAAAGATGTTAGAAAATGATTCGAATGGAAATTCTAAGGGTGTAGTTGTTTTTTAAAGGGTCGATATAGTCAAAATGACTGTACTTGGGGTCTATTTAGGTTCCGAAATATTTTAAGTTCGTTTGGCTCGAATTAAAGTTACCGAGTCATTCAAAGTGTGTATTATCATTTAAAGTTTTGTATTCTGGGAGACAAGGCTTAAAAGCCAGCGGGAGATAGAAATCTCCTTAGAGAGAAAGAGAAATAGAAAGAAAGAAAGGGAGAAGAAGAAAAGAAGAAGAGAAAGAGAGAGAAGTGGGGATTTCCGGCCATTACGCGATCTCGAGGAGGATTCAAACCCTACGAACTTGAGGCAAGTGATTAAACTTGCTAAATAATTGTTGTGTACCATTTATTTCATGATTTGTGGATATAATTTCTGAGTTTTGGGATAAATTGTTAAAACCTAACTTTTGGGTAAAATCTTTGATTTGTTGTGTATATAATGGATTGGAGGTTAGAAATTAGTTGAGGTGTGTTATTTGATGATTATTAGGGTTATATATATGTTTGGATTGAAGAAAAATGGTTAGAAGATGATATGTTTGATTTTGGGGATTTTGGGTTTTGACGAAAAAGTAGCCATTATCGTGACTTCTGACAGGTAGAATCGATTCGGCCCTTTACCAAATTGATTCGAAAAGTTACAAGTGCCCAGGTCCGAGTGACCAAATCGATTCAGCCTCAACCCGAATCGATTTGGCCTGAGACATAATCCCAGGTCTTATGACCCGAATCGATTCGCCTTGGAGGCCGAATCGATTCGCAGGGCCGAATCGATTCGAATTTGGCCCGAATCGATTCGAAAACAGGGAAACTTTGGGGATGTTTTTTCTAGGGAGAATTTCATTCCGTTTCGTTTGAGGTTATTGATTGGGAACCTCTATAGGAGTTATGAGAAGTGTGTTTTGGAGACTTTTAGGGAGTGTCCCTCATGAGATATTGTTTGGGTCATATGGACTTAATTTGAGAAATACCGATTAGAGAATATCATATATACTAAGTGGGGAAGCCCACTACCATTGAGATTTCTATTTGGAAATAATTATGGAAATATATGAAAGAGTGAGAATGCGCTTAGTGATATTGGATTTTAGAATCATATCCCAAAAGGGGATAACTTTAAAGGTTCATATGAGCAATTGAACCATATTATGGATTGAGAATAACAAATGTTGATTGATGTGCATACGAATATAGAAAATATCCTTAACAATAATTAACTTGGGAGATGTTTCACATGAATGAGAAATGTTAATCGAGGTGCATTAAAGTAAATTGAATTGAGAGGCGATTCAAATAAATAGAAGTGATGTGGAAACTTCAAGTGAGATATAGTATAGTGTATACTAAGTGGGGAAGTTATGTGAGAATTGATGAGTAGTATATTGAGAGTAAAGTATACTAAATAATAATATTATTTCATTTACGCCTAAGAGCGTAATAAGAGTATGTAAACAGTGTGATATATATACCTTATGTTATGGTATATATTTATATGATGTGATGATGTATATATCTTATGTGAATGATATATATATATATATAAGTGAAGAATACCCCTTCCTTGCTATCATTGGGAAGTTGCGCGATGAGGGTGAGCACCCTGGTTCGATGAGCAGAGTGTGGATATTCCCCAGGCAATAGCGTCCATTTATTATTGTATGATTTTTTATTAGGGGTGCGACGTGGTGGATATGTTTCATCTCATTTCCGGGGAGAAACTATGGCCGCTTCCCGTACATTTTGATTAGTTGTTTTACCATGGTGGTGTGATAATAATCCGATATATGGTAACCTGGGATAAAATGAGTAATTCCTGGAAGATGATAGCATTGAGAACCTGCGTCCTCGAGTTATAGCTCATTTGGATGGTTATTATTATTCTGGTGTGCTTAGTACTTTGGGTGTTGAGGGATTAATGGACCTCAACGACCAACATTGCCAGGAGTAGTGTATAGGGAGGGTTCCTTGTTTGGATTTTGCTTGCGAGACATCCCACGCACGAAACACAGTGAAATGTTGGGAGCGAGGAGAAGTTAGTCTTTAATGCTCATATTTATATATTAGTATATCTCGACGATCGACAGTGCCAGGAGTAGTGTATCGAGGGGGTTCTTGTTTGGATTTCGCTTGCGAGACGTCCCACGCACGAAACGCCGTGCACTGTTGAGAATTGGGAATAATAAATTAATTAATTAAGTAATAAGAATTTGGGGTATATGCACCATGCATTGAGAGCTTAATGAATCTTTATAATCAATACTTCTAGGAGTAGAGTATCTGAGGGATTCCTTGTTTGGATTTCGCTTGCGAGACGTCCCACGCACGAAACGCAGTGCAGTATTGAGAATTGGGAGAAGTTTAGTCCTAAGCACTTGGATGGTAATAACTCATATATATTTATATGCATATTGATGGCATAACTATAATATGAGAAATTCTAGTAAAAGAGAATGTTTTATGTATAGTGTATATGCTAGTAAAAGATTGTTTATGTATATTGTATATGTTAGTAAGCGAATGAATAATTGAGACCGATGATATTAGAAATTGTAGGATTAAGGTTAGGTGAAATTTAGATGAGTATCAATTGGGATTAAGTTAGATTACCTTGCCTAGATAGATTCGGGCACTTATTTGGAGATCATGTGCATACGTTTAGTGCGCGCTTTAGTGGATAGGTGAGTTGGATTTTATGGAGAGTGCGACTCCACCTTAATCATGTCATAATGCATTTATAATTATTATGCATTTTAATGCACTTGCTATAAAAAAATTTCACCTTGGGCTCTGACCCATTTATATTTTCTCTTGCCGTGCACATATATTGTATTATTCTAGGTGTTCCTCCGTAAGGATGCCATTTATGTTCTCCTTCCAGTGTATTCGTGGAGCTGTGGCAGTAGCGGACTGTTGCGGCATTTTGTCATAGTCGATTCCTATATTTTGTGTATCTAGATTAGGATTCCGTTTGTATATCGGGTTTATACCTCAGTGTTGTAGAGTAGCACTTTTATATTTTCTTTCTCAGATTATTTTATTGTCTGTGACTCGACAGCATATTCGGGTATTTTACTTCATACATTGTGTTGTATTCTTTTAAATATTATTTCGAGCATGTGTGTGTCTCTTATAATATTTAGAGTTATGTTGTTGGTTAGTAGCTGCATGTTTGGTTTTAGTTAACATATTTTAAATTTTTGACTCCCTCTTTTTGTAATATTGGGTAGTTAGCCATGTTTATAGTTAGGATCGTCTGTAGATGCTGAGAATGATCCACTTGAGATTCCTGATTATTTTAGTATAGGGTTGGCCACCCGTTATTATTTTACCATGGTTGTCGCAGGTGGTATCGGAGCATCAGGTTCTAGTGTCTTTAGGATCTGTGTGGGTTACTGCAATCTGTTCATACGTACATATTTCTTCTGTGATGAGAAAACATTTGAAAGGCGTTCTGATACAATTGTTTCTATTCAGATGCCACCGAAGAGAAGTCGTTCAGGCAGGGCGAATGAAGGGGCTGAGAGTGTGGAACCCCAAATGCCTCAAAGGACCATGACTACAGATGAAGTTTCCAATATTGTGGCACAAGCAGTAACTGCTTCCATTTCTATGATGGCGCAACAACCTATAGTTCAAGAAGCCCAAACCCATTCAGGACCATCTTTGAGGGAAGGAGTTCGGGAATACTTTAGTAAGGGGCATCCTCAATATTTCTCGGGGGGAGTTGATGCGAGGGCTGTAAGTCGATGGAAGAATAGTATGTAGGGGAACCTCCGTATGGTTGAGTGTAGTGAGGTGCATAAGCAATTTTTAGCCACCTTTAAGTTAACGGGATACTCTCCAATGGTGGGAGTCTGTCACCACGACAGAACAAAGAGATACTTTTCCTATAACAAATTTTTGGGAACTCTTTGACCGAAGGTATCTTCCTTCCCTGATTCAGAAGGAAATGAGGAGGGAACTGATGGATGTGTTTCAAGGTAATAGAATGGTGGCAGAATATGAAGAAGAATTTACTTGATGGGCGAAGTTAGTACCTGATGAGGTAAATATGGAAGAGGAGCGTATATCGAAGTTCATGCGAGGGTTAGATTGGAGAATTCAGCAGCATTTGTTAGAGAGCCCACCGTTAGTGACTTTCACCGAGGTAGTGAATGTGACACTGTTACAGTGTCATAAATATCGTCTTCGTTTGCAAGGGGGTAAGAACTTTAGAGATTCGGGTTCATCAAGTAGGTCTGGTGAAGAAAATACCAGTAATGCCAGAGAGTGTAAGAAAAATTTTAGAGGGTCGCAACAGCGTTATGTTCCTCAAGATGGACAGAGAGGATTTGCAGGTAGATGTTTCTTTTCTTGGGAATTTGGTCATAGGAAGAGAGATTGTCCTAAAAGAGGTAAAGGACCAAGTTTTGAAGAAGTTTTGGAGGTGCAACCCTTACAGAAGATTCGAGGCCATTTTATGCCCGGGGACTTTATGTGGGAACCCAATGATGAGAAGAGGAAATCGGACTAGAGATGGTTGGTGTAAGTTATTTTCCTTTGCGATTAGGATTATTACTATTTGAAGTTTTGGAAATATTGTATGGGAGATAGTTATGAGAGGGTAGTGCTATAACCCTATTATGTATTGAATGACCCTAGAGGGTAATTTTGAGCAACTTAGGCTCTTATATAATTATCTTTTGAGAAAATAGATTATTTTGTAATGTGCTCATAGAGAGCTATAACTTTGTTGTGAATGTAAGAATTGTTATTGTGTATTGAGTAGTAATGATAAAACTACTTTTTTTTCTAGTCATGTTTGACTTATAAAATTATTGTATTCCAGTCATGGAAGAGCCTAGTGAATGGCAATATATATTAATATGACGTGAGAGATTATTTCTGAAAAAAATTGAAAATTTAGTGGATTGTTGTTGAGCGAGAGATTTTAGCTCATAATTATGTTAATTTTGAGAACTATATATTATTATGGGTATGAGAATTGTTAAAACCTTGTGTCTTGGGCATGCAGTATTTTATTTAAATGTCGAAAGACATAAACCATTTTTAAAATAAACTGTTTTCAAAATAAAACTTTTTATAGGCCTTTGGGCCATATCAAAATGATTTATACAAAAATATTTTTAAACTCTAGTCCGGATCTAACAAACTCTCAATCCCCGACGTCTCTACATATTAGTGTATTGGGAGGGTTCCTTGTTTGGATTTCGCTTGCGAGACCTCCCCCGCATGAAAGCGACGAATGTCAGGAATTGAGAGGAGTTATATCCTTGGACCATTCAATTTTTTTATATTATTAGTATGTTAGTATAATTTAATCTATTTCTAGTTATGTTATTATTGAGGCAAGTGAAGCCTAATTATGTTGATACGAGTAGAGGTCGAAAATAAAGGGTGTATGGGCGCCCTAGTAGTTATAATTGGTTTTATAATAAATTAAAATTATTCGTTGTGGGAAGTTAGAGGTTTGAGTATAGTGTTGGTGAGGATAAGTGTCGTAGGAAGACGTTGGCTATGAGTTCGCAGTGATTCGTGGGGCATCCGACCTCAAACAGATTCAAAGAAATACAGATTAGATGGAAGTTAAAAATATTACAGCAGTAATGCAAGCTTTTCAAATCGATCCAGCTAAAGCGCAAGAAGGAAAGCGTCGACGAGCAGAGGATGTCGACTACAACAAGCACGTCATGTTCACAGATGAGGACCTAATGGGAGTAAAAACCCCACATCATGATGCATTGATCATTACACTCAGGATAGCTAACTATGACGTCGATAGGTTGCTTGTCGACCAAGGTAGCTCATCCGAAGTAATGTACTTCGACTTGTTCAGGAAGTTGAAGTTAAGCGTCATCGACCTAAAGGAAGCCACCATTCCTCTAGTTGGTTTCGCTGGGAAAGTAACCATCCCTTTGGGGAAGATTGTCCTGCCAGTAAGGGCAAGAAACATCTCCAAAATGATCAAATTTCTCATGGTTGATATTGACTCACCCTACTAGGCGATCCTCGGCAGAGGATGGATGCACGTGATGAAAGTCGTCCCTTCTACCTACCATCAAAAACTCAAATGTGTGACTGAACAAGGAGTGGTGGAGATCCATGGAGATCAGGCAATGGAGAGAAAATGCTTCGTAGAAGCCATCCGTCCCAAGCCAGAGAAGCAGGTTGAGAAAGTTATAAGTAAGGGTGAAGAGCAGGAGAGGCTAATGCCCTCCAAATAACAACTAAGACATGGAATACCAGGAGTGGAAGAGACTAGGCTCCTCGCCTCTGAAAGAGTCATCGAGGACATGGAGGAAGTCACAGCCAGTAGAAGTTCAAGTGAAAGAAAGTTCTTGATTGGAACCTCACTCACCGACCACGAAAAGAGGGAATTGGTCACCCTACTCCGAAGTTACACAGATGTCTTCTCATGGGAGCCTTACTAGATGCCCGAGATTGATCCGAGCATCACTTGTCATCGACTGCACGTCGATCTAGCATTCAAGCCAATTGCACAAAAAGCTCGTCGTACTGCTCCGGGAAAAGCCAAGGCAGTAGAGAAGGAAGTTGAAAAATTATTGGATGCGGGATCCATACGGGAAGTCTAGTTCCAACCCATTTATTGTCCCTAAAAGAAATGAAAAGTGGAGAGTCTGCATCGATTTCACTGACCTCAACATGGCATGCCCTAAGGACAACTTCCCCCTCCCAAAGATTGATCAGCTGGTGGATACCACTGCAGCACACGAAATGATGAGATTCTTAGATGCATAATTCGGGTATCACCCTATCCCTGTGTACGAGCCGGCTCAAAACAAAATAGCATTTATAACCACAGTTGGGCTATATTACTACAAGGTCATGCCCTTTGGGCTAAAAAATGCAGGGGCAACTTACAATTGATTGGTCACAAAAATGTTCAGACCAAATGGGAAACACTATGGAGGTATACATTGATGACATGCTCTTCAAGAGCAAGCTCAAGGATGACCACCTCTCTAACTTATCGAGAACCTTTGAAATCCTCAAGAAATATCGAATGAAACTCAATGCGAGCAAGTGTTCCTTCGGTGTCCATTCAGGAAAATTCCTCGGGTACTTGGTCAGCAAGAGAGGTATCGAAGCGAACCCGAATGAAATTGATGCCATTAACAGGGTGCAGCCCCCGTATAATAAGAGACATACAAAATCTCACAGGGATGCTCACCGCCCTAAATCGATTCATCTCAAAGTCATTCGAAAGATGCCAGCTGTTCTTTCAGTTGTTGAACAAGAGAAAAGATGTGAAGTGGAACGATGGTTTCTCGAAGGCGTTAGAGGGGCTCAAAGCTTACCTCAGCACACCACCCTTGCTTGTAATCCCTCAAGAGAATGATTCTATATACATGTACCTTGCATTATCCAGTCATAATGTAAGTTCTGCACTGGTATGCAAAAAAATGGGGATCCATCACCCAGTCTATTATGCGAGCAAGACTCTCTTGGGAGACAAACATCGATACCTACATTAGAAAAGCTTGCCTTTGCGCTAGTGGTAGCCTCAAGGAAATTGAAACATTATTTTGAATCCCACTCCATCATCATACTTACATACCACCCTCTTAAAGAAGTCCTGAGAAAAATAGTCCTATTAGGTAGACTATTAAAGTGGTCGGTCAAGCTGGGGCGATTTGACATTCAGTTCTAGCCAAGGAATGACATAAAAGCTCAGGTCCTCGCTGATTTCATCACAGAGTTTATAGAAGAACACCATTGTAAACAACCCCAGACTATCCATTAGAATATAATTCCCCCAGCGTCAGGCGTCTGGAGACTATTCGTTTACGGAGCCTCCAATTCCAAAGGGACAGGAGTAGGCATAATGCTGATTACCCCTGAAGATGAAATACTCGAGCAAGGAATCAGGCTTGGATTTGAAGCCTCCAATAACGAAGTAGAATATGAAGCACTGATCGCATGCCTATAAAAAGCCATTGCGTTGGGAGCAAAGCAACTTCAAGTTTCCGGTGACTCACAGTTGGTCTCCAACAAGATAAGTGGAGATGTCAACGCTAGAGCTGAGAGGTTGGCAGCCTACCTCACCACGATAAAAAATTGATTACCAACTTTGAACAAGTCAGCATCCAACAGTTTCCCAGAGAGAAGAACAGTCATGCTGCCGCCCTGGAAGCCTTAAGCTCAGCTATTAATTCTGACTTGAAGAGAACAATTCCGACTGATTTCCTCGTCCAACCAAGTATCAACCAGATCGATAAGCTATCGAGCATGGGGCATGTTCTCCAGATTAAAATAACCCCTAGTTGGATGGACCCCTTAAGGGATTATTTGAAGGATGGTGCACTATCAAAAATAAAAAGACCGCTCATCAGATAAGAGTCAAAGCTTCTCGCTTTCACTTACCTTCCGAGGGCAAGCTGTATAAGAGATCTTTCACTGGTCCTTACCTCTAATGCGTTCACCCAAAGGACGTCGAGCAAGTCCTGCCTAAACTCCATGAGGGAATTTGTGAGAGTCACATTGGGGGCAGGTCGCTAGCTTTTCGAGCAATGAAAAAAGGTTACTGGTGGCCGTATATGCAAAAAGACACGAGATTCTATGCTCAAAAATGCAGAAAGTGCCAACTTCATGCACCCATGGTTCACTAGCCAGCTAGCGACCTGAAGTCACTTACCAGCCCATGGACTTTTACCCAATGGGGCATGGACATCGTGGGCCCTCTTCCTACCACAGACGATAATCGTAACTATCTATTGGTCATAATAGACAACTTCACCAAATGTGTAGAAGCAGAACCACTGGCAAACATTAGAGACACAGACATGATAAGATTCGTATGGAGGAACATTTTCACTCGTTTTGGCATCCCCAAGACCATCATCACTGACAACGGAAACCAGTTTGAAAGTGGCCTCTTCCAGGGTTTCGGTAGCGATCACAGGATCAGGCACTACTTTAGCTCTGTGGCATACCCTCAGAGCAACGGACAGGTTGAAGCTTCCAATAAAACAATGATTCATGGATTAAATAAGTGCTTGGAGAGAGCCAAGGGGGCATGGATAAACGAACTACCCCACATCCTATGGGCTTATCGCACGACCCCACGGTGAGCAAAGTGGAGAGACACCATTCGCACTAACGTATGGGATGGAGGCAATTATTTCCTTGGAAGCTAGCCTCGCTACCATGAGATTTACCTTGGTCAACCAAGGCCAAAACGATGCAACATTTCTCGCTTGACTTGACCTAGTTGAAGAACGAAGGGAATTGTCTCTAGTGAAACTAGTAGCCTACCAGCAATAGCTAGCAAAGAACATTAACAAAAAGGTCAATTCAAGAGCATTCGAAGTCGGGGATTACGTCCTAAGGAAAGTTCTTGGCAGAGCTTCGGACGGCCCTAGCCTCAAATCCACTAAGTATGGAATTTAAAATTACAAGGCAAAAGACTTACATCACACGACTCGATCCCTCTCAAGCCTCGACGCTCCTTCTTGTAAACACCTCCACTTAGCGAATAACCCCGGAGCTCCACCGCGGTCTCGGAATCCACCGATCGGACTTTATGTGGTCACCGTCACCCGAACTAAGAGCCTTTCTCCAAGTGGGTAAGTCACGAAAAACCTCTTCTTCTTTGTGGGATTTAGAAGCAAACCCAAACTTCTCTTCAAACTAATGTAGAGATAAACTCGGTGCCAAACTCTAAGGAAGATGTATATATATGAACTTGGATAAACAAAACTATGGGTGTAAAAATAAAGTGTATAATGATTTTTTCTTGAAACTAACACATTAAAATAATGAACTTTTCCCTAAAACAATTTTTCTCTCAAACACTCTCTAGAGGTTGGTAGGATATGAAAAAGTTAAGTTAGAAAAAGTAATTCCTGCACATAGATATTCAGCAAAAAGATAGTGGGGTAAAACAAGTGGGAAAGTGGGCAAAACTGCCAAACAACCTGTTCCCACCAAATCTCGTTCTAACGATATTTCGTTCGAACAACATTCTCGTTCGAACGAGTCTTCTAACGAAATTCCAGTATGAACTCGTTAGAAGCTCGTTAGAAATCTCGTTATAACGACCATCTCGTTCGAGCGACATTTCGAACGAAGTTCCAGTATGCCATAATGGGAAGTCGTTGGCAATCTCGTTCGAACGACTTGTGGTTTGAACGACAATCTGGTTCGAACGACACTTCGAACGAACTCACAGAATGTTAAAAAAAAATTCTTTTTAAGACCAGAAACTTTATATACTTTATATATAAGTTTTAATAGAAAACATCTGAAAACAAAATACAATTTTAAAAACCTAACACCTAATATAAACATGTTCCAAGCTCCTATATATATATGTAATGCATTCATACCTTGGGAGCATGGAACCACTATTGATTACGTAGAAACGAGGCACTTAAACTCAGCATTTTGATGAAGCTTTATACACTTGGCCGCTAAGTCTTCAATTAACACGTCATAGGCTTGAAAGATGATCAATATACTCTATCCTATGACTCAAACATTTTTGTCCGGAATTGAGCCAAAACTACAAAGGACTCAATTAGAAATTTGCGTCCTTACAATTCTCCCCCTTTGGCTATTTCGGGACAAAAACCAACAAAAATTCTAAAGGGCCGTCAAGCTCTACTAGACTAATAAAAGGTCCCACCAATAATAAAATTACAATGCTTGACTTAAACAACCCAAAGGATCACAATCTTTGCCGGTGAAAGTTGTCTCATTTTAAAATAATTCCTGCACACTTAAGCAAACACATTACACGCATAGGTAATATCAAAATATCCCCGTAAATTAATTCTCTCCCTTTATCAAGAATGATAAACTTAGAAAGACGTCTCCCCCTAAGATAAATCTCCCTTAAACTAAGATATGATAATAATAGGATTAGATACCATTTCTCCCCCTATCATTCTCCCCCTTTTTGTTCAGGAATAGATAAAGGCTTAAAGAATAAAAAATTGACTTATCTCCCCCAAATAAAACATATACACCCTCTAAATTGATAAAGGGATAAATATAATGGGATAACAAGCTAAAACAAGTAATTGTGCATATAGTGATGAGAACGTTAAAGCATATAAAAAACAACTTAGACCAACTAGGATGCAATAAAATGATACCAATATAATATATAAATTATTAAGCATGTGATATCAACAAAGAATGAAATAAGATGGATAACAAGTATGAATTAAAGCATATATGGATTAGAAATCAAGGCAAAGACTAAACAAAAATATCAAATATATGTATACATAATATATATACCAAAGAAACTCAAGTACACATATATATATATAAACACACAAATGACACACAAAAAATATAATAGGAGTCTTTCACACTCGTATGGAAAAAATATGTCATATGGAAACAGAAGTGTTGGGGTGTGAACTAGTAACGATTAAATTTAGACCCAATCACTTAAAAACATGTTCACGGAGTTCTCAATTGATTGCAAACTTCATCACATTTGAATATAACCTCATGTGATAATATAAATTGAACTCAATGAACAAACATACACAATGCATACAAGCCTACCATATTGATGATTCTATAAACCAATAGAGTCATGACATGAAATACGCAACTAGGATAAACGGACATTGTGCAAACCGTTGATATACCATCCAATCTCCCTCAATAAGCATATATTAATTTTGAATGAATATCAATCAAATATAGGCCTTGGCAAATTGTTTTTCTTTTTAACTCCATATTTTCTGTTTTTTAGGCCTTTGGACCACATATTTCTTTTAGGTCCATTCAAAACGGTGGCTTACAATCGCAAAGGATTATTATTCCTTTCGGAGCCCTTCCCCGTGCACATTTATATTTATCATGTTTTTATTTTTTCACACAAATCTCACGTGCAATGAATTTTGACATGCACTAGTCCTCCTAAGTCACAAATATGTAGATGACAAGATTGGAAGGAGAACACCTCACAAAGCTCAAATATACATATGAAGTTAAATTTCAAAAGAGCTCGTGCATGTGTGAATAGAGGCATATAAAAATAGAATCCATTTAATCAACACAAAATCCAACTACTCCATGTAAGCATGGTAAAGAACATAATAAGGATTGACAATCTTAACCGAAATTTCTAGACACATGGGAGCATAAAAGATGGGATTCAAACACAAGTATATGCCACATAAAGTGTGTCAAACCAAAAAAACACACACACACACACAAAAAAAAAAAACTTTTTGAGTTTTTGAAATTTTTAACCAAAAATAAATATATACTCAAAAGACAAACAAAAATCATTTGAATTTTTCATTAAGCTTAATTACCAAGAGATAAAACTCAAATGATAAACAAAAATCATAATTCTAGCATGTGATAAGCATGGAGCATAGACTAGAAAATGATAAACAAGCATACATTTAGCATGTGAATATAGCATGAAGTACAATCGCTAAAGTATGCAAACACTAACACATTCATCGTTTAGATTTATCAAGGGAGGAAGCATGTGAAAGTAAATGAGAATCAAAACCCCTATTTTGCAAGGCAACCAAGTCGGATTTCCTAACCCAAATTAATGAAGAATGACTATCTTGGGGTGTAGGAATTTTAAATACCTTGGTAGCTTTACGTTGGGATTTTTTAGGAATACGTTTAAGATCAAAACAAAATTTCCTAAGATGACCTTTTCGACCACAATGTGTACAAGTAAAAACATGACGAAAAGATTTACCTACGGAGTGATTTCTAAAAGCATTCCTAGTAGATTCTCCTAAAATGTGGGTTTTGGCTTTATGAGAAGATTCATTACAAGAATTGAAGCCTAAAACACACATGTCATTTTTAATTTGGACCGTTCCTTAGATTTTATCTAATTTTTTAGAACGACACTCCAAATCAAATTTGACATTACTAGAGTCTTTTAATTTATTTTGCAATTCTAAAATGTTAGACTCTAATAAAACATTTTGCTCTTCAAAAGCAAGAAGCTCCTTTGTCAAGGATTCCATTAAACCGCTAAGGCTATCTCTCTCGCCTTCTATATATTCAAGCTTCCCTAGAAGACCTTTCTCTCGTTTCCTAAGGTCTTCAACCAACAAACTATTATCAACGACCTTGACACGTTCTTTCAAACTAGTTTCTAACTTCAAATTAGCTCTTTTCAATTTAATAGATTCTTTATAAAGTTCTTGAAAAGCATTTTGAAGTTCACTCACATCAACCTCATCATTATCATTCTCTCTCTCTTCTTCACTCTCACTATCATCAAAGACAAGGGAATAAAAAACTTTGGCCTCGGAAGTGTCATGTGTTTGAATATCTTCATGAGAAGATTCACTATCGGTGCTCACATGACGCGCCATAAAAGCCACAAAATTTGGCTTAGTGGGAGAATCGGGTCCCTCTTCCTTATCACTATCACTAAGGGTCGCATTATATGAAATGGGTCGCTTACCCTCTTTCCTTAGTTTAGTGGGGCTTTCAGAAGCCCTATGACCATAACCCTCACAACCAAAACACCTATTTGACTCGTCCCTATTTAAATTTTCATTAATGGTTTTAGGGATCTTCTCGGCTTTGTCATACTTAGAAGTTTCAAATTTCTTAAAATCATTTTTAAATTTATCTTTGTTAAATTTAAGAAGTTTTCTAAATTTTTGAGCAAACAAAGCCATGTCTTCCGAGTCACTATCACTCTCGCTCTCTACTACTTATTTGACCTCTTTTCGAGCATTTAAAGCAATGCCCTTTTCAATTTTCTTTTCGGTTTTAGAGAGAAACATGTCCAGTTCATAGGTTTGTAAGTCACCTATGAGCTCTTGTAATTTCATAGAGGCTAAAGTTGGTAAAGAATTTAAAACGACCACTTTTGGAATAAATCTATCGGGTAGGGGCCTTAAAATTTTCTTTACTACTCGGTTGTCGGGTATTTTCTCTCCCAAGTTAAAAGATGAATTAACAATATCAGAAAGTCTAGCATAAAATTGATCAAAAGTTTCTTTTTCATTCATTTTGATAGTTTCAAATTGAGTGGTGAGGTTTTGAAGTTTCGAAGCTTTAACGACACTTGTACCTTCGTGAGTGAGTTGTAAAATATCCCAAGCTTCTTTAGCGGTCTTACACGTCATAATGCGTCAGAATTCATCCGGTGTGATAGCGCTAAACAAGGCATTTAAACCACGTGAATTAAAATTTGAAATTTTAAATTCACCCTCACTCTATCTATCGGCGGGTTTGGGAACACGCTCATTATCTACTAATTGTGTAGGTGGGGACCACCCGTTAACAACAGACATCCAAACTCTCTCGTCGATAGATTTTAGTGCCGATTTCATTCGCGCTTTCCAATACGCATAGTTTGAATCATCGAAAATAGGAAATTTTGAAAATGGGAAAAATTCTATTTTAGCCAAAAATATTTAAAAGATCTTAACGAAGTAATTTATCGTTTTTGGCTCTGATACCAATTTGTAGTCACCCGAGGGGCCCCCGATTTTTAAAATCTTACTTTAAAAATATAATATTTCCTTTTTATCAAGTAGATGCGGAAGCGTTAGAGGTGATGGTTCAATAAAAAGGAATTACCAAATTTAATTTACAAAATTAAAACACAAAGTGAAATATGATTAGTAATTACACACAATTTGAATTTCACTTAAACATCATTAATTCAAGTCCTAGAATTTGCCTAAGTCATATTTGTCAATATTTCCAAATTAGGCCAAACCAGTTTTAACAAAAGACTTGAATTAAATAAACTATTACCCAAATTTAATTATGCACCAAATTAAATTAAGTGTGATAATTAAAACCAATTTTATCTTGATTTATCCAAAGCATGAGTTCTAAGTCATTATTCAAGATAAAAATAAATCAATCACACTACGCCGCGATGTATGAGGAAAAACCCACAACGGGAAACAACCTCGGACAACCCTAGCCTCAAATCCACTAAGTATGGAATTTACAATTACAAGACAAAAGACTTATATCACACGACTCGATCCCTCTCAAGCCTCGACGCTCCTTCTTGTAAACACCTCCATTTAGCGAATAACCCCGGAGCTCCACCGCGGTCTCGGAATCCATCTATCGGACTTTATGTGGTCACCGTCACCCGAACTAGGAGCTTTTCTCCAAGTGGGTAAATCACAAAAAAACTCTTCTTCTTTGTGGGATTTAGAAGCAAACCCAAACATCTCTTCAAACTAATGTAGAGATAAACCCGGTGCCAAACTCCAAGCAAGATGTATATATATGAACTTGGATAAACAAAACAATGGGTGTAAAACTAAAGTGTATAATGATTTTTTCTTGAAAATTAACACTTTAAAATAATGAACATTTCCCTAAAACAATTTTCTCTCAAACACTCTCTAGAGATTGGTAGGATATGAAAAATTTAAGTCAAAAAAAGTTATTCCCGCACATAGATATTCAACAAAAAGATAGTGGGGTAAAACAAGTGGGAAAAACTGCTCAAAACTGCCAAAAAACCTGTTCCCGCCAAATCTCGTTCTAACGACATTTCGTTCGAACGACATTCTCGTTCGAACGAGTCTTCTAACGAAGTTCCAGTATGAACTGGTTAGAAGCTCGTTGGAAATCTCGTTAGAATGACCATCTCGTTCGAACAACATTTCGAACGAAGTTCCAGTATGCCATAATAGGAAGTCGTTGGCAATCTCGTTCGAACGACTTGTGGTTCGAACGACAATCTCGTTCGAACGAACTCACAGAATGTTAAAAAAAATTCTTTTTAAGACTAGAAACTTTATATACTTTATATATAAGTTTTAATAGAAAACATCTGAAAACAAAATACAGTTTTAAAAACCTAACACCTAATATAAACATGTTCCAAGCTCCTATATATATATATGTAATGCATTCATACCTTGGGAGGATGGAACCACTATTGATGACGTAGAAACGAGGCACTTACACTCAGCATTTTGATGAAGCTTTATACACTTGGCCGCTAAGTCTTCAACAAACACGTCATAGGCTTGAAAGATGATCAATATACTCTATCCTATGACTCAAACGTTTTTGTCCGAAATTAAGCCAAAACTACCAAGGACTCAATTGGAAATTTGCGTCCTTACAGAGAAAAATATAAGAAAGACAGTACACTAATAGAAAATCAATGAGTAGAATAAGAGATATGCCCACCTATGTACTCCCCCTCCTCATATAAGGGACTCATAAGTCCCCTATACCTCGCCCCTTCAGTTTGGGGAGGGAACTGCTAGTTCCTGGAAATAAACCCCTCTTGCCAATAGTCCTTGTGAGAATCAGGTAGATTAACTACCAATGCCCTATTAGGACTCCTAGCTTTCAAATAGAGGAGACCAGAGCTTGTTCGAGAGAAGGAATATCAATAACAAATTTCAGCAAGACCTAAATTGGTGCCATTGAGCTGATTGATCCTATGTACACCATTGATGATCTTCCAAACATTTGGAGAACATTGGGTAGGAACTATGTAAAAATAACTAAAGAAGTGAAAAAATAGACGATTTGGGGGAAAGGTTAAACCCCTTGGGATAACTAGAGGACATGAATCCAATGCCCATCCTCAATATCTCGAACATTGTGAGGAACAGGGGCATATTCAATGTCCACCTAGTTAGGAACGTTGTAAAACTCCCTAAACTCTGCTATTGATCTATTAACTATCTTTTCCATCAGAAGATAAAAACCCTAGCAGCGATAAAGAATAAATCTCAATAGAAAAGAAAAGGGAAGAGTTGTGGAAAAGTTACGAGGTAAAAATCAATTTGAGACGATGTAAGGCCATAAGAAAAGAAGATGAGGAGACAACAAAGAGCTCGAACAAAAAATGAGAGACCTAGAAATGAGAAAACACAATAAGAAGCTGGAGAAATATTGAGAATACGAAGAAGTTTGAAGCGACCTTAGAAGATGTCGTCTTCGAAAGAATTTCAACCTTTTTAATGATTACGCACAGAGAACGAGGTGAATTGCAGCCTAAATCTACTTAGAAATGATGTTTCACTCCCCAAAGCTTCTTGTAATTCATAAAAATGCCATCAAGATTATTATTTAAAATTATTGAGCCCAAATTGTGACCCAAATATTTTATGGGCAATTTTGGGTACCTTATTTATTTTTCCTAGCCCAGAGAAGTAGACCGACCAAGCTTTATCAAGAATAGGGGAAGTCCATCCCAAACTCTAAATTTTCACAAATAACTAATTCAACAATGACCCATTCAATTCCTAAAAAATCTCTTAGGAGATATTCTGGGGATTATGGGCCAACGTGGAGGTGCCCAACACCCCCACTCTCCGAAATTACATGTATATATTAAACCCCCCAGGTCGGAGAAAAGGGCATGCAAATTATAAACACTCCCCTGGAGAAAAGAGAAATATAAAATAGAGAGCACCACTATGGACGTAGGCCATGTTGCCGAACCACGTATATTCTGTGTCGTGTGTGATTGTAGCTATTTTGTGTTCTTTACTTTTTCTGGTGATCGCATTTGCTTATAATTTGTATTGAGATTTATTGTCACCACAACATATTTTTTAAGGACTTTCACTCAAATCTCAATGGACTCTCTATGTAACTCTCGGATCGAGTCCCGAGATCGATATACTCCAATCTCGCCTATGTACACACAAATGACTCCTATGTACAATAAACACTCACACGACTCTTATATACAACAAACACACACCCTATACACATTAGGGATGAGACGAACTCATACCAAAACCAAACCATCTCTATACTCGAGGTCCGATAATAAAATTGTCTCCACTTTCCCAATGCACCCCTCTAGATATGGCTTTAGGCATTGACTATTAAACTTGAAAGTTCTCCCATCCTTTGGGTCTTACGTATTTATCACTCCATGTGGGAACACTTGTCTCACTACAAATCATTCGGACCATCCCGACGTGAGCTTTCCAAAAAAAAATTCAATCGCAAGTTGCATAGTAGCACCTTTTATCCCAAATGAAACTCCTTACGGATAATGCTCCAATCATATGAGAGTTTCATTCATTCTTTTTCTATTCGAGAGTTCTCATATGCATCATTGCGTATCTCTTCTAACTCGTTCAGTTGAAGCATTCGTGTCTCACCGGATTTGTCCAAATTAAGGTTCAACCTTTATATCACCCAAAACACCTTATGTTACAACTTTATGAGAAGGTGGCAAGGCCTGCCGTATGCAAAATAAAAGGGTGAAATTCTGAGGGGGTTCTTAAAAGTAGTCCGATAAGCCGATAACGCATCAAGTAATTGGATTGACCAATCCTAACGAGTGGCATCGATAGTCTTTTCAAGTATGTTCTTGATCTTTCGATTGGCTAATTCGACTTATCCATTTGTTTATGGGTGGTAAGTTGTCCTAACTTTGTGAACAACTCCATACTTTCTCATTAACTTTCCAAATGGCTTGTTGCAAAAATGAGAATCACTGTCACTAACGATGACTTTGGGAACACTAAAACAAGAAAGTATGTACCCATGATTGAATTTTACCACAACCTTGTTATCATATGTGCATGTAGTTATGGGCTTTGCCCATTTAGACACATAATCTACTGCAATAAGGATGTAGTGAAAACCAAAAGAGGGGGAAAATGGCCACATAAAGTCAATCACCCAGCTGTCAAACATCTCAATTGCAAGGATAGGGGTCAAAGGAATCATGTAGTACTTATAAATGTCACCCATTTTTTGGCATCTCTCGCACGAACAACAAAATTCGTCCATATCCCGAAAGATAGTAGGCCAATAGAGACCACATTGAAGATTCTTTACAGCTATCTTCTTAGTGCAAAAGTGGCCTCCACATGCTTCCGAATGATAAAAATGGATGATGCTTTGGATTTTGTTATCTGGTACACACTTCTGGATAATTTGATCCTCGCAATGCATAATAAATATGGATCATCATTAAAGAACATGCGCAACCAAGTGAAAAAATTCCTCTTCTCTTTTTCGTGTCTATTGTGAGGGAATGAAATCCGTCACTAGATAGTTCACGATGTATGCAAACCAACTTAGAGAGGAAGAGGACAAAAATTTACTCATCAGGGAAAAATTCATCTATAGGTATGGGATCTTGTGGTACGTTGGATGAAAATCTAGAAAAGTGGTCGGTTACGACATTTTCTACTCTTTTATTATCTTTAATGGAAAGGTCAAATTCTTGGATTAGTAAGATCCTCACAGCTGGTACCCTCAAAGTGCTCTTACATTACATCCTCTATAATATCCTAATCATGTAGATCGTCTTCATCACCCATTTGCTTGGTGATATTGAAAATGTTTTTCTCAAGTGTTATGTTCCCAAATTGCCCATTATGCATGTTGATCAACGCGTTAGCCGTAGCTAGGAAAGGGTGACCAAGCATGATAGGGAAATGTTTGCTTGATGGGGATGAGGGATTCTTGTCCCAAATGAAAAAGTCTATCGAAAAGTATAACGTGTCAAATTACATGATCACGTCCTCAACTACCCCATGAGGAACCTTTACATAATGTTTCGCAAGTTGGAGAGTATTTTTTTGGTCTTAAGATCTCCCAAATCGAGCATTTTATAAATTAAATAGGGTAGAATGTTAACATTATCCCCTAAATATGATAAAGTTCTCTTTATCTTACTATCTCCAATGGTACACGAAATGGTGGGGGCTCCCAGATTTTTTTACTTTGGTGGGAGGTCGCTCAAAAGTACCGAGATAACATTTTGTGCAAGAATTTTTTTCTTCACATTTAAGTTTTGTTTTACCGTGAGTAACTCCTTTAAGGACGTAGCATTTATGTAAAATTTCTTTATGTTTTCAAGGAAAGGTATGTTCAACTTCACTTGTTAAAGCACCTCTAAAAAATCATCTTGGGAGTCCCCTTTTGGAGGAGAGACCAACCTTTGAGGGTAATGTGTGGCTATTAGGGGTATTACCACGACTCTAGAACCAACTGTCTTCTTTTTCACTCTCTCAAGGGGGCATCTTCGGTCTATTACATGTCGAGTGAAACCTCATTACCTTTTTGGACGTTTTGGGGATAAGGTGATGAATCAACAACTTTCCCACTATGTAGAGTGGTTACTGATTTACATTGCTCTTGAATTTCTTAGGGATTAGAGCTTACACAGTTTTGACCTTGGGGAGGTCGTTGGGCTTGAGTGGGGAATTTTCCCTTCTCTTGGACACTCAAAGATGATTGCAAATTAAACATCGATGCCTTCAGGTCATCAAAGTTTTGAGTATTTTGGGAATTAATTATCGGCTGAGTTTATATAAATAGTGAGAGAGAGTGTCCTCAATACTCTTTCATTGAGGTATCACACAAGGCGCGGAAGAAGGCACTTGCATTTATGGTGCTTGTTGAAATTATGGTGGCGGTGGTGATTATTAGGCAAATTGTTGGTTAGGATTTAACGATGCATTTGGTTACCCGTAATTAAAATTGGGATGGTTCCTCCATGAGGGATTATAAGAGTTTCCATGAGGGCCATTCAATTTACCTTTATATGCTCCCACCACTTTAACTTTCTCTTGAAGCATAACTTTGTAGGCGTTAATGGTTGGAAATTCTTTCATTTAATGTCCCACCTAAAAAATAGTTCATATCTCCTCCTTTGAAGATCAATGACAAATGGATGTATCTCTCCTTTTCTTCCATCACGTCATTTAACCTCTTGGATAGTTGGTTTATCTGAAGTTTTAACTTGGCTTCCTTATCCAATTGGCAAAATCCGGACGAGGATGGGGTTGCTAACATGTTTCTAGCCTTGAGTCGGGTATTCAGGTCTAATGTGTCGCAAGATTGAGTAGTCGTGATGATGTACTTAAAGTGGGCCTCCACATCATCTGCATCTAGCCCAAATAATTATTTCTATGAGTTATTTTGAGCATAGCGTAAGCCCATAATGAAAAACGAGATGAGTCTCGACTTCTCGAAACCATGATGTGGGCATATGTTAACCAACTCGTTGAATGTCTTCCAACATCTATCAAAGGGCTCATTATCATTTTATTTAAAGGTTTGAATTTTAGCTTTGATAGAGTTGGTCCTACGGGAGGGAAAAAACTTTTGGAGAAATATAGCTTGCATATCTCTCCACATATGAATAAAGTTCGGCAGCAGAGACGAAAGCCAATGTGACACCCCGCCAATTCTAATCTCCACAAAAATAAAATAGGAATCTCATCTGGTTCATTCTCAGCATCACCGTCGAAAAGTATTTAACTACTAATTAACTATTAGGCCCAGTGTCAATTTTTAAAACCTTTTAATGTACTTATTCAAAATTCTATTCACAATAATTAACTATGCAGATAGATAATACTTACTTACTGGCATAAATAAAATGACCGATAATTATCAATGAAAAGTCACAATACAATAATCCAATAAACTGAAAGTAAAGCATATGAATAAAAATAAATAAAAGTTGACTTGGCGACACGTTCAAAATAACTCTGAAGTACATCCTATTTAGATTTCAAAGATAGAGGCGTCTAATCAATACCTGTGGCATCCACAGATGCTGCATCATTGTCTGACTAGAAGAATGGTTAAGCTAGGCGTCCCTGTGGCTGAACTCGTAAATTTTTTTGAAAATATTTTGAAACAGGTGAGAGACCAGAACCTTTCAAAAACATTTAGAAAGTGTTTAAAATACATTCATAAATATGCATTGAAATCTTTCATATTTAAACTTTTATCACACTCCCATAAGATATTCCTCACCCCACATCTATTATACACACTTAACTCATGTATTTTAAACACCTAGTTACGTTACTCCACCTAATTAGTCTCAACACTAATCTTGGTCCCATACGCTACCCTGTATCAGACGTATTTAATATCATTAGCTTTCACATCCGCTTAACAATTATAATTAAATCAATTCATTCAAATAAATTTTACTAGTTATTAATTTAATATTCACACCTTAATGTCTTATGCCTGTATATAATTAAGTCACACTTATATACATATTTTCCATAGCATTCTCGAGTTGTCCACCCGAATGAGGTTAAATTTAGTGTTCGTAATATTCTTTAATTTGCCCGTATATATATTTACCCACACACATATATATGTATATACAAATCACATAAAGTATATATACATCGAATCGCTAACTATGTATGTAACTGAACTCCCTCCGATTATTTCCTTGCTGGATGCGAAATCACTAGCATGCTATAAAGCACTAGGAAGTCCACCACAACCTGGGCAACCGCGTCGAAATCTCACTACCGAACTCAAAAATAAAAAACGCATACTAGAGGCGATCATGGCCTTTAGTCCATGGGATATAACCATACCACATTATACCATGGGACTCCAACCATACACAACTTGGGAATGCACACACCTTTGACCCTGGGGAACTGTACTACCAATACTGAGATTAGCTAAAGTGACCTTCCACGGCACGCAACCTTCACACATAGAATATCTGCTAGGATGGGCATGTTTCACACAAATATCATACACACAGATATTTTCACACATACATATATACACTGTCTTTACACCCGCATATGTATAAAATAAAACAGGCTAAGCGTGCATGTCACTCGTAGCACTAGCCTAAACTTTTTCGAGTTTACAAGCGATTTCCAAATTCAAAAGTAGTCATTAACTTATTTATATATGTCACGTTTATAATTTATTCCAGACACTAAGCCTATCTTAAACCTCCTGTAACCTAATTTCTTTCGAAACCTCAACCCGATTTCATAAATCATAACCCGAGTGTTTTTTTACCCCAAAACCCATGCATCCATACTTGGATTTGATTTCCAACTACGGATTTCGGTCTTGAACACCCTTTCGTAGAAAATTCATAACTATTTCAAAAAAATAAGAAAAAATACGAAACTGGCGGGCATGCATTCGTAACGAAAAGATCTATCTCCAGGACCAAAATCCAAGGGTCATTCAAATGAAATACCACCACGTTCAAATGAGAATCGTTCGAACGAACTTCTAACGAGATTGATGCCATAACCCTCTTTCTTAGGCGGGATTTATCATCTTCCCATCAATAATCCCATATATATCACCAATATAACTCAAAATTAATACTTTTTATCAACTCTAAACATGATTACACTTATTTCCACATTCGAATTCACCCCATAACAATCTAAATTCCTGGGATTTAACATCCTTAATTAAGAATTATACACATCCTTAATTTAACTTCAAGATTGAATCAAACCTTATACTAATCATTCAAAATCACAATTTTCTACATGAATAAATCTCAGATTCTACATGGGATCATAAACTAATTAGTATCCTCTAATTTTATTTACAAAATTCCCATTTTTACACACGAATCCCACCCAAAAATTCATAATTGTGTCACTAACTATAAGAAGAACTAAAACATGTATATTATATCAAAGCAAGTTAAACAATTGACTTATATTATCATAGAATCTGAATCCTTCTTTGTAGATCTTCCTTGCCTAAAAATCCTAGCCCGAAAATTGCCAATTTCCTCCCCGACTTGCGTTCTTGATTCTTCTCTTGATTTGTCTCCCTTCTTTTTTGCCTCTCTCTCAAGCCTAGGTGACTAGAATGATTAATTGGGATGCTTCACTCATCCAAAATCCCTTGATATGCTTCTAATCCCATTTTTAGGTTACCTAGTAACATTAGAATGACCCGAATACCCCAGTACGATCTCATATAGCATAAAAGTCCTCGGAATTCGAATACAACCCACAAGTACCTAATTATGACTATCTCGACCCATTTTGGATCATCTGTGTACTCGAAATCACCATCTGAGTCACCTATCATCAATTTACTATTTTATTCCTTACACGATTCTACACGCGCATTCTATAATAAGATCCTATCAACCGATCGCTTTTACCCACTTGCAATGTAATATAAAATAATATAATTTCATTTACTTATCACACAATTAACTATAATAGCACATAAATATTAATCCATTATTCGCTAATTAATACTTATTCACTTCACTTTATTTTTTTTCTCAATTTATTCAAATTACTTTAACACATGTAATTTTATTATTCCCAAAAATATGGGGTGTTACATACTTCCCCCCTTGCAAGGGAATTTCGTGCCCGAAATTTGAATATGATTTGGTAACAAAAACTTCAGATAGTTACTCGCACGACATCCTTACATACCCAAAATCAAATAATAACAACCTTTATTATGCCTCCATTATACGCCCGCTACTGGTACCCACCTATCTAAAGGCCTACTCACTAGGGCCTATGTCTAGCGAGAACTCTATTCAAATAATTTTATACTAATATACTCCATTATTTTTAAGGTTTTACCTTAATGATTACCCTCCAAACACATGTGATCCTGCTAAAAAATCTCCAATAAGGCGAGTTTACACACCACTGGTTCTATTATCTCAAAACTGAGGAAAGGCACCACATCCTGCCAACTTCCCTTATTGACAAATTACATAACTTCTTTCAAGGAAGACATTCGTAACAACACCTTACCCCAACGTCAGATTTCTCAGGCTTTGGTTGATGACGTAACTCTTACGATGTTTTTAAATTACACGAAATAATTTTCGATTAACCCAATCCTCATCTATGGACTTTGAATCATGTCCGGCCCGAGAAGCTTATTGTCCCAACACTTTTAAGCAACCAGAGAGTGAACGACAATGTCTCCCACACAAAGTCTCAAAAATCACCCTGCTAATAATGAACTGGTACGAGTTATTACACGCAACTCTACCAATGGTAATTACTCCTCCCAATTACCCGAAAATCCAGAATACGTATTCCTTGCATTCTCCAACATCTCATTCACCCCTCCCGTTTAATCGTCGATCTATGGGTGATACGCCTTGCTCGAAAAGTAACTCTATCCCTATTGCCTCCTCATAACCCCTATGATAGGTGGGACCCACGAATCTCATACTCATCCTAAAACACTATTGGGCGGCACTATGTGCCGGCTCATTATTTTTCTTCAATGAAATGCTAGGCACAATGCCGAATAGTGTAACTTACCCAATTTAGTGATAACTGCTCCATCTTGATCAACCAATTCCATAACCCAAAGGGAATCTTGACCTTTCTTTGATGTTGGTAACCCAACACTGAACTCCATCAGTCTATCTACCCACTCCATCACTGGAACCACCAGGTATTATAAAATTTCTGGTTGATCGTCTCAGACAAGTCATTTCCCCTATAACGAGTGGTACTCAATAGAAAACTTAGTTATTTATCGCTCCACACCTATCCACATGCTCTGTATCTCCCGTTGTGTGGTACATATTACTCCCCATTCCTTGGGTATGCAAAAAATCGTGATATATGCATCTACTTCAAAACTGCGCACTTTGTGTGTCCTCTTCGTCTATCAAATTAACATCCTGTTTATGCGCGAGTCACCCTCCATATTTGAGTAAGGAATACCGTGATCTACTCTCTAAAACTGTTAGATCCTCTATTATCAAGAGATATCTCTCACATGTGTCTCCACAGCCTTTGAACCCATCTCGGGTGTGATAGCTCTCATTACTGTATACGTATTTGGACTATCTCCTTTCACAAACGAAGTTTAGTCCATCCTAATTTTCTAATTATGTTCCTACTTCCACACAGGCATACGATTCAACAAATCTGTTACCAAATCCTCTCATCTCAAACGATACTAGAAATCATACTAACCAGGGTGCCTATACACCCTATATCCCATGCGTATCTTCACAAACATCACAGACGTAGCATATTTATCTAAAGTTTGGCCCCACATTATCGATGTGGCTCTATCGTAATGGTATTCTCGATCGCCCTACAAATCGCGATTTAATTCTCCTGGAGATTTCCTCACCCTCCCACTAGTGGTGCAAAATTTTCCCAGTGCTTCCTACACAGCACTACCCGACTTCACGCGTTATATTTAATAATAGTTCTCAGCTCAAAGTATTACCAACATACACGTGTGATAACTAAAGTAATAACCACTGTCCTAGCGTCCGACACATGTCTCAACTCTTGACATTCACTAGGGTTGATGCGTGGGATGTCTCGCAAGGGAAATCCAAACAAGGAATCACCTCGATACACTACTACCTAGCATTATCGGTCATCGAGTTTCATAGGCTCAAAGCATATAATCGAGACACTCAAAATCCTTTCCCCATACATATAAGTCTATTCTCTAATCCTATATCTCTAAAGGAATCATACAATACTTAGCTCGTACCATTACTAAGTCCCCAATACTAAATCAATAACGAGGTAGATCCCTCCACTCAGCAGTAAACTCGATATCCCCTGAATCACATCAGTATAGTCCCTACGCACCGAGATCAAATACAATGAGACAACTATACTATCCAAATTCTCCCCCATAATATAATATAATATATACGCGAGCTCGACCCTCTTTCAGGACGAGACATCACAAAACAACACATCCTGCCCTGGGAACAACGAATATGATAGCCTTACAGGAACAATCCACTATCTCTCAAACCATCACTAACCAGTCCATACATAGGATACCATTATACTTGTATATTACATCTATTTAAAACAAGTAGATCTAAAAAATATATCCTCTCAGTGTTTACACCTGCTCCCCTACAGATGGGACCAAAGGGATCCACTATTCAACGATAAATATAAACACGGTAATGATACTAATGATACATCCACTAAACCCATCTCATGAGTGAATATAGTTCTAACTAAAGTTACTGTGATGCACCCGTGTCATATAAAACATATCCCATATACCCAAGGATAAAACTCAGACTTTCATTACTAATTGCACTGACTGTTCTGTTAGTTCCTGTATGCAATATTCCCGTCTGAACTGACCCAATAACTACTGCTACTATTGACCCAGCTAGACATCCTTCTCCTATCCCCTCACTTGCTGAGGACAAGATATATTCATGTGGTCCTTCTCTCCATATATAAAACAACTCCCCGTGACATTCCCCTGTCTTTAGCCCTACCGTCCATGTCAGGGCTTCTTTACACTATGGACTTCGTAGCCTCGAACTTGATGGCCACCCTCGTAGTTCCTTTAGCCCCGCTAGTCCTAAGGAACATGTTTTTTCCTTAGCAACCTTGACTGAATTCACCACTCCCGATCAAAATTCCCTTGATCTGATTCCCTTAGACGGGTCCCCCTGTTGGGTATCCCCATGTGGTGCCTAACTAGCACCGATACCTGCAGTCTTGCCCTACTGGCTAGACTCTCCAAATCTCTTAGCTCCCTTCACATGGAAGCGATGATCTTAACAATGTAAAAGTGAAACATTGATGACATATACATAATCCATTAGTTCGGATTTCCCAATAAGTGCTGAAAAATTCTCCATGTGAGTCCATTAACAAACATAAGAACCCTTTTATGTTCCGTATCCACCTCGTTAGGTACAAAGTTCTTCAAACGAGTGAATTCTTTCTCATAATTAACCACTGTCCATCACTCTAGTGAGAATTCTAGAAACTTACTTCACATCTCTATTTCAACAGCAGATGAAAGGACTTGCGATCAACCCCCCTAAAATTCCTCGATAGTCATAGTATCTCTCTCCTCAGATTTGGTGACTGACTCTCACCACCACTGCAACACTACTCATACGGGCATAAAAGTCACCAAAAATTATTTCTGAGTGTAACTACACTCCACCATACTCAAACACCTTTGGATGTTCCCCTTCTATTGTCTAGATAATACCACTTTCGTATTTTCCTTGAACTCTTATGGATGGCCTTTTTGTAAGGCCCCTCTGACTCTCTCTCTCTCCCACATTAATTGCACTAGGAGAGTCTTAATTGGATCCACCATCTGTTGTGGTGGTGCTTGGGGACAATTGATGTGACCTAATGGTCATCGCAACATTAACTTCCTGAGCAAAAATAGTGGTGACTTTTGCCACGGTCACCGTCCCCTACATAGTCTATGACTTCAGTTGATCCTCTCCTCCCATGATCCTCCTAATGGCCCTCGTTGGTCGTCCTTTACTGTTCGAATTTTGAAATCCATCTGAACTCGAATAAGATTATCTTCAATTATACATAATAGAAAGAGAACGTAAGTCACAATACGAATCGACAGTCCTAATCATATGGTTCTACATCAATGAGAAAGCAACGCAGAAAACATAATAAGCCGCACAGATCCTAAGGACACTAGAACCTAATGCTCTGAAACCATTTTTGACACCCCGCCTATTCTAATAAGGATGATCAGTTCTCCACAATTATAAAACAGGAGTCTCATTTGGTTCATTCTTAGCATCACTGTCAAAAATAATTTAACTAGTAATAACCTATTAGGCCTGGTGCCAATTTTTAAAAACCTTTTAACCTACTTATACAAAATTCCATTAACAATAATTAACTATGAAGATAGATACAACTTACTTGCTTGCATAAATAACATGACCGATAATTCTCGGCGAAAAGTCACAATATAATAATCTAACTAACTGAAAGTAAAGCATTTGAATAAAAATAAATAATAGCCGAGTGGGCGACATGTTTGAAATAACTCTGAAGTACCTCCTATCTTGATCTCAAGGATAGAGGCATCTAATCAATCCCTGCAGGCATCCACAACTATTCTAGCATCGTATGACTAGAAGAAAAGTTAAGCCAGACATCCCTGCGGCCAAACACCTAATTTTTTTGAAAATATTTTGAAACAGGCCAGAGCCCAAAACCTTTTAAAAACATTTAGCAATTGTTTAAAATACATTAATAAATATGCATTGCAATCTTTCATATTTAAACTGGTATCGTACTTCCATGAGATACTCCTCACTCCTCAGCTATTGTACACACCTAATGCATGTATTTTACACATCCTAGTTATGCTATTCTGCCTAACTAGTCTCAATACTAATCTTAGTCCCATACGCTATCCAGTATTACACGAATTTAATATCATTAGTTTTCACATCTGCTTAACAATTATAATTCTCAATTATAATTAAATCAATTCATTCAAATAACTTTTACTAGTTATTAATTCAATATTCACACCTTAATGTCTTATGCCTGTATATAATTAAGTCACACTTATATACATATTTTCCAAAGCATTCTCGAGTTGTCCTCCCGTATGAGGATAAATTCATTGTTCATAATATTCTTTAATTTTCCCGTATATACACACACACACACACACACAAACATACACACACACACACACACACACACACACATACACACACACACACACACACACACACACATATATATGTATATACAAATCATATTAAGTATATATACATTAAAATCGCTCACTATATATGTAACTTCAATCCCTCCGAGTATTTTCTCGCTAGATATGAAATCACTAGCATGCTATCAAGCTCTAAAAAGTCCACCACAATCTGAGCAATCGAGTCGGAATCTTACCACTGAATCCAAAAATAAAAATGAATATTGGAGGCGGTCATAGCCTGAAGTCCGCAAGATATAACCATACCACATTATTCCACGGGACTCCAACCTTACAAAGAGTGGGCATGTACAGAACTATGACTCAGAGGAATGGTACTACCTCTGCTGAGATTCACGAGATTGATCTCCCATGGCGCGTAACCTCCACTGATAGTATATTCGCTAGGATGGGTATATTTCATATAAATATCACACACACAAATAGTTTCACACACACACACACACACACACACACACACACATATATATATATATAGAGAGAGAGATAGATAGAGAGAGAGAGAGAGAGTTAGGCTCTCCAACATACCTCATTAAACATACCTATGAACATACCTATTTTTTTAAAATAGTTAAAAAAATAATTTTGAGTTAATTTTTTTTATATGTGTTCATGATATTTCAATGTGCCCCTGTAAAAATATTCAGATAAAAATAATGTGTTTTGATATTTTAAAAAAATAGGTAAACAAACTGGCAGTTTTAAAGTGTAAAAACAGACAGTTTTTTTTACCTATTTTTTAAAAATAACAAAAACCTTTATTTTCAATTGATTTTTTTATAGGGGCACATTGAAATATCATGAACCCATATAAAAAATATAATTTCAATTTTTTTTTTTTTACTATTTAAAAAAAAGGGTATGTTGTTAGGTATGCTGCCAGGAGGTATGTTGGAGAGCCTGACTATATATATATATATATATTTATGTTATCTCTACACCTTATGTTATCTCTACACCCACATATATATAAAATAACACCGGCTAACCGTGCATGTCACTCGTAGCACGAGTCTATACTTTTTCGTGTCTACAATAGATTCCCAAATTCATAAATAGTCACTTACTTATTTATATATGTAACGTTTATATTTTAGTCTGAACACTAAGCTTATCTCAAATCGGTCCGTAACCTAACTCTTTCTGAAATCCCAACCCGATTTTATAAATCATAACCCGAGTGTTTTTCACCCTAAAACACTCGAGTATCCATACTTGGATTTGATTTCTAACTAACGATTTCGGTCTCGAACACCCTTTTGTATAAAATTGATAACTATTTAAAAAAATCTGAAAAATATGAAACTGGCGTCCATGCGTTTATAACGAAAATATCTACCTCCTGACCAAAACCCAAGGTTCGTTTAGATTAAATACCACCTTATTCGAACGAGCTTCTAATGAGATTGACACTATAACCCTCTTTTTTAAGCAGGATTCATCATCTTCCCATCAACAATTTAGTATATATCACCAATCTAACCCAAAAATAATAGTTCTTATCAACTCTAAACTTGTTTACACTTATTTTCACATTCGAATTCACTCGATAGCAATCTAAATTGCTGGGATTCAACATGGTTAATCAAGAATTATACGCGTCCTTAATTTGACTTCAAGATTGAATAAAACCTTATAGTAATCATTCAAGATCATACTTTCCTACATGAATAAATCTCAGATTCAACATGGGATCATAAACCAATTATTCTACTATAATTTTATTCACAAAATTCTCATTTTTACACTTGAATTCCACCCAAAAATTCATATTTTTGTCACCAATTATAATATGAACTAAAACATGAATATAATATCAAAGAAAATTAAAAACTTGCCTTAGATTATCATAAGGTCTGAATCGTTCTTTGTAGATCTTCCTTGCAAAAGAATCCTAGCCCGAAAAGTGTCAATTTCCTACCTGGGTTGGTTTTTTGATTTGTATCTTAAGTTTTCTTCCTTCTATTTTTCCTCTCTCTCAATCCTATGTGATTATAATGATCAATTGGTCTGCCTCAATCATAAAAAATCCCTAAATATACTCCTAATCCCATTTTAGGCTAATTAGTAATATTAGAATGACCCGAATACCCTTGTACGAGTCTCATATAGCTTAAAAAGTCTTCGACACCCGATTACAACCCCCGGGTACCTAATTCGGACTATCTCGACCCATTTCAAATCATCTGTGCACTCAAAATCTATCATCAATTTACTATCTTATTCTTTACACGACCTACACGCCCCTCCCCAAATAAGATCTTGTCAACACGTCGCTTTTACCCACTTACGACGTAATATAAAATAATTCAATTTCATTTACTTATCACACAAGTAAATATAATAGTACATAAACATTAATCCATTATTCGCTAATTAATACTTATTCACTTCACTTTAATTTTTTTCACTTTAATTAAATTACTGTGACACGTGTAATTTAAATATTCCAAAAAAATACGGGGTGTTACAACCAAGTCTTGGAATTGTCCTTAAGCGAGAAGTTAAAAATCTTGAGACGTGTGAGGTCTTTTGTGCAAGCTTGGTCATTAAACATCTCACACGCCTTTTCAAACTCACGGATGTGGAGATATGGTTTCTCCGACTCCATGCCATGAAATGTAGGAGGGATTTGAAACATTCCATTTCGAAAATGAAATATTCCTTCATTATATTGGAATATGATCCACCCCGGAGTGACGGTTCGCTTCGGATATAAGAAATCTATTACAGGGCACCACAAAATCTCTCCCTCTCCTACTCCAATACTCGCATTATCCGACATCGCTCTCACACTCTATGAATCACTATCCTTACTGGAGTCTCTCAACGTTCTACGTAGGGTATTTCTACTCAGAGTAGGAGGTGGTACCCAAAAGTTAAGAGTGTTATTACTAGATGGTGGGGGATTATATATTGTCTCATAAGATGAATTGGAATGGCCATTTTGCATCTAAGGGCTTGAGCAAAATTTAAGTTTATTTCCTTTTTTATATTTTTTTGAATATTTTTTTTATATTTTTTGTATTTATGATTTTTTTTGTTTTTGGGGATTTAGAACTAATTCAACCTAACCTATAATTTCACTCCTTGTCAATGGTACCAAAAACTTGACCAGAACCTAAATGTGTGTGCTACGTGTGATTGTACAGCTCAAGTGCAATCCGATCTCGCAAGTAATAAAACTCGATAAGTGAGAGTCAAATCATCAGGGAATAGAATACTCATAACGAGAATAGGGACGGTCTCTAAATTCTAAGATTTGACTCGCAAAAGTAAACAAAAGGTGATGAAATGTTGTGTGAAGTTATTTATAGCTACCAGGACTATTTAAGCTATTGAAATCAAAAGATAATCTAATTTATGCGAAGACTAATTTTGGTTTTGAAATAAGTTTGGAGAAGAGGTTGGGATTCAATCCCCCTTATTCAAGGATTTTTAAGATAATTGTAAAACTCTTTGAATTAACTAATTAATTAAAGGAAAAGCATTAAAATCATTAAGTTGATTCAAAGCACCAAATATATTTGGGCGCTAACCCGTGCAATAATTAGTCAACAAATTGATTTTCACAATTGATACCTTAACCGACACGTATAATGCATCCTCAAATACTCGGGTTACTTTTGACAAACTGAGTTGAGAGATTTATAATGATCAAGCCCAGTTAAGGTATCAATTTCGATGAATTAAATAGTTAATTACTACAAATTTACATTTTAGTCTTTAAACCCTAGGTTGGGTTCATGTTCCCTAACCTTGAAAGAAAATTAGCTAGGCATGAAGAATAATCATAAAAAAATTACACTAAGCATGTAGAAATTCATAATTTAAATATGAAGAAAGTAAGAATTGAATTATAAATACCAAGTGAGATGAATCCAAAGTGCATGAACAATGAAATTCCAACCAAGCAAAAATGACAAAAACTTGAATAAACTCCTCCTTTTTATTGAATTGCAAATATTGAAATTACTAAGTTTCAACAAACAAATATTAATTCCCAAACTAAAATAAGATGAAGTGTGTATAAAAAAGCTCCTGAAAGCCCTATTTAAAGACCTAAAAATGGCTAAAGGGATAGGTCAAACCCTAACCCACTTAGCTATAAAATAGGAAAAGAGAGAAAAAATTGCAGCAAATCAAACCTTGACAAAACTAAACCCATGGACTGAACCACTTGGTGAGAGCGAACCGGTTTGCTCTAAAACTGAACCAGTTCGCTCCAAAACCGAATCAGTTCAATTTTCAATACCGTTCTGTCGCTCTAAACATGCTTAAAACTCTTCTTTTTTGCATTTTGACCCCCGAACTTTGTTCCAATCTTCCAATTGATGTATCCTCTTCACTGGGACTTGAAATGAGGTGTCATTTCTTCCTGAGTCCTCGCAAACTTGACGTTTATAATTTTTATGTTGGTGCCTTCTCCGGGTTTTGGCTAAAAAATGAGAAATTTCACTTAACTATCCCTTTTTGCTTTGTATTCCTCATTTTACACTATTCTCTTCCTCATTTTACACTATTCTCTTCCATTCATTTGTATTCCTCATTTTACACTATTCTCTTCCATTCATTTGAACGAATTACCAGTAAAATACATGAGAGATACACCAAACAAGATATATTTGTTAAAAATGTTTGTTGCAATTAATATTAGTTATGTCCAGGATAAATGCGATGTTTGGGATCGTAGAAATGCTAAAATTAAAGGGATAATTATGGAATAATGATGATGAATCAGTGTCATTGTAAATTCTATGTCTAATTCATCGTTCGCTCTTTATCAAGGCATGAAATATGCCAAAGAACCATGGGGAAAATTGGGAGAAAAATACCTTACCGAGGACACAACGAGTAAGAAATTTCTTGATTGTTCTTTTTTAAATTATATAATGTTGATAGTAAGTCATTGATTAATCAATTTCATAATGATCAATTAGTTTAATTAGAAGTATTGAATATTCCATTGTTTCTAGTATAAATAAAAAACTCCATCCACCATGGAAGAACTTTCAAATAAAGAAGAGCTCGTGTCACTTAAAGAATTGCACACTCATATTTTAAAAGAGGTGACAAAGATTTAAGAAAAAATAGAGGGCCAATAAATATTGGTCAAAATGTCAATATAGTGGAGTCTAAAAACTCCAGTCATCTGGTGAAAAATACTACAAATAATGACAAGAAAAATAAACAAATTACTTTAATTATTGTGAAAAAATTGGACATTATAAGAAGGAATGTTGCTTCCTTAAAAATAGTTTAAATGAGAATAAGGATGTCAAAAGAAAGAGCAATTTTGTTCTTATTAGATCCATGAAGATGAGGAATCATGGTGGGACGATTCCTATGCAACGAGGAAGGTTTTGCAAGTATCAAAGCATGTTTTATTCTTAAGATTAAGTGGACGACAATATATTTCTTTGCATGGAAAATTATCCAACTACATTGGTCAAAGGCAAAAAAAAGATGGAAATAAAAAAATCTAATTGACAAGATTATCACTCGTACTAATATGTAACATGTTCTTGAACTCCATAAAAATTGTTCTCCGATAGTGTACTTAACAAACATGTTTTAAACTTGTATTTTAGTAGATAAATTTATATTATCCCAGGGTAATATTTTTAGAAAATGGATATTTATATGAGAGCATGTTTAAACTCAATTTTGATAAAACTATTGTTTCTTCTCACTTTGTAGATTGATGTTCTTTATAGAATAATCGTTTAGGTAATGTTAATACTAGGAAAATGAATGGCACAATTAAGTCTAATTTAATTCTTAAATATGATAATTACTTGGAAGAAAAATATGGAAAACATGCATGCAAACTAAAATAACTAGAAATCATTTTTCTTCCATTCTCAAAACGACTACATTGTTAGAACTTTTTTTTACCTAAAAAAAGTATATTCATCCACCAAAGGGGGAATTGTAGGTAAACAACCTTCCCACGGTGGTGTACAATGAGGGTACATGAAACCTCACATCTTTTTTTTGGTATCATACCACGTGGTGTCCGGGCCAGCTTTTTAGTGCACCTCGACTAATCCACGTTCCGGTTTGTGGCTTTCGCTGGCCAAACATTATTTTTATAGTGTCGAGAATCGAACTAGGGAGCAAAACCAATCCAATCCTAAGACTGTCCCAGTGGAAGCCTTATAAGTTATACCACTGGACCAAGAGGCTTGGATCTCAGATCTTTAAAAACTAGATAATTACATATAACCTAGATTAACCTTATCAATAAAAATCTTCCATCACAATGTATGTAAACCCCTTCCATATAAAAAATCCATAGAGATGGGATATACACTAAACAATGATATTCTAAATATATGTATCAATTTTGAAAAAAAAAATACATGTATCAACCAACAACAATAACACTAAACTCACGGCCTCCTAAAGTTTAAAAATCCCATCCTATATAACTTGACATAGTCACGAGCGTAAACCTGAAGGTCGGAGATATATCTGAGGAACTTCAATTGGCTAAGGAGTCAGTTGCAAAATTCTCTTCCCGGAACACATTCTCAATCTTTTACCCAAACTCATGAATGATATCTTTGTTATTTTGCATTATATATCTGATCTTCCAACTTTGTTCATCCGAACCATTGACTATGTTAACGATGGTTTTAAGATTAATCCCGATGTACAAATCATGACAATTGTATCTTTTAGCTAATTTGAGGCCCTCTAAAATGGAACTAGCTTCTTCCAAAATACTCGACTCAATGCCAAAAAACTTTTCAAGAACAATCAGGGACAAAACCAAAATTTGATCTTGATAGGTTTTAAATTCATAAATGTTAATCAAAGTTACAATACAAGTCCAAAATTAAATTTATAATTAGGTAAAAAATAATTGGATGAAATAAGGGTAAAAAATCATGTTGTAAATAAAATGAACTATAATGGTAAAAAACTTAATTTACAATTAATTATGTTAAAAATTAAAATAGAAATTGAAAGACGACATTTTATTAAGACTAATAAACTCATAAAGAATATTACATGGTTAATATTAGACAAATAGGCAACACACTATATGAAGAATCTAATTTGATGATGGGGTAAAAAAAATTAGACTCATGATGAATTATGTGTTGGAATTTTTCTATGGAAAGAACGAAATATTTAAATTAATTTCTGCAAGGCACATTTGGGAACGCTGTCTTTTAGGAAAAATTTCTCCCAATCCGGTTGAGACAGAACCGCGAGTACACTATAGGTTTTATAAAATATGCCTTCAGGATACAATGCAGTGTAGGAATAATTGTTTGATTCAAACTATGTACTGTTTGGTCAAACTGAGAACACCCTGAATATGTAATCTGATAATGCCAAAATGTAGAGGATGAAGAGAGGAGAAATTATCAATTTTCGGTGTCCAAAACAGATGCCTAGACCTCTTTTTATAGCCATTTCTATGGTTGTTCTTCAACAGTCACAGATCTTCATGTAGCGACTCAACTGTCGTTGGATCGTGACTATTTGGAACAACTTCGATCTAACGGTTCAGATTAGGCATCCCATCATAAGAGAATGGAGATCCCCTACACGAAACGCTATGAGTTCATCTAACGGCTCAGATCAAGTTGTTCCGAATTTAAAACCCCTTGATCAGATCATTTAATCACAACCATTGATCTATTTTACTTCATCAAAACGTTAGGCTCCCATGCTCCAAGCGACGATGCACACGTGCGAAGTGCCAAGTGCATGCCAAAGCGCACAATGCACCCTAAGTCTCCCAATCGCCCTTTCGCGCACCGTGTGTCGTGTGTCGTGATTGGGGGTGCTTAAGCACCACTGCAATGCGTAGGACCATAGCCTCTTGTTTGACTAGTCAACTAATAATCTTAGATGTCCTTTAGTTGATATACCACTACTTTTTGTAGTAATTGAAAAAGCTGTTACTTAGGCTGTTTAATACAAGATTAAACTATTGAAGTAAATCCGAACTGTTTTTTGAAGAAAATCTTTTCTTTAAGTCAAAATAGATTAATCACAAGATGTGTCTAATAAAACATGCACGAGATCTGTTCAAGATTATGTAACTAGTTTTGAAAAATAAAACTAAAATATTTAAATCAGCACACCAGCAAGAATGAGATGAGGAGATGCAGAAAGATTAAGGACAAGACGTTTTTAACGTGGTAAAACCTCACCCAACTGAGGAAACATCCTCAGTGACTTCTAAGTCACAAACCAAAAATCCACTAAAACAAAATATACAAGTTACAAAATATTTAACACACATGCAAACTAATCAGACCTATACAACTTTAGAAATGTACCCACTAGTTTGATTCTAACTTTTCTGCAGTTCTGATGTTGATGTGGCTTTCCCAGTTTGCTAACTTCTCCACTTTGTTCCAGTCTTTACTTCGAATCTTGAAGATTCAAGATCTTATAGCCAACACTTTTGTGTTGTAGTGTGACAAGTGTCTGTGATAGTGCTTCTAATACATGCATGCACACACACACACACCCACACACATTTATTTATTCAAATAAGTCCTATCAAATTACAGATCAGATCTAAATGATGCTG
Source organism: Sambucus nigra (assembly GCA_949130495.1). NCBI lineage: Eukaryota > Viridiplantae > Streptophyta > Magnoliopsida > Dipsacales > Adoxaceae > Sambucus > Sambucus nigra. Next base: position 642,763,251 of record OX422207.1, on the reverse strand, counting down.
TTTTCAGTTTCTCTCTTCGAAAAGAATTTATTTGACCTTTCAAATAAACCCAAAATCCAAGTCTACGTTGCTAGAAAGACGGTTTAAGGTCTTAATCAATTTCAAAGGGTTTTGAAAATATTTTTGAAATTAAAAACCGCCAATTGCGATTCCAACTAGGTCAACAGTCTTGTTTCATAAGAACTAAAATAGAAAATATATTTGTTGATTCTAATGATTTGAAGAACATTTACAAAACATAAATCAACAAATTTGTTTTCTCAAGATGAGAAACTAAAATGTGCAGATCTAAGTGTAATATGACATGCAATAATCAGATTTATTGTTTCTATGAAAGAGAAATAGAGATCTAACATGAAATGTCTAAGTTGGAAACAAGATCTCGATCTCAGAGGATAAAACTTTAAACACCCTTCAAACCCCCACCAATCAAGGCACTCAAACACACAGGTATAGTGTTTGGTAAATACTGTTTTAGGAGAAATGAGTTTAGGGTTTGAAAATGAAAAAGGGATTGGACGATTTAGGGTTTCTTTCTCTCTCTGGTTTCTCTCTTCTCTCTACTCTCTCTATTTAGACGAATTGCCAAAAGTTCCCAAATGCTGAGGGTAAGCCTCCTTATATAGAGGGCAAGGAAGGATCGAGAAGGTTGATGCCAATCCAAGGGATGAGATATGGTCTTAGCCTTTTGACTTTGATCCAACGGTTAAAGAACAACGGTGAATAAAACGCTCTCTGATAGGTTCAGAGAGGTTCACATGGATTGAGTTAGGACGCATGCAGAACGTCGATAACAATGATCCAAAGGTTGAGATAACACATGAGTTTTAAGTCTTGCAACAAACACACATCAAACCGGTATTACACGGATAGGTGTAAGGTCAGGGTGAACTCACTTACGCGTGTTTTCAAAATAATTACACACGCACCTTGAAGTCTCAAGCGCTTTCAGATCCTACCCAATCAAACTTTCAGGTATGAAAACATAAAACCAGTAATTACACAATAACCTCAAAAGTTTTATAAACCAAGTTTTAATTAGAAAAAAATCATTTAAAAATTCCCAAAAAATTATTAAAGCCAATTTCAATGGGATTAACCACACACAATCAAATAATATTCTATATGAACAATGTATGCAACCCTAGTGTGTGTGAATGAGATTTATACCTTCAATTGAATCAAGTGTGTCTTAAGAAGAATATTTTGAGGCTCTTTGGTATCTAGGGAGTGAGACTCTAATTTTATCACAATTTCCAAACTAGATGAGCACTTATACAATGTAGACTCAAGTGAGGCAAGAGTATAAGGTGCTTCAGTAATCTTCCAATATGGGACAATGTGGGACTTTGATCACTCCCATATCTTTCACACCCATTTTCTCATGTTTCTTCCTTCTAAATATAAAACCCAAGCTAAGTTTAAAATAAAGCACCAATATAATAAAATCAACAACTAATTAATATATAATAATATATAAATGTTGAAATTTATCCAACATTTCCCCACCAATTTCAATATACATGGAGACGATACAAAGGATCGATTACAAAAAAAAAATAGAATACTTTTGGCACCATCACTGAAATCTAGTACATAAATAAGAAGTGTCTTCCAGACTTAAAATTCCATATAGTGTAAACAATTCAAAGCTTTATCAAGGTACTGTAGTGAACGTATCTTGAACCGAGGACCTTTTTTGAGACGAGCCAGAACTATCACACATACTAATTTCTGAGTTTGTAAGTGTTCTTCTAGCATGCACATTTATGGCCTTGTGCTAATCCTGATTTCGTGAGCACTTTAGGATCGATCTTGATTCCATAGAAAACGGACACACTTTCGACACTCATATAGGTAAATCAATTTTAGTGATTCTGTGAGTCACACTTATATGATTTATTAAGAACTAACCTCCATACTCTAACATGCAGAAAACCAACACTAGGCACATAGAAATGGAACTTTTGTATAAAATTCCTAGTGTTCCATAACTATAATTAAACTTGTTTGTACCACATTTAACCCTATCTATATTTTCAAGATATGAGTTGGATTCCCATTAAATATAGTTATGTTATTTAATAGACCTTGATCCCATTCCTTTTGAGGTGATATATATCATCTCCCTTACAAGACCTTTAGTCAGAGGTTCTCCTAAATTCTAGTTCGTTTTAATATTGTCGACTGTAATTACTCCTTGCTTGAGTAATTTTCTTATCATTTGATGCCTTAGACTAATGTGTCTAGATTTTCCGTTGTAAGTTTAGTTCGAAACTTATTAAATTGTGGCTTGGTTATCACAACTTATCATAATAGAAGGAAATGGCTTCTTCCATAAAGGAATATCATACAACACATTTCTAAGCCATTCTTCTTCTTTACATGCATCTGCTAGGCCTATAAATTCAGATTGCATCGTTGAATATGACACACATGTTTGTTTCTTGGATCACCAAGTGACAACCCGCTCAAAATAATAACGGGTGGCCAGCCCTATACTACATTAAATCAGGTATCTCAAATGGCACAGTCTCAACATCAACTGACAATACTAATAATATAAGGCAAACTACCCGAAATCATTAAAAGTGGATTGTCAAAAATTTAAAACTTTTATTTAACAACAACAACAAAACCAATAATTCAATCACAACCAACCATACACATCTAACTAAAGTGAGTGATATGTGTAAAGTTCAATAATAAGAAAGAGTACAATACAATGTACAACAAAATCTCAAGAATGAAATACCCGAATATGCTGTCGGGCAACAAACAATACAATAATCTGAGAAATGAAATATGAAAGTGTTAATCTACAACACTTGAATACTAACTCAATATACGAACTGAATCCTAATCTAGATGTACAATAGATAGGAGTCGACTAAAACAAAGTTCCGCAACAGTCCGCTACTGCCACAGCTCCACGAATACTGGATGGATGAACATCAAAGGCGTCCTTACGGAGGAACACCTGAAGTAATATAATATATACATGGAGGAGGAAATATAAACGGGTCAGATCCCGAGTTGAAAAACATTTTAGCAAGTGTATTAAAATGCATAATAATTATAAATGCATTATTACATGATTAAGGTGGAATGGAACTCTCCATAATAATTCAACTCACCTCTCAACTAAAGCGCGCACTAAGAGTATGCACGTGATCTCAAAATGGATGCCCAATTCTATTTAGGTAAGAGGATTCTAACTTAAACCCAATTGAAGTATTTAAGTGAAACCATCTAACCTATCTCCCAATCTACATTTGTCTCTATAATCTATAAATTATATACATTAACTTTAATGTAATAGTTATAGTTATCTTTATAATGTTCATTTGTTGAACATATAAAGTTACATGATCATCCTCATAACCACATCATCATAATACATCAACATTCTCATTTACTAGAATTTTATATTCTAGTGATGCCCTTATATGGCAAGTAAACAATATATATAATTATTTTATATGAGTTATTAGCATCAAGAGTTAAGGACTAAACTCCTCCCGATTCTCAACACGGCACTGCGTTTCATGCGTTGGACGTCTCGCCGAAGCGAAATCCAAACGAGGAACCCCCCGTTATACTACTCTTGACCGTATCGATCCTCGAGGTTCATTATGCCCTCAATGCAAGATGCATGTAACCCAAATTATTATTATCCAAATTTTAATTAATTAATATTCCCAATTCTCAACAGTACACGACGTTTCATGCGTGGGACGTCTCGCAGAAGCAAAATCCAAAGAAGGAACCCCCCCGTTACACTACTCCTAGCACTGTCGATTGTCGGGATAGGTGATATATATATATATATATATATATATATATATATAAGTATGAGCATTAAGGACTAACTTATCCCCAAGTTCCAACATTACACTGCGGTTTGTGCGTGGGACATCTCGCCGAGGTGAAATCCAAACAAGGAACCCCCCGATACATTAATCCTGGAAATGTAGGTCGTTGAGGTCCGTTATGCCATCGATACCCAAGTACAAGCACAAGCAATAATAACCATCCAACCGAGATATAACTCGAAGGATGCAGGCTCACATGCTATCATCTTCCGGCAGCCCATATACGTAGCAAACTGGGGCCACCTGATTGGGTTCAACGACACCCACCTCGTGATCAACTCACGCACGCAACGTCCGGGAAACGGTCATAGCTCCTAACCGGAAAGTGAGAGCGACACATACGCACGACCTCTCACCCCCAAAATAAATAAATGTATATATATGTCATTTGCTGACCACCATGGATGACTATGACCTAGGGAATATCCACATCCTGCTCTTTGAGCCAGGATGCTCACCCTCTACGCACGAAACTTCCCAATGATAGCAAGGAGAGGGTATGCCTAACAAGCATATATACCATCATATAAGGTATACATACATCCCACATAATAAAGATATACCATCATATAAGGTATACCTGCAACATCATGTTCATATTTATTATACGCCCATAGGCGCAATTTCATTAACATCATTGTTTAGTATATTTCCCTTAAGATATACTAATCGTCAATTCTCACACATCATCCCCACTTAGTATACGCTATACTATTTCTCGCTTGAACCTCACATGTCGCTTCTAATTATGAATTGTCTCTCAAATTCTTTCAAGTTTAGGATATTCTTTATCCTAAAGCACCTCAATTTACATTTGTAATTCTCCATCCATAATACGGTTCAATTCATTTTATGAACCTTTAAAGTTATCCCATTTGGGATATGATCCTAAGATCCAATATCTCTAAATTGATCTCATTCTTTCATTATAAATATAACGATTATCTCCAAATCGAATCTCCAATCAAGGTGGGCTTCCCCACTTAGAAAACACAGAAATCTCTAATCGGTATTCCTCAAATTTAGTAAATATGACTCCAAAATTCCTTATAAGGGTAACTCGCTAAAAGTCTCCAACACATACTCCAAATATCTCCTATAGAGGTTCCCAATCGACAACCTTGAACAAAACGGAAAGAAATTCTTCCTAGAAAAACTTCCCTCGAAAAGCCCTGTTTCCGAATCGATTCGGGACAATTCCGAATCGATTCGGTCCAACGAATTGATTCGACCAGGAAGGCAAATTGATTCGGGTCATCAGACCTGGGACTCTGTCTCAGGCCGAATCGATTCGGCTGGGGTCCGAATCGATTCGGTCACTCTGACCTGGGCACCTGCACATTTCGAATCGATTCGGCCTACCTGGAGGCTCGAAAATGGTTACTTTTTAGTAAGCCAAAAATCCCAAAATTTGTTTTAATCATCTTCTCTTCATTTCCCTTCAACCCAATCACATATATATCATCTATAAACACACATAAACTAATTTCTAACCTAGAAATCATTTATACACCACAAATCTAAGGTTTTCCCAAAAAGTTTGTTTTATTAAACTAAACCTAAAACCCATAAATCAAATCCACAAATCATGCAATAAATGGTACACAACAATTATTTAGTAAGTTTAATGACTTGCCTCGAGTTCGTAGGGTCTGAATCCGCCTTGAGATCGCGTATTTGTCGGAAAATCCTCTTTCTCTCTCTTTTCTTCTTCTTTCTCTTCTTCTTTCTTCTTCTCTCTTTCTTTCTTTCTATTTCTCTTTCTCTCTTTGGAGAATAATCTCCTGTAGGCTTAATAAGCCTAAATCCCAAGATACACTTCTTTAAATGATAATACACACTTTAAATGACTCGGTAACTTTAATTCGAGTCAAACGGTTCTAATTTATTTTGAAACCTAAATAGACCCCAAGTACAGTCATTTCGACCTTCTCGATCCTTCCGAAAATAATGGTACCCTCAAAATTTCCATTCGATGCACTTTCTAATGACTCCAAATTTTGACCTCAATTGTCAATTTAATTATTCTCCGAATAAAATAATATTTATTTCTCCCAAAATAAATAAATCACCGTCTCCAAGACCTCGGGTTGTTACAAACTTCCCCACTTACAAAAATTTCGTCCTCGAAATTTTAGCTAAGCCTAATCCTCCAAAGATCAACTAGTTCCTACTACACTCACCCTTACTAATCCTATCTCCAAACTTCTAACTTCCCACGATGAATTTATTTTAATTTATTTTATGTTAAGTTAATTATGAGTTATATAAAACCAATTTCCACAACTAGGGCGCCCATACACCCTTTATATTTGAGCTTTATGCTCACTGCAATCATAATGAGGCTTTATTTGCCTCCAAAGTTCCACATTTCCAAAAATATATAATACTAACATTTTAATAGTGTAAAAATTTTGAATGGTCCAAAGAAATAACTCCTCTCAATTCCTGACATTCGCCACTTTCGTGCGGGGGACGTCTCGCAAAAGCGAAATCCAAACAAGGAACCCTCCCAATACACTACTATATAGCGACGTCGGGGATTGAGAGTTTGTTAAATCCGGACTAGAGTTTGAAAGAAATAATTTTGTGAAAATGATTTGAAATGGCCCAAAGGCCGATAAAAAGTCTTGATTTTGAAAATGGTTTATTTTGAAAACGATTTATATAATATAATAAAAAATGGCTTATGTCCAACACAAGGTCTTTTAAATAGTCATATATGTAACAATATGTAGCTCACAAAAATTATCATAATTATGAGCTAAACGTTCCTGCGTCCCATCAATCCACAATCTTAACTTATAACAAAAACAACATCCTTCATCATTTTAATATATTGCCATTTATAAGGCACATCCATAACTGGAATACAACAATTATATAAGTCTATCATGACTATATAAAATAAGTAGCTTTATCATCACTACTTATCACCCATAACCATTCTTACATTCACCACAAGGTTTATAGATCTTTTTGAGCACCTTGCAAAATTATCTAATCTTTCGAAAGATAATAACATAAGAGCCTAACTTGCTCAAAATTCCCCTTAGGGTCATTACATACATAATAGGGCTATAGCACTACCCATTCATCAATATCTCTATACAATATTCCCAAAACCTTACATAATAATATTCCTATTCATAAAGGAAAAATTAACTTACATTACCCATCTCTAGTCCGATTGTCCATCCTCATCAATGGGTTCCCAAACATAGACCCCCGGTCTAAAACAACCTCGAATCTGTTATAGGGGTTGCACTTCTAAAACTTCATCAAAACGTGGTCCTTTACCTCTTTTAGGACAATCTCTCTTTTTATGACCTGTTTCTTTACAAAAGAAACACTTACCCACAAATCCTTTCTTCCCACTCCCATTACTGGCACTCTCATCACCAAACTTACTTGATGAACACGAATATCCAAGGTTCTTACCCTCTTGCGAACGAAGATGATATTCATAACACCTTAGTAGTGCGGCATTCACTACCTCGACGAAAGTCACTAACTTAGGACTCTCTAGCAATTATTGCCGAATTTTCCAATCTAAACCTCGAACAAACTTCAATATACGCTTCTCTTCCGTATTTACCTCATCAGGTACTAACTTTGCCCATCTAGAAAAATCTTCTTCATATTCAGCCACTGTTCTATGACCCTGAAAAATCTTCATATTCCTCGTAGAGGAAAGAAAATACCTTCGATAAAAAAGTTCCCAAAATTCTTTTATATGTAAAGTAGCTCTCTGTTCAGATGTGGTGACAGATTCCCACCATTGAAGAGCTGCACCCGATAACTTAAAGGTGACCAAAAATTGCTTCTGCACCTCACTACACTCAACCATACGAAGGTGCCTCTGCATAATATTCTTCCATTGACTTGCAGCCATTGCATCAACTCCCCCTGCAAACTCGGGAGGATGCCCCTTACTAAAATCTTCCTTCACTCGCACCCATAAAGACAATCCTAAATGGGGTTGCGCTGCTTGAACGGCAGATTGCGGCGCCATCGTAGAAATGGCAGCGGTTACTGCTTGTGCCACAATATTGGCAACATCATCCGTAGTCATGTTCCTTTGAGGCGTTTAGGGTTGCACATTCCCTTTATTTGCCTTAACTTAACGACCTCCCTTCGGTGGCATCTGAAACATGAACAATTGTATCAGAACGCCTTTCCAATATTTTCATATTGCAGAAGAAATATGGACGTATGAATGCAACAGTCCTAACAATAAGGCTCTACATCAAGAACGCTTACGAAAGATCGTAGTAACGCACACAGATCCTAAATACACTAGAACATGATGCTCTGATACCATCTGTGACAACCTACTCAAAATAATAACGGGTGGTCAGCCCTATACTACATTAAATCAGGTATCTCAGATGGCACAGTCTTAACATCAACTGACAATACTAATAATATAAGGCAAACTACCCGAAATCATTAAAAGTGGATTGTCAAAAATTTAAAACTTTTATTTAACAACAACAACAAAACCAATAATGCAATCACAACCAACCATACACATCTAACTAAAGTGAGTGATATGTGTAAAGTTCAATAATAAGAAAGAGTGCAATACAATGTACAACAAAATCTCAACAATGAAATACCCGAATATGCTGTCGGGCAATAGACAATACAATAATCTGAGAAATGAAATATGAAAGTGTTAATCTACAACACTTGAATACTAACTCAATATACAAACTGGATCCTAATCTAGATGTACAATAGATAGGAGTCGACTAAAACAAAGTGCCACAACAGTCCGCTACTGCCACAACTCCACGAATACTAGATGGATGAACATCAAAGGCGTCCTTGCGGAGGAACACCTGAAGTAATACAATATATACATGGAGGAGAAAATATAAACGGGTCAGAGCCCGAGTTGAAAAACATTTTTAGCAAGTGTATTAAAATGCATAATAATTATAAATGCATTATTACATGATTAAGGTGGAATGGAACTCTCCATAATAATTCAACTCACCTCTCAACTAAAGCGCGCACTAAGCGTATGCACGTGATCTCCAAATGGATGCCCAATTCTATTTAGGTAAGAGGATTCTAACTTAAACCCAATTGAAGTATTTAAGTGAAACCATATAACTTATCTCCCAATCTACATTTGTCTCTATAATCTATAAATTATATACATTAACTTTAATGTAATAGTTATAGTTATCTTTATAATGTTCATTTGTTGAACATATAAAGTTACATGATCATCCTCATAACCACATCATCACAATACATCAACATTCTCATTTACTAGAATTTTATATTCTAGTGATGCCCTTATATGGCAAGTAAACAACATATATAATTATTTTATATGAGTTATTAGCATCAAGAGTTAAGGACTAAAATCCTCCCGATTCTCAACACGGCACTGCGTTTCATGCGTGGGACGTCTCGCCGAAGCGAAATCCAAACAAGGAACCCCCCGTTGCATTACTCCTGACCGTATCGATCCTCGAGGTTCATTATGCCCTCAATGAAAGATGCATGTAACCCAAATTATTATTATCCAAATTTTAATTAATTAATATTCCCAATTCTCAACAGTACACGACGTTTTATGTGTGGGACGTCTCGCCGAAGCGAAATCCAAACAAGGAACCCCCCGTTACACTACTCCTGGCACTGTCGATTGTCGGGATAAGTGATATTTATATATAAGTATGAGCATTAAGGACTGACTTATCCCCAAGCTCCAACATTACACTGCGGTTTGTGCGTGGGACGTCTCGCCGAGGCAAAATCCAAACAAGAAACCCCCCCGATACACTAATCCTGGCAATGTAGGTCGTTGAGGTCCGTTATGCCCTCGATACCCAAGTAAAAGCACAAGCAATAATAACCATCCAACCGAGCTATAACTCAAAGGATGCAGGCTCACATTCTATCATCTTCCAGCAACCCATATACGTAGCAAACTGGGGCCACCTGGTGGGGTTCAACGACACCCACCTCGTGATCAACTCACGCACACAACGTCCGGGAAGCGGTAATAGCTCCTAACCGGCAAGTGAGAGCGACACATACCCACGACCTCTCACCCCCAAAATAAATAAATGTATATATATGTCATTTGCTGACCACCATGGACGACTATGACCTGGGGAATATCCACATCCTGCTCTTTGAGCCAGGATGGTCACCTTCTACGCACGAAACTTCCCAATGATAGCAAGGAGAGGGTATGCCTAACATGCATAAATACCATCATATAAGGTATACATACATCCCACATAATAAAGATATACCATCATATAAGGTATACCTGCAAGATCATGTTCATATTTATTATATGCCCATAGGCGCAATTTCATTAACATCATTGTTTAGTATATTTCCCTTGAGATATACTAATCGTCAATTCTCACACATCATCCCCACTTAGTATACGCTATACTATTTCTCGCTCGAAGCTCACATGTCGCTTCTAATTATGAATTGTCTCTCAAATTCTTTCAAGTTAAGGATATTCTTTATCCTAAAGCACCTCGATTTACATTTGTAATTCTCCATCCATAATATGGTTCAATTCATTTTATGAACCTTTAAAGTTATCCCATTTGGGATATGATCCTAAGATCCAATATCTCTAAATTGATCTCATTCTTTCAATATAATATAACGATCATCTCCAAATCGAATCTCCAATTAAGGTGGGCTTCCCCACTTAGAAAATACCAAAATCCCTAATCGGTATTCCTCAAATTTAGTCAATATGACTCCAAAATTCCTTATAAGGGAAACTCGCTAAAAGTCTACAAAACATACTCCAAATATCTCTTATATAGGTTCCCAATCGACAACCTTGAACAAAATGGAAAGAAATTCTTCCTAGAAAAACTTCCCTCGAAAAGCCCTGTTTCCGAATCGATTCGGGCCAGCGAATCGATTCGGCCAGGAAGGCGAATCGATTCGGGTCATCAGACCTGGGACTCTGTCTCAGGCCGAATCGATTCGCCTGGGGTCCGAATCGATTTGGTCACTCAGACCTGGGCACCTGCACATTTTCGAATCGATTCGTCTTGAGGCCGAATCGATTCGGCCTACTTGGAGGCTCAAAAATGGCTACTTTTTAGTAAGCCAAAAATCCCAAAATTTGTTTTAATCATCTTCTCTTCATTTCTCTTCAACCCAATCACATATATATCATCTATAAACTAATTTCTAACCTAGAAATCATTTATACACCACAAATCTAAGGTTTTCCCAAAAATTTAGGTTTTATCAAACTAAACCTAAAACCCATAAATCGAATCCACAAATCATGCAATAAATGATACACAACAATTATTTAGCAAGTTTAATCACTTGCCTCGAGTTCGTAGGGCCTGAATCCGCCTTGAGATCGCGTATTTGCCGGAAAATCCCCTTTCTCTTAATTTTCTCCTTCTTTCTCTTCTTCTTTCTTCTTCTCTCTTTCTTTCTTTCTATTTCTCTTTCTCTCTTTGGAGAATAATCTCCCGTAGGCTTAATAAGCCTAAATCCCAAGATACACATCTTTAAATGATAATACACACTTTAAATGACTCGGTAACTTTAATTCGAGTCAAATGGTCCTAATTTATTTCGGAACCTAAATAGACCCCAAGTACAGTCATTTCGACTTTCTCGACCCTTTCGAAAATAATGGTACCCTCAGAATTTCCATTCGACACACTTTCTAACAACTCCAAATTTTGACCTCAATTGTCAATTTAATTATTCTCCAAATAAAATAATATATACTTCTCCCAAAATAAATAAATCACCGTCTCTAAGACCTCGGGTTGTTACATATCCCTAGAAATTGCATTCTAGTGCTCTTTTCCTGGATTACATGTAAATCTACACAAGAGACTCACTGTATAACTAATGTATGGTCTAGTGTAATGCATGGCATACATTAGACTTCCAATAATACTAACATATTTAAGTTGGTCCATCGCATGCCCAGTATATTTCATTAATTTCATACTAGGATCCACTAGTGTAGAAACTGGCTTAAGTTCAAAATGATTCTATCATTTAAGAACTTTTTCTATATAATGAGATTGAGATAATGCTAAAGAATTATTCTTTCTCACAATTTTGATTCCTAAAATCACATCAGCTTCTCCAAGATCTTTCATATCAAATTTTGATGTTAGAAACCTTTTGGTTTCTTCAACATATTTGAGACTACACCCAAATATTAACATGTCATCCATATACAAGAAAATAATAACACCAACACCGTTTTCAAATTTACTATATATACATTTGTCGGCGTCATTAACTTTATATCCATGGGATATTACAATATTACCAAACTTCTCATGCCATTGCATATGAGCTTGTTTAAGTCCATAAAGAGATTTAACCAATTTACATACTTTATTTTCTTGGCTAGGTAAAACAAACCCTTCGGGTTGTTCCATATAAATCTTTTCTTCTAAATCACCATTTAGAAAAGAAGTTTTGACATCCATTTGATGAATTACTAAATTATGAATAGAAACAGGAGATATTGATATCCTAATGGAAGTGATTCGAGCAATAGGAGCATATGTATCAAAGTAATCAATTCCATGTTTTTGCTTATAGCCTTTAGCAACTAATCTTGCCTTAAATTTATTTATAGAACCGTACAAATTTAATTTCCTTTTAAATATCCATTTGGACCCAATAGTTTTAGCTTCGAGGGGAAGATCAGAAAGAACCCAAGTTTGATTTGACAAAATTGAGTTCATTTCATCATTGATTACTTCTTTCCAAAAAATAGCATCCCTAGATGTTACCGCTTCATGAAATGTTGTCAGTTCATCTTCTATACTAAGAACAAATTTTGTTTTATTCTTAGTTTCATTTAAATCCCCTTAAACCAAATAGATAACAAAGTCGGGCCCATATGTTTTTTCAGTTCTTTATCTTTTACTTCTTCGCGGTTCAACGTCATTTGTTGTTTCTAAAGAAGATATTGTTTTTGAATTTTCTTCCAAAGGTAAGGAGTCAACAGTTGAATTATTATTTACTAAACCTTGATTCAAAGTACTAAACTTTGTTAGATGTTCAAAGAATTGCACATCTACTGACTCAATGATTTCTTGAGTTTCAATATTTAAAAATCTATAAGTCGTACTATTACTAGAGTATCCAATAAAAACACAATTGTAAGTCCTATTTCCTAGTTTAGGTCTTTTCGGTTCGGGTTTTCTTACATGAGCAAGACATCCCCAAAATTTAAGAAGTCTAAGATTAAGCTTACGATTAAACCATAGTTCGTATGGTGTAATATCCTTATTTTTCAATGGAACTCTATTTAAAATATAACATGTGGATAAAACCACTTCTCCCCACATCGACAAAGGTAAACCATAACTGATTAACATTGCATTTATCATTTCAACTAAAGTCCTATTTTTCCTTTTCGCCGTTCCATTTTGTTATGGCGTATAAGGTACCGTAACTTGATGGATTATCTCATGAGTATTACAAAATTGTATAAACTCACTTGGGTAATATTCACCACCCCTATCGGCTCGTAGGACTTTAATTTTCTGATTTTGTTGAGTTTCAACTTCTGCTTTAAAAATTAGAAATTTCTCAAAAACTTAATCTTTACTTTTAAGCAAATATGTATATGCATACTTAGAGTAATCATCAATAAAAATTAAGAAATATTTATTTCCACCATGAGCCATATTACTCTTCATATAACGTACATCATTATGAATAAGATCAAGCATTTCGGATGTCCTCTCAACAGATTTAAATGACTTTATAGATATCTTTGATTGAGAACAAATTTCACATTTAGAAAGGTTACCAAATTTACAATCCGAGATTAAGCCGAGATTAGTCATATTTTTAGTACTTTTATAATTCACATGACCTAATCTACTATGCCATAAAGAAATAGACTCAACCATATAAGCAGAACTAATATCATTGATTACATTAATTTTGATCATGTTGTTTCAAGAGTACCCTTTGCTAATAAATTGGCCATCCTTGGATAAGACAAACTTATCAAAGTCATACACAAGTTTGAAACCTCTCTTATTGACAAGGTCCCAGACACAAGATTTTTACACATATCAAGTACATGAAGTACATCAATTACAGTAAGAGTCTTTCCAGAAGTTAACTTCAATTCCACTATGCCTTTCCCAACTACATTAGTGCGAAGATTATTTGTCATCTTCACTTTTTTTCCATCAATTTCTTGATATGTTTTGAATGAAGAGCTATCTTTGCATATGTGGACCGTTGCGTGGGTATCCAGCCACCATCCACTTTCATTATCAATTGAATTTGCTTCGCATACAGTAGCAATAAGATCTTCAACATTATTTGTTTCCTTCGACCCTTGTTTTTTCTTTAATACCTTCTTTTTAAGATGACATTCTTGAGAATAATGGCCCAGTTTGTCACAGAAGAAACATTTTCCTTTCTTTTTCTTATTTGTACATTGGTTCTTGAATTTTTAATCATTATTTTCTTTAAATTTTGAGTCTTTGGTAATGTTGGATTTTTGATCCTCAACTATATTGTCTTTTAAATGACCCTTACCTTGTTCATCCTTTTTTCTCAAATACGAGTATCATCTTCAATATGAAGGTGAAAAAGAAGGGATTCCATAGTATAAGTCTTCTCATCATGATTAATTTTCTTCTTAAAGCCATTCCAAGAGGATGGAGGTTTTGAAATAATCACCCCTACTTGAAACTCATCTTCAAGATTAATTCCAGGGACTTTAAGGTCACCAACAATCTGTTGGAGTTCATATTCTTGTGCAACAATATATTTATCATTACTCATTCTAAAATTCATATAGTTTGAAATAAAAAACTTACGGTTGCTCGATTCCTCGTTTTGATACGTTGTCTCCAAAGCCTTCCATAATTCCTTTGACGTTGGAATCATTCGATGAGCACTATAAATAGTTTGAGACAAAGCATTGAGGATGTGTCCCCAACACATAAATTCATCTTCTTTCCTCTTCACACGTTTTTACTTTATTTCTTCGGTGTCTTCGAATGTGGGCTCGAGAATTTTCTCAAGGTTGTCATATAGAATGTTTGCTAGTTTTAGTGATGTGAGGAACAACATAACTTTCTCTTTCCAACGAGTGAAATTTCTACCATCAAAACGGTCGAGTCGGATTAAGTCTTGACTCATGACTTGGATAGATTGTACCACTGTTCCTTCCATTTGAGTGGAGTAATAAGAAATTTTGCCTAAAATTGTTAGAATTTTTCTATGGAAAGAATGAAATATTTATATTAATTTTTGCAAGGCACGTTTTGGGAACGCTATCTTTTAGGCAAAATTTCTCCCAATCTGGTTGAGACAGAATCGCGAGTACACTTAGGTTTTATAGAATATGCCTTCAGGATACAATGCAGTGTACGAATAATTGTTTGCTTCAAATTATGTACTATTTGATCAAACCGAGAACACTCTAAATTTATAATCTGATAATGCCAATATGTAGAGGACGAAGAGAGGAGAAATTAGCAATTTTCGGTGTCCAAAACAGAGGTCTGGAACTCTTTTTATAGCCATTTCTATGACTGTTCTTCAACAGTCATAGCTCTTCATGTAGCGACTCAGCAGCCGTTGGATCATGCCTGTTTGGAACAACTTTGATCCAACGGTTCAGATTAGGCATCCCATCATAATCAAATGGACATCCCCTACACGAAACACTACGAGTTCATCTAACGACTCAGATCAAGTTATTTCCAAATTTAAACCCCTTAATCAGATCATTTAATCACAACCGTTGATCTGTTTTACTTCGTTAAAACTTCAGGCTCTCACGCTCCAAGCGAGATGCGCACGTGCGAAGTCCTAAGTGCGGTTCAAAGCGTGCAATGCTCCCTAAGTCGCCCTTTCGCCCTTTCGCTCATCGCGTGTCGCACTTTCGTGTGTCGCGTGTCGCGATTGGTGGTGCTTAAGCACCACCACAATGCGTAGGATCATAGCCTCTTGTTTGACTAGCAACTAAGAATCTTAGTTGTCCTTTAGTTGATATACCACTACTTTTTGTAGTAATCTTCCAATGTGGGACAATGTCGGACTTTGAGCACTCCCATATCTTTCACACCCATTTACTCATGTTTCTTCCTTCTAAAAATAAAATCCAAACTAGGTTTAAAATGAAACACCAATATAATAAAATTAACAACTAAATATTATATAATGATATATAAATGTTGAAATTTATCTAATATTATGATAATGTGGCAAATCAGTTGTTGGAATGGTGTATAGGCAAGCTAAAAAAAACTATTAATTTTAGCCATGATGATTAGCTATGAGAAAGAGAAAGTATACTCACCTTAGTTAATTGAAAATGGTAAAAGTTGAATGAGGTGTTGGGGCATTAGATAAGTATAATATGATTGGAGATAGTAAAATAAAGAGAAGATAAAGAGAAGAAGTATGTTTAAATGTGAGTGAGATTTTCAGATTTGGAATTTAAAATTAAGAATCAAGTAAAGTGGGTTACGATAAATAAGGGTCATTGTTATGTGGGTTAAACATGTTCACAAATAAACAGAGACTAGTTAGTTAACGTGCATAAATTTAAGAATCTCTGGAGAGGCAGGGGGCGTGGCCCCTCCAGTCCGACTGTAGTTTCGTCATTGAGAACAATTATCAGATGTCCTTCAATATTGTGGATATTCCAACCACAATCCATTAACCTTAGATTGAACTTTAAACATTCATCACGATTAAGCATTAGGCTGAGCCTGAAAAGATTAATCATCTAAAGAACCTAAAATGGCTCATGTTAGTGGAACACATGTATCTTGAAAATTTCATCAAGGAACTAGTCTGAATTGGGCCAATTATTTTGCAAATTGATCCACTAATACAACACAATATTAATGCCATTTTTATATTACCATTGGCTGAAAATGGGACATTATTTAATATGATATTATTGACCTTGAGCCATATTTCCCATAAAATATCAATGGGGATTACCCATTTAAAAAATGACCATTTACTGCTTGAGGTACAACAGTTTTCAATATTTTGGGTTTGAGTCCATTAATTTTCGTATTAATTGGTTAGGGTAAAAAATCAATGGAAATAGTCAGTTGACCAGTTTGATTGTTAGTTGGCATACTTTTTTTTAATCAAAAATACCATTTTACCTCTTAGTATATTAATATACATTATATACAGATATTTAGTGATTAGCCCCGCACCCCTATGTTTTAGATGGGGTCGATCCCACACCATTTTTTTTTCAGTTTGCAATCCCAGATTCCCAACCGTTAGGCCCATTTCATGGATTTTTTAAAATCAACTACTTCTCTTTTCATGGGTCAACAGTTTTTTTTTATGCTCGGCATCTTTGTAGGGAATGAGTCTAACATCCAAAATAAAAAAAGCCTAGGATTGTTCGCTAAAAAATTTCAGAATATAGGATTAAATGCCTTTGAGCGCATATACTAGTACACTATACATTTATATGTTCAATATATACATCTGATGTTAAAAATACATTAATATATAAATTTATTTTAATACACACACACACACACACACACACACATATATATATATATATTCGGTCCTGCTTTTGTGCAGACTTGCCCACATTTTAACAATCCAGACTCGACATGTGTCACCTGACAATGAGCCCAGAAGAGAGAGAGAGTGCCTATAATTTAGTCGATAATTTCTAGGTTCACTGCCAGGTGACATATATCCAATCCGCCTTGTTAAAATGTGGGATGGTCGGAACAAGAGCAGGAATGTATATATATATATATATATATATATATATATATATTGAGAGAGAGAGAGAGAGAGAGAGAGAGAGAGAGAGAGTCCCACTATTCCCATTCCATTTATTCTTTCCCCACTCCTTATTTTTGCTAAAAGACTCTACTACCCTTAAACCTTACATTTCACATAATAACAACAATAACCCAAATACACCGTATAATAACAACAACGCAATAACATTAACAACACATACACACTAAAAGAATAGCAACATCACAATAACAACAACACAAATATACCATGATCAAATTGGTGGATATTTATCACTGCATTCATAATAACCACAACACAAATACATCAAAAAACATTACCTCCTAATAACAGTGTACACTGCATAAATCGAAAATATTGTTTTCATAAAATAACAATTCTCCATAAAAGTGCTATCTCCAAACAATTGAGAACAAAAAATATATGACAAAAAGGAGTCCTACTCATCAAAGCACCCAAAATAAATTTGCATAGATCCTCCACACCAAATCTGCAAACATATATATATATATATATATATATATATATATATATATATATATAGAGAGAGAGAGAGGTAAGAATTCTACTCATTTACAACAAATTTTAAAAAACACAATCAACGCATTTTAAAAAAATAGAAATAAGTTTGATGAATCTTACTTGAATTTCTAATACCAATCTACCACTTCCACCATGCTCCCATCAAGTGCGTTCAAGCTAGTATTACCAACCATATTGGCACAGGTGCGGCTATTATCCAAGTTTTTGACATACACTACATTTTTGGGTCTTTTTAGAAATCTCAAAGGCCGAAGGATCGCGACTTGTAGAGATAACCACCTTTTCATTCTTTGAATTTAATGAGCGACCTTTGTGAGGTTGAATGAGACGTTAATTATCAAAGGAAATGATGAATCAACAAGTTGAGCCATTTTTTTGCGACTATCTTCCTTTTGGCTAGGCAACATTTGTTCATACTTACTACAAGACTCCTTTAAAGGACCACCAATTTGATCATCATGGCTAACCATGTCATGTTGTTTATCACTAAAGAGTCTGTTATCGATTCTCCATTGAGGATGTATATCATCAAGTCACAACCTTTCCACTTTCCTAACTCTCATAGTCTCCTTCTTTTTATTTTTCCAAGAAGGTAAAACAAGCAGAAAATGAAGTATTAAAGCTCGAACTCCAACTGTATGAGACAATGACATCTTATATTTATTTTTCTTATACATGTAATCCATCGCAAAGACATTGGATTAACTCATGCTTAATTCAATTGAAGAAGGATGGGCAAAAAACAAATGACTCAAATGATCATCTTCATTGCACTTGATATAAAAAATAAAATAACCTTGGGAAAATTCTTGAAGTAAAGCCTGGATCATAGTACAGTTCGCTAAAATATCTTTTGTGATCTTACCCTTTGCATTGTAGACAGTCGTTGCTATTACTTGAAGCCTTGGATTTTTTTGTCGTAATGAGGCAAGTATTTATCTTGTTGGTATACTAGCCATGCTCATCTCTTTAATATGAAACATCTCTTCATTCAAAAAACAACGACAAGAGGGGTGTCCTGACATATAACTTGATGGTTCATGATTGTGGGATACATTTTTATCTACAATTTCCAATTTCCATCATTTTTCTTTTTTTTTCTCCAAATATCAAAAGGACAATTATAAGTCTTGATGATGTGTCCCTCTTTCGCTTATCCATTGGAGTATGAGTGCTATATTTTCCTCCCCTATTACAACCAATAACAACATAATGATCCGTTTTTTACCTTTTAATTATTGTAGCATAGTCTTGAGTTATCACAACATTATGAACACTGTTATGAACATGTGACGGACTGTAACTGCCGTGGAAGTTATAGGACTTTGATAATAGACGCCTCCACTTTCGATCTTGACTCCTTATTATCAGCTTTCCTCATATGTTGGGCATGTCGCCCTATTTCCTTATAGAGATACTTTATTTATTCAGTTATTTCAGAATTCTGGGTTGTAATTAATTTAGTGATGCAGACTTAGTATTTGGTTATTTCTGTATTTGGATTGTTATGAGGAGTATCCCTCCAGACTCATTACTATTTTATGGTTATTCCATTTCCATTATGTTGTGGTGGTTATGTTAGCATTTCATAATTTAATTATTGCATGTTAATCGGATTTAATTAAAATTGACAACTCACTTTTTAAATATTAGGTGGCTAGTAATTATTAAAAATGTTTTCGACAGTGATGCTATGAACTGAACCAACTTGGCATTTTGTATTAATTTAATAAAGGAGTAGCTACCCAGTATTTAATTAGTCGGGGTGTCACACTTACACCAACTCTAAATGGCTTAATCCCAGCACCAATCAACTTCTCTTCGCGTAGGCGTAGCCTAATCCTTAAAGAAATGTTCCGAGACTACTCTAAGTCCACGAAACATATTGACCACTGGTTCCACCCAACGAATATGCGAATTACTCACCCGGTGACAGCAAGTCCACACAAGGTGTCATACCTTAGGAAATAATCCATAAGGTTACTCAAAAAGACCAATTATGGTACGGGAATTTCCATCCATACTAACTACTACTCCTATCAACTGTGTATCCTAAGACATACATTCAAGGTATGCCTCTCGGCATTAGGTTAACCTCCTCCATTCCCGCATCTACTTTAGGGTGGTAAGATATACTTCATTTCCATATGATTCCCAATAATTCCTGGAAACTTTACTCAACCCTTGACACTAATGTCTAATCTCGGTCCACCACCAGTGATAGGCACTTCATACAGTTCTACCACTCCTCCATAAAGAGCGGGGTGTACTCTTCTGAATATAGTCCACCCATAAATCAAGAAAGCAACGATTTGGTCAAACGATCAATAATTTCTCGAATAGGATCATGACCAACTCGATGACAAAAATTCAAAGAAAATATCTATGAATATAACCTTCTTCGTTCCACCACTACTCTCTTTTGCACGAGTAGGTGAAATGGTCAATCACAGACACAAATACTCTTTCTACATAGCCTTCTGAGTTGTGCCGTTCTACTTGACTTTCCATGCCATCACTAATTTCCCACTGGTTTTCTACTTGACGTATCTACTACCCCAATCGCATTCCCTTAGCGAAAGGAAATTTCCAATCGGTAGTCCTTTATGAACTTCATACACCAACTCGATTCCTCCCATAACATATCGCAACAACTTGTTGCTCGCGAGAAAGACTAAATTTCCTGCCCAGGAAGTAGTGCCTCCTTTCTTTAAGGCGATCACCGCCGCAATGAATTATAAATCAAGCGTGTAATAATACTTCCCACAAAGTTTAATCTTGTGAGACGCATAAACAATGGGTCCATGCTCCCGTATTATTACTCCCCATTCCTGGAAGAGACTTATTCATTAAATCCACCCTCGCTTAACCACATGGACTCAGGAGTAGAAGTCAACTTATCCATTCAACTCCCAACGAGTTAAGTTACCAACGTAACACTCTATCTAAGAAAAGCCTCATCTCCTTTGGCCTACCCTTCCAAATCACTTGAAATTTTTGTACCTCTTATTTCTAGGGACCTAATCCTTCTGAAAGTTAACCCAGAACCTATTTGGGGTCAACCTCCTACAGCCTTCCTAACCAACGTCACATATCCTAAAGTCCTTATGTACTAAGAATACTAAAAAAAACAATCTATCTATCTATATATATATATATATATATATATATATATATATATATATATCCTGTCTAAGTAGTAAATGTATAATACTAAGTATGTCCCTAGTGCCCTAGACCTATCTCAACTCCCAATATTCTCTCGGTTTCATGCGTGGGACGTCTCATCGAAGCGAAATCCAAACAAGGAACCCTCCCATTACACTACTACCTCGCATCGTCGGTCATCAAGATATGACAGTCTAAGACACATGATTGGGATCGGTAAAACTCTAATTTATATCCCTACTAACAAGATTTTACTTCTATGTTTTACCATTCAAATAATCAAAGATTTCAATTAATCGGACATTTACTTGCTGTAAAGTCTTTCAAATATTTATCCTAACATATACCCAACTTTTTAAATGGCCTTCTCATCAAGAATAACCAGAAGTCTCAAGTCGACTTCATATCTCACTCTCCCTCACATCGATCAGAGGAGAGAACTATATACAGTGCTTCTATCTCGCACTTTAGTAGCCCTTAATCACTCAACTACGTGATTCTCGGCTAAATCTTTCAACCCAACTCTCAATCAACAAAATAAAATAAAGTAAGAAAAAGGAAAAGTAGCATCTCTCCACTCCCAACGTCGTTAAGGTTCACGCGTGGAGCGTCCCGCAAAAGCGAAATCCAAACAAGGAACCCCTCCTATGCATTACTACTCAACCTTGTTGGTCATGGAGATAAGTCATAACAACCACATACAAAGCAAACAAGCAATTAAACACTCAAACAGGGTAACACTACAAGTCATAAAAAAAATCTCCTACTTACCTTAAACCACCTCTATAAAGTCTCAACCTGCATCCAGGAGAGAAATTATAGAACAACTAGTTCCATTCTGAAACCATAAGTAAGATAGCCTCACAATTTATTTGCTTGCTATCATCTTTACAAACCTAAGTATCTTTACTATCATTATACCCATAATACAAGTAACACATACGACACATATACATTTAACGTATTATCACTCGCCTCATAACGAGTAAAGAAATCATAAAACTTCCCTATCATAGAACTCATATAATTACCCTTTCTATCATAGTGTCGACACTACCACAAGTTAAATGTACACACCCGATTCTAGAGCAAACACAATACTACTCTATCTTATTGTGGGGGATGCACCACCCACTACAAAGGTGGAATTCCCACCAACATTCTAGCTAATCACTCCGGGTTAATACTAATGATTCTCAGACACCATATTCGAGTCCTAGTCTAACCAATTTACTCCCGTCAAAGCCCCAACTAGGCACTTTATCTTTGCCCTTGACCTTTAATCAACAGAATTTAAAAGGAGTGATTCTATACTCCACG
Source organism: Sambucus nigra (assembly GCA_949130495.1). NCBI lineage: Eukaryota > Viridiplantae > Streptophyta > Magnoliopsida > Dipsacales > Adoxaceae > Sambucus > Sambucus nigra. The sequence continues at coordinate 642,740,548 of OX422207.1, read as the reverse complement.
TCATAGCCATTGTTCCGACTATGGCTAACAATAATTGTCCACGCAATCCTCTTTTCTTATTTCAATGAATCCTCCTCGGGCGGATGGCGGATATCCACCAGAGGGGCTTCATGAACAGTGATCCTTCAGAAGTGTTAATGACACTTATTCTGGAACCTACCGTTCCACCGAAGGAATCTTTCTTCCTTATACCTATCGTGTTTTAGTGCACGTCCTCCCTAACCGTGCAACTTTATATTCACTTTCGGCCTCTGACCGAACATCGTGTGAACATTCGAGAATCCAACTTCTTATCAGTCCAATTATCCCAGAGAAACTCACTGTTGATGGTGTCCACCAGGTTTCTCCATGAGCAAAACTTCTTGCACCCATAAATATGGTGACTACGTTCCCACCAAACTTTATATTCACTGTCGGCCTCTGACCGAACATCGTGTGAACATTCGAGAATCCAACTTCTTATCAGTCCAATTATCCCAGAGAAACTCACTGTTGATGGTTTCCACCGGGTTTCTCCATGAGCAAAACTTCCTGCACCCATAAATATGGTGACTACGTTCCCACCATTTTAACACTACTCCTACGGGTGAAGGATTTTCCTCCATCCGTATCATCTGGGCACTTCTATACCCCTCCTTTAGGACAAACTCCTGGACCTTGTGCATCCACCAAATGAGGATGCATCTCTTCTATCTTACTTCAACATGTGGCCCTTACCATGGGCTCTTCTCCACTTCAATGTATCATCTCTTGGAATCCCAAGCTTAATACCACTCTCTACTTATAAAGTTACTTAAAAAACTACATCCACTATAATTGGTAGTCGTAGTAGCAAGATAAGAAAATGCTACAAAAAGGGAGCGACCACCAAAACAGTCCTCATCCCCGACCATAATTTACTGTTCTTAGTACTTCCATCTAATGACGCCTTCACAACGACCTTCTTTGGCGTCCTTCTTTAATCGACCTACGAATATCACACGAATGTGCAAAAGATTCTATGGGTCCTACCTCATGGCAGAAAAATGAAATCTCACAAGAGAAATCAACGATCTTAATCCTAAGGCTCTATGTCAATTCAAAAGCAACACTGAAAATATAAGGCATCCACGCAGATTCCTAAGGACTCTAGAACCTGGCTCCGATACCATCTGTGATAACCCGATCACCAAAATAAGGGGAGGCCATCCCAATACTCCAATATAATAGGAGTGCCGGATGGAATCATTCTCATCATCACAAGAAAATATAGAGTATCTAGGATAACCACCCAATATTTCAGAAAACGGGTTGCCAAAAATTTTGTTTTAAAGTTAAAGAAAAAATTTAAACAACCCAATACTGAAAAGAAAGTGGGAACCCCCCCAAGAATATATATATATATATTACCATAAAGACAAGTAACCAACAAAAGGACTGAACATGCTGTCGGTCCACATAATCTACAACAGTATTAAACAAATTCAACAAATTATATAAGACATTACATTAAACAATTACAAAGGCTTGGGCCTCACGCCCGAATAAAAGACTTGATCTTAACTAGAGTACAAAAATGAAAGCGGCTATAGAATATAACCCGTAATACCTGCAAAGCATCACGGCTCGTCAAAAATCACCAGAATAGGAAAGGCAGAACAGGCGTCCTTACGGCGGAGTACCTGAGCGGATACAAGATGCATGTACAATAAGAAATATGAACGGGTTAGGGCCCGATTTTAAATGATCACCAGATGAATAAAAAGGATGACATCTATGAATGGTAAATCATGACTAAAAGAAATAAGAATCTACCTATACAATTTAAAACATAAGCGAAAACAATTTAATTAATCATAAATTTAATTAAGTTATGCAAGAGAATAAGAATAATTAACATAAATCTAAAAACTTTCATCATGTATTCTTAATCATTTCATAGTTCCATTCCTTATTAGGAATTATAATCATAATTTTAAGCTCTTTGTGGCTTCCCATTCCTTATCAGGAATATCATCATCGTCAAATGCTCTTTGTGGAATTTCATTGTGCTCTTTATGGCACTACATCATGCTCTTTATGGCATATCTCATTCATCAAGTCCCACTTGATTATGAATAGTTATATTTATATACATATAACGTTTCTAAGACCGCCACTCCGAGTTTCCCCACTGGGCGCGCCCCTAAATGACCATCATCTTCCAGGGCCTATCTATACAAGACAACCTTTGCACCTATAACGCAAGACGTCGGGAAGCGGACATATGCCTGCGGGAGAGTCAAGACCACACTCGAAATCTCCTCACCAGCGCAGAAAACATAACATAATCGCTCATATGGCCTATGGACTATATCCACCCTGCATTCATTAGCCAGGGGGCATCACCAAGCGCGCTAACTTCCCTTATGATGTCATTTAGAGAGGTGTGTATAAGTAAATTAACATTTACCATATTCATGATTAAGTAAATTATCATTTACCGTCATTATTACCACTTCCATTTCATTTTCTTTCCATATATATGTTTCATTTTATCCAACACCATAATCATTTACATTAATGTAAATACCTCATATTATACCCGGAGCCATACTTAATACATCTTACCGTTGTAACCTCGATGAATAAATAATTTTCAATTTATTCTCCAAAGATTCGTTTGTGGTGTTATTGTAAACCATCAAGACTAACATAGCTCCGTTGAGCTTCTAAAGTCTCCCAAATATAACACTACAACTCCTAGTTTCATAATAATCAACTAGAAGAAGAGAATACCCTAATACCAAGTGGCATATCCCCGGAAAAGCCCCCACATAACGTATTTCTAACCTAGGACGGTTACCCCTCTCATCTAGGACTCTAAATTTTCTAATTTTACTTCATTCAAGAAGGTTCCTAGTCCCTATTGAGGATAATAAATCGTGGAAACAAAATAAAGTTTAAGGATGAAAAACAGGGGACTGGTCGACCGATCCTGAGACCGCGGTCGATCGCGTCTCCGAAATTTGCCTAAAAAGAAAAACAGAAAGCTCAAATTGGAGGGGCCGATCGACCGGTCAGAGAACCGCGGTCGACCGCGCACAATATTTATGACTTTGTGGGAAAGCAGTAAGCCCTCCCGCGAAGGCCCAGTTGACCGGTCCTGGGACCGCGGTCGACTGGTCATAGCAGACCTAGGGCTCTTTCTTTTTCCAAAAACCAAACCCAAGTGATGATTTAAATTTTCCCAAATCTCAAATCTCTTCCATTTTGAACTCAACCAACAACCTTTATCTACCCAAAGATTATCCTACATGATTTATAACCATTATAATTCATAATTTTTTTATCATCAAAACTAAGATTAGGGTTTAAATCCCATAAATTCCATTTTTGATCCATAAATGCAAATACACAACTATTATACAAATTAGTCATCTTAAATCACATATTAGCAAGTAGAAAACTTACCTTGGTGTAGGAATCTCAGATTTCTTTGTGTAGTAGCAACCCCAAATCTTCAATCACCATTTTCTCTTCTTTCTCCACTTTTCTCCCAAGCTCTCTTCCTCTCTCTTTCTCTCCTTGTTTGGTAATACACAATTAGGAAAAGAAATAAAGTGCAAGACAAAAATCGTGACTTAAGTCTAAATTCCCAAGTTAAATGGTTAATACCATATTAAAATGACTTGCAAATACGCATTTAAGTCAAAATCAGGTAAAAGTGTCCGGAACCCAAAAATACAACATGGCACATATTTTGACTCTCTCGCACATTCTGAGACTAACTACGCCCTCTAAAATGGCATCCGACAATTTTATAATTTATGTAAAGTTCCGATTTCATTTAAACCATAGTGTCATTTAAATCACATGACACTATAAAACATGCAACCGAATGATATTTACTTTCACATGCAGTAAATATGCAACACTCTAGCAAATATTAACTTTCAACTCATTAAATTAATATTTACTCCAGTTCCAACATTTTATATAATTACCTTATGCGGTAGATTAATATAAAATTAGCCTCCTAAAAGCGAGGGTTGTTACATTAAGGGTTGATAGGAATAATTGAACTGTAGGCGTAATTGAGAACAATTGGAATGTGCTATAAATGAGAATAGGTTGTGTTGTAATGGTAGTCGGGGTAGTTACTACATATCTATGCGTGATTAACGATGGGTATCCCAAAATATGATGGGATCATAAAATGAATTTATGATTGATCTTGAGGCTTATCGACTATTAGTTAGGTGAGTACCTATGTCCGAGATAAGTATCTCATACATACGGACGGGAGATAGTATGTATTGATGTGTATATATAGATATACATATATAGATATGTCATGATGTGTGCTTATATGGCGTGAGTATTTATACCGTGTGTGATGGTTTGTATATATATGATGAGATCATATGTAGGTATATATATATATGGTGTGAATGATATATATACTTATTATGTGAGCATACCCGACACATGCTATCATGGGAAGTTGCGCGATGAGGGTGAGGCCCTGGGTTGAGGAGCAGGGTGAGGATATTCCCCAGGTCATAGTCGTCCATTATTATTTGTGTGATTTTATTTTTGGGGGTGATAAGTCTTGGGTATGAGTCGTTCTCACTTTCCTGTTAGGAACTATGACCGCTTCCCATATATTAGGATTGATTTTGTCGCCATGGCGGTGTGATAATAGTCCGATAGGTGGTGACCCCGGGAGAAAGTGAGTAATTCTTGGAAGATGATAGCATGGTGCAATATTTTTATATCCAATAACGGTTTATGTTATGTGTATTGCAAAGTGTACATTATGTGTGTTATGTATATGTGGTTATAGGAATGTATGATTGTTTATATATATTTATAAATAATATATATATATATATATATATATATATATATATATCCCATAGTTGAATGTGATATGCATTTTCTAGTATGTACATCTTGGGTGATTTCGGTGTACTAATTTATCAGGCTCGAAAGATCGTACTATGAGACAATTGTGGTTATATCGACCCCAAGGAGTTAGATAGAGATTCTAATTATGTTCTTAGATATAGTACTCTATATTTAAGTAGTTGCAGTAATAGGTTTTGTGAGGAAGATATAATAGATCCCTACGATCAACATTGTCAAGGAGTAGTGTATCGGGGGGTTCTTATTTGGATTTTGCTTTGCGAGACGCCCAACGCACGAAACGTAGTGCAATGTTGAGAGTGGAGAGAACTTTTGTCCTTATTACTCGAATATATGTTGTTTAGAGAATAAAAATCTTATATTGAAGCTTAATGTTAATGTGTGACGTATTAACACTTATAACTGGTTTAAGTTAATAATTGGAACCACTAGAGCCTAGTAAGGCATATATATGTATATGTATTTAGGTGTGATTAGAATGGAAAGGATTCTTGGGTTATATTAGGATGGCAGGTCATGCGGGTATAGGTCGTGCGTATGGTAAGGTAGGTTTTCCTTATGTGGGTTGCGTAACTTAATTAAGGTTCCAGGACACGATTAGGTGCGCATTGTAGATGAGAGGTGAGTTTGGGGGATTCACGAGAGTGCGACTCCACTTTAGTTATGAAATAGTGCATTTATATTTATTATGCACAATTAACACACTTGCTGCAAGCATTTTTCACCTCGGGCTCTAACTCGTTTATATTTATCTTTTGTTATATATATATATATATATATATATATATATATATATACTGTTTACTACAAGTGTCCTACCACATGGATACCGAATGATTTTATATCCAGAGTCTTGGGAGCCGTAGCAGTTGCGGACTGTGGCGGGATTTAGATTGTAGTCGATTTCTATTCCTTTGAAAATCTAGGTAGGATTCATATTGTATATCGGGTCTACACCCAAGAGTTATGTAGTTGTTTATATTTCTTCTTTATGGTTATTGTACTGTCTGTGATGCGACAGCTTATTCGGGTATATTTCCTTATGTGTACCTTTTTTATTTTAGTGTTTAGCACTTATATTATCATGGTACTTGCGTACGTTTTACCTTTGTTAGTAATTGTACATTGTTGGTTTGATATCCATTGTATGTTTTTATTTAATTTTTGGCATCCGCTTTTATAGTTTCGGGTAGTTAGCCTTATTTATTTTAGTATAGTATGTTCATACTGAGAACGAGTCATCTTAGATTCCTGATTAAATGTAGTACAGGGCTGGCCACCCGTTATTATTTTAAGCGGGGTGTCACATGGAAAACTCCACCTCACCTAGTTAAAGTCTAGACATGTTTGCTAGCATAGGTTGATTTGCATGATGTTATCTTATGCCTATTGCTAGTATGTACCATTTGTTTTATACTTAGTTAGCTTTTTTTTGCGTTTCTTATTTTTTGGTACTGTTTTAGCAATGTTTTGGATTTGTTTACCCATTCCAAGAAATATTTTCACAACCTTTTTCCATTGGACAAAACTGCATGTCATTCTGGGAATTCTATGAAATTTTTCTCTCTCGTTCGAGCGAGATGAGTTCTCGTTTAAGCGACATTAGTTGTCGCGCGAAGCTGTCATTCAAACGACATGCACTTTCGTTCGAGTGACATTGATTCTCGTTTGAATAACCTGTCTAGTTTTATGGATTTATCTGTTTGCAATCCCCTGGTTCATATTGCTATATTATTTGGTACTGCTAGGTTATTTTCTGAACAGTGTTTGAAAAAATACCAAAAGATTTTCGGTTTAGGAAAAATTTTGAAAAATCCAAAAAGAGTTTTGTATTTTGTTTGCACCTTATATGAATTGACACTTAGGATGACCAAGCCACAATTTCAAGTCATATCCACGTGACTATTTGATAGTGTTTTGAGACAATATATTGTGTCATTCATGTGCTTTACAAAGTTTGGAGTCCTTGAGATGATATAGTGTTACTACCTACACGATTGACCATATTTATCCTTTATTTCACACATGCACGAATTTGTTTGACTTTTGTGCTTGTCTATCACATGTTGGTTGAGTGTTTCCATCTCAATTCTATCTATAAAACAAACCAAATGCAATAAAACATGACAACAAATAGTGCATGATTTAAACCTTTGGTGAGATTTTGTGTTTTGAGAAAACGGGGAAGGGCTACGAAAGGTACTCATTTATCCTTTGCGATTAAGCCACCGTTTAAATGGAACTAAAAAGTGAGGAATTGAAAATTATCCGGGCTCCAATGAGGATTAAAAGAGCTTGAAAAAATTGAAAGCCAATAAAAAGAAAATTATGCCAAAAATGGGCCAATGTTTTTATTTCATCACCTCATAAATAAAAAACATTATCTTTTAATGAGGGAGTTTGGATAGTTTTCCAACAGTTTGCACATCCTTGAAAGTCATGAAAAAGCATTACATAGTTTTGGACGTTATTGGTGTGAAAATTATTTATACTTTGATTTGTTGATATGATTAAGATAATGTTATCTAAATTCAACAATTTTACACCAAAGGACTATTTTTTATGTTCATTCGTTAGGAGTACACTTATGCATCTTGCGCATATTATAGAATTGAGTTGATTTTCCTATCGAATCTGTTCACACCCATTCATTCATTTTCCACGATTTGGTTATCATTGTATAAATTCATTTTGTGTTTTTAGTGACATCATATTTTTTCATTTTTGTATAAAAAAATTGAAAAATAAAAATAGTTTGGGATGTTTTTTTAGCATATCCTGCATTGAGCACGTTTGTCATATGTGTTTTCCTTGTTTATCGTGACACCCCGATTTGATTTATTTGGTTTATTCGTTTCCTTGTCTATTTGGGACAAATAAAAAGGGGGAGAACGAATTATGATATTATGGGGGATATTTGATTATACTTTCATGTTTATGCTTTATATCATTTCAAACTCGATACGTCACAATGTTTTTGCTTTGTCTCATGTGTGTAGGTAAAATTGAAGATTTTTTATTGCACACCCTGATGAAAAAAGCTTGGAGTTTTGAAGAGTTGATTATTGAAGCCAAAGTTTAAAAAAATTGAAGACTTGTCAGTTTATCTTTCCACGTTTGAATTTTTGGGAAGGTAGATTTGTATAGGTCATTTGAAATTGATAATTCATATATTTTTTATTTTCTACCGGCATAGACATAGGGGGAGATTTGTAAGGACATTGTCCGTCACATTTTAGTATGTCGTATACCACTATAAGTCGCTTCAAGTCGTCAAATGATTGAGAGGCGTACATCTACAAAGACGAATCCGAATTACAAGACGTCTTCAACATTGAAGCCCAACAAGGATTGAATCTGGTACAATGTGTTTAAGTTTCATTTACATTTCACATTAAAAGTCTTGGTATATTTTTTTATAAAAGTTAAAATTATTTTTGGAATTTTAATAAATAGTTTTTATTTTTCAAAAATATTTTATCATAAAAGTTTTGGATAAATATCTCCTGATCCCGTGAACAGTTTTAAGATTTGAGGATTCCAAGTTATTTAAACTTTAAAAGGTTTTTAAGTGGATCAGTGATTGTCATTCAAACGACATCACATCTCGTTCGAATGACATGGAGGTTCGTTCGAGCGACGACGCATGTCGTTCGAACGAGAGTTGTTTTCAGTCGACACGTCACCGCCTTGATTTTTATTATAAATAAGGGTGTTAGACTTCTGATTTTCATGTGGAGAAAAACTGGTTTTTGACAGAATACATTTTTCTATTCTCTAACCATATTTAAGGGTTCAATCTTTTGTTTTACAATTCACAATCCCAATTGCTTTTGTGTGAGTTGTCGTGTGGAAGCCAATACATAGTTTTACTATTGTTCATACTTTATGGGGAGATCTCTGCAACTGAGAGTTGCGTGCTATTTTGGAGTGAGTCTCGACAGAGTTTTTGTGACTGGGTGTCATTAGGGAGTGCTGCAGTGTTCTTAGGTTGAAGACTGGACTGCAGTTCATGTAGGTTCGTTGTGTGTGAACTTATTGTTGATGACATCGACCTACGCCTGCGGGTATTCGAGTGTCAAACTGTATTTTATTGTAATCGAGTGTAAGTTGCGATTCAAAATTATAGTGAAATAAAAAGGTTTTTCCTTGAGGGGATTTTTCCTAAAATATGTGTTCCATCTTTATTTATAATGGTTGAAACTTTTACGCACGTAGTTATTTGAGTTAGATGGCTGATTTGAGTTTCTTTATAAATTGACACTAATTAAATAAGTTTGTAATTGGAATTTGCGCAACTATTTATATCAGTATTGAACATAAGTCTTTATCATAATTTATGTTTCCAATTTATTTCTTGATGCATATAATGACCCATTTAATTTCTGGTAATTAGGTTTAAATTTATTTATTTGATGCTGAACAACACATGTACATGATTGATTATTACATAGAAATTGTCCCAGAAATTCAGGTATCGTAAATTTGGAAATGAATGATAGATTTGTTAAGATTTTTGATGCTTATTTGGGGGGAATAAATTTATTGATGTAGAGGATCTCACCATTCAATTATGGACTAAATTTCTAGTATAAATATCATGATGGATGCCTTTTATTGTGATTCAAATAATGTTGGAATTTTGAAGAATGTCTTAAACGTAGAGACTTTAATAAATGGAGAATTTTGATTTAGAATACATGAAATCTGGGTTAAACTGATAGGCTTTAACTTAACTGTTCTTGGTTGCGTCACAAAATTCTGGGTTGAAAGTAGTTATGGGAAGAGGAAGATGACTTGGGGAAAAGGGATCAAGGGGTCGTTCGAATGAGGTGGGATCTCGTTCGAACGACATGTCATGTCGTGCTCGAACAAGACCCACTCTCGTTCGAGCGACGTGGTTTTTTTACTTCGTTCCTTCTTGGGATTTGGGTTATTGGCGCAGGTTTCTGGCTGAGTTAGTTTCGGGTTTGGGTTGTATTAGTGATTATGAGTTAAAAACGGAAATTACTAATAGTAAGTGTAGGACACATTTAATTTGGTAAATGACATGGCTAAATAAATTATTCTATTGGACGAAATTACTAAATTTGTGAGAAGGAAGTTTAATACCTAGGGTATTTGATGATTAGGTACTAAGGAATATTAACATTATTAAGGGTAATGGGCCTGGGATTTTAGTCGCGAGTATTTTTATGAGTCCAAGTGAGTGAGTGGAACCGGGTTTGGGAAAACAAAGAATTTATTAAAAATATAATTGTACCACATTAAACAAAGTAAATTACAATTTACTAGATGGTTAAGTAATTATTTTACTGGAGGAGAATTAATAATTTATTAGATGATGAATTATTAATAAATGAAAATGTTGCCTACTTCAGTTGGAATTTTTATGTTAATTAGGGAGTAATTACCTATACATATTATATGGGATAATAATATGCACTATTATGGGTTTGTATGGACATACCAGTGGACTATCCTATCAACTAAAGGATTCGCTCGTTCGGACCGTGTACCACACATCGGTTTAAAGATGTGTAGGTCATATAGGTACTATGTGGAGGCATCACCTACGAAAGGTAGATATTGGCGCTGACCATTCCTGTGCCACCGCTGGGTACGAGTTGTGTACACTTGGCCTGCATAGGGACTGCCTCCAACTTGTATGTGTTTTGTGATGTCCGCTTAGGACAAGGAATTCTTACTGACTTGCCGATAGAGCATGAATTGGACACCAATGGTAGATGACCTTGTGTGTCACATATATAAAGGACATATATATAATTACCCGGGCTTTTCATGAGATAGACTGAAGTGTCTAAGAATTTGGATATAAATTACAATTGTGATTCTTTAATACATAATAGATATTTACGCTTCTTATGTGAAAATAATGAAACTGGGATATTACGGGTATTGATAATTAAATGTAGTTGGTACACTTAAATCCTTTAACCATTTTAATAAATTGACCTGTAGTCGTAGTTATTATTTGGGGACTTTTGAGATGCGAAACATATCACACTTAGATGAGGGGTGAGGTGTTATACATATGTTAGTGACGAAGGGGGAATAGTTATTGTGCATTAACTGTATTATGGAATCATAAATTAATTAAGTTAATTCTTTCACACCTCGGGCTATGACCCAAATTCTAAATGTGTTCCCCCACCTCCCCAGGTTAATTCTGATAGGGATAGCAGGTCTGTTGCTATACTAGCCTTGCGATCTCTCGGTGCTTAGCAACTTTCCAGATTATTGACTCTAGCCTAGGTGCTTTTCTTCCAGAGTTTTTTATTTTATTTAGGAAACATTAGAAGGGCATAAGCCCAAGAATTAATTATTTATTTACATTATGCTGGAGTGTGATATTTGCTTGCTGTTAACTTTATTATGTAGTTGGTGTTCGTTTGAGTTTTATTTTTGCCAGCAAAAATATTCATGAATTTTAAAGTATAGGCCTTTTTATATAACAATATTTTATTATGTTGTGCTGAGAATGTTATTAATTGATCAATAAGCCCTATCATCGGCTTATTATGCCTGGCCATCCTTTACATGAGAAAATAGGGGTTGTTACACATTACAAAAGTATGCATACAATTTTCTATTATAAAGCTCATACAATAATAATTACTTGGGTTGAAAATTTTCACATGTGTAGTACACATGAAGAAAACATTACATTATGTATGCTAATAGATTACTCACCACTTCAAAGAAATTTTAAGAATCAAATCTAAAGGCACATTGGTTAGCAATTTTTTCTTCTTAACATGTAATATTTCAAACGTAGTTATTAATTCCATTAAGTTTGATTATATATGGCTTAGATTATTTAATAAAAAACATATCGTATATAAGTTTTTTTTTTTCAAATGAACACAAAACAATAGATGAAAAACTCTATCTGAAGATTGTTAACAAATTTAATGTGCTTTTGTGTTTGTGGGGCATTAGATATGATATATATTCACATGAGTGAAAATTCAAACGACAATAAAAATCAACACACTAAACATACGGATCATACGGAGGAAATTAATGTCGAGCCTTGTGTTTCACGCAATTTTCTTAAGACAAATTTGTCCCCTCATTGGCGTTTAAGGTTTGATGAATGTATGTCTCCAAGATAGAATGATATTTTCATCTTTATACAAGTGACACTTAAATATATAAAGTTCCAGCGAATCCAAATTCTATGTTGTACTCTCTCATGGATTGACTCAAGAAGGGAAGAAAAAATGATAGAGAATAGACTCTCCAAAATTAATTACTCAAGAGAATGAAAAAAGGGCGTTCTATTTATAGAAAGGTAAACACCCTTTCCTACAAGACACACCCTTTTATGAATAGTTACAACCTTTCATGAATGGTAACAACCTTTCTTGAATGGATACAACTTTTCACAAACCATTGTGTTTATAAAAAATAATTTTAAATTTAATTTCATTCAATTGAAATTATTATTATATTATTGTAAAATAATTTCCAACATCTACCAAATAGTATTCTCTTCTACAGTGGATCTAATTTTTAACAACCGCCTCCAAATTGTCGAATCTCTAGTCTTAATCAGAGCGATTGGTAGATGTTCACCTCGATAGTATGTGACCTATAAAAACTATGCCCATAGAGATCCACCTTGTCTCAACTGAAACCATAACTTCACTAAGAATGTATTAATCACATCTCAAAGTGTAAACGTAATAAAAATACACACGAAATTAACAGTTTTATATGGATCCACAAATCTAACACATGAACATCCAATTATACATGTTATTTGTTCTTAAATCATACAAAACGTTATGTGTTACATATTTAACGTTAAAATCTTAGATCAACATGATTATCACATATAATCATTATGCAGAACATAAAATGATATTATAATAACATACCTCAATTATAACTATAAATTTAGAATTTGTTCTTGTGCCTCCATTATGTCACTAGTGGAAAGATTAATGAAGCATCCGACCTTAACGATGTCCATGTATGATCAAGCTAGATTTTGAATCACGGTTTCCTCTTGTGTAACAAGAACATATTCCAATTTCAGCACATTCAAATGGTTAGATATTCTTTTATTTCCAAAATAGTATTCCGAAAATTAACACAAATTTGAGTATTTGGATGTCTCTCCCTCATCCTATGATTTCATTATGTTGTCTTTTAGTATGTATGAATGATGAAAAATTAGTCACTTATTTATAGGTAGGAACTGGATCCAAATCTCCAATAGTCATTTAATCCTAACCTTTCGTTAAGATAGGTACCCAAGAGTCCTTTTGACTCTTAGTATTTGGAGTACCCTTTGATTAACAAAAGTGACTTTTAGTATTAATATAATTATGAAATACATTATGGATAATTATTATTGCAAATAATTCTATCATTCTCCCACTTGATCCATAATTATCATAAGGCGTGTAATAATCTTTGAGTCATCCTCAAATGATTTTTCATAAACACCTTAATCAAACAAACAATTAATGCGAGCCCCAATGCTCTAGTACTAATTCAAGAGCATGATTACTTTCATGTACCACAACATTAATAACTCATCCAACAAGGTCTGTAAATTGGGTTATTCAATAATGGTTCAATAATGTCTAATAGACTAGAATATTTCTATCACATTCATCAATTCACATGCATAACTTATATTACAAGACAAAAATTGAAATTTTCAGAATACAGTTTAATTGATATCAATTATAGTGTCAAAAATTAAGCACCAGACAATCCACAACACTTATACTTAATTGGCTACACGCAAGACTCATATCTTACACAGGTTTGGTAAATGTCCTTTTGTGATAGCTCATTGATTAGTAGATATGCTACGTTAACAGTTATACTAATGTGTTAAACTGACACTTATTGTTTATGAACTTCTTCGTTCACATATATGTATTATATACTAATGTGCAAAGGTTATTTAAAATACCTATCAGTTTTTCATAGCGAAGATTTCAGCGGCATTATCATACTATTTCAGCGACTTGGTAATAGTGTCCATAACTCCAGATCACAAAATAAATCTTCTACAACCATAATCCATAAATTGTAGCCCCAAAGCATGCTACATACAATATTTATTTATTTCTCACTCTTTTGTAATACTGGTCACTGGGCTAAAACAAACATATTTAATCAAGAGAGAACAATTATCATAAGTTCAAGCATATAATATTTTGGGCATCTCATTACTTCATACACTTAAAATATTTTATTTATATAATCTATCATTCATTACGAAGAAAAATTCCAAGAAGTATATAAATTTACTCCCACTGACTTCAAGGTGTATATATACTATTCAAAATACCTAAAGTATTCTTAAAATACCATTAATAGGAAATAAACATCAATTTATACAGTGATTTCTCAACATATATAATTTTTTTTCTTAAACTCTCATAAGTTCTCACACTAAATGTAATTCTTAGTCAAGAGGAACTACTATGTGACACCCCGCCTAATAAAATACCAGACGATCACTCCTATATCAAATTAAAACAGGAGTCTCTTATGGATCATTCTCAGCATCATTGTCGCAAACCAAATTAATTACTAATGACCTATTAGGTGTAACACCCCGCCTAAAATAATAACGGGTGGCCAGCCCTATACTATATTAAATCAGAAATTTCAGATGGTCCAGTCTCAACATCAACTATCGGTACTATATAATATAGGACTAACTACCCGAAATCACATAAGCGAGACGTTATAAAATTTAAAACTTGCAACATACAACAACCCTACACTATAAAACTACTAATGAGTAGGAGAGATGCAGGAAGGAACTATAATAAATAAAATGAACCAATTAAATACAACTGAATGTACTACAAAAAGTAGATCCGAATAAGCTGTCGGATCACAGCAAATACAATAACTGAAATGGAACGAATATAAACATATATATAAATATCCCTGGGGTACAAACCCGATATACAACATGAATCCTACCTAGAATTTTAAAGAAGTAGGAAGTGGCTACATGAAACATCCCGCAACAGTCCGCACCTGTCACGGCTCCCAAGACTCAGGATAGAAGGTCATCCGGCATCCATGCGGTAGGATACCTGTGGTAATATATATATACAAGAAGGAGGGAGAAGTAAACGGGTCAGAGCCCCGAATGTGTAAAATATTTAGCAAGTGTGTTAACCGTGCATAATAAATACCGGTGTACTTAATTTCATAATTAAGTGAGACCGCACTCTCGTGGAACCCCAACTCACCTCTCATCTAAAGGCGCGCACCTATTCGCGTCCTCAAGTTTTAGTTAAATTACCCCCCATTGATTTTAGGACAACCTAACTTATCAGGCCTTGCCTATATCCACGAGAGCTACCTTCCCGTCATAATCTAAGGATCCACCCATTTCTAATCCTATTAGATTATGCTTACACAATTATGCCATAAAAGGCTTAATGAATTCCGATTAATAATCTCATGAATTATAATTATCATAATTTCTAAAACATTACCCCTATACATATACATATATATATATATATATATATATATATATATATATATATATATATATATATATATACATATACATATATATATATATATATACCTATATAGGTTAAAAACGTAAGAATTAATATACTTAATAATATGCACATGGAATATTGGCAAGACTTCTCTCTAATCCCAAAATTGTACTACGTTTCGTGCGTGGGGAGTCTCGCAAAGCGAAATCCAAACAAGGAACCGCCCCGTTACACTACTCCTGACAAGGTCAAGACCAGAGATCCGTGATGCCACCTATGGAATTACTTCTCTCAAATCTCGACATGGCACTGCGTTTCGTGCGTGAGGTGTCTCGCAAAGCGAAATCCAAACAAGGAACCACCTCGTTACACTACTCCTGGGCAATGTCGATCCTAGAGATCCATAATCCTCAACATACAAGTTAATACTACCATTACTACTAACTATAACTCCTAAAGAAAGAAAAAGAAAAGAAAAGAAAGAAAACAAATAAGATAAAATAAAAGAACCTCCAATAATATCCTTGGGATGATGTAACCGAAATAATACCTTATGTGCGATACATCAACCCCCATCAATCTAGTACACCATAATCATCTAAGATGTACTTCATAAAAGTCCATATCCTTTCATCTATAGGATATATATATAAATATATATATATATATATAGGTATTTATTTCTAACCGTATCTATATACCATCATCAATCCAATAGCCAAGTGTACATACTACATATGATGTACAAGGCCATGCACATAATATACCCGGCTATATATATCGCCGATAAACTGCATCAATGCTATCATATTCCCAGTGCCCGGCTCACGTAGCAATACTGGGGCCACCGTGGTGGGACTAAACGACACCCATCTCGTGGTAAACTCACGCACACGACGTCCCGGGAAGCGGTCATAGCTCCAAACCGGCAATGAGACGAAACATACCCACCACGTCTCATCCCAAAATAAATATATATATTATATAGTAACACACGGGACGACTATGACCTGGGGAATATCCACACCCTGCTTTTCTAGCCAGGATGCTCACCCTCTACGCGCGCAACTTCCCAATGATAGCATGAGCGGGGTATGCTTAACCAAATAAGTATATATCATACACATGCATAATATATATAATCCATATGATCCAATCATATGATCAAATAATAAACCATCATATACGGTTTAAATATCCATACCATGTATATCCATGACATAAATATATCCATATATCTATATACATACAGATATATATCTATCAACACATATTCACATATCCTTATCTATATATATAAACTAATCCTCGTTCATATGTATAAGATATATATAACTGGCTATAAGTATACATAGTCCTCGATATACAAGCCGTCACTACCATTCCTTTAATTTACCTCGATACGTGAATATAATTCCATACTTGAAACATTTTCAATCATTTTCCTATGATGAATAGTCTCCCAAAACCATATGTTTATGTCTATACATATACATTCAACATTAGGGTTATCACCCACGAATTTGTGTAGGAATCCATCACTACACATTTCACCTCTAAATGTTAAAGTACATAATTATCTTTAGTACTATCTAACCATAGGCGTAAACATGACTTAATAGTCTATAAACCTCAATTTATTCCAACCTCATTTCAAGTATTGGAAATCTCAATGGCCATATCCCCATAATTGCGTATAAACTATCCTAACTAGAATTTACGCTACCGCTTATCCTAGTCGATAGTACACCACCAAGTTGTTTCCCATTTTTACTTATGGTTCAATTGTATTATGAATCCTTACTCCTATAGGGTTATCATTTATTCCTTAGTCTAAATATTTCTAAGGATAGGAGACCCCTCACTCTCTAAGAGTTCTCAACCTCAAACATACATATATATATACCTTTATCTATAATTGGTAAATTCCAACCTCAAAGAGTTTTCCCCCAATATCTCTATACATAACTCCAAATACATACATGGATACATTTCTCCCAAATTACCCTAAGGAGTCCCCAAAACCCTAATGTGTGAGAAACTCCTTATGTGTCTCCAAGAACATATCTCTTACATCATAAGAGAAGGCCCCAAATCAATAAACCCAACCAAAAAGGGTTTGAATTCACTATGGAGAAAAAATCTCAAAATGCCCTGTTTCCGAATCGATTCGGCCTCCCAGGCGAATCGATTCGGGTCCAAAGACCTGGGCTTCTGCAATAGGCCGAATCGATTCGGCTTGGGGTCCGAATCGATTCGGTCAATGCAGACCTGCTAGTTTTACCAAACCGAATCGATTCGCTTGAGGGGGCGAATCGATTCGGACCTGTAATTTTTGAAGGTTTCATCTGTTTCTTCAAAACCCACGAATTCTAAACCCTAAATTTCCATTTCTAACCCTTAAACCTTCAACAATTTATGATTTTAAGCCCATTAATCAACCCAAAATCGATCCCAACCATTTCTATGTCATTAATACTCAATTTAAACATTGATTTCAAGATTAAACCTAAAATCTAGGTTTTGACATTAATACCCAAAAACCATTTCTTTACCCCACAATTTATGAAATGAAATACACAAATAGCTATTTAGCAAGATTAAACACTTGCCTCGGGTTTGTAGAGGTTGGATCATCCTCGATGTCGCGGTTGGGCCGGAAATCCCAAGCTTTTCTTCCTCTTTCTCTTCCTTTCTTCTTCTTCTCTCTCTAGGGCTTTTCTCTCTTTCTCTCAAATGAGAAATGGCTTCATCCGTAAGCCTCCCAATCCTTTTAAAACAAAATCCCAGTTTTAAATGTTAATACACACTTTAAATGACTCGTTGACTCCAATTCAAGTCAAAACAACTTAAAAACATTCCGGAGCCGAAATAAGACCCAATGACAGTCATTTTGACTATCTCGACCCTTCCGGGATCGATGGTACCCTAAAAAATATCATCCGGAATACTTTGAAACGTCCTCTATTTTTGGACTTAAATTCCCAAATTTAAAGTTCTCCAATTTAATTAAATTTTATCTTCCCAAAAATTTAATTTCTCAGTCTCCAAAGTCGTGGGGTGTTACATTAGGCTGGCGTCAAAATTTTATTTAACTAATCTTTTTAAGCAACTATACAATATAAACATCCACACAATTTATATAAATGAAACTCGAAAGCGATAAAATAACCGAACACTCGGTTCAAATATAATACAACAAATCGAATTCCGCAAAGAAAGGCGGTAAAAGAATAAATAAAAGCAGTTGGGTTATCAACCCGAATGTTTATACAATACTTCCTATCTAGATTACAAGGATAAAAAGCATCTATAAAAAACCTGCATGCATCCACAACTTCCGCAGCACACGTCTGACTCGAAGGAATTATCATCCAGACGTCCCTGTGTCTGGAAACCTATATATATATATAATATATAGCAAGAGAGGAAAAATGTAGAAACGGGTTAGAGCCCGAGTTGTAAAAATATTTAGCAAGTGCGTAAATGCTTTATTTAAAAAAATGTGTTTTATCTCATATTTAAATTGGTATCTCACTCCCATGAGATACCCCTCACCTCTCTTCTAATAGTGCACAACTAGCGCATCCCTCTAAACATCCTAGTCAAGCCACACTGCCTAACTAATCCATCACCCACAAACTATAGAAATCCTAAACAACCCAAGTACTAAGGGCTCAACTTCTCCCTAGACTCAACGCTATGCCATATTCGTGCGTGGTGTGTCTCACAAAGCGAAATCCAAACAACGAACCCCCCCGATACACTACTACTTGGCAAGGTCGATCGTCGAGATCCATTACACCCTCAGCACATGACGTAAATATAAGACTCATATAATATATATATATATATATATATATATATATACACTACAACTTTATATTCATTATCATACTCATCTTTAACTTTCATACTCACTTTTACATACATATCATGTTACACTTCCGGATATATCTCTCGGAATGAGAATTCATTCTTTTTCATTTCATATTCATTTTATCTCTTTATTCTCATAGAGATATGATATCTTGTTCTCATACACAAATAATGTACTATACACACAAGTACAATAACCATCCCAATGAGCTATAACTCGAGGATGCGGTCTCTCAATGCTATCATCTTCCAGGGAATCACTCACATACCATCCTGGGGACCAGCGGTCGGACTTAATATCACCGACATCACAGCCAACACATGCACACAACGTCTGGGAAGCGGTCATAGTTCCTCCCCGATAATGAGATTAAACATACCCACCACGTCTCACCCCTAATAAAAATCACACAATATCACAATGGACGCTATAACCGGGGGAATATCCATACCCTGCTCATCGAGCCAGGGTGCTCAACCACATCGTACAACTTCCCATGATATCATTAGAGGGGGTATGCTTCACACACACACACACACACACACACATATATATATATATATATATATATATATATATATATATATATATATATATATATATATATATATATATACCATCCACACATAGATATATATACATATCCGTACCATATAATATATATACTTTACTCACATAGTATATATATAATCCACATAGTTCCTTAAACAATATAATTGGCCATAATTGCCAATCACACATAGTGATGACTAATAATCCCAAAGATTCTCATATTTAATAATATTCGAGTATTCGCACACTCACGATACTAAACCTAAAAGTATTCCCAAGCAGTCATTAAATACATACCCCAGATCGTACACAAAATTAATCCGAGGTTCCTTCTTTCATGCCGAGGTTTACTCACCCTCAATACCATTATATAGTAGTCCTAATATCATATCTAGAATCCCCTATAATAATCTCCTAAACGATAGTTCAAATTTCCCTAAACTTAAAGGAGAAAACCTCAAAAATCTCCCAGGACCGAATCGATTCGGCTTGTCCGAATCAATTCGCTGGCCACCGAATCGATTCGTCCTGTCCGAATCGATTCGAAATGGTTCTACTATCTTACTGTCTCATACCGAACCGATTCGGCTTGTCCGAATCGATTCGACTGGTCCGAAATCTCCAAATCTTTTTAGGTTTTATATATATCCCCAAAACCCAAAACTCAATCCAATATCCATTTAAATTATAACTCGGATATATTTAAACGAACCCAAAGTTTTCATATATCCTCAAGTCCTTTAAATGTCCTAACACTCTATATGGGAACCCCTAATATTTATCTCCAAATAATTCTAGCCTTAATTTCTGACTAGCGATTTCTATCACGGACAACCTTCCGTAGAAAAACCATTATAAATCCAAAAAAAATCAGAAAAATACGTAGTTAGCGCCCACATGACCGTATCAAAAAGATATACAATTTTGATTTTTTGACCAAGAGCCGAATCGATTCGCATCAAGGCCGAATTGATTCGGAAAGGCCGCTGCATTACTATTCATCATCATTTCCAAATATCAACCCAACCTCCATTTTTATGGTTTCTAATCTCAACCAACATCACCACAATCATCTTAGCACTGATTTATAACTAACACATCAATTTATTTGTGGTATTAAACCATCTCTTAGATTTAAACCCTAAAACCATTAAAGCCCCAACTTATCATTTTAACCCATTTCAATCCATTTCGTCACTTCATTTACATGGATTTGACACTAGAAATCATTAAGAGTTTACATTACATCAATATGTAAACTCACATTCAAATTTTCTCAAATTTATTTTAAGGGTTCTAACCCAAAATGATATAGTTTACCAACTATAATATGAAATAAATACACAAAATGAAATAAAGCAAGTATACACTTGCCTTGATGATGAAATCCGACGACCTCGAGTCGAATCCGACGGAGTTTGGCCGAAACCCCCCATTTTTCTCTTCTTTTCTCCTCTTCCTTCCTTTATTTATTTATTTCTTTCCTCTTCTTTTCTATCTTTTCTTTCTTCTCTTTCTCTCTCTCATGACCTTATAAGAGAAGAAAAGGGTTTATCCCTTAATAAACCCAAAAATGACTCCTTTACTGAATTACGAGTCCCTACGGGTCCAAAAATTCCTGAAACTCAATTTCTTCCCCCGGATGCTCTATTCTAACTACCTCATCCATTCTGAGACCAACCGCTCAATCGAAATTTCCATCTGAGGTACTTGACTGCAATTCACTATTTTAACCCAATACATCTCAATGCGAGTTTTCCCATTAAAATATTCTCCTCTGTCGCTTTACCCAGCAACGACATATAATAAAATACTCCAACTTATTCACTTAATCCCAAAAGTAATTATAATACACATCGAAAATCATCTAATCCTTAAAAACTCCCAAAATTACTATTCACGATAATTTCTTAAATTCCCAAATTACACTTATGAATTTTTAATTATCCATAAAAGTGCGGGGTATTACATACTAAAGTTATAATAATTTCACATTCTAAAATATAGGTGAAAATATTTATTTACAATCCTTTCTCTATTCATAATGAAAACTTTGATAATAAGTCTACCTTTATGCCGTTCATTGTTACCAGGGTCGTATTTTAGTCTTAAGATGCATTTACACTCGACTCTAGTGTGTCAATTAGATAACTCAACGCGATCCTAAACTTCATCTTGGTCAATTAATGGCATTATAATTTTTTCAAACCCGTGAAAATAAAATCGAATATTTTCTTACTACTCTGCCAAATTCATATTCTTGTGATAAATCTCACAATCATTCGGAATAATAAACTCATTTAAGAGATTCTTAAAACTATTTGTATCCACCAACCAAAAGAATAATTATTTTGGATGTTAAGGGAATGACAAGAGTATCTTAACTTATTCTATAACCACATTAGGTGATTTGATACTCCCACCAATTTTTCCATTCTTTAAAGAATTTGACATATTTTTATTTCAAAGATAAATAGTGTACCCTCTGTGATACTCCGCCTAATTAAATATTGGGTAAATTAACACAAAATTTCTATCTGGTTCATTCTTAGCATCACTGTCGAAAACCTTATTAATTACTAGCCGCCTTTTAGTTAATTAAGTCGGTATCATAATTTTATCTTTTAATAACCACGACAAAATATAATGCGAAACTAAAATAGAAACAATATAGAATAATAGAGTCCACATATCCCATCAAAAAGATAAAATAAAGTCTTGTCGAGTAAACCATCGGCTACAAACCAAACCGAAAACTGATAGATAGTAAAAATCCCATACAATCTAAAATGAAGAAATCTGAAATAAATGTTGTGAGTAACATGCTCAAAATACAACTGGGATATAATTTCTAAGCTTGGAACAAGTGAAAGAGGTGACTACTCCAACTTCTGTAGCATCCGCATATGCCACAACTACGTAACCTTGGAATAGGATCAAGTCTGGCATCCCTGTGGCTGGACACCTAAAAAGTTTTTAAAAATATTCGATAGCAAGGGTTAGAACCCAAAACATTTTCAAAATATTTATCAATTGTTTAAATTGAAGTAATTTAAAATGCATGAATGATCTTCATATTTAAGTTAGTGTCGCACTCCCTTGATGACCCGCTCACCCCTCAACTATGGTGCACACCTAAGTTTTCTTTATAACGCACCTAGTCATTTACCTCGTACTAGTTCTTGGTATAACTCAATACTGTCACAAGACTCTAGTCCGAGTATGTTTAATATATGATTCGTAAGTCATTTAACACATTAACTTAACTAATCAATTTTATTTAAGACCATATAACATTCTCTCGAGCTATATATTATTGAACACAATTCACTACATGTATTTTACCCTCGTATAATTATTCACCCATTATATACGTAGAAGCATCTTACAATATTCACACATATGTCGAATGTATATAATCATCTTCTAGTTAATACCTCACTTGATGCTTCTCTAAGTTGCTATCTGAAGAAAGGCTTTAATAGTAAAGGCTTGTTTACAAGATTAATAACAACATTGTTATAAGTTGTGTAAACTCCGAATAAACTCTTTGGACACAACTCTTTTCGAAAAACACAAGATGTGTTTTAAAATCTTTCTGAATGTATGGATTAAATTTAATAGTTGGTTACCTTCTTTTTAAGTTTTAATAAACATCTACTAAAGTTACCATGTAGTCCTAATCACAACAACAATTAAGAATATTCAAAGAAATAGACACATGAATTTTGAACATGGTGAAAACCTTAAACAAGGGAAACATCCACGGTGCCCTCTACGGCACAAAACAAAAATCCAGTAGAATAAAAATAAAGTTACAACACTTAATAAAACCACAAAGATCCTAACATAAGTTCAGAATATACCTACATGAGATTCTCCACTCCAAAGGTATTTTGGATTGGACTGATCTTTTCTTCCTGCTTCTTTTCTTTTTCCTTGATCTCCTTCTCTTTGAATTCTGATTCCAGCAACTCTTTCAAAATCCAAGATTCTCAGACAGAACCACAGTATCTAAGTGTTCGTGTGAGATTGTGTTTGTGATGTGCTACTACATGCAAACATGCAACTCACCCTCTTAAGATTTATACAAACTTTCATAACAAATTACATCAATCCTAAAATGAAAGTTATTTCTGAATCTTGATTTTTCAAGCCAAGACTTCTTGATCTTTTATTTATCCACAAATCTCAAAGATACCTTGCTCAGAAGATGGTTCAAGGTCTTAAACAATTTCAGTGTTTTGAATTTTTTTTTGAAATTGTAAACCTCCAATTGAGATCCAAACTAGACTAGAAGTATACTTTATTAAAGCAGATTCAGACTTAACATGCAGATACTGATTCAACATATTTTGTGATAAAACTTCTTTTCAGATCTATGGATACGCCTTAAAATTTTTAGCAAGAGTTCTTTGTGTTCCTTTTATTTTTGTACACCAGTATTTCATAAAACATGAAATAAAAAACTACAAACACATAACTCACTAGATCTGAAAAATATTTTAAAAACTTAAAAGCTTTTTTTTCAAAATTTGTTGAAACAGAATAGATTTAAAAAGAGAATAAAAAATGACTTGTGTGATGTTCTCTTGTAGAAAGACTCAGTTTAAATAATGAAACTTAAGTCTCTGTTATAGAGATGTGTTTTGAGAGAATCAAAGATATGAAGAGGTCTTCAAACGAAAACACAACACGAAAACCCTAGAAATGTCTAACTCTCAAGAATGGGTTTTTCTTGTGTTTGGAACTATTTAGGTTTTGGTGTTTAGTTTGGGAGAAATCACTCATAGGTTTGAACCATGAAGAAAAATAGGGTTTCTTCTTCTAATCTCTCTTTTTTCCCTCTCTTCTCCCTTCTCTCTCTTCTCTCTACTCTCCCTTTTCTCGCAGATTTCACGAAATGTCAAAAGTCTCAAAATGCTGAGGCTTGGTTCCTTTTTATACTAGATGTAGAAGGATCCAGAACCTTGAACTCAATCCAATGGCTATGATTGAGTCTTGACTGATTGACTTTCATCCAACGGTTCAATAAAAGCGGTGGGTTAAACGTTTGGTGATTGGTTTAAACTGGGTTCACGTGGATTGACTCTCAACACCTGCAGGACGTTGATAATGTTGATCCAAGGGTTGAGATTGGTTAAACAGATTATGTCTAAGAGAAAGTACAAATCCAATTGATAGTCTACTAACACATGTACGCACGGGATGAAGGTAAAAACGCGTGTATGAAAGTAATTACAAAGCACACCTCCAATTCTCTAGCACTTTTGGATTCTACCCTGGCAAACAATCAGCAAAGAAAATAGGTTTCTGAAATTGAATTTTTACCCACTACGACAAGGTCACGGATAAAATGATGTCTAATCTTAATGTGCTTAGTTCGTGAGTGCAATACAGGATTTTTGGAAATATTAATGGCACTTTGGTTATCACAAAACATGGTTAATTATTTTTCTGTGAGACCATAATCACTAAGCATTTGTCTAATCATCAATAGTAATTGAGAACAACAACTACCAGATACTATATATTCAGATTCAACAGTAGATAATTAAATACAATGTTGTTTCTTTCACGACCAACCAACGAGATTATTGTCTGCGTAGTAGTAAGCACCAGAAGTGCTCTTACTATCATCAGAATAACTGGCCCAATCGGCATCGGTGTATCCTACAATAGAACTAGTCGTATCATTTGTGTACCAAATACCAAATTTTAGAGTACCCTTAATATATTTAATAATCCTTTTTACACTTAATAAGTTATATTCTTTAGGGTTACTTTGATATCTAGCACAGATACACACGACAAAGGATATGTCAGGTTGAGATGCAGTAAGATACAGAAAAATCCCTATTATACTTCTATAAAGAGTGGGATCAACACATTTACCAATATCATCTTTAGACAGTTTAGTTGAAGTACTCATGGGGGTTCTAGAAATTTTTTCATTTTCTAAGCCGAATTTTTTAACTAAATCTGCAGCGTATTTGGATGGAGAAATAAAAAGACAATCACTGCATTGTTTTACTTATAAACCCAGAAAATATTGTAATTCACCCATTAAGGACATTTGAAATTCAGTATGCATGATATCAAAAAAATTCTCTACTTATTTAGGACAGGTGGAACCGAAAATAATATCGTCCTCATATACTTGCGCGATTAAGCCATTGATTTTCCTTTCTAACAAACAACTTTTGATCATTTCCTCCTCGAAATAAATTATGAGACACTAAAAAGGTAGAACGTCGCTCATACCAAGCTCTAGGAGCTTATTTCAAGCCGTATAAGGCTTTTTTAAGCCTAAAGATGTGGTTCAGGTGTACAGGATCAACAGATCCTTTGGGTTATTCTACGTAAACTTCTTCAAATAAAATTCCATTTAAGAAAGCGGATTTAACATCCATTTGGAATAGTTTTAATTGCACATGACAAGAAATTGCAAGAAGGAGATGAACTAATTCTAGACAAGTAATAGGTGCAAAAATTTCATCGAAATCAATTCCTTCAATCCCGGAGTATCCTTGTGCAACCAGCCTAGCTTTATTTCTAATGACCTCCCCATTTTTATCACTTTTGTTTTTAAAAATCCATCTTGTGCCTATAACCTTCGAATCTTTTGGTCTAGGAACCAGATTCCAAACATCATGACTCTTAAATTGGATTAGCTCTTCTTGCATAACATTTATCCAAAATGAGTAAGTAAGGGCATCATTAATATTTTTAGGTTCCTCAAGAGAAACAAAGCAAGAAAATTGTGCCACTTGTCAAAGTTGAGATATAGTTCTAATTGGTTCTGAAGGATTATCGACAATGGTTTCAGTGGGATGATCTTTAGAAACCCAAGTGGGTACAGAAGGACTCTCAGGTAGTAGTGAATCAGTATCATCTTGAGGCTCAGGGGATAAAATAGGTTCGTCCTCATCAAATGTTACTGGTTGACTGTCACTACTCCTTACACTAGTGTCATCTACAATTACATTAATTGATTCCATAATATTTTTCGTTCGATGATTGAAAACACGCAAAGTCCTACTATTTTGGGAATAGCCAAGACAAATTCCCTTTTCTCCTTGGGTATCGAAATTCGAAAGATGCTCTCTATCTTTGCAGATATAGCGGATACTACCGAAAGTTTTAAAATATTTTAAGTTTGGTTTTTTGTGGAACCACAACTCGTAAGATGTTTCTTTGGAATTTTTTTCTGAGGTAGATACGATTAATAATTTGACTCGCTATTTGGAAAGATTCTACCCAAAAATATCTAGGGAGATTTTTAGCATGTAACATAACCCTAGCCATTTCTTGTAAGGTCATATTCTTACGTTCAGCTATACCATTTTGCTGCGGAGTTTTAGGAGTTCTAAACTCATGTTTATAGACATTATCTACATAATACTCTAAAATTATAGAGTCCTTGAACTCTCCACCTCTATCACTCCTAATTCGACATACTTGGGTATCCTTATCATTCTCAATTTTCAAGAGGATTCTTAAGAATTTGTTGAAGGTATCTAATGTTGTTTCATAAAAGCTACCCATGTATATCTCGTATAGTTGTCTACTATAACTAGGATGTAAGAGTTTCCACATAAACTAACAGTTCTTGAAGGACCCATGAGGTCCATGTAGATAAGTTCTAGAGGATTAGTGGTCAGGACATCTTTAACTTTCTTTTGTGGGAATTTACTTATTTTGCCTTCTTGACAAGGTCCCCATACAGGAGTAAAAGAATTTTTTATTTTTCGCAAACCTCTAATAGTCTCTTGGGAACTCAATCTTCTAAGGTTATCATAATTTGTGTGTCCCAATCTATTGTGCCAAAGATCAGAATCTTCTAATTTGGCAACATTACAAGATTCAGAATTGGGGATTACTGTGTGTAGAGGGGTCTTGAAGGTAATCTTGAGATTAGGGACAAATCCCTAATTGACAATAGTGTTTGAGATTAAGCAACCAAGGCAGCTTGGCGCGGCAGCTCATATTTTAGCTTGTTATATTAGTCATATTGTATTTTTATTTTTGTTGACTGTAAGCTATAACGGTTGTAATGACGTAACGATAATAATAAATGAGTTTGTGTGAGGTCAAACGGTACTTGCGAGAGACCAGGCTTGGCAGGGCCTGGGAGAGCTTTCATGCTCTATCGAATGACCTCACCGTGGGAACTTTAGAGGGACTTGGTTTGGAGGATTGAGAAGTGAGGCACCGTTGGGTCTTGTCCTGACCATTTTAGATACACCTGGTAAAACACCGAAGGACCTTAACCGTGGAACCTCGGGCAGAGCAGCTTGGAATTCCATTGGGCGTTAGGCTGTGAACCAAACAATCCTCTACTTAATGTCACATCTACTGTAGGTGATGTCACTAGCCAGCTAAACAATGTCAGACATGCACTTGAGTAAACCACCGTGGTATTTGGGGCTGTCAGGCAGTTGGTGAGCCACCTCTGCGACAACAGCCCCCTCTCCTGACACACAGTGGTCAGGCAAAAGGCATGTCTTGGCATTTAATGTTTATGATGTGGAGCCAACTAGTGCATCAGGCATTTAATTTTGTGACATAAAGTATGAGAGATGTCTTTCATAGTTTTAATGACTGAGTTGCCTCGGGGATGGTGTGGGGGGATATTTAAGGACCCCAACCACCCCTGAGGAGAGGGGCAATCCTTTTGGAGAACTCTGGAGTCATTACTAGAGATACACATCAGTGAGAGAGTTATGGCAAACCAGAGGGTTTAGCCACTCACCATTATTATTTATTGCGAAGCTTTTAATACTTGACAGAGATTCTTGAAGGTATATAGTGTGTTTCTACCTGCCTACCAAGGTGTATCTGGGTGCTTACTTCTCTCTCCCTCTACCTAGGTTACTTCTAAAAGTTCATTACTATCTCCTGAGTTATACATGAGAGACTTGTGAGTTTAAACTGATTTCGTCTTCATTGGGTTTGCGTTTGTATGTTTTATCATTAATCCAAGGTCTTGGGCTAATTAACTTATCATTAGCATACTCAAAAGGGGTTACACCTCCATCTATAATTTAAAGTACCCTCCTACATTTGGCGACTCTGCCGGGGAGGCATTCTTCTAAGCAAGGAGTATGGCGCAAGATAACGTTAATCGAAGGCTCAACTTTGATGACATTCAACATAGTGAAGAGTAGTCAACAAGAGAACTGGAGGCCCTAAGGGACGGGGCTCCTCGAATAGAAGTGCTTCCAGTTCAGACAGTAACAGGCGCTCCAGGGGTAACGCAAGCTTCCACGAGTGCTGGGCTGGGACCTGCTCAGGTGGCTCTCCTCATGAGTAAGTTGTATGAGTTTTTACAAACCCCCGTAGCTTCAAAGGTGCTGGGAGGATTTGAAGTCAATTCCTTCATCACACCAGGAGCAACCCCAATGGCACCACCAGGTGCAGGTACAACATGAGCAGCTCCGATAAGCATACCCTCCATCGTGAATCCGACGGTGGGAACCTCTGGAGTATCAACGGCGCCAGCAATAACGATGGCTCTAGCTGTAACGGGCATTCTACCTGCGACCCCATTAGTCGTTGCCCCATCGCCCGTGGAAGAAATGAGAAGGGAGATGCAAAAGGAGATGCTGAAGTTCATGAAGGCTTCCTCACAAATCTGTGGGCGAGGTAGCTTCGGTCTACGATGACTTCCAAACACCTTACCCTCAGGAATACAATGACGAGCCTTATCCAAAGGATTATGTTCCTCCTATCTTTGAAAAATACACAGGAAAGGGGGAAATCCGAAGGAGCATACTAAACATTTTATCGAACACTTGGGGGCGCATTGTAACAATAAGAAGCTCAGGTTGAGAGAGTTATCCAAATCCCTATTTGATAAATCATATACTTAGTACTCCCACTTGGCCCCCAAGAATGTTTCTACGTGGAAAGAGATGCATGTGTTGTTCGCCCAGAAGTTCTTTCTGGCAGAGGATGAGTTTACTCTGACCCAATTAGGGAGAGAGAGACAACGGCCGGGAGAAGACGTGGTGGCGTACGTTCGAAGGTTCATGGAAAGGTCCCTCGATGTAAGAGAGGAGGACAAGGAGTCTAAGATATTACACATATGTGTGAAAGGGATGCTCCCTGAGTACATATGCCACTTGATCAACGAGACGCGCGAGGGAACTTTTTCAACATTCCTAAAATCTGCAAGGAACATCTCACTGGTTGTATGACCAAACCCGGTGGTGGTACCTATGATGTTCAGGCAGCCAATGCAACCTGGGAGAGGAAGGCCTCAGCCTCCACGGGTGGGGTACACCGAAGGAGCGGGGGCAAGGCGCTGAAGAAGGACAACAAGAGAAAGTTTGGAAGGGAGAGAGAAAACCCGCCACCGTTGCCTTGTACAATAGAAGAGGCTGTGAGTTGTTATAATGCAATGGTCCAAGGTGGAACGATTTATGAACCAAAGGGCATTCCAGCGGAAGAACCCGATGCTGCGATAAGGGCGGATCCCAAATACTGCCAGGTTCATCGAAAGATCCAGCATCCAACAGAGAGCTACTTCACACTGTGAAGAATCATTAACAAGTACATGAAGGTGGGGACATTGCAAATCCCCCCGCAGAACATTAACAACAACCCACTTCCAGTGCACGGGGCCAATCTGGTGATGGCCTATGATGAGGAGGTAGAAAGAGAATGAGGAGGGTTAACGATGAAGCAAAAGGAGCTCGAAGAAGCTCTGGAATATTGCACCACGAGAATGGCTAACGTAGTTTTAGCCTATGATGAAGCAAGCGCTACAGACGTGGAAGACGTATACAGAGTTGAAGGTGAAGAAATAGACCTGGTCATAGAGTATAGTGCAGTTTCAAAATCTCCAAAGTTCACTTGGTTCTTCGATAAAGTGGGGATCCCGAAGGAGAGCATAATGGAGATAATGCGGACGATTTTGGACATTGCAAGGAGGAATGCAGTCCCCTCGCTAAGGTGGAGGGGACCCATGGCTAGGCTGGTGAAGAAGTTTCTATTAGAAGTAACCTTCAGCGATGCAGATAGAGCTGTAAGGTTCCCTCATAACAGGCCTCTGTATGTAACCGTTAGCGTCAACGGGGTTAGCTTTGCAAGGACTTTTATGGATGGGGGTGCTTCCTTCAATATTATGCCGACCAACTCCTTCCACGGGACTAATATTCCGGAAGAAAGGTTGGTTCCCATGCCTTTGGTAATTTTGGGGAATCACAACCAATCTTCCAAGTCTATCGGGTATGTGAATGTTGGGATTGTGATGGGAAATATGAGTTCCCACATCAAGTTACATGTAATAGAAAGTGAGACTTCCTATCATTTACTAATAGGAAGAGTGTGGATGAACAATCAAGGGTTAGTCCCTTCAACCTATCATCAATGAGCCAAGGAAAATATCAAGGGAACATAAGTGACCATTAGGGCTACGAAGAGGCCTTTTGCTATCGAAGAAGCGCACTTGGTGGATGCAACATTTTATACAGAGCTGGAGGAGGATGTGCGGGTCCTGACAAGGAGAATGGAGGGAGCATGGGTTCCCTCGATTAGAGAGATAACGGGGCCCTTGAATGAGCAAAGTAAAAAGGGTGCAAGTAGTGAAGGGGTGAGGGCCGAAGAAGCCCATCAGGTGATCCCTCGACCCCAAAATATCTCGAAGCAACTCAAAGACAGGATGAGGCCTAGAACAGATTCGGTGGAGCATGAGGTCCAATGGAAAAGCGTGTTGAGTCACTTTTCAGGGTAAAGAATCGCAGAGGCTTCCAGAGAAAAGAAGAGGAAGGTTGTGGCAACAGTTACCAGCAGACAATGAAAGAAAATTGTCACTAAAGAGGGAAAAGTGGTGTACCGCTTATAATGGTGTGAACGGGCGGCCGAAGAGACTAAGGATGAGGTTTACCTGATATATGAGTGTTTTTTGGTGGATCAACAGGGGCAGTGTATGGTGATAGACAACTCCAATATACAGGAGTTTGTAGAAGATGTCGCCGAAGAACCAGACTACATGGCAGATCAACCGAGGCCCCAGGCACAAGAGTTGGAGCAGCTGAACCTAGCGAGAGAAGGGGAAGATCCAAAGCCTATCTTTATCTTGAAAGATCTCGGTAAGGAGAAATGAGAAGCCTTGGTTGTGATGATTCGGGAATGCATAGACGTCTTCGCATGGAAATACACTAAAATGGAAGGGTGGGATGAGGAAGTGAGCTGCCACAAACTGAACGTGATGCCTTCAGCTATTCTGGTGAAGCAGGCAACGAGGACTTACAAACCTGAACTAGACTTGAAGATTAAGGAAGAGGTCCAACATTTATTGGTGGCAGGATTCATCAAGCCAATACAACATCCCCTTTGGCTATCTAGCATTGTGCCAGTGGGGAAGAAAGATAAAAACCAAATAAGGATCTGTGTGGACTTCAGAGATTTGAATAGGGCTTTCCCTAAGGATGAGTTTTCCTTACCCTCCATCGACAGCTTGATAGACACCACGGCTAGTCATGAGATGTATAACTTCATGGATGGGTACGTAGGGTACAACCAGATCAAGATGGACCCCACAGATGCAAAGAAAACGGCATTCAGAACTCCGTTAGGCAACTTCATATACAAAGTGATGTCGTTTGGACTCAAGAACGCTGGGGCTACTTACCAGAGGACAATGATGGACATTTTTCATGACTTCTTCCATAAATTTGTAGAGTTCTACGTGGATGACTTGGTCATCAAATCGAAGAAGGAGGAGTCCGATCTGAATGATTT
This sequence comes from Sambucus nigra, assembly GCA_949130495.1. Classification (NCBI taxonomy): domain Eukaryota; kingdom Viridiplantae; phylum Streptophyta; class Magnoliopsida; order Dipsacales; family Adoxaceae; genus Sambucus; species Sambucus nigra. The sequence continues at coordinate 642,707,950 of OX422207.1, read as the reverse complement.
AAGGAAGGTGTTTATTCGGTGCAGGAGATATAAATTGAGGATGAACCCGTTAAAATATGTCTTCGGAGTAACGAGCGAGAAGTTTCTATGCTTCGTGGTTGATCGATAAGGGGTGCAGATGGACCAGGATAAACAGCGGGCGATCTTGGAGATGCCATGTCCAAGAACAGCGAAGGAGCTGAAGAGTTTTCTTGGTAAAGTCTCCTACGTTAGAAGATTTGTGCCTGGATTGGCCGAAATAACACACCCACTGATGCAGCTGTTACGAAAGAACACGGAATTCAGGTGGGAGGAGGTTCACCAGGAGTCTCTTGTTGGACTGAAGAAACTTCTCATTTCGCCACAAATTATGGTTCCTCGCCAGGCAGGAGTACCGTTGCAGCTATACCTTACGTCTACCATGAGGTACGTTGGAGCTCTGCTGGCACAAGAAGTGGACGGGCAAGAACGACCGGTTTACTACCTCAACAAAATCATACATGGGCCAGAGATTAGATATAGTAGCTTAAAAAGGCATTATTTAGCCTTAGTCTTTGTAGCACAAAAACTTAGACATTATATGCTGTCTTTTACAATTCATATTGTAACTAGATGTGATCCTATTAAGTATTTGTTGGCAAGGACTATATTGATTGGCAGGGAAGCCTGATGGTTCCTCATCTTCTCAAAATATGACTTGAAGTGTGTGGTTCCTCGTGCGATCAAAAGCCAGGCTTATGCCGATCTATTGGCAATCTTTCCATCAGGAACGTTTGAACCTCCTAAAGAAGACATTCCAGGAGGTGACTTACAGGCTAATTATCTGGATACAACTGATGAGGAATGGACGATGCAATTCGATGGATCTTCGGTGGAAAAGAAGGGAGGAGCGGGGGTTATTCTTTCAAAAGGGATGGAGGAGATTTGCCTTTCTTATAAGCTAGATTTCCCTTGTTCCAATAACGAAGAAGAGTATGAGGCATTGGTACTAGGGCTGCTGGAGGCTCTTCGAAGGGGAATTCGTTCACTCTGCATTAAGGGTGACTCGAACTTAGTGATTCAGCAAGTAAACAGAGAATATGCCTTAAAGCACATGAGCCTGGCACCGTACAAAATAATCATTCAGAGGCTTCTCAACCAGTTCCATCGGACCAAGATCAGAAGACATCCCAGAATGATGAATCGCCATCCAGACGCCTATGACACTATCGCCCAAAAAATGGTCATGAGGAATGATAAGACTATCGCTGTGATCTAACGAAGGACAGATCCTTCGGTGGTACAGTCAATATTTACGATGGAAGAGGACGCGGACTGGAGGGGAGAGATTAGGAAGCAACTGGAGTCTGGCGAAGGAGCTATGGGACTAAGAGAGTTAGCCCAATACTTTACCAACCAGAGAATCTTTACAATAGAAATGCTAGGGGATGGTTGTCAAGATGTATCAGCCCAGAGGAAGTAGAGCGAAGGTTGAAGAAAATGCATGAGGAGGACGGTGAAACGACTAAGATACCTCTATATAGGAGAATTCAAAGAGAGGGGTATTTCTGGCCTAGATTGAAGCAAGATGCGGTAGAGCTGCAACAAGAGTGCGATAAGTGCCAGCTATTCTTCGAAGCAACTGATTACCATTTCATTAAAACTCAAATGGACTGAAGGCAGCCCTATATCGACTTCATTCAGGATGGAGTTATCCCAACGGAGAAAATGGATGCGATGGGCCTGAGGCGAAAGGCCCCAAGGTTCTATGTTAAAGAGGGGTAGCTTTATCGAAGGGGGTACTTCAACAGGCCATTACGTTGCATCATGAAGGAAGAAGCAACTGAGGTCCTCAAACAAGCACACGATCCAGCCCACATAGGAGGAGCCAAGTTGTATAATCAGTTGATGACGTTGGGGTATTATTGGCCAACAATAGAGAAAGACTCTGTTGAGCTCGTTCGAAAATGCAAAGCTTGCCAACTTCATGGGAATATGATCCATGCCCCATCAGTAGACTTACACTCTTTGGCAATACCCTATTCATTTCACACTTGGGCGTTTGACCTGTTAGGGGCAGTACATCCTTCTTCGAGGGGAAAGATATGGATACTGGTAGCAACGGAGTGTTTTGCAAAATGGGTCGAAGCGATACCACTCAGAAGAGTAATGGCTGGGGTGGTGAGCAACTTCATCAGAGAATACATCATTTGTCGTTTTGGGATCCCAAAGGTTATTCTTTCAGATAACGAGACTCCCTTCATCAATTCAGAAGTAACAATGCTCACAGACAAGTACTCCATTGTTCATCACACTTCAACGGTGGCATACCCAAAGGGAAATGGTCAAGCCGAAGAGACTAACAAAACCATGGTTAAAATTTTGGCCAAGATGATGGAGGACTTTCCAGGGTCGTGGGATGACAAGATACCAGCTGTATTGTGGGCCTATCGAACAACCAGGCGGAAACCCACTGGATACACTCTGTTCTCTCTTATTTATGGGGCTGAGGCAATCCTTCCAGTGGAGTTGGAAGTTCCCTCTGCTCGATATGCCTTGTGAAGTAGCATGCTCCCTCAGAATAGACATGTGCAGTTGGAAGTGTTGGATGAACACAGAGATAATGCGATTCAACACTTCCAAATGTATACGAAACAGCTCTCCAGGGCATACGATAACTTGGTGAGACCAAGGAAGTTCATGGAGGGAAACCTCATTTTAAAAGCAGCAGTGAACACATCAGGGGGCTTCCTCTACCAAAGTTTGCAGCCAACTGGGAGGGACCTTTCGTTGTAAAGGAAGCTCAAGATTCAGGTTATTATTTAATTTCGAAGTTAGAGGAAGATAAGCCATTTAAGATTAACAATAAATGGCTGAAGGTTTATCATGTGTAAACAATCAAGTTTGAACCATTGTTGTAACTAGCTGTTGTTATGAATATACAAGTTTTAGTTATGACTTGAACACAATGAAAGAATTATAGAAATGTAGAAATTTATAACATACAAAAGCAGTCACAACATATGAAAGAATTGGAAAATATACATTCTTCATTCATAAATAATGGAGCATTACAAAATTGGGAGCTATCGCCCAAGAATTACATAGATAAAAGCAGATGGAGGATATATACAAAAAGCCATTAGCCTAAGAGAAACCATAGATCCGAAGAAGAGAAAAAATCTCCAGGAAGACCCGAAGAATCTGCTATAAAAGACCATTGGGCGTTGATAGAAACCTCCAGCCTTGTTTGCACTTGTGTACGTTCGATGAGGAGGCTCTCTCGTTTCAACTTGACCAGACGCAAAGCTTCTTCGGCATCCTTTACCTCTTTATCCACTGCTTCTAAAAGGGGTCCTAATGCGGCCAATTTAGCAATACTTCCCTCTGGCTGATCAGTTGCTGGTTCTTTAAAGTCTTTAAATGTGTTATAAACCAATCAAAATGGAAACCATCACGACCCAACTCCCTCAGAGAACCCAAAAATTGGTTAAGGAGGGATCTGGTAACGCTTGCAATAGGAGTACTGGTAATTTCAGAAACAACGATAGACATGCCTTGAAGTCTGTGACTCAACACGTGAATATTGGAACGTAGGCAATCCACTATGAAGGTCTCTGGGTGATGATTCAGCAGTTGTTCAATCACCAAGCGATGGTTAACAGGCATTTGAGGAGAATGTCGAAGCACCATCAGGCAGAAAGCGTGAGGAGCCAGGTCAGGAAGAGCAGGCTCGCACCCAAATTCGCTCTCTGCTGCATCACCATTCGTGGAACCTTGATCATCATGACCAGAGTTTTCCGAAACAGCAGGTTCCCGATGGGGTGAGCCCATAGGCGAAAGAACTGGGGGAGAATTTTCCTGAGCATTCTAAGAAGAGATAGAGGGCATAATAAATTTATGAAAAAAAATCTTAACAAGCATTTTCGTTGTTAAGTCACCGTTACAAGGCGGAGTTTATGAAAAATCTTAACAAGGTTTTCGTTGTTAAGTCACCATTATAAGGTGGAGTTTATGAAAAAAATCTTAACAAGCGTTTTTGTTGTTAAGTCACCGTTACAAGGAGGAGTTTATGAAAAATCATAACAAGTATTTTTGTTGTTAAGTCACCATTATAAGGTGGAGTTTATGAAAAATCTTAACAAGAGTTTTCATTGTTAAGTCACCGTTATAGGTGGAGTTTATGAAAAATCTTAACAAGCGTTTTCATTGTTAAGTCACCGTTACAAGGTTGAGTTTATGAAAAATATTAACAAGCATTTTCGTTGTTAAGTCACCATTATAAGGTGGAGTTTATGAAAAATCTTAACAAGAGTTCTCTTTGTTAAGTCACCGTTATAAGGTGGAGTTTATGAAAAATCTTAACAAGCGTTTTTGTTGTTAAGTCACCGTTATTGGTGGAGTTTATGGAAAATCTTAACAAGCGTTTTCGTTGTTAAGTCACCGTTATAAGGTGGAGTTCATGAGAAGTAACAAAAATACCTCAGTCACGGCAGGGGCAAGAATGGGAGTCATCGTGGCAGTCGCAGGGATAGGAACCGTTGGGGGCGGGCTCATTACCTCATAAGCCACAGCGGGGTTCCTGGTCGCAGAAGCCTCAACGGTCGACAAAACTCCCTCACCAACATAAGGCACCAAAGCTTGCATAGGAGTTTCATCGGGAGAATATAATGGACTCCCAAATGAAGCCCCAACACGGAGGGGTGCAAAAGAGCCACTATGCTGGGTAGAAGCACCAACCTTGGCCCTGTGTGCATGAAGACCACCAAGAGAAGTAGGTGGTACAAGATCGGGAGAAAGATGCAACATGAAGACAGGTGTTAGAAAAGAGGAATAAGTACAGAAAAAGGGGAGAAGTATCTCTAGGTGTTACTTACCTCAATTATGGCACTGAAAAGGGGAATTGCGGCCAAAGGTCTCTTCAGCATCGTTGGAAGAAGAATGTTAGCTAACAACGAGGACACTTGAACCTGGGGCACCCAAAACCTCAAGGTTCAGCATGATAAATAAATAAAGGGGTGAGACTAAATAAATTATAGAGGAAATTATACCTCGGGCTAATTTTCTTTAGCCAGAACAATGGGCAGAAGAAGCTCGGATGGAGGTGATAAACTAGAAGGGATGGGGAGAGTTGTCTCTGATTGCGGAGAGACGCCCACAGATTCATCAGCATCACCCATGGAAACTTCCCTCGCATGTTAGGAGGCCGAACAGTTAGAATAAGTAAGCCCCGTCATGAGGGAACGGGGAGGAGTCACATCGGTTCGAAAAAACACCAAAACGTCCCCCCACAAAAGGGCTCATGGGAGGACTAGAGGGATTGGGTCTTTCCTCTTCAACCCCCTGCACCACAGTTGTCAAGAAAAAAATAAGCAAATGCAGCTTGCCTTAAGCAAAGAGGAAATGAGAAAAACAAGTATACATAACTCAGATTCGGAAGGAGAACGAGAAGGTATAACCATGGGCGAAGAAGGAGGGGAGACAACAATAGAAGGGGCAGGAGAGAGATGCACCTCAGGAGTTTGCTTCCTCTGAGACTTCGTCCCCAGAGTTTTTTTTCCTTGTTCCCGTTGCATCAGTGCCAACAGCTCGAAGAACCCTTAAACTCTTTCTCCTCCTTGCCATTAGCTCCGTGGGATCAACCACGACCGTGGGAAAAGCAATCGAAGGAGGAATAACGATAGCGTATCGTTGACACTCAGTATTTATCTTCGCTATCTTCGCCTGGGCTTCCTTCCTTAACCGCTCAGCTATTTGGACAGACATGGGAGGAGGTATGTAGGCTATAGGGAAGGCTGCCACGGGAGTCTGGGACTCCTGGGACTTAGATTTTGACTTTGACACCCCACTTTTGGCCGTTTTCCCCTTCTTGGCGGTGGTTGAGAAGGCCCCTCGCCTGTGGCAGTTTCAGTTGAAGGGACAGGTTTCTTTGGGGCTGCAGCGGTTTTGGGTTTGGGCATGGCAACGGGGATCATGGAACAGAGTGGTGGAAGCTCAGTAGAATGTGCCTTGGGGGTTGTACTTAGAGGAAATTCAATCCTAAGAACGGAGTTGCCTTTTAACGCCAACTCTAAGGTAGAAAATGAAGAAACGGGAGGATACACTAGGAATGGTGACTTGCACAGCCATTGTAGAACTTATTCCCCACGCAGCGGTTAAAAAAAACAGAGAACACGCTTCGCTAAAGGAAACCCTGGGGCTTAACGATTGAAACACTGGATGAGGAGCCCCCAGGTCAAACCCAAACTGACGGCTGCATCAGTTGGGATTATAGTGCTCACTAGTATATCCCCATTCAGTGTATAAGGAAGATATCATGGGGAGAACAGAAGGACCACAGCCAGCGAGGGATCTTCAATATCCACGATAGGGGCCTGTACCACCCTCGCTTCATGTTGAAAAAATCCACAAGTGTGGAAGAAGATATCCTTCTGGCAGGGCCTCATCACGATGTTCTCAAAGCGATCAATCACAGATATCAACTCCTTTGGGCTTTGTCTCTTATGATAAACAAAGGATTGTGGAGGCAGAATTGTTTCCCCCCGAAGGAGGGCGGTTAGTTTTAGCCGCTACAGCAGGGAAATGAAAGTAAAGGAAGCCGATTAGAAGGATGCAGTTGGCAAAATTCGCCAAGTTATAACGGCCAAGTGATCGTTCCATATTGAGCAAAGTCCTATCCAGCCAGGTGTAGAGGGATCCTAAGGCAATTGCAACCAGGGGAAGTTTGATGCCCCGGGCCAAACGAAGGGATATATTGATAAGGTCCCTTCGGGGCTGGTCATTAGGTTTTCCCATAAAAAGGAAACGGGAGAGAATCACAAGAATATAGGTAGAAAGTTCTAACAGTTTACCTTGACCAGGAGCATCTGCTGATGAATTGTCTCCACCAGAACCCTTGAAGAAGTAATTAATTAGAGGAGAGAAAGTATCCTTATTAGATGAACCGATGCATCTTCGGCATATACGATCCAACTCCAAATGGTCGGCAGCCTCTTGGACATCTAGAGCCTCATCAGTATAAGGCTCATGACCTGTTGCATCGAGGCCCAGGAGCTCGTACACGTCTTCCAAAGTTATGGTGAACTCTCCCCACGCAGCGATGAACGTATGAGTAGTAATGTTGCATCGAGAGACCAGGATAGGAAGGGAAGCATTATTCTTTGAGAGAGTGAACTCACTAAACCATTTAGCCCATTGCAACCCAAGCTTGGTGAGAATATCAGCATGGGAACTTTGCATATGGGAGTTCCAGGCAGTGAAGTGGGCCGGAGATCCCCCGGGTGCTTCGAATCAATATGGGACCATGGGAAGTCCCCTCGCTCCAGACGAAATCGAAGAGTCCCCTTTGGAGGAAGAAATCCCCACTCAGAAGAATCTTCGTCTTCGTCACCCAAAAATAAGGCATAAAACTTAGAAGAAAAATGGACAGTCTTACCGGCAACAACAAAATCGTCACCTTCTCTAAAAATAGGTGATCGACGATAAAACCTTAGTTGTTCCTGGCGGGCAGCATCCAGAGTGGTGGCAATAGTAGAGGCAGTGGGCGGAGCACTGGCAGCAGACGCGGTGGGGTTGTTTGAGGACGCCGTGGAAAAAAACGATAAAGTAACATGAAAGCTTCAAGCAAGAAGGGTTTGAAGAACGAGAATGGAAGAACAAAACCACAGGCGGTGGTTTAGAAGATGAGAGGGGAAGAAGGTAAGCAAGAGCTTAACAACAATGGAGTTCTCACAGACTTTCTCTCTCTAAAGAAAATGGAAGTTTGAAGAAGACGGTGACAAAGTAACAGAAAAAAGGGTTTAAGTGTTTGGGTATAGCCGTTTGAAATTATGGAGTTCGTTGTTTAAGTTTCCCACCATCGCACATGCAAGGTCGCCTGAAATCATTTCAAATGAACACGTGGCACTTCGGGAAGTGTTTTGACAGTTGAAAAGACAGATCCAGGTCATTAATGAAATGACACATGGTGAACACAAACCGTTGCCTTCCTAAGCAAGATTGAGTTTTGGCGCCAAAATTTTTTGTCAGACATATCCAATAAACTCCTAACGAAGAAGATGTCCCAACGTTCCAAGGGAGAATTTCACAAGTCACAACGGTATTTGCAGTCTCAACGAAATTTGAGAATATTGGCAGGTCTTTCGGGAGAATTTCAGATATTGAAGCTAGAACGGTCGAGGCTCAGCATAAGGAAAAAGTAGTGATGTCCCTTAACTGAAGCATCAACAAACGGCAGTGCCTTGGCTCAGGTACATCGGGGAGAATTTTACTTTTTCCTAAAGATTCTAACGCTCTGGTTCTGAATAAAGGAGAGGAGGCCTGAATCTTTTCACACAGAGAAAGGTCCATCAGTTTGAGACGTTTCGTGCAGACATTTCTTGTTCCAACAAATCTGTCCACGAGGGGGAAAATGTAGAGGGGGCTTGGAGTAATCTTGAGATTAGGGACAAATCCCTAATTGACAATAATGTTTGAGATTAAGCAACCAAGGCAGCTTGGCGCGGCAGCTCATATTTTAGCTTGTTATATTAGTCATATTGTATTTTTATTTTTGTTGACTGTAAGCTATAACGGTTGTAATGATGTAACGATAATAATAAATGAGTTTGTGTGAGGTCAAACGGTACTTATGAGAGACCAGGCTTGGCAGGGCCTGAGAGAGCTTTCATGCTCTATCGAATGACCTCACCGTGGGAACTTTAGAGGGACTTGGTTTGGAGGATTGAGAAGTGAGGCACCGTTAGGGCTTATCCTTACCATCTTAGATACACCTGGTAAAACACCGAAGGACCTTAACCGTGGAACCTAGGGCAGAGCAACTTGGAGTTCCATCGGGCGTTAGGCTATGAACCAAACAATCCTCTACTTAATGTCACATCTACTGTAGGTGATGTCACTAGCCAGCAAACAATGTCAGACATGTACTTGAGTAAACCACCGTGGTATTTGGGGCTGTCAGGCAGTTGGTGAGCCACCTCTGCGACAATAGCCCCCTCCCCTGACACATAGTGGTCAGGAAAAAGGTATGTCTTGGCATTTAATGTTTATGACATGGAGCCAACTAGTGCATCAGGCATTTAATGTTGTGACATAAAGTATGAGGGATGTCTTTCATAGTTTTAATGACCGAGTTGCCTCGAGGATGGTGTGGGGGGGGGGGGGCTATTTAAGGACCCCAAGGGGCAATCCTTTTGGAGAACTCTGGAGTCATTACTAGAGATACACATCAGAGAGAGAGTTATGGCAAACCAGAGGGTTTACCCACTCACCATTGTTATTTATTGCGAAGCTTTTAATACTTGACAGAGATTCTTGAAGGTATATAGTGTGTTTCTACCTGCCTACCAAGGTGTATCTAGGGTGCTTACTTCTCTCTCCCTCTACCTAGGTTACTTATAAAAGTTCATTACTATCTCCTGAGTTATACACGAGAGACTTGTGAGTTTAAACTGAGTTCGTCTTCATTGGGTTTGCGTTTGTATGTTCTATCATTAATCCAAGGTCTTGGGCTAATTAACTTATCATTACCATACTAAAAAGGGGTTACGCCTCCATCTATAATCTAAAGTACCCTCCTACACTGTGTAATAGTTTTTCGGTGTTCTATTTCCTGTTAAGATAGAATTACCTTTTTCATTAATAATTTTGCAGTCATTTTTTGAAAAGGTAACTGAGTGATTGGAGTCACAAAATTGTGATATACTTAAGAGATTGGCTTTAAGGCCTTTAAATAAGAGAACATCATTCTGTTCAGGAAGCCCTTTCTCACTCAATGTTCCCTTACCTATGATCTGAGATGAAACACCATCTCCAAACATGACATTACCTCCAAGGAAGCCTGCCTTATTTTTCAATTTTGTTTCATCCCCGGTCATATGTTTAGAACATCCGAAGTCTAACTACCATCCAGTTGAAGTGCTTTGTGCCTTTAAAGCAGAAATGACAATGTTGCACTTAAGTTGGGGTAGTAAATAATCTTTTGTAATCAAATAGGCCTAGTTTTGAAATTTTTGTGACCTTTTTATTTTGAAATGGTTTGAGGGGTCTTTTTAAATGATTTTTTCTTAGTCTTGGACCCTCCCTTTTTTCTTTTTAGGGTTAGAGTTGTTTGTGGCATGTCTAGGAAGTACATAAGTATTTACGGATTTCCTAGAATAGTTAAAGTTCTGGTAGGTAGGAGTGTACAACCTTTTCTAGAAACACTCATCAAGAGTATGATCGAAAATATCACTGTAGGAACAGTACTGATGGGTACAGGACTTAACTTTCTTGCTAACGTCTTTGAAAATTGGCTTGGATCTATTGGGTACAGTAGTCTAGTCGTCATTAGATTTAGGTTTTTGTCTTTGGTCTCTGGCAGAAGGACAAACATATTTGGTTTGACTATTTGGTTTCAACTGTTGATTGTGCTGATTATGTGTTGATTGAGAGATATTGAGACTAGGTTCGCCTTTTTGAACATTTTGACAAGTTTGGCCTTGTTTTATAAATGTAACATTTTTAGGAGAAACTTTTATCTTACTTGTATGCACTATTTCTCCAAATCCTAGGCCGAACTTATCTTCAGAGTCAAATTTGCTTCCAATAACAATTTTTTCATAAGTTTTTGTTTGTGTTTCAAAGTGTTGGCATTTTTTAAACACATTTGAAACCTTTTGCTTTGACTCTTCTAGTTCAATAAGGGTTGCCTTGTATTTCTGCTCAAATTCATGGTTCTTTTGAGTCAAATCTTTTATTTTCAAGGCATATTCTTTAATCTCAGTCTCATGAACAACACATTGATCAATATAATCTTTAGTGTTCTTCCTAATGGTCTGGTTAAGCAAATCGATATGCTCACTTAAGGTTTTTATCATTTTTCTAGGCGAGCACTCTTCTTAATTATTTTAGTGTATAACTCAAGTAAATCAAGCAGATCATCATCAGACTCACTATATGCATCGTGTGAATTTTACCATATGTTTTTGATAGGTTCTTTACTCATGCACACGTTCAATTCGTCACTAAAATTCTCACTTTGACTCACACAGTCTTTCAGTAGTAATAGGAACAGAATTATCAGCAAGATCATTCACAACATCAACAGGCATATAAGGTTCATGAGCAGGAAAGCATGCATCATCATTATATATTATCTTAGCAAAGAAAGACATGCAATACTCATTTATCTGGGTTGACTCAGTTTCATCCTCATCAGAATCACTAGAGTCATCCCATGCCTTACACATATTGGCCTTGTTATTATTGTTAAATCTAGTTGGACATTTACTAGCATAGTGACCTAGTTTACCACAACGATGACACTTAACATCTTTTATGTCAGGTTTAGGTCTGTTGGGGTAATAATTCCTCCTATTGTCATAAGTGTGTTTGGTATTGTCTCTGTTATGAGGTCTGTGAGATTGATTACCTTAATAATTAGATTTGCCTTGTTTAGAGGCTACAACATTTCTAAATTTCAAAATATTTTTGAAATGCTTACTCATAAGAGCTATTTCATTGTCAAGGTTTTCCAAATCACAGTTTTCAAGATGGTCAGTGTCAAAATCTAGTGTGTTCAATTTAGGCACTGGTAATTTAGATGAAAACACAACATTTGAACTAGAGGCTTTATTAGTTTTTTGGTCAATTGATTTTTAAAGTCTAGTTCCAATTCAATAGTCCTAAGTTTACTGCTAAGTAATTCAGGAGTCATATTAGGGTCATTCATTTCCTTAATAACATATATCTTGTTGTCAAATTTAGACGGCAATGACCTAAGAATCTTTGAAACAATTTCCTTTCTACTATAGGTTATACCATTTGCATGAAGTTTTGTAAAAATATTAGTTAACCTTATGTAGAAATCATCAAAAGATTCATTGTCATTCATAATCAGAGTGTTATATTGCTAAATAAGCATTTGGGTTTTTCCAGCTTTGACACATTCATCACCCTCATGGAAAATGACTAAAGTGTCCCATGCCTCTTTAGAAGTAGAACATATGGATATTGTTTTGAATTCAAGTTCATTAATAGACATAAAGATGGCATTCTTTCCTTTGTTATTATCAAGAGATGGTTTTTTCTCTTCCTCAGTAAATTCACTGAGAAGTTTCTTTATCCTTATTGGGCTAGTAGCTGAAGTAGGTTTAGTAGGATGCTCAAACCCTATTTCAATCATTTCCCAGACTTCATCACCCAGGGTTCCTTGAATGAAAGCAGTCATTCTCACTTTTCGGTACGAAAAATTATTTCCATCAAAGAGTGGTGGTCTGGATAGGTTACCTAACTTCTCAAATTTTTCTTCCATATTTAGAATTTTTTCCAGAAAGAAGTTTCGAAAATAATTTCTCAAGTTTCAGGATCACAAAAGGTGTTCCCGCTTGTAACACCCCGTAATTTTATGCATTTATATTTAATTAATTTGGGAAATTTTAAATTACTTGTGCGTCATAATTTTAATTGGATTAATTATGGTAATATTTATTTAAATATTAATCGGAGAGTGAATGGTTAATATTTAGGGAAATTTAATTACTAAGTGAATTGTAATAATTTATTTACGTCATTACGAGTATTAGTGATGGGGCATTTAATTATCTCAGCCGGGAGTCGGTATAGACTAATTTGGGTGTGAGATAAGGATTTTTATAAATTAATTCAGATGCCAATTCTGAGTGTACACTTGAGTCCAGATGGGTCGAGATAGTCGAAAAAGTGTACCCGGGGGTAGTAAACGAGAAACGGGACATTTTTAGGCATAGCCAGGCCTACACGGGGGTATTTGGGCCACTTGGGTTTGACCCATTAGGCTAAAAACGGGATTAAGCCTAATTACTTAATTAAAAGGAAAAGGGGAACGACTAATTGGAGATTGGAAAACACATAGTGGGAGAAAAAACCCTAAGGAGAAGTTAAAGGCACTAAGAACCAATTTGGGGGACAAAGGAAAGAGCCAAAGGGGGGATTTCATCATCAACCTTGAGAATCACAACTCCGGATCAGACCCTATGAAACAATAAGGCAAGTGGTTAACTTGATGTAGAATTTATTTGTCTTTTCAATTCATATTTGTGTGATGTGAATACCAAAATTCATTTTGGGAATAAACGGGAACAAAAATGGGGTTTTTGTAATTTGAACACAAGATGGGAATTTATGTAGGAATTTACAGTGTGACATGATTCTGAATAGATATTTACCTTAGTTGTGATAAACCCAAATGAATTATGAATGAAATTGAGTTGGTAATTTGGTGCTGTAACTGATTAATGAATAACTCGGGTTTTTCCCTAATTTACAAAAATAGTAGAGAACGGACATTAAATGGGGTTTGGGGACTTTATGAGGGTTCCTTATGATGTTCTGGGGGTGTTATATAGATGAGAGGACTTGGGTTAGGCTATAGAAGGAGTTGGTATGTTAAGGTTTTCATCCATGGAGAAATATTCTCTCGGAGAAGAAGAAGACCTGTTCGATCGATCGATGGTCCGGGATTTTTGACAGGATTCGCCAGTTTTAATATATAAGGGAAATTAATTAAAAATTCTCCCCCATACTTTAGTTAGTGAGAAATAAATATGGAACATTAATTCCTAACAAATATGAAGGAAAGTAATTGGGGTTGGGGGAATTTATGTGTGACACGCTCTGGTAAATTTTGGGGAAAAAAATTCCAAAATAATTAAGTACGGATCGAGTGGGCGAGTCCGGATATGTTGGTTGAGGGATACCAAGGTGTTAAATTAATTTAGATTTAAAATTAATTAATTTGGAGTTGGGTATTTAGACTTGGGTATTATTTTATTTCGGGCCACGAGAGCGAGCCCGAATATATTGGTTGGGCAACACGCAAAAGTAATTTAATTAATTAACGTGTAAATTAATTAATAATCAGGGTTGGACCATAAACTCCTGGTAATTTGTATAGGCTTCTGTTACGGACTTAGTACACGGTATAGCCGGGGTATTTTATTTCTCTCTCTCTCTCTCTCTCTCTCTCTCTCTCTATATATATATATATATATATATATATATATATATATACGGTGTACGATAGTATATATATATATATATATGGTGTGTGCATTAATATCAGTGGCTAGATATTATTATTATATATACTCTAGTGCTATCAGGGGAGGTAGAGGGTGAATCCCCTAGCTTGAGGAGTAGGGCGAGTATATCCCCAGGTCATAACGTCCATTATATGGGTGAGGGGCATCTCATTTTCAGGGAAGGAATATGATCACCTCCAATATTTATGTTATTAACCAAGTTAGTGAGCGATTATGACTTGGGGTAACTAGGTTATGTGAATACACCTAGTGGGATAGAACTTTAAAGAATATACATCCGGTGAGTTTTTACTTGGGAGGATGTTCATTATGAATTATTATTTCAACATGTGTGTGATTATTGTAATATGACTCTACGTATATAATGGGATAAATTATATATGAGTAAATTAATACAGGTCGTGAATTGTATTATATGTATAACGGGTGTGAATGTTATATGAATTTAAGAAGGGGAATGAATAATTAAGTTAATGTTGATAATAACTTAGAAATTATAATTATTGCATACTCGGTTAGAGTAGGGTGGTTGCAAGGAGTTATAACGGTCATATAGTTTTGGGATAAATAATTGGGGAAATTAATTAAGGCGTTAGTAGTGCACATATTAGAGTAGAGGTGAGGATATCCTCAAGGGAGTGCGACACTAACTAAATTATGAAGAGCATGCATACATATTTATTACTGCAAGTTAATCATTTGCTAAATGTTTTGGGTTTTAACCCTTGCTATAAATATTTTTAAAAACCTTTTAGGTGTCTAGCCACAGGGACGCCAGACTTGAATCATTCCACAGGTTTGTTGCTGCAGCATATGTGGATGTTGTGGGAGTTTGATAGGCGCCTCATTCTTTTCATTTCTAATGTAAAAATTTCTATCAATTACTCGAGCATGTGGCTCACAACTTTATTTGGAATTTATGTCAGACTTATGGAGATTTTATTATATGTCTTTACATTTGTTGGATTTGAGCCGATTGTTTTTTCGGTCAGTTTATTTAGATGTGAATGGCTGTTTTCAGTTAATTTTGATTGTTTAAATTATTATGTTTCCTCATGAGTATTTTCTTTGAAGTAAAGTAAGATAAAATTTGGCACTAGTATAATTTTCTCACTTCGGTGGTTAGTAATTAAAAAGGCGACAGTGATGCTAAGAATGAACCAACTGAGAAACCTATTCTAATTTAATTTAGGACTGATCACCCGGGGTTAATTACACGTGGTGTCACAGATGGTATCAGAGCATCAGGTTCTAGTGTCATTGGGATCTGTGCGGCTTACTACGTTTCAACGTAGCGTTCGGTTGTTATAGAGCCCTATTATTAGGACTGTTGATTCATTTTCCTCTTTTAAGATATCGTATTTCTGCTATTAGATTTTTGTATAAATTGTGTACTTATACGATTCGATCTATTTTTAGATGCCACCGAAGAGACAGAGAGCAACGATGGCTAAGGCTAGGGATGAGTTAAGGGAGGCTCATCAGGAGCCACAGGTACCGCCACCCCCCCCCCCCCCCACTCGAGTTGATCTCCACTAATCAGGTGGCAGTGATAGTGGACCAGGAAGTTGAGATAGCGATGTGAGCTATGGCAGCTCATTTCCCACAGCCCCAGGAACCGCCTCCAGTGGCACTGGTAGTTCAGGCTCTAGTAGGACCACCTTTTTGGCAGCGAGTTCGGGGGACCTTTCATAAGGTTCACCCACCAGAGTTCCTAGGTAGCACCGATGTAGTAGAGGCCTGTGATTGGAAGAAAAATATTCAGCGACACCTGCGCATGATGGAGTGTACTGATGTGCATAAATAGATGCTTGCTACCTTCCATTTGTCGAGAGAAACCTTACAGTGTTGGGAGTCAGTTACCACCACGAGAGAGAGGAATTTGATGATGATATCCCAGTTCTGGGTGCCATTCGACCGCAAATACTTCCCACTGGCGGTAGAGGTAGAAATGAGGAAGAAGTTCAGCGAGTTAGTTCAGGGTGACCGTTCAGTGGAGGATTATGAGGAGGAGTTCACCTGTTTGGAAAACTTTGTGCCAGATGAGGTGAGCGACGAGGAGCAGACGAAGTCGAGGTTCATGGATGGCCTTGCCTGGAGGATCAGGTAGCACTTGATTGGTAATCCAACGGTGGTGATGTATAAAGATGTCATTAATGCCTCTCTTGTACACTCCCAGTATCATCTCTTCCACGCGTATGGGAGCAAGAGGGTAGGGGAGCCGAGCCAGCAGGGCAAGGCAGTCGTTGGTGGTGACACAGGTGGTACTCAGCAGCAGACTAGCAGTCGGCAAGGGAATCAGGCAAAGAAATTTAGGCCTGGTGGGTTTCGATCGGGAGGACAGGGAATTAGGCAGGTTCGTCGATCCCAAATCAGCAGCAGCAGGTTCCTCAAGGCGATCGGAGCCAAAGGAACAATGGGTGAGGCCAGCAGGACCAGCCACGTCAGGGGATACATGGCCAACGATAGGGGGATGGTCAAAGACGCTGTTTTGTTTGCGGCCAGATCAGACACTTCAAGAGGGAGTGGTTATAGAGGGGCAGAGGCCAATAACAGGGTGCCCAACAAGGGCATCAGGGACAGATGCTGCCAGCAGCACCGGTTCCTCCAGCCCCACAGCAGTAGGGGAAATGCACTACGAGCGTATGTATAACGTCTGGGATGTTCGCAATCCCCCAGCACAACAGGTGCCGCCAGCGGTAGAGGGTATGTTTCTCATCCATGGTCATGAGGTTAGGATACTTTTTGATACAGGAGCATCTCATTCATTCATTAAATCTAAATTTTCTAAACGGGCTGGGTTACTAGAGATCGCAGGTAGTCTCTGTATATGTGTAGAATCGCAGGTAGGCAGCGGGTCCTTGATTCACTCGACTTGTCGGAAGGTAGACATTTTGATTAGAAGCCTTAGTTTAGCGGCAGAACTCTTAGTGTTAGATATGGAGGGGTATGATGCCATCCTAGATATGGATTGGTTGGCAGGTTATCGAGCAACTATAGATTGTTACGAGAGGACACTCGTGTTCTCCATTTCGGGACAAGAGATGTTCTTAATAGCGATGCCTCTACCAGAGGGAGGGTCACACACCCACTTTTATTATATCGAGGAGGATACCTCACAAGAGGTGGTAGTTTGGTTGGATTCGATTCCGATAGTGAGGGACTTCGAGGAATGTGTTCCAGGAAATACCAGGGTTGCCACCTGATCGGGCATAAATATCGTATATTAATTCCCTTAATTTTGGTACCTTTGTGAACCAGAGTGGTGCAATTGATATGGATTTAACTCGTAATTATGATACTAACCTTCGCTGGTAATTATTTCATATTTTGTGTTTCTCTTATGTGTTTTACAAGTAAATTATGCAAGCGGTGCGAAAGAGAAATAGAAACAATGAAGGAAAGGCTAGAAAGGCTAGGAAGGCAAGTTCAAGGGAATTTTTGTAATTATGCAGCCTGATCCCAGAGGTGGAGCCTACTGGAAAGTTAAAGAGTTCGGAACAACGAGAAAACAAGAAAAGACGGCACCTAAATTCGAGCTACGATGAAAGATTTATGACCATTTGAAGTTGAAGAAAAATCCAAGGAAGAAAGGAAGAAAACATGAAAAAATTTCAAGTGTGGAAATGAAGCAAAGAAGGCTCTAAAGCAACAAGTTTTCCCGAACCACAAAGTGAACCAGTTCGGGGGGCGAGCCGATTAGGGGTACCTGCAAATCTGTTCGAGGTGCCTGATGCACGAAATTCTACTTGAAAGCTGATTGGTCCAAAGAGTCCTATTATGTTACAAGATCTTCCAAAACGTACATGTATCATTATATTGACTTAGAAAACATAGTTCTGAATAGTTTTTTATGGAGAGGAAGGTAAGAGAGTAGCTTAGAACCATAGAAAACAATTCTCCATCAGGTAGGTACTTGTATTGTTTGAATTACAAGTTTTCTTTAAATAAAGTTTGTTCCTTTCTTTCTTAATCTTGTAGTTATGGTATTTTACAAGCTTTATTTAGTTTTTGGGTTTCCAATTCGTTTATACATGCTTAGAGATAATTTTCTTATTTATTCAATTACATGCAACGTAGGATTCATGTTTTTAATTAATTGCACCATGTTAGGCTAGATTTCTAAGGGTTGGTGTGCATGAACCCAACCCGATGTAATTAAGCCATGTAGAAACTAGGGTTTGAATTGAAATTTGAATGAATTGTGTTGTGTAGTTGTCACAACCATCATAGAGATTTTTACCTCGGTTGACCCTAGCTAATCGTGGTGTTTAAGGATGTGGTGCGCGTGTAGCTGTTGCAACACTGCTTTACTCATCCTTTGATTATGTATGATGCGGGATTAAACCTCATATATGTAATGCTTAGGAGTAATAAATACCAGTTTCAATTAAATTTCTAATTCAAAATTCTAGCATTCTATAAGGTAAATTTATTAGGGTTTGGGGGATTTTATTCCCAACCTGTTTTCCCTTCATTCTTGCTAAGTCATTCTTAGTTAGTTAATTAGTTATTTCCCATCTCAATTATATTTTTATTTCTTTTTAGAGTCAAGTTAGGGTTAACAGTCTCTTACCTTTGTCTTCACGTTCACTCGTCCTAGTTCCCTGAGGATTCGATACTCAGACTAGCCACTATACTACACAAGAGTGTAGTTATAGTTTAGGTTTTTGTATTGCAGTTGGAAGCCGATAACAACGACTAGCTTATTACACGGACGCTCGATTTCCACCTCGATCAAAATGGCACCGTTGCCAGGGAATTATGCAGACGTAGGTTAGATTTCATTAATCTAAAACTTCGACAAAAAAAAACAAAAATAAAACAATAAAAATAAATAAAAAAGCACAAAAAGATACTTCATCTCTCAAAAGCCTGTTAATATAAAATTCTTAACTCACTCTAACTCCCCAACATACTCCAACTAGCATTCATGAAAACCCGATAGTTGAGTATGACCCGATAGCCCTCTCACTCCAAACGTTCCACAATTCTAGGTTGTACCTCCCACACCTCAACACTCAATTGCAAGTAACACTCTGACATCCCTCTTAGGATACACCACAGAGCACATTCCGAGCATACCAAGTGAGGATACATAGTCATCAAGTGAGAGAGCCATGTCATAACACGGTAGTGTAGCCGTAGGTGAGGAAGAGGTCCCGTACCGCCCTTTGAGAGAAATCTTATATCCCGAGCGAACTGTCACTCTGAGATGAATTTTACTCCCGTATAATGCAGGGAAATTTCACATTAGGAATGGGATGATCCAGATACTTCCCAACTACCATGGAATGGAATCAGAAAAGCCATATCTCCACATTCGGGAATTTGAGGAGGCATGAGAGACCCTCAGTGATCAAACTTGCAATAAAGATGTGATAAACCTCAAACTCTTCCCATTCTCACTAAAGGACAAGGCTAAGACCTGACTATGGTCTTTACCTCCAAACTCGATTGCATCATGGAATGACTTGCAATCTGAATTCCTCAAGAAATTCTTTCCCCCACATCGAACGAACTCCATCAAGGCTCAAATTCAAACCTTTCGATAATTAGAAAATGAGTCATTTGATCGATGTTACGAGCGTTTTAATGAGTTAATCACTTCGTTCCCTCATCATGGATTTGATAAATTTCAAATCATTTCCTTCTTCCATAATGGGCTGAATATAAATTCCAAATAACTCGTTGAAACCATGTGTGATGATCCCTTTGTCGACCCAGATGCCAACGATGTTGAGCTTCACCTGAGGTATGTCGCCAAGAATACATAAGCATGGGATACATCTGACCCTAGTGCTCATAATCGACTGCACCAAATGTCCACCAGTCCATCCGCGACCGACCTATTTCACGTAGAAAGGGATACTATGACGACCAATCGACTCGATCTACTTGAGAAAGGAATGCGAGAAGTACTTGTGATATGTGCAAGAGGACCAACTGGCTCCAGCCTGAATCCCATTGAGAAGGTGTGTGCTATTTGTGAGGCGGTACATTCAATAGAGGAATACCCGACGCTACCCGCCTACAAAGTTATGCTTAAATAACAAGTGAGTGGTATAGGAGGCTTTAAGGGTAATTTAGGTGCACTGCACGGGAATTATTATAGCCCTTCATGGAAAAGTCATCCTTGTTTTAGCTATGGGCAACAAAATGCTGCGATGAATCCAAATTCACATGTTGCCCCTCCCCCACCATTACACTTTCAACAAGCACCACCACTTACAGGGCCATATATCACTCCACCGTGGAGAAACCTCAAGGATACCACTACAACAAAAAACATCATTTATGTCAGTTCAAAAATTGACGTTATGTCAGACAAATGTAAATTGACATAAATAATATTTATTTATGTCAATTTGACTTTAAAAGTACATTTTTATTTCAATTTAAGTAAAATTGAGATAAAAAAATAAATTATTTATCTCATTTTTACGTATAAATGGCATAAATATAATGTTAATTATTTTAGCTTTGAGTCAAACTTGAGATAAATGGAAAAAGGAGCGGGTTTTTTTTCGCACTCCCGCTCCAAAAAATTTTCCTCAAAATTATTTAGCAGGTCTCTCATTTAGGGCTCTCTCGTACAACTCTCTCCCTGTCTCTCTCTCGCACGACTCTCTCTCTCTCGCGCACGTACAGATCTCTGGCTCACCTCCGGCGCCGGTGAGGCTCCATCACGCAGGTACGAAAAGCTCACGATTTGTTGATTCAATTTGTGTGTGTGTGTTTGTGTTTGCGCGATTTGTGTATATGCAATCTGTTCTTGATTTGTGTGTGTATATTTCTGTTTGAAAACCTTCTACTGCCTTAGATTTCTGAGTTTATATATATGTGTTTGCCTTACAAGAGACCATCTGAGTTTCCTCGCCAAAAAAATGGTGTAGTTTTCTCATATGATTTTATCTGAAAAAATATCATCACAGCCATATACTTAGAGAGAGAAAAAAAAGATTTGAACAAACTCCAAATCAAATAGATATATAGATTGATAGAGAAACATGCCTTTGGAATGGCCTGATTATTTATGTGTGTGTGTGTTTGTTCAAATCTTTTTTTTCTCTCTCTCTAAGTATATGGCTGTGATATATTTTTTCAGATAAAATTTTACCTAAAAATCTCCACCAAAGCCATCAGGACCTGGGGAATTTGAAGGGTCTAAGACTTAAATAGCTGAGTATATCTCTTCCTCTGTGGGGAATTTGATAAGCAAGTCATTCATTTCTTTGTTATATCGTTATCAATTAAGGATAAAAATCATTATTATTATCCTTGTATTCAGCCTCCCAGAGGTTTTGAAAGTCACTAATAAAAATCTTGTCTATCTCTCCACCTAACTCTTTCCATTGATCATTAGTGTTCTTTATTTTGATGATGGCTAATCTTCTTTTTCTAGTTCTGACTGAGGCATGGAAAATTTTATGTTGAAATCCCCTTGTTGCAGCCTTTTGAGGTGACTCTTTTGGTGCCAGTAGCTTTGTTGCAGCCTTTTGAGGTAACTCTTTTGGTGCCAGTAGCTTTCTTTCATTTTCAAAGCTAAGTTAAACTGAGCTCTAGATTCAAAAAACTCACTTATAGTTGATTAGTTTGGATTGATCTCAAAAGCATTCTCTTTAATTAGAATTGTGTCCTCTAAATCTTTCACTGACTGGAAAATATTTTTAAAATGGTCTTTGTTCCAATTTTTCATTTTGGATTTCAGGGCTTTCAATTTAAGGGAAAATTGGATCATAGGTGGGGAATTTATTTTAGAGGACCAGGCTTCTTCTATGACATCTTAGACATTAGAATCTATGCACCACATGGAGAGGAATTTGAGAGTCTTTAGGCATTGTTCCATTGTGCTTTTGATGGACAGCAGTAAGGGGTTGTGATCTGAACAAGACCTATAAAGGTGAGAAATGTTGGTGCTTAGGAATTCAAGAAGCCAATGGTAATTTTCCAAACCTCTGTCCAATCTACAAAATATAGTTCCATTGATTCTGTTGTTGGTCCAGGAGAATCTTGAGCTAGAAAATCCCTAATCCAATAGAGAACAAGCAGTTATTATATCTTCAATGGCATGGAACTCAATCTTACCACCTATCTTTTCTTCTTCATTAGTGACCACACTGAAGTCCCCAATTATCAACCAACATTATTGAGCAGAGTTGATTATAGGTCCTTTAGACAAGACCAGAGCTGTCTTCTTTCCACTGCTGTTCATTTGGCATAAGCTAGCACCAAAAATACTGATATGTTTAAGAATTCAATATCTATTTGCAGACATATCAGTTGATCTGCATTACAGGTCATCTTCACTTGAAAATTATTATTCCATAAGAACCATATCTTATTTGAAATATTAAAAACACCATTTGAAAATTGCCATTTGAATTGGTATTTAGCAATTGAGGAGGCTTCAAGTTTAGGTTTAAGCAGAGCTAAGGCAGGCAAATGATAGGCTTTAATCAACCTCTTAATTATCTTGTTAATGGCTTTATTGTCCATTCCTCTAAAATTCCAGCATATGAAATTTAACATTGAATAGTTGAGGATTTATTTATGGGTTTTGACTTACCTAATGATCTTGTAATCTTTCTAAAAAGGGATCAAAAGGAATGGTCTTAGGGGGCTTACTTGAGTTTTCAGAAGAAGGAATTACATCCTTGATGACATCTTTTTTTGCTCATCATATCCATTCTATCTTTCAAAGTTTTATGCATTCTCCATTTTACATCAAGCCAAGAGGCAAAATTTTATAGTTCTTCAATAATTGGCACTGGGGTGTCTTCGTCCTCTTTATCTGAATGGAAGCCCTTTTCAAGATCTTGGTGTTTTTCATAGTCTGGCAGGTCTGGGCCTCTAGCTGATAAGTTGCATTTGTCCACTATCATCACTTCTTCTGTAGACAAATCACCATAACAAATCTTTTCAATGTGTTTTTGGATTTTGTCTTTGGCTTGGTCCTTTCTCTGTAATGATACTTGTCCAAATCTTAGGCTATGAGTTTTAGATGATTGATACTGGTCCTCCTCTAAAGCTGCTATATTAGTCTGCTCTTTTACAGTTGAGTTTTTTTTGCTGCTTTTTTGGATTGAGCTTCAATTCTTGGATGCTGATGATCCCCCACTAATGATTCTTGATTATTATTGACTACTTCTCTTGATTTATCATCTACAATAATGGATTTCTCTTCTTTTCTTATTGACCACCTTGGTATTTAGATGCATGAACATGCACTTTGATTCATTGTGTCCCTTTTTCATGCAATACTGATAGAATGAGGGAATGTTTTCTTATGAGATTTACTGCCGAAAACCTCTAGAACCACAACTAATCCAAATTCTTTGAGGTATCTCTTGTAGGAGGTTGATTTCAACACACACTCTAACAATACTAGGTCTTGACACAGAAGCTGTAGAAGCATCCATATTTAGTGGTTTGCCCACCAGTTGTGCTATAGAATAAAGAGAGGATTTGGCATAAAAATAGATTGGCATCTTTGGCAGATTGATCCAAACAGATACTATTAGACTCTCCTCGTCAGGTTTGGATTCTAGAGTCCATTTGAACGTGCGCATGGGGTATTTCCCTAAGTACCATTGATCTCGTAACCATAATCGCACATAATCTTCCTCATAATTTAGCCTTATGAAGATATGTTTTGAATCCAATAAGCCTACGAAAGAAGAAGAAGTAGAAGTGAGAGGGACGTCTGATAAATCTTTCATCAATGGTTTCCCCAAAATTCCTTAACCATGGTATGAGGCAACTTGGATTCTCTATAATTTAAATAAAAAATTCTTAATTTTCGCTTTTACTTTTCTTTCCATCCAAATTTTCTCAACAACCAAACAAAGAAATGATTTCCTTTAAATTTGCATATATTGTCAATCATGGATTCTGAGGTCAAATAGGATGTCAAGTTTTTCCTTTTTTAATAGTAACATGTTTACCCAACCACACTACTGTGCAGCATATAGTTAATCAGAGTGAACTATTTTCATGGACTCTCTTCCACCAATCAACTTATTAGAGCAAAGTATTCCTGTAGAAAATGTACAGAATGTATGTGCCTTAATCACAAGTTTCCCTCAAGAGCGGAGATGCTTTATATGACTTTGGTTTCAAAATAATTATATGTACTTTGTTAAAAATCAACTGCTTGACAGGTATTAATGGTAAGGTTGGAGTTTGATCTGGCTCAATTCCTTCTTGCAGCATGTAGGGGACAACTGAGTCGTGTCTCTCACAATAGCGAGAAAAATTCTTATACTAAAGAACCAATTCGTTATCTTCAATATAAACGTTACGAGGCAATAATGTATTTCACAATGCTGTCAAATTGTTATACTTTGACCCTGTTTTGAGATACACTTTGCTGTCATATTGGTATACATGTTTAAATCATACAATGTGTACACCAATTTCTTATAATGAATATCAATAGTGTATCTCAAGCTTTCAGTAGTGTGTATATAAATCTAACAACAAAGTGTGTTCCGATTTAAACACTGTGTATATGCTTCATTAATTGTTTATGATGCTACATTGATTGAGTTTTACTCACCTAAATGCAGAGCCTACAATTCACTTCACCCAAATGCAAACTCTGCAAATGCTTCAGTAAGTGTGTTTCGATTTAACCGTCTTTAAACCCCAACCATGTTCATGCCACTACTAGCAGTTACAATTCCTTCAAGTTTGATTGTAATTTCTTATTTGATTCATTATTAATATTCAACATTATATACATGTGTTATCTTATGGACCTTTTGTTGGGCAGGTATTTTCATTGACTGTGAAGGTCCATTACTTATTGGCATCCTATCTAAAATTTGCGAGGTTTTCTCCTTTCATCAGTGGATGACTATGCAGCCTAACAATTTTTACAAAATTGTGAGCTCTTCAAAAATATGTATATAAAAGAAAGATAATATGTTGTTGCTTATGGAAAGAGGAAAACTCAGACTGAATCAAGAAATCCATGGGCCAACGAGCGCTTAGCCTTGGCGAATGATGATCATCAAAAAATCTACCAAGGTTCAAACCCGAGGTGATAACTGACTTTGGGTCAAATGAAGGAGCTCCTCGAGCTGCAGCTAGGAAGTAAAGGGGTAATATTAAAGCCAATTAGTTTCTGGATTTGGCCTTGGATGCTGTAGCTGATGGAGAACCCAAACAGCAGGTTGAGCCAGAAATAGAGATTGTACCACATGCTTCTGTAGTTATATTTAGGTACTCATATTCCTTCTATTGATGTTATGTAACTTGATGCTTTGTAGTTCTTTTCCAGTGTTCTAATTGAGGATGTTTGAAGATGATATGTTCAGCTCCAATATAAATTGCAAGTTACTGAGCGGAGGTATTCAAAACACTATGCAACTGTAAGCTGGTGCATTTTGTTTATTAACCGATAAAACTAATGTTGTGTATTATGAAATGTTTATTAACAATTTTGATGTGATTTTGTAGTCGTCCTCCATTTGATATGTACAGGTAAAGGTTAATAGTATTGCAAGCGGTGGAGTTGTTTTCCTAAATTGCATGCATAGAAGAAGAGTTTGTAACCAAGAGCTTTTAAGAATTGGTCTTTGAAGCTTCAGTGTAAGTCGTCGCTATCTTAGGTATTCCTTTATTTTCTGTAGTATATAATTTCTAAAGTGTGAACATTTCTTTTCTAAATGTCTATAATTTCAAAGTTGCGATGTATCATGTTGGATGTTACATGAACACTAATAGCTTACAAAGGGCAGCTTGGTGACTATTATTGCGTGGCAGCCAAGTCTGCAGGGCTGCCCTGTCCAGACTATAAATGCATGCGCGAGGGCTTTAAATTTGCATAAACATACATGTCTAGAAAACATCCATGTGTTTGGTCATGAAGATAATATGTCCAACATTATATGGTGGAAGACATGTACAAAAGCATTTGAATGAGTTCATAACAAAGTTATCAATCGCATGTCGCGTGTATCTGACACAGCACATACGTATCATAGACACGTTATGTTTTTATGTTTAAGTTGATGAATTTTGGGGTTATTTTAAATAACATAATGTAGCTCTAAATTTTACTTGTGTTAAACAGTTAAATGTACTTATGTTTATTGAGCATGTGACGTTGAGTCATTATTTTATCGAGCTTGGTATTTGTCCCTTTCTTTCGATAAGGTCCTTACCATGTCTTCCAATACTAATTCGGTTTTTAATGTTGTAGATGTAGCTATGAAGAAAGGGTGAGACGGGTTGAAGATAAGAGTGCAAAGCATCAATGTGGAAATTTAGAAAAATAAGTCATGGGATCTGAGATTCAATGCGTAGCTGATCCCACATTCACTTCAATAAGCATACGACACAAAAGTTAAGTTCCAATTGGTAACGTTTTAATTATACATTAGTGGTTACATCACATTACATTAAATTACATTTCATCAATCTGTACTCTATTTTGAAAGTAGATTCTTCGACATGTATTAGATGCATATTGGAGTGTTTGGGACTACTTCAGGGAAAAGTGTTTGGGCCTTTAAAACATTATTCTTTCCACCTGTAAAAAGCTTCTTAGCATTATCCTTATATTAAAGAGCCCCCTCAATCAGTTGAAGTCTGAATTTGAAGGCCACATTGTTTGCATTATCCTTATATTTAGTGTATATTTGATTGCACCACTTTACATCTACCTAGGCATATTTGATTTCATATTTGAGGCATTTATCTACCTTCATTCTAAGCAGAGGTTCATAGAGGCTTTGAATGAGGCAAACACTATGCAACCTTCATTATAATTGAGGCATACAATGTGTAGCCTTCACTCTAATCTTAATGGTTCACCAGTTGATTACACACTGTACACAATGTATGCTCTTTCCAATTACAAAGTGTATTCTCTGTTAATTAAACAATACCTGTTCAAGTTTAAACTTTCAATTACACAGTTTATGGATCATGCTTTCATCAACACCATCATGTATACTCTCGGTTACCCTCTTTTACTTTTAAATACATAGTTTATGTATTCATCTTCTAATGCTTACTTATATGTTTAATTTTTTCTCAGGTAGGTAAGGATTCTGCAGTTTGTGTATTCCATTTTTACCCATTTTTTTATTTGTTCGATTTTACCAACTCAAGATTAACCCGATAACAAATGGGGAAGAACGGGCCAGATAACAAATGGGGCAGAATGAACCAGCAACCCAATGACTGAAATCAGACCAACAGCAGCAAAACCAAGCACTACCAAGTGAAACCAAACGTACCAAGAACTGCGAAGTGAAAATTGACCTAGCACTGCCAAGTGAAAAGGGACCAAGCACTGCCAAGTGTTGATTCAAAGATGGCCGCAACTACCTTTTGTAGGAGAATTTTTAAAAGATTGCCCTGTATTTCAATTTTACATTTTGTTGGATTGGTTGTTACCCTTTGGGTGGATAGTCCAATAAATAAAGGAGACTCTGTCCATTTTTTTTTAAATTGAGATTTTTTTTATTTGAGGCACAATGTAATTTTCTTTAATGAATATTGTATATTTCAAGTTATATATGAATTTGTTTGATGAAATCTAGACTATTTGAATATTGTTCGACTATTTATTATCTATTTACAAGGGTTGATTTAACTATAAATAATAGTTGTTTATTGATGGAGTAATGATTTTTTTTTTAATTTTTATATCAACATTTATGTCAGTTTTGATAAAACTCTCATAAAAATTACTAAAATTGACATAAATGTGATGTTATTTATATCAGTTTTTGTGAAAATGTGATTAAAAACATGGTGAATACCGTAGTTTTTATGTGTGTTCTTAAAAACTGAGATAAATGTGATCTTATTTATGTCAGTTTTACGAACATTTATGTCAGGGCTTTATATGTCAGTTTTGAAAAATTCTAAAACTGACATAAATGGTCATTTATGTCAGTTTTTGACTGACATAAATGATCATTTTTCTTGTAGTGTACGATAAACCAATTCATCACTGCCCAGAATGCAACCACTGCTAGACACGAGCTCATGATCAACGACATAAATGCGGCTATTTAAAAGATGAAATCATCGTTGAGTATCCAAGAGAAGGTCATGTTTCCTGCCAAGGGCCATAGACCTCTCCAAGGTCAAACTAGTGTTAGCTCCACACCACATGACCATCCTGAGCAATGAAGCGCAATTACCACTCTACGTAGTGGGAGAGTAGTTGACTTGTCACCTCCCCCACAAGACGTACCTAGAAACAAGGAGGTTTCACCCAGCACGAAAGAGGACGAAGATTCCCCTATAATTGAGAGTGATAAAAAAGATAACACTAGAGGACCCAAGGTCATGGTGAAACCCCCCACCGCTGCCCCATACCCTCAACGGTTGGTCTTGCACTCCAAAGAGACTTCTAGGGACGATGCTTTGGACGTCCTGAAGCAAGTAAAGGTTAATTTACCTTTTCTCAAGACTATATAGAAAATTCCCGTATACGCTAAGTTCATTAAGGACTTACTCACGGTGAAACGCAAGCTAAAGGTAAATAAGAACGTCTTTTTGGCCCAGAATGTCAGTTCGGTTTTATCGAGTGACCTTTCGTTAAAGTATAAAGATCTGGGTGCACCCACCATCTCATGCATCATGGGGAAGAACCGAATTAAAAGGGTGCTAATAGATTTAGGGGCGAGTGTTAATATTTTACCCCATTCCATCTATAAGAAACTAGATTTAGGAGACCTTAAGCCCACAAATATGACTCTCTAGGCCGCGGATGGTTCTGTGAAGAAGCCTTGGGGAATCGTTGAGGATGTGATCATCCAAATAGACATTTTCTACTTCCCGATGGATTTTGTCATTTGGGACGAGGAGCCCTCCATTCTCCCGAGCAATCATATTCCCGTTATCCTTGGTCTCCCATTCTTAGCTACGGCTAATGCACTCATCAATACTCGGAGTGGGCGAATGCAATTAACATTTGAGAACATGACCCTCGAGATAAATATTTTTAATAATATCAAGAATGAGGGTGACGAAGGAGAACCACGAGAGATGGATTATTTAGAGGCAGCACACGAGCATGGGAGGACCCACACGCGAGAACCGATAGGGGTATGCCTTGTTACATCAAGTGAGAGCGACGGTTGCAACATGGAGTGAAGGGTAGGGGAGGTATGCGTAGTAACTGAAATGAAGAGTGTGTGAGTGTGAGTGAGAGTGAGAGCGATAATTTAGAGGTCATCGGGAGAGGTTTGTATGAGTGCTTAGAAGAAAGAGAATGGCGAGACACGATAGATACTTTTCTCCTCGATTGCTACCAACCAAAACCACCTAATAATTTTGAGATGAAGCGAGGAAGGAAGGATGTGGAAATAAAGTAAGAAAGAGAGCTAGAGGATTTGAACCTAACGGAATTTGAGAGAGAATTCGGGCAGGTGGATGAGAGCCTTAACGACGAATTCCAATCTCTATTGGACTCATGGAGTCATTTAGGAGAGAGTGAGTAAGAAGATAAAATTGATGAGTTTCTTCACAATGACCATCCACTGATGCAAATTGAGTCCTCAGAGGTAAGTGAAGATAAGACTCAAGTCTCGTCCAACTTAGAGCCCGACCCACGTAGTATGCATCACGAGGATCCTTTTCCAATTAATCATGATGAGTCTCCCAGTCTTTCATTTATTTTTGGGAAAGGGCCCAACTTATTCCGGTTATTGGTGTATGATAGGCAGAGGGGAGAGACTAGGAGAGCAACGGATCTCGTACAAGGAGTTGGGTGATTTATGGAGAGAAATGAGAGGTCATCGCACGCTCGACGTGTATGGGGTGATTTTTGTTGTATTTTTGAGCCATGTATGCGTGTCATATAGTGTCTTAGTACATTTTGATAATTTACTTGTTTTATTTGTCGCACTTATTCTTTTTCTTCTTTAGATTTTAGTCCTTTTTGCTTGAGGACATTGCAAAAGTCTAAGTTAGCGGGGTCACAAGTGCGTCTTTCTAAAACTTCACAAATTTTCAAAAATGCCCAGAAATTTAAAAAAATATATTGAAATTTTTTGAAAAAGTCAAAAATATTTTTCTTCAAAATAAATAAAAATTGGAATTCAAATTTTTTGAAAATATCATTAAAAGATGGTTTAAAGTCTCAAATTGTTAAATCTCAGTTGCACTAAGCCGAAATTGACCAAATATGGAAATTGTGCGAAATTTGACGACTTAACAAATAAGTGTGGAGATTAACAAAGCCCGATGAGATTTCGAGCCTATCGATCTTTCTGAGTTTTTAAATCAAACCGAGTAAATGGTTAACTCAAAGTTAGAATTCGGCATTTTAAATAAGTCGTTGAGGATCTCAATTCTTTCACTTTGATCGGTTATGGAAAATGTGTGTGATATTGCCATGAAAAATGTGCTAAATAGGTCTCTAAATTAAAGTAATCTCGAGACGCATATGGTAATGCAATTAGTACTTCGAAAAATGAAGTAGGACCTCTTTTTTCACCCAAAATATTGGCCAGAAAAAGTAGCAAAAAATTATCCCTTTTGTAAACCAAAAATTGAGCTGAAAAAAAAAATTCCTTTCGTTTGACAACTCGAGAAACCCTAATTGGCCCGAAATTGTGAAAATGGATAATTCTAGAAATTAAGTTTGGAAAGTGAATAAAAAGGGGAAAGAAAAGAATAGTTATGCTCAACAAAAATACAAAGAAAGAAAAGTGTGAAAAACAAAAAAAAAATTGAAAAATCAGAAAAAGTGAGCAAAAGCCCGGAAAAAGCACTAATGGACATCATAAGAAAATTTCCCAATTCCGAAATTCCCAATCACCCCCATTTTACCCAATATACCTCCAACCCCATAAATTCCTAACCGATTCCTTTATACGAAATTGGTTACCACGTGGAGAGCTAAAACACGAAAAGATAATAAAAGAGACCATAAATATGAATTAGAGGCAATGTTTTACCTCTAATAGTCCATCTTTCCAATTGTGTGCATGAACTTGTGTCCATTATTATTTACTCTTATAAATCATGCATACCGAGAGAATAGACACCCTTCCAAGATATTCGTTTGTGAGCGCATCCCTTGAGACTTTGAAATCAAAACGATTTTTTGGATAAGTAACGTAATGATCAATCGGTAGAAATTCGAGGTTAAATTTTTGGCTCCACACACACGCACTATGATTTGAGACTCTTGAACATTAATTGATGATGACTATTTCCTGGAAAAGTTTGAATTATATGATTTTTGCGTATTTTGAATTTTCTTTGAGTCGAATTTTGTGGGTATATTCACTGCAAACCCTCACGAGACAACACTCGTCCTACTAGGGTAACCTAGGGGTTTAACGGCTTATTTTATACGCTAAATGCAATTGTTTTCTTACGACAAAGGTATTCTATCCCAATAAAGTGTTTAGAAGAGTTGTGACATTATTCTTTTTCTTTTGCATTGCTCGGGACTCGCAAAGTTCTAAGTTAGGGGGATTTGATTGGGCATAAATATCGTATATTTATCTCCTTAATTTCGGTACCTTTGTGAACCCGAGTGGTGAAATTGATATGGATTTAACTCGTAATTATGCTACTAACCTTGGTTGGCTAGTATTTCATGTTTTGTGTTTCTCTTATGTGTTTTAGAGGTAAATTATGCAAGCGGTGCGAAAGAGAAATTGAAACAATGAAGGAAATGCTAGAAAGGCTAGGAAGGCAAGTTCAAGGGAATTTTTGTAATTCTGCAGCCAGATCCTGGAAGTGGAGCCTACTATAAAATAAAGAGTTCGGAACAACGAAAACATTGGAAAAGATGGCACCCAAATCCGTGATATGGTGAAGGATTTATGACCATTTAAAGTTGAAGAAAAATCCAAGGAAGAAAGGAAGAAAACATAAAAAATTTCTAGGTGTGGAAATGAAGCAAAGAAGGATCTAAACCAGCAAGTTTTCCCTAACCAAAGGGTGAACCGGTTCGGGGGGCGAACCGGTTCAGGGTACTTGCGAACCGGTTCTAGGTGCCTGATGCACAAAATTTTACTTGAAAGTTGATTGGTCCAAAGAGTCCTATTATGTTACAAAATCTTCTAAAACATACATGTATCATTGTATTGACTTAGAAAACATAGTTCTTAATAGTTTTTGATAGAGAGTAAGGTAGAAGAGTATCTTAGAACCATAGAAAATAATTCTCCATCAAGTAGGTACTTGTATTATTTGAATTACAAGTTTTCTTTAAATAAAGTTTGTTCCTTTCTTTCTTTCTTAATCTTATAATTAATTTATTTACAATATTTCTTTATTTTCTGGGTTTCCAATTCGTTTATACAAGCTTAGAGATAGTTTTCTAATTGATGCAATTACATGCAACGTAGGATTCATGTTTTTAATTAATTGCACCATGTTAGGCTAGATTTCTAAGGGTTGGTGTGCATGAACCCAACCCAATGTAATTTAGCCATGTAGAAACTAGGGTTTGAATTGAAATTTAAATGAATCGTGTTGTGTAGTTGTCACAAACATCATAGACCTTTTTACCTCGGTTAACCCTAGGTAACCATGGTGTTCAAGGATGTGATGCGCGTGTAGGTCTTACGACACTGCTTTACTCATCCTTTGATTATGCATGATGCGGTATTGAACCTCATATATGTAATGCTATTGAGTACTAAAGATCAAGTTCAATTAAATTTCTAATTCAAAATTCTATCATTCTATACGGTAAATTTACTTGGGTTTGGGGGATTGTATTCCCAACCTATTTTCCCTTAATTCTTGTTAAGTCATTCTTAGTTAGTTAATTAGTTATTTCCCATCTCAATCATCTTTTTATTTATTTTTAGAGTGAAGTTAGGGTTAACAGTCTTACCTTTGTCGTCACGTTCACTCGTCCTAGATCCCTGAGGATTCGATACCCAGACTAGCCACTATACTCCACAAGAGTATAGTTATAGTTTAGTTTTTTGTATTATGGTTGGAAGTCAATAACAACGACTAGTGTATTACACGGACGCTCAGTTTCCATCTCGATCACCACCCAGCAAGGAAATCGAGTTTGTAATCAATTTAGCACCGGGGACGAGACCGATTTCTCGAGAACCTTACCTTATGGCCACTTTAGAGAGCAGATTCAGCAGCTCCAAGGTCAGGGTTTCATTCGGCAGAGTACATCGTTGTGGGGTTCATCGGTGTTATTTGTGAATAAGAGAGATGGTTCACTTCGATTGTGCGTGGACTATAGGGAGCTGAACAAGGTGAAGATACGGAATAAGTATCTGTTACCTTGGATTGATGATTTATTTGACCAATTGAGAGGGGCGTCTTACTTCTCCAAGATCGATTTAAGGTCAGGGTATCATCAGTTGCGTATCCGAGAGGAGGATGTTCCTAAGATCGCTTTCCAGTCAAGGTATGGATCTTAAGAGTTCAGGGTGATGCCATTCGAGCTCACCAATGCGCTAGTAGTGTTTATGGATCTCATGAACAGGGTTTTTGGGGAGTATCTCGACCAGTTTGTCATCGTGTTCATTGATGACCTCCTAATTTACTCACGCACTAAGGGGGAGCACGTAGAGCATCTACGTATGGTTCTACAGACACTGCGGGATCACCAGCTTTATGCCAAGTTCGAGAAGTGTGGATTTTAGCTACGAAAGGTACAGTTTCTTGGTCATGTGGTGTCAGACCAGGGTATTGCGGTGGATCTGAGTAAGGTATCGAAAGTGAGGGAGTGGGGGCAGCCCATGACACCAACCGAGGTGCGTAGATTCCTGGAACTGGTAGGTTATTACAGACTATTCATTAAGGGGTTCTAAAAAATTACGGTCCCTTTGACGAATCTGACTGAGAAAGGGGTGCCTTTTATTTGGAGTGATCATTGTCAATTAGCTTTCGACGAGCTAAAGGACAAGTTGACATCTGCACCCATACTTGCCTTGCCAAGGGGAGGACTAAAGTATCGGGTTTACACTGACGCATCCTTATAGGGACTTGGGGGTATGCTTCAGAAGGAGGAGAGGGCTATAGCATATGCGTTCAAAAATCTAAAACTCCACGAGAGGAATTACCCCACTCATGACCTATACCTAGAAGCAATCGTTTTTGCCTTGAGGATATGGAGACATTATCTGCTATGAGAGTAGTTCACCCTATTCATGGATCACAAGTCACTTTAGTATCTCTTCACATAGAAGGATCTGAATATGAGGCAGAGGCGGTGGCTAGAATTCGTGAAAGACTACCAGTTTGATATTCAGTATCATCCTATCAAGGGTAATGTGGTGGCAGACGCATTGAGCCGAAGACCAACTGGAGAAATATTAGAAGTTTGGAAAGAGAAGTGGAGAGAGCTTCGATATGAGGATGATATAGCTAGGGCTCGCATGTCAGCTTTATCCATCAAACCGAAGATCATTATGCTAGTTGTGAGGGCTCAGGCGGAGGACCAGATCTGCCATGATAGGGTACGCCAGCTATTAGCTGAGGGAGCAGAGGTTTACTCGATCATCTCGGAAGGAGGCCTACGCCTAAATGGGAGATTAATTATGCCAGAGGATGAGGAGTTAAAGCATGCTGTTATGATAGAGTCCCATGGTTCGAGATTTTCGGTATATCTCGGTGGGGATAAAATGTATCAGGATATGAGGGGACATTATTGGTGGGTAGGGATGAAACGGGACATAACAGAGTTTTTCTCGAAATGTACCACGTGTCAGCTCATGAAAGTTGACCATCAGAGACCTCCAGGGATACTACAGCCACTAGATATTCCCATGTGAAGTGGGAGAGCATCTCCATGGACTTTATTATAGGGTTACCTATGTCGCAGAGGGGTCACGACTCCATATGGGTCGTTGTTGATCGATTGACCAAAGTATCCCACTTCCTGTCGGTTTGCACAGACTTTGAGATGATGCGCTATGCATAAATATTCATAGTGGAGATTGTTAAGCTGCATGGGGTACCGATAAATATTATCTCCGATAGAGATAAGATTTTGGTGGCCCATTTTTGGCAGAGCTTTCAGAAGGACATGGGCACAGAGCTATGTTTGAGTAAAAGTTATCATCCACAGGCCGACGAATGGGCTGAGAGGGTCAATCAGATTCTATAAGACATGCTCTGAATGTGCATTTTAGACTTTTGGGGTGGATGGGAGAGATATCTTCCTTTAGTAGAGTTCGCGTATAACAACTCTTACCGATTCACGATTGGCATGGCACCATTCGAGACACTGTACGGGAGACCTTATCGTTCACTCGCCTGTTGTTAGAGGTGGGTGACAACAAGTTATTGGGGCCGGAGATTATCCAGGAGACGCCTGCCAAGATATACTGATTTGAAGACGGATTTGGATTGCTCAGGATAGGCAGAAGAGTTATGCTGATGCTTCGTAGAGACATGCGGAGTTAGAGGTTAGGGATAAGGTATTAGTCTGGGTGTCCCCTATGAAAGGGGTGATGAGGTTCAGTAAGAAGGGTAAATTAGCACCGAGGTACGTAAGACCCTTCCCTATTAATGAGAGGGTGGGACCGGTAGCATATAGATTGGGATTGCCAGAGCATTTTCAGCGGATGCATGACGTGTTGCATGTGGCATCGCTAAAGAAATATCAAAGGAGCGAGAGGGCCTTCTGGCACATTCCACTTGAGGAAATTGATTTATAGCCAGACATCTCGTATGAGGAGAGACCAGTGGCTATTCTGGACCGTAGTGAGCGCAAGTTATGATCCAAGGTTGTTCCACTAGTTAGAGTATAGTGGGGTCATCACAACGTTGACGAGTCTACCTGAGAGCGGGAGGAGGATATGCGGGAACAATATACCGAGCTACACGACCTAATTTTGGGGACGAAATTCCTTTGTGTGGTGGGGGGGTATGTAACACCCCGTAATTTTATGCATTTATATTTAATTAATTCGGGAAATTTTAAATTACTTGTTCATCATAATTTTAATTGAATTAATTATGGTAATATTTATTTATATATTAATCGTAGAGTGAATGGTTAATATTTAGGGAAATTTAATTACTAAGTGAATAGTAATAATTTATTTACGTCATTACGAGTATTAGTGACGGTGCATTTAATTATCTCAGTCGAGAGTCGGTATAGACTAATTTGGGTGTGAGATAAAGATTTTTATAAATTAATTTGGATGCCAATTCTAAGTGTACGATTGAGTCCGGATGGGCCGAGATAGTCGAGATTAATTAGACGTGGTGTCACAGATGCTATCAGAGCATTAAGTTCTAGTGTCCTTAGGATCTGTGCGGCTTACTATGTTTCAGCATAGAGTTCGGTTGTTATAGAGCCCTATTATTAGGACTGTTGATTCATTTTCCTCTTTTGAGATATCGTATTTCTGCTATTAGATTTTTATATAAATTGTGTACTTATACGATTCGATATACTTTCAGATGCCACCGAAGAGACAAAGAGCGGAGAGGGCTCAGTCTAAGGATAATTTAAGGGAGGCTCATCAGGAGCCACCGGTACCGCTACCACCACCCCCACCCGAGTTGATTTCCACTACTCAGGTGGCAGTGATAGTGGCCCAGGCAGTTGCGACAACGATGCGAGCTATGGCATCTCATTTCCCACAGCCCTAGGCATCTCCTCCAGTGGCACCGACAATTCAGGCTCTAGTGGGACCACCTTCTTGGCAGCGAGTTAGGGAGACCTTTCAGAAGGGTCACCCAACAGAGTTCCGAGGTTGCCCCGATGTAGTAGATGCCTGTGATTGGAAGAAAATATTCAGCCACACCTGTGCATGCTAGAGTGTACTGATGTGCAGAAATATATGATTGCTACCTTCCGTCTGTCGAGCACAGCCTTACAGTTATGGGAGTCAATTACTACCGCGGAGGAGAGGGATTTGATGACGATATTTGAGTTCTGGGTGCAGTTCAACCGCAAATACTTCCCATCGGTGGTAGAGGCAGAAATGAGGAAGAAGTTCAGTGAGTTAGTTCAGGGAGACCGTTCAGTGGAAGATTGTGAGGAGGAGTGCACCCGTTTGGCAAAATTTGTGCCAAATGAGGTGAGCGACGAGGAGCGGATGAAGTCGAGGTTCATGGATGGCCTGGCCTGGAGGATCAGGTAGCACTTTATTGGTAATCTGGTATTGGTGATGTATACAGAAGTCATTAATGCCACTCTTGTACACTGCCAGGATCATCGCATCCATGCGAAGGGGAGCAAGAGGGTAGGGGAGCCGAGCCAACCTGGCAAGGCAGTCGTTGGTGGTGACATGGGTGGTACTCAACAGCAGACTAGCAACCAGCAAGGGAATCAGGCTAAGAAATTTAGGCCTGGTGGGTTCCGACAGGGAATTAGGCAGGGTCAGTCGGGCCCAAATCAATAGCAACAGGTTCCTCAGGGCCATCAGGGCTAAGGGAGCAATCGTGGAGGTCAGTCGGGACCAAATTATTATGTTTTCGCATGAGTATTTTCTTTGAAGTAAAGTAAGATAAAATTTGGCACCAGTCTAATTTTCTCACTTAGGTGGCTAGTAATTAAAAAGGCAACAGTGATGCTAAGAATGAACCAACTAAGAAATCTGTTCTAATTTAATTTAGGACTAATCACCCGGGGGTTAATTTGACGGGGTGTCACACCGCTCTAATACCAGTTGAAGAAGGGATTGAATACTAAAAGCTTAATTACAATATTAATAACAAACTGTTATAAGTTTTATAAACTCTGAATAAACTCTTTGGACAAAACTCTTTTCAAAAAACACAAGATGTGTTGTAAAAGCTTTCTGAATGTATGGAATAAATTTGGTAGTTGGTTACCTTCTTTTTAATTTTTAATAAACATCTACTAAAGTTACCATGCAGTCCCAATTACAACAACAGTTAAGAATATTCAAAGAAATAAACACATGAATTTTTAACGTGGTAAAACCCTTAAATAAGGGAAACATCCACGGTTCCCTTTACAGCACAAAAAAAAATCCACTAGAATAAAAATAAAGTTACAACACTTAAGCAAACCACAAAGATTCTAACCTAGGTTCAGAATATACCTACTTGAGATTCTCCGCTCCAAAGGTATTCTGGATTGGACTGATCTTTTCTTGCTGCTTCTTTGCTTTTTCCTTGATCTCCTTCTCTTTGAATTCTGATTCCAGCAACTCTTTCAAAATCCAAGATTCTCAGACAGAACCACAGTGTATAAGTGTTCGTGGGAGATAGTGTTTGTGATGTGCTACTAAATGAAAACATGCAACTCCCCCTATCAAGATTTATACAAACTTTCCTAACAAATTACATCAGTTCTAAAATGAAAGTTATTTCTAAATCTTGATTTTTCAAGCCAAGACTTCTTGATCTTTTATTTATCCACAGATCTCAAGGATACCTTGCTCAGAAAATGGTTCAAGGTTTAAAACAATTTCAGTGTTTTGAAAATATTTTTGAAATTGTAAACCTCCAATTGAGAGCTAAAATAGACTAGAAGTATACTTTATTAAAATAGATTCGAACTTAACATGCAGATATTTTGTTGAAACATATTTTGTGATAAAACTTCTTTTCAAATCTATGGATACCCCTTAAAACTTTTAGAAATAGTTATTTATGTTCCTTTTATTTTTGTACACCAGTATTTCATAAAATATGAAACAGAAAACTAGAAACACACAACTCATTACATCTGAAAAATATTTTAAAAACTTAAAAGTTTTTTTTTGAAAATTTGTTGAAACAGAATAGATCTAAAAAGTTAGATCTAAAAAGAGAACAGAAAATAACTTGTGTGATGTTCTTTTTTAGAAAGACTCGGTTTCAATAATGAAATTTAAGTCTCTCTTAGAGACGTGTTCTGAGAGAATCAAAGATATGAAGAGGTCTTCAAACGAAAACACAACACATAAACCCTAAAAATGTCTAACTCTCAAGAATGAGTTTTTTGGTGTTTAGAACTGTTTAGGTTTTGGTGTTTGGTTTGGGAGAAATCACTCAGAGGTTTGAACCATGAAGAAAACTAGGGTTTCTTCTTCGAAACTCTCTTTTCTTTCCCTCTCTTCCCCCTTCTCTCTCTTCTCTCTACTCTCCCTTTTCTCTCAAATTTCACGAAATGGCTAAAGTCTCAAAATGCTGAGGTTTGGTTCCTTTTTATACTAGACATAGAAGGATCCAGAACCTTGAACTCAATCCAATGGTTGTGATTGAGTCTTAACTGATTGTCTTTAATCCAACGGTTCAACAAAAGCAGTGGGTTAAACGTTTGGTGATTGGTTTAAACTGGGTTCTCGTGGATTGACTTTCAACACATGCAGGACGTTGATAATATTGATCCAAGGGTTGAGATTGGTTAAACAGATTGTGTCTAAGAGAAAGCATAAATCCAATCGATAGGCTACCAGCACGAGTACGCACAGGATAAAGGCAAAAATGCGTGTATGAAAGTAATTACAAAGCACACCTCCAATTCTCTAGTGCTTTTGGATTCTATGCAGGAAAACAATCAGCAAAGAAAACAAGTTTATGAAATTTAATTTTTAGCCACAACACTTTTAAAAACACATTTTAATTAATTCAAAAATCATTTGAAAATTATATAGAATAATTTGAATTGAATTAAATTGATTTTAAAAAGATTTAAAGTGTTGAAAAACCTTTAAAGAAAATAGGTGATATGTATTATGCAGTGTAAGTGTCCTATTTGTGGTTTTAAGGTTTAGGAATAACTTCCCTTTATGTTGATCTTGAAGGTTCTCTTGGACTAGATTTCTTCAATGAATTTGAACCTTTGAGGAGATGGAGATCTCATAAAAATCTAACCTATTTTGTCTAAATGTACATACTAGTTGGAACTCCTATATATGCAGACTCAAGTAAGTCAATATATAGTGTGTTCTCACTATCATCCCAGGTATACTCAATCCCACCAGGATTCCTGAGACTGCTAAATACTGCCGAGTCGGAACATGAAAATATAAGCGTAGTGGAGGCGGTCATATTTTCCCGGGTGTGAAGATAATCATCTCAATATCCCACCTCTATTTGGACGCTATGACCTGGTTATTATACTCTCCCTACTCCTCAAGCTAGGGGAATTCACCCACATCGCGCAACCTCCTGATAGCACTAGAGGGTAATTAATTATAAAATTCCTAGTCACCGATATTTTAATAGCACACAATGTGATAGTATATATATATATATATATATATATATATATATATATATATATATATATATATATATATATATATATATATATATATACTATCACATTACCGTATATATATAATTTAAATTTAATATCGGCTAAACCGTGTACAACACTTGTAGCACTGGCCTAAAATATACCGATGTCTACATTTCCACTCTAAATTTAATTAATTACTCATTAATTAATTTATTATCTTGGTGTTACTCAATCAATATACCCGGACTCACTCACTTGGCTCGTAATTTACTATTTAGAATTTACTATTCAATATTCCCCTTAATAAGTTTGACACCCTTATTAATTTAAGGTTTCTGAATTACTCAAATTACAACCTTAATTTTCCTTATGAAATATCTCACTAATTGTCCCATTAGGAATTTCACACTAATACCAAGACCTGTACCATAAATGTAGTCCCTCAATATAACAACCCCAGTCAAACAGTAGGAGGGAGAAATAGGGACCGGAATAGTCACGTCATTCGAACAAAGCAGCTAGTCATTCAAATGAGAGTGGCTATCGCTAAAACCCGACCCAGGTCGTTCGAACGACCCTGGGTTTCCTCCTTCTCCTTCTTCGACCATTGCAGTCCGATGTGAAGAAATTTGTTACACCCTTATGCCTACATTTCTTCAGATAAACCGTTAAAAACTCATACCCAGCCTATAATTTCAAGATCCCCAATCTTAATAAAGACACCCACATCAATCAAACGCTAATTAATCAAATTCCTAAATCCTTTACATCTCATAAATCTAAATTTTTAAAAACCTAATTTAGATATCAAACTAACCGCAAATCATTTGTGTTCATAACACCCACTATGATATGAATTAAAAACTGTAATTAATTTAAAAGCAAGTTTAACCACTTGCCTTAAAAGGGTTTGTAGGGTCTGAATCCTTTTGGTGTAGATGAATATTTGTTGACGAACACCCACACTTGTTCTTTCTTGGCTCCCAAGAGTTCTCCAAATTCTCCCTCTTTTCTCATATACTTAATTTGGGTTTCTTAAATGAGTTATGGCTGCCACACCCTCTCACTTTTAGGTTTTATTAAGTTAATCCCGTTTTTGGACTTGTGGGCCTTATTAAAATGGCTCAAACACTCCCGTGTGGGTCTGGTTATGACTAAAAATGCCCCGAGACACATTTACTACCCCCGGGCACTCATTTTAAACTATCTTGACCTATCCAGACTCATCTATGCACTCAGAATTGTCATCTGAATTAGTTTACAAAGAGTCCTTATCTCGAACCCAATAAAGTCTACCCAACTCCCGATTGAGATAAATGATGAAATGTCACTACTAGTCTCTATGACATAAATAAATTATTACTATCCACTTAATAACTTAATTTCCATAAATATTAACCATTTACTCTCCTGATTAATATTTAAATAAATATTAATAATAATTAATTCAATTAAATTATGACACACAAGTAATTTAAAATTAGCCGAATTAATTAAATAATAAATGCCCAAAAATACGAGGTGCTACATACTTCCCCCCTTACAAGAGAATTTCATCCCCGAAATTAGGTCGTACCTACGGCGAATAACTCTGGATACTCCTCTCACATGTCATCCTCCCGCTCCTAAGTAGACTCGTCGACACTGTGATGTCACCACTGAACTCTAACTAGTGGTATAACCTTAGACTACAACTTGCGCTCACTATTATCCAGAATAGTTACGGGTCTCTCCTCATATGGGACGTCTGGTTGTAAGTCAATCTCCTCGAGTGGAACGTGCTAAAAAGCCCTCTCGATCCTCCGATATTTCTTCAGCGATGCCAAGTGAAACACGTCGTGTATTCACTGAAGATGTTCTGGCAAACCCAGTCTATAAGCTATCAGTTTGACGCTCTCAATGATAGGGAAAGATCCCACCTACCTCGGTGCAAGTTTACCCTTCTTGTCGAACCTCATCACCCCCTTTATGGGAGACACTCGAACCAATATCTGATTATTATCATCTAACTCCACATGTCTCTGATCCGCATCGACATAACTCTTCTGTCTGTCCGAAGCTATCCGGAATGTCCCCAAATCAACTATATTTTGGCAATCATCTCCTGAATCATCTCTGGTCCCAATAACTTATTTTTCCCCACCTCCAATCAACAAGCGAGCGAACGAAAAGGTCTCCCATAAAGTGCCTCAAATGATGCCATGCCGATAGTAAAT
Source organism: Sambucus nigra (assembly GCA_949130495.1). Classification (NCBI taxonomy): domain Eukaryota; kingdom Viridiplantae; phylum Streptophyta; class Magnoliopsida; order Dipsacales; family Adoxaceae; genus Sambucus; species Sambucus nigra. The sequence goes on along the minus strand of OX422207.1, from coordinate 642,665,588 downwards.
CGGTAAAATTTCTATATGCAAACTCTACCAATGGAAGATATCGCTACCATCCTCCCCTAAAATCCAGAATGCACATCCTTATTATATCCTCTCGCATCTGATTTACCCTCTCAGTCTGCCCATCTATCTGTGGATGATAGGCAGTACTCAATCATAAGTCTGTGCTTATAGCCTCCCGAACGCTCTGTAAAAAGTGACACACTAAGATCTTGTCTTTATCATACATGATGTTAACTAGCACTCCGTTCAGCTTGACTATCTATGTTATGAACAACTGTGTGTACTGCATCGTCTCGAAGTCTGCATGAATCAGAAAAAAATGGGCTACCTTGGTTAACCGATCCACTATCACCCATATGGAGTTGTGACCGCTTTGTAATGTCGAAAACCCTGTAATGAAGTCCATAAAAATGCTCTCCCAGTTCCACATGGGAATCTCAAGTGGCTGTAGGATCCCTGAAGGTCTCTGATGGTCAACTTTCATAAGCTGGTAGGTAACACACTTAGAGACAAACTCTGTTATGTCTCGCTTCATCCTTGACCACCAATACTACCTCATCATGTCTTGATACATTTTATCCCCATCGAGATATACCACAAATATCGAACCATGGGACTCTCTCATAACAGCATGCCTCAAATCCTCATCCTCTGGTACGACTAACCTCCCATTAAAATGTAGACCTCCCTTTGAGCTGATAGAGTAAGACTCTGCACCCTCTGCTAATAATTATCGTGCCATGTCCAGGCAGAACTAATCCTCTTCCTGTGCTCTCACTACCCACATGATAATCTCGAGAGTGATAGCTAAAACAGCCACACACACCCTGGCGACCTCATTGTCGTGAAAAAGTTCACTCCACTTGTCTTTCCATACCTATGACAAGTCCACCATAGGTCATTGTCTCAATGTGTCTACCACCATGTTAGCCTTACAAGGATGATACTGTATATCGAACTGGTAATCCTTCATGAATTATTGCCATCGCCTATGTCTCATGTTCAGATCCTTCTGTGTGAAGAGATACTGAAATGACTTATAATCTGTGAATAATGTGAGATGTTCTCCTAGAAGATAGTTCCTCCATATCCTCAAAGTAAAAATGATCGCTACTAGCTCAAGGTCATGAGTAGGGTAATTCCTCTCATGGGTCTTAAGCTTCCGGGATGCATAAGTTATAGCCCTTTCCTCCTGCTAAAACACCCCCCAAGTCCCTATAAGGATGTATCAGTATAGATTCGGTACTCCAACTCCCTAGTCAAAGAAAGTACGGGTGTTGATGTCAATTTTTCCTTTAGCTCGCCGAAAGTTAACTGACAGTGGTCGCTCTATACAACCAGTACCCCCTTGTGAGTGAGATTCTTCAACGAACCCGCAATCTTTGAAAATACCTTAATGAAGCAACGATAATACCCGATCAACCCTAGAAAATTATGATTCTCGGTCGGTGTCGTTGGCTGTCCCCACTCCTTCACCACCGCTACCTTACTCAGATCAATAGCAATACCCCGATCTGACACAATGTGGCCAAGAAAATGCATCTCTCGTAGCCAAAATCCACACTTCTCAAATTTGGCATAAAATTGGTGGTCCCGTAGTGTCTGCAAAACTATACGTAGATGTTCTACGTGATCCTCCTCCATGCGCGAGTAGACCAAAATGTTATCTATGAATACAATGATGAACTCATCAAGAAACTCCCTGAATACCCTGTTCATGAGATCCATGAACACTGCAGGCACATTGGTGGGCCGGAATGGTATCACTGTGAACTCATAGGATCCAAATCGCAACAAAAAGGCAATCTTAGGAACATCCTCCTCCCGAATGTGCAACTGATGATATCCCATTCTCAAATTAATTTTAGAGAAGTACGTTTCCCCTCTCAACTAATCAAACATGTCATCTATTCTTGACAACGGATACTTATTCCATTTTGTGACCTTATTAAACTCCCTGTAGTCTACACACAACCGGAGTGAACCATCTCACTTCTTTATAAAAAACATAGGGGCACCCCACGGTGATGTGCTCCATCGAATGAAATCCTGGTCCAAAAGCTTCTGAATCTTCTCTCTCATGTGGTAAAGTACTCGGGCAATCTTCTTCACACCCAACGCTAAATTAATAATAAAATCTATGTCCCAAATAGGTGGTAACCCCGATATATCCTGAAATACATCCTCAAAGTCCCTCGCAACTGGAATCGAGTCTAACGGAATCACCACCTCCTGTGAGGTCTCCTCCTCAATGTAGTATAAATGAGTGCGGGACCCTCCCTCTAGAAGAGGCATCACTACTAAAAGCATCTCCTGTCCCAGAATGGAGAACACTATGGTCCTCTCAAATTAATCAATTGTTGCCCTGTATCCTGCCAACCAAACCATGCCTAAGATAAAACCATATCCCTCCATATCTAACACTAAGAGGTTCGCTACTAAAATTAGTATCCCAATCACACTCTCTACTCCTCCACAGATCGAGTGTATAAGTGACCCACTACCCATCTGTGACTCTACACACATAAAGAGACTACCGATAACTCGAGCAAATCTAGTTTTAATGAATGAATGCGATGCCCCAGTATAAAAAAGAATCATACCCTCATGCCCATGAATAGAAAATATACCTTCAACTGCTGGCGGCACTAGAGGTGCTAGTGGAATAGGAACATCCTGGACGTTATACACAAGCCCATAATGCATCTGCCCCTACTGCTGTGGGGTGGGTGGAGCTGGTGCTATTGGAGGCATCTATACCAGCTATCCCTTCTAGGCACCCTGCTACTGGCTTCTTATTCTCTGTTGACCTTCCCTCTTTAGATATCCTGTCTGGCCACAAATAAAGAAACGCCATTGAAAGTCTCCTTGACACTGGCCCTAATAAGGTTGTCCCTGATGTTAGCCCTTTTTGCCTCCCCTATTGTTCCCTTGGCCCTAGAGGCCCTGAGGAACCTGCTGCTGTTGATTAGGGCACTGATGGCCTTGCCTAAATCCCTGACCTCCTGGTCGAAATCTGTTAGCATAATTCCCCCGATGGGTATCCTGGTCCTGCTGGCTGCGTGTCTACTGCTGCACTTCGCTAGCAACAACCCCAATTTCCTTGCCCTGTTCGCTAGGCTCACTTCCCCTCTTTCTTCCCTTCAGGTGGAAGCGATGGTCCTGGCAGTGCAATAAAGCTATATTGACAACGTCTGTACATGTCATCAATGCAGGGTTCCCGATCAAATGTTGCCTGATCGTCCAGGCTAAACCATCTACGAACCTTGCCTTATTCCTCTACTCGTTGCTCACCTCTTCTGGCACAAACTTGGCCAACCGGTTTAACTCCTCCTCATACTCCTCCATATAGCAGTCAGCTTGAATCACCTTACTGAATTTCCTCCTCATCTCGGCCTTGACTTCTGGAGGAAAGTACTTGAAGTCAAACTGCACCCAAAAATCAGTTATGGTCATCGTTTCTTTCTCTCCAATAGTTGTAACAGACTCCCACCACTATAGAGCTGCCCCAATCAATCTAAATGTGGCTAACATCTTCCTCTACACCTCATTGCAGTCAACCATGTGTAGGTGGCACTACATATCTTTCTTCCACTTCCAAGCTAGGATCACTTCAGACCCCCCTAAAACTCTGGTGGGTGACCCTTCAGAAAGTAGAGTCATTTAAGAAAATCATACAATATTTGTCAAATCAAACAATTAAGATTTGTCAAATCAAACAATCAGACCACAAATATCAAACAATTAAGAAAATCCTACAAGATCACATAAACTAGAATGTAGAGTCATTTAAGATTTGTCAAATCAAAATTGTCTACAAATATTATGCAAATTAAATATTTTCAAGTCACATTTAATCACAACAATAGTAAGATAAGAATCATATTGGATTGATGTTCATAAAAATGGAAAATCACTAAATTATTAACAAATTGCATTTTTTGACACATTTAACAAACATTAATAGATGAAATTCATATGATCATGAGTTTTTCTTTAAAATCTACTAAATCTACAAAATCACTCGATACAAGTGTTAATTAAATCTTTTAAATATGAGACTAAAATAGTAACTTCTTTTGATATGTGCTAAAGCCCTATCTTGGTTTTATTAGTGGTTAAGCACTTGGCTTGTGGCTCTTTTCAACACATTAGATTTTGCAGTTGATTGGATTTTCACACACCTATATGACACCTAACAGATTATACTCAAATTCAAATCGGACGTTATCACTCAAATATCAAACCTTATTAATGCATATAAAATGGTCCATATTCCACTTTTTTCTTATTAAGATCTCAACTTCTCACAAGTAGACCATGGAGTGCTTATGAAGCTCACGCAGGATTAAGTTTCCACTTTAAATTTGCAAATGTCTGTAAGAACAACAATTTCTCAATATCATTTGTGAATTTGTATAGTGTAATGTGATTACAAGCTTTCAATTCATCAAATTCAAACTAAATTCAATGAATTTGAATTTTATTCATTTTTCAAATCATGAATTTTTTGGTTTTGTAACCATTGATCAATAAATTATACTTTCATCTTTTGACACATCCTTTGATTCATCTATGAGAACATGGAATTCTCACTAGTTTTAATACCTTTCATTAAATCAACATTGCCTTCTTTTTCCTCACCAATCATTCACTATTGGAGAAACTCACACAATGGTCATCCTCATAAGGATGACTAATGCTAGTGAGGTTAACTTTAGTCCCTTTAACATAACAAACATTTTGAAGTGTGATGTTTTTCGAAATTCTCACCATGACTATACCACTCACACTTAATTTCATTCTATTACAAAAAATAATCGAAACCATCATCAAATTACTCAAGATAAGTTAAGAATAAATTATCACCCGTCATGTGATGTGAGCAACCAATATCAAGATACCAATTTGAAGAATTTGACACTTTAAAATCAGCAAAACCCATACACCATATATAACTCTCTTTCCTAACCCACTAAAGCTTTAGTGGATTGTCTTTTTATTAGTGAATAACTTCCTTTTGAAGTTTTTCTATTCATTTCCAAGTTTCACATTCACTCCTTGAAATTCATTTATCCTTGATAACTTTGAATATGAATGGTGTTCATCTCCTTAAATCTTAAAAAAAAATGTCTTAAGTGTCCTCTCATGAAACAATAGGAGCACTTGCATGTTTGAAATGGTTTAGGAAAAAAAAATTCACATTCCTTTTAGCAAAATATTGTTCTCTTTATATTTGAAAAAATCTTTCTCTTTCTTGTTTAATGTAATTTGCATATTGCGTAAAGTGAGGATTTTGTTTGTTAAAGACTTTTTTTTAATTTTCATGTTTTTGAGGTTTTGAACAAACTTAGGTTGATTGACTTGAGACTTCTTCTCAGCATTCAAAACATATAAATATATACTCTTGTTAGGCGAGACATTCTTCTCAACTTCTTTTCCTTTAGAATCAAATTTTTCATTCATAACTTGAGTAGAATCCTCTTGTTTATCATGTTTCTTCTCATTTACAAACGCAGTAGAAGTGTTATAAGGATACTTAAAATATTCAAATACAATAGTTTTCATTTCATTTCAAATAATGGATTTTTTTAAAAATATTTTGTTCAACTTTTTCGATCTTTCCTCCAAAGCAAGTTTCATCTTTAAGGCATTAGAAAAATCATCTTTCAGAGATACAACTTCTCTTTTATACTCTCTTTCTTTTATTTCAAACATTTTTCACTCTTTTTAAGTGTACATTTGGACAAATCTCTTTATTCTTCAAGCATTTTGACTTTATTCTGCATTTTAGTATTTGATTTTTTAGCTTGATTGAATCATAAAACAATGTATTGTAAGCATAGTTGATTTCACTTTTTTCCTCATCATCACCCACCTCATTTTCATTATGTGAAATTTCATAGCTAGACTCACTCGAAGCATGTGAAGTGTTCTTAGATAATTATAAACATGATGATGAATGCATGCTATCTAGTCTTACGCCTTAGGCATACAAATTTGATATATCCGTGGACAATCACAAACAAATAAATACACAAACAAAAGTAAGGATTTATTTAGGATATTAAATCTAATCGAGCAACCACGTTTTGGTACCATTTGAAATGTGTGAACCACTAAATGACCTGGGGGGGTGAATAGGTTATTTCAACAAATGTTTACAATTTTAATTCTCAACTTCAAACAAAACTTAAATCTAGGTCATTTTTTAAATTTCAAAGTGATCTGGTGAATTTTATGCACAATTACACAATTAAGAAATGAAAAATGAAAATAATCACACATAACACTGGTTATACGAGGTAAAACCCCATCCTATGGGTCAAAAACCTCGATGTGACCTAACATCTCATTAAATTTGAAAAGTTCCTTTTACAAAATACAAGAAGGTAAATCGAACCGATGAACTCACAACAAATTACCTGTGAGTATTATGACTTTTGTCCCGTTTTAATGAGAAATTCAATTGAAGCTTCATATTTTTAATGTGGAATTCCATTATTCGTCCTAGATCCACACCATACTCTAACTCTTCAATAGCTTGAGGACCTCCGTTTAGATCTTGAAGTATAGATAATGTTATTGATTTGAAATTCATATGTAAACCAGGCTATTTGTGGATACAAACTTCTTAATTCATCTCTCAATTGAAGATCTCAATATAGATCTAAAAATCTCACAAACTCTCAAATGGAACATTCAAATTTGAATTAGAGAGAGAAAATAACGTTCCCTAGAATGAAAAACTCTTCAGGAAATATATATTGAATATACAAATCCCTTTTGTGGAAATAATATTTTGTCATCAAATGATATTAATTTTTGTCACATGTTAAGGTTCATTGAGTTTTTGTCACGCACATTAGGTAACAAAAATTGATATTTCGTGATGAAAGAATATATATTTGGCTGTAAATAAATTTGTCAGTAAAAACTAACTATACGTAACAAAATTACATTTTATCACCAAACGTTGTTGTATTGATGATGAGGCAATATTTCCTCGTGGAATCTTTTAGCGATGCGGATTTTGTGAATGCAAATGACAAAAAAATTTCATCACCAAATACATTTAGTGATGAAATTAATTCTTCTTGTGACATTTTCCCCACTAGTTGACTATATTGTTGCAGTGGTGGCGGGGGGGGGGGGGGGGGGTAATACATGAAGAGATGGAAATGATTTGTCGAGGGGACGAGTAACATCGGGTTTAGGGGCGACCTCCCTCGAAATTTAGGAAATTAGTTATATATCCATTGGAGTTTATAATTATTTGAAAAATTATTATAAACGCTCAAATTTTTACAACCCAAACACGCCCAACGTGCTTTCCAAGTCAGATTTAACATCGCATGGATTAATATGAAAATATATCGCATGGATAATTATGAAGACTCATCTTGGTTACCTACACTCTCAAAGGAGATAAACATAAATCACCAACGATACAATAAGGAGCTAGAAGAGTTTGTGCATAGCTCAACTACCCCTTATCACTGTAAATAGAACCCTCACATAGGGACAATGGGTCATATAATTCTAAACCACTAAAGAATTAATAAAAACTGAGAAACCTTCCATGGACGTAGACAGTTGCTGAACCACGTAAGTCCTATATATTATCATCTTTACTTTCTCTTTTGATTCCTTTGCTTTTTGAAATTATTATTTATGATCAATAACACTCATAATTGGCCCCATCTATGGGAATGATTCTCTTTTCTAAAAAGCAACTTGAAACTAAGAGTGAAAAAAATGTCTTACCCTCATAGTGCACCCATTGTTGGTAATTTACGAGTTGATCTGTCCCTACTCAGAGTCAGATATGAGGTTCATCGATAGAGAAATACCATATTTTTCCTAGAGGAGCAGCTTTCTGAGCAGAGCAACGAATAACCCAGATCAACACAGATCTCGTGGCTAGTTAACGCTTGTGAAGAACGACTCCACCAGCAAGAGGGAAAGATGAGGCAAATCTCCTCCAAATGGAAGAGAATGCAAGTCTCCAGCAATGTCTAGAGAAGATAGAGAAAGAAATCTGTGATGGAAGTCGCAAGCACTATGGTCGGATGCCTAGTCCCCAGAGAGCAAAACTCGCAGCTAAGGGAGGAGTACTGCCCGCAATTGGGATCGTTCAAAGCATGAAAGTCATCTGAAAATATGAAACCAAGATGGAGAACATTATAAGAAAGATATACAAAGCTTGGTCGGAAGAGAGATGTATAATCACCCAACTCATCGTGGTGCTAGATCCACAAAAGTGTTGGAAAGAAGGGCCCTCATCACATAGATTCAGTCCCCCTTCTCAAGATCAATTGAGGAGGAGGATCCTTTAAAGAAGTTGATAGCCCTAGGGTTTGAGGTATACGATGAAAAAACTAACCCCGTAGATCATGTGCATCTGTAAAGGCAAGCGGTGACTCTATGGAACTACAATGATGCTATTATGTGTCGAATATTCCCATCTAACATAGGAGATGTCGTTTAGAAATGGATTAAAGATATGATCCATGGCTCAGTTAAAAGCTCCAAGTCCCTTGCAGAGGCGTTCACATCCCAATATATAACCAACGGTTCGCATCTAAAGAGGATGGACTCTTTTCTCACCATCAGGAAGAAATCATATGAGACATTATAGGAATATTCAAGATGTTATTAGCAAACCCTTAATGAGGTTGAATATTGCTCAGAAAAAATTTTCATTGCATCGTTTAAGATTGGCCTTCCACCTAACTCCAAGGTGCATGAGTCACTCACCAAGAAAGAGAAAGACACCATCGACGATATCAAGTTGTGTATTGATAAGTATGCCAAAGTGGAAGACGTGGTCAACCTCAGCCGATGAGAAACTGGTTGCACAAAGGAGTTTGAAGGAAATCACACGAAAAATACCCCAAATAAGGGGAAGTAAAAATCATAACGAAGGATTTTTGAAACGGGAACAAAATAGACTCATCCAAGGTGTTCTCGACTGTTAAAACCATTTTTAAGGAACTAGTTTACAAAATCCTGAGCAAGATCAAGGACCAGTAATTCCTTAAGTGGTCGAAGAAGATGGTAGGTGATCCTAGCAAGAGGAAAAATGCACTTAGATACTCCTACCACAAGGAGAAGAAACACAAGATAAAGAATTACAAGGCCCTCAAATCCCATCTAGAGGAATTATCCCAATCGAGTAATTTGAATGAGTACATAGGAAAAAATTTGATCAGGTCACCACCAACAATGACCTAAAACCAGATAACATTCTAGATGATGAAGTAGGGAACGATTTTGCCATTATTCACGAGGCAACTGACCTTAAGAAGATCCAGGTCAATGCAGTTTGAATAGAACTGAAGAAGGTCATAGTATTGATGCAGGCGATCAGAAGATGTGGACTATAGCAAGCATGTAGTCCTCACAAAAGATGTTTTGATCAAAGTGAGGACCCCACACCATGATGCATTAGTAACCACTCTCAGGATTGCAAACTAGGACATGAATAAGCTAATAGTGAATCAAGGTAGCGCTTTTAAAGTAATGTAACTGAATCTTTTTCACAAGCTAAAATTAAATATGATAGACCTGAAGAAAGCGAACGTACCGCTGGTCGACTTCGCTGGAAAGATAACCATACAGTTGGGGAAGGTAGTTCTGCCAGTAAGGGCAGGAGACATCTTTAAACTCATTGAGTTTCTAGGGGTGGAAATTGACTCGACCTACCATGCTATCCTTGGAAGAGGGTGGTTGCATGCCAAGAGGGCAGGAGAGACTCAAAAAGTGTCTACAAAACGTATATCTATAACTTAAGTATAAGCCTATCGCTCAAGTAATACCCTGGTAAGTCGGGTGTCGAACTCAGGGAATAGTACGATGATCGTAACGACAACTACAAAAGGGCATCTAAAACCTAACTATCGACTCACTAAGGAAATAAGAAAAGGTGATGAAATTGTTTATGCAAAGTCCTATGAATTAATGAAACTAACTAATGAATGAAATTTAAGTAATGAAGGTGAGACTAATTTTTTTGACTTTTTACAAATAAACTATATGAGAAAATGAGGATGGAATACGCTCCCTCTAACCGTCGGTAATTATGTTGGATACAAATCTTTCAAGAATTAGATATATAATCAAAAGAAAACCTTAAATTTATCTAAGGACTAAACATATGTGTATTTACTCCACACAATATCTAATTAAAAAAAATTTAACGCGAATGATTAAATTGTTGACATGCGTATTATATCCATAAATACTATGTTACCTACGAAAAAAAGTTAAAAGGTCTACAATATTTGTTTTGACAAAGTATTAAACCTCCTAATTATTTATTTAATTTTACATTCATCCATAATACCGAGGTTAGGTTATTGTACCCCAACCCTCTAAAAATCTAACTGACATGATAGTGATAATCACTAGGCATGAACTATTAAGGTTGCATGAAGACATGGTTATCAAATAGCAAGATTAAATATTTAAAACAATGTTACTAATATGTAGAGAATAAAGAACATGCAATGAATGAGCTTGAACAATTTATGGAATGGAATCAACTTCTTATTGAATTTTTCATGAAAAGAAAGTACAAACTTTGATCTACTTGTTCCTAGGGTTCTTCTCTACTTTTTATGAATGCCTATATCATAATGATACTCCTAATAAGTATTTACAAGTCATGGATGTCATTTCTCAAAGTCCCAAACTAACAAAACTATTGTAGCTTAAATAAGGAGAAAATGATAATTCTCGTAGTTTTCTATCGGTTCCTTCTAAAATTCGAACAGGTTCACGTACTTTCTCTGCATAAGGTCACTTTCTTGGTTCACATCCTATTTCCACTTTTCACTACTGGATTCTTATCCTAACTTCAAATGTACATAACTTCTTTACCGTAGCTCGAATTGAGGTGTCATTTCTTCTAGAGTACCCGTGACTTTCAGTTCTTCAACTTTTCAGTTAGCTCCTCTTTCGAATTCTAGCTGAAAAATTAACAATTTTCCCTTGACTTTACTTTCTCAATTTTCTTTTATCGTTTTTATTTCTCTTTCGCATCCAGTTGCATAATTTACCTGTAAAACATGAGTGAAATATACAAAACATGAAATACTCGTCAAAAAGGGTTAGTAACATAAATATGAGATAAATTTGGGATGAATGCAATGTACGAGACTATAAAAGTACTAAAATTAAGGGAATAAATATGAAATATTTGTGTCGAATCACAGTGCCCACAACTTATCATCAAACTCTCAAGTGTATTAGAGAGCGGGGAATAATGGAGATTAGGAGCGATCGGGACATTACTCGGAAATGTTAACTACTATTAGGATTAAGTAAGAAAAGAAGAAAGAAAAGGAAGTCATACTCAAAACATCTCATGACAGAGTCACTGCATCCAAATATCAACTAAAGTATAGCCGACTAGGGGTAGAAGAAATAAGAGTTAACCCCACAGACAAAGTCATGGTAAGACTAGAGGAAGTAGCTTTTGATGAAATCCGACCAGAAAGGAAATTTCTAATCGTCACTGCATTTTTTGACCAAGAAAGGAAGGAGTTGTCTGTTTTTTTATAGCAGAACCTAGATGTGTTTGCATGGGAACCATATGACACGTCAAGGATCGATTTCAGAGTCACGTCTTATCTAATTCCCACTGATTACACAAAAGTCTTATCACACTGTCCCAGAAAAGACCAAGGCAGTGGAAAAGGAAGTAGGAAAACTTTTGGAAGCAAGGGCCATCAGAGAAATTCAATTACCAAAATAGATCATAAACTCGGTGGTGGTAGGAAGAAGTAATGGTAGTTAAAGAGCATGTATGGATTTTAACGACCTCAATAAGGCTTGTCCCAAACACAGTTTCCCTCTGTAAAAACTAAATCAGTTGGTCGACACTACATCAGCCCAAGAGCGGATGAGCTTTCTGGATGCCATCTCGGGGTACCACCAGATTCCATTGTTCGGCCTCGACTAAGATAAGACTTCATTTATCACTCCTTTGGGGTTGTATTATTACGAGGTCACACCTTTTAGCCTAAAAAATACTGAAGCCACGTACCAGAGATTGGTCACTAAGAAGTTCAAAAAGAAGTTGGAAGAAACAATGGAAGTGTACCTAAACCATATTGTCATTAAAAGAAGGCGTAAAGACTATCATCTTATTGACTTAGCGCAGACATTTAGAATCCTTAGGCACTACCAAATGAACTAAATGCGTGCAAATACTCCTTTCGAGTCTAGTATAAAAAATTCCTAGCCTATTTGGCCACTAAAAGAGGGATTGAGGCAAACCCTGACCAAATAGTCGTGATCAATAATGTCCAGTCTCTAAAGACACTATGTGAAATTCAAAACATAACTAGGATGCTGAAAATTTTGAATAGTTTCGTCTTCAAATCAACTGAACAGTGCTGACCATTTTTTCAACTGTTGAAGAAGGAGAATGGCCTGACCTGGAATGATAAATTCTCATAAGCCCTAAAAGAAATCAAATACTATCTGAGCAAACCTCCTCTATTGGCCATCCCAGACCCAATACATCCTCTCTATATCTACTTAGTAATGTCAAGCCATGCGATCAATTCAACTTTGGTTTCCAAAAGTAAAGGGCAATAATCCCTCATTTATTATGTTAGAAAGATCTTCCTGGATATTGAGTAGTGCTACCTCCCACTGAAGAAATTGGCCTACTATTTGGTTATCGCGTCTTGCAAGTTAAAATGCTACTTTGATGCTCATTCGATTATAGTCATCACTTCATTTCCCTTCAAAGTTGTTCTTTGTAAGGCCGTCCTATTTGGACGTATGTCTAAATGATCAATCAAACTTAGGAGGTTAGAGATACACTACCGATTGAAACAGTGATTAAAGGACAGGTATTGACTAATTTTATCATAGAATTTATGGGGAACGAAGCACATAGATACCAATAGATTGCTGATAAATTGAAACACCATGAGATTAAATAATCTAGAAAATAGATACTTTAGGTGGATAGCACCTCTAACTCTAAAGGATATGGAGTAGGGATTGTTCTCATCACGCCAAAGAATGCCATGGTCGAGCATGAAATCAGTCCGAGATTCAAATCATCCAATAACAAAATTGAGTACGAAGCCTTCATAGTCGGGCTACGTAAGACTTACTTAATGGGGGCAAGTCACTTTGATGTGTATTGCAATTTAAAGATGGTTTCCAACCAAGTAACTTGGGACTTTAACACTAGGGATGAAAGAATGGAAGATTACCTACAAGTGGCTCACGATTTGATGTCAAACTTTAAGGAAGTGCACACTCAACAATCCCCCCACGGGTAGAATAGCCATGCCGATGCCTTATTAACCCTAAGCTCAACAGTGAACTCCAATCTGAGGATTGTAATTGAAGTTAAATTCCTCAAAAAGCCCAGCATTATGAATCAATTGGTCTTCGAACACATTCTCGTCATGGGAAAAAATCCAAGCCGGATTGACCGGGTAATTACCTATCCGTAGAATGATATGCTTTTTATCGATAAAAAACAAGATCATCAAATCAGGGTCAAAGTTGTGCTATTTTATCTAAGTCCTAAGGGAAAACTTTGCAGAAGGTCGTTCATAGGCCCTTACCTCTAATGCACGCATCCAAATGACATGGAATAAGTTATTTACGAACTAAACAATGGAATTTATGGGAGGCACGCTAAAGGAAGTCTCTTACTTGACGAGAAATCAAAGAAGGGCATATATGCAGAAAGATACAGCCTCTTACATCCTAAACTTTGAAAAGTGCCAAAAGTTCTCCCCCATGCTTCATCAACCAGCCAACCATTTGAAGTCACTAACTAGTCCATTGACATTCATCCAGTGGGGGTTAGATATTATAGGATCAATCCCAATAACATTAGGAAATTGCAAGTATCTATTGGTCAACACAAATTACTTCATATAGTGGATTGAGGTATAGCCACTGATAAATATCAGGGATATCGATATAATCAGATTCATCTGGAAGAACATCATAACACACTTTGGGGTAGCTATGACAATCATCACGAATAATAGGACATAGTTTGAAAGTGGACCCTTCCAAGGTTTCTACGACGACCATGTCATCAAACACCATTTTAGTTTTATGGCCTACCCCCAAAGTAATGGCCAAGTATAGGCCTCCAAAAAACTAATGTTCGATGGTATGAAAAATAGATTAGAGAAGGAAAAGGGATCTTGGGTGGATGAGCTTCCCCGTGCTCTGTGGGCATATCATACTACACATAGGAGGCCTACTAGGGAAACACATCGGATGGAGGCTGTGATCCCCCTAGAAGTTGCTCTTCCAACTATAAGGTCCCCCATCTCCAAAGAAAGTTTGAACTACGAAGCTATGATCACTGAACTTGACCTAACTGATGAACGAAGGGAATATGCCATGACAAAATGGTCTCCTACCAATAATAGTTATCCAAGCAATACAATAAGGGTGTCAATTCGAGGAAATTCTACATTAACAATTTTGTCCTTGGAAAAGTCCTCGACAGTGCCAAAAAGCCTTCAACGACAAGTTGGAACCTAATTAGGAAGGACCATTCAAGGTCATCAGTGACGATCTGCAAGTAGCCTATCATATGGAAATAATGGAGGGCAAGTTTATACGTAGGGATTGAAATGCATCCAATCTCAAGAAGTCTTACTTTTGAGTTCGCTCTTGTTTAAGTTATTTCTATCTCAATTAGTTTTTGCAAAATTTTATTTTAGAACTTATCAGGATCGAGGTTTAATCTAGCATTTTTAATAAAATCCGAGGTGGTTCAGTAAGTTGTTTAACATTGTTCTAAAATGACACGCCTATAGTTTAATTAACGATCATAGTACTAATCAACATCACTTTAGTCTAATTAAAATTACAAATTATTTAAATTAAACCTATGGTCTCAAGGTCTTCGTGATAAAAACATAAAGACCTCATGAATTGCCCAGGTAGACAAAAGACCTACGAGGGATCCTTAGGCACTAAATGAACCCGATTTTGGTAAGATCAAAATCTTGAACGAGTGGATGGCCCTAAAACCAAGTGAATTTTTAACATAGTTAGTTCTAGGTCTAAGGTGGTGTGATGACACAACCTAAACGGTAAGACACGATAATAAAAATACATTCTCGGCATAATGAAATGAAAAAATGCAAAACGATAATATTATACAAATAACATTTTATAAAAAGTTATAAGTAACAAAAATTTCGTTTACAATTATAAAGGGGCAAACTAGATAACAGTTACTATCGGCTAGTGATTGCAGTAGCAATGGATCTTCTTCAGTTGTCATGAGAAGTCAAGTATCTCTTGTCCAACTAGAGAGGGACAACATCCAATGGAACCCGACTTTCTTCACTTCCAAAAGTTGGATGCCTATAAGTTGGACAATCAACTTGGTACGTATACCAAAGTTGAGAGTCCTTAGGAACTTTTTATGCCCCTAGGGCATTTATCCAACCATGCTTATAATCTAGTTGCTTTGACTTATCTAGCTTGATGGGGGTATCCATCCACCCTTTTTCATAGCCAGCAGACCACGCTGCTCGAGGACCAAACCTGAAGAGATAATGTAGTTTGAAGATGTCGTGACTAAGTCCTACTATCACAATATGAGTCATTCGGTAATCATTTGTCACACCCCACATAATTCTGGTGTCGGCCACCACCAAAACTATCTCGGGCGTGAACTAAATAAAATATCATTCTTAGCATGTGACAGATATGAGACTTATAAAATCAATCCATAAGAGATATAATAAAATCAAACCTAAAACCAATTATGCGATAAAAGATCCATCACCATGCTAAACTCCAATAATAATAATCTATAATATAAAACTAAAACAACCGAATTCATAATGAAATCTCTAAATAAAACCCATACAACTTTGGAATCGAATGTCCCAATCAAAACCACAAACCGAATATCAAAGTAAACACGAAGGAATGGAAATCTATACTACAAACTACTACATAAAGATGAATAGCTCTAGTTGATCTCCAAGAAAATCTCTCAAGAAATCTATGCAACTACTCTAAAACTTAATCCTGAAAAAGTTAGTCAACGCATGAGGTCAGAGCCCTGAGCGTGAATACACACTTCTCCCCTCAAATAGGATCCTTGAATCCAGACAGTAGCATTATACGAGATAAGTATCACAATTGAATCTTTTAAGTAAACGAGATATGATTAGACGCAATAAAATAAATCACTATCTACCCACAATAATTCTTGTTCAAAATGCACATCAATATAATTTTAAATATCCTAGTCACATGTTGTTAATTTAATTAAATTAACCCAATTTATCCTTCCCCTCAATTTATTATTCTTATAATTATAGCAGTCCTCCCACCACGGGTGGTTTCCCACCAAAGTTTTACACTTCCCCTCATCAATAGCCAACTGATTCGTTTAAACTGTCGATCCCACATTATGACAAGGTTCCATTATGTCGCCCAAATTTTAAAGCCCATTTTTATCTTAGGCATTAATTCTCATTTTCTTAATTTCTCATATATCAAATTACCCCATCCTTTTTTTATGTGAGATTCTAAAAAATACCACTTAGTTCCAAACATAAGGGTCCCCATGTACATAAATGACCTATCCTATAAAAGGATGAATTACCTACACTTAACACATCCTAGTCTCACGCCTAGGCTAGCGAAATGACGATAAGGCATAAAAATCTGCCCTACCCTGGAATATAAAATCCGCACGAATCTACACTAACTAGTCCCATACCTAGCAAGCATAAATTATAGCCAAGTCCTACTCACTAGTACCATACCTAGTAAGCATCCTATGATATAGGTAAGTAATATACTATCCACAAGCCCCGCATCCCCGCGATGGCAAAAGTGACTAAAGCAAATCACAAAACACAATTCAATATGCATAACATAGTAATTTAATCATAAAGGTCCCAATTTAATTTAAAATAATTAATAACACCATCATTGATTTCAACACAATTAATTCCATTAAATAATGTTAATTTAATTAACATGAAATAATCTTCAATATGACGTAATCATTCTCTTTTGTAAATCACCTAACTTTTTTTATAAGTGTGAACGCGTCCCATTAACCATATAAATAATATTACAAAAATTCTACATGAGAACCTTCACCCAAAACCATAAAAACCCAATAATCTTACCTATGCACCCAAGGGTTTCAAAGATTTATTCATATTTCAAAGTTTCATAAAAATAGTCCCAAAATTTAGTGTCCACTTTCTCTAATTAAGTTGTTAATTGCTTTCTAAGAAAAACACGCAATTAAGGGTTTCGACGACACTTAAAATGCATAATACTAAAGGAAATGAATAGAGTATTCATGCTTGATATTAAGATGAAGAAATTATGACTACACAGTTGTGTTCCTCTCGAAAAATTAGCAAAGAACAATCTTGAGAAAACCCGGTTTAAAGCTTCAAAACTTGGATTGAAAATAACTCTCAAATGGAGTTAAGGTTTTGAAGGAGGAAGAAGATGTAAATGAGTAGATTGTTGCTCTTAGGGTTTAGAAGAAAGTGTTTGTAAAAGTCCTAACCCCGTCACTTTGTTTATATATCAAAAAGAATTTGAGTCCTAATCAAATACAAATACTCAAAAAGTTATTACGGATGATCGGACCGTCAAAATAGCTTGAAATTTAAATATGATGTAGCGTACAGTGAGACAGAGCTGCTGTGAAAAATTCAGCTCGATCGGATGGCCGAATTTCTAAAAATATTATTTTTATCGTCCTTAGCTCGGATCCTCCCCTGATTTTTATACAAAAAGTTATCATTTCCAAATTTTAATCCTGATTTAAATTCCACTTAAAACCTTATTGTTATTTATAAAAACCAAAATATTTAGTTAATAAGAATAATTAAATCCAAAATTTTATTTTTTCTCGAATTTCCCAATTAATTAATTTAATTAACTATTAAAAACACGGGGTGTTACATACTTCCCCACTAGCAAAGGAATTTCGTCCTCAAAATTAGACGAAGCATACACATCAAACATAAATTCTCACAACGTAAAATAAGGGTCACATATGCCTACCCGTAGAGTATCATGATTAGGCGCCCATACACCAATCATGCATGCACCTACCCCGCAAACAACAAAATAGTTTAAATCACTATATATATATATATATATATATATATATATATATATATATATATATATATATATATACCCTTGTCTGAAGGCACGACGAAAATTTTCAAAGTACGTAATCGCAAAACGATTAAAATTTTGAACGGATGTAATTGCAAACAGGAAAAAATATCGTTCCCTAACAAAACATCTATCTATCGTTCCCCAATATATATAAGTGCATAACTGTCACATGTAACAAAACTCTTTTATTGGTAAAAACTGGGGTGTCATATGTTGCTCAACGTAAAATTTCATACACACTAGTGGCAAACTGGGGTGTCGTGTTGTTTAGCGCGGTCTTGCCTTATTGGGACAGTGATGGCAGATCCTTTAGTTTCTCCCTTGGGATTCAAAACGTGTTCCCTACGGTACCTTTATGACCTCGCTTCGACATGATAGGAACCAATACGAAATTATAAGTCAGTGTACCATTACTGAGTCCAATCTGTTTTGTAGATACATTATTGATTGGAAGCTCATCTTTCATTCCAGTCAACTTTAAATATACCCATGAATATTTGAAAACAAATAAATGACAGTAAACAAAATAAAAATGCAGAGTAGACAAATCGTCAACTATGAATTTAAAGTTACTTTAGTCAAATATTTTTAGGAAAAACTTAAATAGCATGTAACAGTCAGATAACAAAATTTAGATTAAAAAATAATTAGATAAGAAAAATATTTTAAAACTTTTGTCCATGAGCATTAGGCCAATTCTTATAAGGTTTTCATCCATCAATTTACATACATATACCTATAGACAAAACCATTATTGGTCCAAACCTTGGTTATAACTGAAAAACATCAGTTACCAGCATGGAGCTTTCATGCTATACGAATTTACCTATCAAAACCAGGATAAAAAAGCGAGTATGACATGTTGAACCAAAGGCAAAAAATGCCACACCATGATACATAAAACACTGATAACCAAGAAACAAAGAATCAATAACAAACTATATACAAAATACAAACTTGGTGAGGAAATCTTGAAGAGTTGTTTTTCGAGGGAAAAATATAAGGTGAGGCATAATGGGAGAGAGTAAAATAGTTTAAACCGAATAAAGGTAGATAAATCGAGAGGTGTGTACATTTTTATATAAATGGACCTATTTGAATATATCTTGAAATCCAAATACCATCAACAAATATTTGTCCCAGATTAGTTAGGAAACAATTATTTCATTCCATATTTACTCGGTAGGGCCACCTCTCGTCCCAGATCTGCTCTAAATTGACAACCCAGATTTCTATACTTGTTCTGAGAGATCAAGTTACTTGAAATATCGTTGGCTGATGGGTAATCACCTCCCACATGATGAATTCTGCAAACAGGTGTTGAGGAAGTCATGATAAAAATTATGTTGTTGTTGATGATGATAAAAATTAAATCCAGGTATCTTTGAACCTAGAGAGAGCTGAAATTGAAGGAGTTGAGCAGGAGAAAGAAGTATAAAATGCGTGGATGGTGATGACACCTGCACTTTGTGATAACACCTGTAGAGTCCGCAATTAGGAATTCGTTATCACTATAACCACGAACTAATCATATTATAAGCGTTCATATATAAAAAAAATAAAGATAATTTTGATGAAGGAACTCACCCCAGCAGAGATTTCAAGTCGTGGGGAACTTACCCGAAGCACTGAAAGGAATAATTTTGGCAGAGCCACTTATGTCAGTCAGACTTCTTTCAACAAAGTTTCTTCCCAAAGCTGGAAACACAGTTTAAATCCATTAGTGATAATGGATAAATATGATAAAAAAAATAAAAATAAAACTATATTAGAAGCTTACATGAGTGATAATGAACCAATAGAAAATAAAGATTATTAAGAGAGAATACATAATTGATATCTAACAATAACAATCTCTTTAGTTTCCTCATAAACAAAATGGGATATATGAAAAGTATAAGAAATCATTGCTATTAAATATCTCAAAGCATGCAAAAAACTGTAGTCAATATACAAATCCCAAAACCAAAATTTGAGTGGGTTTTAAAGTAGTATCCCTATATTAATTTTACAAAGTATTATGCATCAGTGGCTTCTATTGTAGTGTGACACCACGCCTAATAAAATACCGGGCGATCGTTCCTATATTAAATTAAAATAGGAGTCGCATATGGATCATTCTCAGCATCACTGTCGAAAACCAAATTACTTACTAATAACCTATTAGGCTGGCGTCAAAATTTTACTTAACTAATCTTTTTAAACAAACTATACCGTTAAAACATTCACACATTTTATATAAATGAAATTGGAAAGAGATAAAATAACCGAACACTCGGTTCAAATATAATACAACCAAATCGAATGCCGCACTAAAAGGTGGTAAAAATATATAACTGGGCTTTCGGCCTGAGAGTAACTACAATGCTTCCTGTCTAGATCGCAAGAATAGAAGCGTCTAAATCAAACCTGCATGCATCCACAGCTGTTGCAGCAGACGTCTGACTCGAAAGGATCATCATCCACGCGTTCCTGTGTCTGGACACCTATATATATAATAGATATAGCAAGAGAGGAAAATATATAAACGGGTCGGAGCCCGAGTTGTGAAACTATTTAGTAAGTGCATAAATGCTTTATTTTTAAAAATATGTTTTATCTCATATTTAAATTGGTATCGCACTCCCATGAGATACCCCTCACCTCTCTTCTAATAGTGCACACCTAGCGCATCCCTCTAAACATCCTAGTCAAACCACACTGACTAACTAATCCATCACCCCCAAGCTATAGAAATCCTAAACAACCAAGGTACTAAGGGCTCAACATCTCCCTAATCTCAATGCTATGCCACATTCGTGTGTGGGGTGTCTCGCAAAGCGAAATCCAAACAAGGAACCCCCCTGATACAATACTACTTGGCAAGGTCGGTCGTCGAGATCCACTAGACCCTCAGTACACGAAAGATATATATATATAAACCATATAAGAAATCCCAATATTAGAGCACTAAGGGTTAAACTTCTCCCGAGTCTCAACACTAAGCCATGTTCGTGCGTGGGGTGTCTCGCAAAGCGAAATCCAAACAAGGAACCCCCCCCCCCCCCGATACACTACTACTTAGCAAGGTCGATCGTCGAGATCCATTAGACCCTCAGTACTCAATTTATACACATATACTCATATAACTATATCCATTTTCATACTCATCTTTTATTTTTCATACTCAATTTTTATATACATGTCATACTACACTTCTGGATATAATATCACGGAATGAGAATTCATTTCTTTACATTTCATATTCAATTTATCGCCTTATTCTCAAAGAGATATTATATTTTTCTCTCATACACAAGTAATGTACTATCACACAAGTACAATAACCATCCCAACGAGCTATAACTCGAGGATGCGGTCTCTCAATGCTATCATCTTCCAGGGCATCACTCACGTACCATCCTGGGGAACAACGGTCGAACTAAATATCACAGACATCGCTGTCAACACACGCACATAACGTCTAGGAAGCGGTCATACTTCCTCCCCAGCAATCAGACGAAACATACCCACCACGTCTCACCCCTAATAAAAATCACACAATATCATAATAAACGCTATGACCTGGGGAATATCCACACCCTGCTCCACGAGCCAGGGTGCTCACCCTCATCGCGTAACTTCCCAATGATAGCATTAGAGGGGGTATGATTCACATATATATATACCCTCCACACATAGATATATATACATAACCGTATAATATAATATATATACTTTACTCACATAGTATATATATAACCCACATAGTTCCTTAAACAAATATAAATGGCCATAATTGCCAATCACACATAGCGATGACCAATAATCCCAAAGATTCTCATAATTAATACTATTCGAGTATTCGCACACTCACGATACTAAACCCAAAAGTATCCCCTCGCTTGATAAATAACGTGTACCTTATTCAGACTTAAGGATTTATACAATTTCTCCAACTATACCCATTCACACTAAGTAAATACGCATTTTTCCAAATTCATCCTAATAGTCTCGCGGGAGGTACTCAACCACAATTGTTATGATTATGTTTTCTACGTGCGTAATTATATCTATACACGCTTGCCAAATGATTTTCTCGAATGCCTCTTGTCTCAAAACATTAATAAAATCCCTAACCCGGATCGTACTCTATATTAGTCAGAGGTTTTCCTATCCTCAAATCATCTTCTAGGAGTTCTAACATCCCATTTAGAAACTCCTATAAAAATCGCCAAAACCATAATTTAAGTCTCCCTAAACTTAAAAGGAGAAAACCTCAAAAATTTGCCAGGACCGAATCGATTCGGCCTGTCCAAATTGATTAGCTGGCCACCGAATCGATTTGTCTTGTCCGAATCGATTCGAAATGGTTCTACTTTTAAACTGTCTCTTACCGAATCGATTCGGCCTATCTGAATTGATTCAGCTAGTCCGAAATCCCCAAATCTGCTTAGGTTTTATATATATCCCAAAAACCAAAAACTCAATTCAATCTCCATTTAAATTATAACACGGATTTATTTCAACGAACCCAAAGTTTTCATACCTCCTCAAGTCTTTTATAGGTCCTAACTCTCTCTTTGAGAACCCCTAATATTTATCTCCAATTTCTTCTAGAATTAATTTCTGACTAACTATTTCGATCTTGGACAGCTTTCCGTAGAAAAATCACTATAAATCCAAAAAAATAAAAAAAATATGCGGTCGACGCCCACGGGACCGTATCGAAAAGATCTACATTTTTTATTTTTTGACCAAGAGACGAATCGATTCGCCTTAGAGGAATTGATTCGGATAAGACGCAGGTCACTATTCACCTTCTTCTCCAAAAATCCAAACCTCCATTATTCTCCATTTTTGTTGTTTCTAATCTCATCCAACAACTGCATAAACATCTAATATATGTTTTACAACTAACACATCAATTAATTTGGGGTGTTAAACCATTTCTCTAAAATGTAAACCCTAAACCATAAAAACCCCAACTTATCATTTTAACCCATTTCAATCCATTTCTTCACTCCATTTACATGGATTTAACACTAGAAGTCATTAAGAGTTTACATTACATCAATATGTAAACTTGTATTCAAATTTTACCAAATTTATTTTAAGGGTTCTAATCCAAAATCATATAGTTTACCAACTATAATATGAAATAAATGCACAAAATGAAATAAAGCAAGTATACACTTGCCTGGAGGATGAAATCCGACGACCTCAAGTCGAATCCGATGGAGTTTGGATGAAATCCCCCATTTTTCTCTTCTTTTCTCCTCTTCCTTCTTTCTCTCTTCCTTTTCTTTCTTTTCTTTCTTCTCTTTCTCTCGCTCGTGACCTTATAAGAAAAGAAAAGGGTTTATCCCTTAATAAACCCAAAAATGACTCGTTTACTCAATTGCGAGTCCCTATTAATCCAAAAATTCCCGAAACTCAATTTCGAAACCCGGATACTCAATTATGACTATCTCAACCATTCCAAGACTCGTCGCGCACTCGAAATCTCCATTTGAGGCACTTGACCGCAACTCATTAATTTAACTCACATAACTTAATGCGGTATTCTCATTAAAGTATTATCCTTTGTCGCTTTACCCAGCTGCGACATATAATTAAAATACTTTGACTTATTTACTTAACCCTTAAAGTAAATATAACACCCATTGAAAATCATTTAATCCTTGAAAACTCCAAAAATTACTATTTATGATAATTATTGAATTTCCCAAATTACTCTTAATTATTGAATTTAATTCTCCCATAAAAGTGCGGGGTATTACATACTTCCCCGTTAGAACGAAATTTCATCCTCGAAATTCAGATATAACCAATACTACCAACACTATCCTGGGATTGTGAATCCATCCACATCCTAATACCTCAAAGTGGAATGGTACTACCCAATAACTCTTAACCGTGCTCAATAAGCACTCACCTCTAACAAGGTTTATACTATACTATACTATACTACCATCTCGGCATACTCTTCAACTCTGTATACTACATTCCTTCCATCTCAGGCGGTATATAAAACTAACTTACTAAGGTGCCCATACACCATTTTTAACCCATGCCTTTCCGTACACTAACACACACGTCCGACACGTACGGACTTGCTAAATAATGGACCCTATTTCCTCGGCATAATACTCATACATGGGTCTTCCCAACCCGTAAAATGTCATCCTTCTCAAGGTTAACCAACCAATCCTTATATATTTGCGCCACTAACTCCACTGGCTTCACTGCCCAAAAATTCTAAGATCGAAGCATTTCGAACTACGTGAAATAGTACTATCTTAAATTGTGTCCCTGGTGTCCAAGACCTTTCTCAACTCCCGAAATTTGCTCGGTTTCATGCGTGGGACGTCTCGCAAAGCAAAATCCATACAAGGAACCCTCCCGTTACACTACTCCCTCGCACCGTTGGTCACGGATATATAACGGCCTAAGGCACACTAGTGGGACATCCTAAATCTTACCTCACTAACCTATTAACGCATTTCTACTCTTCTATCCTTCCACCTAGGCGAACAGGAAAGTCTAACTAATCGAGGCGCCAAATCTCTACAAAAGCGTTACGAACATCATACCCAAAACATATTTCCTCCAAAATTTGCCTTTTTATTAAGGCCTAGCTATAATCCTAAAATCAATTTCTATAACTCCGACTTTACCCACCTACTCGCGGTGAGAGAACATTTTAGTGCTTCTCCATAGCACTTATGTTTCCATAATTATACCATCATCATACGGCTCACAGTCCATAGTGTTTCCTCCACATTATGTGACTTATCGACAAAACCAACATCCTTACATCCTATAACATCTCTCCACTCCCGACGTCACTAAGGTTCATGCGTGGAGTGTCTCGCAAGCGAAATCCAAACAAGGAACCCCTCCAATACACTACTACTTAACTTTGTCCGTTGTGGAGGTCCGTTAACTTCAAATATGCAACCGGGATAACCCTATCCCCTCTTTTAACAGAATGTGGTCTGAAGTCCTTTCTCTGTCCAGGAGTCACACCACTAAGCGCTCGCACTACACTCAGTCCTTGTGCAATCAATAATGAGCTTAAACTCACAGCTCAACAATTAACTCTGCATACCTTAAATCACACCTATAAGGTCACCACGAACTCAAATCATGATAATGAAACATTTACTCACCGAATTTCCATCCCTACACATAATAAAGGCGAACTCCGCCTGTATCCAGGTGAGATATCGCAATAACAACCCGTTCCAACCTGGAACCGCGGACACGATAGTCTTTCCATCATTAGCCTGCTATCGCTCCGAACAACGAATATCATATTCTAATCAAAATAACACAATACTCGTATACACACAAAACTAGTACTACCGATCTACTATAAACATAAAATACTAACACCCGCTCTTCTGAGCGAATGAAAGAAAATAGATTCCCGCTATCGCGGAAAAGCACATAAACATATACTGCATAACGTTATGAACTCGCATCACACACGAATCTTGGGCTAATAAAATATTGTGACTCAATCTCGTCACACAGAACAAGCCTCCTTTAACTGAGGTGCAACTCATAACAACAACTTCGCCTATCACCCTGGCTACTCCAAAAAGGTTCTCGGACTTAATACACTTGTTGTAACTGAACCAAAAATTTATTTAATCAACGCCCCATCTGGGCACCCTACTCTTGCCCTTTAACTCCCACTGGGCAATGACCAACCGTATGGTTCTACACCGCACATTAAAACATTCCCCACCTCGGGTCACCCTGACCCTTTCAAGGTTATCAGTATCTTGGACTCCATAGTCGCGATCCTGACAATCACTTTACTAGTTCCCCTTAACTTCTTCATGAATAGGAAACTCCACCACTCCCTGCCTCCTGCTTCCCTCATCACGGCCTTCCTTGGTCACTCATCCTCGATCAAAACATGAACCTCGAACAAGCGCGCAAAAGGTTTACTATAATTTCATAATATGGAAGGAGAACGAAATCTCACAAAAGGAATCAACAATCCTAATCATAAGGATCTATAACAAATAGAGAGCAATGCTGAAAGCATAGTACGTCCGCACAGATTCCTAAGGACACTAGAATCTGATGCTCTGATACCATCTGTGACACCCCGCCTAATAAAATACCGGGCGATCACTCTTATATAAAATTAAAACAAGAGTCGCATATGGATCATTCTCAGCATCAATGTCGAAAACAAAATTAATTACTAATAACCTATTAGGCTGGCGTCAAAATTTTACTTAACTAATCTTTTTAAACAAACTATACCATTAAAAAATTCACACATTTTATATAAATGAAACTGGAAAGAGATAAAATAACCGAACACTCGGTTCAAATATGATACAACCAAATCGAATGCCGCACTAAAAGGCGGTAAAAGAATAAATAAATATAATTGGGCTTTCGGCCCGAGAGTAACTAAAATTCTTCCTGTCTAGATTGCAAGAATAGAAGCGTCTAAATCAAACCTGCATGCATCCACAACTGCTACAGCAGACGTCTGAATCGAAAGGATCATTATCCAGGCGTCCCTGTGTCTGGACACCTATATATATATAATATATATAGCAAGAGAGGAAAATATAGAAACGGGTCAGAGCCCGAGTTGTGAAAATATTTAGCAAGTGAATAAATGCTTTATTTTTAAAAATATGTCTTATCTCATATTTAAATTGGTATCGCACTCCCATGAGATTCCCCTCACCTCTCTTCTAATCGTGCACACCTAGCGCATCCCTTTAAACATCCTAGTCAAACCACACTGACTAACTAATCCATCACCCCCAAGCTATAGAAATCCTAAACAATCCAAGTACTAAGGGCTCAATTTCTCCCTAATCTCAACGGTATGCCACGTTCGTGCGTGGGGTGTCTCGCAAAGAGAAATCCATACAGGGAACCCCCCCGATACACTACTACTTGGCAAGGTCGATCGTTGAGGTCCACTAGACCCTCAGTTCACGAAAGATATATATATATATATAAACCGTATAAGTAATCCCAATATTAGAGCACTAAGGGTTAAACTTCTCCCAGTCTCAACACTAAGCCATGTTCGTGCGTGGGGTGTCTCGCAAAGCGAAATCCAAACTAGGAACCCCCCGATACACTAATACTTGGCAAGGTCGATCACCGAGATCCATTAGACCCTCAATACTCAATTTATACATATATACTCATATAATTATACCCATTTTCTTACTCATCTTTTATTTTTCATACTCAATTTTTATATACATATCATATTACACTTCCAGATATAATCTCCCGGAATGAGAATTCATTTCTTTACATTTCATATTCATTTTATCTCCTTATTCGTATAGAGATATTATATCTTGTTCTCATACACAAGTAAGGTACTATCACACAAGTACAATAACCATCCCAACGAGTTATAACTCGAGGATGAGATCTCTCAATGCTAACATCTTCTAGGGCATCACTCACGTACCATCCTGGGGACCAGCGGTCGGACTCAATATCACCGACATCGCGACCAACACACGCACACAACGTCTGGGAAGCGGTCATAGTTCCTCCCCGACAATCAGACGAAACATACCCACCACGTCTGACCCCTAATAAAAATCACACAATATCACAATGGACGTTATGACCTGGGGAATATCCACACCCTGCTCCTCGAGCTAGGGGGCTCACCCTCATCGCGCAACTTCCCAATGATAGCATTAGAGGGGGTATGCTTCATATATATATATACCCTCCACACATAGATATATATACATAACCGTATAATATAATATATATACTTTACTCACATAGTATATATACAATCCACATAGTTCCTTAAACAAATATAAATGGCCATAATTGCCAATCACGCATAGCGATGACCAATAATCCCAAAGATTCTCATAATTAATACTATTCGAGTATTTGCACACTCACGATACTAAATCCAAAAGTATCCCTTCGCTTGATAAATAACGTGTACCTTATTCACACTTAAGGATTTATATAATTTCTCCAACTATACCCATTCACACTAAGTAAATACGCATTTTTCCAAATTCATCGTAATAGTCTCGCGGGAGGTACTCAACCACAATTGTTATGATTATGTTTTCTACGCTCATAATTATATCTATACACGCTTGCCGAATTATTTTCTCGAATGCCTCTTGTCTCCAAACATTAATAAAATTCCTATCCCGGATTGTACTCTATATTAGCCAGAGGTTTTCCTATCCTCAAATCATGTTCTAGGAGTCCTAACATCTCATTTAGAAACTCCTATGAAAATATCAAAAACCATAATTTAAGTCTCCCTAAACTTAGAAGGAGAAAACCTCAAAAATATTCCAGAACAAAATCGATTCGGCCTGTCCGAATCGATTCGCTAGCCACCGAATCGATTTGGCATGTCCGAATCGATTCGAAATGGTTCTACTTTCAAACTGTCTCTTCCCAAATCGATTCGGCTTGTCCGAATCGATTCGGCTGGTCCGAAATCACCAAATCTGCTTAGGTTTTATATATATCCCAAAAACCCAAAACTCAATTCAATCACCATTTAAATTATAACACGGATTTATTTCAACGAACCCAAAGTTTTCATACCTCCTCAAGTCTTTTATAGGTCCTAACTCTCTCTTTGAGAAACCCTAATATTTATCTCCAATTTCTTCTAGAATTAATTTCTGACTAACTATTTCGATCTCGGACAGCTTTCCGTAGAAAAATCACTATATATCCAAAAAAAATCAGAAAAATACGCGGTCGGCGCCCACACGACCGTATCGAAAATATCTACAATTTTCATTTTTTGACCAAGAGCCGAGTCGATTATCCCTGGACGAATCGATTCGGATAAGACGTAGGTCACTATTCACCTTCTTCTCCAAAATTCCAAACCTCCATTATTCTCCATTTTTATCCAACAACTCCATAAACATCTAATCTATGTTTTACAACAAACACATCAATTAATTTGGGGTATCAAACCATTTCTCTTAAATTTAAACCCTAAACCATAAAACCCCAACTTACCATTTTAACCCATTTCAATCCATTTCTTCACTCCATTTACATGGATTTAATACTAGAAATCATTAAGAGTTTACATTACATCAATATGTAGACTCACATTCAAATTTTACCAAATTTATTTTAAGGGTTCTAACCCAAAATCATATAGTTTACCAACTATAATATGAAATAAATGCACAAAATGAAATAAAGCAAGTATACACTTCCCTGGAGGATGAAATTCGACGACCTCGAGTCAAATCTGGCGGAGTTTGGATGAAATCCCCCGTTTCTCTCTTCTTCTCTCCTCTTCCTTCTTTCTCTCTTCCTTTTCTTTCTTTTATTTCTTCTCTTTCTCTCTCTTGTGACCTTATAAGAGAAGAAAAGGGTTTATCCTTTAATAAACCCAAAAATGACTCATTTACTCAATTGCGAGTACCTATTAATCCAAAAATTCTCGAAACTCAATTTCGACACCCGAATACTCAATTATGACTATCTCGGACATTCGGAGACTCACCGCGCACTCGAAATCTCCATCCGAGGCACTTGACCGCAACTCACTAATTTAACTCACACAACTTAATGCGGTATTCCCGTTAAAATATTATCCTTTGTCACTTTACCATGTTGCGACATATAATTAAAATACTCCGACTTATTTACTTAACCCCAAAAGTAAATATAACACCCATTGAAAATCATTTAATACTTGAAAACCCCAAAAATTACTATTCATGATAATTCTTATATTTCCCAAATTACTCTTAATTATTGAATTTAATTCTCCCATACAAGTGCGGGAATTACATGTAGTATCTCAAATCAAGCGAAAAAATGTTATAGTCGCCAAGCTGTTGTATATGGACGAGTTTGCTGAGCTGTTTCACTTCTATGCATCAGGGCTACTGTTGCATTAGGTCCGCTACTATTGCATTAAGATTACAATACCTATTTTTATCAGGGCTACTAAAAATTGCATCGAAAAAAAATTTACAGTACCTATTTTTGCTAGGGCTACTAAAAATTGAATAGGACAAAAATTGAAAGAAACGAGAAAGGGTGTAAAACCAGTAACATTTGCTAAATTAACGACACCTTGTGAGCATACAAAAAATAATAACGAAAAAATAGAGAAATAAATATCTCAATCAATAAGGGAAAACTAATTTGAGTTTATCTTGTAATGTCACTATTAAATAGACTAAAAGTCCATGAGTAAAGAACCTATAAATGAATTCCAATTGTAATCGTCGTGTTTCTATATGATTGAAAACAAACAATGCAATCCTAGGTACAATCTAATAAATCGAACGCGACAATTTTATACTCAGTGTTTACCCTCATTTGCTTCCAGAAAAGAACACCCATGATATATCATTAGTCACGTCAAATTTGTGTCATTGCATTTGTGTCATAAGTCAAATTTGTGTCATCAAATATTAAATTTGTCTTCACTAATAAAATGTTTTGATAAATATGGTGATTATTCTAAAACATATTCAAATAAAAAAAAGAACTCAATTGTCACCACCTGATTTATTGAAGCATTGTTAATTGTTATATGAAGATGTACCTTCTAATAGTTAAATAAGCCTAGTTATACCCATTTATTAGAAAACATGAATAATGGTTCAAGCATCAAAGTATGAAAGGGAAGAGAAATTACAGAAGTATGCAAATCTGTTAGAAAATAAACAGAAAAAGCTAAAGAAAAAAAACTAATTGCGAAAAAAAATATTTTCAAATTAAAATTCGAATGTACAACAAAACCCTCAAACAACACCAGAATACTTAAGAAACGACAGAAAAATATGAAAAATTGGTGAATAGAGTGAGATTCAAACATAAATTCGTGGGAGCATGGAGAGAGAGTGTGGAGAAGAGGGAGCATGGAGAGCACTGCGATGGAGCGTGGAAGCTATAAGAGAGAGGGGGGTCATTTTGATATTTCAAGGAGAAAAGAGAGAGAGTCGTGTGATTGCAACTGCATCGGTTATATGGGAGAAACTTGATCGAGATCGGATGGTATGGACACATAACTTCTCAACACAATTTTTCCTTAAATTTCCAACAAATATTTCTGGAAAGACGATGAAGTCATTTTAGCAAGTAAAAATTTATAACCATCCATTTTCAGAAACATATAAAACTCTCTTTAACATTTTACCAAACACATAAAGTACGACATTTGAAAAGTAATAAGAAACTGGCCACACTATCAAGGCGCAACATTTATCAAAATTTATATATGTAGGGAAAATAAGTAGTGTTGGGGGTTCCAGGGTTAACATTTATCAAAATTGGTGTTTGAGGGTTTTGAAATAAAAGATAAAATCCTAACACGTTGTTTAAATCCCTCAACTCAAAGTAACTTCAAAGTCAATGGCATTCCCAATGAAGTATATGCAAAATACTTCTTTCGTTAGTCTTAGTAAAATAATTGGTTGACCCCTCAAGTATAAAACCTCATTATTTATCTTCTTGCGACATAGGGATTTCTTCAGATCAGAGAATTATTAGTAAAACATGTCCCAAAATTTTGTCTAGATCAGAGACAACTATCAAAGACTTCAAATGAGTAACTGCAGTAAAACGTGTAGATCCAAGAGACACATATCCATGTATATTTAAATTCTTAGTTTATAGAAGGAAGATTAAACATTAAGAAACATTAACAAATAAGACTGATCACGTTCAAAAATATAAAAAAAATTTGAACCGAGAAGAGTGATTACCTTACAATATCACATGTCATTTAGGAAATTGGCATGTTTGAAGAAAGCACGTGCAAGTATACTACAATGCCCTTTATTGAGTTCACAAGTTGAAAAAATTAGAAAGATATAAATCATATATTAGTAAAAAGGTAAAAACACTTTTTCTTTCAGATTGATATAAAAAGTCAGTTACCACTTTTTGTGTAATTGTAAAAGATATCTCACCTTTACCTATTGTTCAAATAACAAACAACTGTGAAACAATATATGGGTTTAGTATAAACTAATTCACCCTAACTTTAAAAGAATACTCTTTAAAAGAATACTTATACTCAAACCCAAAACCCCCCAAGAAAATCAAAATTGAAGCAGATAATACTTCCTAAAACATGACCAAAACACATCAAGCAAACAAAAAAAAACTCAAAGCATCGTAGAGACAAAAATTTACAAAACGAAAAAAAAAAAGACAAAAAAAACCTAAAACCTTAACATTCGAAAGTAAAATCCCTAGAATATTTGTAATCCAAAGGTGAAAATCAGAGAAAAGAGATATACAATGTGTAAACCACCAACTATTAGGGTTTTTAGGGTCAGATTAGAAACGATATCAAATTTCAACACCTCTGAAATTAGAAGAAGGAAAAAATACCTCTGAAAATGAAAAAATACTAAAAATTTCAAAATCAAAATTTGATAGGAATAAAAATAGGGAGAATAGATGTTACGATGGATGAGTGAGAGAAAACATTGGTTTCAGGGTCGAATATGAAATACAACAACGAATTAAAAAAAATATAAGCTCAGATCTGGGACCATCGTTTGCAAAAAAACTAAAAATAAAACTCAACAAATCTCTAATAAGTTACGGCTACCGAAATTATGTACAATGATTAATGGTGATGAAGATGAACAAAAGCGTTTACCTTTGAGAGACGAACGAATGAATGAGAAATGGGATTTTGGGGCTTACACAGTCCTCGTTTGTGAGTAGAGGAGAGGTGGATAGTGAGGTTACCAAGGCATGGAAAAGGTCTAAGTTGGAGAGAGTGTTTTGGGCGGGATAATGAAAGTGAGGAAATGATCATGGCCCTTTATTTACTCTCAAGAAATCTAGAACATTAATGTTCTTTTACATTTTTGTCAATTCAAAAACCATTCCATCTTTTTATATGGATATAACTATGAAAGTAACGGCATACCACGCACTCTCGAAAATCACCACTCGATTCTATTTCTGATAATCTTCGCAACACAAAAATCCTCAAATCAAATCACATCGCTACATCGATATAAGACATACCTAAAATTTATACTAATGATATTCCAAATAATTAACATCTCCAAAATCAACTCTAAGGATCCTCACATCAAGCTTACTAATTCTAAACTCAATGCCTATAACGTCCTTAACACAAAATTATATATCTCGAAGAAACACATCTAGCACGTATGATAGACCCTCTGCCATAAGGAATACGAATCAATAAAGGGAATCAAAGATCGGTAACATGGAAAACTAAAGCAGACTCATAACCTAAAAGACCTAAGACCATGCTCTGATACCATCTATCACACCCCACGATGGCAAAAGTGACTAAAGCAAATCACAAAACACAATTCAACATTCATAGCATAGTAATTTAATCATAAAGGTCCCAATTTAATCTAAAACAATTAATAACAACGTCGTTGATTTCAACACAATTAATTCCATTCAACAATGTTAATTTAATTAACATGCAATGGTCTTCAACATGAAATAATCGTTCTCTTTTATAAATCATCTAATTTTTTTATAAGTGTGAACGCATCTCATGAACCATATACATAATCTCACAAAAAATCTACATGAGAACCTATACCCAAAACCATAAAAACCCAATAATCTTACCTACGCACCCAAGGGTTTCAAAGATTTATTCATATTTAAAAGTTTCATAAAAATAGTCCCAAAATTTAGTGTCCACTTTCTCTAATTAAGTTGCCAATTACTTTTTAAGAAAAACATGCAATTAAGGGTTTAGGCGACACTTAAAACGCATAATACTAAAGGAAAGGAATAGAGTATTCATGCCTGAGATTAAGATGAAGAAATTCTGACTACACAGTTGTATTCCTCTCAAAAAATTAGAAAAGAGACATTGTTGAACAATCTTGAGAAAATCCGGTTTAAAGCTTCAAAACTTGGATTGAAAATAGCTCTCCAATGGAGTTAAGGTTTTGAGGGAGGAAGAAGATGTAAAACAGGAGATTGCTGCTCTTAGGGTTTAGAAGAAAGTATTTTTAAAAGTCCTAACCCCGTCACTTTGTTTATATACCAAAAACAATTTGAGTCCTAATCAAATGCAAACACTCAAAAAATTATTACGGACGATTAGACCGTTAACATGGATTGAAATTTTAGTATGATGTAGAGAACGGTGAGACCGAGATGCTATGAAAAATTTAGCTCGATCAGACGGTTAGATTTCTAAAAATATTATTTTTATCTTCCTTACCTCGGATCCTCCCCCAATTTTACAAAATGTTATAATTTCCAAATTTTCATCCCGATTTAAATTCCACTTAAAACCTTATTTTTATATATAAAAACCAACATATTTAATTACTAAGAATAATTAAATCCAAAATTTTATTTTTCACTAATTTCTCAATTAATTAATTTAATTAACTATTAAAAACACGGGGTGTTACATCATCCTCTGCCTCAATAATTTTCTTCCTAAGGGAGTCATTATCAGCAGGAGAAGGGTCCCAATATCCTTGACTATAGCAAACTGTTTCTTCAAAGAGTTCACCTCTTCCTCCATGAGAGTGCCCACATCTCCCAGGTATTTCACGACATCTTTTAGCTTGCCCACTAAGGCATACTGGCCCTTGTAGGCATCAGTCATCTTTTTGAGGGCCTTGCGAACATAAATAAATGCATGACGATCTTGAAAACATGCCTCCCTACTAAGAATGACATCGAGTTTGACAGCAAAAAAAGGAATCTCTTCAGCGACATCGGTATGCTACAAAAAGTAAGAATAAAAAGGGAAAGCTCTGCAATAACTCCAGACATAATTGAATATCATAACAAGATCTTTCATTGATAATCAAAATAGGCAATACCTTTACAAACAAAAATCAAAGGAAAAATACAAGGGTGTATATGCTAATTATTTGTAACTAATCTCCTTGCTCTTCACGTGATCTTAGGTCTCTAGGACTTTACTTTTGGTAGCTATAGAGGAAATCTGGCTGGCTGGGGCATTTGTGGTGGACTCATCATTATATTTTGGCAAAGAACCAGAGTTGTGCTAGACAAAAAGATAAGAATCAATAGGGACATTTACCCTCACCAAGGAAGTGTCCTATCCCTTATTGAAGCTGGACTTCTGGATGTAACCCACTTAGCACTTGGTGTTTTCGAAGGCTTTAGTGTAGCCCTTATAATAAATTGCCTCATTGGATATAGAGAGATCTTCGTAATCTTTTTTCAAATGATCACATTCGAATACAAGTTGATCGTTAGCTGTAATGCCCCGACCTGAATTTGTGGGTTATCGGTTGTCAACTCGTTTCGGCCTAAATGTTAGGTGTGAAGTGCGATGACATAACCTAAATAATGTTGCAACTCTAGTTTTACTTAATTAATATTTCATTTGTTTAGCATACTATTTCAATTTAAATCGAGCTATGTGAGGGACCTGTGGGAAGCATCCCCGAAATCCTATAATACAGAGCTACGAACGTGAAAAAAAGAATACAAACCTATATAATGCTCTCAACATACGAAACCGAACACAACCTGTCATAATAAAGAGGAGGGAATGAGACGAATACCTGATGGAAAAATATAACAATGCAATATTAAATAACATAAAAGAGACTCTAACACGTTATGCCTATGTGAATATGCAATTACCTAATTTATACATATATTTGTACATACAATAATGAATGAAATCATTTTATTTGAAAACGTTATTTGTTCCGATTAATTCACATTAATCCTATAAAAGAGACCCTTTTTACTTGACTTGACATTTATCTCCCAATTTAACGCACCCTGTTAAATACTTTAAACAAATACCCTTTTGTCTAGGGCAAAGCACTTCCTTTAACTAAATTCGTCTTTTACTCACACAAAGTTACTGTTGATACCAAATTTAGTCTGCTGACATGGCTCAATTGGGTGAAGACACGTGGCAATCTAAGTGGCAATGACAAATACTTATGAACAACACCTTGACTCCGAGGAACTGTACTGCAATGAGGAACTCTGCTTCTTCGATCAATTCAAACGTTCCGTCCTACAAGAACTCTCCGAGGAACTTTTGAGTACCGAGGAACTTAGGCGGTCCGAGCAGCTTAGGCGATCCGAGCTGCACCTCGAACAAAGCATTAATAGCAGGATAACCAATAGTTTGACTGCGCATTAAAGGCTTATTATCATACAGATGTATACTCTTAAGGGGCATTGAATGTATTACCCTTTCACATTACAACCTTAGGGCTATAAATACATTATATTATCCTCATTGTGGGGGGACCGGAATTTCTTGAGAAAACATGTAATCGAGAATTCCCAAACAGTCAGCAATAACAGAAACAGTGGACGTAGGCCATTCTTATAAGGCTGAACCACTTTAAAATTACTTTGTCTCATTTTATTTATATATGATTAATTAATTAGATATAATCTAATTTTTTACATCAACAGATTGGCGTCGTCTGTGGCATACGACTGGTAATATCATTTTTCATCAAAAACAATTCATCACAAATGACTGATATTCCAGAACCCAGCAATCAAAATGCTGGAAGCCCTCCAAATCCATCTGCTCCACCAAATATTCCAAATCTGGATGGAATAGTGACAAATCTGGCCCAGGGCCAAACAGTCATGCAAGAAACTATGCGATAACTTATACGAACCCTTCATGGCAGTGCACCAACCCATTCAGAATTGCAAAATATTCAAAGAAATACCCGTTTACTTTCTTCGCGTACTAGGCGTACTGATTCATATCATCTTGAGGAATCCGAAGATTTTTTTTATCAACCTGGATGAACTTCATAGGTACGAGCCACAGATACTGAACAATGTATCACTCTCTCTCGAGAAAGGACTAGTGCGCTAGAAAGATTAATCAGAGTATCTCCTTTTGATCGATTAGGTCCTAGGAGGAGCAAAAGTCCTCCTAGAGCCACATCGAGGAGTTTTCAACGATCATCAGACTTAAGGGAAGGATCTGCCCAGTCACGACCAGTTGCTCGTCAAGATAGATCCCAGGAAGCCACATCAACGCGATCAGTTGCTCGGACCAACAGGCTCGAAGAAGGAAACGATGCGTGGAAAGGCTCTATTCAAAGGCTGGAGGATAGATTAGGGGAAATGGCTAAGGCCAAGAACCCTCTATAACGAACTTTTGTTCAAGGAACACCTTTTCTCCAGGCCATTGTAGATTTTCCAACACCATCAAAGTTCAAAGCACCTGTTGTGACCCCCAAATATGATGGAAAGACCGAACCTATCCTTCATATAGAACAATACCAAGCTGCAGCCGACATCTATGCTATTCTAGATGAGATGAGATGTAGAGCATTCTCGGGAACTCTTACCAGATCTGCTCAAATATGGTATAATAATCTTCCTCGGGGTAAGATCTCAACTTTCTTTCAACTGGCCAAGTTATTCATTGGGAATTTCTGTTTTGGGGCAAAGCCAGTTAAACGAGTAGCGCATTTGTTAAGTGTTAGACAAAAATCTGGTGAAAGTACCAGAGATTATATAACTCGTTTTAATAATGAGAAACTCGAAGTCATTGATTATGAGGAAAAGACAGCGATTACCGCCTTGATGAGTGGACTACTTCCCAACAAGTTGTACTACACTTTGGCCAAAGATCCACCTAGAACCATGTAAAATCTGATGGGAAAAGAGGCCAAGATCATGAATGCCGAGGAGGCTATGGCTGCGAAGAAGAATATGGATGCCAAAGAAACCAAGGTGGAAGGTGATAAAGATAAGAAAAAAGAGCATAAGAACAATGGTAGTGACAAACACTCAAAAACAAGGTCATCATGGGAAGTATTGAAGAAATTTGATAATTATACTCCTTTGAAGAAAGACATCAACCATGTTCTAGAAGAAATCAAGAACAACGAGGAATTAAACTGGGCATAGAAAATGAAGGCAGACCATGACAGGAGGAATAAGGCAAAATATTGTGAGTTTCACAAAGATCATGGCCATATGACCAAAAATTGCATAGCTCTTTAGAATGAGATTGAAACACTCATCAGACGAGGAAAACTGGCAAAGTATGTTGATCTGAGGAATGATAGAAAAAACAACGACCGAACAAGAGAGAGGTCAAGATCTCCTCGTCGAGCAGAGGAGAACAAGAAAAGAGACCATGAAGTTAATCCAGAAGACGACCCCGATCTTCCCAAGAGACCAAGACAGCCTGAACGTGAGGTATTTTCAATACGCTTTGGGTCATTTGACTATAATGTTATTACAGGTGGAGATGCAGGAGGAGGAGACCTTACTGCAGAGAGAAAATCTTACCTCTGTGAGGCTCAAGCTTGCTCATACATTCAACGAATAAATCTAGCTGAGGAGGATCTCCCGAGAAAGGTGAACAAAGAGAAATTGGTCATTGGTTTCTCAAAGAACGACCTCGCAGGTGTTCTATATCCTCATGATGACCCTTTGGTGATCAAAATGAGGATGAAGGAGGTAATGATTTCAAGAGTACTGGTAGACAATGGTAGCTCGGCAGACATCATGTTCTACTCATGCTTCGACAGTTTAAATCTAAAGCTATCTCAATTGGAACCTTATCATAAACCCCACCTCGGTTTTGCTGGTGAGAAAGTATTTCCACTTGGGACGATCAAATTGGATATATTCATTGGTACGTGGCCTGCTTGTCGAACAAAAAGAATACGCTTCTTCGTGATGGATAAGAATGTTCAATCATCATATAATATCATCATGGGAAGAGTAGGATTGAAGAAGTTCGAGGCTGTACCATCTACGATACATCAATGCCTAAAATTTCCAACAAATTTTGGAGTAGGAGTTGTTAAAGGTGATCAGAAAGTAGCTCGGGAATGCTATTATTCATCTGCCGAGCAAGAGGAAATGGCGGAATCAAGGAAAAAGACCACCACCTATCAAGTGGATGAAGGTGCAGAAATTGAAACATTGGATCCTAGAGATGAGTCGCAACTCGTGAAGGGTCAAGTGGTGGAAGCTACTGAAAACATCATCCTGGACGACGAGCACCCTGAACGAACTACTCAAGTAGGTTCGTCATTGGAAGCCTCACTAAAACAGGAATTGATAACTTTCCTAAGAAGCATAAAGCAAACTTTTTCTTGGAGTCATGAGGATATGCCTGGGATAGACCCAAATTTCTTATGTCACGAACTCAATGTGAATAAGGAGATCAAGCCTATGAAGCAGAGAAGAAGAGTATTCAGTCCCGAGAATAATCAAGCTATACAGGAGGAAGTCGAGAAGCTCTAGAAAGCTTGCGTTATTGAAGATGTTAAATATCCAGATTGGTTAGCAAATGTGGTGATGGTGAAAAAGAAGAACAACAAATGGAGGATGTGTGTAGACTTCACTGACCTCAACAAAGCATGCCCAAAGGATCACTTTCCGCTTCCTCGAATTGATCAACTAGTGGATGCTACCTCGGGACACGAGCTGCTGAGCTTCATGGATGCTTATTAAGGTTACAATCAGATTAAAATGAAACCTGAAGACAGGGAGAGTACTTCTTTCATTACCCCTATGGGAACTTATTGTTATAATGTTATGCCTTTTGGTTTGAAAAATGCAGGTGCAACATATCAGCGGCTGATGAACAAAGTGTTTGCAGAACAAATCAGTTGCAATATGGAAGTTTATGTTGACGATGTGCTGACAAAGAGCAAGAAAGCTGCTGATCATCTAGTTAACTTAAGCCAGACCTTTGATCAATTAGATAAATATCAAATGAAGTTGAACCCGACGAAGTGCATATTTGGAGTACGAGAAGGCATGTTTCTCGGATACATTGTCAATCAGCGAGGCATTGAAGCTAACCCTGAAAAGATCAAAGCTCTATTAGGGCTGCGATCCCCAACGATGAAGAAAGAGGTGCAAAGTCTTACAGGACGAGTAGCAGCACTCAACAGATTTGTATCGCGAGCAACTGATCGATGTCTCCCATTCTTCAAGACTCTCCGAAAGACTTTTGAGTGGAATGATGAATGTGAGAAGGCTTTCCAAGACTTGAAGAAATATTTGGGAACACTTCCACTGTTATCCAGGCCAGTGATGGGAGAAAAATTATACTTGTATCTGGCAGTGGCCGAGAATGCAGTTAGTTAGGCATTGATAAGAATAGAGAATGGAGTACAAAAACCAATCTACTACACAAGTAAGGCCTTCCGAGGAGCAGAGATCAGATATCCAAGGCTGGAAAAATTGGCACTAGCATTGATCGAGGCAAGTAGAAGAATGAAGCCATACTTCCAGGCTCATACTATAGTAGTATATACTGATATGCCATTGAGGCAAGCCCTTCATAAACCAGAAAAATCAGGAAGATTGATGTGCTGGGAAATTGAACTTGGTGAATATGATATAGTTTATGAACCCAGAACATCACTAAAAGGGCAAGCGGTAGCAGATTTTATAGCAGAGTTCACCTATCCTGATACTCCCGAGGAGAAAAAGTTGCTCACTGATCAACCTGTGGATGTTACAGGATCATCAAATATAAGCCAAAACCAACTTAGCTTGGTAAAAGGGCAAGTAGATGCTACAGAATCATCAAATTCAAGCCCAGGCCAGCTTAGGTTGGTAAAAGGGCAAGAAAAGATGATCGACGAACGGCAAGAAATATTAGGAGATGGTGAAAGGAAGCAACAAATTTTCCACCGAGGAACTCTGTCAGATCAGAAATTTGAAGACGAGTTACCTATATGGAGTCTGTATGTGGACGGTTTATCCTGCACTACAGGATGTGGTGCAGGCATAGTTTTGAACAGTCCGGACGAGATCGACATGGAATATGCCCTACGTTTCCAATTCAAAGCTTCAAATAATGAGGCTGAATATGAAGCCATGATTTCAGGTCTTAGTTTGGCAAAAACCATGGGGGCAGAACAAGTTATTATTTTTAGTGACTCGCAATTGGTCATAAATCAAATGATGGGAGTATATG
The DNA here is from genome assembly GCA_949130495.1 of Sambucus nigra. NCBI lineage: Eukaryota > Viridiplantae > Streptophyta > Magnoliopsida > Dipsacales > Adoxaceae > Sambucus > Sambucus nigra. Next base: position 642,624,460 of record OX422207.1, on the reverse strand, counting down.
CATCCAAAGGAGAATTAATGATCAGATATCATGCAAAGGCAAAGGAACTGGTGTCAGAATTTGCTGCTATTCAGCTGGTCAGAATACCAAGAATGGAGAATGCAAGATCAGACGCCTTAGCTCGATTAGCATCAGCTACTCGTACCGAGCTACGAAGAATAATCCCAATTGAAGTTTTAGCTGGTCGGAGTACAGATGAAGATCTGACGATAAACTTTAATACCCTCGATTTAGGGTCATCGTGGATGGATCCCATCAGGGCATATATTGAGAAAGGGGAATTACCAACTGACAAACTTGCAGCTAAGAAACTGAAGTTTAAAGCTGCTCGTTATGTACTGACTAATGGTATTCTATACAGACGAGGAATTATAGCAGGTTTGCAAAGATGTGTGCATCCCACCAAGGTGAAATATTTGATTGAAGAGGTCCATGAAGGGTCCTGTGAAGTCCATGTAGCAGGTCGGACACTTTTGCAAAGAATGATGACTCAAGGATACTACTAGCCGACGATGAGAGCTGATTGTATAGCCTATGCCAAAAAATGTGATAAGTGTCAGCGCTTCTCCTCCATTCGAAGAACTCCCCAAGCATTATTGACACCCATTACTTCCCCATGGCCATTTGCCATATGGGGAATAGATTTGGTCGGGCCACTGCCGACGACAAGGGGAAGATTTAAGTATCTCGTGGTTGCTGTGGATTATTTTACTAAATGGGTTGAGGTTGAGCCTCTCATTGATATGACGTACGACAAGGTGTACCAATTTATTTGGAAGAACATCATTTGTCGATATGGTCTTCCTCATGCCTTCATCACAGACCATGGAACATAATTTGACAACGAGGAGTTCGCTGCCTATTGTCATCAGTCAAATATCTTGAAGATCCACTCCGCACCAGGCCATCCTCAAAGCAATGGACAAACTGAAGTGACAAACAGAACGCTGCTGAACGGTTTGAAAAAAAGACTGAACGACACGAAAGCAAACTGGATCAACGAGCTACAATCAGTGCTATGGGCTTACCGAACTACTCCCCGAGCAGCAACAGGGGAATCTTCATATATGCTAGCATTTGGAAGTGAAGTTGTTATACCCGCCGAATTGGGTCTTCCAACACACAGAATATTGAATTTCAATTCCCCTGTCAGCGATTTAATGAGAAGGTTAGACTTGGACATGCTCGAGGAGGTTAGGGAAGAAGCAGCCATTAGAAATGCTGCTTACCAACAACGAACAGCTTTGTTCTACAACAAGAGAGTGAATAAGTGCAACTTAAAAGAAGGAGACTATGTCCTAAAGAAGGTGATTCAAAAGCACAATAAACTGGAAGCAAATTGGCATGGACCCTATCGAGTTAAGGAAGTTGTTCGACCAGGGACATACAAAATAGAAACTTTAGAGGGGGAGGAGTTTAAGAACGCATGGAATGCAGAACACCTGCGCAAATATTATCAGTAATGTAAACTCTCATGTAATACAGTTTCATCAGTATGAATAAAGTGACAATGTTCTGCCCAGTTCTTTCCTTTTGTTGGAATTTTTTTGCGGAATACTAGTGCTACACACTACTCAGCAAAACTTGGACTACTCAAATCTATTCCTAAAAATGCCAACTTGGTTGGTTAGGAAGTAAATCTATTCCTAAAAATGCCAACTTGGTTGGTTAGGAAATAAATCTATTTCCGAAAACGCCAACTAAGGTTGGTCGGGAAGTAAATCTATTCCTAAAAATGCCAACTTGGTTGGTTAGGAAGTAAATCTATTCCTAAAAATGCCAACTTGGTTGGTTAGGAAGTAAATCTATTCCCGAAAACTCCAACTAAGGTTGGTCGGGAAGTAAATCTATTCCCGAAAATGCCAACTAAGGTTGGTCGGGAAGTAAATCTATTCCTAAAAATGCCAACTTGGTTGGTTAGGAAGTAAATCTATTCCCAAAAACGCCAACTAAGGTTGGTCGGGAAGTAAATCTATTCCCGAAAATGCCAACTAAGGTTGGTCGGGAAGTAAATCTATTCCTAAAAATGCCAACTAAGGTTGGTTAAGAAGAAAAACTATTCCAAAAAGTGCCGAAGATTGGTCGGTAAGAAAAATCCACTAACTATGGTTGATCGGGTATAAAAACCCACTAAATGTAGTTGGTCGAGAAGAAAAATTTACAGACCTTGGTTGGTCGGAAACATTACATTTTATTAGTACGAGAAAGTGATCGAGCAAAATTTTTGATACTCGTGACTTTTTAATTACTACCAAGTTGGTCGAGAAACAAAGTATCATCAATTTTGGTTAGTCATCAAATGATTACCATAAATTCAAGATAGTCGACAATAAGTTTTAACAAACTCCAGTTGATCAACAAATTACACAATGTTGTTATCTTTTTAACAGATATACATGCACAGATGAAAAATGTTTTCTAATTACAAGACAATGGCGGTCAAGATTTGTAAATAAAATTATTTCATTAAATGTAGAACAAAATACATCAAGAATTAAATACAAATTTATTACATCAAGATTCCTATTCTATTGGTTTCTTCCCCTCTGCTTTTGAAACAGGTTCCTCGCCGGCAGGTGGATCATTTAAAGCATGAGGGGAATTTATGAAGTTAAGATCTTTAAGCATCCTGATATTCATCACAGATGGTCAATCTAGTAGATGCTTGGGACGAGATATCTCAACATTGGAATGGAGATTGTAATCGCCGAGATATTTGGAAATCAGACACCGAGGGATGGCCCGAGCAGGGATCCAACTCATATCAAGCTTGAATGGTGGCACTGGTAGGTCGAGCTGCCCAGGATTATGGTAATCCCACAGGTAATGACCCTATTCCAGTTGCATAACACCTAAGGAATTCAACCATCCCTGTTTGTAACCCTCATTATTTGCATTTTGGATACGATCATCCAAATGGTAGAGAGCCTCGTTGTAGCCAGCCATCCAGAATTCTCTGGGCTGCTTGTGGAATTGATATGACAATCTTTCCAGCTGCTCATGGAGATTTTTTATAAAGAGTTCTTTATTCTCCAAGACAGACTTCTGCGCAGAAAGCTGCTCGTCCAGACTCCTGATCTTCTTAGATATCTCAGCCAATGCCTGGTTCTTTTCCATCAGTTGGAAGGCTTGGTTCTCTAGAGCAGATTGAGTTCTCTGTTCCTCAATAGGAATCGGAACAGCTCTTGCTCGTTCCCGAGAAGCTCTTGCTCATCCTCGAGTAGATGTAGAAGGGCCAGACCTCTTCAAGGTTTCTAACTCATCCCTCAGGTTGGCATTTTCGACCTCCAAGAAATAGAATCCCTCGTCAGTCACTGGGATCAAAGCATTTGAGGTGAAAGCTGCAGACTTCAACTGAGACATCTCTCTTTGCAGGTTATTATTTTCTTGCTCTAATAACTCAACTATCTGTCTGTGCTCTTCGACCTCAGCCTTCAAAGTTCTCTCCTGCACGTCATAAGCAGCAAACCGTTTATCGTATCCCTTATCGGCACAGATTTGCTGATGCTTCTTCTCGTACCCCTCGTGCAAAAGAGCAGTAGATTCCTTATATTATTGCTGAAGTTCTTCAAGAGTGCCTTGGAGATCCTCAATCATATCATAGTATGCTACGTTGTTAGCCACTGCACGGTCGAGTAGGAACTTCAAATACTGATAGGCTTCAATTGCTTGCTCTGAAGCACCTTGACCGAGGATGTCAGTGATTTAAGCTGCACTCATGTCTGTATGATCGGCTTTAAAATATTCATTGCATTGCCTTAACATCTTTGTATCATGAGTAGACAATAATTCCATCCAGGCCAGAAACTAGTAGAGGAAGAAAAATCAATAATCAATAAGAGTACAAACAGAGCATGAAGAATAGAATCAACAGTATGCATAAGCAAAAGTTCAAATTTTATTACATCACAAAGTTCAGAAGTACAAAGTTCAGAGTTACATGTTCAGAAGTTACAATTGACAAAGAAAAATAAAATAGAGAGAAATCCGAACAACTCTACACCTTTTCCTTGTCTCCCAAAACTTTCTCGGGAGGCTGGGACGAGGAGGTAGGTTGCTCGGATGGAGCAGAGGGTTGCTCGGGAAGTGCTGGAGGTTGCTCGGAGGAAGTAGTAGGTAGGTGAAGTTCCTCGCCAGTGGGCAGGATAGCCGGGGGATGAGAAATTTGATCTCCCATAACCATGGATGATTCCTTAGAGGCAGCTTCGTCCTCTTCTTCGTCTTCAGGAGTTGGAGGGGGACCCGGGATGTGTCGCTGAAATAGTTCAGAATTTTCATCAACTTTCAGCTCCTGCAGAGCAGCGACCCATCCATCTCTAAAGTATTTGAGGCTGCCATATTCCACTTGCGACATCATGGCAGCCAAACCTTTATTCCACCCTTTATCCCAACCGGCGCTGAAAGATTTTTTCATAGCCAATTTCCTCTTTGTCTTCTCCGAGGAAAGCTTCTCGAAAAGAAGATTGTCAGCAGCCTTCAGTTTATTCTCAACTTCCTCCTTCTGACGGCTTACTTCCCGAAGTTGACCCAACTCCTCCTCAGCAGCCTTGAGCTTATTTTCAAGCTCCCCAGCATTTTTGAGCTTCCCTTCAAGCTCTTTATTCTTCTTCTCCAAATCATTCATTTTTTTCTCTAACCCCTTGGAAACCTCAATAACCTGAGCTTTCTCCTGCTCAGTCGAAGTAAGCTTTTTCTCCGAAATTGCCTTATCATCATCTTATTTCTGACGAGAATCTTTCAGAGATTGTGCCAGGCCTACCAAAGCTTCCTCTACACCATACGAGGAGCTTGAAGCTTTAATAGCTTCATCTTTCTTCAAAATTGTATTAAAACAGCTCACCATCTGTGAAAAGAAAACGAAAGCAAGATAGTGCACATATAAAAAAAAGGAAAGAATGAAAATTTAGGACTATAGGACTTACAGAAGCAATGTGACGAGCGGCTAATGTGGTAATCGTGTCTCGAGAAAGGTTTTCTTCAATACCTTGGATCTCGGGAATGATCCAAGTATTCACCGAGCTCATAGCAGAGCTCGGGGGAACAAAAGTGGGAACACCACTAGTCGGGGGTTGAGAGATGGATTCAACAAATTGACAGAGGATCTTTTCTTCAGCCTCCTCAAAGGAGAGTCAACTTTCTCGACTAATGATGTAGTCTTAGTCGGAGAAATGACAATCACCTCGCCTAGAGCAGCAGTCTTGCTCGGGGCCACTAGGGGTTCTCGACCACCTTCACAGGAGAAGCCGAGGGAGGTGCATCAATTTTCTTTGTCCCTTCTCCTGGGACATCAAGCTTACTTCTTTTTGACTCTCCAGCACCAGAGGCAGGTTTCTCAAAAAAGGTAGGCGGTCTTCTTTTCTTCATTCTTTCACTCAAAGGAATATGTTACTCAGGTGAAGAACTTGTAGAGGCTGGTATTGGTTCTGCGTCGCTTATCATCGGACGAGCAGTAAAAGAGGAGGTGTAACTCTTGTACTGAAACAAATATGAAGCTGACCTAATATGCTCATCGACAACAGTCTGATGCAAACTCCAGATAAGTCTAAATGCCTTATATTAACGTCTGCCTCTTTTGGAGATTTTCTTTTGCTGTCAACTGCAAATAAATCAAAATTAAAATATCAGTGGCACATTTTATCAAACACAAAGGAAGCATAATTTTGAAAATAAAATAAAAACAACCTATCCCATTGCCATAGGGAGGACATCTGGGACCCTGGTAAACATCATCTCCAGTTAATGGAGGGTGTTGCCAATTTTTCATAACAACCCCGTGCTCAAAGTAGTCCCTATTGGCATCTGGGAGATTGACCACTAAAGCTCTATTTAAAAACCTAGTTTTTCAATAAAAAGTATTATCGCCCACAGCCCATCTATAACAAAACATGATTTCAGGAATTCCTATACGAGTTCCATGAATTTGATTTAATCTATAAACACCGTTAACTATTCTCCACGTATTGGGAGCTATTCTTGCAGGAACTACGTCAAAGTATTGACAGAATTCCAGACATAGAGGGTTTGGGGGAAAAGAAAAGCCACACTCAGCAACAAAGAGACTGGGGAACCAATGTCCCTCAGCCAAATGAAAATAGTCTGAAGGCTCAGAAAGCTCTTCCAAAATAACCCATGAGGGAATAGAGAAATCAGAACGAAACTTATCAATCGATTCTACAGGATAAACCATGATGAAAGAAGGAAATCAAAGAGAAAGAAGAAAATCTTACAGGAAAGGGATGAGTCTGTCGATAACAAATGATGGAAGAGATGAATGCACAGGAGAAAGAGACGATGGAAAACTCAAAGAGACAAATTTGAAAAATTAGAAGACGATGGGATTTTCTGCAACGTTTAAAAACTTTGCCTTGGGAAAGGGTAAAAGTAATGATTACAAAAAGAGACGGTTACGTTACCGGCGGCTAAAAAGACAAAAGGGGCGCGAGAATCGAAGCGGTTAGAAAAATTCAAAAAAGCATGATTCTACGAATTTGGAAGAAGAAATAAATACAAAAGAAAATACTCCTAAATTTCGGGATAACCATTTAAAATCGCCATATATCGAGAAAGAATGTTCCACACTCCTCAAATTTCGAACTATGAAACATTGGGGCCTTCTGTTGATACCAAATTTAGTCTGCTGACATGGCTCAATTGGGTGAAGACACGTGGCAATCTACGTGGCAATGACAAACACTTACGAACAACACCTTGACTCTGAGGAACTATACTGTAACGAGGAAATCTGCTTCTCCAATCAATTCAGACGCTCCCACCTACAAGAACTCTCCGAGGAACGTTTGAGTACCGAGGAACTTAGGCGGTCCGAGCAGCTTAGGTGGTCCAAGCTGCACCTCGAACAAAGCATTAATAGCAGGATAACCAACAGTTTGACTGCGCATTAAATGATTATTATCATACAGATGTATACGCTTAAGGGGCATTGAATGTATTACCCTTTCACATTGCAGCCTTAGGGCTATAAATACATTGTATTATCCTCATTGTGGGGGGACCGGAATTTCATGAGAAAACTTGTAATCGAGAATTTCCAAACAGTCAGCAATAATAGAAACAGTGGACGTAGGCCATTCTTATAAGGCTGAACCACTTTAAAATTGCTTTGTCTCATTTTATTTATCTGTGATTAATTAATTAGATATAATCTAATTTTTTACATCAACAGTTACCTTAGTATTTTTCCTTGAAAATAGCCTTTTAACACATGCATTCACTCTGTTAGAAAATACTTATTTTTTTTAAAACCTTTCATAAGCACACTGTTGTGTTAATTATGGTTTAAACCTCCTTAGGTTACTTAATTACCTATGTGATCACTTTACTTTACCATTCCTCTTGTTTCATGGATATTATTAGTCAATTTCTTACTTCAATTATCCACATTATCTTTCAACTAGAACATGTATTAATTTCATTCAAGTTAGGCAGTATTTTCTTATATTCACCTCACAACCCATTTCTTGACATGTTCCACTTTCATTATCTTTTTTTAGAATCCTTAAATAATCGAGTACTTTAACGGGCTCCACACCGTCGGCTATGCTACCACAAGCTCCGGCCAGTGTTTTTGGGTCTTGCATCATAGGGCTTCGGGCCCTTCTTAGTTATTTTTCGGTCTCATCTGATATATATATATATATATATATATATATATATATCTGTGTGTGTGTGTGTGTTACCATTTATCAAATGTCCACATCTTTCCATTTTTATCGATTGAAGCCGAATTTGTGGATTTCACTCCACCTTGTGTTACACTTTGAAAATCACCATTTCTTTTCCTTTACACGCTCATATTGATTTATCCCAAAAGTCACTTTCTTTTAGGACCATTTTGTATAACACCTTTTCCAACATTGTTATTTTATAAAAATGTTCTACTTTAACTAAAATTGCCATTTTACCCATTTGTTTCAAAACTTGTCTTTTCCTCCAATTTCACAAGTGTTATTTCCTAATAAAAATCATTAAGTTACACACACTAACTTCTTAATGTTTTTAACTCATTAATACTTATTTAACACTTATGAATTACATACTTCTCATGATAAAAATCTCTTTACTTCATCACTTTCTTTATTAAGAAACCCTTTTGCCATTTTGGAGACTACTTTACAAGAAAGCACCATTTTCCATTTATTTTAACATGTAGTCTTGAAAACTCTATGTTGATGTAAAAAAACTAGATTATCTCTAGTTAATCAATCACAGATAAAGAATTTAATAAGACAAAGGATTTTTAAAGTGGTTCATCCTGAAGAAAATGGCCTACGTCCACTGTTTTTGTATTGCTGACTGTTTATTTGGAATCTCGATAATAGGTTTACTAAGAGATCCAAAGTCCCCTTCTTATGAGGAAGTTACAATGTATTTATAGCCTTGAGGCTTTACATATGAAAGGATAATGCGTTGTTATCTAGTAGACATATACATGTGAATGATAATAATGTGCATTTAATGTGTAGCTGTCTTTTGATTCTCTTGATTTGGATGTTATGCACACTAAGTAGCTCGGACCACTTAAGTTTCTCGGTACGCTTGAGTTGCTCGTGGCGCCTGAGTTGCTCGGTACGCTTAAGTTTCTTGGGGCTCCTGAGTTGCCCGGTGACAGTATGTTGTTCGTCTAAAGTATTTGTATTTACCACGTAGGTTGACACATGTCTTCAAGTGATTGGTCCACGTCAGCAGACTAAATTTGTTATCAACAGAAGGCCCTAGTGTTTCACAGTTGAGGTTGAAAGAGAGTGTGGAACATTTTTCTTGAAAACTGCTTGGATTATTGATCTTCCTGGATTTTAGGAAAATTTCAATATATATAGTTCCTTTTTGAGCGCATAATATCAAGCTTCACAAATATTTTGAATTTTCACGATCACTTTGATATTTGTGCCTTTTTCTTCTTTTAGCCGCCGGAAACGCAAATGTCTTTCCTTGTAATCATTGTTTTTCTCTATTCCCGAGGTAAAGTATTTAAGTGAGACAGAAATCCTATCATTTTTTCACTTTTCAAATTTATATCTCTGAACTCTTCATTTTCTCTCTATCTTGTGCCTTCGTTCTTTCCATCGTTTATTGACAACTGATCTCTATTTCCTCTGTAAGATTTTCTTTCTTCTTCTTTATTTTAGGTATTCACCATGGTTTATCTTGTTGAATCATTAGACAAATTTCGGTCTGAGTTTGCAATTCCTTCATGGGTTATTTTGGAATAAATTTCTTATCCTTGTGATTTACTTTCTTTGGCGGAGGGACACTGGTTCCCAAGTCTTTTTGTAGCTGAGTGTGGTTTTTATTTCCCCCCAAATTCCCTGTGTTTGGAGTTTTGCCAATATTTCGATATTGTACCTGCAAGAGTACATCCAAATACATGGAGGGTAGTTAATGGCGTACATAGGTTGAATCAACTTCATGGAACTCGTTTGGGAATTCCAGAAATTATGTATTGCTATAGATGGGTCACTAGTAACAATACTTTCTATTTTAAAACTAGGTTTTCAAATAAACCGTTAGTTGTCAATCTTCCCGATGCCAATAGGGATTATTTTGATCACGGGGTTGTGATGAAAAATTGGCAACACCCTCCATTAAGTGGAGATGACGTGTACCAAGGTCCCAGGTGTCCGCTTTATTGCAATGGGATAAGTTCTTTTTATTTTTGAAATCTTGTTTTCTTTGTATTCAATGAAATGCACCACTAACATTTAATTTTGTTTGTTACAGTTGACAGTAAAAGAAAACCTCCAAAAGAAACCGAGGTTAATATAAAGCATTTAAAACTTATCTGGGGCTTGCATCAATCTGTTATTGGGGAACACATTAGATCCATTTCTTATTTATTGCAATACAGAAGCTACACCTCGTCTTTCATTGCTCGTCCTCGTGTTGTGGTAGTTGATCTTGATCGGGTACCAACCTCTAAGACCAGTGTGGAAGGTTCTTCTTCTGACTTGAGTATTCCTATTACTGATCTAATGAAGAAGAGGAAAGCTCCTGCCTTTTTTGACAAGTCTGCCTCTGCCACCGATGAGGCAAAAAAGAATAAATAAGATGTCCCAGATGAAGGGACAAAGAATACAGATGTACCTCCTTCTATTGCTGCCAAGGAAGCTGGAAAGAAGCCCCATGTGCCTCCGATTAAGACTGTTGTCATTTCACCTTCGAGTGAGAATGTTGTCATTCCACCAACAGAGACAACTCCTTTAATAAAAAATGCTCTTGCTCCTGTGAGGAGATTAAAATGAAGTTCTTCTGACAGACCTGTTGAACCTATCTCTCAACCTTCAAATGTTGAAGGTAGTGTTCCAGCTCTTGTTCTTTCGAGATCTGATGTGGGGTTGATAAGATCCTGGACTGTTCCAGAATTCCAAGGTATTGAAGACACCTTTTCTCGTGAGAGACTTACTGCATTAGCGGCTCAACACATTACTTCAGTAAGTATCTTTAGTCTGAGTTTTTTATTTCTAGTACTATGTTCAGATATTGACTTAAAATTCTTCCTTTTTTCAGCTTGTGACTTGCTTCAATAGTATTTTGAAGAAGGATGAAGCCATCAAGGCTTCCAGCTCCTCGGGTGGGGTAGAAGAAGCTTTTGCTGGACTAACCCAGTCTCTGAGGGAATCTCATCAGAAGTACGAGGAAGACAAAGATGCTTGGGAGAAGCAATTCAAGTTTGTTAAACTAAATAGAGATCAAGTTGTGGGTGCCTCCAAAGAGTTGGAGAAGAGATTAAAAGAAGCTGAACAAGATAAAGAGGAGCTTGTGAACAAGCTTAAATATTCTAAAGAAAATGTTGCTAGGCTTCAAGATGTTGAGCAGCATAAAACAGAGGTGGAAGAAAAATTGAAGTCTGCCGAAGAGCTCCTTAGGGAAAGGACCTCCTCGGAGAGGGTAAAAAGGAAAGTTTTAGTTAAAAAATCCTTCAGTGATGGTTGGGACAAGGGTTGTAACAAGGGCTTGGCTTTCAGGTCTTCTCAAATGGAGTATGCCAGTGTAAAAAATTTTAAGGATGGATGGGTAGCAGCCTTGAAGGAGTTAAAGGTTGCTGAGAATTCTGAGTTGTTCCAATAGCATACTCATGGCCCTCCTCCCTCTCCTGGAGAAGAAGAAGATGAAGCAGCTTCAAATGAGTCTTCCTTGATGACAGGAGAGCAGGCCCCTGTTGTTTTTATTGCCCAACCCTCAGAGAAAGGCCAACAAGCTAGAACATCTACCGAGCAACTGCCCTTTCCCTCTGAGCAACCAACCCCTTCATCCAAACCTTTTGAAGAAGTCGTAGGAAATAAGGAGAAGGTGTAAAGTTGTTCGAGTCTTTTGTTTTGTTATTTTTATGAATGTAACCCTGAACTATGTTTTCCTTTATTATGATGAATAAAATTTGAACTTCTGTTGTGTAAACTGAAATTTCTCTCTTACTTGCCCTGTTCGCACTATTGTTGATTTTTTTTATTCTTTGTTTCCTAGTTTATGGCCATGATGGAGATCTTATCATCTCATGATATAGAGTTGATGAAGATATGCAATGACTATTTGAAAGGTGGTCATGCAGACCTTAATGAGTCCCAGATAACTGACATCCTCGAATCAGGTAATTCTGACCGAGTAGTTAAAGCTTACCAATACTTGAAGTGCTTACTTGATCATGTTGTAGCCAACAATATGGCCTACTACGAGATAATTGAAGACCTTCAAGGAATGATGGAGGAGCTTTAACAGCAGTACAAAGAATCTACAACACTTTTACATCAAGGTTATGAGAAAAAGTACCATTAATTGAGTGTTGACAACGGATATGGCAAGTTCATTTCTGCTCATAAGAAAAAGGAGAGCGTGTTAAAGCTTGAAATTGAAGAGCACAGACATATTGCCAAGTTGCTGGAGAAGGAGAACATCGCTTTGCAAAAGGAAATGAAACAACTCAAATCCGCTGCTTCTTTTTCTTTAGGAGCCTTAGTCCCAGTTAATGATGATGGTTTTTCTTTTTTGGAAGTAGAAAATGCTAACTTAAGGGATGAGTTAGAAACTTTGAAGTGAGCAAGATCTTCCTCACCTACTCGTGGCAAGGAAAGATCTTCTTCTCGTGGACGAGAAAGGGCTGGTCGGGTTAATATTGAAGAAGAGAGAACTCAGTTGACTTTAGAGAATCAGGGCATTTAATTGATGGCAAAGAACCAAGCCTTGGCAGAAATGTCTAAGAAGATTCTAAATTTTACCGACCAACTCTCCACCTAGAGTTCTGCCCTGGAAAGTAAAGAAATTTTGGTGAAGAGGCTCCATGAGAAACTTGAGAGATTAACTTATCAATTCCACAAGCAGCCCAAGGAATTCTGGATGACTGGGTATAATGAAGCTATGTATCACCTTGATGCTCGTTTGCAGTAGTCGAACAAGGAAGGATACAAGCAAGGGTGGTTAAATGCCTTATGTGTCCTGAAGCTGGAGCAAGGTAATTTCCCGTGGGATTATTACGAACCTGGAGTCCTTGATTTACCTGTGCCTCCCTTCAATCTTGACCTTAATTGAATTCCAGCCCGTTCTATTCCTCGAATTTTGATATCGAAGTATCTCGGTGATTACAGTCTTCATTCAAACTTTGAAATAGCTCATCAAGAACACTTGCTCGATCATCCATCCATAATGAATGTCAGAATGCTGCGAGATCTAAACTTTATAAATTCTCTTTATGCCTTAAATGATCCTCCAGCTGGGGTAGAACCTGTTTCAAAAGCAGAGGGAAAGAAACCCATGAAATAGGATATGTTTATGTAATTAATCAAACTTCATATCATATGTAATCAACTTGATTTTAATGAAGAAATTGTTAGCCTTTGACAATTTCATTTTTCTTCGAAATAATTTGTAGAATGTCCTTGTTTGTTGGTTAGTGAATATGTATATATATATATATACCATGCTTATCCCATTTGTTGTTTGATTATAGTGACTTGTCACTCTGTGGGCCTAAGCAATGGAATGATTTTCATCCCATGTTCCTGCTTAGTTGTAGTAATCTCGTATGGATTACCTTGTTGCCTAGACAGTGGATGCCCCGGGAGGTCGTCCAGCTTCTTACCTAGTTTGGTACCAACCAACCGGAGTTGGTGGTTATTGATTTATCGACCAATCGGAGTTGGTGGTAATAAGTTACCCACCAACCGGAGTTAATGGTGTTGAGTTGCCGACCAACCGGAGTTGGTGGTATTGAGTTACCGACCAACCGGAGTTGGTGGTATTGAATTCCTAACCAATAAAAATTGGTGGTAATTGAATTTCCGACCAACCAGAGTTAGTGGTATTGAGTTACCAACCAACCGGAGTTGGTGGTATTGAGTTCCCAACCAATCGGAGTTGGTGGTAATTGAATTTCCGACCAACCGGAGTTGGTGGTATTGAGTTACCGACCAACCAGAGTTGGTGGTAATTAAATTACCGACCAATCGGAGTTGGTGGTATTGAGTTCCCGACCAACTGGAGTTGGTGGTATTGAGTTCTCAACCAACCGGAGTTGGTGGTAATTGAATTGCTGACCAACCAGAGTTGGTGATGTGCTGCTTTGAATTTAAGTTTGTGTAGTGTGTAGCACTAATATTCCGAAAAAAATTCAACAAATAAGGAAATATGGGTGAAATATCACTTTATTCATCTTGAAGAAACTGTGTTACATAGGAATTTCAATTACTGATAGTACTTGCATAGGTGTTCTGCATTCAATGCATTCTTGAATTCTTCTCCCTCCAAAGTTTCAATTCTGTATGTCTCGGGACGAACAACTTTTGTTACTCTGTATCGTCCATGCCAATTGGCTTCCATTTTGCTATGATTTTGGATCACTTTCTTCAGCACATAATCCCCCTTCTTTCAAATCACACTTCTTCACCCTTTTGTTGTAGAACAAAGATATTCATTGCTGATATGTGGCATCCCTGATTGCTACTTCTTCCCTAACTTCTTTGAGCATATCCAGGTCTAATCACCTCATCAAGTCACTTGCAGGAGAATTGAAATTAAGCACTCTATGTGTGGGTATACACAATTCATCAGGTATGAGAGCCTCACTTTCGAATGTCAACATGTATGGAGACTCTCCAGTTGCTGTTCGTGGTGTAGTGCGATAAGACCACAACACGAAGTGTAGCTCGTTAATCCAATTTCCCTTTGCATCATCTAGCCATTTTTTCAAACCATTCAGTAGGGTTCTGTTTGTCACTTCAGTTTACCCATTGCTCTGTGGATGGCCTGGAGCAGAGTGGATCTTCAATACGTTAGATTGATGACAATATGCAGCGAATTCCTCGTTGTCAAATTAGGTTCTATGGTCAGTAATAAAAGCGCATGGGAGACCATATCTGCAAATAATACTCTTCTAAATAAATTGATAGACCTTGTCATATATCATATCAATGAGAGGTTCAGCTTCCACCCATTTGGTAAAGTAATCCACAGCAACCACGAGGTATTTGAATCTTCTCCTGGTCGTTGGAAGTGGTTCGATCAAGTCTATCCCCCACATGGAGAATGGCCAAGGGGACGTTATGGGTGTTAACAATGCTTGAGAGTTCTTCGGATGGACGAGAAGCGTTGGCATTTATCGCACTTCTTAGCATAAGCTACGCAATCAATTCTCATCGTTGGCCAGTAATACCCCTGCATTGTTATTCTTTGCAAAAGTGCTCGACCTGATACATGGTCTCCATAAGACCCTTTGTGAACCTCTTCGATAAAGTATTTCACTTCAGAGGGATGGACAGATCTTTGTAGTCCTGCTATAATTCCTCGTCTATACAAAATACCACTGGTTAATACGTAATGAGCAACTTTAAACTTTAGTTTCTTAGCTGTGAGTTTATCAGGTAGCAGAATCCCTTCTTCGATATAGGCCCTGATGGGATCCATCCAGGAAGGTCCCAAGTCAAGGGAAATGAAATTCATCATCAAATCTTCGTCTATGCTCCGACCAGTCAGGATTTCTATTGGGATTGTTCTTCATAGCTCGGTGCGTGTGGCTGATGCTAGCCGAGCTTGGGTGTCTGCTCTTGCATTCTTTAATCTCGGTATTCTAATCAATTAAGCTGCAGTAAAAGTCGAAACAACCTCCATAGCCCTCGCATGATATTTAACCATTAGTTCTCCCTTTGGTGCATACACCCCGAGAATTTGATTTACGATTAACTGTGAATCACTGAACACCACAACCTGCTCTGCATTCATTGTTTTGGATAAACTTAGACCCACGATCATAGCCTCATACTCAGATTCATTATTAGATGCTTTAAATTGAAAACGTAGAGCGTACTCTATATCAATCTCATCAGGGCTATTTAGAACAATTCCTGCTCCACTACCTGTAGCGCACGAAGAGCCATCCACATACAAATTCCATACAAGTATTTCATTATCAAACTCTTGGTCAGACAGAGCTCCTCGTTGGAATATATTATGCTTCCTTTTGCTTTCCCCAACACTTCTCACTTCACGTTGATTATCTTTTCTTGATCGTCCATGGATGGAAGTTGGTCGGGGGTTAAATTTGATGATCCCATAACATCCACGGGTTGGTCTGTATCAAACTCATGCTCTTCGTAGATATCAGAGAGAGTAAACTCTGTGATAAAATCTACTACTGCCTGCCCCTTAAGCGACGACCTAGGCTCATAAACTATGTCATATTCACCAAGTTCTACTGCCCAGTGCATTAATCTTCCTGATTTCTCCAGTTTATGCAGAGCTTATCATAATGGAATATCAGTATACACAACTATAGTATGGGCTTGGACATATGGCCTCATCCTTCTGCTTGCTTAAATCAGTGCTAGCGCCAACTTCTCCAACCTTGGATATCTGATCTCTGCTAATCGGAAAGCCTTGTTGGTGTAATAGACCGGTTTTTTCACTCCATCCTCCACTCTTATCAACGCCGAGCTGACTGCATTCTCTGAAACTGCAAGATACAAGTATAGTCTTTCTCCCATCACTGGTCTAGATAATAATGGAGGTGTCCCCAGATATTTCTTCAACTCTTAAAAGGCCTTCTCGCATTCGTCATTCCACTCAAAAGTTTTTTAAAGTGTTTTGAGGAATGGGAGGCATCTGTCTGTTGCTCGTGACACAAATTTGTTAAGTACTACAACTCACCCCATGAGACTTTGCACTTCCTTCTTCGTAGTTGGAGATCGTAACTCCAATAGGGCCTTGATCTTCTCAGGGTTTGCCTCAATACCTCGTTGGTTAACAATATATCCGAGAAACATGCCTTCTCGAACCCCAAATATACATTTGGTGGGATTCAACTTCATTTTATATTTCTCTAATTGATCAAAAGTTTGACCTAGGTCAACTAAATGATCAGCAACTTTCTTGCTCTTTGTCAGCATATTGTCGACATAAACCTTCATGTTGTGACTGATTTTCTCTGCAAACACCTTATTCATCAGCCGCTGATATGTTGCACCTGCATTTTTAAGTCCGAAAGGCATAACATTATAGTAATAAGTTCCCCTTACGGTGATAAAAGAGTTACTTTCCCTATCCTCAGGTTTCATTTTAATCTGATTATAACCAGAATAAGCATCTATGAAACTCAGTAATTCATGCCCCGAGGTAGCATCCACCAGTTGATCGATTCGAGCCAAAGGAAAATGATCCTTTGGACATGCCTTATTAAGATCAGTGAAGTCCACACACATCCTCCACTTATTATTTTTCTTCTTTACCATCACCACATTTGCTAGCCAATCAGGATATTTGACATCCTAAAAAAAAGTCTTTCTCTAGTTTCTCTACTTCTTCCTGTATAACTTGATTCTTTGCAGGGCTAAACACCCTTCTTCGCTGCTTTACTGGCTTGACTTCCTTGTTCACGTTGAGCTCATGGCACAGGAAACTCGGGTCTATCCCTGGCATGTCTTCATGACTCCATGTGAAAGTCTATTTTCTGCACCATAGAAATGCTATAAGTTCCTATTTTATCTATACATCCAATGATGCACCAATTTGGGTTGTTCGTTCTGGGTGCTCGTCATCCAGAATTATACTTTCGATAGCTTCCATGACCTGGCCCTTCACGAGCTGAGACTCGTCTCTAGGGTCAAATGTTTCAATCTCTACATCTTCTATTTCATCCACTTGATAAGTAGTAGTTTTCTTCCTGGATTCTTCGCATTCCTCTTGTTTAGTAGATGAATAGTAGCATTCCCGAGCTACTTTCTGGTCGCCTTTCACCATTTCCATCCCAAAGTTGGCTGGGAATTTTAAACATTAATGTACAGTAGATGGTACTGCTTCGAACTTCTTCATACCTACCCTTCCCATGATGATATTGTAAGATGATTGGACATTTTTCTCCATTACGAAAAAGCGTACTCTTTATGTTCGACAAGCAGGCCATGTACCAATAAGCATATCCAACTTGATCGTTCCAAGTGGAAAAACCTTTTCACCAGTAAAACCGAGTAGGGGCCTATGACAGGGCACTAACTGGGCTAACTTTAAATTCAAACGTCGAAGCATGGGTAGAACATGATGTCTGCAAAGCTACCATTGTCCACCAGCACCCGCAAAATCACCACTTCCTTCATTCTTATCTTGATCACCAATGGGTCATCATGAGGATATAGTACACCTGCCAAGTCATTTTTAGAGAAACCAATGACCAGTTTGTCCTAATTCACCTTCCTCGGGCGATCATCTTCAGCCAAGTTTATTCGCTGTATGTACGAGCAAGCTTGAGCCTCATTGAGGTAGGCTTTTCTCTCCGCACTAAGATCTCCACCTCCTGCATCTCCACCTGTAATAACATTACATTCAAATGATCCAAAATGGATTGAAAATACCTCACGCTCTGGATGTCTTAGTCTTTTAAAAAAGTTGGGATCATCTTCTGGATCATCTTCGTGATCTCTCTTCTTATCTTCTTTTGCTCGACGAGGAGATTTAGATCTTTGCTTTCCTCGGTTGTTGGTCTTTCCATCATTTTGGCGATCAACATACTTAGCCAATTTTCCTCGCCTGATGAGTGCTTCAATTTCATTCTGGAGAGCTATGCAACGCTTGGTCGTATGACCATGGTCTTTGTGGAATTCGCAATATTTAGACTTGTCCCTTTTGTCAGGATCTGCCTTCATTTTCCCTAGCCATGCTAACTCCTCGTTTTTCTTAATCTCCTCCAGAATGTGATTTATATCTACCTTAAAGGGAGTATAATTTCCAAATTTCCTCATCTGTTCTAGTGCTTGCTTTCTTTTTGATGGCATGTTTCCACCATTGTTCTTCTGAACCTTCTTCTCGGTTTTACCAGCTTCAACCTTGGTCTCCTTAGTTTCTGTATTCTTCTTCGTAGCCATGGCTTCCTCAGCGTTCATGATTTTGGTTGCCTTTACCATCAGTTCTTCCATGGTCCTAGGTGGATCTTTGGCTAGAGTATAATACAATTTATCTAGTAATAGTCCACTCATCAGAGCAGTAATTGTTGTCTTTTCCTCGTAATCAATTACTTCAATCTTCTCGTTATTAAAATGATTAATGTAGTCCCTAGTACTTTCTTCTGGCTTCTGTCTAACACTCAGTAAGTGTGCTACTCATTTAACTGGTTTTGCTCCAAAATAGAAATTCCCTATGAACAGCTCTGCCAGTTGAGGGAAAGTCGCAATCTTCCCGCAAGGAAGGTTGTTGTACCATATCTGGGCTGACCCGGTGAGAGTTCCTGAAAATGCCTTACATCTCATCTCATCTGGAACCGTATAGATGTTGGCAAAAGCTTGGTATTGTTTTATATGAAGGACAGGGTCAGTTTTTCCATCGTATTTAGGCATCACCATAGGAGCTTTGAATTTTGACGGTGTGGGAAAATTCACAATTGCTTGTACAAATGGTGTCCCTTGGACAAAAGTTCTTTGTAGAGGATTCTTGGCCTTAGCCATTTCCCCTTATCTATCCTCTAACCTTTGAATGGAGCCTTTCCATGCATCGTTTCCCACCTCGAGCCTATTTATTCGAGCAACTGATCGCGTTGAGTTTTCCTCTTGGAACTTTTCATTACGGGCTGCTGGGCGTGATTGGGCAAAGCCTTACCTTAGGTCGAATGGTCGTTGAGAGTTCCTCGACGCAATCCTAGGAGGACTTCTATTCCTCCTAGGGCCCAATCGATCAAAGGGAGATACTTTACTCAACCTCTCTAGAGCATTAGTCCTTTCTGGTGTGAGAGTGACATTTCGATGGGAATCAATAACTCATACTGATGAAGTCCGGCCTGGTTGATATGAAGGATCACTAGATCTTTCAGTACGATATGAGTCAGTATGTCTAGATTGAGAGACCTCCAGGAATAACGTTCTTCTAGGTCTTGAAGATGGCAAATGGGTATTTCTCTGAGCACTTCGTTGTCCTGATTGGGCTGGTACTCCACCTTGAACGGTTTGTATAAGTTGATGCATGGTTTCTTGCATGATCTTTTGGCCTTGGGCTAAATTAGCCACTACACCAGCCAGATCTTGAAAATTTGGGGGAGTAAAAGGGTTTGGAGGGACCCTAGTATTTCGATTACTGGACTCCGGATTGTCAGCCATAGATGATGAATTATTTTGGTGAAAAATGCTAAGTATAGTCGTTTCCCACAGACGATGCTAATCTGTTGATGTAAAAAACTAGATTATCTCTAATTAATCAATCACAGATAAAGAAATTAATAAGGCAAAGGATTTTTAAAGTGGTTCAGCCTGAAGAAAATGGCCTACGTCGACTGTTTTTGTATTGCTGACTATTTATTTGGAATCTCGATAATAGGTTTACCAAGAGATCCAAAGTCCCCTACTTATGATGAAGTTACAATGTATTTATAGACTTAAGGTTGTACATATGAAAGGATAATGCGCTGTTATCTAGTAGACATATACATCTATATGGTAATAATGTGCATTTAATGCATAGCTGTCTTTTGATTCTCTTGATTTGGATGTTATGCACGCTAAGTAGCTCGGTACGCTTGAGTTGCTCGGTACGCTTAAGTTTCTCGGGGTGACTGAGTTGCTCGATACGCTTAAGTTGCGCGGGGTGACTGAGTTGCTCGGACAGTATGTTGTTCGTCTAAAGTATTTGTATTTGCCACGTAGGTCGACACGTGTCTTCAAGTGATTGGTCCACGTCAGAAGACTAAATTTGGTATCAACACTCTTCTTACCACATTTTCTACACTTTTTAACACACTTTAAGGGCTAATATTTCCATTTTCTTTATTTTATATTACCCAATAAAGCCTTCATGAAACTTGTTTATATGCTCGTCATCAAATACTGCAAGTTTACATACAAGAGAAGGTTAAGTCTAAAAATATATAAGAATGAGTTTTACACATGATTTATTCTAGAAATTTAATAACATTTGCATAAACATGCTTTTCAATACCAAATATTTTCCTCCAAAACTATATCTCATGTCCAATTTTCAAAAATCCCAATTTTTACAAGAAATCTTTTAGACATTTGCTTAATAAATATTATTTCCACATTTTATTCAATAAAGTGTTAAACTACCAAGATTTCTTAAAATATATCATTTTTTCCAAAACTCTTGAAATTATTTATCAACCATTTACACAATACCATGAGAAATAACTTTCTGAAATCATATATGCATTTTACTCGTATAAACTCTAATTACAAGATCAATACTATGGAAAAATAGAGTTCTTAAGCTAAGAGTAGAGTTTCCCACCTCAAAGAAAGCTTCAAAAATGGTGGATGGAGATTACAAGAAGATGGAAAACTCCCACCTCCTGAGATGGACTTAAAGAGGTTTCCTAGATACACAAGCTTCTCTCCTTGAATGTTCTATTAAAACCCCCTTCAAACTCTTCTTCTTCTTCTTCTTCTTCTCCAAACTCCCCAATAATTTATCCATAAAAGCTCATCTTGATTGAGTGTGTGGTGTATTTGGGTATTATGAGCTTAAATATGGAATAATATGGTTAATTTTAGGTGCTACTGGGTGTAGGGGTGGTGGTGCTAGGGTGGTGTGTGGCAGTTAGTAGAGGAAGATCTCTTAGAGTTAGAGGGATAGGTCAAATCTGGTTGGAATGGGTTAAATGAGCCAAAACATCATTTAAATTACCCCAAACTCTAAGTGTTAAATCCCACAAATGCCCATAAACTCTACCCTTTATCCAATGGTCCATCAAGCCTTTATTCCACATTTTGATCTTAGTAACTAATAGCTCGACACATCATCCAATCTTTTGATGCACGTCATGATAACACATAAAAATGTGCATATTATTCAAATTTTTTCTTGGTTGTTCAAATGACTTTCAACCTCGTTCGAACGAGATCCCCTCTTGTTCAAATGAGAGTTATAATGAGTCAAAATCCTAGGGTTAAAAGGAATGTGAGATGTAGCTCGTTGGAATGTGAAACACCCATTCGTTCAAATGACTGTATACCTCATTCGAATGTGGGTTTTCCTACGAGATTATAGAGAGATGGGGAAATTGAACATTACCCGTTCATTAGAAGGGCATTCGCGTTCAAATGACACCTTCACCTCATTCAAATGACTGTAGAAATCCACTATATTAATATTAGGCCATAAAAACTCAAATTCAATTGCATCAGGGCCACTAAGTTACCCAATTTTAGCTAATGATCCACCTCAACAAGCCCAAAGCCCGATTGGTCCCACCAAGTCACCAAATCATACGAGTACGATCAAATTCGCGAGGGTGGGTGTTATATTCTTCCCTTCTTAGGGAATTTCTTCCTCAAAATTATTAATCTATCAATTCCTCAAATTCCCCAAGTTATCAATCCTTACAATAATTCAGGGATATTTCCAGTATGGATTATCGAAATCCCAACCACAAGGAAATCATCATATCTCCTTTCACCAGAGAAGTCACCAAACAACTCAAAATTCAATATATTCTATTGCTCCCCATCCATCTAGCCATCAAAATCGCATAACAATCCTCGAGTCTCCACCTACCTGGTGGTCATACTCAATTAAGTCCTAAGGTTTTGTCACTAACACCTAAGGTATATAGACACATCTATCGGAGAAATAATCCCAAATGATCAACACTCACGCAAGTGCAAACCGAAGCATAACTAACATCTCATTCATTAATGTAAATTACTTCAATCCTTAGGACTATAAACTATGAGTGTCCTCAAATTATCGAATCACCGTGACTACACAAGTTCTCTTAAAGTCGATACTAACCTCGCATCGCTAGTCCCTCACATCAACGGGATACATGCTAACTAAGCCCCAAATCATGTATCCGACTAATACCTTTCTATAGGACCTTTATATGAACCTATGGCCACTATAGGCGCACCTAAGGAACACTTGCTTAGGTATTACACCAATCCACTCACCGTGGAAAATAAATACTTCGTGCTATGTTTCCCCAAGTTCTAGAATTATTTGATATTCTCAAATCATCATCCCACTCGTTACAACTAGAGCTATAAATTTCCATTTTGATTTATCCATAAGGTCTCTAATCTTAAGGAAAACAGATACTACGAGCAAACCATATGGATGAATCGAAGACACACGTAAACAAAACTTTATGCAATATAAAAGGATACTTTAGACAATGGTGTACCTAGTTACTGAGATGCCTTAACCATGCCAGGTCCAACTGGGCTACCACAACTGAGGGAACCCAATCCTCGACTACCAGAATGAAAGGGACACAATGAGATAGAAATAATGAACAACCATTCTAAGATAATCCCATATGCATGCAATGGACTATGGTTTATGAAAGGTGAACCTACGTCACACTCTTTGAGGTCTACGACTCATCCCAGACGTCCTCAATGGATCCTAGCATAGTGATTACACCCTGGATCAAGTCACCAATCGTGATGAATCGAATAACGAACTATTCATCCATACGAGATGAAATCAACTTATGAACTTATTGTCCTGTGGTAATTCCATGTTAGGATTCCTTCCTTAGAAGTAACTCCCCCCACCCCTTCATCTTCGGTCAATAAGAACCGTCCCAGTCGATGAGTGGTAAACCCCTTTGTCAGTGTTGGCTTTTTTCGTATCTCTAGTCAATGCAAAATCGCGAATAACTTAACACACCTAGGTTACTATTTACTTTATCGCATGGTGGTTGTATACCAACATCTCCTTAGGTAATGTCCGATTTGGTGACATACTTACCTCGTTACAACCACCAACCATCATAAGGTTGTCACCGCACAAATCCTTAAATTATACCCAAACTGAATCTACGTGATGGCCAAACTGGTCATCATCAACACTTTAAGGATAACAAGTACTTTCCCGGGCTACACCTCCTAACCCGAACTAGTTCGACAAGAAGTGCCAAGAACTAGTCCCTTCCCTACTAGGGGTTTTCAAAATTATATTATCGACACCTATCTCTAATTATACCTGACATCCCATATGGGGTGCTATCTTCAACTCTTTAACATGACATCATCAATTTAAGTCCAAATACATTTCTTAACACCCATCAAAATCGAGTACTACACTTTCTACACTAGTCATATTAGGACAAATAAGCATCATGCCCAATCTTGAAATAATTATCTAATTCCCATTCGGAGGTGGTTCCATCTATTAGTAAAAAATTGGATGACCTCACCAAGTATTACACAAAATTCCTTCAAATTTGAAAAATAACCTAGTATCATCACATGTCCCTTAATACAACCATCATTAGAACACTAGCACTCCATGACACCGAATATGACTAATTCCCTAAGGATACCAAGCAAACCCCATTTTAAAAGTGATCAAAAACCTGACAAGATTTCATCACCTTAGAGCCTCTTATCGTACGTGTGTCCTATCAATTTCCCAATATTCGCATCGTGGCCATTAGGTATTCACAAAGATACTAGCCTATAAGTCTCCACACTGTGCCACCCCACCTAATTAAATATCGAGTGATCATGCCTTTATCAAATTAAAACAAGTTTCTCATATGGTTCATTCATGGCATCATTGTCAAAAAACCAAATTAATTACTAACCACCTAATAGTTAATTAAACTGGTGCCAAATTTTATTCTCCAATTAAATAGAATAAATAAATAGTTTGAAAACTAAACAACATTCACAATATACTAGAGTTCAACCCAGCATGATATATAAATGAAACAAAGTCATGTCGATTACACCACCGACAAAAACAACCAACACCAAGTAATAAACCAAGTCTAAAACTACAAGGTAAAACTGATGCACACCTGAAACCATAATACCGAAAATGGACCACACGTCCAAACATGATATACTAGAATGAGATCCTAAGCTAAATCTAAATGAAAGAATCGATTGCTCAAGGTCCTATCAGCAAGCACAGTGTTACATCTCCGAATCCTTGGAATGAAATCATTAACCATGGCGTCCCTGTGGCTGGACACCTAAAACGTTTTAAAAATATTTGTATAGCAAGAGTTAGTACTCAAAACATTTGAAAACGTTTAGCAAGTAATTTATTGCAATTAAAATCTATTATTGATTACACATGTTAGGTTCACGCACACTCCCTTGAGTGTCCTCGGCTCTCAACTAATATGCACATCTAACGTTCTTATACTTATCCCACCTAGGTGTCATATCCAAGATATCTCGGCTAAAGTATATAACCGATCTTATCAAGTCTACTCTTCCATACCGGCCATACAACACGCTTCATTATTAACATTTCTCGTATGTTATTCAATTTTCATATAACATTCACATATGTTATGTTTAATCATCTTAATTAAGTCTCACTACTTAATTCATATAGCATTTCATGTCTAAGTATCATTCAACTTCCATAATTAAGTTTCACTACTTAGTTCATAAATCATTTCAATGTTACCATTCAACTTCCAAAATTAAGTTTCACTACTAAATTTATTATTAATAATCCCCAATTTATTTAAAATCTTGAAATTAAGTTTCTCTCCACTTAATTTATCAATTAGATGTATATATATATATATATATATATATATATATATATATATATATATATATATATATATATATATATATATATATATATATATATATATATCATCTACAAGTCTACTTTCACACATAAGTAGAATATCGTGAAGCATATATTTCACACAGAATATCTACTATAAGTGATAGTGGGGAGAAATGGTATCTAATCCTATTGTAATCGTATCTTAGTTTGAGGGAGATTTATCTTAGGGGGGACGTCTTTCTAAGTTGATAAAGGGAGAGAATTAATTTAGGGGGAGTACTTACTTTACTTGCATTAAATATTTTGATATTCCCTATGTGTGTAATGTGTTTGCTTAAGTGTGTAGGAATTATATTATAAGTGGCAACTTTCACCGGCAAAGATTGTGATCTTTTGGGTTGTTTGAGTCAAGCATTGTATTTTTATTTTGGGTGGGATTTTTTGTCAGTCTAGTAGAGCTTGACGGCCCTTTAGGATTTTTGTTTAGTTTTTGTCCCGGAATAGCCAAAGGGGGAGATTTGTAAGGACACAAATTTCCAATTGAGTCCTTTGTAGTCTCAATTCTGGACAAAAACGTTTGAGTCAATGGATAGAGTTAATTGATCATACTTCAAGCCTATGATGTGTTTGTTGAAGACGTAGAAGCCAAGAGTATAAAGCTTCATCAAATTGTCGAGTTTAATGTGCCTCGTTTCTGCATCATCAACATGGTTCCATTGCCCGTAAGGTATGAATGCATTTTAAAATATATATATAGGAGCTTGGAACATTTCATATTGGGTGTTGTTTATTTTAAACTTGTTGTTAAATTTCAGAAAGATTTTATTAAAACTTTAAAAACAAAGTATATAAAGTTTCTAGGCTAAAAACAGAATTTTTAAACTTTCTGGAATTCGTTCGAAATGTCGTTTGAACGAGATTGTCGTTCGAACATCCATGTCATTCGAACGATTTTTCCAACGAGTTCCCATATAGGCCACTGGAATGTCGTTTGAAGTGTCGTTCGAACGAACTTGATGTTCGAACGAGATTTCTAACAAGTTCACACTGGAACCTCATTAGAAGCCTCGTTCGAATAAGACTTCATTCGAACAAAAATCTCGTTCGAATAAGTTCACACTGGAACCTCGTTCGAATAAGTTCACACTGTTTTATGGCAGTTTTAAGCAGTTTTTTCCCTCATTCCCACTACTTTTTCCACTAACTCTTTTCCTGAATATCTAAGTATGGGAATCAAGTTTTCTAACTCAACTTTTTCATATCCTACAATCTCCTCGAAAGAGTCTTGAGAGTTTATCTTTCCTAAGAAAAGGTTCAAGTTTAAGTGTCCATTTTTCAAAGAAAAATCCTTTAAACACTTTGTTACACCCATATTGTTTATTCCAAGTCTTCTTTATATATATATACATTGCTTGGAGTTTGGCATCTGTTCTTTAATCTCTACTGTTTGAAGAGGCGTTTGGGTTTGCTTCTACATCCCACAAAGAATAAGAAGTTTGCATTGATTACACACTTGGAGAAAGCTCCTAGTTTGGGTGACGTTGACCATATAAAGTCCGAATGGTGGATTCCGAGATCGCGATGGAGCTCCGTCGTTATTCGCTAGGTGGAGGTGTTTACAAAAAGAAGCGTCGGGGCTTGAGAGGGATCAAGTCTAGTGTTGTAAGTCTTTCTGTCTTGTATTTGTAAAACCATACTTAGTGGATTTGAGGCTAGGGTCGTCCAAAGTTTTTTCCCATTGCGGGTTTTTCCTCGTACATCGCGGCGTAGTGGTTTCCTTGTTTATTTTATCTTGTGCAAACTCATCTAGAACGCATGCTTAGGTAATTCAAGATAAAATTTGGTTTTAATCACTACATGTTTAATTTGGTGCTAAATTAAATATTGGGTAATGTTTAGTTAATTTAATTCAAGTCATTTAATTTAATTTGAGAAAATAGATTTTTGCCAAATTTGTTAAAATTGAGAAATATGACTTAGGCAAATTTTCTAGGACTTGGGTTAATTAAATTGGTTTAAGTGAAATTCAAATTGTGTGTGTTATAAGTTAATTTCACTTGGTTTAAATTTTAATTTAGAAAAGAAATTAAAATTTGGGTATTCGTTTTAATCGAACCATCATCTTACACTTCTGCATATTGTAAAAGGAAATTATTAAGTTTTTGAAGTATTAAAAGAAAATTTGTTTTCAAAATTGGTGGCCTCCTACTTTTCAAATTGGTATGAGAGCCAAAGAGATAAATTATTTCGTTAAGATCCTTTAATTATTTTTGGCTAAAATGGAATTTTCCCCATTTTCAAAATTTCCTATTTTCGATGGTTATAATTACGCGTTTTGGAAAGCGCGTATGAAATCGGCACTTAAATCCATTGATGAGAGGGTTTGGTTATCAATAGTTAACGGGTGGTCTCCACCAACTCATTTGGTAGATAATGAACGTGTTCCAAAATCGACCGATAGATGGAGTGAGAATGAGTTTAAACTTTCAAACTTTAATTCCCGAGGTTTAAACGCCTTGTTTAGCACTATCACACTGGATGAATTTCGACGCATTATGACATGTGAGACCGCTAAAGAAGCATGGGATATTTTACAACTCACTCATGAAGGTACAAGTGTCGTCAAAGCTTCAAAACTCCAAAAACTCACCACTTAATTTGAAACTATCAAAATGAATGAAAAAGAAACTTTTGATGAATTTTATGCTAGACTTTCTGATATTGTTAAATCATCTTTTAACTTGGGAGAAAAAACACCCGACAACCTAGTAGTAAAGAAGATTTTAACGTCCCTACCCGATAGATTTATTCCAAAAGTGTCCGTTTTAAATTCTTTACCAATTTTAGCCTCTACGAAATTAGAAGAGCTCGTAGGTGATTTACAAACCTATGAATTGGACATGTTTCCCTCTTAAACTGAAAAGAAAATAGAAAAGGGCGTTTCTTTAAAATCCTGAAAATAGGAAAAACAAGTAGTAGAGTGTGAAAGTCATAGTGACATGGAAGACATGGCTATGTTTACTAGAAAAATTCAAAAATTTCTTAAATTGAACAAAGATAAATTTAAAAATAATTTTAAGAAATTTGATAAATCTAGGCATGACAAAGCCGAGAAGATCCCTAAAAATTCTAATGAAAATGTAAATAGGGACGAGTCCGAAAAATGTTTTGGTTGTGAAGGGTATGGCCATAGGGCTTTTGAGTGCCCCACTAAACTGAGGAGGGAGGGTAAGAAACCAATTTCTTTTAATGAAACCCTTAGTGATAGTTATAATGAAGAGGTACCCGATTCCCCCACTAAGCCCAACTTTGTGTCTTTTATGGCTAGTAATGTGAGTGATAGTGAGAACTCGTCTATTGATGAAAATTTAACACATGACACTTCCAAAGTAATAGTTTATGATTACCTTATTTTTTATGGTAGTGAGAGTGGAGAAGAAAGAGAGAGTGAAAATTAAGAAGAGGTTAATGTGAGTGAACTTCAAAATTCTTTTCAAGAATTATATGAAGAATCAATTAAATTAAAAAGAGCTAATTTGAAGTTAGAAGCTAGTTTGAGAGAACGTGTCAAGGTCGTTGATAATAGTGTGTTGGTTGAAGACCTTAGGACATAAGAGAGATCTCTTCGAGAGAAGATAGAATATGTAGAAGGTGAGAGAGATAGCCTTAGGGGTTTAATGGAATCCTTGAAAAAGGAGCTTCTCGAGTTTGAAGAGAGAAATGTGTTATTAGAGTCTAACATTCTAGAATCAGAAAACAAATTAAAAGACTCTAGTAATGTCAAATTTGATTTGGAGTGTCATTCGAAAAAATTAGATAAAATATTAGGAACGGTCCAAATTAAAAATGACACTTGTGGTTTATGCTTCGATACTTGTGATGAACCAACTCAAAAAGACAAAACCAACATTTTAGGAGAATCTCCTAGGAAAGCCTTTAGAGATCACTCCTTAGGTAAATCTTTTCGCCGTAACTTTAAGTGTTCACATTGTGGTCAAAAAGGTCATTTTAGGAAATTTTGTTTTGATCTTAAAAGATTTTCTAGAAAATCCCAATGTAAGGCAAACAATGTAGCCAATATTCCTACACCCCGATATATTCACTCATCATTAGTTAGGGTTAGGAGATCCGCCTTGGTAGCTTTAAAAGATAGGGTATTTGATTCTCATTTACTTTCACATGCTTCCTCCCTTGCAAAATCTAAAGGTTGAATGTGTTAGTTTGTTTGCATACTTTATCTTTTGTATTGCATGCTATATTCTCATGCTAAATGTATTCTTGTTTAATCATTTTCTAGTCTATGCTCCATGCTTAATCACATGCTATAATTGTGATTCTTGTTTATCTTTTGTATTATATTTCTTTCATTTTTGTTTGCATTAAATGAAAAATACAAAAAGATTTTTGTTTATCATTTGGTTTTATCTCTTGATAATTTAAGCTTAATGAAAAATTCAAATGATTTTTGTTTGTCTTTTCAGTATATATTTTTATTTTTATTTAAAAATTTCAAAAACTCAAAAAGTTTTTTTTTGTGTGTGTATTTTAGTTTGACACACTTTATGTGGCATATACTTGTGTTTGAATCCCATATTTTACGCTCCCATGTGGCTAGAACATTTGGTTTAGATTGTCAATCCTTATTATGTTCTTTACCATGCTTACATGGAGTAGTTGGATTTTGTGTTGTTTAAATGGATTCTATTTTTATATGCCTCTTTTCACACATGCACGAGCTCATTTGAAATTTAATTGTCACATGTTATATTTGAGCTTTGTGAGATGTTATCCTACCAATATTGTCATCTACATATTTGTAACCTAGGAGGACTAGTGCATGTCAAACTCCGTTGCATGTGAGATTTGTGAGAAACAAAAAAAATAATATGTATAAATGTGCATGGGGAAGGGCTCCGAAAGGACTTATTATCCTTTGCAAATAGTAAGCCACCGTTTGTTTGGACCTAAAAGAAATACGTGGTCCAAAGGCCCAAAAGAAAATATGGCATTAAAAGAAAATATTTTCCAAGTCCTATGTTTGATTGATATATTCATTCAAAATAAATATATACTTGTGGGTACCTGAAATAAAGATAATGGGCCTGGACGAGTAGCCCAATTCTGGCTGCCCAAAATCTCGACCCCCCATCTCTTATTTGATTATGATCCGGTCTCCTCCCACATTCCCATTAAGGGAGGTTCTAGGGGGAGATGGAAGACGTGGGGGAATCCAACACCCCCACTTACCAAAATATTAAATCCTAGGTTCGGGGCAAAGGAAAAATTGTATTCTCTGTAACCACTTTCCGGAGTATAAAGAAATTACACTGACTGCACCACCGTGGACTTAGGCACATCTTTGCCGAACCACGTACATCCTTTATTGTTTGATTGTCATTTTATATTCCTTACTCTTGCTTGGTGATTGCCTTTCTCCTATCTATTTGTGTTTCATAATAATTGTCACCACAATTGGCGCCGTCTATGGGAAACGTTCATCATCCCTGAGAAAAGCCCACACCAGGAAAGGAGTTTAAAATGTCTGGTCACAGTAGCAATGCTCCCCAGGCAGGGGATATTCAAGAACCACCTATTCCTCATAGAATTCGATCTGAAGTTCGACGTTTAGGTCAGAGGGCTTGCTTAGAAAGGCCAGCCTCAGAAGAAAGCCAAGGACCAGCGAGGTTCACGTAGATATCCAGACTGATTGATGCATACGAGGCAAGGCTGCACGAGCAGAGGGAATCTTCTCGCAAATACGAGGCTGAGAATGCTCGCCTGAAAAGAAGACTAGAAAGACTAGAGAGAGCTTCATCATGACACCAGGAGACGTCCATACCGCACTCCTAGCCCTCAAGCGAGAAAGTCTCGCAGCTAAGGGAGGATCCCCAGGCAAGGATCCCAGAAGGTGGAGGGAGACGAATCAGACGACGACCTACGCGAGCAGCTGCAAAAAGTTTGCCGTTACCAGAGCCCTACTCGCAGCAACGAGAACATACGAGATCTGGTCCGCAGGGAGATGGACCAACATCCTGCCCACCACGGTACCAGATCGACCCGAGAACTCGCCAAGCGAGCTCTCAAAACCCAGATGAAGTCACATTTCACGAGGGAAATTGAAAAATAAGAAGAAGCCCCCAAGAAATTTGCCATTCCAAGGTTCAAGATTTATGATGGTAAGACTGATCCCATTGATCACGTCAGGCAGTACCGGCAGGCCATGACCCTCTGGAACCACCGCGACGCACTAATGTGCCGAATTTTTCCCTCAAGCCTGCATGACGTAGCGCAGAAGTGGTTCGAAATGCTTCCCCACTGATCCATCAGGAGTTTTAAATACCTGGCCGAGATCTTTACGGCCCGATTCATTACCAGTTGCTCCCATCCCAAAAGGATGGATGCTTTGCTGACGATGCAGAAAATGCCTCAAGAGACCCTCCGAGACTACGTAAAGAGGTACTGGGAGTTATTCAACGAGGTCGAGGATTGCTCGGAGCAAGTGGCAGTGGCCTCTTTTAAAATTGGGTTACCCAGCTCTTCCCTTCTGTACCAGTCACTGATGAAGAAGGAGGATATGACTGTTGATGAGCTAATGGCTCGCATCGAGAAGTACGCAAAGGTGGAAGATGTCACCCGCCTCAGTACAGGGGAAAACGGTCGAGCTAAACTCACTGCCAAAAGCAGTGACAAAACTGAGAACCAGAAGAAGGGAGGGAAGAACGGGGGAAAAAATGGAGGTAACAATGATGCGTCAAAATCATTTCAGGCGGTCAACACCGTATTCAAAGAACCAATTTACAAAATTCTCATAAAAATCAAAGATGAGCCATTCATCAAGTGACCCAGGAAGATGGGAGGAGATCCTTCGAAGAGGAACAATGCGCTGAGATGCGCTTTTCACAAAGAGGGAGGACATAAGACTGAGCATTACAAAGTTCTTAAGTCTCACCTCGAGGAGCTAGCCTAGTCCGGTCATTTGAACGAGTTTGTGGAGAAAAAGGTAGAGAAAGTATCTGCCAATAGAGAGGCGAGACCTGACAACGTCCTCGAAGATGACGCTGGACATAAGTTCGCGATAATTCATGGGGCATCTAATGCCAAGCAGATCCAAGGATATTCATCTCGAATGGGGATGAAGAAACTTACAGCAGTAATGCAATCTTTTCACATCGATCCAGTAAAGTCACAGTTAAGAAAGCGTCGAGGAGCAGATGACGTCAACTATAACAAGCATATTGTTTTCATAGACGAAGATCTGGATGGAGTGAGAACCCCGCATCACGACACTCTGATCATTACCCTCAGGATAGCTAACTTTGACATCAACAAGTTACTCGTCGACCAAGGAAGCTCGTCCGAAGTAATGTATCTCGACCTGTTCAGAAAATTGAAGTTAAGCGTCGCCGACCTAAAGGAAGCTACTGTCCCTTTAGTTAGATTTGCTGGAAAAATAACTATGCCCCTGGGAAAGATTGTACTTCCAGTACGCACGGGAAATGTCTCCAAGATGATTGAGTTTTTGGTGGTGGACATGAACTCGCCATACCAAGCCATCCTCGGTAGGGGATGGCTCCGCGCAATGAAAGCAGTCTCCTCGACCTACCATCAGAAACTCAAGTACGTAACTGAGCGAGGAGTAATGGAGATCCACGACGATCAAGCGATGGTAAGAAGGTGCTTCATAGCAGCCATCCGACCAAAGCCAGAGAAGAAGGCCGATCAACCCAGTGAGAAGTTGAAAAAGGTCTGACACCTTCTAAATAATAATTACATTACGAAAGACCTGGAGTAGAGGAGATGTTTAGGCACATATTCTTCACATTTATCCCCTTAATTTCAGTATTTTTATGATCCCGTGCAGTGTAAGTAGCTTGGATTTGTCTCAAATGTATTCTAATAACCCCTTTTGGCAAGTATTTCTTGTTTTGTGTATTTATCATGTGTTTTACAGGTATTTCATGTAAGTTAGTGCAAAGGAGAACTCAAAACAATGAAAGAAACCAAGAAATGGAGGGTTGAAGGGCATTTTCGTAATTTTTTAGCCTTAGTCCGAAGGTGGGGCCAACTAGAAAGTTGAAGATCTCTAAATTACAAGAATACTGGAAAAAACGGCACCTCAATCCGAGCTACGGTGAAGAAGTTACGATGTTTTGAAGTTGCGGGATAATGAAGAGTCTGGATGTGCGGATTTCTGTCATTAATTATGCATTTAATGCAGTGCAACTCTTGGAAAACTTGTTCCACAAGAACTATTGGTTGTCAATTTCGAGATTTTGTGCTATAAAAGCCCATGACCTACATCATTTGAAGGGGAGTTGCTAGAGAGAGGCAAGAAAATAAATGAAAATATTGGTTGAATCGTGAATGAAAATCATATATGCATTGTCATATCTTTTAATCTCTCTTGCCCTAGGTATTTGGGATGTTTAAGAATGCTTTGTATGTATAATTTGTCGTTCACCGCCTTATATTGATCTTTGATTTCATATGATGCGGGCTTGACCCTCATATATGTAATGCTTAGTGATGATAAGGACTGGATTTAATCAAGAATTTGATTTATAATTCTAGTATTCTAAAGGATAATTTGTTAAGGATTGAGGGATTGTACCCTACCCTATTTTCTCCCATTTGTCAGATCTAATTTCTTTTGCACTTTTCAGTTTGTTTTTCTTAAGTAATTTTTTAATAGAAATTTTCCCAATCATCATCTTTTTCATTTTTATTTTAGAAGTAATAAATCAATTAAATTCTATAAAACATTCCCTGTGGATTCGATACCCAGACTTACTACTATACTCCATAAAAGTGTAGTTAAAAGTTTAGGTTTTTTTTTGTATTGAGGTTGGAAGCCGATAACAACGACTAGCGTATTACACGAACGCTCGGTTTTTCCACTCGATCAAAATGGCGCCGTTGCCGGGGAATGTTTTGTTATAGATTATAATTGATTTACTATTTCGAAAGATTTTTTTTTCCTTGGATTTTTTTTTACCTTTTTGTAGCCTTGCACAATTGAGCGCCAAGAAACGTAGAATCCTCAACCGCACACCTTTGTACTCAAATTTCCATTTACATACTATTCGGTAATAATGTCTTTTCATGGTGAGTTCGGTAATTATAATGGTTCATATGGTAATCGTTTTCAAACTTTTTATTCTCAAGACTCCGCGGCTCGACCTATTACCGTTGGTGAGGCCGTTCTAACTCTGGAGTGTGAAAGGCTTGCAAATGAATATACGAGAGAAATTTATATTAATTATTCTCAAGAATCTGTGCCTCGGCCTATTACCATGGGTGAGGCCTTTCTAAATCTTGCGTATGAAAAGCTTGAAAACGAATATCGAAAAAAAAATCATTTTGGGGAATCCAATGAAGATTTTTTCTCCAATATTTGTGAAACTATAAAAAGTTTTCAACCAAAAGAGGAATCCGAGGTTCTAGAGCCAAGGGATCCTACTTTGGAAGAATACACGCTTTTTTCTAACCAAAAGAGTACTGGATTTTCTTTCCACCCAAAGCACAAAGAATATCGATTATGGTCTTGTGAAGGAAATGGTCACACTTTGCGATGATGTGCGTTCTATTTTGGAAAACAAAGAGGAGGTTGAGACTTGTGTGTCACCTCAAATTTTTGAAGAACATCTCATTGAAAGTGAGTCTTGCTCCCTTGAAATTCAATCTCCAAGTGATGATGAATCACTTGAGATTGAGTTTATTTCATCACCATTTTCGTTCACGGTTATTGAACCATTAGAAGTACCGCTAGATTCCTATGAGTCGGTTGAAAATTCTGAAACGTTTACACCTTTTACCGACAAAGACACTTTGCTAGAATTGTTTTCTAATATGGAATGTTCCTTTTTGTGTGCCCCTCTCCCCATACTACTTGAAAAATCTTTGGGAGGTGATTATATTTTTCTTGGATCTCAGTTGTACTTGTCCCACCTACCACCCAAACCCCCCATCATCCCGTTAAATTTTTTAATTGGTGATGGTTCATTTTCTCCATCTCACACATGCCTTCCGTTTTTCAAACGGAATTCTTATTTTTCGGGAGGCATGCACTCTAGTGAGGGTACACCATTAATCCCTCAAAGTCAAATTGTATTTTGGGTGGACCCTCAAATTTTTCGACTTCTAGTGTATGATTTATTAGCCGTTCAAATTGTGGGTTGTAAATAATTAGTTTTTTCTTTTTTATTATAGTCTAGTTTTGATAGTTAAAGATTTTGTTATTATTTTTTGCTATGCTTGGTTCTAACGTGTTTTGTAGATTCAATGGACTCGTACTCATCGAGGATCGCTCCATTTGGGTAATATCTTTCTTTTCCTCTCTTTATGTTGTGTTCTTGATTTGCATTGAGGACAATGCAACATTTAAGTTAGGGGGTGTGGGATATTCTTCCCATTTATTGTTTAGATTCATTGATTCGATCACATGTTCTTTCCAAGTATGTTTTTTTTTTAGAAAAAGAAAAAAAAATTGAAAAATTTTGAAAAAAACCAAAAATATTTTTCTTCAAAATAAATAAAAATTGGAATTTAAAATTTTCAAAATATCACTTTTATTCTATTTAAAGTCTCAAATTGTTAAATCTCAATTGCACAAAGCCAAAATTGACCGAAGATGGAAATTGAAAGAAAATTGACGACTTTACGAATAAGTGTGGAGATTAGTCCAAACCCGGTGAGATTTCGAGCCTATCGATCTTTTTGAGTTTTTAAATCAATCTGAGTTTATGATTAACTTTGTGGGATATTCTTCCCATTTATTGTTTAGATTCATTGATTCGATCACATGTTCTTTCCAAGTATGTTTTTTTTTTAGAAAAAGAAAAAAAAATTGAAAAATT
This sequence comes from Sambucus nigra, assembly GCA_949130495.1. Classification (NCBI taxonomy): domain Eukaryota; kingdom Viridiplantae; phylum Streptophyta; class Magnoliopsida; order Dipsacales; family Adoxaceae; genus Sambucus; species Sambucus nigra. The sequence goes on along the minus strand of OX422207.1, from coordinate 642,588,629 downwards.
TTGAAAAAAACCAAAAATATTTTTCTTCAAAATAAATAAAAATTGGAATTTAAAATTTTCAAAAATATCACTTTTATTCTATTTAAAGTCTCAAATTGTTCAATCTCAATTGCACTAAGCCAAAATTGACCGAAGATGGAAATTGAAAGAAAATTGACGACTTTACGAATAAGTGTGGAGATTAGTCCAAACCCGCTGAGATTTCGAGCTTATCGATCTTTTTGAGTTTTTAAATCAATCCGAGTTTATGATTAACTCAAAGTTCTTTTCAACGTTTTAATAAGTCGTTGATGATCTCAATCCTTTATTTTGATCGGTTATGGGAAATGTGTGAATTATTGTCTCGAAATTCGTGCTAAATATATCTCTAAACTTAATTAATCTCGAGATGCATATGGTAATGTGATTAGCAATTTGGACAATGAAGTAGGCAATCGTTTGTTACCCAAAAATATTAGCCATAAAAAGTTGTGAAAAATTATCCCTTTGCAACCCAAGTTGAGCCGAATAAAATATTCCCTTTCGTTTGATAACCCGAAAAACCCAATTAGCCCGGAATTGTGAAAAATTGAAAAAAAAAATTATCAAATAAAGTCCAAAGTGTGCAACAAAAAGGGGCAAGAAAAAATAGATATGCTCAACAAGAAGAGAAGAAAAAGAAAAGAAAAAAAGAGAAAAATGAGCAAATGCCCGAAAAAAGTACAAATGGACGTCATAAAAATATTTTCCAATTCCGAACATTCTATCCATTTATATTTTTACCCTTTACACCTTTTAACCCGAAAAAGTCCTAACCGAGTCCAAATTGCAAAATTAATTACTGCGTGGAGAGCTAAGACATGAAAAGATAATATGAGAGATTAAAATGGTGTGAATTAGAGGTGATGTTCCCATTTCCTAATAACCGTAATCCGATGATGAGATCTTTTCACCATAAATTTCTTTCTTTTCAATTTTGTATGCATGAATTTGTGTCCATTGTATTTACTCTGTATATCATGCATACCGAGAGAAAATAGCCACAATTCGAGTGATTCGTTTGTGAGTGCAATCCGTAAGAATTTGAATCAAAATGAATTTTCGGAAAGTAACGTAATGCTCAATCGGTGGAAATTTGAGGTTTAATTTTTGGCTTTGCACACACACACTATGGTTTGAGACAGTTGAATATGAATTTATGGTGAGTATTTTTCGAAAAGTTTAAATTGTACAATTTTTAAGTATTTTGATATTTATTTGAGTCAATAAAGAATTTTGTGGGTATATTCACTGCAAACCCTCACGAGACAAAACTCGTCCTACTAGGGTAACCTAGGGGTTTAAAGGCTTGTTGCATACGCTAAATGCAATCGCGTGCCTGCGAAAGTGGAATTTTATTTTAATAAAGGAATTTTCAAGAGTAGAATTTTGGTTAGTATTCATATACATTGCTCGGGACGCGCAAAGTTCTAAGTTAGGGGGTGTGTTTAGGCACATATTCTTCACATTTATCCCCAAGAATTCTTAAACATCCCAAGTACCTAGGGCAAGAGAGATTAAAAGATATGACAATGCATATATGATTTTCATTCACGATTCAACCAATATTTTCATTTATTTTCTAATTTTCCATACAAATAATTTGCCTTGGATTGAGTTCATGTACCCCAACCCTTGAGAAATTAGGTACTCATGATTGGATTAAAAAAAACAAATTCATACACAACATTAAGGATCTACAAGACATTATAAATAAATTGCAAATAATAAAACAAGAGAATGGAAATGATATTACTTGAATTCAGCAACAAGAGCGGAATTGGGATTCAGAAATTCTTACAAAATAGGATTCATGAAAACTCTTGAAGGAATAGAAAATTTGCTCTCAAAATCTAACCCTAAAATTCAATCTAGCACTTCTAACCTACTCCTAACCTAGCCTCTCTCTAGCAACTCCCCTTCAAATGATGTAGGTCATGGGTTTTTATAGCAGGAGACCAGGCTCCTCCCCTATGAGTGGGTTGTCGAGGACCTGGTAGAAGTTACGGCTGGAGATGGCGACAGTAATAGAGTCTTCTTGATTGGATCATCTCTCACTAACCAGGAACAGGAGGAATTGACAACTCTACTGAGACGCAATGTAGATGTTTTCACATGGGAACCATACGAGCTGCCTGGAATCGATCCTAGTATGGTCTGTCATCAGTTGCACGTCGACCCCACCTTCAAACCGATCACCCAGAAGTCACGACGAACCGCACCCGAGAAGGCAAAAGAGGTAGAAAAAGAAGTTGAAAAACTGTTGGAAGCAGGATCCATACGGGAAGTACAATTCCCCAAGTGGTTATCCAACCCAGTAGTGGTTCCAAAAAGCAATGGGAAGTGGAGAGTTTGCATCAACTTCACTGACCTCAAAAGATCGTTTCCTAAAGACGGTTTCCCCCTCCCAAAAATAGACCACCTAGTAGATACCACTATAGCTCACGAGCGAATGAGTTTTCTGGACGCATACTCAGGGTATCATCAGATCCCCTTATATGCCCCAGACCAGGACAAAACAACGTTCATCACGACAGTTGGATTATACTGCTATAAGGTCATGCCCTTTAGGCTCAAGAATGTAGGGGCAACCTATCAGCGGCTGGTCATCAAGATGTTCAAGGACCAGATGGGAAACACCATGGAGGTCTACATCGATGACATGCTCGTTAAAAGCAAGAAGAAAGAAAACCACCTCTCAAACATGTCAAACACCTTCGAAATCCTCAGGAAATACCGAATGAAACTTAATGCGAGCAAGTGTTCTTTCGGTGTCCAGTCAGGAAAATTTCTTGGGTACTTGGTCAGCAAGAGAGGCATAGAGGCTAACCCAGACCAGATCGATGCGATTAACATGGTACAACCTCCTCGAACAATTTGGGACGTACAGAAGCTCACTGGTATGCTCGCTGCCTTAAATCTCTTCATCTCTAAATCCTCCAAGAAATGCAAGCCTTTCTTCCAGCTTCTAAAGGGGAACAAAACGGTAGAGTGGAGCCCAGATTGCTCGTGAGCATTGGTCGAGCTCAAAGCTTACTTAAGCTCTCCACCACTGCTCATCATACCACGGCAAATGGACTCTTTGTACCTGTACCTCTCCATTTCTAACCACACTATCAGTTCTGCGTTAATATGCGAGGTTGCAGGAATCCAGCACCCTGTTTATTACGCGAGAAAGACCCTATTGGACGCTGAGCAGAGGTACCTACCACTGGAGAAGCTCGCCTTTGCACTAGTAGTGGCTTCGAGGAAGTTGAAGCACTATTTCGAAGCCCACACTATCATCGTCCGAACATCACACCCCCTTAAGGCAATCCTAAGGAAAGAGGATTTGTCGGACAGACTGTCTAAATGGTCAGTCGAGCTCGGGCAATTTGACATACAATTTCAACCAAGGAATGCAATCTAGGGGCAGATCCTTGCTGATTTCATAGCCGAATTCACGGGCGAGGAACCTTCCAACCAACCTCAGCCAACAAGGAAAAAGCAGAACCAAACGATAAAGGAAACCTGGAAACTGTTTATTGATGGAGCCTCCAACTCGAAGGGGGCAGGGATAGGCATTGTCCTCGTTACTCCAGAGAATACAACCCTTGAACAAGGAATCAGGCTTAAATTTGTAGCCTCTAACAACGAAGCAGAGTACGAAGCCCTAATAGCCGGCCTCCAAAAGGCACACACTTTAGGGGCAAAGCATTTACAGGTGTTCGGCGATTCCCAATTAGTCTCCAATTAGATAAATGGAGACTACAATGCAAAAGATAAAATAATGGCAGCTTACCTCGCCTTGGTGAAAAAACTAATGGCGAGCTTCGAAGAGATCAATGTCCAGCAGTTTTCCAGAGGGAAAAATAGCCATGATGATGTCCTAGCAGCCCTGAGTTCGGCAGTCAACTCCGACCTAAAAAGGACTATCCCCATCGATTTCCTCACTCATCCGAGTATTAACCGTGGCAGCAAGCCACCAGATGTGGAATAGGTACTCCAGGTGGGATCAACTCCTAGCTGGATGGACCCCTTAAGGGATTATTTAAAGGATGGCATATTCTCGAATGACAAGAAGACTGCCCAACAGATAAGAGTCAAAGCTGCTCGCTTTCACTTATCCCCAGAGGGAAACTTGTATAAGAAATCCTTCTCCGGACCCTACCTCTATTGCGTTCACCTAGGGAATATTGGGCAAGTGCTACATGAGCTTCATGAAGGAGTCTGTGGAAGCCATATCGGAGGAAGGTCTCTAGATTTTCGATCCATGAAGGAGGGATATTGGTGGCCATATATGTAAAAGGACTCTGCGATGTATGTCTGTAAGTGCCTGAAATGCCAACTTCACGCTCCTATGGTCCACCAACCACCTAGAGACCTAAAATCACTGACCAGCCCATGGCCATTCGCCTAATGGGGAATTGACATCATGGGACCACTGCCCACCGCCACCGGTAATCACAAATATCTATTGGTTACAACTGACTACTTCACCAAATGGATCGAGGCGGAACCCCTGGCAATCATCCGAGTTACAGATATGATAAGATTTATATGGAGAAATATAATCACTCGTTTTGGCATCCCCAGAACCATCATCACCGATAATGGAACGCAGTTCGAAAGCGGCCCTTTTTAGAGTTTCTGTAACGAACACAAAATCAGACACCACTTCAGCTCGATAGCCTACCCTCGGAGTAATGGCCAAGCTGAGGCTTCCAATAAAACTGTGACTGATGGATTAAAGAAGCGATTGGAGCGAGCCAAAGGCGCATGGGTAAATGAATTACCACATATTATATGGGCTTACCGAACCACCCCACGACGAGCAACAGGAGAAACCCCATTTTTGCTGACATATGGGATGGGAGCAGTCATCCCACTAGAAGCAGGTTTGCCGATAATGAGGTCCAACCTTGTCGACCAGGGCCATAATGATGCAGCATTACTCACTGAGCTCGACCTAGATGACGAGCGCCGAGAGCTAGCCCTAGTGAAACTAGTGAGCTATCAGCAACACTCGCAAGACATTACAACAAAAGGGTCAACCCAAGGGCATTCCGAGTTAGGGACTACATCCTAAAGAAAGTCCTGGGCAGCGCAGTAAAACCATCAGATGGCAAGCTAGGGCCAAACTGGGAAGGACCCTTCAAGATAACAAGAGACGATCTGCAGGGCCCCTATCACTTGGAAACTATGGAAGGCAGAGAAATACCACGAGCATGAAACGCAACCAATCTCAAGAGATTTTATTTTTAGATCTTTCTTTTATTCTTCTGTTATGGAACTAGAAGCTCATTTTCCTTGTCATTAATGAAAATTATTTAAACGATTACATTCTAATGAGTAACAGCTATATGAGCTTTATCACACATCTTTTCTAAATGAAAGGCACATTGATCATTACGCCATAGCAGGGGAGTGTCCCTCCTCAGGTCATTGTTATGAAACACGAAGGACCTCTTAGCATTACCCTTGGTAATATATGAAGCCCTACAGGGGATCCTTAGGCAATATGGCCAAATTTTTACTGGTCATCAAACCTTATTTGGTTGAATAAAATCCTGATCGGATGAAGCATCCAACACCAGGTGTGTCCTCGCCAATTTCCACACTTAGGCCTAAGGGAGTGTGACGACACGACCTAAAAGGTAAAGCGGTGCACAATGGTATCTCAATATTATACTGGACTAGGAGGACACTCACGTGACAATACAAACATAGAAGATCATAAAGGATCAAGAATATGAAAAATATACTACACTTGTTTAGTCGACAAATTCGACCAAAACATAAATTTTATATTAATTCATTATATTTACAACAATAGTGATACATGTTTAGTCGGCGAGTTCGCCCAAAACATTTACACTACAAAAAATATACAGAGCAGCTATTAGAGAAACCTTAATGAGGAGGAGGCCTCTGAGCAAGGTAATCAGCCACTTGGGCCCTTCGGCCGTCATCGGGATGATGGGCTAACCCCTCCTCAACCTCGTTAGCATCTGACTCCAGCAGTTGCCGAGGGATGGCATCAATGGGTATCCATTGATCATCTCTTCGAAAGGGATTGGGCATCCGAGTGGAAGAGGAGATTTCATGGCGATACCAGAGCATTGAATTCCTTGGAGCTTGCATCTCCCTCAATGCACTCAACCACCCCCTATTGAAGGTGAGCTCCTCAAACTCTGTCAGCCTAGTCAGAGCATCTTGCCAACCCTGGTCGTAACCGTCAGCCCATGCCCGTCGAGGCCCTTTTTTAAACAGGTGCCACAGCCGAGTAACATCCCTTTGAAGCCCAGCAGCGATCACATATGCTCGCTGGACATCATCGCGAAGCTCTGCCATTTCCCTACCTCGGCTCCTGGTGCTCCTGCCAGCTCACGAAACGAATGGACCAGTAGAACCCCGTAGCACAGGAGGAACGTCACTCGATCCAGCCCTAGCTCGTGATGAAGATGATCTTTGTAGTACTATAGGATCGGTGCTCGGTGCATGCTCCCTAAAAAGCGAGACACGTCTCCTTAAAGCTTCATTTTCCTGCTGAAGCACTTCCCTGACCTGATTGATCTCAGAAGCCTCTAATAGCTTCGCTCTCAGTGCATTAACTTCCTCTTGGACTGAGGCACCAATGTCCTCCATTTTTTGAAGCCTATCCTTTAGCTTGGCGACAAGCTTAGTTTGCTCTATAAAGAGTTTGTTCCTCAGTTGCAAAGATTTGCAGATCCTTACAAAAGTATGACGAACTTCGAAGCATACATTGGACCCCAGCATCCTTCCCAATTGAGAAGTGGTAGGAATATAATCATCAATATCAATCAACTACAAACAATAAAAGGGTAAAGGAGAGAAAAAGACAAATCAGTGCACTGAGAAAAAAAAACCTTTTCATTAATAAGGCTTAAAAGTACATCGAGCAGTGAAAAGAAAATTTACAAACAGAAAAAAAAAGAGTACAAAGTGATCCTAGAAGATAACTAGTTAGCAACCTCAGGTTGCTCAGAGGTCGATGGTTGCCTCCCTTTATCAGCATCAGCATCAGCAGGAGCACCGCCTTCAACAGGGGTAACCTCTATCGCCACAACGAGGGAAATGTCAGCAGGCAACCACTGAGAGATAAGCTCAACACCCTCAAGAGTAGGGGCAGGGGCAGGGGCATCTTCATCCACAGTCGGCTTCAGACCCGGGTCTTGCTCGTCGAACAAAAGAGAGTCGATATTAACACCAGCAGCTAAGAGGTCCTTGTTCCAACCCTTCTTGAAGTTCAAATGGCTGATGTAGCCTATCTGAACCTCAGTGTCTTCATATGCAGCAGTCCACCCGGAGTTATATGAATCCTCCTTGATGGTGGCTACCTGGGACTCCTTCTACTTTAACTTCTCGGTCAGCACCTTATTCTCCTCTATGACAGCCATCTTGCTTGAGCAAACCAGGTCATAGGCTTGTCACAGCTCTTTAACTGATGCGTCCTTCTCCCGGTTAGCTGTAGCAAGAGCCAGGTTGAATGATATCCGAGAAGCATCAACGGCTTTAAAACCGGCCTCGAGCTCTGTACCCTTCAACCTCAAGGCAGTATTTTCTTTTGCCAGCTCACCACTTTTCTTCACCAACTCATCGCAAGAACGATAGAGCACGATAAAATTGGTCACAAACTGCAAGAAGAAGAAGACATTAGAAGAAGGAAATAATGAAATTCATTAAAGCATTGGAGAAAAGAAATAGTCTTACCAGAGCTAGCCTCTGGCTAGCCTGTAGGGCCAGTTAATCAGACCCTAGTGCCCTTTGATGATCAACAGGAAGAACTGCTCTCTCGAACAGCGCGGGGGCCAACTGAGGAGAAATTACGACATAAGCCCCCTCGGGCAGTGCAGATACCGGGACTAAGGCTTGTCCGGCCTTCGTGTTGGCCTCCATCTTCCTCCTTCTCCCTCTCCATTCTTCTCCTCTCATATATCTTCTTCTTCTCCTCCACCTTCTTCTTTTCCTCCACCTTCTTTCTCTCCTCCTCCTTTTTTCTCTCTCTCTCTCTCACTTTCTCTTATTTTTTCCTCTTTTTCTCCTGCTCCTGAGCAGAAGGACGAGAACCAGTAGCCATGGCCCCAGAGCTAGACTTCTACTTCTTAGACCTCTGGGCGAGGAACACGTGATCATCATCATAATCATCCCGAATTAGATTCTTCCTTGGAGGAACCATCTCCTCACTTGAACTGATGGATGTGATCGACGACTCTCGAACTTCAGGAACTTCCCCACGTTCAGAACAACTGCTACTACTGGATCTCCCTTCACTCAAATTACCTACAGTACCACCTGTGGTATCACTTTCAGAGATTCTCTCCTCCTTGTCCAACTGGATAGGATCTGTAGTAGTCTCTTTGGCAGTATCAAACTCAGGGATACTGTCCACCGACCTCGCTATAAAATTGGAGCCAACATTCTTGTATTCGAGTAGAAAAGCAGCAGACCGAGGATGCTCGTCGTCAGCTAGAGGCTCCCTGATATTCCAGGCCTTTACCAATTCGGAGATACGATTCTCGCTGAGAGCAGGTACCAAATTCTTCAACCTCGCTGAAGAAAAAATAGAGAAAAGTCAGAAAGATCACAAGTCAACAAAAATTAAAAGAGCAGAGCAAAGTCTACCTATGTATTCTTCCCCATAAAAGGGACCAGAGAACCTATCAGACCTCGACCCTTCAAACTGGGGAGAAAACTGCCAATTTCTAGCAAGGAAGCCCTCTTGCTAATATTTCTTATGGGAATCAGGTAGGTTTACTACCAATACCCTATTAGGACTCCTGGCTTTGAGGTAAAGGACACAAGAACTAGTCCGAGAAAAAAAATAGCAACAGCAGACCTCAGCAAGCCCTAACTTGGTACCATATAATTGATTTATTCTATGGATGCCATTAATTATCTTCCACACATTGGGCGAGCACTGTGCAGGAACAATATTAAAATAGCTAAAGAAGTGCAAAAACAGATCGTTGGGAGGAAAAGTGAGTCCCCGTTGGGAAAGCAACAAAACATGGAGCCAATGGGCATCTTCTATCTCTCTAACGTTTCTAGGGGGAAGTACAACACTCAATATCTACCCACTCTGGGATGTTATAAAACTTCCTAAATTCAGAGACCGACCTATTCCCAATCTTCGCCATTGGAAAACCCTAGAAAACTACAAATTAAAAGAGAAAGTACAGGAGACTTACAAGATGGAAGTTTGACTCGAACGATGAAGAAGCACGAGCCTGAATAACAGGGAAGCAATGAGAATGGAGACTGAGAGAAGAAAGTACGAAGTGCTAGAGCTCACAGGGAATGGAAAAATGATGGAAAAGTTGAAACGACGGACGAAAAATGACTGTTCTAGAAAACCTTTAAGTGTTGCTAATCATAGCGCATAGACCACGAAGCGGGTGCCGCCAGAATCAACTCCCCAAATTTTGAAGAGTTGCGCGATATACGAAACATCCATTATGACTAATCATTTAAATTTATTGAGCCCAAAACATGGCCCAACAAACTTAGGGGCAATTGTGGGTACCCAAAATAAAGATAATGGGCCTGGACGAGTAGCCCAATTCTGGCAGCCCAAAATCTAGACCCCCCATCTCTTATTTGATTATGATCCGGTCTCTTCCCACGTTCCCATTAAGGGAGGTTCTAGGGGGAGATGGAAGACGTGGGGGAATCCAACACCCCGACTTACCAAAATGTACATGTATATATTAAACCCTAGGTCCGGGGCAGAGGACAAGTTGTATTCTCTATAACAACTTTCCCGAGTATATAGAAATTACACTGACTGCACCATCGTGGACGTAGGCACATCTTTGCTGAACCATGTACATCCTTTGTTGTGTGATTGTCATTTTATATTCCTTACTCTTGCTTGGTGATTGCCTTTCTCCTATCTATTTGTGTTTCATAGTAATTGTCCCCACAATACTTATTGAGTGAGATTGGATGGTATATCAACGGTTTGCACAATATTCGTTTATCCTAGTTGAGCTTTCAATTTCACGACTCTATTGGTTTGCAGAATCATCTATATGCTAGGCTTGTATGCATTGTGTATGTTTGTTCATTGAGTTCAATCTATATTATCACATGAGGTTATATTCAAATGTGATGAAGTTTGCAATCAATTGAGAACTCCGTGAACATGTTTTAAGTGATTGGGTCTAAATTTACTTGTTGCTAGTCCACACCCCAACACTTCCGTTTCCATATGACACATTTTTTCCATACGCGTGTGGAAAGCTTATCTTATTTTGTGTCATTTGTGTGTTTATATCTATATATGTGTACTTGCGTCTATTAGGTATATCCTATGTATACATATATTTGATAAATTTGTTTAGTCTTTGCCTTTCTTTCTAGTCCATCTATGCGTTAATTCATAATTGGTATTCATCTTGTTGCATTCTTTGTTGATATCACATTTTTAATACTTAAGTATCATATTGGTATCTGTTTCTTGCATCTTAGATGGTATCCATTTGTATTTGTTGGATTAGTTATGACTTTGTTGCCTATGTGCTTTAATGTTCTCATCACTTTATGCGCAATTGCATGTTTTAGCTTGTTTATCCCATTCTATTTATCCCTTGTTTAGTTTAAGGGGTGTATATGCTTTAATTGGGGAAGATAAGTTAATGTTTGGATTCTTAACCTTTGTCTATTCCTGAACAAAAAGGGGGAGAATGATAGGGGGAGAAATGGTATCTAACCCTATTGTAATCGTATCTTAGTTTGAGGGAGATTTATCTTAGGGGGAGACGTCTTTCTAAGTTGATAAAGGGAGAGAATTAATTTAGGGGGAGTACTTACTTTACTTGCATTAAATATTTTGATATTCCCTATGCGTGTAATGTGTTTGCTTAAGTGTGCAGGAATTATATTATAAGTGTCAACTTTCACCGTCAAAGATTGTGATCCTTTGGGTTGTTTGAGTCACGCATTGTATTTTTAGTTTGGGTGGGATTTTTTGTCAGTCTAGTAGAGCTTGACGGCCCTTTAGGATTTTTGTTTAGTTTTTGTCCCGGAATAGCCAAAGGGGGAGATTTGTAAAGACACAAATTTCCAATTGAGTCCTTTGTAGTTTGACTCTATTCCGGACATAAACATTTGAGTCATAGGATAGAGTTAATTGATCATCCTTCAAGCCTATGATGTGTTTGTTGAAGACGTAGCGGCCAAGAGTATAAAGCTTCATCAAATTGTCGAGTTTAATGTGCCTCGTTTCTGGGTCATCAACATGGTTCCATTGCTCCTAAGGTATGAATGCATTTTAATATATATATAGGAGCTTGGAACATTTTATATTGGGTGTTGTTTATTTTAAAACTGTTATTTAATTTCAGAAAGATTTTATTAAAACTTTAAAAACAAAGTATATAAAGTTTATGGGCTAAAAATAGAATTTTAAAACTTTTTGGAAGTTCGTTCGAAATGTCGTTCGAACGAGTTTACCAACGAGTTCCTATATACGCCACTAGAATGTCGTTCGAAGTGTCGTTCGAACGAACTTGATGTTCGAAAGATATTTCCAACGATATTTATAACGAGTTCACACTAGAACCTCGTTCGAACGAGTTTTGGCGGGAACAGTTTTTTGGCAGTTTTGAGCTGTTTTTTCCCTCATTCCCACTACTTTTTCCACTAACTCTTTTCCTGAATATATAAGTACGGGAAACAAGTTTTCTAACTCAACTTTTTCATATCCTAAAATCTCCTAGAGAGAGTTTTGAGAGTTCATCTTTCCTAAGAAAAGGTTCAACTTTAAGTGTCCATTTTACAAAGAAAAATCCTTTAAACACTTTGTTACACCCATATTGTTTATTCCAAGTCTTCTATATATATATATATATATATATATATATTCCTTGGAGTTTGGCACCGGTTCTTTCATCTCTACCGTTTGAAGAGACATTTGGGTTTGCTTCTACATCCCACAAAGAAGAAGCAGTTTGTGTTGATTTACCCACTTGGAGAAAGGCTCCTAGTTTGGGTGACGGTGACCATATAAAGTTCGATCGGTGGATTCCGAGACCGCGATGGAGCTCCGTGGTTATTCTCTAGGTGGAGGTGTCTACAAGAAGAAGCTTCGAGGATTTAGAGGGATCGAGTCTAGTGTTGTAAGTCTTTCTGCTTTGTATTTGTAAAACCATACTTAGTGGATTTGAGGCTAGGGCCATCCGGGATTTTTTCCCGTTGCGGGTTTTTCCTCGTACATCGCGGCGTAGTGGTTTTCGTGTTTATTTTATCTTGTGCAAACTCATCTAGAACGCATGCTTAGGTAATTCAAGATAAAATTTGGTTTTAATCACTACATGTTTAATTTGGTGCTAAATTAAATATTGGGTAATGTTTAGTTAATTTAATTCAAGTCATTTAATTTAATTTGATAAAATTGATTTTTCCTAATTTGTTAAAATTGAGAAATATGACTTAGGCAAAGTTTCTAGGACTTGGGTTAATTAAATTGGTTTAAGTGAAATTCAAATTGTGTGTGTTTTAAGTTAATTTCACTTGATTTAAATTTTAATTTAGAAAATAAATTAAAATTTGGGTATTCGTTTTAATCGAACCATCATATTACGCTTTCGCATATTGTAAAAGGAAATTATTAAGTTTTTGAAGTATTAAAAGAAATGTTGTTTTCAAAATTGGGGGACTCCTACTTTTCAATAAGGATATTGGTCCAGATAATCATTGACCCCAATCATCCTATCATTTGCATTGGTCCAGATACCCCTCGATCGTAAGGTAAATGTTATGCATATTTATATTGATCTAGATAATCCTCGACCCCAACATCTTTCATCTTTGATTTGGCACGGATAATCATTGACCCCAAATCGAGCTTTTATGTATTGGTCTGGATAATCTTCGACCCCAATACTAAAATTAAACACACTTTATGTATATATATTTTGCACACAATATATACTATAAAAACATACTATATAATCACCTCCATATATCACATTTTTGGGGTTATTGGCTCGGAATCCTACCTCGATCACCAATATCTATATATAGTAAACTTTAGATATTCACACAGCCTAAGTAGTACTATGCATCAATAGGTATTCACACCACCCAATAATACATGTTAGTACATTGTACATATCTCTCGTATACTCATCGTACTATTTAATTTGTTATATATCTCGCTATCGTATATATAGGAGTGCTCACACAACTCTAAGGGTCCTAGTTACCCCTTTACCAATTTCAATAGTTAAGCCTAACTTACTCTGCTGGTCTATACATTAATTCATTTCATTCCCATAATTCTTTATCCATCTCTCAGATTAGTTTAGAATTATAAAAACCAATCCCAGTCCCGTCTTAATCCTCTCTCTGAGACGAAGTCGTACTCCCATCATAGGCCTACTATAAAATAATAAGTCACCCAATATTATTTTCACAAGGCCCTAAAGTTTTTTCACCACCTCTAATTAGGAATACTAGGTAAAAGAGGAACATTTCAAAAATTCTAGGAATCGGGCCGATCCGCCCTTTCCCAAGACTGAACCATTTCATTTTTCTTCAATTTCTGCTCTCTGTTTCGTAGCAGAGTTTACACCATATGATCTGCCCAAACCAAAAAAATTCTTCACCCAATTCACATCCTATTATTACTAACTATTCTACATGAGTTATGATGATTTCTACTGTTTCAAACACATTAAAACTTCACTGAAATCAATGAAGAATGAATCAATCCTCAAAACTCTTTTATAACTATAGTTTTGTGTTCATCCATTTCATACAATTTGAACCCAGATTAAAATTAATAGTAACAAGAAAAACTCCTCTGATTTATGATTCTCTATAGATCTAAACACTAACAACATGCAATTATACCTAAACATGTGATCAATTGATACTTTTCATCAAAGATTTTTCCATAAATTCAATTCTATTCCTGAAAACCATACACATGGGTATTATAACATCAATTTAATTTGCAACAAATTCTTGCCTTAGATTAATTGATCTGATTTCTTAGTTCCTTGTTGATGATTGATTTTTTCCTTCTCCAATCTTTTTTTCCAATTGCCTTGGGATACAAGATTTCTTCACCATCTTTAAAATCCCTCTTTAAGCTTTAAAATAGGTTCTCTCTCTTCTCTCTAATGGCCTCTCTAACCTTTTTGTGTTATAATACCTAAACCCAATCTCTAAATATCAGGTATATGGCTCTAAATTTCGTAGTCCCCTTCACCTTTTTTGTAAAATGACCAAAATGCCCTTAATAGGTGCCGATTTGGTCCCAAATTGACCCGAGACCCAAACTATTCCCCCGGGTATAATATTCTGACTATTTCGACCCATCCCGAATCATTCGTGACCTCTAATTGTTATCCAAGTTACTTAAAATATATTTCTAATTTCCCACCTCAAAATATTCTACACGTGACTCCCGGTGAGATAAAATAAAATACGCACATATCACTCGCTATGTCCTATGACCATAATTAAAAAAATATGCACATATTACTCACTATGCCGTATATCCAAAATTATCAATTATTTACTATTCACACTTAGTAAATATCATAATTGTTGATACCAAATTTAATCTGCTGACATGGCCCAATTGAGTGAAGACATCTGGCAATCTACGTGGCAACAACAAATAATTCCGAGGAACTCAGACGCTCCGAGGAACTCATACGCTCTGAGGAAATCATACGCTCCAAGGAAATCTTGAGCACCGAGAAGCTTAGGTGGTCCGAGCAACTCAGGCGGTCCGAGTTGCACCTCGAACAAAGCATTAATAACAGGATAACCAACAGTTTGACTGTTCATTAAATGCTTATCATTCAGACGCACACGCTTAAGGGGAATTTAATGTATTACCCTTTCATATGTACATCATTTAATGTATTACCCTTTCACATTACAGCCTCAGGGCTATAAATACATTGTACAATCCTCATTGTAAAGGGGGGGGGGGAATTTCTGGATAGAACTTGCAATCGAGAATTCCCAAAACACTCAGCAATAACATAACAGTGGACGTAGGCCATTCTTATAAGGCTGAACCACTTTAAAATTCTTTGCCTCATTTATTTATTTATCTGTGATTGAATAATTAGAGTAATATCATTTTCTACATCAACAGATTGGCGCCGTCTATGGGAAACGACTGGTAATATCGTTTTTCACCAAAAGCGATCCATCACAAATGGCTGATATTCCAGAATCCAGCAATCGAAACGCTGGGACCCCTCCAAATCCATCTGCTCCGCCAAATATTCCATATCTGGCTGGAATAATGACAAATCTGGCTCAGGGCCAGACCGTCATGCAAGAAATAATGCGACAACTCATCCAGACCCTTCATGGCGGTGCACCAACCCATTCAGGATTACGGAGTATTCAAAGAAACACCCGTGCACCATCCTCACGTACTAGGCGTACCAATTCATATCGCAATGAGGAATCTGAAGATTTTTCTTATTAACCTGGACGAACTTCGTCAGTGCGAGCCACAGATACAGAACAACGTATCACTATTTCCCCAGAAAGGACTAGTGCGCTAGAGAGGTTAAGCAGGGTATCTCCCTTCGATCGATTAGGTCCTAGGAGGAGCAAAAGTCCTCCTAGATCCCCATCGACAAGTTTTCGAAGACCATCAGATTTAAGGGAAGGATATGCCCAGTCGCGACCAGCTGCTCGACAAGAGAAATCCCAGGAAGCCACATCAATGCGATAATCTGCTCGAACCAACAGGCCCGAGGAAGGAAATTATGCATGGAAAGGCTCTATTCAAAGGCTCGAGGATAGATTAGGGTAAATGGCTAAGGCCAAGAACCCTCTACAATGAACCTTTGTTCAAGGAACACCTTTTGTCCAGGCTATTGTAGATTTTCCAACACCATCAAAGTTCAAAGCACCTATTGTGACTTCCAAGCATGATGGAAAGACTGATCATGTCCTTCATATAGAACAGTATCAGGCCATAGTCGATATCTATGCTGTTCCAGATGAGATGAGATGCAGGGCATTCTCGGGAACTCTTACCGGATCTGCTCAAATATGGTATAATAATCTTCCTCGGGGCAAGATCTCAACTTTTCTTTAACTGGCCGAGTTATTCATTGGGAATTTCTATTTTGGGGAAAATCCAGTTAAACGAGTAGCACATTTATTAAGTGTTAGACAAAAGGCCGGTGAGAGTACCAGAGATTATATAACTTGTTTTAATAACGAGAAACTTGAAGTCATTAATTATGAGGAGAAGACAGTTATTACTGCCTTGATGAGTGGACTACTGCCAAACAAGTTGTACTATACTTTGGCCAAAGATCCTCCTAGAACCATGTCGGACCTGATGGGAAAAGCGTCCACGATTATGAATGCCGAGGAGGCTATGGCTGTGAAGAAGAATATGGATGCTAAAGAAACCAAGGTGGAAGGTGATAAATCTAAGAAGAAAGAGCATAAGAACAATAGTAATGACAAACATTCAAAAAACAGGTCGGTATGGGACGTGATGAAAAAATATGATAATTATACTCCTTTGAAGAAGGATATCAACCATGTTCTAGAAGAAATCAAGAACAATGAAGAACTAAACTGGCCAGAGAAAATGAAGGCAGACCCTGACAAGAGGAATAAGGCGAAGTATTGCAAGTTCCATAAAGATCATGGCCATATGACAAAGAATTGCATAGCTCTTCAAAATGAAATTAAAACACTCATCCGACGAGGAAAACTGTCAAAGTATGTTGATCGTGGAAACGAAAGAAGAAACAATGATCGAGCAAGAGAGAGGTCTAGATCTCCTCGTCGAGGAGAGGAGAACAAGAAAAGAAACCATGATGTTGATCCAGAAGACGACCCCGATCTTCCCAAGAGACCAAGGCAGCCAGAACGAGAAGTATTTTCGATACGCTTTGGGTCATTTGATTGTAATGTTATTACAGGTGCAGATGCAGGAGGAGGAGACCTTACTGCAGAGAGAAAAGCTTACCTCGGTGAGGCTCAAGCTTGCTTGTACTTTCAGCGAATAAATCTAGCTAAGGAGGATCGGCCGAGAAAGGTGAACAAGGAGAAATTAGTCATCGGTTTTTCAAAGAACGACCTCGCAGGAGTTTTGTATCCTCATGATGACCCATTGGTGATCAAAATGAGGATGAAGGAGGTTATGATTTCAAGAGTATTGGTCGACAATGGTAGCTCGGCAGACATCATGTTCTACTCGTGCTTCGATAGTTTAAATCTAAAGCTATCTCAACTGGAGCCTTACCATAGACGCCTCATCGGTTTTGCTGGCGAGAAAGTATTTCCACTTGGGACGTTCAAGTTGGATATATTCATTGGTACGTGGCCTTCTTGTCGGACAGAAAGAATACGTTTCTTTGTGATGGATAAGAATTTCCAGTCATCATACAATATCATCATGGGAAGAGTAGGATTGAAAAAGTTCGAAGCTGTACCATCTACAGTGCATCAGTGCCTAAAATTTCCAACAAATTTTGGAGTAGGAGTTGTGAAAGGTGATCAGAAAGTAGCTCAGGAATGCTATTATTCATTCGCCGAGCAAGAAGAACTAGAGGAATCAAGGAAAAAGACTACTACCTATCAGGTGGATGAAGGTGCAGAAATTGAAACATTGGATCCTAGAGATGAGTCTCAACTCGTGAAGGGTCAAGTGGTGGAAGCTACTGAAAACATCATTCTGGACGACGAGCACCCTGAACGAACTAATCAAATAGGTTCGTCGTTGGAAACCTCATTAAAACAGGAATTGATAACTTTCCTTAGAAGCAGAAGATAAACTTTTGCATGGAGTCATGAAGATATGCCTGGGATAGACCCAAACTTCTTATGTCACGAACTCAATGTGAATAAGGAGATCAAGCCTGTGAAGCAGAGAAGAAGAGTATTTAGTCCCGAGAAGAATCAATCTATACAGGAGGAAGTCGAGAAGCTCTAGAAGGCTTATTTTATTGAAGATGTTAAATATCCAGACTGGTTAGCCAATGTGGTGATGGTAAAGAAGCAAAACAACAAGTGGATGATGTGTGTAGACTTCACCGACCTCAATAAATCATGCCCAAAGGATCACTTTCCATTGCCCCGAATTGACAAACTGGTAGATGTTACCTCGGGACATGAGTTGCTGAGCTTCATGGATGCTTATTCTGGTTACAATCAGATCAAAATGAAACCTGAAGACAGGGAAAGTACTTCTTTCATTACCCCTAGGGGAACTTATTGTTATAATGTTATGCCTTTTGGTTTGAAAAATGCAGGTGCAACATATCAGCGGCTGATGAATAAGGTCTTTGCTGAACAAATCAGTTGTAATATGGAAGTCTGTGTTGACGACATGCTGACAAAGAGCAAGAAAGCTGCCGATCATCTAGTTGACTTAAGTCAGACTTTTGATCAACTGGATAAATATCAAATGAAGCTGAACCCGACGAAGTGCATATTTGGAGTAAGAGAAGGCATGTTCCTCGGGTACATTGTCAATCAACGAGGCATTGAAGCAAATCCTGAAAAAATCAAAGCTCTATTGGGGTTGCGATCTCCAACGACGAAGAAGGAAGTACAGAGTCTCACAGGACGAGTAGCAGCACTCAACAGATTTGTGTCACGAGCAACTGATAGATGTCTCCCATTCTTCAAGACACTCAGAAAGACTTTTGAGTGGAATGATGAATGTGAGAAAGCTTTTCAAGACTTGAAGAAATACTTGGGAGCACCTCCACTGCTGTCCAGGCCGATGATGGGAGAAAAATTGTATTTGTACCTTGGAGTGTCCGAAAATGCAGTTAGCTCGGCGTTGATCAGAGTGGAGAATGGAGTGCAGAAACCAATTTACTACACAAGTAAGGCCTTCCGAGGAGTAGAGATCAGATATCCAAGGCTGGAAAAGTTAGCACTGGCGTTGATTGAAGCGAGTAGGATAATGAGGCCATACTTCCAGGCTCATAATATAGTCGTATATACTGATATGCCATTGAGGCAAGCCCTTCATAAGCCAAAAAAATCAGGGAGATTGATGTACTGGGCAATAGAGCTCGGTGAATATGATTTAGTTTATGAACCCAGATCATCATTAAAAGGGTAGGCTGTAGCAGATTTTATAGCAGAGTTCACCTATCCTGATACCCCCGAGGAGTAAAAGTTGCTCGCCGATCAACCTGTGGATGTTACAGGATCAACAAACACAAGCTCAGACTAACTCCGGTTGGTAAAAGGGAAAGTGGATGTTATAAGATCATCAAATTCGAGTTCAGGCCAATTTCGATTGGTAAAAGAACAAGAAGAGATGATCGATGAAGAGCAAGAAATATCCGGGGAGGATGAAAGGAAGCAATAAATATTTCACCGAGGAACTATGATTAATCAGAAATTTGAAGACGAGTTACCTATATGGAGGCTATATGTAGATGGTTCATCTTGCACTACAGGATGTGGCGCGGGGAAAATTTTGAGCACTCCGGACGAGGTCGACATGGAATACGCCCTGCGTTTTCAATTCAAAGCTTCCAACAATGAGGCTGAGTATGATGCCATGATTGCAGGACTTAGTTTGCCAAAATTAATGGAGGCGCAGCAGGTTATGGTCTTTAGTGATTCTCAATTGATCATAAACCAAATGATGGGAGTATATGCAGTCAAAGGAGAATTAATGATCAGATATCATGCAAAGGCGAAGAAGTTAGTATCAGAATTTGCTGCTATTCAGCTGGTCAGGATACCAAGAATGAAGAATTCAAGAGCAGACGCCTTAGCTCGACTAGCATCAGCTACTCGTACTGAGCTCTGGAGAACAATCCCAATTGAAGTTTTAACTGGTCAGAGCATAGATGAAGATTTGACGATGAACTTTATTACCCTTGATTTAGGACCATCTTGGATGGATCCCATCAGGGCATATATTGAGGAAGGAGAATTACCAATTGACAAGCTCGCGGCCAAAAGATTGAAATTTAAAGTTGCTCGGTACGTATTAACTAATGGTATTTTATATAGACGAGGAATTATGGCAGGTTTGCAGAGATGTGTACATCCCTCCGAGGTGAAAGAATTGATTGAAGAGATCCATGAAGGGTCCTGTGGAGCACATGTAGCAGGTCGGACGCTTTTACAAAGGGTGATGATGCAGGGATACTACTGGCCGACGATGAGGGCTGATTGTATAGCCTATGCAAAGAAATGTGACAAGTGCCAACGCTTTTCCTCCATCCGAAGAACTCCACAAGCATTGTTGACACCCATAAATTCCCCTTGGCCATTTTCCATGTGGGGAATTGATTTGGTTGGGCCACTGCCAACGACCCGAGGAAGGTTCAAATACCTCATCGTCACAGTGGATTGTTTTACTAAGTGGGTAGAAGCTGAGCCACTCATTGATATGACGTACGAGAAAGTGTACCAATTTGTTTGGAAGAACATCATTTGTCGATATGGTCTTCCTCATGCTTTCATCACAGACCATGGAACACAATTTGATAACGAGGAGTTCGCTGCCTATTGTCATCAGTCAAATATTTTGAAGGTCCACTCAGCACCAGACCATCCTCAAAGCAATGGACAAACTGAAGTGACAAACAGAACGCTGCTGAATGGTTTGAAGAAAATATTGGATGATGCGAAAGAAAACTGGATCGACGAGCTACAATCAGTACTTTGGGCTTACCGAACTACTCCCCGAGTAGTAACAGGAGAATCGCCATATATGCTGGCGTTTGGAAGTGAAGCTGTTATACCTACCGAGTTGTGCCTCCCAACACACAAGGTTCTGAATTTCAATTCCCCTGTCAGCGACTTAATGAGAAGACTGGATTTAGACATGCTCGAGGAAGTTAGAGAAGAAGCAGCCATTAGAAATACTGCTTATCAGCAGCGAACATCTTTGTTCTACAACAAAAGGGTGAAGAGGTGCGACCTGAAAGAAGGAGATTATGTGCTGAAGAAAGACATTCAAAAGCACAAGAAACTGGAGGCAAACTGGCATGGACCATACCGAGTTACTGAAGTTGTTCGACCAGGAACTTATCGAATAGCAACTTTAGAAGGCGAGGAGTTTAAGAACGCCTGGAATGTAGAGAACCTGCGCAAATATTATCAGTGATGAATAAAATGAAGATATTCTGCCGAATTCTTTCTTTTTATTGAAAGTTTTTTGGGGAATAGTGCTATACACTACTCGGGGCAAAACTCGACAAAGCTCAGGCTACTCAAATTTTTTCTCGAAAATGCCAACTAAGGTTGGTCGAGAAACGTATATTCCTCCGGGAAGTAAAGCTACCAATATTCCTCCGGGAAGTAAAGCTACCAATATTCCTCCGGGAAGTAAAGCTACCTATATTCCTCCGGGAAGTAAAGCTACCAATATTCCTCCGGGAAGTAAGCTACCTATATTCCTCCGAGAAGTAAAGCTACTTGTATTCCTTCGGGAAGAAAAAATTTTGTATTCCTCAGGGAAGAAAAACTTTGTATTCCTACGGGAAGTAAAACTATATGTTTCTAGGGAAATAAAAGTATTCCTAAAAATGCCAACTTATGTCGGTTAGGAAGTAAATATATTCTCGAAAATGCCTACTTGAGTTGGTCGGGAAGTAAAATTATTTCAAAAAGACTAACTATGGTTGGTCGGGGATAAAAACGAACCAACTATAGTTGGTCGACAAGTAAAATTTAACGACCTTGGTTGGTCGGAAACATTTTAAACATTTTTTATACTCGTAACTTTATTATTAAGTGATCGAGCAACATTTTTTATACAAAACATTATTATTAAGTGATCGAGCAACATTTTTTATACTTGTAACTTTATTATTAAGTGATCGAGAAACATTTTTTATACTCGTAATTATTACTAAGTTGGTCGAGAAACAAAATATTGTTTTTGCCAAATGACTACCATAAATTCAAGCTATTCGACAATAAGTTGATCGACAAACTACACAATATTGTTATTTTTTTTAACAGATACACATGCACAAATATCAAGTGTTTGATAATTACAAGACAATAGCAATTAAGATTTGCAAACAAAAATAAAAGTCTTTCATTGAATTCCAAATAAATTACATTGATAATGAAATGAAAGTTACATTGATATTGAAATGTATACAAACTTATTACATTGATATTCCTATTCTACTGGTCTTTTCCCATCTGCTTTTGACACAGGTTCCTCGCCAGCAGGCGGATCATTTAAAGCCGGAGGAGAATTTATAAAGTTGAGGTCTTTCAACATCCTGACATTCATCACAGATGGTCGATCTAAGAGATGCTCGGGACGAGATATCTCGGCTTGTGAATGGAGATTGTAGTCACCGAGATACTTTGAAATCAAGCTCCAAGGAATGGCCCATGCAGGGATCCAACTCATATCCAATTTGAATGGTGGCACGGGTAAGTCGAGCAACCCGGGATCGTGGTAGTCCCACAGGTAATGTCCCTTTTCGAGCTGCCGCACACCTAAGTCATTCAACCAGCCTTGCTTGTAGCCCTCATTATTGGCATTCTGGATACGATCATCCAGGTGGTATAGTGCTTCGTTGTATCCAGCCATCCAGAACTCCCTGGGATGTTTATGGAACTGATATGTTAGTCTGTCTAGCTGCTCGTGGAGATTTTTGACGAAGAGCTCTTTGTTCTCCAGGGTAGATTTCTGCTCAGGGAGCTTCTCTTCCAGGTCTCTGATCTTCTTTGACATTTTGGCCAACGCCTGGTTCTTCGCCATCAGCCGGAAGGCCTGGTTTTCTAATGCAGACTGAGTCCTCTCTTCCTCGACAGGAATCCGAGCTGCTCTTGCTCGTCCCCGAGGAGCTCTTGCTCGTCCACGAGTTGATGTAGAGGGGCCAGCTCTCTTTAAGGTTTCCAACTCATCCCTCAAGTTGGCGTTCTCAATCGGAGTTAAGGATTTTGAAGAACGAGAATCCCTCATTGGTCACTGGGATTAAGTCTTTTGAAGAAGAGGCTGCAGACTTCAACTGTGATAGCTCTTTCTGCAAGTTGTTGTTCTCTTGCTCCAGTAACTCGGCAATCTGTCTGCATTCCTCGAACCCACCTCTCAAGGTTCTCTCCCTCACATCGTACCCAGCAAAAAGCTTCTCGTAACCCTTGTCGGCAATGATCTGCTGGTACTTCTTCTCATACCCCTCATGCAACAGGGCAGTGTATTCTTTGTATTGTAATTGAAGGTCTCAAGGGTGCCTTGGAGATCCTCGATCATATCATAATAGGCCACATTATTGGCCATGGCTCGATCAAGAAGACACTTCAGATATTGGTATGCTTCAACTGCCTGTTCTGAAGCATCTTGGCCAAGGATGTCGACAACTTGTGCTGCACTCAGGTCTGTGTGACCAGCCTTAAAGTATTCATTGTATTGTCGCAGCATCTTTTTATCATGGGCAGATAACAATTCCATCCTAGCCAGAAACTAACAGAGAAAGAAAGATCAATCATCAACAAGAAGTACAAACAAAGTATGAATAGAAGATAGACAACAGTATGTAAAAAAGTCCAAGTTTTATTATATCATAGTTCAGAGTTACAAGTTCTGGGTTACATTTGATAAAAGAAAAATAAAATGTAAAGATAAACCCGAACAACTCTACACCTTTTCCTTGTCAACCAAAACCTTCTCGGGAGGCTGGGACGAGGAAGTAGGTTTCTCGGAGGGAATGGATAGTTGCTCGTGGAGCACTGGCAATTGCTCGGAGGAAGTAACAATTTGTTGAAGTTCCTCGGCAGCAGGCTGAATGGCTGAGGGATGATCTCCCATCACCATAGAAGATTCTTCGGAGGCACCTTCGTCCTCTTCTAAGTCTTCAGGAGTTGAAGGGGGACCAGGGATGTGTTGCTGATAGAGCTCGGAATTTTCATCCACTTTCATCTCCTCAAGGGCAGCAACCCATCCATCCCTAAAGTATTTGAGGCTGCCATAGTCCACTTGCGACACCATGGTAGCCAATCCCTTGTTCCACCCCTTATTCCAGCCAGCACTAAAGGACTTCTTCACAGCCATCTTTCTCTTCAACTTCTCTGAGGAAAGCTTCTCGGACAGCAGGTTATCAGCAGCTTTCAATTTATTTTCAATCTCCTCCTTCTGCTGACCTACTTCCCGAAGTTGAGCCAGCTCCTCCTCGGCGGCCTTGAGTTTATCTTCAAACTCTCCAGCATTATTGAGCTTCTCGTCGAGCTCTTTATTTTTCCCTTCTAGGCCCTTTATTCTCTTCTCCAACTCCTTGGAGACTTCAATCACCTAAGATTTTTCCTGCTCGGTGGAGGCAAGTTTTTTCTCCCAAACTGCTTTGTCATCAGCATATTTCTGGCGAGAATCTGCCAAAGACTTGGTAGCTTCTTCCAGAGATCCCTCCACACTGGACGAGGAGCATGAAGATTTAATCACCTCGTCCTTCTTCAGAATTATATTAAAGCAGCTCGTCAACTGTGAAAGTAAAAATAAAGCAAGTCCGAAACAGAAATGACAAGGGAAATATGAAAAGTTCAAAGTAAGAAGACTTACAGAAGCAAAGGTGGCGAGCATCTAACGAAGTGACCATGTCCCGAGTAAGGTTTTCTTCAGTACCTTGGACCTCGAGAATGATTCAGGACTTTACCGAGCTCATGCCAGAGCTCGGGGGAACAAAAGTTGGAACCCCAGTTCCAGTAGTTGGGGGCTGAGTAATGGTGTCAGCCAAATTGACCGAGGAGCTTTTCTTCAGCCTCCTCGGGGGAACAGGAACAGATTCAACCAAGGAAGAACCCTTGGTCGGTGATATTACAATCACCTCTCCAGGAGCAGCAGACCTACTCGGAGCCACTGCGGGCTTCTCGACAACCTTCACAACAGCAGCCGAGGAAGGTGCATCATTCTTCTTTGTTCCCTCCCCTGGGACATCAACTTTACTTCTTTTTGCCTCTCCAGAACCAGAGGCATGCTTCTCGAAGAGAGTGGGAGGTCTTCTCTTCTTCATTCTTTCACTCAAAGGGACGTGATATTCCGGTGAAGAAATGGTGGAAGCTAGTACTGGCTCTGCGTCACTTATTACTGGACAAGCAGTAAAAGAGGTTGTGTAGCTCTTGTACTGCAACAGATATGAGGCTGATCTAATGTGCTCGTCGGCAACACTCTGATGCAGACTCCAGATAAGTTTCAAGTGCATTATATTAACATCTGCTTCTTTTGGGCACTTTCTTTTGCTATCAACTGCAAATAAATAAACATTGTCATCAGTGACACATTTTATCAAACACAAAAGAAACATGGTTTTAAAATAAGTAAAATGAAATAAAAATAACCGATCCCATTGCCATAAGGAGGGCATCTGGGACCCTGGTAAACCTCATCTCCAGTTAATGGAGGGTGCTGCCAATTTTTTATGACAACCCCGTGTTCAAAATAATCCCTATTGGCATCAGGGAGATTAACTACTAAGGCTCTATTTAAAAATCTAGTTTTTAAATAAAAAATGTTATCATTAACTGCCCATCTATAGCAATACATGATTTCTGGAATTCCTATGCGAGTTCCATGGACTTGATTTAATTGATGAATACCATTAATTATTCTCCATGTGTTAGGGGCTATTCTTGCAGGAACAACGTTAAAGTAATGACAAAATTCCAGACACAAGGGATTTGGTGGAAAAGAAAATCCACACTCAGCAATAAAGAGGCTGGGGAACCAATGTCCCTCAGCCAAATGGAAATAGTCAGAAGGCTCAGAAAGCTCTTCCAAGACAACCCAGGAGGGAATAGAAAAATCAGAACGAAATTTATCAAGAGATTCAACAGGGTAAACCATGATGAATAAAGGAAAATGAAGAAGAAGGAAGAAGATCTTACAAAAAAAGAGTGGATCTGTTGACAACGAACGATGGAAGAAGTTGAATACACAGGAGAGAAAGAGACGACGAAAAACTCGAAGATACAAATTTGAAAAGGTAGAAGACGATGTGAGTATCTGTGAAGTTTAAATACCTTGCCTTGGGAAATGGTAAAGTAATGATTACAAAAATAAACAATTACGCGTCCTACGGCTAGAGGAACAAAAAGGGCGCGGCAATCGAAGCGAGAAGAAACGATTAAGCTATCGGCGGCTAAAAGTACAAAAAGTACGCATAGATCAAGGCGGTTATGAAAATTCAAAAAAGACTGATTCTACGAATTTGGAAAAAGAAATAAATACGAAGGAAACACTCCTAAAAATCAGGAGGACCATTTAAAGCTATCATATTCCGAGAAAGAATGTTCCCTAATCCTCAAATTTTGAACTATGAAACATTGGGGGCTTCTGTTGATACCAAATTTAATCTGCTGTCATGGCCCAATTGAGTGAAGACATCTGGCAATCTACGTGGCAACAATAAATAATTCCAAGGAACTCAGACGCTCCGAGGAACCATACTACAACGAGGAACACTGCTTCCCCGAGGAACTCATACGCTCCGAGGAAATCATACGTTCCGAGGAACTCTTGAGCACCGAGAAGCGTAGGCGGTCCGAGTAACTCAGGCGGTCCGAGCTGCACCTCGAGGAAAGCATTAATAACAGGATAACCAACAGTTTGACTGTTCATTAAATGCTTATCATTCAGACGCACACGCTTAAAGGGCATTTAATGTATTACCCTTTCATATGTACATCATTTAATGTATTACCCTTTCACATTACAGCCTCAGGGCTATAAATACATTGTAAAATCCTCATTGTAAAGGGGGGGGGGGGGAATTTTGGATAGAACTTGCAATCGAGAATTCCCAAAACACTCAGGAATAACATAACAGTGGACGTAGGCCATTCTTATAAGGTTGAACCACTTTAAAATTCTTTGTCTCATTTATTTATTTATCTGTGATTGAATAATTAGAGTAATCTAATTTTTTACATCAACAATAATGAAAGATTAATTCGTATCTATCTCATGATTAATATTTAATAGTCACAATTATCATATAATCGTATTAAATTACTTCACTCGCGTAATTTAATTAAAACGTATTTTTCCTAATTAATTAAATAAAAATACACAGAAATACGGGGTATTACATACTTTCCCTCTTACAAAGGAATTTCATCCTTAAAATTAATGCAAGACCAGTACTAAAACTTGGGATCTATAATATCAAGACATCCTCTAGTACCCAAATTCCAATCATAATAACATAAGGGTCACTCCACTACACACCCACGAGTGGTACTAACCTATCAAAAGGCTTAGTCACTCTAGCCCAAGTTTATCAACAAGCTTTCCCAATTCACTACATACTGATACGCTCTATCAGTCATATGATCTCAGTACTGACTCTATCTTCTCCATATTGAGAAAAGGTCGCACAACCTTAAAGGCCAACTCCCCTTATTTACCACAACTCAAAACTCCCTTCATGGGAGGAATCACGATAACCTATGACCATTCATGTTAGTATTTAAAACTTCCATTCACGGTGATGTAACTCTTGCGACATTTAAAAGCCACCCAAAAATAGTTTGTGGTTCACTCCACTATTATCCAACGAACTCCAAATCATTGCCAATCCAAAAATCTAGTTATCCTCTCACCTCTAGTCAACCTGAGGGTGAACGACAAGGATTTCCACACAAAACCTCAAAAGGTACCTCCTGCCTGATAAACTGGTACAGGTTATCACACAAAACTCTACCCACGGTATTTCTTCCCCCCAATTACCCTAAAAGGCACCACATGCACTACTTGCATTAGCCAGCATAATAAACCACCTCTCGTCTAACCATATGGCTATAGGTGAAATAATATTCCCGAAATAAAACTTCGTCCCTATCGCTTCCAGATAATCCCTATCAGAGGTGGGGTTAGAGGATCTCATTCTATTACAAAACAATATTGGGAGACACCTTGCACCAGTGCAATCCTTCTTTTCAATGAGAGAATAAAAATTACTTCATCTTAGCAATCCATTCCATATGCTCAGAGGAATTCTTGACCTAGTCACGGTATTAACAGTCTATCATGAGTTTTGTCAGTCTACCTGCCCATTCTATCACTAGAAATGTAGGCTTGTTATCAAATTCTGGTTGATCATCTCGAGTTAACCTTTTTCCATTTATAAGTGGTGCATCCAGAGACAATCTCACTATATCTCACCCAAACCAATTCCCATTTATAATATCTCAGATTAAGTGGTACTATATACTCCCCTTCTTCTCTCGGTATGCCAAAAGTCACAGCCCGTGCACTTTTCACAACTGGCACACTTCTTGGTTCTTCATGCCCATAGCCATCAACATTCTATTTACACACAAGCCACTCTCAACATTCGGCTGAGTAAGGATCCTCTCTATTTTTCTATAATAAGTGGGTCTCCTCTTGATCAAGAGATATCTTTTGAATGGCTTCCCACAGCCTTTCAACCCATCTCGGTGTGCTATTATCATTGCACATATAGACTTGGATTATCGTCAATCTCACATGACATTTAATCCATCATACAACTTTGGCTTATCAATAAGTTCATAGTGTTTCTATACACATCCATTGATTAACATTCTAAATTGATGCCTTAGCATCCATCAACGTCTCTCCACTCGCGATGTTGGTCAAAGTCCATGCGTATCTAATCATGCAACAACATTGAAACAAGGAACCTCCCCAATACTCTATCAATAAGCATTGGTGGTAATCAAATTCCATAAACCTCAATCTCCTAACCAGGACTCTCAAAATCTTATCCCCGGATATATAAATATAAACCTCAACTCCCACATCTCTAAAGGAGTATATAGTAATGCACTCTCCCTATCACTAAGTTTTTAGCACTAAACATAAAAATGAGTTAAATCTCTTCGCTCAACAGTAAGTCCAATATACCTCAGATCACATCAATAAAGTCCCTACACACCAGGATCAAATATCTTAAGACAACCATACTCTCTGAAGTCTCTATCAATATAATATAGATACAAGTTCGGCCCGCTTTCAGGCGGGCCTCGTCAAATATCACATCTTGACCTGGAACATTAGACACGGTGGTCTTGCTATAACATCCCTTTATCGTTCCACCCACATCGCTAATCAGTCTAGACCAAGGATAATATCACATTCCCATGATATGTCCCTAGGATGAGTAGTTTTAATATACATTTACTCCTTGTGCCTGCACTCTCTCCCCCTGCAGATAGTACTAAAGAGAGCCCTGCTATACAAAATCAATTATATACACATTATAGTGCTAATAATGTTATACCCATTAAAATCATCTCACACGCGATCTATTGCTAACGGAATATTGTGAGTCACTCGTGTCAGATAAAACTTACACCACTAACCCAAGGACAAAACTCATACTCCCAATTGTTAATAATGCTGGTGGTCCAAATGGTTCTTTTTCATGACACGCCTTTCCAAATTGAACCAAAACCATCTTAATCATTGCCCTAACTAGTCACCATACTTTTGTTCCTTTTTCTCACTTTGGAAAAAATCAATGCATGCGGTCCTACTCTCCACATAAAAAATCTTTTCATATAATCCCCTATTCCTGGCCATACAAACCCTCTTAGGGTTGTCATTCTCTTTAACCCTGGTAGCCTCGACCCCAATGGCTACCCTCATTACTCCCTTAGCTTCATTGGCCCTAAGGAATACACTATTAGCCTTACTATTCCCATCTGAATCCATCGCCACTCGATAGGAATTAAGCTATCTGAATCATTTAAGCGGGTTCCCTGATGGGTCTCCCCCTTACGGTGTTTCTCTAGCACCATTACATCCAGTCTTCCTCCATGTCTAAAATTTCCAATTCTGTTAGCTCCCTTCACAAGGAAGCAATTATATGAACACTACCAAAAGCACACCATTGTCAGCATCTGCATCAATTGTCCAAGCAAAATTTCCCTTTAAGTGTTGGTGACTCCTCTCGTGAGTCCATTACTTACCTTAAGGGCTCTTTTCTCCATTGTATCAAATATGGTGATTTACTCCCACCATTACAACACTGCTCTTACGAGCCAAGCAAAACCTTACCCCAATTTACTTTTGGGCATATATATTACTTCTTGCTATATGCTAAAGCCTTTGGGTATTTTCCATCCATTGGCTCAATCTCCGCATCCAACAAAATTCCAACATGTGGTCCTCTTCAAAGACCCCTCTGACTCTTTCCCATGTCAACCACACTGGGTGATTCCAATTTAGCACCAATCCCTCCTATAACAGTACAATAATATATATGTTGCACTCTAGCAGTCCTTATAACTCCATCATCCCGAGAAATAATAGGGGTGACCTCTACCATGGTCATTGCCCCAAAATATTCTTCAACTCTAACTGAGCCCCGCCTCCTACTTGTAATACCTCTAATTTTAATGACTTTTAATAGGAGATTAATTAAAAGTTAATGGGCTAAAAAAATGGGTATTAATTGGAATTAGTTATGAAAAATTAATTGAGATTAATCTGAATTTAATATTACTAAAGATAAAAGTAATATGTGAAACTTATCATTATTGTCTGGAGCTACAAATACAATAATAACAGAATTAAGTCGGGACGCGCTTGTGAGTCGTGTCAGGACTAAAATTAGGAAATGAAATGAGATTTATTTTTAAGTCATTCAGATGATGATTTGGAGTGCGCCATTGAGTCCGAAAGGGTCTAAATAGGCAGAGAAGTCTACCTGGGGGTGATTTGGGTTTCAAGTCAATTGGAAGATGAAAGGACACCCGATGGGACATTTTAGTCATTTGGCTTGGAAGATGAATAGTATACACGTTTTTTGTCTTTTAGCTAGCCTTGGAGACTTGTTATATATGTGGTTTTAGAATTTACGTAATGTTCATTTCAACAAATCACTTTTGAGGACTTTTGAGAGAGAGTGAAAAGTCATCTAGAGAAAGTGAAAGGGTTTTTATGGAGAGTAAGAGTCATCTAGTGGAAACCAAGTGCCAACCACCATCTCTACACCTTGCACAACCATCGGAGAATCACCAAAAAGTCATCAAAAAAAGGGAAGAGGAGGTTCTAATATTATCTTCTCCAAAGGTTCGGTCCTACACTAAGAGGCAAGTGTAATTCTTTCTCTAATTGGTTCTTATATTATCCATGTGAGATTAGGATTTATAAACATCCATGAAAATTATGTAATTTGGTTTGAAAATTGATTGATAAACTAAATGAAATAGATATGTATTTCATGTATATGAGATATACACATGTAGATGATATAGAAATGATGATTTGTAGATTAAATCAAGAACTAAATTCTAGGTTCATTTTGAATATCAATAGATAATTGAGAATTGGTGATATTAAGAAGGTTTAATTATTTTTAATTGAATCTTAGAAATGAGAGTTATGTAGGAATAATATTTTGTAGAAGAGATATTTTAGTCCACGAAATTGGAATCATTTGTTGAAGAAATTATAAATTTCTTGGAGAAAATGACAAAATATGAATTTCTGGAATTTAAGGGAATCAACATGTTTGAATTCAACCTTCTTGATGATTTTAGGTTATTTGATTAGTAAAGATCATTTATATATCATGTTATAACATTTGGGTTGAATAATGAGGATATTAGGATCGATTGATTATGGCTTTGATGTTTTAAAATGGTCAAACCCATAGCAAAACATATGCAGAATCTGGGCAGAAAACTAATCAATCGAACGATCGACTCGAGATTGATCGACTTCCCCTAGAAAAGTGATTTATTCCCTTTTTAATTTATGATTAAATCCCATTGGTTTGAAGTTTTTGGGATGATTATTAGAACATAATAGGACCTAGAGTAGGGCAGTAGGATATACCTAAGACCAGAAATGTGATATTATGTATGGGACTAAATGGGGAAATTAACGAGCATTAATTGAATAAATTACGGTGGGGAAATTATATTTGAATAATTTTGGTACATTAATAAGGAGTGAGAGACTTGGGTTAATGTTGGAAAATTATATTAAAGTGAGGAAGACATTACGGGAGTGATAAACACATAATAAAAAAGGATTTTAGTCGTGATTAACAAGTACCGATAGTATTCGAGAAATACGATGGGTACTTGGAATAGGATGAAATCCTAATATGATATTGTACGAGTGCGTACCGAATTTTATATAGGCTGATGTGTATACCTATTACTTGTTTAATTTATGTGTATGACATACCTAACCTACTTGCTATCGACATGAGGTTTACGCGTAGAGGGAAGTCATATCCTAATGAGCCTTAAGGGGGATATTAGACTTGTTGCCTCAGAACATAGAAGTTAGGTTGGATTGCCATTAGTGAGAACAATGGTATTGAACGGTCTTTTGGGTGGTTAGGTATGTTTGTATACTAAAGGCTTAGGACTATGTTTTCCTCCATTACTTATGTTTGATATTTATGGTTTGAGAGATCTTTACCGAACCTATAGTCCCCTATATAGTGACGAGATGTACTGGGACATGATAGCAGAGTACGCATGCACCGTAGTTGAGTCTCGGGGTGCAGTTTAGTATATATATAATAGAGTGAATGTATATATATACTTGTGATAGTGTTTACCGTGTGAATAAGTAGACATAAAAGATAATAAAATCTGAAATGAATTAAGTAGGTGAATACTTAATTATATTGAATTGTAAATAGGATTATCCATATTATAGAGAAATTAGATATATATGTATTACATGTATTGCGAGAGAAATATGTGGGAAATATATGGGATATGGTTAGTTGGCACTGATATGAGCTAGTTAGCATGAGAATAGTAACTAGTGTGATTTAAGGTACGTTAGGTGTGCACTCTAGAAGAGAGGTGAGAATCTCAAGAGAGTGTCCAATAAACCTAACATGTATATAATAATCGTTGAATATAGCATTTATTCACTTGTTGTTTCTAAACTATTTTTACCCCATTTTCTTGCATATTCTCCTCTCTCTTGTATCTCCTATATCAGGTGTCCAGCCGCATGGATGCCAACCATAAAGGATCGAGATTTTGACAAGCTATGGATGTTATGGAGTCATGGACTTTGTTTAGACGCTTTCATATTCATTGATTCATACTTTGTAGTTGATCTTTCATTTAGGGCATGTCACCCAAGAGGATTCTAGTTATTTATTTCCTATCATAGACAGATTAATTTCTTATGTTGGTTTTGGTACATTTAATTTTGGTGGGATTATTGTATTGAGATATTTAAACTGGAGAGTTTTATTCCAGTTATGAATGGATTGTATTAAATGGGTTATGTTATAAAAATGGAAATTTTATTTATATTAAAATCTTACAATTTTAACACCTGCTTCGTTGGATATTAGGTGATTTATAAAAAGAAAAATGTTTTTCGATAGTGATGCTGAGAATGAACCAACTGTAATTTATGTTTTAATCAGGTATAGGACTGATCACCCAGTATTTAATTAAGCGGGGTGTTACAAGTGGTATCAGAGCATCAGGTTCTAGAATCATTTAGGATCTGAACGGTTTATTATGCTTTCATCGTAGCGTTCTTTGATATAGAGCCCTATCATTAGGACTGTTGCATCCTTATTTTTTTCTCTCATTTCAGATGCCTCCTCGACGTGCACCTCAGCCTACCCCAGCTCAAGGTACAATGAATGCTGCAGAAGTTGCTCCATTATTGCTCAGGTAGTCAGCACAACTTTAGATGTTGTTCAATAGGCTCCAGTATAGGCACCAGCTGTGCCACCTGCACTAGGATAGTTGTATCCTACTTCTTGGGAATGTGTTAGGGATGCTTTTCAGAGTGCGCATCCACCCGAGTTTCATGGAGCTTCTAATGTTGTGACGACTATCCAATGGAAGAAGGACATCCAGAGGAAATTGAGAATGTGTGAATGAACGGAGGTTCATCGTCAGATACTATCTACATTTAAGCTAGTCGGGCAAGATCTGCAGTGGTGGGAATCTATTAACACCACCGAGGAGAGAGATACTATGACTATCCAGGACTTTGGGGTACGATTTGAGTGTAAATACTTTTGCTCCGCCGTTCAGACTGAGATGAGGTAGAAACTACTCAACTTAACCCAAGAAGGGAGGACAGTGGAAGAATATGAGGACGAATTTACTCGGTTGACCTTATAGTGCAATAGCTCTCAATTCAAACTATTTTTTCTACATGTTCAATAATCTCCATTTAAACCGATGTCCTAGCATCAAATAATGTCTTTCCACTAACGAAACTCATTTTTTCTTATGTTTTTCACAAACGAGTCCAAAAGAACTTTCCCTAATGTATTAAACACTAGCATTATCGTTCACTGATTTTTGTAGACCTAAGTATATAACCAGAACATTCAAAACTCTTTCCTTATACTCATAGGTCTAATTATTGACTCCTACGTCTCTAAAGGTTTCATATAATGATGTGCTCGCACTATCACTAAGTCCTGAGTGCTAAGTCACTAATGTGCTGAGTCTCTCCACTCCATAGGCAATTCGCCACGCCCTGAATTACATAAGTAAAAGTCCCTACACACCGGGATCCAGTAGATCCAGACAACTGTGCCCTCTGAAGTTTACTATATACCAAAATTTGTCATGAGACCAACCCTCTTTTAGGTGGAATATAGCCAAGAATATACATCCTGCCCTGGAATAGATAATATGATAGTCTTGCTGTAACTGCCTACCACCGTTTACCCATAGCTAACCTATCCGTACCCAGGATAAAGTCATGCTTGCATAGCACTCTCAAAATGAGCTAATTTCGTACCGTATATATCCTCTCCGTGTCTTTATCGACCCCCTACAGAAAGAACCAAAGAGATCCCCACTAACCAATGGTAAAAATATACAAATCAGAATAACACTTACAATATACCCACTAGACCCATCTCCCACGCGAATATAGTGTTATATAAAAAAAATTGTGACTCACCCGTATCACACAGAACTTAACCCATTTACCTGAGGATACAACTTATACTTACACTCGTCAATATACTGACGGTTAAAATTATTCCTAGACATAATACGCTCGTCCAAACCGAACCAAAACTCCTATAAGTGTTGCCCTTGTCGGGCATCCCACTCCTGTCCTTAATTCGTCGCGGAAAGGATTTACACATGAGTTCTTACTCTTTACTCATAAGACACTTCTCTATGTCATTTCCCTTTTTCTGGCCCCACTGTCCAGGTAGGGATTATCTTTCCCACGGATCTGGTAGTCTTGACCCTGATTGTTACCCCCTTTTATCCCTTTGGCTTCACTGGCCCTTATGGGATTCGTTGTCTGCCTTAAAGACATTGACTGAATCCACCATCACTTGGTAGAAATTTTATTGAACTTAATCATTAAAATGGATTCTTTACTGGGTATTCCCCCCTGTGGTGTCTCACTACCACCATTAAATCCAGTCCTTCCCTTTTTGATAGATTCCCCAAACTTCTTGGCTCCTCCTTCATGGGAGTGTTGATGTAAACTTGTGGACGTATGACTCCTGATGAAAATCGACACTAGTCATTCTGGATGGATTTTTCATCCATGCTTGTATATTCTACCCATGAGTCCATTATGCACTTATGAACTCCATTATATTATCTTTCCCATTCGTCGGGTATAAGTTTGCTAAACTAGTCAACTTATCTATTATGATCGGCCTTTATCTTTCCCATTAGTGATAAGTTTCAAAATTCGAAGAGGTGCCTACTGAAGAAAAGAGAATTCAGATGTTGACAGGTGGCCTGGATTGGAAGATTCTCCAGCACTTATTAGGCCATCTTTCATTACATACTTACGCAGATGCTCATAATGCTGCAATGCTTCACTGCCAGCATAACTAGTTACATGCTAAGGGTCGCAAGCGGGGGATTGAGTTGAGCCAGCAGGACCAGACTGGTGGAGGCTGTTCTAGTGGGGCACAACCAGGCAAGAGTCAGCAGTGCCAGGGTGAGATGGGTTCCCAATCAGGGGATTTTATTAAACGTTTACGATTTGTAGGATTTCATTTTGGGCAAGGGGGTAACAGGTCGGGGCACCAAGGCCATCAGGGTCAGTAGCAGGGCCAAGGGAGAGTTGGTAACGGCCAGCAGGGAAAAAATAGGGGAAAGTTTACTAGCAGATGCTTCGTGTGTGGCAAAACTGGCCACAAGAGACTCGATTGTCCTGATAAGGGAAAATTTCCTCAGTAGGGAGTTCGTCTGTAGCTACAGAGACCAGTATTTCCACCTGTCGCTCTCCCCGCACCAGCTTAGGTGCTAGCATTACCTGCCATTCCAACAACTCCAACACATTAGGGACAGTACGGGCGTGTGTATAACATCCATCAGGTAGTGGTTCAGTAGTCACCGCCCATAATTGAGGGTATGTTTTCTATCTATGGGGCTATAAGGCGCATTCTGTTTGACACGGGGGCCTCACATTCATTTGTATCCATTATATTTCCACAGGCCACAGGGTTACTAGACTTGGGCGATAGCACTATTACTTATGTAGACTCATCGATGGGTAGTGGGATGCCTATTTTCTTTATATGTCGTAATATGAGTATAGAGATTGGGAGTCTGATTTTATCGACGGATTTACTTGTATTGGACATATTCGAGTATGATGTGATAATCGACATGGATTGTCTTGTTACATATAGGACCATGATTGATTGTTATAGTTGGTGTATTATTTTTTCTATTTCGGGACATGAGACGCTCCTTATGGCGATGCCTCGTTCTAAGGGAGGGTCGTCTACTCATTTGTATTATATAGAGGAGGAGACCTCCATGAGAATAGTTATACCCCTTGATTCGATACTGGTAGTTTATGAGTTTGCGGATGTATTCCAGGAGATATTGGGATTACCTCCGAGTAGGGAGATTGAGTTTGTGATTAATTTAGCGCTGGGAACTCGGCCTATTGCTCGTGAACCTTACTGTATGGCTCCAGTAGAGATGAGGGATCTCAGGGACCAAATAAAGCATATTTTCGAGAAGGTGTTTATCTGTATGAGTACGTCACCTTGAGCTGCCCCGGTGTTATTTATAAAGAAGCGAGGCGATTCTTTACGGCTGTGCATGGATTGTCGGGGGCTTAACAAAGTCACGATACAGAATAAGCATCTGTTGCCTTGAATCGATGAATTGTTTGATCAGTTGATAGGATCAACCTACTTCTCAAAGATAAACTTAAGGTCTAGTTATCATCAACTACGTATCAGGGAGCAGGACATTTTAAAGACTACCTTCTTGACCAGATATGGATCGCATGAGTTTCGAGTTATGCCGTTTGGGCTGACTAATGCGTCGGCAGTATTGATGGACTTGATGAACAAGGTATTTAGAGAGTTCTTAGACCAGTTTATCATTTTTTCATAGATGATATCCTGATCTATTCTCAGACTGAGAAGGATCACGCCGCGCATTTGCGACAGGTACTACAAACACTACGTGAGCATCAGCTGTATGCGAAATATGATAAGTGTGGGTTATGGATTTGGGAAGTTCAGTTTCTGGGGCATATTGTGTCTGAAATGGGAATATCGGTGGATACTAGCAAGGTAAGAATGGTGAGAGAATGGGGACAGCCCACGACACCGACAGAGATGCGCAGTTTCTTGGGATTGGCTGGTTACTACAAACATTTTATCCGAGGTTTCTCAAAGATTGCGGGTCCGATGATAAATCTAACCAGTAAGGGTGTACCATTTCGTTAGGAAAATGCGTGTCAGTTGGCATTCGACGAGCTGGAAGATATATTAACTTCAACACCCGTACTAGCACTGCCCAAGCCAGGAGTGGAGTACTTATTTTACACTGACGTATCATTACAGGGGCTCAGTGGAGTATTACAGTAAGAAGAGAAGTATATAGCTTATGCCTCTAGAAAGATTAAGCCTCATTAGAATAATCACCCCACCCACGAGTTGGAGCTTGTAGCAGTCGTGTTTTCTCTTCGGATATGGAGACATTATTTATTAGGGGAGAAATTTTACCTATTCACGGATCATAAGTCACTTAAGTATTTTTTCACTCAGCGGGAGTTGAACATGCGTCAGTGCAGGTGGCTTGAGTTCGTGAAGTATTATCAATTCGAGATACAGTACCACCCAGGGAAGGCTAACGTGGTAGTAGACGCATTGAGCCGAAGGCCCATAGATGAGTTATTCATGGTGTGGAAGGAGAAATGGAAGGAACTAGGACATCAAGATACAGTTGCCCGATCATTTATGTCGGTCATGACTGTTACACCTAAGATTGTGACAAGGGTAGTTCAGACTCAAGTAACAGACCTGTTTTGTTAAGAGAAAATTTGATAACTTTTAGGCGGGGGAGCAGAGTCTTACTCAGTGAGTTCATATGGGGGCTTGTGCTTCAACGGTAGATTGATTGTTCCAGAAGGTGTGGATTTGTGGCATGCGGTGATGAAAGAGTCGCACGGATCCAGATTTATAGTACATCCCGGTGGGGATAAGATGTACCAAGATATGCGACGGAAGTATTGGTGTAGCGGGATGAAAAGAGCATTGTTGAGTTCGTCTCTAAGTGTGCCACTTGTCAGTTAGTGAAAGTGGACCATCATAAGCCTGTTAGGTTTCTCTAGTCATTAGAGACCCCAATGTGAAAATGGGAGAGCATTTCCATGGACTTCATCACAGGGTTACCTACTTCTCAGAGGGGTCACGAGTCCATATGGGTGATTGTGGATCGATTGACTAAGGTAGCTCACTTTTTTCCTGTCCAGACCAATTAATCTACGGGATAGTACGCCTAACTTTTATAGACGAGATAGTTAGGTTATATGGGTACCTCTTAATATTGTGTCCGATCAAGACAAGATTTTTTTATCCCAATTTTGGGAGAGTTTTCACGAGGCCATAGGTACCGAGGTGCGTTTGAGTACTGCCTATCACCCACAGACAGATGGGCAGATAGAACATACAAATTAGATGTTAGAAGATATTCTACGTATGTGTATTCTGGACTTTGGGGGAGTTTGGAAGCAGTACCTTCCACTAGTGGAGTTTGCGTATAATAACTCCTATTAGTTCACCATCGGTATGGCTCCATTTGAGGCACTTTATGGTAGACCTTTTCATTCGCCTGCATGTTGGTTAGAAATGGGGGACAACAAGTTATTTGGGCCAGAGGTAATTCAGGACACGTCTTCCAGGATTAAGATGATTCGGAGTCGTATTCGGGTAGCCCAAGATAGACAGAAAATCTACGCTTATGCGAAGCGGTTCTTTCGGGAATTCAATGTGGGGGACCATGTGTTATTGCGGGTACATCCTATTAAAGGGATCATGAGATTTGGAAAGAAAGAGAAATTAGTTCCCAGATACGTAGGACTATTTCCTATAATTGAGAGAGCTGGATCGGTTGCTTATAGATTGGGGTTATCGGAGCACTTGCATAGGATACATGATGTGTTCCATATTTCTTCGCTGAGGTGATATCTCCGAGATGAGTTGGCTCACACTCTTGTTGCATTAGAGTAGATTGACTTGCAACAAGATAATTCTTACGAGGAGAGACCGGTGGCGATCTTAAACCATAGCGAGAGATGGTTGATCTCGAAAGTAGTTCTGTTGGTGCGTGTCCAGTGGGATCAAATCATAATATTGAGGAGTCTACTTGGGAGCGCGAGTATGAGAGGCGTTACGATTTCCCGAAGTTATTTTTACCAGGTATACTTTTATTTGTCGAATTTCAGAATGAAATTCCGTTATAGGGGGAAGTATGTAATACCCCATAATTTTAATGACTTTTAATATGAGATTAATTAAAAGTTAATGGGCTAAATAAATGGGGACTAATTGTATATAATTATGAAAAATTAATTAAGATTAATCCGAATTTAATATTACTAAAGATAAAAGTAATATGTGAAAATAATAATTATTTTCGGGAGCTACAAATACGGTAATAATGGAAATTAAGTCGAGACACGCTTATGAGTCGTGTCAGGACTAAAATTGGGCAATAAAATGAGATTTATTTTTATGTCATTCAGATGATGATCTCGAGTGTGTCGCTGAGTCCGGAAGGGTCTAAATAGGCAAAAATGTATACTCGGGGGTTAATTTGGGTCTCGGGTCAATTGGAAGATGAAAGGACACCCCGATAAAATATTTTAGTCATTTGGCTTGGAAGATGAATAGTATACACGTTTTTTGTCTTTTAGCTAGCCTTGGAGACTTGTTATATGGGTGGGTTTAGACTCTACGTAATGTTCATTTCATCAAATCACTTGTAAGGACTTTTGAGAGAGTGAAAAGTCATCCAGAGAAAGTGAAAGGGTTTTTGTGGAGAGGAATAGTCATCTAGTGGAAACCAAGGGCCAACCACCATCTCTCCACCTTGCACCACCACCGGAGAATCGTCGAAAAGTCTCCAAAAAAAGGGAAGAGGAGGTTCTGATATTATCTGCTCCAAAGGTTCGTCCATACACTAAGAGGCAAGTGTAATTCTTGCTCCAATTGGTGCTTATATTATCCATGTTAGATTAGGATTTATTAACATCCATAAAACTTATGTAATTGGGTTTGAAAAATGATTGATAAACTAAATGAAATGGATGAAATGAATAGGTATTGCATGGAGATGAGATATACACATGTAGAGGATATAGAAATGATGATTTGTAGATTAAATCAAGAACTAAATTATGGGTTCATTTTGAACATCAATGGAGAATTAAGCATTGGTGATATTAAGAGGGTTTAATTAGTTTTAATTGAATCTTTGAAATGATAGTTATGTAGGATTAATCTTTTGTTTAAGAGATATTTTAATCCACGAAATTGGAATCATTTGTTGAAGAAATTCCGAGTTTCTTGGAGAAAATGACAAAATATGAATTTTCAAAATTTAAGGGAATTAACATGTTTGAATTCAACCTTCTTGATGATTTTAGGTTGTTTGATTAGTAAAGATCATTTATATATCATGTCATAACATTTGGGTTGAATAATGAGGAGATTGCGATCTATTGATGATGGTTTTGATGTTTTAAAATGTTCAAACCCGTAGCTAAACATATGCTGAATCATGGTAGAAAATTGATTAATCGATCAATCGACTCAAGAATGTCGATCGA
The DNA here is from genome assembly GCA_949130495.1 of Sambucus nigra. NCBI lineage: Eukaryota > Viridiplantae > Streptophyta > Magnoliopsida > Dipsacales > Adoxaceae > Sambucus > Sambucus nigra. The sequence goes on along the minus strand of OX422207.1, from coordinate 642,547,603 downwards.
TCGACTTCCCCTATAAAAGTGATTTATTCCCTTTTTAATTTTTGATTAAATCCCATTGGTTTGAAATTTTTGTGATGATTATTAGAATAAAATAGGACATAGAGTAGGCAAGTAGGATATACCTGATATGCCCAAATTGCACCTGCCAACTCAGAGGCACCAACCTCGGCCAGCATTATGGCCGAGGTAACAAGTTTTCAAGCCAAACGGTCAGCAATCTCGTCCTTTATAAGGTAGGCCATGGATGACGTTACTAATGACCCCTCAATTAGGCAATAGCCGAGGCTAGCATGTTTGGTTGGATCAACTACCCATAAGATCGGCCATGGCCGACGTTGCAAGCACCACGCGAGAATCAACAAATCCTCTTAGGGCCAATGAACAATCCCATCATTGGCTTTAGCCGACGTTACAAGTTCCAACCAGAATCAGCAGCCTTGCAGGCTTAGCATCAAGTGTCAAGTCAATATCGGCCATTGCCGACGTTCCACATATCTAACCTCAGCTTACATCCCAGCCAAGGCAAGGGTCATACCTCACCAACCTCGTACTCACCCAGGTCGAGGTTGGTACCAAGCAAAGATAGCTGAGCTTCTACTTAGAGCACGTGGACAAATCAGTTATAACCGAATCATTTCCTCCACACGAGGGAATATTGAGGTCATCATTATATAGTTGAAGATTAGCCAGGTGTCATCCTTTCACCGGCTGGATCTCCATGCACATTCTCATTGCATTCTTGCGGGTACATTACACCCCCCAAACACTGTATATAGATGTCATCCTCTACCTTGCAAAAAGATCCAAAATTATAACCCTAGCTGAAACTCTGTCATTTTACACCGTAGATAGAGAAAGCTTGAGAGATTGTATCCATGGTCGTTAGTGCCTTATTTCAGTGACATTACTCACTCACTTGCATAGTGGACGTAGGCCTGAATGGATGAACCACTTATATATTGGCGTTTATCGTCTTCTCCTCATCCCAATCTCTTATATTTCGTATACTCTTGTGCTGCCATTGTTATAACTGATTTGAGCTTACAAAACACCATGATTGGTGGTGCTATTTCCATCATCATCATTTTGGCGCCGTCTGTGGGAACAAGAAGACATAACTCTTCCTTTCTTAGCTTAACCTCACCGGAGACTCTGGTGGTGAACCAGGCCTCACCCCTTGCATGGAGCTATTTCACCATTGAAAGAGGTTCTTAAAGGTATTAAGCTCAACTTCTTCACCATCTCTTCAGTTTTAACATATGGCACCGGAGCTTCCACCACCACCTTCACCATCTGGTGTTGGAGGACCTAGTTCTAGCCAGGCGCCACCCCAGTCCGAAATGGCTGAGGTGGCTACATCTTTGCAATATTTAGCTGTGAAAAATGTTACTAAAGCCGTTTATTAAAAATAAACTATTTAAGTAACTCCGATCTGTTTTTTTAAGAAACTCTTTTCGTAAAAAACAAACTATTTGAACACAAGATGTGTTTAATAAATCAGTATGTACGAGATCTATTCAAGAATTGAATAACATATTTATAAAGTAGTTTAAAAATCTTAAACTCAGCACAACCAAGAGTGAGATGAGGAGATGTAGAAAGATTATGTTCACGATGTTTTTTACGTGGTAAAACCTCACCAATTTAGGAAACATCCACGACTCCCTCTATGGAGTAAAATGAAAAATCTACTAAAACAAATATATGAGTTACAAACTATATAACTAACATGCAAACAACTCAGTCCTATATAAGTTTAGGAATGTACCCTCTAGTGTCCTTAAACTTCTCTGTATTTCTGATTGTAGATGTAGTTCTCCCAGTTTGTTAACTTCTGATTTATTCCAGCACTTTACGTCGACTCTTTATTCACAAGATCTTATTACCAACACTTTTCGTGTTGTAGGGTGAAAGTGTTTGTGAAGGTTCTTTCTAACACATGCATGCACACACACACACTTATTAAGTACAAACAGTCCTAACAAATTATAATAACACTATATGCTGTGATCTTTTCTTTTTCTTTCTTCTTACAAAACCTTTTCACCTTATTTGACCTTTATATCATTCCTAGAATCCACGGATACCTTGTTAGGAAGACAGACAAGGTCTTAATCAATCTCAGAATTTAGAGAAACTTTTCGAGATTGAAAACCTCCAAGTGAGATTCCAAACTAGGTCAAAGGTTTAGTTTTACAAGAACTATAAATAGAAAGCATTTATTGTTGATTTCAAAGTAAGCAAACGTTTTAAAGAAAATAATCAACAATATATTTCTCAAGATGAGAAATAAAGAATGAAACTAAGTGTAATGTAACATGAATAACTCAGATCTGAAATTTCTATGAAATCAGAAAGTAGATCTGAGTAAAACGTTTAAGTTGAAAACAAGATCAAGTGAACACGAGGTTACAGCAACAAAAACAAACTCAACTCAAACTCTCAAACTCTCAAGAACACTCAGAGAAGTGTTTTGGATATGGAGGTATTTGAATAAGTGTTTGAGTTTGGATGGAAGAGGTTTGACGAATAGGGCTAGGGTTTCTAACTCTATCTCTTCTCTCTATTTTCTCTCTTCTCTCTCTACTCTCTCAATATCTCAGAGTAAATGAAAATGGCAAAAGTCTTCGAAGTCTGAGAGAAGGGTCCCTTTTATAGGGTGAGGAGAAGGTTAGAGAGGCAAGCTCAAAACCAAGGGCCTGGATTAAGTCAAGCCAAATTGACTTAGATCGTAGGGTTCTAATAAGGCGATGATTAAACAAATTCTGATTGGTCTAAAGAGTTGTACTGGGATTCACCAAGATAACATGCAGATCGTTGATAGCTAATGATCCAAGGGCTAGGAACACACGCTGTTTTAACTCAGTAAAGAAGCACAACTTCATCCAATCAGACGAAGACAGGTGTTTTGGTTATTAACAGGATAACAAACGCGCGTCCAAAGTTAATTAAAACCACACCCTCAAGTTTACTCCGCTTTCGGATTCTACCCAAGGTAACATTAGGCTAATATAACCAACAAATTATATTTACAAATTAACCCCAGAAACTTTTAAATCAAGTTTTAATTAAGAAAACCTAATTTAAAAAATGTTTAAAAAATCCCAAAATATTATTAAAATTCCAATTTAGGGATTTAAACACACTCAACATATGTACACACATTATTATGTAGTATGATATGCAATAAATGAATTCTACTGTGTGTGAGTGTTGGCAATAGGTTCTTGATCACTACAAGATAGAGAGATGAAGTAGCAAACCAACTTCTGAGGTTCTTTGGATTCTAGGTAGGACACAATTTAGTCACAATTTCCAAAGTAGATGAGCACTTATACAATATAGACTCAAGTGAGTAAAAAGTATAAGGGCTTTAAGCTGCAACACAACAAGCAATGAAGGAGCAATTTGCACAGCTCAGTCAAAATATGATGAGACCACCTGGGGTATCACCGGAGATGATTACTCCGGCAGCTGTTCAGCCCCATTCTGAAGCCAGGGGACCACCCCAGGCACCGCAAAAGGATCGACATACTCCTCAGTGGAGGAGGGACGTTGCTGACCCTAAGCATTTACGTCTGGGGAGGCAAGGAAACCCTTGCCCTGAGGATAGGTATGATAATGTGGATGGGGAGAATTCTCCAGAAGAATGCTAGGAGCCTTATGAGGTTTCGAATAACACGATACGTCCTATCCAGCAGAGTAGAGGTTGTGGGGGAAGAAGAGATGGTGGTCCTCAGCAAAATGGATCAGCCTTTGATCGCTTGAGCAGAGGGTCAGCCTTTAAAAGGCCCAGACTAGTTAATGACCTTAAGCAAAGTCTATCCAGGTCACAAAGTTCCACTGGCTCTCAAAAAGGAGATGAGGAACATAGGCCTCATCATGGCTGACCCCAATATGGCCGACCCCATCAAGGCCGGGATAAGGATCAAGAGGAGGTCAAGAGTTGACATTGTGCATCGGTTGAGGAACCCTCAGTCCACCCCTTAGAGGTGGCTGGGGACAACCTCGGCCAGGGGGATGTTGCAAAGCCATGGAACGATTCCATTCAACGTCTTGAAGAGAAGATAGGGGACCTCATTAAAAGCTGAGACCCGCTACAAAGAGAGTTCTCACAGGGCTCCCCATTTGTGGCAAAGATATTGAACTTCCCGACCCTGCCAAGTTCAAACCACCTACGTGTCTCCTAAATATGATGGTAGTACTAACCATGTGTATCATATTGATATGTACCAGTCTGCAGTGGACATTTATTCAATCCTAGATGAGATGAAGTGCTGGGCCTTCTCTGGGACTTTTACGGGAGCTGCACACATATGGTTTACCTCTCTTTCGAAGCACTCTATCGATAACTTTAAGGGCTTGGCTGAACGGTTCATTCATAATTTTTGTTTTCGGGTAAGACCTCAAAAGAAGACCACTCATCTGCTGTACGTCAAACAAGGCAAGAACGATAGCCTAAGAGACTACATTGCTAGACTCAACCAAGAAAAATTAGAGGTTGAAGATTATGAAGAGAATATAGCTACGACTGCTCTCATTGGAGGACTTCAGAAAGGGAAGTTGTTGTGGAAGCTTATAGAAGACCCTCCAAAGTCCATGGCAGAGCTATTGGCAACTGCAGGAAAGGTCATGAACACTAAAGAGGCTATGTTCGCAAAGTACAGAATGAGAACGAAAGTGGCAACGAGAAGTTCCACTGGAAGAAAGACAAAAAAAAAAGAGGTTTGCACACTATACTCCTCTAACTGTGAGCTACGAACACATCCTCAATGAAATAAAAAATGATCGGTACCTAAAATGGCTGGAGCAGCTGAAGGCTCCTCCGTATAATAGGAACAAGAACCTATGGTGTGAATTTCACCAAGACCACGGCCAAGTGATAGACAACTGCTTTGCATTGAAGGATGAAATTGAGAAGATGTCAAAATCCAAAAAGCTAAGGAAGTACGTCGACGGTAAAGCTCCTAAGAGGGGAAGGGAAGACCCTAAAAAGAAGAGAAATGACATATGTCGATATTAAACCCCCAGCGAGAAGAGACGATGACTCAGATGGTGATTATGAAGACGATCTAGACCTCCCACCGAAAGATGATAATGCCCCTGTGAAGAGGGTTGGTATGATCTACTTCGGTATTAACACCACATGTGGAGGACTAACAGGGGGCTCCAAAGTAGCCGACCATAAAGCTCATGTGGCAAAGGCTAAATCAGTGACCAAAGTAGAAGTTATGAATCTGGCGTCTTCAGAGGCTAAGCATAAGAGAAAGAAGGTAGATATGGATATCCTTATAGTTAGATTCTCCCGACTCGACTTCAAAGGTATCTTAGCTACGCATGATGACCCTTTGGTAATTACAATAAGAGTGCATGGATGTGAGGTGCATAGAATCCTCGTAGATGGGGGAAGTTCAGCAGATGTGATGTTCTAGCCCTGTTTTAAGAGCCTAGGCCTCAACAGAGTAAGGCTGGTACCCTATCATCATCCGTTGATGGGATTCAGTGGTGAAAAGTGTCATCCATTGGGAATATATGAGATAGATGTATGAATGGGAGACGACTGGACTAAGAGGTTGACCCGAAATATCATTTTTTCGTTATGGATGAAAATGTCTTCTCGGCCTATAACCTCATTATAGGACGAGTAGCCCTTAAGGAATTCGAATACATGCCATCGACAGTCCACTAGATGCTAAAATTCTCGACCCTCTATGGGGTAGGGGAAGTGCAGGGTAACCAGACATCGACACAAGAATGCTACTTCAACTCGGTGGAAGAGAGAGAGGCCCATAAGAAGGCAACAACCATATATAACATTGATACACTTGATCCTAGGGATGGAACAAAATTGAAGAAATGAGAGGTTGCGTAAGAGGTAGAATCCATCGTCCTTAACGAGGACGAATAAAAAAAAACCATCCAAATCGATAAAGTCCTAAAACTCGAGATCAAGGAAGAGTTGATAAATTTTTTAAAGAAGAGACAGAGTGTCTTTGCTTGGAGCTGTGCAGACATGCCTGGCATCGATTTGGAGGTTATGTGCCACAAACTCAATGTGGTAGAGGATGCAAAGCCAATTAAATAAAGACGAAGAGTTTACTCTAGGGAAAAGTATGATGTCATCAGGAAATAGGTCAGAAAGTTATAAGAGGTAGAATTCATCAGGTAGGTCATATACCCGGAATGGTTATCTAACGCCGTTATTGTGCCCAAAGCTAACGAAAAATGGAGGATGTGCATAGACTTCACTAACTTGAACAAGTCTTGCCCAAAAGACAGTTATCCCTTACTTCGAATTAATCAGATGGTAAATGCCATGGCGGGGCATGAACTTATGAGCATCATGGAAGAGTATTCAGGCTATAATCAGATCTTCATGGATGCCAAAGACTCAGAGAAGACAACATTCATAACAGACAAGAGGAACTATTTGTATAGGGTCATGCCCTTCGGCTTAAAGAATGCAGGGATCACATATCAACGCCTTATAAATAAGATGTTTGAATATCAGATTGGCAAGACCATGGAGGTATATGTAGATGAGATGTTGATGAAAAGCTTGAAGGCCTGCACTCACGTAGCTGACCTGGAGAGTACTTTTGACACCATGGACTTATACAGGATGAAGCTCAATCCTGCCAAGTGTGTATTTGGAGTAGGAGCGGGGAAATTTCTTGGATTCATCGTTAATCAAAGGGGAATAGAGGCCAATCCCAAAAAAATTAAGGCTCTGCTTGAAATGAAGACACCCAGGACCATCAAAGACATTCAGAGGTTAACCAGAAGAGTTGCAGCGCTGAATAGGTTTGTCTCCTGGGCTACGGATAAGTGTCTCCCATTTTTTAAAGTCCTTAGAAAGGCCTTTGAATGGGATGAGGAATGCGACAAGGAATTTAAGGATCTCAAGTCCTACCTCGGATCTCCCCTACTCTTATCCTCACCCATCCTGGGGGAGAATTTGTATGTTTATCTAGCAGTCTCAGAGTTAGCTATAAGTGCAACCATAGTATGGGAAGACGATGGGGTACAAAGTCCTATATATTTTAATAGTAAGACCCTTCAAGGGTCTGAACAGAACTATCCTCGAATAGTGAAGTTGGCCTATGCCTTGATACACGCTTCCAGGAAGATGAAGCCCTATTTACAAGCCCACTCTATGGTCATCCTCACCGATTTCCCACTAAGGCAAGTCCTCCACAAGCCTGAGAAGTCTGGCAGATTGATGACCTGGGCCATCGCACTGGGAGAGTATGACATTGTTTTTCAACCCAGGGTGTCCATCAAAGGGCAGGCACTTGCATACTTTGTTGCTGAGTTCACAAGGGAGGAGGTTGCGATTGAGAATAGCCCAGAGATTACAGAAGGAATAAACAGTAACGTCTTCTGAAACTCGGAAGGGGTTGTGTCCAGCAGAGCTAAAAAAAGAGTAGCTAAAAATGAGGAAAAAAGGTACCTCTTCAAGTAAGGGACCCTGTCAGAGGGGAACTTCTCCTCAAAATAAGATGCTTGGAACCTCTTCGTTAATGGGTCTTCTTGCGAAAGTGGAAACGACACAGGGCTGATACTGTTAGCCTTGGATGGCACCGACGTTGAATATGCGCTAAGGTTCAACTTCAAGGATTCAAACAATGAGTCCGAGTATGAGGAACTGATAGCGGGGCTCTCCTTGGTAAAAGCCCTTAGAGTTGGCCGACTCCTACTACATAGTGACTCGAGGTTAGTTATCAATCAAGTACTTGGAGTATATGAGGCCAAGGATAAAAGGATGGCCAAATACCTGAAGAGGGTAAGAACGACGCTAGAAGGATTTGAAGAGGTAAAGATGAAGAGAGTACCTCATTAAGACAATAGTCATGCAGATGCACTAGCAAGGTTGGCTTCAACAATAAGGACTGGCATCAGAAGGACAGTACCAGTCGAGATCTTTCTCAAGACGACCATCGAGGAAGAAGAGGTTGCCAACTTTTGCCTCAACTTGAACCTAGTGGAATCTTAGATGGACCCCCTTATCAGATATATCAAGCACGGAGAGCTGCCATAATCAAAGTCAGAAAGGAGGAAATTGAGATATAGATCTGCTAAGTTATCAATAATAGGAGATGTCCTTTATAAGAAAGGCTTCCTACTACCTCTCCTCAGATGTGTCCATCCCACAGAGGTCCCCCACGTCCTGTAGGATGTACACGAGGGTTCTTACTCCAGTCACATAGGAGGAAGACCTTTATCCAAGAGGATAATTACGCAGGGATACTAGTGGTTGACCTTGTCCAAAGATGCTGCTATTCACGTGAAGAGGTGTGACAAGTTCCAGAGATTATCCACTATCCCTAATCAACCTCATCAACCTATAACATCAATCAGTTCTCCTTGGTCATTGCAATATGGGGGATTGACTTGGTGGGACCATTGCCAAGTGTTGCTAACAATTATCGATTTTTGATAGTAGCAATTGATTACTTCTCCAAGTGGGTAGAGGATGAGCCGATGATCATGATTACAGAGCAGAAGACCTTCCAGTTCATCTGGAAAAGCATCATATGCAGACATGGCCTTCCAAACACCCTCATCTCATATAACGGAACCTAGTTCAAGAATTATTCCTTAGAAAAATATTGTGAAAGAGTGGGGATCAAGTAGTTCTTCTCCTCTCCCGGACGACCCCAGGCAAATGGGCGAACTGAAGTCACAAACCGAACAATCCTTGATGGGATTAAGAAGAGGTTGGAAGAAGCCAAGAGGAGGTGGACAGAAGAGCTTTATGTAGTACTATGGGCCTACAGGACAACGACAAGAACACCAACGGGGGAAACCCCATTTATGTTGGCCCATGGTTCAGAGGTCGTCATACCTACAGAAGTAGGACTCCCTACCCATAGAGTTTAGACCTATGACCTGCAGAGGAATGGGGAGGAAAGAAGACTTGACTTGGATATAATTGAGGAAAGAAGGGAAGACATCGAGATCACACATGCAGTGTACCAGCAGAGAATGGCAAAGTTTTACAATCATAGGGTAATATCAATACCCATAGTTGTAGGAGACCTAGTGCTGAAGAAGACGTTGCAGAAGACAAACAAGCTCCACCCAAACTAGCATAGTCCTTACAAAGTAGTTGATGAGGTTGTGCCCGGCACCTACCGGCTAGAAAATCTTGAAGGAGAACCTTTCTCCAATCCATGGAATGCTGCTCACCTAAAGAAGCATTACATATGATGTTGCGGTTGTTTTCTTGTAATGAATGTATCATTTTATGAATAGAGTGTTAATAAAAAGAGCAGTTCCTGTGTCAATACTTTGTTTCATCATGCTTTAGTGATAAATTATGGGGTAAAACATCATTATTTGGTGACCTCGAACCTTAAACATCATAATTTGGTGATAAGGTCTGAGGTGAAACATCTTAGTTAGATGACCTCAAACCTTAAACATCATAATTTGGTGACAAGGTCTGAGGCGAGATATCATATTTTGATGACCTCAGAGCTTAAACATCATTAAATTAGTGAAATTTATGAGGGTAACATCTTAGTTTGATGACCTCAGACCTTAAACATCATAATGTGGTGATAAGGTCTAAGGTGAAACATCATATTTAGATGACCTCAGACCTTAAACATCATTAATTTGGTGAAATTTATGAGGGTAACATCTTAGTTAGATGATCTCAGACCTTAAACATCATAATTTGATGACAACGTTTGAGGTGAGACATCATATTTTGATGACCTCATAACTTAAACATCATTAAATTGGTGAAATTTATGAGGGTAACATCTTTGTTTGATGACCTCAGACCTTAAACATCATAATGTGGTGGCAAGGTCTGAGGTGAGACATCATATTTAGATGACCTCGGACCTTAAACATCATTAAATTGGTGAAATTTATGAAGGTAACATCATAGTTAGATGACCTCAGACATTAAACATCATTAATTTGGTGAAATTTATGAGGGTAACATCTTAGTTAGATGACCTCAGACCTTAAACATCATAATTTGGTGACAAGGTCTGAGGTGAGACATCATATTTTGATGACCTCAGACCTTAAACATCATTAAATTGGTGAAATTTATGAGGGTAACATCTTAGTTTGATGACCTCATACCTTAAACATCATAATGTGGTGACAAGGTCTTAGGTGAGACATCATATTTAGATGACCTCAGACTTTAAACTTCATTATTTGGTGACCTTGGACCTTAAACATCATAATTTGGTGACAAGGTCTGAGGTGAGACATCATATTTTGATGACCCCAGACCTTAAACATCATTAATTTAGTGAAATTTATGAGGGTAACATCTTAGTTAGATCACCTCAGACCTTAAACATCGTTAATTTGGTGAAATTTATGGGGGTAACATCTTAGTTTTATGACCTCAGACCTTTAGGACAACATTCAAGAAAACATTCATCGAAAGAAGTAAAATCATCTGAAGAAGATAGTATAACATGTAGTCAGAATTACAAGTTAGATTTGCCTCAAAATATGTAATCAGAGTGTAAGGACACAAATTTCCAATTGAGTCCATATATAGTTTTGGCTCAATTCCGGACAAAAACATTTATTCATAGGAATGTATTTGATTGTAATATTCTCAAGCCTATGAAGTGTGCGTTGAAGACGTAGCGGCAAAGAATTTAAAGCTTCATCAAAATGCCAGTTTGTGTGCCTCGTTTCTACGTCATCAACTAAGGTTGCATGCTCCCAAGGTATGAATGTAATTATATGTATATAGGAGCTTGGAACAATTTGTATTGGGTATTAGGTGTAATAAAAACTGCATTTTATTTTCAGAAAGAATCAATTAGAACTTTAAAATAAGTATATAAAAGTTTCAGGGCCAAAATCGAATTTTACAAACTTTCTGGTCGTTCGTTAGAAATGTCGTTCGAACGAGTTTTTTCGTTCGAACCAGGTTTCGTTCGAACGAGTTTTTCGTTCGAACCAGGTTTCGTTCGAACGAGTTTGCCAACGACCCTAAACTGGCCAGTCGTTCGATATGTCGTTCGAACGAGTTTTTCGTTCTAACGAGGTATCTAACGAGATTCTAACGAGCCCAGGCTGGTCGCTCGTTAGAAGCCTCGTTCGAACGAGAGTCATGTTCGTTCGAACGAGACGCCAGGGCGGGAACAGTTTTGAGCAGTTTTTTCCAGTTTTCTCCCACTTTCCCCACTTGGTTTTTAACCAACTTTTTCAAGACTTAATATGTGCGGGAATCACATTTTTCCTATCAACTTTTCCATTTCATATCCATCTCTTAGAGAGAGTTTGAGAGCTAATTTATTTAGGGAAAATGTTCATGTTTTGAGTGTTAATTTTTAAAGAAAAATTCATACACACTCTAGTTTACACCCAATAGTTGTTTATCCAAGTTCTATATATACATATCTTTACTTGGAGTTTTTGGCACCGGTTTTCTCTACCGAATTCAAGAAGAGACGTTTCGGGTTTGCTTCTACACCCCATCACAAAGAAGACTTTTGTTGAGATTCTACCCACTTGGAGAAAGGCTCCATGCTTGGGTGACGGTGACCATATAAAGTCCCATCGGTGGATTCCGAGACCGCGGTGGTGTTCCGAGGTTGTTCGCTAGGAAGAGGTTTCTACGAGAAGGAGCGTCGAGGCTTGAGAGGGATCGAGTCAGTCATTGTAAGTCTATCTGTCTTGTAATTGTAATTCCATATCTAGTGGACTTGTGGCTAGGGCCGTCCGAGGTTGTTTCCCGTCTTGGGTTTTTCCTCGTACATCTCGGCGTAGTGTGACATTGTTTATTTTATCTTGCACAATAATTTAGAATCCATGCTTAGGATAATTTCAAGATAAAATTTGGTCTAATTATCACACTCATTTTATTTGGGACTAAATTAAATATTGGGTAAATTTGGTTTATTCAAGTCATTTGATAAAATTGGTTTCGCCTAACTTTGGATAATTGAAAATTACGACTTAGGCAAATTCTAGGACTTGAGTTAATTAAAACTTGTTGTTGTTAATTTTTGGAAAGTTGAACCATCACATTTACAACGCTTCCGCATCATCTCTATTCTGTTTTATATTAAAAAGGAAATTAAATATTTTTAATTTGCGATTATTAAAATCCGGGGTCTTTCAAATTGGTATCAGAGCCAAAGCGATAAATTATTTCGTTAACGATCTTTTAAAATAAGTTTTGGCTAAAATGGATTTTTTCCCATTTTCAAAATTTCCTATTTTCGATGGTTCAAACTACGCGTATTGGAAAGCGCGAATGAGATCGGCACTAAAATCTATCGACGAGAGAGTTTGGATGTCTGTTGTTACCGGGTACTCCCCACCAACTTACTTAGTTGAAAATGAACGTGTTTTAAAACCCGCCGATAGATGGACTGAAAATGAGTTTAAACTTGCTAACTTTAATTCCTGAGGTTTAAATGCCTTATTTAGCGCTGTCGCACCGGATGAATTCCGACATATTATGACGTGTGAAACCGCTAAAGAAGCTTGGGATATTTTACAATTAACTCATGAAGGAACTAGTGTCGTTAAAGCTTCAAAACTCCAAAACCTCACCACTCAATTTGAAACTATAAAAATGGATGAAAAAGAAACTTTTGATAAATTTTATGCTAGACTTTCTGATATTGTTAATTAATCCTTTAACTTGGGAGAGAAAATACCTGACGACCGTGTAGTAAAGAAAATTTTAAGGTCCCTACCCGATAGATTTATTCCAAAGGTGACCGTTTTAAATTCTTTACCCACTTTAGCCTCTACGAAATTAGAAGAGCTTGTAGGTGATTTACAAACCTATGAACTGGATATGTTTCCCTCTAAAACTGAAAAGAAAATTGAAAAGGGTGTTGCTTTAAAAGCCCGAAAAGAGGTCAAACAAGTAGTATAGAGCGAGAGTGATAGTGACTCGGAAGATATGGCTTTGTTTGCTCGCAAATTTAGAAAATTTCTTAAATTTAACAAAGATAAATTTAAAAATGATTTTAAGAAATTTGATACTTCTAAACATGATAAAAGGGAGAAGATTTCTAAAGCCGAGAGGATCCCTAAACCTAGTAATGACAATTTAGATAGGGACGAGTCTAACAAGTGTTTTGGTTGTGAAGGTTATGGCCATCGAGCTTATGAGTGCCCCACTAAACTAAGGAAAGAGGGTAAACGACCCACTGCATATAATGCAACCCTTAGTGATAGTGATAAGGAAGAAAAGCCCGATTCCCCCACTAAGAAAAATTTTGTGGCTTTTATGGCTAGTCATGTGAGTGATAATGAGAACTCATCGATTGATGACACGATAGCACATGCCACTTCCAAGGTCATTGTTCATGATTCCCTTGTTTTTGATGATAGTGAGAGTGGAGAAGAAAAAGAGAGTGAAAATGAAGAAGAGGTTGATGAGAGTGAACTTCAAAATGCTTTTCATGAATTATATAAAGAATTTATTAAATTGAAAAGAGCTAATTTGAAGTTAGAAGCTTGTTTAAGATAGAGTGTCAAGGTCGTTGATGATAGTGCTTTAATAGAACACCTTAAGACACGTGAGAGGACTCTTCAAGAGAAGCTTGAATATGTAGAAGGCGAGAGAGATAGCCTTAGGGGTTTAATGGAATCCTTGAAAAAGGAGCTTCTTACTTTTGAAGAGTGAAATTTTTTACTAGAATCTACCATTTTATATTTGGAAAATAAATTAAAAGATTCTAGCAATGTCAAATTTGATTTGGAATGTTGTTCAGAAAAACTAGATAAAATGTTAGGAACGGTCCAAATTAAAAATGACACTTGTGGTTTAGGCTTCAATTCTTGTAATGAATACAACCCTAAAGTCAAAACCAACCTTTTAGGAGAATCTACTAGGAATACATTTAATGACCACTCCTTAAGTAAATCTTTTCGACATATTCTCACTTGTACACATTGTGGTCGAAAAGGTCATCTTAGGAAATTTTGTTTTGATCTTAAACGAATTCCTAGAAAATCCCATTGTAAAGTAACCACGGTAGCTAATGTTCCTACACCCCAAGATTGTCATTCTTCATTAATTTGGGTTAGGAAATCCGACTTGGTTGCCTTACAAAATAGGGATTTTGATTCTCATTTACTTTCACATCCTTCCTCCCTTGCTAAATTTAAAGGTTGAATGTGTTAGTGTTTGCATACTTTAGCTTTTGTACTTCATGCTATATTCACATGCTAAATGTATGCTTGTTTAATCATTTTTTAGTCTTTGACCCATGCGTATCCCATACTAGAATTATGATTTTTGTTTATCTTTTGTATTATATTTCTTTCATTTTGTTTGCTTTAAATGAAAAATACAAAAAGATTTTTGTTTATCATTTGGATTTTATCTCTTGATAAATTGAGCTTAATGAAAAATTCCAATGATTTTTGTTTATCCTTTTGAGTATATATCTATTTATTTTTGGTTAAAAATTGTTAAAAACTCAAAAAGATTTTATTTTGTGCGTATTTTTGTTTGACACACTTTATGTGGCATATACTTGTGTTTGAATCCCTCCTTTAACGCTCCCACGTGGCTAGAACTTTTGGTTTAGACTGTCAATCCTTAAAATGTTCTTTATCATAATTCATGTGGAGTAGTTGGATTTTGTATTGATTAAATGGATTCTATTTTCATATGCCTCTTTTCACACATGCACGAGCTCTTTTGAAATCTTAATGTCACATGTTATATTTGAGCTTTTTGAGGTGTTCTCCTATCAATATAGTCATTTACATATCTATGACCTAGGAGGACTAGTGCATGTCAAAATCCGTTGCATGTGAGATTTGTGCGAAAAATGAAAACATGATAAATTAATATATGCACGGGGAAGGGCTCCGAAAGGATGAATTAAATCCTTTGCGATAGTAAGCCACCATTGATTGGATCTAAAAGAAATACGTGATCCAAAGGCCTAAAAACAGAATATTTGGCATTTAAAAGAAAGAAATTGCCAAGGCCTATGTTTGTTTGATATATTCATTCAAAAGTAAAAGAATATATATGCTTAATGAGGGAGAATTGGATGGTATATCAACGGTTTGCACAATGTCCGTTTATCCTAGTTGTCTTTAATGTCATGACTCTATTTGCTTTGTAGAATCATCATCATACTAGGCGTGTATGCATTGTGTATGTTTGTTCATTGAGTTCAATCTTTATATTGTCACATGAGGTTATATTTAACTGTGATGAAGTTTGCAATCAAATGAGAACTCCGTGAACGTTTCTTAAGTGTTTGGGTCTAAATTTAATTGTTGCTAGTTCACACCCCTACACTTCCGTTTCCATATGACACATTTTTGCCATACGAGTGTGCAAACTTATTGTATTTTGTGTCATGTGTGTGTTTATATCTATCTATATATGCAACGTACTTATTGGTCTATTTATAGTATATATATATATATATATGATATTCGTTTGTCTATGCCTTGCGTTTATTGCCCATATGCTTTCATGTCTTAACACTTTAAGCATCAACATGTTTATTAGTTCTTTATCCTTTGTCTATTCCTGAACAAAAAGGGGGAGAATGATGATAGGGGGAGAAATGGTATCTAATCCTATTATTATCGTATCTTAGTTTGGGGAAGATTTATCTTAGGGGGAGACGTCTTTCTAAGTAAATGTCATTTGTTTGATAAAGGGGAGAATTATTTTAGGGGGAGTAAGTATTTAATTGCATTTATATTGTGATATTCCCTATGCATTTGATGAGTTTGCTTAAGTGTCCAGGTATTCTACTAAACCGGCATCTTTAAAAGGCAAAGCGTTTAAATCCTTGGGTTGAGTCAAGATTGGGCCGGTTATGTTTTGAGTCTAGTGAGCTTGACGGCCCTTTAGGATTTTTGTTTGGTTTTTGTCCCGGAATAGCCAAAGGGGGAGATTTGTAAGGACACAAATTTCCAATTGAGTCCATATATAGTTTTGGCTCAATTCCGGAAAAAAAACATTTATCGAATGTATTTGATTTTAATATTCTCAAGCCTATGAAGTGTGTGTTGAAGACGTAGCGGCAAAGAATTTAAAGATTCATCAAAATGCCGGTTTGTGTGCCTCGTTTCTACGTCATCAACTAAGGTTGCATGCTCCCAAGGTATGAATGTAATTATATGTATATAGGAGCTTGGAACAATTTGTATTGGGTGTAAGGTGTAATAAAAACTGCATTTTATTTTCAAAAAGAATCAATTAGAACTTTCAAATAAGTATATAAAAGTTTCAGGGCCAAAATCGAATTTTACAAACTTTCTGGTCGTTCGTTAGAAATGTCGTTCGAACGAGTTTTTTCGTTCGAACCAGGTTTCGTTCGAACGAGTTTTTCGTTCGAACCAGGTTTCGTTCGAACGAGTTTGCCAACGACCCTAAACTGGCCAATCGTTCGATATGTCGTTCGAACGAGTTTTTCGTTCTAACGAGGTATCAAACGAGATTCTAACGAGCCCAGGCTAGTCGCTCGTTAGAAGCCTCGTTCGAACGAGAGTCAAGTTCGTTCGAACGAGACGCCAAGGCGGGAACAGTTTTGAGCAGTTTTTTGCAGTTTTCTCCCACTTTCCCCACTTGGTTTTTAACCAACTTTTTCAAGACTTAATATGTACGGGAATCACATTTTTCCTATCAACTTTTCCATTTCATATCCATCTCTTAGAGAGAGTTTGAGAGCTAATTTATTTAGGGAAAATGTTCATGTTTTGAGTGTTAATTTTTAAAGAAAAATTCATACACACTCTAGTTTACACCCAATAGTTGTTTATCCAAGTTCTATATATACATATCTTTACTTGGAGTTTTTGACACCGGTTTTCTCTACCGAATTCAAGAAGAGACGTTTCGGGTTTGCTTCTACACCCCATCACAAAGAAGACTTTTGTTGAGATTCTACCCACTTGGAGAAAGGCTCCATGCTTGGGTGACGGTGACCATATAAAGTCCCATCGGTGGATTCCGAGACCGCGGTGGTGTTCCGAGGTTGTTCACTAGGAAGAGGTTTCTACGAGAAGGAGCGTCGAGGCTTGAGAGGGATCGAGTCAGTCGTTGTAAGTCTATCTGTCTTGTAATTGTAATTCCATATCTAGTGGACTTGTGGCTAGGGCCGTCTGAGGTTGCTTCCCGTCTTGGGTTTTTCCTCGTACATCTCGGCGTAGTGTGACATTGTTTATTTTATCTTGCACAATAATTAAGAATCCATGCTTAGGATAATTTCAAGATAAAATTTGGTCTAATTATCACACTCATTTTATTTGGGACTAAATTAAATATTGGGTAAATTTGGTTTATTCAAGTCATTTGATAAAATTGGTTTCGCCTAACTTTGGATAATTGAAAATTACGACTTAGGCAAATTCTAGGACTTGAGTTAATTAAAACTTGTTGTTGTTAATTTTTGGAAAGTTGAACCATCACATTTACAACGCTTCCGCATCATCTCTATTGTGTTTTATATTAAAAAGGAAATTAAATATTTTTAATTTGCGATTATTAAAATCCGGGGTCTTTCACAGAGTTTACAAAGAATTGAGATAAACAAAAAATTACAAGTTAAGCTTCACAAATCATGGTTTAAGGGTCTACAGCTATAATGGGGTTCTCTTGGCCGACATCGGTAACCTAGGCTCCTTCACTCTAGGGTTAACATCCCCTGTCTCTGTAGCTTCCAATGGCGTAGTCTCTACAGGAGCAACATATTCCTCCTCAACCTCTTGCAAGGCCTAAGCAAAGCGAGGATCGGTAAAGCCTAGACCAATAAAGTGTTAGGCAGATAAGCTCCGTGATTCCTTATCCTTTAAATCTTCCCACTTCCCAGTTGCCTAAATACCTCTTTCGAGATACTCAAAGATAAAGCTTATAAACTGGTCAGAGACTTTGTAGTCGGCCAATATCTTCTTAGAGGCATCCTCAAGGGAAGCCTTGATAGCAGCATCAACCTTTGCTTGAAGGACGTCGTCTTTGGCCTGCAAACTGGAGGTGTGGTACTTCTTAAGCTTGGGCATGTCCTTATCCTTCTACTTCACCTTATTCTCAGACTCAGCCAAGGTTGTCTTCAGATGTTCAACCTAAGCATTTAAAAAGGCTTCCACCTTCTCGGCCTCTTTTCCCTTCTCAATGAGGGGCAACTTCCCCAGGATCCAATTAATAAATTGGTGCATAAGGAGAAGACCCTGCAAAACAAAGTCATATGTATGAATGCAAACCTTAATCCAATAAAAGTCGAGGTTAGACTTGGAATGAAAAATAAATTTTTTTTACCTGGATGGACCTGTGAAGGCAAAACTCGGCCAGCAGAGGGGTATCTATCGATCATAGAAAATGCTTATCTGCATCGATCATCGCATAGACGATGGTATCCGTTGCCTTCAGACCATGACCTATCAGGATGTCACTGATCTTCAATTTTTCCAGATGAGCATCCAATGTGTCATCAGTAGAGATTGGGATGGCACGATCTCGTTTTTGGTGCTTACTCAGCCTCTGATCCTCTGAGTCAGTGGGGGGTTTCCTTTTCTTAGTAGCGTCGGCTTTGGATGTGCCGATGTTCTGCTTGGGTGGAGGAGGGGATGAATTATGCCCTGCTTTCTTCATCAATTTAACAAGGCTTGGGGCTAACATCTCCCAGAGCTCATTAGAGATACCTTCCGGGTGTTCTGTAAAGAGAAACATCTGAAGTTAATAAATTAGAGGTATGAAAACTCATAGGTACAACTTGTAAAAATGTAACACTTACGAAGCTCAGTCAGATGACTCCCTCCCAAGCCAGTCTCAAAAAGGTAATAGAGGGTCATCAGATGTTCGTACTTGACTAGCCAACCATGATCCCCCTGATCTTGAAAATCCTTAACCTTCTGCAAGTTATCCTGGTTAAGCCCAGGGTTGGACTTGGAATCAAGTGACAACTTTCCCCACCTCAGGGGTACCCTCGGCTCCATCGATGAAGAGATGGAACAAGTACCAAATTCACATGCCCCCGAGGCAAAGAAATACTGTGGTTTCTAGTTATGATTGGAGGTCTGGGTAACCAACAACATCTTCTTATCCGACTTCCTAGCTAAGAAGTGATAGTAGCTGGGGTAGTTTCTGGCAGAGGATGGGAGATAGCATCCGGTGAAGACCCTAACAATAAGGTCTGAGTGATGGACTGCCTTCTAAAGGACAATAGCACCAATTATCACCCTCCAGGCGTTGGGGGATAATTGTGGAGGGGCAAGGTTGATATGTGAAAGTATGGCTCTGATCAAAGGATTGGGGAAACGGAATCCCAACTAAAACATCTGCTCGTACACACAGATTTCTCCATCTCGGCCACCAAAGTCTCTCTCACCTCTCAGAGGTCTCCTAAGTGTGATGGAGGGACCTATGGAATAGAGATGCCTAAAGGCCAATAGGTCGTACTCAGTAACAGTACTCTTTATCTCGGCAGCCTCCGAGGTATCAACGTCACTCTCATGACCATCATCCTTATCTTTGGCAACATCACCCTGGCAGGTGTAGGAACACCTCCAGGGAACCTCTGAGCGAACTCAATCCCTGTGGAGGCCGATAGGGGAATAACATTAATAAGTGGTGGAATAGACACACTCGGCCCCACAACTTCAACATCGGAAGAAGTCCGTGAAGTGCTAGCATCGTTGTGGGATGAGGCGCGACTTTGGACCTCGGCCTGATCAGGGACCTGATCCTGCCTAATGAATAAATACATTGCCTTTTGGAATGAGTCTATAGACATAGGGTCTGAGGTATATGACTCAAACTCAGACATTGGAGAAGGGTGAGTTGGACCCCCTGCCGGCTCAGTAGGCTTGGCTAGCTTAGGGTATATGACCTTCAGAGGTGATGGAAATATAGGTCTGAGGGGGAAGTCCTAAGCCCTAGGAGTTTCCTCTTGGGCTAGTTCTATCTGCTTAATTTTTGTAAAGGTCTTCTCTCTAAGAGAGGGGAAATCTTCTATGATATTATAAAGGGGTCTGAGCATAAAGATGATGACCTTACACTTGAGACTCTAAACCACAAGTAAACATCTGGGGATAACTAAAACTAAGGATCAAAACCTAGTTTTTGGTCAAATTCAAACCAAGAACAATTAAGAATAAGGGCCACCAGAAAACTCAAAGAGCCACCGAAAAACTCAAGTTGTCACCGAAAAACTCAAGCTGTCACAGAAAAATGCAATAAATGGAAAAACAAGGCTGAAAAAATGGCAAAGGAAAGGTAATAAGCAATACCTGATGAGATACGAGGTGAATAATGGGAGGATTGGTAAGAGAAATCCACAAGATGCAGCCTCGATCAAGCTCTAGAAGAGAGAAAACGTAGAAGGCTCAGGCGGGAAGAGTGAGAGAAATGAGGAAGAAAAAGAGGGAAATGGTTTAAACCCTCAAAACTAATTGCACGCATCCCAAGGCCCATCGTTGCCTTGGGATACCAATAGGCTATCATCATCATTTCACTTGCCAAGCACGTAACCTACTTTAGAAGTTGACACTTGTCAAGAAAATATTGGCACATAAAGAAATATAGCATCGGACATGCATACCCCTCATTCACCTATTCACCTGGATAACTAAGGGCTAGGGGGTAATTGATATGCCCAAATTATACCTGCCAACTCGGAGGCACCAACCTCGGCCAGCATGACGGCCGAGGTAATAAGGGTTCAAGTCAAACGGTCAACAATATCGTCCTTTATAAGGTCGGTCATACCCAACATTACTAATGACCCCTCAATTAGGCAACAGCCGAGGCCTGCATGTTTGGTTGAATCAAATACCCATAAGATCGGCCATGGCCGACATTGTAAGCGTCACGCGAGAATCAGTAAAGCCTCTTAGACTCAATGAACAATCCCATCATCGGCTTGAGCTAACGTTATAAGTTCCACCCAGAATCAACAGCCTTGCAGGCTTAACATCAAGTGTCAAGTCAACATCGGCCCTTGCTGATGTTCCACATATCTAACATCGGCTGACATCCTAGCCAAGGTCATCATATAATTCCCAACCAAGGCAAGAGTCATACCTCACCAACCTCGTACTCACCCAGGCCTGGGTTGGTACTAACCAAAGACACGTGGACAAATCTGTTATAACTTAATTATTCCCTCCACATGAGGGAATATTGAGGTCATCATTATATAGTTGAAGATTAGCCAGGTGTCATCCTTTCACTGGATGGATATCCACGCACATGCTCATTGCATGCTTGGGGGGTACATTACACCCCCCAAACACTATATATAGAGGTCATCCTCTACCTTGCAAAAGGATCCAAAATTACAACCCTAGCTGAAACTCTGTCATTTTACACAGTAGAGATAGAAATCTTAAGAGATTGTATCCATGGACGTTAGTGCCTTATTTTAGTGACATTACTCACTCACTTGCACAGTGGACGTAGGCCTAATTGGCTGAACCACTTATATATTGGTGGTTATCATCTTCTCCTCTTCCCAATCTCTTATATTTTGTATACTCTTGTGCTGCCATTGTTATCACTGATTTGATCTTACAAAACACCTTGACTGGTGGTGCTATTTCCAACATCATGAATACCTAAGACCCGAAATGTGATATTATGTATGGGATTAAATGGGGGAAATTAACGAGCGTTAATTGAATAAATTACGGTGGGGAAATTATATTTGAATAATTTTGTTACATTAATAAGGAGTGAAATACTTGGCTTAATGTTGGAAAATTATATTAAAGTGAAGAAGACATTATGGGAGTGATAAATAGATAATAAAAATACGATGATAATCGTGATTAACAAGTACGGGTAGTATTCGAGAAATACGACAGGTACTTGGAATAGGATGAAATCCTTATATGACATTGGTCGAGTGCGTACCGAATTTTATATAGGTTGATGTGTATACCTATTACTTGTTTAATTTATGTGTATGACATACCTAGCCTACTTACTATCAACAGGAGGTTCACGCATAGAGGGACATATCATGATGAGCCTTAAGGGGGATCTTTGACTTGTTGCCTCAGAACATAGGACTTAGGTTAGATTGCCATTAGTGAGAACAATGGTATTGAACGACCTTTTGGGTGCGTAGGTATGTGTGTAGCCCAAAGGCTTAGGACTATGTTTGCCTCCATTACTTGTGTTTGATATTTATGGTTCGAGGGATCTTTACCGAACCTATAGTCCCCTATACAGTGACGAGATGTACTGGGAAATGATAATAGAGTACGCATGCACCGCAGTTAAGCCTCGGGGTGGAGTTTAGTATATATATAATAGAGTGAATGTATATATATATATATATATATATATATATATATGTGATAGTTTTTACTGTGTGAATTAAGTAGACATAAAAGATAATAAAATCTGAAATGAATTAAGTAAGTGCATACTTAATTATATTGAATTCTAAAAAGGATTATCCATATTATAGAGAAATTGGATATATATGTATTACCTGTATTACGAGAGAAATACGAGGGAAAGATATGGGCTATGGTTAGTTATCACTTATATGAACTAGTTAGCATGGGAATAGTAACTAGTATGATTTAAGGTACGTTAGGTATGCAGTTTAGATGACAGATGAGAATCTCAAAAGAGATTCCAATAAATCTAACTTGTATATAATAATTGTTGAATATAGCATTTATTCACTTGTTGTTTTCTAAACTATTTTTACATCGTGCTCTGACCTGTTTTTTTGCATATTCTCTTCTCTCTTGTATCTCTTATATCATGTGTCCAGACGCAGGAATGCCAACCATAGAGGATTGAGATTTTGATGAGCTATGGACCTATGGAGTAATGGACTTTTTTTAGACCCTTTCATATACATTAATGCATACCCTGTAGTTGATCTTTCATTTAGGGCATATTGCCCAAGAGGATTCTAATTATTTATTTCCTACCATAGATAGATTAAGTTCTTATGTTGATTTTGGTACATTTAATTTTGGTGGGATTATTGTATTGAGATATTTAAACTGGAGAGTTTTATTCCAGTTGCATTTAATTCAATTTTGATATTACTCTGTTATTATTCGTTGTGTGAAAGGATTATGTTAAATGGGTTACGTTTTAAAAATGGAAAATTTATTTATATTAAAATCTTGGAATTTTAACACCTGCTTAATTGGATATTAGGTGAATTATAGAATGAAAAATATTTTTCGAGAGTGATTTCCAGAATGAACCAATTGTAAATTTTATTTTAATTGGGCATAGGACTAATCACCTGGTATTTAATTAAGCGGGATGTTACACTATTGCCTTTCCAATGGCCCTCCCTGGACGTCCTTTGCGTAATCATCATACGAAGCACACTCGTCCGCATACAAGATTAACTAATATATATACACTATAGTAGGAGAACAAAAGCCACGTACGTAGGGGAATACAACAATCCTATGATAAGGGTCTCTATCAATCAAACGATACGCTGAAAACGTAGTAAGCCGTACAGATTCTATGGACAATAGAACTTGATGCTCTAATACCATCTATGACACCCCACCTAATTAAATATCGATTGATGAGGCCTTTATCAAATTAAAACAGGTTTCTCATATGGTTCATTCTTAGCATCATTGTAGAAAAACCAAACTAATTACTAACCACCTAATAGTTAATTAAACCGTTGTCAAATTTTATTCTTCAATTAAAAAGAATAAATAAATTGTTAGAAAACTAAATAACATTCACAATATACTAGAGTCCAAACCAGCATGATATATAAATGAAACAAAGTCATGTCGAATACACTGATGCCCAAATGAAACCAAGTAATAAACCAAGTCTAAAATTGCAAGGTAAAACTGATGCCCAAATGAAACCATAATACTGACAATGGGCCACACGTACAAACATGATATACAAGAATGAGATCCTAAGCTAGATCTGAATGAAAAAATCGGCTACTCAAGGTCCTATCGGCATCCATAGTCCTACAGCTCCGAATCCCTAGAATGAAGCCATCAAGCATGGCGTCCCTCTAGTTGGACACCTAAAAGGTTTAAAAAATATATTTTTATAGCAAGAGTTAGTACTCAAAACATTTGAAAACATTTATCAAGTAATTTATCGCAACTAAAATCGATTATTGATTACACATGTTAGGTTCATGCACACTCCCATGAGTTTCCCCACCTCTCATCTAATCTGCACACCTAACGTTCTTATACTTAGCTCACTTTGATATCATACCTAAGTTATCTCGACTAAAGTATATAACCAATCTTATCAAGTCAATACTCCCATACTGCCCATACATCAGGCTTCATTATTAACATTTCTCTCATGTTATTCAGTTTTCATATAACATTCACATACGTTATGTTTAATCATCATAATTAAGTCTCACTACTTAATTCATATATCATTTCACGTCTAATCATCATTCAACTTCCATAATTAAGTTTCACTACTTAATTCATAAATCATTTAAAAGTTACCATCCAACTTCCAAAATTAAGTTTCACTACTTCATTTATTATAGATATTCCCCAATCTATTTTAAATCTTGAAATTAAGTTTCTCTCTACTTAATTTATCAATTAGATTTATATATATATATCATCTACAAGTCTACTTTCGCACATAAGTAGAATATCATGAAGTATATATTTTGTACACAATATATAATATAAGGATATTGGTTCGGATAATCATCAACCCCAATCATCCTATCATTTACATTGATCCAGATATCCCTTGACCCCAAGGTAAATGTTATGCATATATATATTGGTCCGGATAATCCTTGATCCCAATATCTTTCATCTTCGATTTGGTCCGAATACTCATCGACCCCAAATCGAGCTTTCATGTATTGGTCCAGATAATCACTGACCCAAATACCAAAATTAAGCACACTTTATATATATACTATAAAAACAAACTATATAATCACCCCCTGTATCACATTTTAGGGGTTATTGTCTCGGAATCCTACCTTAATCACCAATATCTATATATAGTATCCTTTAGGTATTCACACAATCTAAGTAGTACTATTCATCAATATGTATTCACACCACCCGATAATACATGATAGTACGTAATATATATCTCTCGCATACTCTCTGAACTATTTACATTACGATTTATCTCACTGTCATATATATATATGAGTGTTCACACAACTCTAAGGGTCTTAGTTACCCCTTTACCACTTTAAGTAGTTAAGCCTAACTTACCCTGTTAGTATATATATTAATTCATTTGATTTCCATAATTCTTAATCCGTCTCTCAGATTAATTACGAATTATAATAACCAATCCCATTACCGTCTTAATTCTCTCTCTACGACAAAGTCGTATTCCCATCGTAGGCATATTTTAAAATAATTAGTCACCCAATATTATTTTCACAAGGCCCTAAAGTTTTTTCACCACCTCTAATTAGGAATTCTAGGCAAAAGAGGAACATTTCAAAAAATTTGGAAACCGGACCGAACCAGTTCATTTTTCTTCAATTTCTGCTCTCTGTTTTGCAGCAGAGCTTACACCATATGATTCGCCCAAACCACAAAAATTCTTCACCCAATTCACATAATATTATTCCTAACTATTCTATATGAGTTAGGATGATTTCTAGTGTTTCAAACACATTAAAACTTCACTGAAATCAATCAAGAGTGAATCAATCCTCAAAACTCTTTTATAACTCTAGTTTTGTGTTGATCCATTTCATTCAATTTAAACCCAGGTTAAAATCTATAATAACAAGAAAAACTCCTCCGATTTATGATTCTCTATAGATCTAAACACTAACAACATGCAATTATACCCAAACATGTGATCAATTGATACTTTTCATCAACGATTTTTCTATAAAATTAATCTATTCACGAAAACCCTACATATGGGTATTATAACATTAATTTAATTTCCAATAAACACTTGCTTTAGATTTATTGATCTGATTTATTGGTTCTTTGTTGATGATTGATTATTTCCTTCTCCAATCTTCCTTTCCAATTGCCTTGGGATACAAGATTTCTTCACCGTCTTTAAAATCCCTCTTTAATCTTTAAAAATAGATTCATTTTCTTCTCTTTAATGACCTCTCTAACCTTTTTATGTTATAATCCGTAAACTGATCTCAAAATATCAGGTATATGGCTCTAAATTTCGTAGGTCCCTTCACCTCATTTTGTAAAATGATCAAAACACCCTTAATAGGTGCCGGTTTGATCCCAAATTGATCTGGGACCTAAACTGTACCCCCGGGTACCCTACTCCAACTATTTTGACCCATCCCAAATCATTCATGACTTTTAAATTATCATCTCAGTCACTTAAAATATATTTCTCATTTCTCAACTCAAAATAGTCTATACGCGACTCCCGGTGAGATAAAATAAAATACGCACATATCATTCGCTATGCCGTATAACCAAAATTATCAATTATTTACTCTTCACACTTAGTAAATATCATAATGCAATATTAATCCGTTTCTATCTCACGATTAATATTCAATAGTCACAATTATCGTCAATCGTGTTAAATTACTTCGCTCGCGTAACTTAATTAAAATGTTTGTTTCCTAAATAATTCCTCAAATTAATTAAATAAAAATAGACAGAAATACGGGGTATTACATCACATGGTGCACTTTAACCATTGAACACCTCAAGGCATAATAACAAGTCAATTTCTATTCCTCAATGATGCCACACACAATCAGTCCCAAGGATACTCTAAGGACTTATTTGAATCATAACCACATTGAAAATGCCTTGCATTCCCCCATCACTTAGGCCACTAGAACGGGCCACGACATTTAGATAAGAATCTTATTTCCCTTTTATTTGAAGCTCTGGCATAATTTTAACCCACGACTCTCTCCTCGAGATCCAATGAAGGTCCCAAAACCTTCTTCCAAACGGTTGATGCCATAAACTTCGTATCAAACCACAAACTGACACTAAGCAGGATATAGGACATCACACACGACCTATAATCCTCTAAGTCCACACTACCGATGTCACCAGGGATCGTATTCCTCCAAAATTTCATGTCATGGAAGACTATTTAGGGTTTCACTTCAACCCATCATTGTGACACACGTAACATACTTACCACCAATAACCAGTAACTCTCATCATAGCTTGCGAGATACAACTTTTAATCGACAATTACTAAGGCACTTACCTGTAATGATAGTATCCTATCAATTACGACCGAGTACACGTCCTCAACTAATAATCAATACGACTCTACATGGCCACCGAATTATCAAATGCTTACGAAATGACGCTACCCCAAGGATCTAGTTTACCTAATCACATCATGATTATTAACCACCCGTAAGTAGCTAACTAGGGAACTTAATGCATCTTTATCACCAAATCAATATCACTTAGACATAACACTCTAGTCACCTATCCTCTACAATTGACTTTAAACGACTCATGTCTCTAATTCGATGGAAGTTACTCACCTTTGTTAACATCTTACTGGGCCTTTCACATCAACAAGGGTTGAAATCAAGGCACCTCACACTAGATAATGCGGTGTCGCCACTAATGAACTACACGGACACTCGAAATTTACTAACATGTCTAAATCAAAAGAGCATAAGTTATTAATGACAACTAACTTAGCCACATGCTACTTGGCCAGACATTGCCCGTCGTGTAACACCCAAATTTTTATTTGGTCATAAAAATTTAAATCGAATTATTTATTTTGAAAATTTTATTTTATAAATCAAGTCGATAAATAAAATAATAATTTTTAATCAAATCAATCACCAAATAGACATTTTTATATAAATTTTTGGTCATCACATTTACCAAGAACGGTTTATGATATTGACTTAAATGCTGACAGCCCGAACCCAAATGATCAGGGTTTTGAGAAAGGAAAATGATATGTGCACCAAGTGCTTACAACAAAAGCGGTTTACCAAGTGTATTAAACCGTTGCACCTGTAGTAGTGTACGACAGTTTAATGCACTTGGTAAATCATTTTTGGTGTAAAAACTTAGTACATATATCATTCTCCTTTGAGAAAATGGTATGAGGAATGTATCTAGGTGACATTGTAAGAAGAGTTATTCTTAGGATGTCGCTGGAGTCTGATATATTTGGTCCTGTATCTTCTAAATTATTAACACGCTTTATTTTGAGGACACCTTTGATGACTGAAATGCACGAGGTTGACTCCCCGGACTTGAGGGAAGTAGACAAAATTTTGAAAGACGTCCTCGAGATCGATGTCCCTTTAAAAGTTTGAAAGCTTGTTGCGATGGTATGCGATGTAGTAACCCGCAGGGCTGCCTGATTATCGGAAGTGCTCATGACGAGAGTGGCGGGATCACAAGAGGAAGAATCAAAAGAGGAAGCCATAGTCAAATGAGAAGCACAGTTGTTGCAGTAGAGGGTGGTTTATATACAAGTACACCATGTTCAGAGAATATTTGACAGAAGCAGTAGATGAGATATTAGGGGAAGAAATCTCCCCATATGTCATGCTCAAGGTCATGGAGGATGGATCAGGTATTAGGGCAGCTCTTATTGCTGCATTTCATTCAGAATCCAGTGTTGATATACGGTACAGTAGCTATGAATATATACATATATATAGCCCTGTAAATGTTAGTTCATTTTCTTGACAACGTATTTATAAGGGAAGTTTGTATATATGTGTTATGTGCAGAAGGTTGGTCTTATAGTCTGCTTTTGCCATCTATTTCAGTGTGTTCTATTCTTTTGTCAAAAAAAAATTAAAATGCCAATTTGCATTAAAGCAAAAAGATTCAAATTTAGTTTGTTATTAAATTGAAAACAAAACCTTAAGAGCTATAAAATGTAAAAGCTCCTAAGTAAAAACTGAGGGGGGTGAAAATAAAAATACCCCCAAAAGCTTCCTCCCTTTTTTGTCTCATTCGGTTAAAAAAAGACTAAAAAAGGAAAAAAAAAAAAAAGTAAACCGCCCACCTTTTAAAAAATAGTTTTCTTGCGTTTAGTCCCATACCAAATGTTTTTTTAGGTTCCCCTCCCATGTATTTTTTAAATTGTATTAAGTCCCATAACTACCCAAAACCTCCCTCAGCGGCCTTGTAATCCCTCTCTTTCTCTCCGTAGATAATGACACGTGTCGTACAATGGTCAAAACAAGACTAATGACTAGAAAAATAAAAACATGGGAATGGATACAAATTACTTTTAAAAAGTGAGACTAAGGTTGCGTTTGTTTTTTTATCTGAATCTGAAATCTGAAGACTGAATCTGAAGTCTGAAATCTGAATCTGAAAAATGTGTTTGTTTTTACGTCTGAATATACTTCTGAATGAATGTATTTAGACTGATTCAGACTTCAGATTCAGACTTCAGACCTAATTCTACCTCTTAATCATTAAGAGGCAAATATGACCGTTAACCTCTTAATCATTTAAAAAAACAAACACTTTTTGATACCTCTTAAGTCTGAATGGTTCAGATTCAGACTTAAGAGGTAAAAACAAACGAACCCTAAATACCTCTTGTCCCTTAAAAAAAGAAAGAGAAAAAAAATATACAACGGCCTCTCTCTCTCTCTCTCTCTCTCTCTCTCTCCTATATAACCTACCTTCTTTTTTAAATCAAAATAAAACCCATCTCTTGCAAAGAAAGTCATGAACGGGTAAAACGAAGGGGAAAAGACAAAAAAACAAACACACCACCCCAACCCAAGGCAAACTTACCATCTTCCTCCAAACAGGAAGTTTTTCGGCGAGAACTTCCTCCATTTCTCTCTTCTTCTATATATATATATATATATATGTATATATACAGTACTTCTCTTGGGCGGATCAGTCTGCATTTTAAGAGTGCGGACCGGACATGTGTCACCTGGCGGTGAGTCCAGAAAAGAGAGAGAGTACCTATAATTTAGTCGAGATTTTCAAGGCTTACCATCTAGTGACATGTGTCCGGTTCGTTCTCTTAAAATGCGGACAAGTCCGTACAAGAGAATTATGCATATATATCACTCATATATTATATCTAGTTCTAGGCCTCAAATTTTTATCAAAATACACTTTGTACTTATTTTTAAAAAAATCAACAAAAAATGCTGAAAATACCATATTTATAAAGGTTTGCACCGACATAATTTTTGTGAATTTTTTAAAAATCGATACAAAATATATTTTGATCTACTATTTTAAACATGGGTTGATTGAAAAGTTAATTTCAAGAAAAAAATAAAAAAAATTTAAAAAAATTCTTAGACCCTAAAATTAGGTGTGTTGTATAAAGTGTGATGTAGGTGACCATTCCACCTCTCTCTTACACCCAACACCTATATAAATATAAAACACACACACACACTCCTCATAGTTATATATATATATATATATATATATATATATATATATATATAGATAGAGAGAGAGAGAGAGAGAGAGAGAGAGAGCCAGGCTATAGTAAATCATGCTCTATACATCACCCATGCATCACGCCTAATTCTAGGCCCTAAAAAACTTTTTTTTTCAAATTTTATATTTTTTCCTTGAAATTAACCTTACAACCAACCCATATGCAAAAAATTAGGTCAAAATACATTTTATAGATATTTTTAAAAAATCCACAAAAAACTGCTAAAAATACCTTATTTATAAGGGTTCGCGCCAACAGTTTTTTGTGAATTTTTTAAAAATAGTTACAAAATGTATTTTGACCTAATTTTTTGCATATGGGTTGATTGGAAGGTTAATTTCAAGGTAAAAATATAAAAAAATATTTTCTAGGGCCTAGAATTAGGTGTGATGTACGGTGTGATGTATAGTGCATCATGTAGGTGAGCCTTCCTCTCTCTCTCTCTCTCTCTCTCTCTCTCTCTCTCTCTGTATATATATATATATACTAGGGTATACACGTGCCTGAAGGCACGCTGATAATTTGGAAAAGCATAAAATCGTGCCTTGATGCGAGGACAAGTGCCCTTGTCAAAGTTACGACTGGTCTCGAGTTTGAAACGCCTGAGCAGCTTCTTCATATATTCCCTTGTCGAAAGACACGATGAAAATTATAAAGTATGTAATTGCAAAATGACGAAAATTTTCAAAGTACGTAATTGCAAAATTTTCGGGGGTAGGGTGATAAAATATTTGCTTCATTTAATGTCAAGATATATTTTCTTTATTTAACTCATCATTTTTCTTTGTTTAAATCTTTGTGTTACTTTTAGCTCTTTTTGGACAATTACAAAGGCCACATCTGGCGAAAATACAAAAATGAGCTATATCTCTATGCAATGAGAGTTATGACGGTCAAATCACCTTGAAAAGCCAAATTAAGTCTTCCCTTAATTTGTGGTCGGCGTGTAGACTATGTGTGGGGCCAAAAAAAATAATATGTATAATTTACCCTCTTTAAATCTGATAATAAAAAGTGGCCGGCGTGTATACAGACTACCTAAATGTGCATTATAAACATGCACGTTCATTGGATACAACATTCCCATTTATTTCGTCTAAAATACGTTCAAAGTTTCTTTCGACTCAATCCAATATACCACCCATTATCAAACTACCTAAATGTGCATTATATTCAATAAATGAGATGACAATGTTGTTGATTAAAGTAGTAGAATTAAGTCCAATTTTCATACCTATTATCAAACTACCTAAATGTGCATTGAAATTATAGACTATTCAACCTTATGAAAATTTACTACATGAAAATTTACACAGCTAATGCATCTTGAATAAACAAAATGAAAAAAAAATATGTTTTGAATATTTTCAGCACTTCATTATATAACACCGATTCTCATCATTTTAAAACAATATTCCTAATAATATTAAGATTACTAAACATTAAAAGACCAAGCCCAACGTGCATATCCATGACTTTAGTCTACTTGGGCTATTAGGAATATCATGGTAAAGTAAATAAAATTTAAATATAGGTTAAAGTTTATTTAATTAAAAGTTGTTAAAACCTTTTTAAATTTTTATTCACAACTAAATCGAATTTAGTAAATTTTGAATAATAATATATTTTTTAGTTGATGAAATAGGTTATGCTTTTTTTAACATAACAAATGTAAGTACACAAACTTGATGCGAGACCATTGGAATGGAGCTCATGTCCTTGTCTTGTCATATCATCCAATTCAAGCATTGGAGATTTTAGTTGGTAAAATCATTGTGAGGCTCGAGGTGGATAGAAAATATTTGATTTCATGAAACTGGATTTTCTTGTACCCATTCATTATTTGTTTAATGTATTTGGGTACATAGTACATCATCCATTCACCATTATTTTAACTTCCCATCTTGTCAAGTCACATTTAAGATCGTCATTTTTTAAATCCTTCAATTTCAAAACTATATATAAAATAATCCCACATCATTACGTAATATCAAACCATGAATGTCTAAAAACAGTAAACAAAAATACAGAGGCAACAATTATTTTTCCAATTCCCCTAAAAATCAGCTAATATTCAAATCTAGGCTAAGAATTTTAGAACTTTCAGAGGAAACAATTAATACAGTTGAAAAAATTATATTTAGCCCAGAAAGATTTAAAAAGCCTTGTAATTCATATCAAACTTATGTACTGTACCTAATGTCTGCAATGTCGAAATGATGTACCCGCTTGCGTGTTAAAAAATCAGGTTATCAAGACAGAATAAAAATAGTACGTTTGCAGTGTCTCAATCTTTTTGACTAAAAAAAATATATTATTTGATTCCATCTATTTGTTTTCTCAAAACTAAAAAGTAAGGGCCACGTCCAAGCTGCTATATACTTTTTTTTTCTTTGAAATGGTTTTCATGTACTTAATCATTTACTCTAGTGCTAAGCATAAAGGGAAAACGTCAATATATAGCCTATAGTCAGCAATAATAAATTATAAACTCACTTCAAGGCAAAATGAGAAAAGTTGCTCTATACTTTTTTGAACCAAAATGACAAAAGCTCGTTAGAAACTCCAACAAAGAAAAGCCACATTCTCCGGACAAATGACACCACTGGACTATCCAAACTTAAATGGTTTCATAATTTTATTTTACACCACAAAACTCAGAACCAACCTCGTCTGAATCGGTAAATAAAAAATAAAATAAAAAACTCCGTATAACCATCTTTTCGGCGAACCATCTTTCCGTTGAACCATCTTCTCCAACCCGATTCATCACGGGCATTCAAACCCAATTCACCACAGATGCAAAAATGACCCACCTCAGGGCTTAAACCATACATCGCCACCACTATCACCAAATGACGAACCATAGACCACCGCACCCAGCATTACCATACACCACCGCAATCCAGCACTGCCATACACCACCGTACCCCCAAATCATCGTCTCTTAACAACCATGACACCACATCAAGCCACCAACTATCATCGCCAAAAACCCATTTTAAAATATTTGAAATCACAAAACCAATATCCATTTTAAAATCTTAAAAAGAAACATCATATCTTACCCATGATCAGGCCCCCAAAAAAACTCAGTTTCATGTCCAAAGTAAACTCAGTTTCATGCCCCCTACCCCACCAAAAAAAAAATCAATTTCTTACCCTTATCAAGTCCCCCAAATAACAGATATAGAAGGAAAAGGCAGTAATGGATGCTTCAAATGAAAAATAAAATCAGATCTACAAAAAAAATACGATTTCGTCAAAAAAATGAATACAAAAACTTGCAATCCCAAAAAATACGATCCCAAAAAACTTGTTAACAACTCTAGGTTAAAAAAAGAGAGAAGGAAATGTAGAGTTATACCCGATGTGAAATTTATGAGATTCGCTATACCTGAACAGAAATGTAATTTTCAACTTTAGGCGATCTGAGCTTCGTGAGTGAAATATGAGATATAAGGTGGGTTTTCAACTTTGGCCGAGAATTTTTTACCTTAGTTGACAGGCTACCTACGAAAAAACATAAATCAAACACAAATCGTAACCAAACACATAAATCTCAGTTTTAAAACGAACCAATAATTTATTAGAGAGTTACCCGTAAGAGGTCACATAGATGGAACTAAAACTTACCAACAATCTCAAATGAGTATATCCAAATCAACATAGAATAAGTAACCAAAATCGTAATTAAATCTGAAGAAAAATATGGTGGAGTGCATCACTATGAAGAAAAAAATCTGGTTTGTTTGAGTTTTGTAGTCAGAGAGAGAGTGATAAGATTACGAAGGTAATAATAAATGATGATACCTACCCGTACCCATCAAATTGGAAAGAGAGGAAATAATAAAGTGTCTAATAAGATTTTTTGGGTTTCGTGGCAATGTACTTTACTTGAGCATTGTGCAATACCTACCCATCAAATAGACAGATTGATTTGCAGATGATTTATTGATATCTAAATTACTACATTGCCATGACAACATCTCCATTTTGGCCAAATTAATATGAGACGTTAGTTTCCTGCCCAGGTGGCTGCATCCCAGCCCTTAAATGTGTTATCTTCTTGTTGAACAGTGAAAACACCCTTCTAACTTATTATATATATATATATATATATATATATATATATATATGAGTGTGTGCTTGTATTTGTATTTGTTAAAAAGAAACTAAATATAGATATAGATATATCCAGGTATATACATCTCTATATGTAGATGCATGTATTACGAGATAAACAAAAATACCGAGTCTAATCATGAAAGGGCCAAAATGTTGGCCATTATAAAATTTTACTATAAGTATCTTTTATCAAAGTAAAATATTGTTCCTTTTTTTTTAAAACAACAGTGAAAATATATATACACGTTACAAATGTCAGTTTTGTCATCTTTAAAAATTCATATCTTTTAAACCGTTATTTAGAAAAGTAAGCAGAACATACCGTTGGACTCGCGGTGTCGAATAGAATATTTTGGAATATAAATATTCTAAATTCAACACTATTTGTTATGACGTCAAATTTGGACCGCTGTGTCAATTAAGGGTCTTAAATACCCATTAAAATATTATCTTATTATATTTTTTTCAAAGAAATTGTCCAATAAGTTGTAATAATTAAACAAAGATTTTAACTTGGATCGTATAAACATTATGTATAAATACGAGTTCCCTTCACAAACACCCACGAAAGTGTAAGTACGAACCAACCTACGTGTAGAATGTAACATTTATTTCAGATTATTCATAGTAATACTTGTCTTAAAAATCACAGTCGAATATGACAAGCAATAAAGAATCGGTCAAGATAAGCCCGTTGTATAGGTAGGTTTTACCTTTTCACTATTACATTCAGCGTACTTGCTATAACTTCTATTAACATCACACTGTGATGGCCCTACTTGATTCCTAGTATGTGTATATTGCTACTATACTAATTTGATGTTATACATCTGTGACATTTATTTATGGATCAATTTAACTCCTCTCACCTAATAACTGATGCCATGTACCTATTAAATTAGTTCACCCTCTATGCAAATGTTTATATTATAAGAATTAGTATAAACTAGGCAGTAGACTGCTATGTTATCCCACAGAACTTTCCTACTTGGCCTAAGATCTCAAATGTTTAAGATCCTAGATTTTAGCTACATACGTATGAGTGCCATTTTATTTATGTGCCTAGTCGGTTACTTTTCCCCAAAGATTTTGGGTTGATATTATTTGGTTATACTGATCGCGTACTTATTTGTATACCCCTTAGTGAGCTGGTAAGTGTAAAATTATCAGTTCAAAGATCCTTGACTTTCTTGATAGGGTCTTTGATATTGTTATGAAAACACATTTTATTATGCTTTTTTTGACAAATGATTAATTCCATATGCACTCGAACCTCTCTATTTATATATATACTTGTTATAAAATTGGTTCAAATATTCTCAACATCTTTATTGATTCGTTTCTTTCCAGTTATTTTTCACATGTACCAATGGACAATGATGAACGCTTTATGAATCATTAGCTGAATAGAGGCAAGGAGAGATCTTATTAGAAGAAAAGAAACATAGAGCAATAGTAGAAATATGCATTTAAGCTTGGTAGAAAGAAAAATGTTTTAAATACAGTTATAAGATATTTTAAAATCGATTAATTTCTCAGTTAGTTCAGTATGCATGGATCATTTATGGTTTATCATTATTAAGATAAAAACTTACAGGCCGAAAATCAGGGTGTGAAAAGTTGGTATTAGAGCTAAGTCAAGTTTAAGATTAACTTATGCCGGATATGAGTTAAAGTTATGATTAGGAAAGTTATCCAAGTCACGAGGATAAATAAGGATAAGATGTTTAGATATAAGTTAAGGAATATCAACCTTCAAGTTATATGATGGATATGCGGGACATTAGGACTTTGCTTAGGGAAATTTTTTAAGGATAAAAGTATAGTTGCCATGATGATATATTTACATAAGGATTATGAGAAACATTGGAGAACTAAAATTTTGAGAGATGTGATTAATCCATACATTCGGATTTTATGTAGTCGATAAATCATTGAGAATATTAAGGATTATCAAGATGTGATTAAGGATTAAGAGGCATATTAAGAACGTTATCTTTGGAAGGGATTGTATATAATATACTCCACGAGTCTTTAAAGCATAGTTCTGTTGTCTCAACTATTTAATTGATACTCCCCTTGAGAATGAATTACTTCATTTGAAACTCCAAAATTTTCATTTTCGAAAGTTATCTCATTTTTCTATTGACCTTTTTATTTTTCATCTTCCGCATTGTACTTTTGTTATACCGTATACTATTTCCATTACATTACGAGACTTGATTACCTATGTTAGAATGGTACCTGAATAGGATTATATTGGAAAAATTATAAAAGAATGATCATTAGGAATGTATTTAAGAAAAAGTATAAGCATCAGAAATATTAAGTTAAACCATTCTACTCTTTAGAACATAACAATATTACTTCCTAAATCCTATCCCACAATAATATTTTCCCAAGTTTTACACAACCCTAATAATGAATTAGGATTAACCAACCACTACCATATACCTTATAACCACTGATAATTACTTTTTAAAGTCACAGTGACTCAGGATATCACTAAAAATTTAATATCCCCATAAACTTTACGGGTTCTATAGTGAAACATAGTTTCTTACCCAATGAACAACTAGAACAATTTTGATAAAACGATACCCTAAATAAACCCTCTACATGACCTTGATACCACAAACGTGTTTCCCTCATAGCCCATTTTCCTAAAGAAACCCCAATATAAAACCCAGACAATCTTGTTAATGAGTAATGTAATTTTTCAACAATAATAAGTGATTCCAATTTAGTATTATTTCACGAAATGCTTATATCATTATATGATAGCCTCGAATACCTTGGTCTCATTTATGAACTCCCTTGTGTATTTCATAATATGTCACATTTGATGCAATTTTAAAACACCTATGTTGATCTTGATATAATGATATCAATTTAATCTGATTCCATTAAACTTGTCTTACATAGCATACAATAAAACCAGGGAATAAAATACCGTTATACCCACAGTAGTATTATTTGCCTGTAGGACTCAGAATATTGAGTGCTTAGTTTTGTTTACCATGTGAATGCTTCTCTTCGGATTTTTATCTCAACACTCTTACTTTATCTCCCAAGGTTTTGGATTGATTTGTTATTTGAATTGCTATTAACCCTAAGCCTGTAGAATACATAATTATGAGTTATTTATTTTAGAAACCATTCGTAACCTTAAACCTTATAAACCTGATATTTTTGAATTCTAGTAATATCATTATATTGATTTTTGAATACTACTTTAGAAGGATTATTATTATTCCTAACTTTCTATATTTACCCTATTTTGTCAAAATTTGTATTCTAAAGAAATAATTATTGATTTTAATCAACGAGACGTTTATACCATATCGTACCGTATCTGAAATCCTTATCCTCAAAATACTCGTTCCTTTACTCATTTAATAACCTAAGAAACTACCGAGAAGATATAACAGATCAGAGAAAGACTCAAGACAACCCAAGATGCATTGGACCCTTTAGTATTACCAAATGACGTATTGTCTCTGTGGCCTATCAATCAGAAGTACTAGCAAAATTATTTGATATTCATTATGTGTTCCAATTGTTCTAATATATTCCAAACCCAACACATGTCAACCCCATGACTACACTAACAACTTACCTCTTTGCAATTAAACATATCCTAGAAACTTAGATTCCCATTACTTCACAACATTAGCCTGCTCCTGATTCTATGTAATCCATTTGTTTTATATTATGCAAGATCCCTTAATAAATGTTCTTGGACCCAATGAGGAATGTTTTGATTAGATAGTGTATTAATTTCAGAACTCCATTGTAAGTATGTCTCCATTGCTTCCCGATAGAATTTTTCAAAACATAGTATCCATGTTTTAAGGACAAAATTTCCAATTGAGTCCATTTGTATGTTATTTACTTATTCTTGGAACAAAACTTGTTTCAGTCATAGATAGATTTTTATCTTGTCACGATCTCCACATTGTCTATGACGTGTTTATGTTGAAGACATAGCGGCCAAGCTTCAAAGATAGATCACACTGAGTTTTATTGTGCGCGTTTCACATCTTTATATCACATTGCATTCCGAGATACTGTCAAGTATGAGCGCATTACGTTGGTGGAGTCCAGAAAGATTTTTAAAAGGATGGAAACTTCATTAAAAATGATTTTAAATTGTTTATTCTGAGCTTATCTAATGTTTAGAGTCATATGAACCACCGATTTTAGTTTAAGTGGTTCAAACGACATGTGATGTCGTTCGAATGACATCTCAAAGTTGTTAGAAAAACTTAAGCATCTCGTTAGAATGAGTTGCCGACTTAACTTATTTATTTAAAAAGTTTTTCTCTCAAAATTTCAAGGGTTCGCAGAACTAAAATATAGTTTAGAATAGTTTCATTTTTCTGCATAAGTTTTCTAAGGTTTTGAAAGACTAAAACCATCCTTAGTGTTTAAAGATCCGAGATTTCATATACAATTTCAAGAGAGATCTTCTTTGCACCATCTGGAGTTTGTTCATCCATATTAAACAAGTCATTCATTAGATTTTTTAGCTGAAGAAGCGGAGGATTCCATGTTCCTAGTCGTAGACAGTTTCCAAAGTTGTATCGGTGGATACCGAGGCACTCGTAGATGAGTGTGTTGTGGACGAGTATCGTAGAACGATTTCTATGCGAGAACTATGGAGGATCAATTAAAGAGAAGAAGATCTTCAAGGCTTGTGGGGATCGGGTCGTTGTGTAAATTTTTTTGTCTTCCTTTATAAAACCATATCATAGTAATTGTTTGGCTTAGGAAATCCGAGGTTTTTTCCCTTTGTGGTTTCCTCCTACATTCGACATTGTGAACTTTTCTTTATTTTAGTTTCTTTAATCACCTAGATGCATGTTTAGGATTAAACAAGTTAAATTGGACTTAATTGAAATTGGTTCACAAACTTGGTGCATGTTAAAATTGGAAAAAGGTTTTTCAAAGAAAAATTGTTTTGTCACCTTAAATCACACATTTGAGAAAAAAGGTCCTATAAATTGGTATCAGAGCTAGAAACACTTATTTATTGTATATATCCTTATTTTGTGCTTTTTAGCTATCGTGGTTGTATATCTCTCTTGGTTTGTTGTTTTCTCGATAGATTCTCAAAGTTTTGATGAATTAAATCTTTTGAATTTTAAGTTTGCAAAACGAATTGAAAGCCTTGAAGAAGAGAACTCTCATTTTAAACATGTGATTGAATATTTGCAAACACTTCAAACTCAAAGAGATATCATTCATGAGAAGTTTGTGGCTTTATATGATAACTTTGAATCTTTGAAATTGGCCAAGGAAGAAAGTGAGAATAGAGTCCTTATTTTAGAGAAAGAATTAGAGGGCCTTAAAAATTCTAGGGTTTTTGCCATTGAAGAAAGTATTTTGATAAATGAATTTTAGGCACGTTAGAAGACTCTTAGGGATAAGTTTTCTCACATTGAGGGGGAGCGAGATAGCCTTCTTGGAGTAATTGAAAACTTAAAGAAGGAGTCCCTAAAATTTGAGGAGTCTAATACTTTACTTGAGTCTAAAATATTGAAGATGGAAAATAATTTGAAAGACTCGAGTGGTGTGAATAGTGATGGTAGTGGCTTATCTTATCCTCGTGCTTCGAATGTTAAAGCCAAAATGATAGTTTGTTTAGAGCGTCAACCACATATGAGGGTGTTAAGAAAGGTCAAGCTAAAGGCCCTGTTCCTTGTCATGTTTACACATGTTAGCATTGTGGGAGAAAAGTTCACCTTAGGAATTTTTGCTATGATCTTAGACAGGACCCTAGGAAGTTTAAATGTAGTGTATCGTCGGTTCCCAAAGCCCATTTTGTTAGGTATACACTTGTTTAGATTAGGAAATCTATTTTGGAGATGCTAAATGTTTTGTTGGTTCATTCTCACATGCTAGCACATGATGCTTCACATGCTATTTCTTATGGATGATTATGTTAGTCATGTTTGGCATAATCTAGTCTTTACTTCATGATATATATCTTTCTAGTGTTATGACATATTTATCTCTTTGTATTACTATTTTTATTTGTTGAGTCTTATTTAAAAAATTCAAAAAGATTTTTGGTTTATATACTTTTGAGACAATACAAAAAGATTTTGTTTTTTTAGTCAAAAATATTTTTTGAAAAAACACAAAAAGATATTCGGTTAATTTTTATGTCATGAGTTTTAATGTTTGATGTGGCATATTGGCGTGCTTGGACCCCCATCATTTCATTATCCACATGGTTAGGACATTTGGTCATAATTATTAATGCGTTGAATGATCTTAACCATTGTCTGAATGGGGTTGTTTCAAAGTTGATATGCATTTGGATTCGACTTTGTATAGATGCCATCATTGCACACATGCACGAGTTTATATGAATGTTTGACTTCTCATGCGTATTTGAGTTTGGTGAGATGTTCTTATCTCAATTTTATCAACTATGTGTAATAAGACTTAGGAAGAGGTGTGCATGTAAGAACTGTTTGCCGTGAGGATTTAGATTGCTTAAATTGAAAATATATTGAGTGTTCACGGGAAAAGGGGCTGCGAAAGAATAGTAATCTCGTTGTGGAAGCCATTATTCAAAAGAGCCCAAGAAAAAATTAAGGCAATAAAAAGAATCATATGCCAACATAGGGCCAATAGTATTTCTCTAAGTTTAGAAAAATTTTAACTTCAAAAGTGCTAGAAAAAGAAATTTTGAATATATGAGAGTGTTTGGATGGAAAAATAACAATGGGGTTGCACCACGAATCCTAATGTTTAAAAATCTTGTCATGATGCTATTGTTTGTAAAATCGTCAAAATTTCGGATTTGTGTGCATGTTGTTCATTTAGTTCATTAAGCTGAATATATTAATTATCACATATGGCTAAAACTAAAGTTTAATGACATCTATCTAGAAATTATAGATTCTTGATAATTTTGATGTGTTCATGTTATGATTCATTTATTGTAGTTCACGCCCATTCACTCCATAACCATGTTTAAGCACATTGATACTATGATATCATGAAACTCACATTGTTTTACTTGTTCTATTTTTATGTTTTGAGTCTGTTTTCCTACTGTTTCGTATCTCCAGTACCTGTTTTGAGCTAAGTTTTTCACTGGTCAAAATTTCAACAGTTTTGGAAATTCAATACAATCGTTTGAAGTCTGCTTCTCATGACACGTTTTTCAAGGTGGTAATTTTTTCAGATATGGTCATTAGAAGGATGCTTAAAATTACAGCTTACGTTCTTGGGTCATTTTTGAGATCGTTCAAACAACATGCCTATGTCATTTAAATGACCTGCTGGATTTTTTTAGCTCTATTCTGCTTTTATACCTGCTTCATATCTATGCTCATATCTTACTGTTTTGGTACTTCTGGGTTTATTTGGATAGTTTACATGCAGATGATAGTATTTGTTAATGCTTTAATTCTTGTACTGCATTGATTCGTTTAGTTATATCTTAGCTTAAATTGATGATTTATTCTATGTGACTATTTGCTAACTACGATTTGGTACTTTATGATTAATTTTAGTTAGCTTTCCATGTTTATATAGATATGCTTCATTGATTATTTCATTATAGATATGTTGTTTGTTTACCTTTTTCACTTAATGTCTATTGGAGATAAAAAAAGGGGGGGGGGGGGGGGGAAGATGTATGTGATGTCAGGGGAGTAGTTTGTCTATTGAGCACATATTTTTTTGGCTTTACAAATTGGTATCATGATCATATGTTCATATTTTATTGGTATCATGTTGTATTGAACATTTTGGTATTGCTTATTATGACACCCTGCCTATTTAAATATCAGGTGATCAATCCTTCGTAAAAATAAAATAGGAAGCTCATATGGTTCATTCTTAGCATCACTGTCGAAAACATTTTAAAAGTTTACTAAGAACCTAGTATTCAAAAATTAGTGCCAAATTTTGGCTTTTTATTCAACAACAACAGCATGCGAAAGTAATTACAATAACAAAACCATCCACGTAATAAAAATAATTTGAAACGGTCACTAGATAAATAACTGAAATAAACATACTACCGAATAATCATCGGTTACCAAAATAAAAGTCCAACTACTATCTAATGAAATCAAACAAAATCCACAAGTACAAAGTCTGCTAAAACTGAATAAAATAAATAATAACCAAAGGGGCGACATGCCCAAATGAAATAACTAAATTGCATCCTACTCTCAGAATGAAGTAACCGAAGTGACTAAATCCAAATCCTACAAGCATCCACAAGTGCTACAGTTACGCATTCCTGGAACAAAACATCAAATGTGGCGTTCTTATGACTGGACACCTAAAAGGTTTTGAAAATATTTTGCATACGGGCCAGAGTCCAAGTAAAACCGCTTGAAAATATATAGCAAGTATTTATCACAAGTTTAAAAATAATTATTGATTACATATGTTAGTTCAACCTACACTCCCTTGAGTTCCTCACCTCTCAACTAATGTGCACACCTAACGTCTCCTACCTAGCTATGCTACCCAACCGAACTAGGTCCCATCAATAACCAACTAACCGCTAACATGTTTAGCTCCCCCGTACCGCCCATACAGTATGCCATAATATACCCTTCATTGTCACTAAGTCTTTAGTTAAATTTTTCTTTAAATTGTGTGTACCGCCCATACAATACTCTATCAGACTAATGAATAACTAACATCTCTCTTATGCTATTATTAAATCCAGGTTAACATTTCACCTATGTTATCGTTCAAACTTTTTCATTAAGTTTCTCTACTGAAATTTTAATTTTAGATATACGTTATCTATCTTTCCTACTATTTACACATTAGTAGATTTAGTCTTATTTAGATATACACTATCTAGTCTCCCTACCATCACGCATAAGTAAATTAAACATTTCTTTAGATATACACTATCTAGTCTCCTTAAAATCAGACAATAGTAAGATATTCACCCATGCGTGTATATATATATATATATATATATATATAAATGTGTGTGTGTGTGTGTGTGTGTGTGTGTATCAACACATATTGGAGGGGAACATAGTTCAAAGACTTATGGCTACGCATATACCTAACGTACCCAAATGACATGTCAGTCCCACTACATGCACATAGTGAGACACCCTAAGTTCTACGTTATGGGACATTAATCCAGACCTCACTTAAATCGTCAAGGTGGGATCGCCCTCTGCGCAGAAGCTTCGTCATAGCAGGCAACGTAGGTATGTTCACACATAAGAAATCACATAATAGGTATACACACACCATATCCATATGTATATGCAGTATAGGATTACACATAACCTATAATAAGAATCCCTATAGTTATACACTCAACCTATAATAATAATAATCTATATGTAGTATTTATCCCTCGAATACTTAGCATATTATTAATTCACAATATTC
The DNA here is from genome assembly GCA_949130495.1 of Sambucus nigra. Classification (NCBI taxonomy): domain Eukaryota; kingdom Viridiplantae; phylum Streptophyta; class Magnoliopsida; order Dipsacales; family Adoxaceae; genus Sambucus; species Sambucus nigra. Next base: position 642,503,727 of record OX422207.1, on the reverse strand, counting down.
ACCCACTGTCGTATATTCCCGAATATTATTCTCTACCCAAAGGACCCATAGTTAGCCCTTACATTAAATTAGTAGCTACTACACTCATACCCTACTGGTTATAGCCTTAGATCATGGTCTACTCTTCCCCAAGCCCAAATTGTAAATTCTCAATTTGTAACTCACTTGATTTACTCTCATCAGTTTAAAGTTCCAATCTTACCGACATTAAGATCTAAAGAAGTCTTAACCATATACATATTCACTTCTTGTAAGTCTATAATTAATTATGAAATTAACCCCCAAGTTTCCCATAATTCATCCCAAGAGAAAATATCATCAAAAAGGCAAAACTGTGCAAATCTGGGCAGCTAAATCGATTCGGACCAAGGACGAATCGATTTTCCCACCCGAATCAACTCGGCTAAGGAGTCGAATTGATTCGCCTATAACAGGTCTTCTTCTCGCTTTACATTTTTACGATTTTTCACCCTAATATCTTTCTCAAATCTCCATGAAACTTCACCAAACATCAAACCAACATAATTAATCATTATATAGGTGTATATGGATGATTTCTAACAAAAATTAAACATTAATTTATCACGAATTCAAACCAAGAACCGACTATCCTCTAAAAATAAATAAAACCCTAGTTGATCATGTTCTTCGTCTCTTTTAATCAAGAACCCGACTTTCATTCATACAATTCATCCATAATCTTTTGATTTTTTTTACCAACATAAATGAATATCACTACATGAAAATCATACCCCAAAACATGTGTTAAACCATCAAAACCTTAAGAATCAATTTAAATCATCAAATATAAGACCCCACACTACATGGGTATTATAACTCTTCAAAAACAAGCAAGATAAACACTTGCTTTTGGTCCAAAAGATCTAATTTCGTTTGATAATGATGTATTTATTTGTCTTCCCCTTCAATCCACTCTCCAATGATGATGGTGGTGCAAGAATAAGGTTGAATCCTTAAAGAACTCTTTCTTAAGCTTCAAAAATGGCTTCTCCTTCTTCTCTAATGGCCTATCTTTTATTTATATCTTTCTACACCTAACTTATCCTAACTATATGCTGATAAAGACTTTGGTATATCATGGGTCTCTTAACCCCAGGTTACCAAATGATAAAATGGCCTCAAACAGTGTCGGTTTGGTCTAAAAGCTCTTCGGAACCCAAATTATACATATGGTATACTATTTTGACTATTTCGACCCTTTCGGAATCAATCGTGACCTATAAATTATCATTCGACTCACTTTATACAATTATTTTATTTCGTCCTCAAAATACGACATGTGTGAAATTAAAATAGACCGAATTAATTTAAATTCTAAATCACCAAATTAAATAAATTCTAAATTACCAATTAAATTATATCTTAAATCACCATTTAATTAAATCCTATATCCTCAGAAGTACGGGGTATTGCATACTTCCCCACTTATAAAGAAATGTCATCCTGAAAATTCGGATAAGACTTGCACTCCAAGCTTTTTACACTACCTTAATCTTATACTCTTAACATCACTACATGTATTTTTACCTCTCCTCATCGTGGATAATATTAAAATGAATTCAATTACCCAGGGTGCCCCTACACCCTATACCCATGCATAACTGAACCAACATTACCCGACTGCACTAGTCTTAAATCCTAATATAACTATTAACTCGTAGTTATAACTATATATATGAATAATAACCAAGGTACTAAACCCATGTCCTAATGACCAAACATCTCCCCCCTTCCAACGTTGCGCTAAGTTTCATGCACGGGATGTCTCGCAAAGTGAAATCCAAACAAGGAACCCCCCTCGATACACAACTACCTAACATTACCAATCATCGAGATCCGTTAGGCCCTCGGTTCCTAGTACGTATCCCCAAATCCCCATATCTTGACATAAAAGTATACTCGTACACTCCCATTTTACAAAAGACAACATACATCATGATGCTCTTACTATTACTAGTTTCTTAGCGCGAATAAATCATGAGTTGTATCTCTCCGCACGATAATAATCCAATCTACCCTAAATCACATCAGTAAATGTCCCTACTCATCGGGATCAAATTTAACAATACAACCACAGTTTAATAAGTATATCATGCAACACACTGTAACATATATACACATATATATGAGCTAGACCCTCTTCCAGGTGACACCTAGCAAAAATAAATCATACCCTAGAACAGTAAACACAAAGTCCTACTATGACAGTCTACCATTGCTCAAATTATTGCTAACTAGTATAAACCCCAAAATTAGTCTACTCTATTCTCATAATTCTTGTAAGAGGTAAACTAACATGTAATGCAACCATACTCCTAGTTCAAATACCCGCTCTCTCCTAGGTGACACCAAAGAATCTCGCTACCCCACAGTGATTAATTATATATATATATATACATTATAAGCCTATTACGGCTAACGCACCCATTAAATTTGACTTACTTTCGAGCTCTAGTAATGAAAACCTTTCATTGTGATGCCCCAATGTTATAAAAAATTTACCCTATACTCTTAGGATAAAAAAGGAAAATTACCTCCAAGTGCTAGCAGCATCACCTGGTCGGTGGGTCCCAGAATGTAATCCTCAAGTTCAAACTGACACATGACCTACTACAATGGTTGTACATCCAAAACCTCGTCCTGTGGTTTACCCCACCTCTCTTAGGGAAATATCTCTTTCTGTGGCCTGTCTCTCCATAAATGAAACATTTCTCAGAAAATCCTCCTAACCACTGATCCTATCCTTGTTGGCCTCCCCCACCATTCCCTTGGTTCTGAAGGCCCTGAGGAACGATATGCTACTTCTACTGAGGGCCCTGATGACCCTTCCTGAACCCAATACTCTGGGGTCAATAACCCCTGACCCAAATCTCATCACCGTATCCCCTTAGCTAAAATCACGTTCCTGCTGCTATTGTGCCCCACTAACACTGCTCCCATTATACCTTCTAGTCTCACTGGATACCCTCACTCTTTTGCATACTTCATGTGCAAGCGTTGATCCTGGAAATGAAGCATCATGGCATTGACAACCTCTGTATATGTATCTAATGTCGGATTACCCAAAAAGTGTTGTCAGATCTTCCAAGAAATTCCATCCATGAAATTGTGCATCCTCTTCTCTTCAGTATTTACCTCATCTTTTATGAAATATGTTAACCGAGTGAACTCTTCCTCTTATTCTGCTACGGTCCTATCTCTTTAAGAGACATTGAGAAGTTATCGACTCATCTCTGATTTAATAGCAAACGAAAAATACTTACGGTCAAACTGAGTCCAAAACTCCCCAATGATCATCACATCTCTCTCCTTTGCGGTGGTCACAGACTCCCACCACTGTAAAGCTGCGCCCACTAGCTGAAATATTGCCAAGAAATGTTTCTAAGTGTCACTAGACTTAATTATACGCAGGTGCTGTTGCATGTCCTTTTTCCACTGACTGGACACTACTATATCCGAATTACCTTAAAATTATAGTGGATGAATCTTTTGAAATGCCTCCCTCACTCTCTCCCACTCGGATGACCTCGGGTGTCCACAGCGGTTATGGCTGATTCTATGAAAGTTTCGTGTCATTACGTCAATCATCGCGTTGACTGCCTATGCTACTATTTTGACCACCTGTACCATTCCTTGCGGTGGCGGTGGTTATTATATCACTGGCTCTTGTTGAGCCTCTCTGTGACAATCCGCTATCCGAAATAAAGGGTGGCCAGCCCTATACCTCGATAAAATAGGAAATCATGGATAAATATCATTCTCAGCATCACAACAATATACAAAGTATAAGGAATAACCACACTATATTCCAGAAAATGGGTTATCAAAAATTTTGGTTTTGAAATAATAAGAAAGCATTTTCAACAACCCATGATAGAAATAGAGGGTGGAAACCCCCACAAGCGCAAAAGAAACTAAAAGGATACAAAAGGACCGAAAGGAACGTCGGTCAAAAATAACCATACAACGTACAATAAGTTCCAGATGTTACATAATAGATCCATTATACAATTACAACGGTTTGGGCCACATGCCCGAATAAACTGATCATAACTAGAAAACATAAATGGAGGCGTCTACACAAAACATCCCGTGAGACCCGCACGATGTCACGGCTCCTCAAAACGTATGGAAGGAAAGATCATTATGGGCGACCGTGCGGCAGAACACCTGAACGGATTATATATGTATACATACACAACAAGAAGTGAAAATCGGTCAGGGCCGGATATATGTGATCAATAGATAAATGACAGGTATGACAATGATGCGCAAGTAAGCATGGATGATAGTCTAGCATGGTAACATCAAGTAAGGAACTAAGACTGATAAATAGCTATGTAAAAATGAAATTCACTTATACATGAATTTAAAGTACTTATGAGCCTTTTTCATCTTTCATCATATTTCAATTTCAATCTTCTTTGACATTTCCTTATCAGGAATACAATTATCATCACGTGCTCTTTATGGCACTAATCTCAATAGCATGCTCTTTGTGGCATAAATGTTGCTCTATATGGCATTTATGTCCCATCGAGTCCAACTCGATAATTAGAATAGTTATAAATATATGTATAACGAGTCTAAGACCGCCCGTCCGGGTTTCCCCACTGTGCGCGTCCCTAAAGAACCATCATCTTCCAGGGCCTAGCATAAGACAACCTGGGATCCTATCGAAATCGTCGGGAAGCGGCCATATGCCTGCGGGGTAGTCAAGACCACACCCAGAATCTCCTACCCATCGCAGAAAAATAAAACAAGCGCTCATATGGCCTAGGACTATATCCACCCTGCATTCATTAGCCAGGGGGCTTCACCTATCGCACGAACTTCCCTTAAGATGGTATTTAGAGAGGTGTGTAACATCCATTATATTAATTTCCATTTCATGATTTTGTAAATTATCATTTACCTTATCATCTGCACGTTTTAACAAAGGTATAAGCCTAACCGGGACTATATGTATTTCGTACCGTCATAACATCCTCGATAAGGGATTCAGACTCCAAAGAAATTCCCAAATCCTCCTTTAGGCTTTAATATAAACCCTCAAGTCAAATCTAACTTAAGTTAATTCTTAAAGTCTCCAAAGTGACCTTAATATGTTCTGGACCCTTATAAGACTATAAGACAAAAGAAATGCCTAAACATTTCTTTAAACTCCCCCTTGAAAGAACCCTAGATGAACCCTTTCGAATTCTAGGGTGTCGACCCAACTCAACTAGGACTATAAAACCCTATGTTTACTTCATTTAAGAAGATCCCTAATCACTAATCCTAAAGAAAAGGGTTAAAAATGAAAAAGGAAAATTTGGAAAATTTCAGGGCTACCGAATCGATTCGCCCCCTTGGCCGAATCGATTCGGCCAAAAAATTTGAGTTTCTGCAAAGTTGTCGAATCGATTCGGATGGAAACCGAATCGATTCGGTTCGGAAGTTTGGGTTTCTGCATAACTGCCGAATCGATTCGGACCAATTCCGAATCGATTCGGTTCACAAGACCTGAGCACTGGACCTAACCGAATTGATTCGCCCAAGGGGCCGAATCGATTCGGGCCTGCGATTTTGCCAAGATTTGGCTATGGAGTCTTGGACTCCATTTTCTACCCCAACTCAAATTTCTTCAAACCAAACTTATATACCAACACCAAGATAACATCAATGATACTATTGACCATCTTAAACCTCATGAATCATCCCAATCATCTTTGAATGAATCAAAACCCACAAAAACCTAAGAAAAACCCTAAACTAAGTAAATCAAGATCAATACATCATTATCATCACAAATCATCTATCTTAAGTCACAAATAGCAAGTAGAAACTTGCCTTGATTCAGCAAATTGCAGGTCTCTTGGTTGTAAGAGCAAGGATCTCTCCAAATCTCCAAATCTCCAATCTTTCTCTCTACTCTTCTCTTTCTCTCTTTAGGTTTAGGAAGGAAAACTAGGGAAATTGGAAGACTTAGAAAGCTTAATTCGTGACGTAAGACAAATATCCCAATAAATCAACTAATAGTGCGATAAAATAATACGCAACTGCATAATTTGGGTACAATCAGTCAAAAATGCCCAAAACTCCAAAATACAATATGGTACATTACTTGGCTATTTCGAACGTTCCGAAATCAACTGCAATCTCCAAATTATCATTTGGACATTTTAAAATTCAATTTAAGTTCCGGTCTCATTATTAAGCCAAATATCATTTTGAGTTCAGATGATATTAATAAGCATGACATAGCAATATTTACCCATAATTATGATATGTATGCAAACTCATAATAAATATCAACTTTTCTACATTGAATTAACATTCAAATCATAACCCAACACTGGTCTCTAATTACTATACTAAGTAATTACTATAACATACGGTCTCACAAGCGAGGGTTATTACATACTCCCCCCCTTATGAGGGAATTTTGCCCTCAAAATTCAGGCGTACCTCATAAGAAAAGATGTGGATATTTCTCCCGCATCTCGTCCTCACATTCCCAAGTTGATTCGTTCGCATGATGATGACTCCAATGAACTCTCACTAGGGGCACCACACGAGATCTTAACTTTCGCTCCCCAAACTCAAGGATAGCAACCGGTTGTTCTTCATAAGAAACATCGGGCTGCAAATCGATATCTTCGAAAGGAATGTGCCAAAGGGCACCTTCACACCTTCTGTACTTATTCAAAGAGGAGACGTGGAATACATCATGGATTTGTTGTAAGGGCTCCGGTAAAGCAAGTTGGTATGCCACGGGACCAACCTTTGCAATCACCGGGAAAGGTCCAACAAAACGTGGTGCAATCTTTCCTTTCTTCCCAAAACGCTTAATGCCCTTCATCGGGGACACTCGCACCAACACTTGGTCTCCAACCTCCAACTCCATATGTCTCCTACCCGCATCGGCATAGCTCTTTTGACGATCTTGGCTATCCGTATGCGATTTCGAATAAGCTCAATCTTCGAAGAAGTGTCTTGGATCATTTCAGGTCCAAGGAACTTGTTATCACCCACTTCCAACCAACAAGCGGGCGACCTACAAGGCCTTCCATACAGAGCTTCATAGGGTGCCATTCCGATAGTAAATTGGTATGAGTTATTATAAGCAAACTCAACCAATGGAAGGTATTGTTCCCAACTTCCCTTAAAATCGAGTATGCACATACGAAGCATATCCTCCAACATCTGGTTTACCCTTTCGGTCTGACCGTCTGTTTGAGGATGATAGGAAGAGCTTAACTTCAACTCGGTCCCCATCGCTCCTTGGAAACTTTGCCAAAAGCGGGACACAAATATCTTGTCTCGGTCGGAAACAATGTTTAAAGGCACCCCATGGAGTCTAACAATATCCTCAATGAACAACTGGGCATAACGAGCGGTGTCATAATCGGTGCGCACAGGAAAGAAGTGTGCCGACTTAGTCAAACGGTCAACAATCACCCAAATTGAGTCATGACCCTTATGCGATCTAGGTAGGCCCGTAATGAAGTCCATCGAAATGCTTTCCCATTTCCATATAGGAATCTCGAGTGGTTGTAACAAACCTGTCGGTCGCTGGTGGTCGATCTTAACTAACTGACAAGTATTGCATTGAGATACAAACTCTGAGATATCCCTCTTCATACCCGCCCACCAATATAAACAATGCATATCTTGGTACATCTTGTCCCCGCCTGGATGTACCGCAAACCTTGACCCGTGGGATTCTGCCATTACTGCTCGTCTCAAATCCCCATCGTCGGGAACCGCAAGTCTTCCATGGAAGCGTAGTCCGCCCTCGGAACCAATCGAGTACGACTTCGCTCCCTCGGACAACAGCTGCCATGTATGGTCTTGACAAACTTTATCTCTTTTCTGGGATTCCACAATCTTTGCTATAATCGTGGGAGTAACCGTCATCACAGAAATGAATGCTCTTACCCCGGCATCCTCTAGGCTGAGCTCTTTCCACTTAGCTTTCCACACCTCAGCTAAGTCTCCCTCGGGCTTTCTACTCAAGGCATCTGCGACTACATTCGCCTTTCCGGGGTGATAATGAATATCAAATTGGTAGTATTTCACAAACTCCAACCAACGACGCTGGCGCATATTCAAATCCTTTTGGGAGAATAAGTATTGTAGCGATTTGTGGTCGGTGAAAAGACTAAACTTTTCCCCCAAGAGATAATGTCTCCATATCTTCAAGGCAAATACAATTGCGGCAAATTCCAAGTCATGCACCGGATAATTCTTCTCGTGAGGCTTCAACTTACGAGAAGCGTACGCGATGGGTTGTCTCTCTTGTTGAAGAAAACCTCCTAACCCCTGAAGAGATGCATCGGTGAAGACGAGATATTCCAATCCCGGCTTTGGCAATGCCAGGACTGGAGCCGAAGTTAGTCTATCCTTGAGCTCATCAAACGCCGCTTGACATTAACTGTCCCAAACAAATCTTACTCCTTTCCGGGTTAAATTCGTCAATGGGCTAGCAACCTTGGAAAAGCCCTTAATGAATCGACGGTAATAACCCGCCAAGCCCAGAAAACTACGAACTTCAGTGGGTGTAGTGGGCTGACCCCACTCTTTTACCGCGATCACCTTACCAGGATCTACAGACACACCCTGGGATGACACCACATGCCCCAGAAATTGAACTTCCTTCAACCAGAAGCCACATTTCTCAAACTTTGCATACAATTGATGATCCCTCAATCTCTGCAGGACCAACCGCAAGTGAGCAGCGTGATCCGACTCTGTCTGAGAATAGACTAGGATATCATCGATAAAGACAATGACAAATTGGTCAAGGAAATCTCGGAATACCCTATTCATAAGGTCAATAAACACCGCAGGGGCATTGGTTAGCCCAAAGGGCATAACCAAGAATTCATAAGATCCATAACGGGTCAAAAATGCCGTTTTGGATACATCTTGCTCTCGTATCCTCAATTGGTGATACCCCGTCCTCAAGTCGATCTTGGAGAAGTAGGAAGCTCCCCTAAGTTGATCAAACAAGTCGTCGATGCGAGGTAAAGGGTATTTATTCCGGATGGTGACTTTATTCAACTCTCTATAGTCCACGCATAACCGGAGAGAACCGTCTCTCTTCTTCACAAACAATACCAGAGCGCCCCACGGTGAGGTACTACGCCTAATAAAGCCCTGCTCCAGTAGCTTTTGAATCTGATCTCTCGGCTCCCTCATCTCCACAGGAGCCATTCGATAAGGAGCTTTGGCGATCGGTCGAGTTCCCGGCATTAAATCAATCACAAACTCTATTTCCCGACTTGGAGGTAATCCCGGTATCTCCTGAAAAATATCTTCAAAATCTCTAACGATTGGAAGAGAATTTAGGGGAACCACGACATCTCTAGATGCGTCTTCCGCAATACAATATAGATAAGCACTCGTGCTCCCTTCCATACAAGGCATAACTACCAGGAACATTTCTTGTCCCGGAACCGCAAAAACTATGCTTTTTCCGAAACAATTCACTATAGCATGGTATTTCACTAGCCAATCCATACCCAAAATTACATCGTACCCGACCATATCAAGGACAAGCAAATCAGCCTCAAAACACAAGTCACCTAAGTTAATTCCTACGTTTTTACATACGAAGAAAATCAATGAACCATCGCCCATAGAGGATTCGACGCTAGTGAAGGTACTTTCAGTAGATTTTATCAAACCTATAGTGTGGGCAAAACTTCTAGAAATAAAGGAGTGTGTAGCACCCGTATCAAATAGAATTCGACCCATGTGCCCATGAATGAGAAACATACCCTCGATCGCTGGTGGTGCCGGAGGAGCTGGAGGAAGCAGAGCCTCCTGAATATGGTAAACCCGTCCGTACTGCAATTGCCTTTGTTGAGGAGGAGCAACCGGATTAGGCGCTTTGGGCGGAAAATGTACATACGGCTGCTGTGGGGCCCTAGGAAGATGCCCTCCAACCAACTGAGGACATGCTCTTTTGTAGTGGCCCAGCTCCCCACACTGGAAACATTTATTTGCCGTATTATCCTGATTCCTACCTTGGTTATTTCGGAACTGCCCCGCACCTCGGCCCTGTTGGCCTCTACCTCCATTTCCACCTCTACCACCCTGTGGTTGCTGACCACCTTGACCCTGCCTGTTATTATTGTTGCCACTAGCATTAAACCCACCGAAACGTTGACGCTTTGACGAATCCCCCTGTTGAGGATCCCTCTCAACCTGATTGTTCCCCGAGGATTGGGACGAAGAAGATGTTCCCCCTCCGCTCCCAGTTCCTCCCTGCCTCACCGCTTGCCCCGCAACTACAACCTTCTTCTTGTTTTGCAAAAAAAATCTATGCTCTTGACAGTGAAGTAAAGCAGCATTCATCACATCGCCCAAAGGTCACCAGAGATGGATTTCCAAGCAAATGTTGTTTTATTCGCCAGTGCAAACCTCCCACAAACTTGGAGATCCTCTTCGCTTCTGGAGTTACTTCATCCGGTATAAAGCTTGCTAACCGGGTAAACTCCTCCTCGTACTCGGCAACCGATCTCTCCCCTTGTACTAGATCTTGAAGCTTCCTCGGCATTTCCCTCTGAACTGCGGGAGGGAAATACTTTCCATCAAACAAAGCCCAAAAATTTGTGATGGACATAGTATCCCTTTGTTCGGGTGTCATCATTGACTCCCACCAGTGTAAGGCCGGTCCGACCAGCTTGAAGGTAACGAGAATTTTCTTTTTCTCCTCACTACATTCCACCATCCTAAGATGGCGCTGCATATCTCTCTTCCTCTAGTTCGCCTTTATAACATCCGAACCTCCCTCAAATTTCGGGGGATGTCCCTTAAGGAAAGACTCCCTCACCCGTTCCCACTGAGAAGGTCCCATAGGAACTAGTGCTTCTTGTCCCCTTGCTTGAACTTGTGGCATTTGTTTTGCCACTACAGTCATCGCGGCGTTGATAGCTTGGGCCACAATATTTGCCACTTCAGCGGCACTGATATTCCCCAGTGGCTGCGGTGGAGCACCAAACTCATCCTCAACAACCCTATTACGTCTAGCGGGACGTCCTTTCTTTGGCGGCATCTGAGATAAAGACGAGGCAGAGTTAAAACATAATACAAAACAATCTATTTGGCAGAAGATAGCATACATAAGCAACAAACAATCCTAACATTAAGTTCTATATCAAAGAACGCTACGGTAGAACGTGACAAGTCCGCATAGATCCTAAAGACTCTAGAACCTGATGCTCTGATACCATCTGTGACAACCCGCTATCCGAAATAAAGGGTGGCCAGCCCTATACCTCGATAAAATAGGAAATCATGGATAAATATCATTCTCAGCATCACAACAATATACAAAGTATAAGGAATAACCACACTATATTCCAGAAAACGGGTTATCAAAAATTTTGGTTTTGAAATAATAAGAAAGCATTTTCAACAACCCATGACAGAAATAGAGGGTGGAAACCCCCACAAGCGCAAAAGAAACTAAAAGGATACAAAAGGAACGAAAGGAACGTCGGTCAAAAATAACCATACAACATACAATAAGTTCCAGGTGTTACATAATAGATCCATTATACAATTACAACGGTTTGGGCCACATGCCCGAATAAACTGATCATAACTAGAAAACATAAATGGAGGCGTCTACACAAAACATCTCGTGAGACCCGTACGATGTCACGGCTCCTCAAAACGTACGGAAGGAAAGATCATTGTGGGCGACCGTGCGGCGGAACACCTGAACGGATTATATATGTATACATACACAACAAGAAGTGAAAACCGATCAGGGCCAGATATATGTGATCAATAGATAAATGACAGGTATGACAATGATGCGCAAGTAAGCATGGATGATAGTCTAGCAGGGTAACATCAAGTAAGGAACTAAGACTGATAAATAGCTATGTAAAAATGAAATTCACTTATACAAGAATTTAAAGTACTTATGAGCCTTTTTCATCTTTCATCATATTTCAATTTCAATCTTCTTTGACATTTCCTTATCAGGAATACAATTATCATCATGAGCTCTTTATGGCACTAATCTCAATAGCATGCTCTTTGTGGCATAAATGTTGCTCTATATGGCATTTATGTCCCATCGAGTCCAACTCGATAATTAGAATAGTTATAAATATATGTATAACGAGTCTAAGACCGCCCGTCCGGGTTTCCCCACTGTGCACGTCCCTAAAGAACCATCATCTTCCAGGGCCTAGCATAAGACAACCTGGGATCCTATCGAAATCGTCGGGAAGCGGCCATATGCCTGCAGGGTAGTCAAGACCACACCCAGAATCTCCTACCCATCGCAAAAAAATAAAACAAGCGCTCATATGGCCTAGGACTATATCCACCCTGCATTCATTAGCCAGGGGGCTTCACCTATCGCACGGACTTCCCTTAAGATGGTATTTAGAGAGGTGTGTAACATCCATTTTATTAATTTCCATTTCATGATTTTGTAAATTATCATTTACCTTATCATCTGCACGTTTTAACAATGGTATAAGCCTAACCGGGACTATATGTATTTCGTACCGTCATAACATCCTCGATAAGGGATTCAGACTCCAAAGAAATTCCCAAATCCTCCTTTAGGCTTTAATATAAACCCTCAAGTCAAATCTAACTTAAGTTAATTCTTAAAGTCTCCAAAGTGACCTTAATATGTTCTGGACCCTTATAAGACTATAAGACAAAAGAAATGCCTAAACATTTCTTTAAACTCCCCCTTGAAAGAACCCTAGATGAACCCTTTCGAATTCTAGGGTGTCGACCCAACTCAACTAGGACTCTAAAACCCTATGTTTACTTCATTTAAGAAGATCCCTAATCACTAATCCTAAATAAAAGGGTTAAAAATGAAAAAGGAAAATTTGGAAAATTTCAGGGCTACCGAATCGATTCGCCCCCTTGGCCGAATCGATTCGGCCAAAAAATTTGAGTTTCTGCAAAGTTGTCGAATCGATTCGGATGGAAACCGAATCGATTCGGTTCGGAAGTTTGGGTTTCTGCAGAACTGCCGAATCGATTCGGACCAATTCCGAATCGATTCGGTTCACAAGACCTGAGCACTGGACCTAACCGAATTGATTCGCCCAGGGGGCCGAATCGATTCGGGCCTGCGATTTTGCCAAGATTTGGCTATGGAGTCTTGGACTCCATTTTCTACCCCAACTCAAATTTCTTCAAACCAAACTTATATACCAACACCAAGATAACATCAATGATACTATTGACCATCTTAAACCTCATGAATCATCCCAATCATCTTTGAATGAATCAAAACCCACAAAAACCTAAGAAAAGCCCTAAACTAAGTAAATCAAGATCAATACATCATTATCATCACAAATCATCTATCTTAAGTCACAAATAGCAAGTAGAAACTTGCCTTGATTCAGCAAATTGCAGGTCTCTTGGTTGTAAGAGCAAGGATCTCTCCAAATCTCCAAATCTCCAATCTTTCTCTCTACTCTTCTCTTTCTCTCTTTAGGTTTAGGAAGGAAAATTAGGGAAATTGGAAGACTTAGAAAGCTTAATTCGTGACGTAAGACAAATATCCCAATAAATCAACTAATAGTGCGATAAAATAATACGCAACTGCATAATTTGGGTACAATCAGTCAAAAATGCCCAAAACTCCAAAATACAATATGGTACATTACTTGGCTATTTCGAACGTTCCGGAATCAACTGCAATCTCCAAATTATCATTTGGACATTTTAAAATTCAATTTAAGTTCCGGTCTCCTTATTAAGCCAAATATCATTTTGAGTTCAGATGATATTAATAAGCATGACATAGCAATATTTACCCATAATTATGATATGTATGCAAACTCATAATAAATATCAACTTTTCTACATTGAATTAACATTAAAATCATAACCCAACACTGGTCTCTAATTACTATACTAAGTAATTACTATAACATACGGTCTCACAAGCGAGGGTTATTACACTCTCCTACCTCATCTCTCGTTGTTGCTTTAGCCTGACTTCCTCTCTTGAGTGGCATCTTAAATGAGATTTGAAATAAGTATAAGTTCACAATAAAATACAATGTAATTGGCAGAAGAACGTAAATACGCATACGCAATAAGGAATGCAATAATCCTACAATTGGGATCTATATCAAAGAATGCTAAGCTGAAATGTAAAAAGATGAACAGATTCTAAGGACACTAGAACCTGATGCTCTGATACCATCTATGACACCCCACCTATTTAAATACCAAGTGATCAGCCCTTTAAAAATAAAACGGGAATCTCATCTGGTTTATTCTTACCATCACTATCAAAAACATTTAATAAGTTTACTAACCACCTATCATTCAAAAAGTCGGTGTCAAATTTTATCTTTTTATTAAATAACAACAACATGCGAAAGTAATTATAATAACCAAATCATCCACACAATGAAAATAATATGAGAAAATCACCAGATAAATAATTAAAACAAAAATAATAATGAATAAACCATCGGTTACCAATACAAAAGTCCAACTACTATCTAATGAAATCAAACTGAATCCACAAGTACAAAGTCTAATAAAACTGAATAAAAGAAATAACCGAAGGAAGTAACTTAATTACATCCTACTTTAGGAATGAAGTAACCGAAGAGACTACATCCAAATCATGCAAGCATCCACTAGTGTTGTAGCTATGCATCCCTGGAACAGTTCATCAAGCTTGGCGTTCCTGTGGATGGACACCTAAAAGGTTTTGAAAATATTTTGCAGACGAGTCGGAGCCCAAGTAAAATCATTTGAAAATATTTAGCAAGTATTTATCACAAGTTTAAAAATAGTTATTGATTACACATGTTAGTTCAACCTACACTCCCTTGAGTTCCTCACCTCTCAACTAATGTGAACGAATAACGTCTCCTACATAACTATGCTGCCCAGCCTGACTAGGTCCCATCAATAACCACCTAACCACTTACAGGTTTAGCTCCCTCATACCGTCCATACAGTATGCCATAATATACCATTCATTGTCACTGCGTCTTTAGTTAAGTTTTTCTTTAACTTGTCCATACTTCCCATATGATACTCTATCAAACTAATTATAAGTAACATCTCCCTTATGTTATTATTAAATCCAAGTTAACATTTCACAGATGTTATCGTTCAAACATTTTCATTAAGTTTCTCTACTTAAATTTTAATTTTTGATATACGTTATCTATCTTTACTACTATTTACACATTAGTAAATTTAGTCTTGTTTAGATATGCACTATCTAGTCTCCCTACCATCACGCATAAGTAGATTAAACATTGCTTTAGATATACACTATATAGTCTCCCTACTATCACACAGTAGTAAGATATTTACCCGTGTGTGTGTGTGTATATATATATATATATATATATATATATATAGCATCTACCGGACTGACGACTGCGATGTACACTTGCATACTCCGCTATCAAGTCCATGTACCTCTCATACATAATTAAGGACTATCGGTTCGGATGTCACCTTCGAACCATGAATCAAATAAACACATATTGGAGGTGATTATAGTTTTAAGCATGTAGGCTACGCATATACCTAACATACCCAAATGACCTTCCAATCCCAATAATACATGCACATAGTGAGCCACCCTAAGTTCTATGTTCTGGGGCACTAATCAAGACCTCACTGAAATCGTCAAGGTGGATCGCCCTCTGTGCGGAACCTCCGTGATAGCAGGCAATGTAGGTATGTTCACATATAAGCCAGCACATAATAGTTATACACACACCCTATCCATATGTATATTCAGTATAGGCATACACACAACCTATAAAAATAATCCGTATAGGTATACCCTCAACCTATAATAATAATAATGTGTACGTAGTTTTTATCCCTCCAATACTTATCGTATTATTCTCTACTCTAAGGACCCGTAGTTACACCTTAAGTTAATTCAGTAGCTACTACACTCATTTCCTACTGGTTATAGCCTTAGATCATGGTCTACTCTTCCTAAAACCCGAATTTCAAATTCCCAATTCCTAATTTGTAACTCACTTTATTTACTCTCGTTGGTTTAAAGTTCCAATCTTACCCACATTAAGATCTAACCAAGTCTTAACCATATCCCTACAAACTTCCTATAAGTCTATAATTCAATTAACCCCCAAGTTTCCCATAATTCATCCCAAGAGGAAATATCATCATAAAGGCAAAATTGTGCAAATCTGGGCAGCTGAATCGATTCGGACTAAGGCCGAATCATTTCGCCCCCTCGAATTGATTCAGCCAAGGAGACGAATCGATTCGCCTGTAACAGCTCTTCTTCTTCCTTTACATTTTTATGATTTTTCACCCTAATATCTTTCTCAAATCTCCATAAAACTTTACCAAACTTAAAACCAGCATAACTAATCATTATATAGCTGTATAAGGATGATTTCTAAAAAAATTAAACATTAATTCATCACGAATTCAATCCAAGAACCGATTATCCTCTAAAAATAGATAAAACCCTAGTTTATCATGTTCTTCATCTCTTTTAATCAAGAACCCAACTTTCATTCATACAATTTGTCCATAATCCTCTTATTTTATGTTACCAACATAATGGAATATCACTACATGCAAATTGTACCCCAAAACATGTGTTTAAACCATCAAAACCTCAGGATTCAATTTAAATCATCAAATATAAGACCCTACACTACATGGGTATTACAACTCTTTAAAAACAAGCAAGATAAACACTTACTTTTGGTCCAGCAGATCTGATTTCATTTGATGATGCTGAATTTATTTGTCTTCCCCTTCAATCCACTCTCTAATGATGATGGTGGTGCAAGAACAAAGTCGAAACCTTCAAGAGCTCTCTCTTAAGCTTCGAAAATGGGTTCTCCTTCTTCTCTAATCGTCTATCTTTGATTTCTATCTTTCTACCCCTGGCCTCTCCCAACAATATGCAGATAAAGACTTTGGAATATCATAGGTCTCTTAATCCTAGGTTACCAAATGACCGAAACGACGGTGCCGGTTTGGTCTAAAATTTCCCCGGGATCCAAACTATACACCCGGGTATACTATTTCGACCTTTTCGAAATCAACCTTGACCTCTAATTTAGCATCTGAGTCACTTCATATAATTATATTGTTTCCTCCTCATAATAACGCACCCGTAAAATTAAAAGACACCGAATTAATTTAAATTATAAATCACTAAATTGAATAAATTTTAAATTACCAATTAAATTAAATCCTAAATCACCAATTTAATTAAATCCTATATCCTTGGAAATACGGGGCATTACACTCACTGGTTTAAATGATTTTTCTTACATGCCGATAATTTTATATCATTTGTTCATCCATACTTCATAGGGTATTTGTCTATTTCATGTGTGTAGGTATTCTTCAGCGATACGAGATTTCAAGCCTACATCACATTCAAATAGCTCATTCTTGTCGAACCTGCATATTCTAGTCCTTGTCCTGTATTTTTTATTTTAGGTTTTATGGGATGGGATTTAGGTGTCATACGTCTTGACTGTCCGACTTAGGAATTTCATTATCTTGGTTTTGTCCCCGAATAGTCAAAGGGGGAGATTTGTAAGGAAAAATTTCCAATTGAGTCCATTTGTATGTTATTGACTTATTCCTGGAACAAAACTTCTTTAAGTCATAGATAGATTTTTATCTTGTCACAATCTTCACATTGTCTACGACATGTTTGTGTTGAAAATATTGCGGCCAAGATTCAAAGATAGATCATGTCGAGTTTTATTGGTGCATGTTTCACATCTTCATATCACATTGCATTCCGAGATACTCTTAGGTATGAACGTTTTATGTTCTATGGAGTTTGGAAAGAGTTTTAAGAGGATGGAAACTTTATTAAAAGTGATTTTAAAATATTTTAAATCATTTATTCTGAGCTTATCTGATGTTTAGAGTCGTTTGAAACACTGATTTTAGCTTAAGTGGTTCAAACGACATGTGATGTCGTTTGAACGACATCGGAGAGTCGTTAGAATGACTTGAGCATATTGTTAGAGAGACTTTCCAACTTAACTTTTTTATTTAACGAGTTTTTCTCTCAGAACTTCGATGGTGTGCAGAACCAAAATATAGTTTAGTACAATTTCATTTTTCTGCATAAGTTTTCTAAGGTTTTCAAAGACTAAAACCATCCTTAGTATTTAAATATCCGAGCTTTCATATACAATTGTTTTAGAGATCTTGTTTGCACCATCTGGAGTTTGTTAATCCATATTAAAGAAGTTGTTCATAGGATTTTTGCAGTGAAAAAGTAGAGGAGTGTGTGTTCCTAATCGTAAACGGTTGCCAAAGATGCATTGGTGGATACTGAGGCACTCATGGACGCGTGTGTTGTGGATGAGTATCATGGAAGGATTTATACGTCGGCACTGTTGAGGATCGGTTAAAGAGAAGAATAAATTCAAAGCTTGTGGGGATTGAGTCATTGTGTAAGTATGTCTTTCTTTATTTGTAAAATTGTATCATAGTGATTGTCTGGCTTGGGACGTCCAAGGTTTTTTCCCTTTGTGGTTTCCTCGTACATCAGCGTTGTGAAATTTACTTTATTTTACTTTCTTTAATCACCTAGATGCATGTTTAGGATTAAACATTATAAAATTGGACTCAGTTGAAATTGTTTCACAAACTTGGTGTGTGTTAAAATTGGAAAAAGGTTTTCAAAAGAAAAATTGTTTAGTCACCTTAAAGAACACATTTGAGAAAAAGGGGCCTACACATGTGACCCTTTAGAGTTATAAACAGTCGACTGTAAGCATTCGAGTTGAGAGAAATCGAACAAAGAAACCAACGCATCCCAATTGTTGACATTCGCCATGTTATCGGTTTTTACATAGCTAGTCAGTACCTATTCAAGAGTAATTCCTATTTACCCATTATTCTATCTTCTGCGTAACTATAGGAAACCCTAATCTTTTAAGTAATCCCAAGGTAAATTCAGATCACAAAAGTTTGAGATACATCTTCACCCAAAAGAACTTGGATTTGATATTGAGATGTTGAAACGAAATTTTTAGGATTACAGATTCAAGTCAGATAACCATCTCGAAAAAAGGAAACGTTATAGCCAACACCTTAAGCCATAACCCTATGATGTTGTTTCTACCATAGAGCAATATGATCTTTAGACAATCCCGCCTTTTTCAAGCTAACCAAATAGTATTGCTTACCCGAACCTGAGAAAGAAAAACTTATAATAACCGCTCCCAGATCCCTTTGTAAGGAGACAATAAACCAGAAGTAAGACTCCATAAGTTATCATATGATAAGGAAACAAATCTACGATTCAGAGGTAGATTTTATGTAGCTAATGAATCACCACTACAATAAGAGATATAACAAGAAGCTCATCATTCTAGATTCATGATATATCCTAGAAGTTTAAAATGATATCGTATAATGAAGAAAAATAATTGATGGCTAAACCTGGGAAGTGATATTAAAAACCTTGTAAGATGAAGTCTTACTCGCCCGGCATGTAGGAATAGAACACCAGTGTCTTGGTGGACTTCTCCAACCTCTTCTAATCCTGAATTGGAAATAGGATCACATCACCATGGATTTTGTTAGTAAACTACCATGTACGTTCATTAAATGATATTGATAACAGTAATCTCCTTCACATTTTTGTATAGTCTATATATAATAAGCACTATCCATCTATATAGATATATTTACAGTATCCCAATGTACCTTAAAGAACCCTTCTTACCTTTGCATGTCAATGGTAGATTTCATGAGATGGACTCTACAATATTAGACCCCATACTTGTTGTGATCCTTAGCAAGACCATGTTAATCAAAAAAATAATAAAATCATAAAACTTATTTGAAATACCCAAAACTATTAGGTGTTAACCTTTGTCCCAAAATATTGGCTTAATTAAAAGTCAAATCCTACAAATGCATATTCTAATAGGTAGGAAGCTAAGGAAATATCGCATCAAGATACCCAATGCAGTTTCTCTCAGTGTTTGGAATCCTAAATAAACCTCATTGCGAAATTATCAACTACATTGAATAGTCGATATATATTCCTGATTAAACCCACATATAACTTCACAACCATAGTAAATCCATATAGTAGTCCCTCAGATTGTTCGTTATCTTTAAAAATGACAATAGGAGGAACAAGAATAAAGTACCTACCACAAGAGTAGGAATTTACATTCTTTTAGTAAACTTGGCAATTTTATATAGAAAAGGGATTTCATTATAGGAGAATCCTAAGTATTTTTGGCAACCGTGATTTATGATTCCGTTATCATCCAATTAGTATTAGTCGAATTTAGGAAACCAACCTCTAACTCATCGAGTATAAACTATCAACCTACCTTCCTCAAACGAACTTATACCTCTACTCACTTATCATGAAAATGAATATGAAACACTATTATCATGAGATAAATATGGTATCATCTTACCGATACCACTCTCTTTATAGTATGAGTTAATTGTGTACGAATCGTACTTCAGACAACACGACTGTACGTAAAATCGCATTACACAAACCTCTTTTACAATACGAAATACATAAAAAGAATGTAAACCTGTTAATTAATTATCATAATCCTTATATATTTATAATCTTGGTTATGTTAGTATTCGTTATAAAGTGGTATTGCATAACTTGCAAATCATGAAAAGAATGACCTTGGTAAATTCGTCATAGTCACATGATAAATCTACGAACCCCGAAACTAATAAGTTATCAATATACTAAAACCCTTAGAAGATATAAGTATGTTAAAAATCAGAATTTTATATATTATGATTTGATATCCCTAAATAGGATGATGGTTCTCGAAATTTTTAATTTTAAATATTTCTTTCAAAATTATTCTTTCTCTTCTTAAATGAAACTTTAATTCGAGTTCAAATTTATACAAACCAAATTTAAACAAACTTAATTCAGGATTAATATGAATTTTTCCAAATTGATAATTTTGACTTGAATAAGTAAACTAAACTACCCAATTTAATTAAGCACCAATTACACAATTTTTGTGATTCAAGTGATTTTATCTTATCAAACCTAAGCATGCATCTGTGATACCCCGCCTACTAAAATACCGGGTGGCCAGGCCGTGATTAAAATGAAATGTTAGTCTCCTATGGCTCACTCTTAGCGTCACTATCGAATTTTTTTTAAAGTTACTAACCGCCTATTAATTTAATTAGACCGGTGCCCAATTTTATCTTTCATTAATTAACAACATGCAAAAATAAATAATAATTAAACCATCATACAAAACTGATAAATGAATCCAACAAAGATGAATGAAATGAACAAAGATGACCGAATCAACTATCGGTTCAACAATAAAGTACAATAGTAAACTGAAACAATAACCTGGATACACAAGGTCAAATAAACAACTGAATACTACATCTGAGGGAGACATGCCCAAATGAGTACTGAAGTAAAGATCATACACTAGGAATAAATGAACAAAGTGTCTATAGCAAAGTACTACAACTTCCACATGATCTTCAGATGCGCATTCCTGGATAGAATCCTCAAATTGGGCATCCATGTGGCTGGACACCTAAAAGGATTTGAAAAATATTTTGACATGGGTCAGAGCCCAAGTAAAACATTTTGAAAATATTTAGTAAGAAGTTTAATTGCAATATGCATGCACACTCTTCATATTTAAGTTAATGTCTCACTCTCTTGAGGTATATCTCACCCATCATCTAATGTGCACACCTAATTTTTGCCTACTAACCTTCCTAGTTAAGCTACCCATCTAACTAGCCATATCACATCTCTTTCTACCGCACCGCTCTTCCCCGAGTATTCTTACTTTGATTATTAAGTTATCTTCTCATTAACTTATTAATATGTTCAACCATATTAAATCATATAACATTCACCCTAATAATATAGGAAATCCCCTTTTTAAATCCTGTAACTTTCACACTAGTTATATTAGAAGCCACTTTTAAATCATATAACTTTCACACTAGTTATATAAAAAACACATTCACACTTACATATTAATCCCGTATATAATTATCTACTCATATTATACACGTACTAATATACTATAGCATTCACACACATGTCGAGTATAATAATCATCCATTTCTGAGTAAGAACTCACCGCATATTTTCTCTAAAATGCTATCACCCCAGGTATACTCAATCCACCCAGGCACCTCAAGATGGTTAACTCACCGAATTAGAAAAATAAATATAAGCATAGCGGACGCGATCGTAGTTCTCTGGTTGTGAGACCTAATCATACCCAAAGTGTCTCAACCCGAAAAGAATCACAATATAAAATAATGGACGTTATGACGTGGGGATTATACTCGCCCTGCATTCTCTAGCCAGGGGACTCACCCACATCGCGTAACCTCCTGTGATAGCACTAGATGGGTATGTATTCCTATAAATATTATTCACATCAATATTTATAAAGAGTACACACATACACACACACACATATATATACACTACATAATCAAGCTAATTGAACTGACTAACATGTGCCTAACACCTATAGCACTAGCCTAAAATACCTAAGTTTATATCCCGACTTGTAATTTAATTAATCACACATTAATTATTTTATTATTTAAATAGTGTCACCCAACTATAATACCCCGACTCACTCATTCGGTCCGCATTATTATCCTTTTTGAATTTGTTACACAAAAACGCACTATTAAGGATAACCTCTCATTAAATTCACTATTCGATAATTTATTATATATACCTGTTATAAATTAAGCCGGTTACCTTTTACCAAGCTCCAGTAGCACTAGCTTGAAAAATATCCGAGTTAATTTTTCCAACCCTTAATTAAATTAATTTCCCTTAAATTAATTTTATCCAATTACTCGGACTCACTCAGTCGGTCCGTATTTATTTCTCTTAGAATTTGTTACAAAAAATCCTTATATGAAGTTTAACATCCCTCGTTAAATTTGACATTCGACAATTTATTATATATGTCTATAATAAATTAACCTGGCTTCTTTGTGCCTAACTCCCATCACACTAGCCTGAAAATATCTGAGTCGCAACCCCAACTCTTAGTTTAATTAATTACACATTAATTAATTTATTAAAGTAATGTCATTCCCTACAATGCACGGAAAAATTCACTCGGCCCGTAAACCAAGTCGTATGAATTTTATTTCACGTAATTCGTTACTAATTTAACTAACTAATTTATTACCATAAAATGTCATACAACTTTTCCAGCAAGTTTTTCTCATTCTTACATCTAAAATTCCGTTGGAAAATCCTCTGTTTCTACCCCACAATATAAATCAGAATACTCGAACTGCCAGACCCCCCGAACTGGTTCGCTGTACCTGAGTTGTGAACCTCCTTCTTCCCAGAACCGGTTTTCCTCCATTAATAAACCTATAACCTTCTTGGTTCTACCCAAAACCTAAATACGATTATTCTCGACATAAATACACCTTTCATTCAGGTTCTACACATCCTCCAGACCTTTAAACACAATTGATTTTCAATCACAATCCATCAATATCTGAATTGAATTTTTATCTGCGTTCCATTCAATCGGTCATGAATTTCATCTTATACTCTGAAATTAAACATCAATCTGTACTGGGTTTATCATAGAATTCATATTTCTATAACCTATAATCATATAGCATCATCAATTTCCATTTAATCTACACAACATGGTTGAATCATCCAAAGAACCTTTTTCGTATGAAACCCACCCAAAATAAATTTTG
This sequence comes from Sambucus nigra, assembly GCA_949130495.1. Classification (NCBI taxonomy): domain Eukaryota; kingdom Viridiplantae; phylum Streptophyta; class Magnoliopsida; order Dipsacales; family Adoxaceae; genus Sambucus; species Sambucus nigra. Next base: position 642,479,964 of record OX422207.1, on the reverse strand, counting down.
ATATAATAACCCATCCCAAAAATGAATATGGTTTACACCCACCATGATATGAATCAAAATACCGCAATTTAAATGAAAGCAAGTTTAACTACTTGTTCCTTTATTGTAGACGAATATTTGACGAAGAACACACCTCTCTTCATAGTTGGGCTCCTAAGAGTTATCCTTATTTCTCCCTTTTTCTCCTCTGTAAAACTGGGGTTTTCTTATTGAGTTGTGTCTTCCAAAAACTCCCTAATGTAGGTTTTATATCCCTAATTCCGAAATTAATCCTATGGGCCAAGCCCAAATGACCCAAACACCCCCGTGTGAGCCTAGTTAGGCCTAAAAATGCACTGAGACCCAATTACTACTCCTGGGTATGCTTTTTCGATTATCTCAACCTATTCGGAACCAACCGTGCACTCAGAATCGCCATCCAAGTCACTTTACTAAAATCTCCAACCTCAACCTCAAATTATGACACATGTAATTTTTTTTCAAATAATCCGAATTAATTAAATCTCAAATTCACTAATTTCATTACATCCTCCAGATTGATTAAATCCTATACCACCAATTTAATTAAATTTTAAATCCTTAGAAAAAATGGGGTGTTACGGCATCTAGGTGATAATTTTCAAGATAAATAACCACAACCGGAATCCCGCTATGTAAGAGGAAAAATCATAACGGGAAAAACCTCGGACCATCCAACCACAAGTCCACTAAGTATGGATTTAATACAATGATATGGTAGAATACTTACTCGACGACTCAACACCCTCGCAAGCCTTGATGCTCTTCGTTTCCTCCACCTCAGCCTAATAACAACGTAGGAGTCCTCCTACATCTCGGAGTCGACCAATGGGGTAATGCTACTGTCAAACATACGGAGTTCACCGTATGTACACCACGGACACAAAATTGGTCATTCGAACGATCTTGGAATCTCGTTTAAATGACATGGTAAAGTCGTTCTAACAACCTTAAAAACTTAAAATATTTTTCTAAAAAAAAAATGTCATTTTAAAATAGTTGAACAAAAGTATTAACACCCAATAAAAATTTACATGGCCAAACATAATATAAGAATTCATACCTAAGAGATCCTTGGGATGTTGTTGAACTCGGCATGAAACATGGGATAGGATGTGATTGATTGAACTTGTCCACTACATCTTGAATAAAGACTCCATAGGCTTGAAAGGTCACAAATACAACTTTTATCCTATGACTCAAATAGTTTTATCCGAAATTAGGCCAACACATACAAATTGATTCAATTGGAAATTTGTTCTTACAAATCTCTCCCTTTGGCTATTCCGGGACAAAACCAAAAATAAAAATCCTATGAGCCGTCAAGCTAATCTAAAAGACTCAATCCCAACCAAAAAGAAAAAAAATTGTAGATGCTTGATCGACACATATTCTGAGAAGATTTGTATTTAAAACTTAACTGCCACATGGATGAAAACCTGCACTCTTAAACACACCATCAAACTCATAGGGAATATAACAAAATAAAGGCATAACTAAATTCTCCTCCTTTGTCTAAAAATGTCTACTTAAGAAAGGACGTCTCCCCCTAGGTCAGATCACCCCAAATTAAAAGAGTTAGATATTGTTTCTCCCTCTTTTTAAACCTAATTTTATCTTATTAAACCTAAGCATGAATCGAGGTGATAATTTGCAAGATAAATAAAGACAACCACAACGCCTTCGAATCTCGTTCAAACGACATGGTATAGTCGTTCCAACAACCCTAAAAAAGAAAATATTTTTCTTAAAAAAATATAAAGTCATTTTTAAATAGTTGAACAAAAGCATTAAAACCCAATACAAATTTTCAAGGCCCAACATAATATAAACATTCATAACTGAGAGATCCTTAGGATGTTGATGACGAAAACTTGGCACGAAACAGGACGTGGGTTGTGATTGCTTCGACTTGGCTGATGTCTTCAACAAATATGTCATAAGCTTGAAAGGTCACAAATACAACTATAAGGACATATTTTTATAAGTCTATTATCAATTTATTATGTCGTATACCGCTACACCATCAAAGAGCATTCAAGAGCAATCTACATCAAGACGGATCCGAATTAATCAAGTTCTTCATCAAAAAGACTCCGCAATGTTTACTTTGGTAAGGTTATGTTTTCAATACCTTAACTTTCGACTTAGAGCTTTTGGGATATTTTTACAAAATATTTTATGAGTGTTGGAGCGAACTTTTTCGTCAAAAGTTGAGAATGAGTATTTTTTCTAAGTGTTGAAGAGTACCTCGTTTTGACGCCCAGGTCGTTCAAGTGAAATAGTTATCTCGTTCGAGCGACATATAGATGTCGCGAGATGTCGTTTGAACGACATTTGTACGTCGTTCGCGCAAGATCCTTATCTCGTTCAAACGAGCTCGTATTTCGAGGCGACACATTTTTGTATAAATACTTATTAAATGGTTTCATTTTCATTAATAAGTCCTAGTATTTTGAAAGATAGAAAACTACGAAACTGCAGAATCCTTTTGACTTCTTCTTTTAGGGTTTAATCACTTTGTGTTTTCAATTCACAAAAATCCCATATGCTTTGGTGAATTGTTTTGGTTTTCAAGAACACAACTTTGCTCTTGTTCAACCTCTGTGGAGAGGCATCTCCATATTTGATCCGTGGATACCAAGAATAGTCATTCTGTGTGTGGATGAGACGACGATGACGAACCAACACCTGGAGGGTATTTCACTGTCTCTCGTATCTTTGAAGGTTTGCTCAAGGCACCGTGCATTACACACTTGTGGAAGATTATCAGGTTGTATGTAAGTCAAAGGTCTTGTGAATTCTTCAAAGTGTTATAAAAGGTTTTACCCTAAAGGTTTTTTTTCCTAAATCGGTCGTCTTTATTTTTCTTGCATGGGTTGAATGATTTATGACGTTTAGATGCATGTTTAGGGTCTGAATTAATTTTTGTTTAAAAATAGACTCTAATTAAATAAGGTTTACTTGGAAACTTGCGAATTATTTTAAATCGGTATCATTTACACATTTTCCAAATTGGTATCTGAGCCGGTTGCGCTAATTTATTTTGTATTCCTATTTTTCGCAAAATTTGTGCGATATTGATATTTTTTTAAATCAGTATTGTGAAAAATCATAATTTTTCCTATGGAGCACTTATATAATCAGATGCCTATTTTTGACGGGTTTAATTATGCCTACTGGAAAGCTCGTATGAAATCTTGTTTAAAATCCATTGACGAGCGTGTTTGGTTGCTTTGTGAAAATGGGTGGACTCCTCCCACGGTCACCGTTGATAATATCACCTCTTTAAAACCTGTGTCGGCCTGGACTAAAGATGATTATAAAATGTCTAATTTTAATTCACGTGGTTTGAGTGCTATTTCTGGAGCCATCACTCCCGACGAGTTATGTCGAATTTATTTTGTGCACCACGTCTAAAGTGGCTTGGGATGTTTTGAGATTGACACATGAGGGTACGAACGCGGTTAAAGAATCAAAATTACAAAATTTGGCCACCCAATTTGAGATTATCACCATGTCTAAGTCTGAATTCTTTGATGACTTTTATGCACTTTTGTCGGACATTGTTAACACCAGTTTTAATTTGGGTGAGGTGATTGATAACACACGTGTCGTTAAAAAGATTTTGAGATCTCTCCCAAAATGCTTTATTCCTAAAGTCACTGTTTTGAACTCTTTGGGAAATTTGAAATCACTTAAGTTGGAAGAACTTGTAGGAGACCTTCAAACCTATGAGATAGACATTTTTCCACAAACCATTAAGGCTAAGGATAAAGGCGTTGCTTTAAAGACTCATTTTAAGAAAAAGAAAGAAAAAGTTTGTGAGTCCGATTCTGAGGGTGAGGTTAATTTTGATGATGTGGTCATGCTTGTGAAATTTTTAAAAAAGTTTCTCAAAATGAAAAAAGAAAATTCTTCAAATAAAAAGAGATCTTTTGAGTCAAATAAAAAAAAGTAGAGGCTAAAGATAGTGGCAAGGAGGATGAGATCATGTGCTTTGAGTGTGAGGGCAAAGGGCACATAGCTAAAGAGTGTCCTACTAGGATAAGGAGAAAGGGCAAAGAGACTGCTATGCTCGCCACACTTAGTGATAGTGAGGGTAATGAGGGTGATGAGGGAGATGAGTCTTATAAAGGTTTATCACATGAGATGTGCATAGCTTTTTCTAGTCGCGTGAGCACACCCACTTTGTCTCACATTGATAGAGGTCATGAGAGCACCGGTGATGACTCGAGTGTTTCCAGTGGAGATGAGAGAGAATTTGAGAGTCGAGATGAAATTGAGCTCCAAAAAGCCTTTAGGGATTTGTACACCGAGACCTTGAAAACAAAGAAGTATAATAGAGATTTAGGTCGTCGAGTTTTATATTTGGAAAGAGAGAAGGAAGTTTTATAAAAGGAAAAATGTGATTTGACCGACACGGTGTCTAGTCTTACGACATGTGTACCCCAACTCGAGAGTGATCTCGAATGTGCCGGGGAGGTCAAAGTCAATTTTGAGAATGCACCTAAGAAGGTTGAAAAGGTGGTTCTTAATGGTAAAGGTGAGAAGTTAGGAATAAGTCATGACGGTGCTTTTACTTCCCAATTATCACCCGAGCCGGTTCCCACATTAGTGTTAGATTCACGTGAGTCTCACCCTAACCCACCTAGGCGTCCCATTCCTATTAGGAGAGCGCATCCTTGAGTTTTTTATAAAGGTGTTCCTAGGCCTATATATGTTTATTCCCATTGCAAAAGGAGAGGACACCTTAGGGAATTTTGCTTTAAGTTCGGTTATGTGTCACGTTTTTCTACTACATGTGTTTCTTTCACACATGCACCCACACATGATACTTTACATGCTCTTGGAGACTACATGAGAGAGTTTGCACATTTAGGTGAGCAATTTAAGTTTTTAGTCAAAACTTCACAACATTTTATGGAGGTTTTTCATAAGTTGGCACCACCTTTGGAAAACCCCTCCGCACCTAATGATTGAGGTCTGACTTGTTTACTAGCATAGGATGTTTTTCATGATGAAATTATTGTCCTATTGCTAGTATGTATCATTTTTGTATGTTTTTTTTGAAAATTTTGAAAAATACAAAAATATTTTATTTTGATAAAATTTTTGAAAAATCCAAAAAGATTTTTGTTTTTTGTTTGCACCTTTTATGGATGAACACTTTGGATGACCGAGTCACAACATCATTCCATTTTTCATGTGACCATTTTATAGTGTTTTGAGATAATAGGTCAATTCATCCATGTGCCTTATAATGTTTGGAGTCATTGAGATGTAATTAAGTGTCACTTCCTACATGTTTGACTTATAATTTCCTTTATTGCACACATGCACGGATTTGTTTGATTATTGTGCTTGTCTTATCACATGTTGGTTGGGTGTTTTCACTTCAATCTTGTCCTTAAAATGAACCAAGCACGATAAAACTGGATAAGAAAGTTGTGCATGTAAGAGCCGTTTGTGAGTTTGGGTGCTTTTTTTTAAACGGTGAAGGGCTATGAAAGGTTATCATGTATCCTTTGCGATTAAGCTACTGTTTAAATTGGACCTAAAAAATTGAGGAATTTTATTATCCGGGGTCCAAAGAGGTTTAAAAGAGCCCAAAAAAATGGAAAGGCAATAAAAAGAATTTATGCCAAAAAGGGGCCATTAGATTTTTTGCACCAATTCTCCAATGTTTGAGAATTTAGTCTATATACCTCTAAAAGAAAGTATATATGAGGGAGTTTGGATGGAATTTAAAACGGGTTTGCACGTCCTTGAAAGTCTTGAAAATGCGCTGAATAGTTTTGGACGTTATTGGTGTGGAAATCACTTTGACTTTGATTTGTTGATTTATAAAAGACGATGTCATCTAAATTCAACAATTTTTACACCAGAGGATACTTTTGATGTTCATTCGTTAGGAGTACACGTATGCATCATGCACATATAATTGATTGATTTTATTTACCTATCGAATGTGTTCACACCCATACATTCCATTTCCATGACTTGGTTGTTTTAGTTTAAATCCATAGTGTGATTTTTGGTTCTGTATGAAAATTTTGAAAAATCAAGAATAGTTTGTGAAAGCTTTTGGGACATACCTTTGCATGCACGTAGTTTGATCCATGTTTGCTATGCATTTTGTCGTGACACTCCATGTTTTGATTTTTTCCTCTTATTTGTCTATTTGGGGACATCATAAAAAGGGGGAGAAAGAATTATCGTGTTATGGGGGAGTTTTTGCATTATGGGGGAGATTTGATTTATTAATTAATTTATTCTTATATCATTTCAAACTCGATGCATCACGAAGGTTTTTGCTTTATCTCATGTGTGTAGGTACAAAGATTGAAGATTTTTTTATTGCACACCCTGATGAGAAAAGCTTTGAGATTTGATGAAGACTTTTTGAAGAATAGTTAGAGATCTTGCAAATTTATTCACGGGAGGGTAGATTTAGGCATTTTATTTTTGATAATTCGTATATCTTTATGTATGTACCGGCATATACATAGGGGGAGATTTGTAAGGACATATTTTTAAAATTCTATTATCAATTTACTATGTCGTATACCGCTACACCGTCGAAGAGCATTCAAGAGCAATCTACATCCAGATGGATCCGAATTAATCAAGTTCTTCATCAAAAAGACTCCGCAAAGTCTACTTTTGTAAGGTTATGTTTTCAATACCGTAACTTTCCACTTAGAGCTTTTGGTATATTTTTACAAAATATTTTCGAAGTGTTGGAGCGAACTTTTTCGTCAAAAGTTGAGAATGAGTACTTTTCTAAGTATTGAAGTGTACCTCGATTTTCATGCCCAGGTCATTCAAGCGAGGTAGTTATCTCGTTCGAGCGACATATGGATGTCGCAAGATGCTGTTTGAACGACATTTGTACGTCGTTCGTGTGAGATCCTTATCTCGTTTGAACAAGCTCATATTTCGAGGCGACACGTTCTTGTGTATATACTCATTAAATGGTTTCGTTTTCATTAAGAAGTCCCAGCATTTTGAAAGACAAAAAACATTGAAACTGCAGAATCCTTTTGGATTCTTCTTTTAGGGTTTAATCCCTTTTTGTTTTCAATTCCAAAAATCCCATATGCTTTGGTGAATTGTTTTGATGTTCAAGAACACAACTTTGCTTTTGTTCAATCTCTGTGGAGAAGGCATCTCCATATTTGATCGGTGGATACCGAGTGTAGTCATTCCGCATGTGGACGAGTTGACGACGATGAACTGACACTTGGAGGGTATTTCGCTATCTCTCGTATCTTTGAAGGATTGCTGAAGGCACCGTGCATTACACACTTGTGGGCGATTATCAAGTTGTATGTAAGTCAAAGATGTGATTAATTCATCAAAGCGTTACAAAAGGTTTCACCCGAAAGTGGTTTATTTTCCATGCATGGGTTGAATGATTTATGACGTTTAGATGCATGTTTAGGGGATGAATTAATTTTTGTTTAAAAATAGACTCTAATTAAATAAGGTTTACTTGGAAACTTGCAAATTATTTTAAATCGGTATCACACACCGCATTTACACATTTTTCAACAACTTTTATCCTGTGACTCAAACAGCTTTGTCTGGAATTTAGCCAACACATGCAAATTAACTCAATTGGAAATTTTTCCTTATAAAGTATCATGAGAATTTGAAACTCTCGGAATATAGGAATTTCGAGAATTAATTTTTTTTAAGGTAGGTAAATGGTAACACCCCAAATTTTATTTTTCCATAAAAATTTTAAATTGAATTATTTATTTTGACATTTTCATTTTATTAAAACCAAGTCGAAAAATAAAGTAATAAGTTTTATCTAAGTCAATTGCCGAGTAGACATTTTTATATAATATGTCAAATATTATATATATTTAAAGTAAAATTTAAAATGCCAATTTGCCTTAAAGCAAAAGGATCCAATTTAGTCTGTTATTAAATTGAAAAGAAAATCTAAAGCGGTATAAAACGTAAAAATCTCAAGTTAAAGCTTAGGGGGTGAAAAAATACCCCCAAAAGCTGAAACAACCCCTTCCCCCTTTTTTTGTCTTATTCAGTTAAAATAGAACAAAAAAAAGGGCAAAAGGAAAAAAAAGAGTGTAATACCCCTCACTTTCGTGGATATTTAAATTTCATAAATGGCTGTAATTTGGCGAATTGAGGAATTTCTCTGAAAAATAATTTTTGGAGTTTATGAGGGTTAGATGATTTTCAATGTGTGTTACATTTAATTTTGGGATTAAGTAAATGAGTTGGACCATTTTAATTTCAGGTCGCAGTTGGGTAAAGCGACAAAGGATAATATTTTAATTGGAAAAGCCGAATCAAGATGTGTTGGGTTTAATTAGTGAATTGTAGCTAAGTAACTCGGATGGATATTTCGAGTGTGCGGTTGGTTTCGAAATGGTCGAGATAGTCAGAATAGATTATTCGGGAGTAGTGCTTAGTTTCCGAGGATTTTTAAACTAATAGGGACTCGCAATTTAGTAAACGAGTAAGACAAGCCCTTATTTCCCCCTTATAAAGGCACGGGAGAGTGAGGGAAAAGAAATAAAAGAGATAAAGAAGAGAAAGAGAAAAAAGGAAGGGAGAAAGAGGAAGAAAAAGGAGATTTCGGCTAAACTCCGCGGGATTCGACTCGAGGTCGTCGAATTTTATCCACGAGGCAAGTGTTTACTTGCTTATTTCTTTTAAAGCAAAAAATCCCATATTATAGTTGGTAGTGATAAACTATAAAGATTTTTGGGATGGGTTTTCGTGAGTCCAAAACGGGTTTTTCAGAAAGATTAACGAATAAACCCTGGATAATATTTAATTCGAGAAACTTAGAAATTTATGGAAATTAGCTGTTGATTTTTGGTTCTAGGATGATAAGAACCTATTTACCTTGAGTATATATAGTTGTTGGTGATTAAAGGAGGTTGGGAGAAGAGATAAAAAGTTTGGAGGTTTGATAATGGCCGAAACAGGGGCCTGAGAAGAAGTTGCCCTGTTTGGTCGATCGATCGACGGCCAAGGGTCGATCGATCAATCCTACAGATATTTTGGCAATTTCGGCTAGTGTTGTTTAAATGGGATGAATTACAAATTAAATTATTTGTAGCTTACTTATTTGAAGAAATAAATATTCATTTAGGGGAAATCAATACCTAGCCATTCAACGGAATTTATTTTGACTAGGAGGGTAGTTTTGAGACTTAAGGGGTAGTTTTGAGGAAAAATAAATTGTGGAGTTAGATAATAGGAGTTCCTAAAAATAGTGTGGGTACTCCTAAATTGTTATTCAAGTGAGGTGTATATCTTGGGTTAGTTTAGAGAAAAATCCATGACTTACTAATTTAAGGGTGGTTGGGACCAATAACACTCGGGTTACTAATTCGGCGAACGATTATTTATAGGTATATAACGATGCGTGTAGAGAAGGAAATTATGTGCCGATTATGGTTGAGTAAATCCTACGAGGCGATTAGGATGGAATTTAGGATATCGTCTAAAAATGATTGAGTGGTTTGTGACACCTGCCTACTAAAATAATAGGTGGCCAGCCCAATACTCTATTAATCACAGGAATCATAAATGGTCCATTCTCAGCATCACTGTCGATTAAAATAATAGTACGACATAACCACCAATCATTTTAGAAAATGGACTGTCAATAATAAGAAAATTTGTAAATAAAAGAATACACTTAGACTATCCCATTTACGAAAATGGTGGATATCAAAAATCGATAAATAAAGAACGACAATATCATAAATAATCACCGAATAAGCTGTCGGTGAACAGACCAATATAAATAGTTACACCGAGTATTACATTTTCAATATTTACAATATAATAAATTAGTGCAATGCTTTGGGCCACACGCCTGAATAAATAAACTGAACATAACTAGAGTACAATGGAAAGAAGCGTATAACACCAATAACCTACAACATCTGCAATATGCTGTAGCTCCGTGACAACTGGAATGGAAATGTAAATATGGGTGTCCATGCGGTAGAGCACCTATAACGGCAAAGAGTATGCGCAGAAACAAGAAATATAGACGGGTCAGGGCTCGGTTTGATATGATTCCCATGTGAATAAAATGCATGATAGTTAAGTGCGTAATTCTCTCGTAGTTAACAATAATATTTCTCACCTCTCAATCTAAAAGCAATCTAGCGCAAAATCAATGAGATGATCTAGTTAACCCAAGTACTAAAGGCTAACTTCTCCCCAGTCTCAACACTATGCCCTATTTGTGCGTGGGGTGTCTTGCAAAGCGAAATCCAAAAAAGGAACCCCCCCCCCCCCCCGATACACTGCTACTTGGGCAAGGTTGATCGTCGAGATCCATTAGACCCTAAGTACAATATTAATATATATATATATGTATGGGAGATTGCATCTACAGCTATTCAAGGAAACATAAAGAAACCTATTCACCATCTAAAATCATAATTCCTAATTCTTTCTTTAGGAATATATATAAATGCTACAACATTTTTATTAAATGTTTACCAAGTCAATTTCATCGTGTACACTAATTCATTTCACAGTTCCATTCCTTATCAGGAAATATAATCACAGTTCTTATGCTCTTTGTGCATTTTATTTCTATTATGAACTTTGTAAAAATCTCTTCCTTATCAGGAATATAATTATCATCATATGCTCTTTGTGGCATTTCATTGTGCTCTTTATGGCACTTCATCATGCTCTTTATGGCATTTATCAAACATCATGTCCAACTTGATTTAGAATAGTTATAAATATATATATATAACGATTCTAAGACCGACCGTTCGGGTTTTTCCATGGTGCGCGCCCCTAAATGGCTATCATCTTCCAGGGCCTATCATTTAGACAACCTGGGATCCTACCGAAACGTCGAGAAGCGGCCATATGCCTGCGAGGTAGTCATAACCACCCCCAAAATTACTTACCCATCATAGAAAAATATACAACAAACGCTCATATGGCCTAGGGACTATATCCACCCAGCATTCATTAGTCAGGGGGCTTCACCACAACGCGCAAACTTCCCTTAAGATAGAGATTTGGAGAGGGTATGTATCCATACCTTTTAACATTAACAAAAATCATTTTTCCCTTTCATTTAAAAACATCCATTTTCACATTCTCAAAAATCATTTGTACTTATTTATTAGTACCACATTTAATTATATTCATTTCTTATTCTTAGAGTCATATTTTATTAATGATCTAAGACCCGAAGCGCCAATAACTTCCAACTAGTCCCCAAGACTTTAATATGATTTCCTAAACCATTAAAATGAATCTGCCTCAAGGAGTAACTCCCAAATGTCTCAACATTAACATTTTATCTTCAATTTATCTTTAGGTTATTCTCCTATATTGTTCGGGCATTAACCTACACAAATTAGCCCTCGGGGTAAGCCCAATCATCCCATTCTATCCTGGACATTAGTCTACCCAAACAAACCTCTAGGACTCTTAATTACTTCCCAAAGGAAGGTTCCTAAACCTTGGACCTAAAAGAAAAAGGTTAAAACAAACTAGGAAAAATCCCCCTTTTCAGAAGGGGTCGATCGATCGACCCTTGGCCGTCGATCGATCGAAGGCTTCGATCGATTGATCCCTGAGGCTCGATCTATCGATCCTGGCGGACAGCTTCTTCTCCGAGAAGCTGTTTCGGCCCTTAACGAGCTCCCAAGCTTTTATTCACTATTATACCCAACAACAACAACACTAAATGCTACCCAATCACTTCTACACATCATACAACTAATTATTTCTCCTCAAATCAAATTAAAACAAAAAATTAAGGGTTTAATCACCAAAATCAACAAATACCCATTAATGGTTTAAACCTCCAAAAGACTTAACTATACATGCAATTTATCACATTAAATCAATATCTAGCAAGTAAGAAACTCGTGTCGAGGTTGTAGTCTCGAATCATCCTCCAGTAGCGACGAAATCCGGCCTCAAATCTCCATTTTTCTCTCTTTTCTCCCATTTTCTCCCAACTTTCTCTTCTCTCTCTCTCTCTCTTGGCTTCTCTCATAAGAATGAGAAAATAAAGGGGTGGGAGAACTTAAACGGGTCTTAAAATATAAATGCCCCTCTTTTAATTGTTAATACACCATTAAAATGACTCGTAACCACTTAATTAAGTCATAACCCACAAAAAGTGCCCAAAACTCAAAAATACAACTTGGCACTTATTTCGACTATCTCAACTATTCTAAAAACAACCGCACCCCCTATTTTGGCATTCAGAATAATGTGAACTATTTTTATGTTCCACATTCATTTTATTTCATTAATTATACCTAACTTTAAATATAGGTCATAACCGTCGTTTTACATATAACGATGCAATAATACACAATATACTGCTATTTACCTTCCCATACGACAAATAGACAAAACATAGTAAATATCATCCCTTAATATTACGAGAAACAATATTTACTCCAACATCCCCTATTTTATAGAATTAGCCCATTAGGCAAAATAATATAAAATAGCCGCTCAAAAACCTGGGTGTTACATGGTTATCCGAAACGTCTATTGATGACTATTATTTTAGATAATGCGATACCTATGGGACTAGAATAAGTTGAGGGTATACTTACTTGATTATTACGAATTGGTATATTCGAAGTGTATTTTTATATATCCTTAAAAGTTATTAAGGTGGGAGATATACATTAAGTAAGAGAATACTTATTGGTTTATTATTTTAAGTGTGCGAATACTTAGATACTATTACGAACACAAGCATTCGGGGTTATTAGCTATCATTATGAGAGTTGGCAATTATAGCCTTATGTATTGAGAAGTAATATAGATTATATATACCACGTTGTTACAGTATATATACTATCATACGAATACATATATATATATGTGTGTGTGATTAGTATATTTGTATCTTAGAGGATATTTCCACAGGCCTTCCTTTGGCATAGGGTTGGAACAACCAGATTATATATTTCTCTAGTGCGATCCGGGGAGGTTGCGCGATGTGGGTGAATCCCTTGGCTTGAGGAGCAGGGAGAGTATATCCTCAGGCATCGCGTCCCGTGTTCGGGTACGATGTGTGTACTCCACTTGCAGAGGGAATATGACCGCCTCCATCGTTGTGTATTTTTACCATGACCATGAGTGAGTCTGGCTTGGTACCGTGGTATAGTGAGTAAACTCGAATTCAGATAGGCACTATGAGACTGCATCCTCGAGTTATAACTCGGTGGGATTGTTATTATGCTTGTGATTGTAATAAGTATAATTATATTCTTTGAGCATACTATATTGCTTGTATATGAAGATGAGATAATCATATAAAGTAAATATACGTATGTAAAGTGAAAAGATTGATAAAGTGTATTTTCCCCTTCCGGTCGATTTATATCTGGATTTATATGAAAATAAATTATAGGTTCTAGTAAGAAATATATATATATATATATATATACATATATATTCGTGTTATGTGATGAGGGCCTAATGAATCCGGACGATCAACATTGTCGGGTAGTAGTGTATTGGGGGGTTCCTTGTTTCGATTTCTCTTTGCGAGACACCCCACGCACGAACGTGGCGCAGTGTTGAGAATGGGGAGAATTTTAGACCTTATTACTCGGGTTTATAGGGATTTTCAAAGATTTGGTGAAACAGATTAGTTAGGCAGGGTAGCTTAACTAGGTTATTTAACAGGTATGCGATAGGTGTGCACTATTAGAAGATGGGTGAGGGGTATCTCATGGGAGTGCGATACCAATTTAAATATGGGATGAATCATATTTTAAAAATATAGCATTTATGCACTTGAAAAATATTTTCACAACTCGGGCTTTGACCCGTTTATCTATTTTCCCCTATTTTGCTATATATGTATATATATATATGTGTGTCCAGACACAGGGACGCCTGGATGATGATTCCTTCGAGTCAGACGTTTGTTGTAGCAGTTGTGGATCATGCAGGTTTCTTGTAGATGCTTATATCCTTGAGATCTAGATAGTAGGTATTGCAGAAACATCCATGTCGATAGCCCAAATGTATTTATTTATTATTCTACCTCCTTTTGGTGTGACATTCAATTTGGTTGTATTATGTTAAACCGAGCGTTCGATTATTTTATTTCATTTCTGTTTTCGTATATATAAATTGTTGTGATGGATTTAATTGAATTGTTTGTTTAAAAAGATTAGTTGAATAAAAATTATGACGCCAGCCTAATAGGTTATTAGTAATTAAATTGGTTTTCGATAGTGATGTTGAGAATGATCCATATGAGACTCATGTTTTAATTTGGTATAGGATTTATCACCCGGTATTTTATTAGGCAGGGTGTCACAGATGGTATCAAAGCATCAGGTTCTAATGTCCTTAGGAATCTGCGCGGACGTACTACGCTTTCGGCATTGCTCTCGATTTGATATAGGGCCTCATGATTAGGATTATTGATTCCTCTTGTGAGATTTTGTTGTCTTGATATTGTATAATATTATACTAAATCCTTTGCGCACTCATTCGAGATTTGTGTACTGATCAAGGAAGGGCGACCAAGGAAGGTCGTGACGAGGACAACAGGAGGCGAGGCTTAGTTGAAGATATAAGTTGATGTTGGGGATGAGGAAAGCAACAGAGGTCACTCCCTTTATAGAATTTTCATGGATTGCTACAACGACTACTAAAGAGTAGTAGATATAAGTATCAAAGTACCGCTATAGTAGAGAGTGGTGCTAAATTTGAATTACCCGGTGAAGTTGAATTGGAAAAAGGTTCGAAAGGTCTTCGATAAGGACCATACGTTGAAGTTAAGTTATACGGAGTAAGTGTAACATAATTCAACGGAAGTAGAAGGCTCAGGAGATTTGGCTTAGAGCAGGGTATGGAAATACCCCTGTGTGAAAATTTAAGGAAAAAAATTCACTCGTGGGAGCAATATTAAAATGGTGGGAATGGTAGTCACCATGTAGAAAGGAGCATGATGTTTTTCTCATGGAGTAATCTCATGGACGGTTTTCACCTCAAATTCCTTTGGTTTATTAGCAAGGAAAAGAATGCAGTTTCTGGATTTATCACATAAGGATCGATCAGAGGCCTGCAGTGAATAAAGACTCACATGGAGAAGTGAACCTTGTACCGAAGTAAGGTAGGTACAATAAAGAGAGAGTCCTTCAAAGGAATGATAGGCTCACTAGAAAAGTGTTTCTAACACTTATGGAGAATGTGTGTTCGTGGAACCCCATTGGTGGACATCCACCGGAGAAATTCATTAAAATAGGGCCGTTGAGGCCGATGGTGTATTCTCTTTTTGGTCGAAGGAGTTGAGGGAACTACTAAGGTGATTGTCAGGATCAAGGCTATAGAGTCTGAGATACTGATAACCTTAACATGGTCAGGTTGGCCAGAGATGGGGAATGTTGCAATGTGGAGTGTATAACCACATGGTTAGTCCTTACCCGGTAGGAGTTAAAGGACAAGAGTAGGGTGACTAGATGGGGCATTGGTCAAAGTAGTTTTGGGGTTCAGTTAGGATAATTGTACCATGTTCAAGAACCAATTGGAGTAGCTAGGAGGGTTAGCGAAGTTGTTGTTAAGAGTTTTACCTCAGATGGAGGAGGTATATTTTGTGTGACTAGATAGAGTCGCGGTATTTCGTTACCCCTAGATTCATGTGTGATTTGAGTTTACTGGTAGTATCGATAACATTACATAGTGTATGTCAATATGTTTTTTCGCGGTAACGGGGCTTAATTTTCTTCATTCGTTATGAAGACGGGTGTTTCCATGTCGAGCTTATATTTGGTTTGTACTGCTCATTTTGTATGTGATATACGAGTATGATATTATTTTGAGTACAATATGTTCTTAGTGGATCAAAGCGATAGCAGGCTAATGATTGCAAGACTATCGTATTCATGGTTCTAGAGTGGAACGGGTTGTTGTTACGATATCTCACCTGGATACAGGTTAAGTTCGCCTTTATTTTATGGGTAGATTGAACTTCGGTGAGCAAATGTTTCATTATCTAGATTCGAGTGTGTGGCGACCTTATAGATATGATTTAAGGCATGCAGGATTTATTATTAAGATGTGATTTTAAGCTTGTTGTTATTTGCATAAGGACTTAGTGTTAGTACGAGAGATTGGTGGTGTGTCTCCTGGAAAGAAGTAGGAGTTTTGGCCCCATTTTTTTGTTAGTGGAGGGGATGGGATTATCCCGGTTTTATTTTAAACTAATGGACCTCCACGACCGATAAAGTTAAGCAGTAGTGTATAGGAGGGGTTCCTTGTTTGGACTTCGCTTACGAGACACTCCATGCATGAACCTTAACGACGTCAAGAGTGGAGAGATGTTACGAGATGCAAGGATGTTGGTTTTGAAGACAAGTCACCTAGTGTGGAGAAAACACTATAAACTGAGAGACGTCTGATGATTGTATGCTTATGGAGACGAAAGTGCTATGGAAAAGCACTGAAATGGTCCTCTCACCGCAAGTAAATAGGTGAGGTAGGAGTTAGAGAAATTAATTTAATGCTTATAGTCAGGCCTTGAATAGAATGCTAATTCTGAGGAAATATGTTTTAAAGTATGATGATTGTAACACCTTTGATGAGAGTATGCACACCGATTAGTTAGACTTTCTATTTCGTCGGATTGTAAGGACATAGTGGTAGGAGTACGTTAGTAGGTTAACGAGGTAGGATTTAGAATGTCCCATTCATGTGCCTTAGACCGTTATATCTCAAGGACTGACGATGCGAGGGAGTAGTGTAATGGGAGGGTTCCTTATTTGGATTTCTCTTTGTGAGATGTCCTAAACATGAAACCAAGAAAATGTAGGAAGTCTAGAGAGGTCTTGGGCAATAGGGATATAGTTAGAATAGTACTCATTTTACGTATGTAGGAAATGCATCGATCTTAGGATTATTGGGAAGTAAGGATAGAAGGACTAATGGCGCCGATGTAAGGAGATAGTTGTGAGTTAACCACAAGAAGGATTTCATTTCCAAGTATTGGAAAGATTGGATTTTGAATTATTCGGGTTAGGAATACCCAGGTGTTAGCACCAGGCCAAGAAAGTGAGGCCCACTTTTAGAGAGAATGTTACGTGTGTGACGTTTACAATGGTTGTCCAGATAGGGACGGGTCAAAAGGTTAATGGGCATCTTGGTAAGTTGGTTTTATATACCGTTTGAAATAGAAGGGGCATACTAGATAAAGTTGAAGAATATGCTGAGAGGCAGCTATAAATGGAGTTGCATTTGGATTTTCATGGATTGAACGTCGTAGGAGGTACGCCATAACCCAATAGTATAGGTGAAATAAGAAGTAGAACACACATACTAAGAGATGAGACTAACAGGAGTAGTTAAGCGTTAGAATAATTTCCTTTTGGGGGGAAATTAGATGTCCTATTGTCACGCTTAGAGCGTCAACTAGAGTGTCGGCTTTTCGAGATGTTAGAGCGGAGACTATGGGCTCATTTTGGGCGATTATTAAAGCACTAGGTATGATGTGATGTTAGAGTTAACCTTACGACGTGATAGAGTTCCAACATAAGGAGATTTAGATGAGCCTGTTGTTAAGTTAGTGCGTTAGAATATAAACCTTGAGATAGGCGGGTACCGTAAACGAGTCCATGGTTGATATCCATTGCGTTAGTACCATTAGACTCTTGTGTACTAGAATGTAATGTGATTAATGATACTAGGTTGGTAGAACCGACCGTATTCGAATTTCGGGGATGAAATTCCGTTGTCAGGGGGGAGAATGTAATACCCCGCACTTTCGTGGATATTTAAATTTCATAAATGGGTGTAATTTGGAGAATTGAGGAATTTCTCTGAAAAATAATTTTTGGAGTTTAGGAGGGTTATATGATTTTTGATGTGTGTTACAATTACTTTTTGGATTAAGTAAATGAGTTGGACCATTTTAATTTCAGGTCACAGTTGGGTAAAGCGACAAAGGATAATATTTTAATTGGAAAACCCGTATCGAGATGTGATGGGTTTAATTAGTGGATTGTGGTTAAGTAACTGGGAT
Organism: Sambucus nigra; assembly: GCA_949130495.1. Classification (NCBI taxonomy): domain Eukaryota; kingdom Viridiplantae; phylum Streptophyta; class Magnoliopsida; order Dipsacales; family Adoxaceae; genus Sambucus; species Sambucus nigra. The sequence goes on along the minus strand of OX422207.1, from coordinate 642,461,903 downwards.
GGATATTTTGAGTGTGCGGTTTGTTTCGGAATGGCCGAGATAGTCAGAATAGAGTATCCGGAAGTAGTGTTTAGGTTTCGAGGATTTTTGAACTAATAGGGACTCGCAATTTAGTAAACGAGTCATTTTTGGGTTAATAAGGGCAAGCCCTTATTTCTCCCTTATAAAGGCACGGGAGAGTGAGAGAAAATTAATAAAAGAGAGAAAGAATAGAAAGAGAAGAAAGGAATGGAGAAATAGGAAGAAAAAGGAGATTCCGTCCAAACTCCGCAGGATTCGACTCGAGGTCGTCGGATTTTATCCAAGAGGCAAGTGTTTACTTGCTTATTTATTTTAAAGCAAAAAATATCATATTATAGTTGGTAATGATAAACTATAAAGATTTTCGGGATGGGTTTTCGTGAGCCCAAAATTGGTTTTTCGGAAAGATTAACGAATAAACCCCAGATAATATTTAATTCGAGAAACTTAGAAATTTATGGAAATTAGTTGTTGATTTTTGGTTCTAGGATGATTAGAACCTATTTACCTTGAGTATATATAGTTGGTGGTTATTAAAGGAGGTTGGGAGAAGAGATAAAAAGGTTTGAGGTTTGATAATGGCCGAAACAGGGGTCGGAGAAGAAGCTGCCCTGTTTGGTCGATCGATCGACGGCCAAGGGTCGATCGATCGACCCTACAGATATTTTTGCACTTCTAGCTAGTGTTGTTTAAATGGGATATATTCCAAATTAAATTATTTATAGCTCATTTATTTGAAGAAATAAATATTCATTTAGGGAAAATCAATACCTAGCCATTTAAGGGAATTTATTTGGACTAGGAGGGTGCAAAGTTGTGTGACACTTAAGGTGTAGTTTTGAGGAAAAATAAACTGTTGAGTTAGATAATAGGGGTTCCATAAAATAGTGTGGGGACTCCGAAATTGTTATTCAAGTGAGGTGTATATCTTGGGTTTGTTTAGAGAAAAATCCATGACTAACTAATTTAAGGGTGGTTGGGACGAATAACACTCGGGTTAGTAATTTAGTGAACGATTATTTATAGATATATAACGATGTGTGTAGAGAATGAAATTATGTGCCGATTATGGTTGAGTAAATCCTACGAGGTGATTAGGATGGAATTTAGGATATCGGCTAAAAATGATTGAGTGGTTATCTGATACGTCTATTGACGACCATTATTATAGGTAATGCGATACCTATGGGACTAGAATAAGTTGAGGGTATACTTACTTGATTATTACGAATTCGTATATTTTGGAGTGTATTTTTATATATCCTTAAAAGTTATTAAGGTGGGAGATATACATTAAGTAAGAGAATACTTATTGGTTTAGTATTTTAAGTGTGCGAATACTTAGATACTATTACGAACAGGAACATTCGGGGTTATTAGCTATCGCTATGAGAGTTGGCAATTATAGCCTTATGTATTGAGCAGTAATATAAATTATATATACGACGTTGTTACAATATATATACTATGATACGAATACATATATATCTGTGTGTGATTGGAATATTTGTATCTTAGAGGCTGGTTACACAGGATTTCCTTTGGCGTAGGGTTGGAATAACCAGATTATATATTTCTCTAGTACGATCCGGGGAGGTTGCGCAATGTGGGTGAATCCCCTGGCTTGAGGAGCAGGGAGAATATATCCCCAGGTCATCTCGTCCCGCATTCGGGTGCGATTTGTGTACTCCACTTGCAGAGGGAATATGACCGCCTCCACCATTGTGTATTTTTACCATGACCACGAGTGAGTCTGGCTTTGTACCGTGGTATAGTGAGTAAACCCGGATTCGGATAGGCACTATGAGACTGCATCTTCAAGTTATAACTCGGTGGGATGGTTATTATGCTTTTCATTGTAATAATTATAATTATATTCGTTGAGCATAGTATATTGCTTGTGTATGAAGATGATATAATCATGTAAAGAAAATATACGTATATAAAGTGAAAAGATTGATAAAGTGTATTTTCCCCTTCTGGTCGATTTATATTCGGATTTATATCAAAATAACTTATAGGTTATGTTAAGAACTATATATATATATATATATATATATATATGCGAGCTATATTTATATCCGTGTTATGTGTTGAGGGCCTAATGAATCCCGACGATCAACATTGTCAGGTTGTAGTGTATTGGGGGGGGCCTTATTTGGATTTCGCTTCGCGAGACACCCCACGCAAGAACGTGGCGTAGTTTTGAGAATGGGGAGAAGTTTAGCCCTTAGTACTCGAGTTTATAAGGACTTTCAGAGATTTGGTGAAACAGATTAGTTAGGCAGGGTAGCTTAACTCGGTTATTTAACCGGTATGCGATAGGTGTGCACTATTAAAAGAGGGGTGAGGGGTATGTCGTGGGAGTGCGATACTAATTTAAATATGGGATAAATCATATTTTAAAAATATAGCATTTATGTACTTGCAAAATATTTTCACAACTCGGGTTTTGACCCGTTTATCTATTTTTCCCTATTTTGTCCAGACACAGGGATGCCTGTATGATGATTCCTTCGGGCCAGACGTTTGTTGCAGCAGCAGTGCATGTCTGCAGGTTACTTGTAGACGCTTCTATCCTTGAGGTATAGATAGTAGGTATTATAGAAACATCTGTGCCAATAGCCCAAATGTATTTATTTATTATTTTACCGCCTTTTAGTGCGAAATTCGATTTGGTTGTATTATGTTAAATCGAGTGTTCAGTTATTTTATTTCACTTTAGTTTTTGTATATATAAACTGTTGTGATTTATTTAATTTAATGGTTTGTTTACAAAGATTAGTTAAATAAAAATTATGATGCCATCCTAATAAGTTATTAGTAATTAAATTGGTTTTCGACAGTGATGCTGAGAATGAACCATATGAGACTCCTGTTTTAATTTGGTATAGGATTGATCACCTAGTATTTTATTAGGCGGAGTGTCACAAAAAGTTAAACCGCCCACCTATTCAAAAAAAAATATATATATATATACAACCGCTTTTCTTTCTCCTATATAACATGCCTTCATGTTTAAATCAAAATAAAACCCATCTCCTACAAAGATTGTCATAAACAGGTAAAACGAATAGGGAAAAAAGGAAGAAAAAACAAACCACCCCAACCCGAGGCAAACTTACTTTCTTCCTCCAAACATGAAGTTTTTCGATAAGAACTTTCTTCCTCCACTCGGGTGTATATATATATATATATATATATATATATATATATATACTAAGAGTCTTGTGTGTGCATGTGTATGTGCAGTGTGTGTATGTTTTATATATATATAGGTGATTGTGTGTGTTTACATACAGTGCGGACTGGACATGTGTCACTTGGCAGTGAGCTCAAAAAGAGAGAGAGAATGCCTACAATTTTGTCGATAATTTCTAGGTTCACTCCTAGGTGACACATGTATAGTCTGCACTGTTAAAATCCAGGACAGTCTGCACAAGAGCAGTCTTATATATATATAGGACTACTCTTGTTCAGAGTCTCCCGCATTTTAACAATACGAACAATACATGTGTCACCTGGCGGTGATCTCAGGAAAAAAAAGAGTGCCTATAACTTAGCCGATAATTTTTGGACTCACCGTCGGGTGACACATATTCGGTCTGCATTGTTAAAATGCGGGACAATCCGCATAAGATCAGTATTATATATATATATATATATATATATATATATATATATATATATATATATATATATATATATATATATATATATATATATAAAATATTTGGCACTATTCCATAAGTTTATAAGCTAAGTAGTGGTTGATATTAAAACACCAATGCAATAATCCACTAGTTGAAATTAAAATACCCCTTTTACCATTTTTTCCCTTTAAATATTTGGTTTCCCCCTCTTTTAACACACTCCACTTTATTTCCCCCTCTGTTCAAAATTCAAAAATAAGGATAGAATAGTCTTCCCACAATTCTCTCCCTTGCACTCATTTCTCTAAACCCGATTTGTCTTCTCATTTCACTCCCTCTCAACTCTCTCTCATCTTCTGACCCATACCTCTTCTCATTATGCTCACTCTCCCCTCTCTCCATGAGAATCCTAGGGTTTCAAAGCTCACACATCAAGTATAGAAGAGTAAGATGAGGAATAACTTGAGGGTGTTGCTAGGGTTTCAAAGATCACACATCAATGGTGGTTTCGATTTATTTGTGCTGTAGATTTTTACTCCTTAGAATTTGGTTCTCTCTCAAGACAATATCTATGTATTTACTTTTTTCAGGGTCAATTCAAAGGTTTTGGATGATGGTTTTATGTGTATCTCATACATAACCCCAAGGTAAGGTACTTTAATTTTTTCTTCCAAATAATTCATTTTTGTGCTAATTTTTATAACTATCTCTTAGGGTTTGTAATTTTTATATATCCCTCATGCATTTCATAGTATTGAACTCAGAAATAATGATTTTGGGTTTTAAATAGATATACCTGGATGTGTTTTAAAATTGAAATATTTGAAGCAAGTTAATTGTAGTGTCAAATTCTAGATTACTAGTACTTATCTATTTTAAATTTTTCATAGCATCCATTGTTTTATTTTTTATTTACTCATCTCATTTTAAGGTACTTTTCTGTTGTGTGGTTACCTTTTAATGGAGTTTTCTAAAAATGATTATCATTTTGAGCATAAGTTTTCTCAAAATGATTATCAAAATATACCAATGGAAAGATCATTTTGTGTCATCACAAGGATTTATTTGTATACTATTTACATGTTTAGCCCACATTTAGTTGTTTAGTTTAAGCTTATCTCTCTAGGAATAGTGTCCACCTGTTTTTATGTCACATCTTGAAGGTTGTGTCTTAAATTTCACAGAGTAATATTACTTTTTTGGCTATGAGTCGAACGAACGTGGTATGATTCTCAATTGTTTGAGAAAAATGTTGCTTGGAATATTGATTTGAACTAACTCATTTTATAGTATCCACAATGTTATATAGTACATTACCACCTACCATGATTCATGTTTGACCAAATGCCAAGGTGAACCATTTTCTCCTTTTTTGCAGCAAACCTAATGTATCATATCATATCAATTTGGGTTTATTGTGTTTGTAGTTTCATGTTTTTGTTTGTTTTCTTTCTTTGGGGTTTGGAAGTATAACTATAAAAAATGGTATTTCAAAAACTCCCCTTTGATTTTGTGTTGGTTGGGTCCGTGTGGTTAAATAATAGGCTTCTATATGTGGGTGCAAAAATAAGGTTTCGTGTGTAATTAATTTATTCTTTTATTGTGTTCTTATTATTTTGTGGGATTGCGTTCCTGGATTTATAGGGTGGTACAACAAGCTTTTCATCTTCACACTTTTCTGTAAGTTTACGGATCATTTGGTGATGAGAGGGGTAAATGCGTCGGATACGATGATTTCAAGGTTGAAGGAAGAGTATGGGCAAAAGTGTTGTGTGACGGATGATAGTGTGGTGCATTATGGACACGAGGTAAACCATTTTTCAGAGGTATATTGACGACAATGCCATTTATTAGAATCTCACTTCCACCGAACATGTTCTCTTCTAACTACTCAGCATGTATATTGATGATTTTAAGCATTTTCAGTGTTTTTTATATTTTTGTGTTTTGTGCAGCGTCCCATGGTGGTGTCATTCATTTAGGGGTCATTCTATGTGTATGGTAATTAGTCCCCCTCATTGTGTCCTTCACTCATTCATAACTTCATTACCACGTTTGAGATGGGGAAAAAAGCAACAAGGCTCAATAAATATTATCTCACCATTTGCTGCTGGCGAGATATTTATATCTCAACAAGTCTTAAGACATAAGATGTTGCTGGTTTTCTTACATTTACGACTTTGTTTATTTATTGTATTATTGAGCTATTAATATTAATTGACTTGAAAATGATATATGTATTGGTTCTCTTATGAATTTTTTATCCAGTAATCTCATTGTTCTGTCGTAGGTTCTATTTTAGAAGTGGGTATATTTTCATGTTATTCGGTAATCAGAAGATAGATGTCACGATGAATAATTCAGTGCTGGAATTTGCCTATTCGGTTCTCATAATTACTCGAATCTAGGAAAAATTAGGGAGAGTGCCTGCTGTGGTATCCCTTACTCTTTTAGTCTTTTCAGTACAATAGGATTGATCAGAAGTAGTTAAACGACCCAGTTTAGAGTACCTGTTGTGGTATCGCTTAACATCCAGATCATCCTTTATTGGTATGTGATTTTTTTTCTTCAGAAAATAGTTATATATTCATACATTGTTGGTATTTGATTTTTTTCCTTTTAATCATTTATTATAGGTAGTTATACATTGGTATACAATGCAATAGTACAAAGAACAATGGTATCTTTTGAAATCTGTAATTTTTTTTAGTTTTGATTAGTTATGTGGGAATAAAATAACTATTTGGCAATTTGTTTTAGTAAATAATTTCTTATGAAATTTGTAATAGAATGATTGACAAGTCATTCATTCATTAATTATTTTGTTTTTATTAAATAATAAACACAGATGGATATTTAAATTACAGCATTGTGCACACATATATATGTTAGTTGCTGAGAAAATGGTGAAAAAAGAGAAATGTATCCTTTAAATTCGATGTTATGCTTCTGAGTTACTGATAATTGGGTTTTGGTTAGTAAGATGAATATTTTTTTAATTATCTCTCTCTGTGCGTAGGTTGGTATGCTACAATACTTATGTAGTTATTGGCTTTTTTCCAATTGGCAAGGAGGCTTTGCTCTAAAATGAGCGTTCAAAGAATCTGGATCAATTGCAGTGTATGGTGGTTATAGCTTAGGTTTTTTCTTTTGTTATCGACACTAAGTTTGTTTAATTTGGCCTCTTCTCAGTTTCTGTCCATATTTTGTGTCTATATATTTTGTAACTTTATGATGTCGTGCTTTGTCATCAAACTTATGTGTGACATGACTAGAAGTTCATTAAGGCATGTTAATAATTAAGTTCGTTTATTTTATAGAATAAGCTATCAATTAGACAGTTTAAATTCTTATCCAATTATCAATTATACAGAGAACAAAAAAGCCTTTTTTTGTTGGTGAGATTTGTCCAATTTAAGGTCAATTACTTTGTGAATCTTCATTCTGTAATTCACTCTTTTATTTGAAACAGATGGTTCCAAGGAACATCAGATGTTGTGCGATAATTTGTATGGGCGTTTGAGGTAATGTGCTTGAAGGTTACCTTAATCCTATTCTGAAAATGCGAAGGAAGCAAAGAATAAGAATGTTGATCACATATTGATATAAGTTTTATATTTTAGGATGAGGCTTACTATGTTTCTATTGTATGCAGCATGTGGGTCCTAAAGTTTGTTTTCATATGGGTTCCATTTATTGTCAATTAGTAATTGCGTTTGTTTATCAAGAAAATATGGAGCATGTACATCTCCAAATCTACAAAACAACTCATAGTAGGTAAAGAACTCTCTGAGTCTTGCATATTTGAACTCTGTAAGTCCAATTTATGCCCATTTGCCATTTCAACTTTCTTCCAATCTTTGTCTTGCATATTTTTTTACTTTGAGATGCCATTTTTCGTAACCTTTATTAATGTACTACATCTTTCTTTTGTCTATTTTATTTTATATATTCTTCAGTCAAACAATTTTTGGTGTATGAAGAGTGGGGTACCAACTGAATAGTTCACTTCTTGTCTGAAGTAACCACAATAACGGTGCTACAATTCTCTAATCGAAGAAAGTTTCCAATTCCAATAATTTTTGGCCATATGGGAGCCCATTGTTGACCTCCCTTTCTCTCGCTCGAAGGTACTTACTAACACTCCTACATTATCTAATTGCTACTATTTTGTTCAAATCTCCTTAATCTGCTTCTATTGATCATGAATATTTGAATCGGGCAAGGTGATATGATGGTTTTTATTTGGAAGGTCTCGTTCAAATCATAAAAATCATAATATTGGGGTTTTTATTTTAACCATAAGTATATATTCGTAGCTTTACTTTGTACACCTTATGTTTAGTTCAATGTTGGAAGTACTTTTATTCAGTGTTGGAAGTGATATAGCATAAGAATATTGCTTGGTATGTTTTTGATATTTTTTTTCATACTAGAAATGCATTTAATATTCTGGGAATGGTTTCAATATTTACTCAATAGAATTTTTCTTTCAAAGTTGGAACTATGTTTAATACTCTTATTATGTGAATATTAAAGCAGGCCTGTTGAAGGAAACCTAAATTTATATGACTACTTTAAGTAGAAAAAGATATTGATGATATTAAAATAAGAACAAGGGACTTCATTTCAAACAATTCTCGACCCAGAAGGGAAAAAAAGTTTACAACATGTGTTAATAAGCAGTAGGGGTGAAAAAAAAATTACATCCTCTTTATTTTCTTAACCATGTCAGTTATGGATTCCATTTTACTAACTATGCAACTTAATAAACTTTCAATGAAATGAAAATAATAAACTTTTGATGTCTTTACTTCTTACGTGATCTGGGTGAAACTTCAGTATGATATAAGGTTCAACTTTTTGTTGTTCCTAATCTCAAGTTAAGGTCTTGCAGTCAAATTATGGTTCCAAATTAATGGTTTTAAGTATTATTGTTACATTTTTATTTTTTGCAAGTTTTATTTTTTATTTACAGCAAACTGTGGGATTTAACAATTTGTGTTCTTTACGAGATCATGGATGTTTGGTGTTTATATAGTTTGTGATTAAAGGTGAAATCTTTCATAGATATATATATATAGACATGGTAAATTTCTTTTATTCATATTTATGTTTTTCTACAATTGATAAGATTATTCCAAATGTGATACACTAGATATCTCTATTTGTCAAAATTGGTGACTTTTCTTCGCAATGAGCTAGCATACACATGTGACTTTGCACATACGTGCGCCCACCCACTCATAAGACATTTTCTCTCTAAAGTTGACATATCTTATATGTTTCCATGTGTTGTTCTTTCGGTAAGCACATCTCTGTAATATTAAAGTGTCGTACGCACGACCACTATTGCAAACACATCTTGATAATTATTAATGTTGCACATATGTTCTTCCACATTCTACTTAATTTATTTTTGTAATGTTGGTTTAAGACTCATATGAATTTGTTCAACAGGTGTATCACGCAACACTTAGGCTTTCTTCTTACATCATATACAAATGCCTCAGGTAGTGACGATCGTTCGAAGTACACTGGACCAAAATTTTTGATTGGACAATTCAAATCATAGGCCATACTATTAAGGTATTAATTGTGAAATTGCACGCTATGGTGTTGTAATCATAGTTGGTACCTTTATAGTTATTCCAATTACAAACATTCAAGACATTTGTTACTTTAAACTCTATGTATATTACTTTAAATTCTCATGCGTAGGTTCAAGACATTTTTTTTATATTTAACTATAATTTTTGCTTTTGATATTTAGGTGCTTTGTGCTGCAATAAAGGACCACGGAGCATGTACTTAGTTATAATATTCAATCACTAAAATGGAATATAAGGAACATGGTAGTTTAAGAGGTTATTAGTGGTTGTACCAATCATGTCTTCTTTAACTTATGATTGTATTGTCTTCCACTTTTCATCGAATACTTTACATTGATTAAAGAATATGTGTAATTTTGAAACATTTTTCAAATGTCTTGGTGTTATTTCCACGATCTTAGCTATATTTGTGATTTTGTTTATATGAGGTCCTGGATGGACTATTAGTATTGTTACGTATTGTTGTTGGGTTATTTTTTTATTTCTTAAACATGGTGGATTATTTTATAAAGAACAAAAACTATGCCCAAATTTTTTCAATTTTTTAGACTTTTGTGTTGTAAAATAAAATTTTTGACTTAAATTATTCTCGAATTTAGACTATTTGAATGTTGTTGGACAGTTCATTATTTTCTAAGCAATGTGTATAGTCTTATAAACAAAATAGATTCTGACCATTTTAAAAAAAAAAATTACACTTTGTTTTTTTTAGGAACGAAATTTTTGTTGTTTTGCAATTATGTACTTTGAAATTTTTCATTATTTAACGATTACCAACTTTGGGAATTTTTGTCGTGCCTTCAAGGACGGGCATTCTGCTAGTATATATATATTGTAAAACCATTTTTAATAACACCATAATATTAATCATGCATTAATGATTAAATTTTCACATACAATGGTTCTAATAAAAGGATCTTGGATCTTCATAATAATCACATATAATCATTTATGTGGAACATAAAATGGCATTAAAATCACATACCTCCATCATGTCACAACTAGAAAGATTGATGGAGCAGTCAAGCTTAATGATGTTTGATCAAGATGAATTTCGGAACATGGATTCATCTGTATATGCCAAGAACATACTCCAATTTTAATATATTCCAACAGTTAGATCTCTCCGTATGGTCAAAATACTATTTTGAAATTTACTCTCTTTGAGAATTTAGATTTCTCTCCCTTTCCTATAATTTCATTGTGTTGTCTTTTTAGAGTGCCTGAATGATGAAAATTAGCCACTTATTTATAGGCAGGGACATGACCTAAATCTCTAATAGTCACTCAATATCAATCGTCCATTAAGGTAGATGCCCAATAGTCCTTTTGACTATTTGTATTTGGAGTACCCTTTCATTAACCAAAGTGACTCTTAGTATTAGTATAATTATGAAGCACATAATGGAGAATTATTAAAAATGATTCTAATAGTCTCCCACTTGATCCATAATTATCATAAAGTGTGCAATAATCATTGATTCATTCTTAAATGGTTTTCCATAATCACCTTAATCAAACAACTCATTAATGCTAGTCATAGAACTTATATACTAATTCAAGAGCATGATCGCTTCCATGTATTACATCGTTAACAACTTATTCAATAAGGTTTGTAAATAGGGTTATTTAATAATGGTCCAACAATGTCTTTGTAAAAGACTATTTCTGTCACATTCTTTCATTCACATGCATGTGTACAATAACTACAGAAATAAATGATTCTGAAACACTGTATGATATCATATGGTAGTGTCAAAATAAGCACAAAAAAATTGTCCACATCAAGATTCTATCGGCTATAATTAAGACTCGTATCTTAAGCATGCTTCATTAATGTCTTTCATGATATCCCGATCATGTGGATTTTCCAAATTAACACTTGTACAAATGTGTTAAATGACACTTGTTTCAGAACTTCTTCTTTAAAAGGCATTTACATTCAATGTGCTTAGTTACTCACATAATACCTAATGTATCTTAATAAAGAAGATTGTAACGATACTACCATAATATTTTAGCGTCTTGACAATATTGTGTAACACCCCGCTTACTAAAATATCGGGTGGACAACCCGTGATTAAAATAAAATGTTGGTCTCATATGGCTCATTCTTAGTATCACTCTCGAATTTTTTTTTAAAGTTACTAACTACCAAGTACTTTAATTGGACCGGTGCAAAATTTTATCTTTCATTAACAAACAACATGCGGAAATAAATAATAATTAAACCATCCACACAAACTGATAACTAAAACCAACACAGGTGAATAATATAAATAAGAATGACTGAATCAACTATCGGTTTAACAATATAATTAAACAATCAACTGAAATAATAAATCGGATACACGAGATCGAATAAATAAACTGGGTACTAGACTGGAGGGCGACATGCCCAAATGAGTACTGAAGTAAAGTCCCTACACTAGGAATAAATGAATTAAGCGTCTATAGGAAAGACATGCAATTTCCACATAAGCTGCAGCTACGCATCCCTAGGTGGAATCCTCAAGCTGGGCATTCTTGTGACTAGACACCTAAAATATTTTGGAAAAGATTTTGATGTGGGTAAGAGCCCAAGTAAAACATTTTGAAAATATTTAGCAAGCAGTTAAATTGCAATAATTAAATATGCATGCACTCTTTTCATATTTAAGTTAGTGCCGCACTCTTCTGAGGTATAACTCACCCCTCATCTAATATTCACACCTAACGCTTTCCTACTTACCTTCCTAGTTAAGCTACCCCGCCTAACTAGTCATATCACACCACATTCTCCCACACTATACTAGCCCGAGTATTCTTACTTTGATAATTAAGCTATCTACTCATTAACTTATTAATCGGTTCAACTATTTAAGTCATATAACATTCACACTAGTTATATAGGAAACCTCTTTTTAAATCATATAACTTTCGCACCAATTATATAGGGAACCACTTTTTAAGTCATATAACTTTCACCCTAGTTATATAAGAAATACATTCACACTTATGTATTAATCTTGTATATAATTATCTACTCATATTATATATGTACTAGTATACTTCAACATTCACACACGTGTTAAGTATAATAACAATTCGTTCCCGAGTAATAACTCATAGGATTCTTTCTCTAGAATGCTCTCATATTCCAGGCATGCTCTTTCTAACCCGACTACCTCAAGTTGAAATCACTCTCGAGCTTGAGAAAAAATAAATAAATGTGGTGGAGGCGGTCATAGTTCCCTTTGTGTGAGATATAATTATACCCAAGATGTCTCACCCCAAAAAGAATCACAACATATAAATAATGGATGCTATGACATGGGAATTGTATCTCCCTGCTCCTCAACCAGGGGATTCACCCACATCACGCAACCTCCTATGATAGCACTAGAGGGGTATGTATTCCTATAAATATCACTCACACTGATATTAATAAACCACACAAATATATACACTTTCACACTACTGTATACATATATTAAAAGGTCGGGCTAACCCATGCGTAACACCCTTAGCACAAGCCCAAAATACCCAAATATCTTGACTGGTAATTTAATTAATCACACGTTAATTATTTTTTATTTAAGTAGTGTCACCTAACTACAATATCCAGACTCACTCATTTGGTCCGTATCTTCACCCCTTAGAATTTGTTACATGACTTCCCGCTATTAAGTTTAACACCTGACATTCGATAATTTATTATGTATATCAATAATAAATTAAACTGGCTACTCCATGCCTAATCCCATTGCACTAGCTTAAAAATATCCAAGTCAAAACCCTGTCCCTCAATTTAATAAAATTAACAACGTGGTTTAACTCAACCAAAATGCCCAGACTGACTCACTTGGCCCGTATTCTAGCTTTTTAGAATTTATGACACAAAGTTCCACTAACAAGTTTGACTCACTTATTAATTTTTATATTCTTTAAAACACATCTTCCAAGATGATAAGTGACATCATCTATTTAATTTTATACCAAATAAATCTCTTTAGAAGCCCCTACAATAAAATAAGGTTAACTATATAAAAAAGGAGTGGCACTGTCAGAAATTTCCACCCATCGATCGATCGATGCCCTTGATCAATCGATCGATTGTCCGGTTGCAGCCCTTCTTCCCTGCTGCTTTGTTTTTTCTTGAGATCTGTAGTTTTTCTCTCAACCTCCAACCCATCAATACTCAAAGCTTATTTCCTACTTCTATTGTATTTACAACACATTAATAATCACTGATCACCTATAGTTTCAAGTTTCAACAGTTAATTTTTTATTTGGGTTTTTGCCTTATTCCCCACACCGATTTCTTCGATTTTTATTCTTTAAACCTCCCAAATTTCATTCCAGGATTCTACCCAAACATACCCGGAATTTAATTCAAGTAACTGCAGATTCTAATCCTCCTTAAAACCCTTATGCATCCTCGATTTATCTCATTGTTCATTACTCTCCGGTTTGGGTTTTCTTCAGGTTTAAACCCACTATTTTTGAATTTTATACCACAATCCAAAATTTAAATAATATCATTTGAATTTATCATATATAAATTTGATTCCTGTGGCATTGAATTATATATCATCATCACTTGCACCTTAAATCTTCACTAAGTGTCCAAATAAATCGAAAACTCATTTTCATGTGAGAATCCACCCCCAAAAATGAATTTTGATTTACACCACTATGATATGAATCGAATTAATGAAAATTAAATGAAAGCAAGTTTAACTACTTTCCTAGATAATTTTGTAAGGTCTTCTTACCTTTGTTGTAGATGATTTTTTTTATGAAGAACGCGCCCTCTTCTTAGTTTGGCTCCCAATAGCTCTCCCAATTGGTCCCTCTTTTCTCCTATGCAAAACTAGGATTTTCTTAATGATTTGTGTCTTCCACAAACTCCCTAATGTAGGTTTTATATCACAAATCCCTAAATTAAGCCTATGGGCCAAACCCAAATGACCCGAACACCCCCGTGTGATCCCGATTAAGCCTAAAAATGCCTCGAGACCTAATTACTACCCCCGGATACTCTTTCTCGACTATCTCGACCTATTCAGAACCAACCGTGCACTCATAGTCATCATCCGAGTTACTTTACTAAAATTCTCCAATCTCAACCTCAAATTACGACACATGTGAATTTAAAAATTTAACCCGAATTAAATAAATCTTAATTCACTAATTTAATTAAATCCTTCAGATTAATTTAAATCCTATATCACCAAATTATTTAAACTTTGTATTCTCATAAATATGGGGTATTATATACTTCCCCCCTACAAAGGAATTCGGTCCTCAAAATTAAGATGACTCTAGTACTCCAAGCCTCGAATACTCCCATACTCATATTCCCTTAAGATCGCTACATGTATCTCTGCCCCTTCTAATTGCGAATTATATTAAAATTAAATTAATTATCCAGGGCACCCATACACCTTGTACCCATGCTCATCTGCACGAATGTTACCTGGCTCTAATAGTGTTAGATTGTAATATAAATTTCAACTCCCAGTTATATACACATATTTATAATAACCAAGGTTTTAAACCCATGTCCTAATGACCGTACATCTCCCCACTTCCAACATTGTGCTAAGTTTCATGCGTGGGATGTCTTGCAAAGCGAAATACAAACAAGGAACCCCTCGATACACTACTACCTAATATTTTATGTTGTTAAGATCCGTTAGCCCCTCAGTCTATAGCACGTACCCCCAAAGTCCCATCTCCTGACATAAAAGTTTAATCATCCACTCTCATGTTACAAAAGAAATTATACAATACGGTGCCCCTTACTATCACTAGTTTCTTAGCTCGAATCAATCATGAGCTATATCTACCTGCTTGATAATAGACCTATCCACCCAGAATCCCATCATTAACCTTCCCCACTCACCGGGATCAAATATAACAATACAAACATTTTCTTATAAGTCTATTATGAAACACACCATAACATATATACATGTATATATAGGCTAGGACCTCTTTTAGTTGATAACTAGCACAAGTAAATCATACCTTAGAACAGCGAACACAAATTCTCACCATGCTATATACTGTAGACCAAACATCCCAACATAATTATTACTAACGTCTCATATGTGACATACCTATATCCATCTCAGCTCCGCATTCTTGGCATGGCTATATCATACAGGTACTCTCGATTACCCACACAAATTGCAATTTAATTCTTCTCGATAGTTCCCCACACATTAACTTGTGGTACATAATTTATCTTGGTGCTTCATTCACATCACTACCCGGCTCCCCTGGTCGTATATCGTAATAGCTATCAGCTTAAAGTGTTTCTTCAACACATTTAATAATTTAACATTTAAAATAAATGTATCGGCATCCAATAATGCCTCACTATTCCCAATGTTTATTAAGGCCCATGTGTATAACATCTCGTAACGAATCTCCAAAGAACATTCCCCAATGCATTATTCCCTAGCATTTACGATCATTGAAATCTGTGGACCCAAAGCACACAGCTAAAACATTACCAATTCTGTCTCCTGACACATAAATCAAATTATCTATGCCCATGTCTCTCAATGTGTCACACGATACGATGCTCTCACTATCACTAAGTTCTCATCACATAAATAACAATGAGCTAAAAACTCTCTGCTCAAAGGTAAACTCGATATACCCTGAATCACATCAGTAAAAGTCCCTACGCATCGGGATCCAATGTAACTAAACAATCGTAATCTTTGAAGTCTACTTCCTACAAATATCGCCACGAGCTCGAACCTCTTTCAAGTGTTACGTCGCAAAAATAAACATCCTTCCCCGGAATAGTGAACACGATAGTCCTACTATAACCACCCAACATCGCTCAATAGTCCGTACCCAGGATAAAATCATATCTAGAATATCACCTCTCAAAATGAGCTATCCTCATAAATATATATCCTCTCAGTGTCCCCACCCTCTCCCTTGAAGATGTAATTGAAGAGCGCCCCACTACTCCACGGTAAGCATACACAGATTATAATGATATTAACGATACCTCTACTAAACCCGTTTCACATGCGAAACTAGTATTAATAAATTATTGTAACTCGCTCATGTCACACAAAATAGGCCCCAATCATCCCGAGATAAAACTCATACCTTCAATTGCCAATCTCACTAGCGGTTCAAATGGTTCATGGACATAACACCCTCATCCCAATCGAACCACAAAAACTCCATATCACTATTGCCCCTGCTGGGCATTCCGTCCTTATTCCCCCAATTCACTGAGGATAAGATCCACACATGTGTTCCTACTCTTTACACATAAGACATCCCTATGTGTTATTCCCCTTCCTCTGGCCCCACTAGCCATGTCGGGGTTTTGCTTCTCAATGACCTAGTAGACTTGACCATGATTGCTACCCACCGTCGTCCCTTTGGCTACGCTGGCCCTATGGGACTTGTTGCTAGCTTTGACGACCCTGATTGAATCCAGCGTCACTTGGTAGGAATTCTTTTGATCTCAATTATTAAAATGGGTCATTTACTGGGTATACCCTCCTATGGTTTCTCACTAGCATTGTTAAATCCAGTCTTGCCCTTCGATTAGATTCTCTAACTATCTTGGCTCTCTTCTCATGACATTAATGACAATAGTACTCGTTGTTCTATTCGTATTTCCCATCCATGCTGATATATTCTACCCATGAATCGATTATTCACTTACGAACCTTCTTGATCCACTGTATATACACCTCTTTGGGTACGAAGTTTGCTACACATGCCAACTTTCCTTCATGATCGACCACCATACGACCCTTTTGAAACAAGTCTTGAATCTCCTTTGCCTTTCTGTTTAAACATCTGGTGAGAGGACTTGTGGTCAAACGCACCCCAAATTCCTCGTTATTCCTGGTACCGTTCCAAGGTTGTGGTGACTAACTCCTATCACTACAACACCACTCCTATGGTCACCAAAAATTAAATCCTAGAAGCCACTGAACTCCACCCTACACAATTACTCTTGGGTTATCTCCTTCCATTGACCCATCACACTCTCTTTCTGCCCTGAATTCTTATGGATGGCTCTTCGAAAAGGGTTTCTCCGACTCCCCCTACCGACTATGCTGGGGGAGTCTGAATTTGCACCACCGTTTTCTATGACGGTGCTTATGAAACTACTGAACCTTAATGATTAACCCAACATCATCTTCTTGAACAATAATCATGGTGACTCCTATCGCGATCACCATTTCCAAAATATTATATGGCTTCTGCTAAGCCTCTTCCCCTGCAGTCCTCCCAACGGCCTTCACTTGTCGTACAGAATTATTCGGTGTACAAAGCCTAACCGAACTAGTATATGAATCGCATCAACTATACTAAAACAATAGGAGAACATAAGTCGCATACGTAGAGAAATCTCTCTGTCAAGAAACACTACGCTGAAATGTAATAAGTCGCACAGATCCTAAGGAATTTAGAACATGATGCTCTGATACCATCTGTGACACTGCCTACTAAAATGGTGGTCAGCCCGTGATTAAATTAAACGTTGGTCTCATTTGGCTCATTCTTAGCATCACTGTTGAATTTTTTTTTAAAAGTTACTACTCACCTAGTAATTTAATTATACCGGTGCCAAATTTTATCTTTCATTAATAAACAACATGTGGAAATAAATAATAATTAAACCATTCACACGAATTGATAACTGAAACCAATTGTTGATGTAAAAAATTAGATCTCTCTAATTATTCAAAGAGTTTTTAAATAAGACAAAGAGTTTTTAAAGTGGTTCAGCCTTATAAGAATGGCCTACGTCCACTGTTTTGGTATTGCTGTTTGTATGGGAATTCTCGATTACAAGTTATCTCAAGAAATTCTGGTCCGAGGGTCCCCTTACAATGAGGATTGTACAATGTATTTATAGCCCTGAGGCTGTAATGTGAAAGGGTAATACATTAAATGATATACATATGAAAGGGTAATACATTTAATGCCCTCTTTGCGTGTGCGTCTGAATGATAAGTATTTAATGAATCAGTTGAACTGTTGGTTATCCATCTATTAATGCTTTGTTCAAGATGCAGCTCGGACCGCCTGAGTTGCTCGGACCGCCTAAGCTTCTCGGCACTCAAGAGTTCCTCAGAGAGGCATTGTTCCTCGGAGCGTGTGAGTTCCTCGAGGAACTAGTCTTCCTCGTTGTAGTTTTGTTCCTCGGAGCGAGTGAGTTCCTCAGGGAATTAGTCTTCCTCATTGTAGTTTTGTTCCTCAGAGCGAGTGGGTTCCTCGGAAGTGTTGGTTGTTGCCATGTAGATAGCCACGTGTCTTTATATGATTGGTCCATGTCAGCAGATTAAATTTGGTATCAACAGAAGCCCCCAATGTTTTATAGTTCGAAATTTGAGGAGTATGGAACATTCTTTCTCGGAATTATGGTAGCTTTAAATAGTCTTCCTGATTTTTAGGAGCGTTTCCCTTGTATTTATTTCTCCTTCCCAATTCGTAGAATCATGCTTTTTTGGACTTTTCTGCGTGCTTCGATTCCCGCGTCACTTTTCATCTTTTTAGCCGTTGTTGTCCGCTTTGATTCCCGCACCACTTTTCATTTTTTAGCCGCCGGTAACGTAATCATCCTTTTTTGTAATCATTACTTCACCATTTCCCAAGGCAAGGTATTTAAACTTCACAGACACTCCCATCGTCTTCTACCTTTTCAAATTCTTATCTTCGAGTTTTACGTCGTCTCTTCCTACTCTCTTGTGCGTTCATCTCTTCCATCGTTCGTTGTCAACAGATCCATTCTTTTCCTGTAAGAGCTTCTTCCTTCTTCTTCATTTCATTATTCATCATGATTTACCCTGTTGAGTCTCTTGAGAAGTTTCGTTATGATTTCTCCATTCCCTCATGGGTTGTTTTGGAAGAGCTTTCTGAGCCTTCTAATTACTTCCATTTGGCTGAGGGACATTGGTTCCCCAGTCTCTTTTTTGCTGAGTGTGGATTTTCTTTTCCACCAAATCCCTTGTGTCTGGAATTCTGCCAGTACTTTGACGTTGTTCCTGCACGAATAGCCCCCAACACATGGAGAATAGTTAATGGGGTGTATAGGTTAAATCAAATTCATGGAACTCGAATAGGAATTCCAGAAATCATGTAATGCTATAGATGGGTAGTTAATGATAATATTTTTTATTTAAAAACTAGATTTTTAAATAGAGCCTTAGTAGTCAATCTCCCTGATGCCAATACGGATTATTTTGAACACGGGGTTGTCATAAAAAATTAGCAACACCCTCCATTAGCTGGAGATGAGGTTTATCAGGGTCCCAGATTCCCTCCTTATGGCAATGGGATAGGTTATTTTTATTTTATTTTATTTATTTTGAAATCATGTTTCTTTTGTGTTTGATAAAATGTGCCACTGATAACAATGTTTATATATTTGCAGTTGATAGCAAGAGAAAGTGACCAAAGGAAGCAGATGTTAATATAAGACATCTGAAACTTATCTGGAGTCTGCATCAAAGTGTTGCCGATAAGCACATTAGATCAGCTTCGTATCTGTTGCAGTACAAGAGCTACACCACTTCTTTCACTGCTCGTCCAGTGATAAGTGAATCAGAGCCAGTACCAGCTTCCACAAGCTCATCGCCTGAATCCCATATTCCTTTAAGTGAAAGGATGAAGAAGAGAAGACCTCCTACCCGGTTTGAGAAAACTTCCTCCGGTTCTGGGGAGGTAAAAAGGAGTAGGATTGATGTCCCAAGGGAGGGGACAAAGAAGACTGATGCAGCTCCTCCAGCTGCTCCTGTTAAAATTGTCGAGAAGCCCGCAGTGGCTCCGAGCAGGTCTGCTGCTCCTGGAAAGGTGATTGTGATATCACCGACCAAGGGTTCTTCCTTGGTTGAATCTGTACCAGTTCCCCCGAGGAGGCTGAAGAAGAGCTCCTCGGTCAATTTGGCTGATACCATTACTCAGCCCCCAGTTACTGGAACTGGGGTTCCAACTTTTGTTCCCCCGAGGTCTATCATGAGCTCGGTGAAGTCCTCGATCATTACCGAGGTCCAAGGTACTGAGGAAAACCTTACTCGGGACATGCTCACCTCACTAGCTACTCGTCACCTTGCTTCTGTAAGTCTCTTTACTTTGAATTTTTCATATTTCCTTTGTCATTTTTATTTCTAACTTGCTTTCTTTTCCTGTTCACAGTTGACGAGCTGCTTTAATATAATCCTGAAGAAGGATGAAGCGATTAAGGCTCCTTGCTCCTCGTTCAGTGTGGAGGGAGCTCTGGAAGAAGCTACCAAGTCTCTGGCAGATTCTCGCCAGAAATATGCTGATGACAAAGCTGTCTGGGAGAAGAAGCTTGCCTCCTTCGAGCAAGAAAAAGCTCAGGCTGTTGATGCCTTCAAGGAGTTGGAGAAGAGAATAAATCCCTCAGAGAAGGTAAATAAGGAGCTTGAAGAGAAGCTCAAAACTGCAGGAGAGTTTGAAGATAAACTCAAGGCTGCCGAGGAGGAGTTGGTTCAACTTCGGGAAGTAGGTCAGTAGAAGGAGGAAGCTGAGCAAAAACTGAAAGTTGCTGATGACTTCATGTCCGAAAAGCTTGCCTTGGAGAAGACCAAGAGGAAGATGGCTGTGAAGAAGTCCTTCAGCTCTGGCTGGGACAAGGGGTGGAACAAGGGGTTGGCTGCCATGGTGTCGCAAGTGGACTATGGCGGTCTCAAATATTTTAGGGATGGATGGGTTGCTGCCCTTCAGGAGATGAAGGTCGACGAGTCTTTCGAGCTCTTCCAGAGACATATCCCTGGTCCCCCTACAACTCCAGAAGAGTTAGAAGAGGACGAAGATACCTCTGAAGAGTCTTCGATGGTGATGGGGGATCATGCCCTAGCCATCCAGCCTACTGTAGAGGAAAATCAACAAATCGTTTCTTCCTCCGAGCAACTACTTATTCTCCCCGAGCAACCTACCTCTTCATCCCAACCTCCTAAGAAGGTTTTAGGAGATAAGGAAAAGGTGTAATGTTGTTCGGGTTTCTCTTTATTTTGTTTCTCTTTATCAAATATAACCCAGAAGATGTAACTCTGA
Source organism: Sambucus nigra (assembly GCA_949130495.1). Lineage (NCBI taxonomy): Eukaryota > Viridiplantae > Streptophyta > Magnoliopsida > Dipsacales > Adoxaceae > Sambucus > Sambucus nigra. The sequence continues at coordinate 642,440,557 of OX422207.1, read as the reverse complement.
ACTATGATCTAATAAAACTTGAACTCTTTTTTGCATATTGTTGTCTATCTTTCATTCATACTCTGCTTATTCTTCTTATTGATGATTGCTCTTCTTTCTCTGCTAGTTTCTGTCTAGGATGGAACTGCTATCTGCCCATGATACAAAGTTACTGCGACAATGTAATGAGTACTTTAAGACTGGTCATACAGACCTGAGTGCTGCACAAGTTGTCGACATACTTGGTCAGGAAGCTTCAGAACAGGCAGTGGAAGCATATCAGTATCTGAAGTGTCTGCTTGATCGGGCTGTAGCCAATAACGTTGCCTATTATGAAATGATTGAGGATCTTCAAGGCACCCTCAAAGACCTTCAGCTTCAATACAAAGAATCCACTACTTTGTTGCATGAGGGGTACGAGAAGAAGTACCAGCAGATCATTGCCGACAAGGGTTACGAGAAGCTCTTTGCTGGGTACGATGTAAGGGATAGAACCTTTAGAGGTGAGGTTGAAGAGTGCAGACAGATTGCTGAGTTGCTGGAAAAGGAAAATAACAACCTGCAGAAGGAACTGTCACAATTGAAGTCTGCAGCTTCCACTTCTAGTGCCTTAATCCCAGTGACCGATGAGGGATTTTCGTTCTTAGAGCTTGAGAACGCCAAGTTGAGGGAAGAGTTGGAGACTTTGAAGATCTCTGGCACCTCTTTATCTTCTCGTGGTCGAGCAAGAGCTCCCCGGGGACGAGCAAGAGCAGCTCGGGTTCTTGTCAAGGAATAGAGGACTCAGTCTGCCTTAGAGAACCAGACTTTCCAATTAATGGCGAAGAACCAGGCGTTGTCTGATATGTTAAAGAAGATTAGGGACCTGGAAAAATAGCTCTCTGCGCAGAAGTCAGTTTTGGAGAATAAGGAGCTTTTCATCAAGAATCTCCACGAGCAACTAGAAAGGCTAACATATCAATTCCACAAACAGCCCAAGGAGTTCTGGATGGCTGGATACAACGAAGCACTATTCCACTTGGACGATCGTATCCAGATTGCCAACAATGAGGGCTACAAGCAAGGCTGGCTGAATGCCCTAGGTGTGCTGAAGCTCGAACAAGGTCATTATCTGTGGGACTACCATGATCCCGGGTTGCTCGACTTGCCTGTGCCACCATAAAATTTGGACATGGATTGGATCCCTTCTCAGGCCATTCCTCGGAGCTTAATTTCGAAGTATCTCGGTGACTACAATTTACATTCTCAAATCGAGGTATCTCGTCCCGAGCATCTCTTAGATCGGCCATCCGTGATGAATGTCAGGATGTTGAAGGATCTCAACTTCATCAATTCTCCTCTGTCTTTAAATGATCCACCTGCTGGCGAGGAACCTGTGTCAAAAGCAGAGGGGAAGAGACTAGTAGACTTGGAATTTTTTGATGTAATAGTTAGTATACATGTCAATGTAACTGTAATTTCATTATCAATGTAATTTATTTTGAATTCAATGAAAGACTTTCATTTTTGTTTGCAAATCTTGATTGCTACTGTCTTGTAATTATCAAACACTTTATATTTATGCATATCTGTTAAAAAGATAACAATATTGTGTTGTTCGTCGACCAACTCAGTAACAATTAAAAAGTTATAAGTATCAATACTGTTGCTCGATCACTTAATAATAAAGTAATGAGTATAAAAATGTTGTTTAAAATGTTTCCAACCAACCAAGGTTGTTAGACTCTCCATGTCGACCAACTACAGTTAGTGGGTTTTTATCCCCGACCATCTATAGTTAGTCTTTTTGAAATAATTTTACCCATAAAATGTTTGCGACCAACCAAGATCGGTAAATTTTTCTTGTCGATTAACTATAGATGGTGGGTTTTTATCTCCGACCAGCCATAGTTAGTAGACTTTTATTTTAAATGTTTCCGACCAACCAAGGTCGGTAAATTTTCTTTGTCGACCAACTACAGTTGGTGGGTTTTTATCCCCGACCAGCCATAGTTAGTAACTTTTGCACTTTCTGGAATAATCTTACCTCCCGACCAACATAAGTTGGCATTTGCGAGAATATTTTGTTTCCTAGCCAAACATGTTGGCATTTTTAGGAATATTTCGTTTCCTAGCCAAACAGGTTGGCATTTTTAGGAATATTTCGTTTCCTAGCCAAACAGGTTGGCATTTTTAGGAATATTTTGTTTCCTAACCAACCGAAGTTGGCATTTTTAGGAATATTTTGTTTCCTAACCAACCGAAGTTGGCATTTTTAGGAATATTTTGTTTCCTAACCAACCGAGGTTGGCATTTTTAGGAATATTTTTAGGAATATTTTGTTTCCTAACCAACCGAAGTTGGCATTTTTAGGAATATTTTGCTGCTGAGCAGTCTGAGCTTCGCCGAGTTTTGCTGAGTAGTGTGTAGCACTAGTATTCCCCGAAAAATTCTCAATAAAAGGAGAGACTTTAGCAGAATATCTTCATTTTATTCATACTGATGGAACTGTGTTACATATACATCACTGATAATACTTGCGTAGGTGCTCTGCGTTCCATGCATTCTTGAATTCCTCCCCCTCTAGAGTTGCTATTCGATAAGTTCCTGGTCGAACAACTTCTGTAACTCGGTATGGTCCATGCCAGTTTGCTTCCAGCTTATTGTGTTTTTGAATTACTTTCTTCAGCACATAGTCTCCTTCTTTCAAGTCTCACTTCTTCACCCTTTTGTTGTAGAATAAAGTTGTTCGCTGCTGGTAAGCAGCATTTCTAATGGCTGCTTCTTCTCTAACTTCCTCGAGCATGTCTAAATCCAGTCTTCTCATTAAGTCGCTGACAGGGGAATTTAAACTCAGTACCCTGTGTGTTGTAAAGCCCAACTCAGCTGGTATAACGGCTTCACTTCCAAACGCCAGCATGTATGGTGATTCTCCAATTGCTACTCGGGGAGTAGTTCGGTATGCCCAAAGTACTGATTGTAACTCGTTGATCAAGTTTGCTTTTGCATCATCCAATATTTTCTTCAAGGCATTTAGTAGCGTTCTGTTTGTCACTTCAGTTTGTCTATTGCTTTGAGGATGGCCTGGTGCTGAGTGGACCTTCAAAATATTTGATTGATGACAATAGGCGGCAAACTCCTCGTTATCAAATTATGTTCCATGGTCTGTGATGAAGGCATGAGGTAGACCATAGTGACAAATAATGTTCTTCCAAATAAATTGATACACCTTCTCGTACGTCATATCAATGAGTGGCTCAGCTTCCACCCATTTAGTAAAATAATCCACTGCGACGACGAGGTACTTGAACCTTCCTCGAGTCGTTGGCAGTGGCCCAACCAAGTCTATTCCCCACATGGAAAATGGCCAAGGGGAAGTTATGGGTGTCAACAATGCTTGTGGAGTTCTTCGGATGGAGGAAAAGCGCTGGAACTTGTCACACTTCTTGGCATAGGCTATGCAATCAGCCCTCATCGTCGGCCAGTAGTATCCTTGCGTCATCACCCTTTGTAAAAGCGTCCGACCTGCTACATGTGCTCCACAAGACCCTTCGTGGATCTCTTTAATTAATTCTTTCACCTCGGAGGGGTGTACACATCTCTGCAAACTTGCCATAATTCCTCATCTATATAAAACACCATTAGTTAATACGTACCGAGCAGTTTTAAACTTCAATTTTTTGGCAGCGAGCTTGTCAATTGGCAATTCTCCCTCCTCGATATACGCCCTGATGGAATCCATCCAAGATGGTCCTAAATCAAGGGTGTTAAAGTTCATCGTCAGATCTTCATCTATGCTCTGACCAGCTAACACTTCAATTGGGATTATTCGTCGTAGCTCGGTGCGAGTAGCTGATGCTAGTCGAGCTAGGGCGTCTGCTCTCGTATTCTCCATTCTTGGTATTCTGACCAGCTGAATAGCGGCAAATTCTGACACTAGCTCCTTTGCCTTTGCCTGATATCTGATCATTAATTATCCTCTAACTGCATATACTCCCATCATTTAGTTTATGATCAATTGAGAATCACTGAAAATAATGACCTGTTGCGCCTCCATAATTTTTGCCAAACTAATACTGCAATCATGGCCTCATACTCAGCCTCATTGTTGGAAGCTTTGAATTGGAAACGCAAGGCGTATTCCATGTCGACCTCATCCGGAGTGCTAAAAACAATCCCCGCGTCGCATCCTGCAGTGCAAGATGAGCCATCTACATATAGCCTCCATATAGGTAACTCGTCTTCGAATTTATGATCAGTCAGAGTTCCTCGGTGAAATATTTTTTGCTTTCTTTCCTCCTTGGATTTTTCTTGCTCTTCGTCGATCATTTCTTCTTGCCCTTTTACCAATCGGAGTTGGTCTGAGCCCGAAGTCAATGATCTTGTAACATCCACTTGCCCTTTTACCAACCGGAGTTGGTCTGAGCTAGTGTTTGTTGATTCTGTAACATCCACAGTTTGATCAGCGAGCAACTCTTATTTCTTGTCCGGAGTCCTCACAACTATCTCTGCGTCACATCCTGTAACATCCACACGCCCTTTTACCAACCGGAATTGGTCTGAGCCTGTGTTTGTTGATCCTGTAACATCCACAGGTTGATCATCGAGTAACTTTTGTTCCTTGGAGCTATCAGGATAGGTGAACTCCGCTATAAAATCTGCTACAGCCTGTCCTTTAAGCGATGATCTGGGTTCATACACTATATCATATTCACTGAGCTTTATTGCCCAGTACATCAATCTTCCTAATTTTTCTGGCTTATGCAGGGCTTGCCTCAATGGCATATCAGTATATACTACTATAGTATGAGCCTGGAAGTATGGCCTCATTCTCCTACTTGCCTCAATCAACGCTAGTGCCAATTTCTCCAGCCTTGGATATCTTATTTCTGCTCCTCGGAAGGCCTTACTTGTTTAGTAAATTGGTTTTTGCACTCCATTCTCCACTCTAATCAACGTCGAGCTGACTGCATTCTCGGACATTGCAAGATATAAGTATAATTTTTCTCCTATCACCGGCCTGGACAATAGTGGAGGTGCTCCCAAGTATTTCTTCAAGTCTTGAAAAGCCTTCTCACATTCATCATTCCACTCAAAAGTTTTTCGGAGTGTCTTGAAGAATGGGAGACATCTATCAGTTGCTCGTGACACAAATCTGTTGAGTGCCGCTACTCGTCCTGTGAGACTCTGTACTTCCTTCTTCGTCGTTGGAGATCGCAGCCCTAATAGAGCTTTGATATTTTCAGGATTTGCTTCAATGCCTCGTTGATTGACAATGTACCCGAGGAACATGCCTTCTCGTACTCCAAATATGCACGGTTTAGCTTCATTTGATATTTATCTAGTTGATCAAAAGTCTGACTTAATTCAACTAGATGATCGGCAGCTTTCTTGCTTTTCGTCAGCATATCGTCAACATAGACTTCCATATTGTCACTGATTTGTTCAGCAAAGACTTTGTTCATCAGCCTCTGATATGTCGCACCTGCATTTTTCAAACCAAAAGGCATAACATTATAATAATAAGTTCCCCTAGGGGTAATGAAAGAAGTACTCTCCCTGTCTTCAGGTTTCATTTTAATTGATTGTAGCCAGAATAAGCATCCATGAAGCTCAGCAACTCGTGTCCCGAGGTAGCATCCACCAGTTGATCAATTAGGGGCAGTGGAAAGTGATCCTTTGGGCATGCTTTGTTGAGGTCGGTGAAGTCTACACACATCCTCCACTTGTTGTTTTTCTTCTTTACCATCACCACATTAGCTAACCAATCTGGATATTTAACATCTTCAATGAAACAAGCTTTCTGGAGCTTCTCGACTTCCTCCTGTATAGCTTGATTCTTCTCGGGACTTAATACTCTTCTTCTCTGCTTCACAGGCTTGATATCCTTATTCACATTGAGCTTGTGACATAAGAAGATTGGGTCTATCCCAGGAATATCTTCATGACTCCACGCAAAAGTTTTTCTTCTGTTTCTAAGGAAAGTTATCAATTCCTGTTTTAATGAGGCTTCCAACGATGAACCTATTTGAGTAGTTTGCTCAGGGTGCTCATCGTCCAGAATGATGTTTTCAGTAGCTTACACCACTTGACCCTTCACGAGTTGCGACTCATCTCGAGGATCCAATGTTTCAATTTATGCACCTTCATCCACTTGATAAGTAGTGGTCTTTTTCTTTGATTCTTCCAGTTCTTCTTGCTCGGCGGAGGAATAATAGCATTCCTGAGCTACTTTCTGATCACCTTTCACAACTCCTACTCCAAAGTTTGTTGGAAATTTTAGGCACTGATGTACTGTAGATGGCACAGCCTCAAACCTCTTCAATCCTACTCTTCCCATGATGATATTGTACGATGATTGGACATTCTTATCCATCATGAATAAACGTATTCTTTCTGTCCGACAAGCAGGCCACGTACCAATGAATATATCCAACTTGATCGTCCCAAGTGGAAATACTTTCTCACCAGCAAAACCGATGAGGGGTCTGTGGTAAGGCTCCAGTTAAGATAGCTTTAGATTTAAACTATTGAAACATGAGTAGAACATGATGTCTACCAAGCTACCATTGTCGACCAGCACTCTTGAAATCATGACCTCCTTCATTCTCATTTTTATCACCAGCGGGTCATCATGAGGATATAAAACACCCGCAAGGTCATTTTTTGAAAAACCGATAACCAATTTCTCCTTGTTCACCTTTCTCGGGGGATCTTCCTCAGCTAGATTTATTCTCTGAATGTACAAGCAAGCTTGGGCCTCATCGAGGTAAGCTTTTCTTTCTGCAGTAAGGTCTCCTCCTCCTGCATCTCCTCCTGTAATAACATTACAATCAAATGACCCAAAGTGTATTGAAAATACCTCTCGTTCTGGCTGCCTTGGTTTCTTGGGAAGATCGGGGTCATCTTCTGGATCAACTTCATGGTTTCTCTTCTTGTTCTCCTCTGCTCACCGAGGAGATCTAGACCTCTCTCTAGTTCAGTCGTTGTTTCTTCTTTCGCCTCCCCGATCAACATACTTTGTTAGCTTTCCTCGTCGGATGAGTGTTTCAATCTCATTCTGAAAAGCGATGCAATTTTTGGTCATATGGCCATGATCTTTGTGGAACTAGCAATATTTTTCCCTATTCCTCGTGTTAGGGTCTGCCTTCATTTTCTTTGGCCAGTTTAACTCCTAGTTGTTCTTAATTTCTTTCAGGACGTGGTTGATATTTACCTTCAAAGGTGTGTAATTATCAAATTTCCTCAAGACCTCCCATGATGACCTATTTTTGGACTGTTTGTCACCACCATTGTTCTTATGTTCTTTCTTCTTAGCTTTATCACCTTCCACCTTGGTTTCTTTGGCGTCCATATTCTTCTTCGTAGACATAGCCTCCTCGGCATTCATAATCTTGGACGCTTTTCCCATAAGGTCTGCCATGGTTCAAGGTGGATCTTTGGCCAAAGTGTAGTACAACTTGTTTGGCAGTAGTCCACTCATCAAAGCAGTAATCGTTGTCTTCTCTTCATAATCAATGACTTCGAGTTTCTCGTTATTAAAACGAGTTATATAATCTCTGGTACTTTCACTAGATTTTTGTCTAACACTTAACAAATGTGCTACTCGTTTAACTGGATTTGCTCCAAAGCATAAATTTCTAATGAATAACTCGGCCAGTTGAAGAAAAGTTGAAATCTTACCCTGAGGAAGATTATTATACCATATTTGAGCAGATCCGGTAAGTGTTCCCGAGAATGCTCTACATCTCATCTCATCTGGGACAGCATAGATGTCGGCTGCAGCTTGGTATTGTTCTATATGAAGGACAGGGTCAGTCTTCCCATCATACTTGGGAGTCACAATAGGTGCTTTGAACTTTGATGGTGTTGGAAAATCAACAATATCCTGGACAAAAGGTGTTCCTCGAACAAAGGTTCGTTGTAGAGGGTTATTGTCCCTAGTCATTTCCCCTAATCTATCCTCCAGCCTCTGAATAGATCCTTTCCATGCATCATTTCCTTCCTCAGGCCTATTGGTTTGAGTAACTGATCGCGTTGAAGTGGCTTCCTGGGATTTATCTTGACGAGCAGCTGGTCGGTCATAGGATTTATCTTGACGAGCAGCTGGTCGCGAATGAGCAGATCCTTCCCTTAAATCTGATGGTCGTCGAAAGCTCCTCGATGCTGAATTAAGAGGACTTTTGTTCCTCCTAGGGCCTAATCGGTCGAAAGGAGAAACCCTACTTAATCTTTTCAATGCGCTGGTCCTTTCTCGGGAGAGGGTGACACGTTGTTCAGTATCTGTGGCTCGCACTGACGAAGTTAGTCCAGGTTGATAAGAAAAATCTTCAGATTCCTCATTGCGATATGAATTAGTACGCCTAGTACGCAAAGAAGGCGCACGGGTATTTCTTTGAATGCTTCGTGGTCCGGAATGGGCTGATGCACCGCCATGGAGGGTTTGGATGAGTTGTCGCATTGTTTCTTGCATGACGGTCTGGCCCTGAGCCAGATTTTCCATTATTCCAGTCAGATCTAGAATAATTGGTGGAGCAGATGGATTTGGAGGGGTTCCAGCATTTTGATTGCGGGATTCAGGAATATCAGCCATTGGTAATGGATTGTTTTTGATGAAAAACGATATTATCAATCGATTCCCACAGACGGCGCCAATCTGTTGATTTAAAAAATTAGATCTCTCTAATTATTCAATCACAGATAAATAAATAAGATAAAGAGTTTTTAAAGTGGTTCAGCCTTATAAGAATGGCCTACGTCCACTGTTTTGGTATTGCTGTTTGTATGGGAATTCTCGATTACAAGTTATCTCAAGAAATTCCGGTCCGGGGGTCCCCTTACAATGAGGATTGTACAATGTATTTATAGCCCTGAGGCTGTAATGTGAAAGGGTAATACATTAAATGATATACATATGAAAGGGTAATACATTTAATTCCCTCTTTGCGTGTGCGTCTGAATGATAAGTATTTAATGAATCAGTTGAACTGTTGGTTATCCAGCTATTAATGCTTTGTTCGAGATGCAGCTCGGACCGCCTGAGTTGCTCGGACTGCCTAAGCTTCTCGGCACTCAAGAGTTCCTCGGAGAGGCATTGTTCCTCGGAGCGTGTGAGTTCCTCGGGGAACTAGTCTTCCTCGTTGTAGTTTTGTTCCTCGGAGTGAGTGAGTTCCTCGGGGAATTAGTCTTCCTCATTGTAGTTTTGTTCCTCGGAGCGAGTGGGTTCCTCGGAAGTGTTGGTTGTTACCATGTAGATAGCCACGTGTCTTCATATGATTGGTCCATGTCAGCAGATTAAATTTGGTATCAACACCAACACATATGAAAATATAAATAAGGATGACCGAATCAACTATCGATTCAAAAATATAATTAAATAATCAACTGAAATAATAAACTGGATACAAGAGATCAAATAAATAAAATGGATACTAGACCTAAGGGCGACATGCCCAAATGAGTACTGAAGTAAATTTCCTACACTAGGAATAAATGAATGAAGCATCTATAGAAAAGTCATGAAACTTCCACGTAAGCTGCAGCTACGCATCCCTGGATAAAATCCTCAAGCTGGGCATCCATGTGGATGGACACCTAAAATATTTTGGAAAAGATTTTGACACGGGTCATAGCCCAAGTAAAACATTTTTAAAATATTTAGCAATTACTTAAATTTCAATAATTAAATATGCATGCACTTTTTTCATATTGAAGTTAGTGTCGTACTCTATTGAGGTATAACTCACCCCTCATCTAATGTGCAAACCTAATTCTTGCATGTTAACCTTCCTAGTTAAGCTAACCCACCTAACTAGCCGTATCACACTTCTTTCTACCACACTACTCTAACTCGAGTATTCTTACTTTGATTATTAAGTTATCTAGTCATTAACTTATTAATCGGCTCAACTATTTTAAACCATATAAAGTGCACACTAGTATTATAGGAAGACCTTTTTAAATCATATAACTTTTGCACCAATTATATAGGCAACCAGTTTTTAAATCATATAACTTTCACCCTAGTTATATAAGAAATACATACACACTTATGTATTAATCTCGTATATAATTATTTATTCATATTATATACGTACTAGAATACTCCAACATTCACACAAATGTCAAGTATAATTACCATCCATTCTGGAGTAATAACTCACTGGATGCCTTCTCTAGAATGCTATCATGTTCTAGGCATGCTCACTCTAACCCGGCTACCCCAAGTCATAATCACTCTTGAGCTTGAGAATAAATAAATAAAAGCAGTGGAGGCTATCATAGTTACCCAAGTGTGACACAGAATCATACCCAATATGTCTCACCCGGAAAAGAATAACAACATATAAATACTGGACGTTGTGACCAAGGGATTATACTCCCTGCTCCGCAAGCCAGGGGATTCACCCACATCGTACAACCTCCTATGATAGAACTAGAGGTGTATGTATTCCTATAAATATCATTCACACCAATATTAATACAGCATACAAATATATACACTCTCACGCTACCGTATTCATATATTAAAAGGTCTGGCTAACCCGTGCCTAACACCTTTATCACTAGCCCAAAATACACAAGTCTATATTCAACTAGTAATTTAATTAATCACATATGAATTATTTTTCATTTAAGTGGTGTCACCCAATTACAATATCCAGAGTCGCTCATTCGGTCTGTATCTTCACCCCTTAGAATTTGTTACACGACTTCCCACTATTAAGTTTAACACCTCTCATTAAATTTAATATTCGATAATTTTTAACACCTCTCATTTAATTTAATATTCGATAATTTATTATGTATATCAATAATAATTTAAATCGGCTATTCCGTGCCTAACCCCCGTTGCACTAGCCTAAAAATACCCGAGTTAGAACCCTGACCCTTAATTTAATAAAATTAATAGCATGGTGTCACTCAACCAAGATGCCCAGACTGACTCACTTGGCCCGTATTCTATCCCTTTAGATGTTATTACTCAAAGTCCCACTAATAAGTTTGACTCACTTATCAATTTTAATATTCCTTAATACACATCTTCCAAGATCATAAGTAAAATCCTCTATTTAATTTTATACCAAATAAATCTCTTTAGAAGCCCCTAAAATAATATAAGGTTATATCAAAAACGGGTAGCACTATCAGAAATTTCGACCCATCGATCGATCGATGCCCTTGATTGCTCGATCGTCTGGTTACAGCCCTTCTTCCCCGTTGATTTTTTCGCCATGGAAATTCACTCGAGCTTTGTAGATTTTATCTCAACCTCCAACGCATTAATACTCAAAGCTTATTTATGACTTCCATTGGTTTTACAACACAACAATCATCACTAATCACCTATGGTTTAATGTTTTAATAATTAATTTTTTATTTGGGGTTTTCCCTTCTTCCCCACACCTATCTCTTCCATTGTTATTCTTTAAACCTCCAAAATTTCATTTCAGGCTTCTACCCAAAAATACCTGGAATTTAATTCATGTAACTACAGGTTCTAATCCTCCTTAAAACCCTTATGCAGCGTCGATTTATCTCATTATTTATTACTCCCTGGTTTGGGTTTTCTCTGGGTTTAAACCCACTGTTTCAAATTTTATACCATAATCCAAAATTTAAATAACAGCATCTAAATTTCTCATATATAAATTTGATTCTTATGGCATCGTATTATATTTCATAATCACTTGCACTTTAATGTAACAACCCGAGGTCTTGGAGACGATGATTTATTTATTTTGGGAGAAATAAATATTATTTTAATTGGAGATTAATTAAATTGGCAATTAGGGTCAAAATTTGAAGTCGTTAGGAATTGTCTCAAATGGTGATTCTGAGGGTGTAGTTGTGTTCGAAAGAGTCGAGAAAGTCGAAATGACTGTACTTGGGGTCTATTTAGGTTCTGAAATAATTTTTAAGTCGTTTAGCTCGAATTAAAGTTACCGAGTCATCTAAAGTGTGTATTATCATTTAAAGATGTGTACATTGGGAGATAAGGCTTAAAAAGCCTACGGGAGATTTATTCTCCATAGAGAGAAAGAGAATAGAAAGAAAGAAAGAGAGAAGAAGAAACAAGAAGAGAAAGAAGGAGAAAAGAGAGAGAAAGTGGAGATTTTCGGCTTCTACGCGATCTCGAGGACGGATCAGACCCTACGAACCTGAGGCAAGTGATTAAACTTGCTAAATAATTATTGTGTTCCAATTATTTCATTATTTGTGGACTAAATTAATGGGTTTTAGGTTTAATTTATCAAAACCTAACTTTTAGGTATAATCTTAGATTTATTATGTAGATCTTAGATTTGAAGTTAGAAATTGGATTATATGTATTCTAGGATGAATATTAATGATGTATATGTGATTGGGTTGAAGAGATATGAAGAGAAGATGATAAAAATAAATTTTGGGATTTTGGCTTACTAAAAAGTAGCCATTTTCGAGCCTGCAGGTAGGCCTAATCGATTCGGCCCCCTTGCCAAAATGATTCGGAAATATGCAGGTGCCCAGGTCTGAGTGATCGAATCGATGTGGACCCCAGCCGAATCGATTCATCCTGAAATAGAATTCCAGGTCTGATGACCCAAATCGATTCGCCTTGGAGGCCGAATCGATTCGTTGGGCCGAATCGATTAGGAATTGGCCCAAATCGATTCGAAAACAGGGCTTTTCGAAGGATATTTTTCTAGGGAGAATTTCATTCCGTTTTGTTTGAGGTTATCGATTGGGAACCTCCATAGGGATCGTATGGAGTATGTTTTGGAGATTTTTAGGGAGTTTCCCTTATAAGAGATTATTGGAGTCATATAGACTTAATTTGAGGAATACCGATTTGAGATTTTGGTATCATCTAAGTGGGTAAGCCCACTACCGTTGAGATTTCCATTTGGGGATACTTATGAAAACATATAATAAAGTTAGAACGCTTAATGATAATGGATTTTAGAATCCAAACCCCAAATGGGATAACTTTAAAGGTTTATAAAACGAATTGAACCCTATTAAGGATGGAGAATTATAAATGCTAATTGAAGTGCATTAGGATATAGAGAATATCCTTAACATAAATAGAATTGAGAGACAATTCACAAATAGAAGCGATATGTGAGCTTCAAGCGAGAAATAATATAGTGTATACTAAGTGGGGAAGATGTGTGAGAATTGACGATTAGTATATCAAGAGGGAAATATGCTAAACAATGATATTAATCCAATTGCGCCTAAGAGCGTTAATAAATATGAACCAATGTGACAGGTATACCTTATATGATGGTGTATCTTTATATGATGTGATGATGTATGTATACCTTATGTGGTGGTGTATATATATATGCATAGTGAAGCATACCCCCTCTTTGCTATCATTGGGAAGTTGCGTGCGATAAGGGTGAGCATCCTGGCTCAAAGAGCAGGGTGTGGCTATTCCCCAGGTCATAGTCGTCCATTGTGATTATTATTCGATGTATATATAGATGCATTCTTTTGGGGGTGAGAATTCAGGGGTATGTGACGTTCTCACCTGCCGGTTAGGAGCTATGACCGCTTCCCGGGACGTTGTGTGCGTCAGTTAATCACGAGGTGGGTGTCGTTGTACCCCACCAGGTGGCCCAGTTTGCTATGTGTATGGGCTGATGGAAGATGATAGCATGTGAGCCTGTGTCCACGAGTTATAGCTCGATTGGATGGTTATTATGTTATGGGTGTGATCGGTATTTGGGTATCGAGGGCTTAATGGACCTTAACGACCAACATTGTCAATAAGTAGTGTAACGGGAGGTTCCTTGTTTGGATTTCGCTTCGGCGAGACGTCCCACGCACGAAGCTCAGTGTAATGTTGGGAGTGAGGAGAAGTTAGTCCTTAATGCTCATATTTATATTTATATATCACCTATCCCATTGATCGACAGTGCCAGGAGTGGTGTAACGGGGGGGTTCCTTGTTTGGATTTCGTCTCGGCGAGACGTCCCATGCATGAAACGCCGTGTACTGTTGAGAATTGGGAATATTAATTAATTAAAATTTGAGTAATAATTTGGGTTATATGCATCATGCATTGAGGGCATAATGAACCTCGAAGATCAATAATGTCAGAAGTAGTGTAATGGTGGGGTTCCTTGTTTGGATTTCGCTTCGGCGAGACGTCCAACGCACGAAATGCAGTGCAGTGTTGAGAACAGGGAGAAGTTTAGTCCTTAGCACTTTATGCTAATAACTCATATATATATATATATGATTACATGCCAAAATGAGGCATAACTACAATATAAGAAATTCTAGTAAGAAAATGTTTATGTATTGTGATTATGTTGTTATGAGGATGTTTATGCAACTTTATATGTTCAATAAATGAACAAATATAAAGATAGCATTTAATATAAAGTAATATTGTAGATGGAACTTAGATAAGGGTAGATTGCGAGATAAGTTAGATAATCTTAATCGAATCTTCATTTTGGGATCTAGTTTGATTTTATTGCCTAATTTATATTTGGGCATACATTTAGAGACCACGTGCATATGTTTAGTGCGCGCTCTAGTTGAGAGGTGAGTTGAATTATTATCGAGAGGACGATTCCATTAAATCATGTCATAATGCATTTATAATTATTATGCATTTTAATGTACATGCTATAAATTGTTTTCAACTTGGGCTCTAACTAGTTTATATTTTCTCCTGCTATGTATATATATTGTATTACTTTAGGTGTTCCTCCGCAAGGATGCCATTGATGTTCCCCCATCCAGTGTATTCGTGGAGTTGTGGCAGTAGTGTACTATTGTGAAACTTTGCCTTAGTCGGTTCCTATCTTATGTATATCTAGATTAGGATTCAATTGTATATTTGGGTCTATACTCAAGTTGTAATACCCCGTAATTTTACGGATTTGTATTTAAGGGGTTAATTGAATTAAATGAGAATTAATTGAGAATTAATCCGGATATAAATATTAGCGAGATGTGAGTTGGTATCTGATTATGATGTTAAAATTGAATATTTTTGAGTATATATGGTAATATATGAGTATTGAAAATATTTAAATTGTCAAGAGATAGAAATACGACAATTTGGGAAATTTAATTGGAACGCACGTGTCAGTCGCGTCAGGAATGAATTTACTTAAATTAAAAAGTAAATTATATTTTTATCAACCGAATGATCATTTTGAGTGCGCCAACGCGTCCGAAAGGGTCGAAATAGTCAGAAAACACTAGTCAGGGGTTTAGTTTGGGTCCCGAGTCATTTTTAGGCCAAATCAGCAACCTAGAAGGGTATTTTGGTAATTTTAAATACTGAGGAATTAAAACCCACGAATTTTAGAGTTTATTTTTATATTTTTAAAGGGGCCACTAAGGCCATTACCAGCAAAAGGCAAGAGAGTGGGCTACGGGAGTTTTGAGAGAAGTTAGAAAGAGGGTAAAGGAGGTTCCAAACCAAACTATCTCCCATAACCAGAAATTGGAAAGGATTTGTGACCGAAAAGAAGAGAGAAATCCAACCTTGATCATCAACAACGAACCCAAGCATCAGAATTAAGGCAAGTGATTTGATATTATTAAGTTCAATGAAATTTCTTCCATCTTTAGTGTAGAAACTGTATTTGCCTTGAAAGTTTTGATGAAAACCAATGGGATTATTGTGAAACTTATGATTTTGGGATAGGAATTTAGAATACATATGGATGAATTCAATACACAAAACATAACTTTTGATGATTTGGAAACGGATTTATAAGGAGTCTTTGTAGTCAATTAAATTATGGGTCCATGTTCATAGGGTTTGGGGCAAGAATTGGGGATTTATGATTTTTACATGTTGATTAGTAAGATTTGACCCCAAAAATATGTTAAGGAATGACCTAGGATGACTTAAAATAGTTTACAAACACTAAAACGTAATTTGGATGATCTTAAGATGGATTTAGAGAAGAGAAAAATGAAGAAAAACGAGTTGGGAAATTTCTGGGTATTTTCTGCCATCTAGTTAGAAGACCTGCCTAGGTCGTTCGAACGACCTCGTTTGAACGATCTTCTAACGATATGACAGTACTCCTTCTAACGAGTTGGTAGTTCGTTCGAAGCTAATCGTTCGAACGACACTCGTTCGAACGACCTCGTTCGAACGAGATTTCTAACGAGTTGACAGAATGACCTTTTTAGGACTGATTTTATTTAGGTCTTCCATTAGACTTATTTAATTGAGCGTTAAACTTACCTTGTTGACTAGTGGGTATAGTTGTGAGATTGTAGTACGTTGAGGAGTAAAAGTTAGGATTTTGTAGGAAATTGGATGACATTTATGGGTTAAGAAATAAGTACCTAATATTACGACGTGAGAAGAGTTGACAACCTTAATGTATATTATTCGAGGATTTGTAAATAGGAAACATTTAATAACGGTATAGGAATTGTAAAACATACCTCTATTAATATCATGAGATGTCTAAGATGTGTGAATGCTTAGTATATGTGGTTATCTGTGTATAACATACCTACTATACTCGCTATCACGGGAGGTCAGCATCCGATCACGGACATCTAATCTTTGTGTGCCTACGGGGTGATTTAGATTCGTACCTCGAGGACATAGGTCAGAGAAGGACTTATTGAGGAGTTAATAAGTCTGCTGATCATGGGAGCGTAGGTATGTGCGTGACCCATGTGATGTGAACTATGTTCGCCTCCATTATGTGTGTTTATTACTTGTCGAAACGATTCCTGAGAGATTCGGAATACGTGATCCTTATGTACGTGACGTACCGAGGTTGGATAGCAGAGTATGTGTGCACCGCAGCTTAGTCTAGGGGTACCATTATTGTATAATTATGATGAGATTGATACAATGAAATATTGAAATGAACTGCTTATATAAGTACAAGTGTGAATTAATGTAATATCTTTGTAGAGTTAAAAATGGGAAAACTCTTAGTTATTATTGTAACTAATTTAGAGGAATGGAGGTAACTCTCAGTTTATAATAATACGTCGAGAATTAAACCATGATTAGTATAGTGAAAATCAGATATTGAATTGGACTAGCTTGATAGTAGAATAACTAGAACGGGTACGGGTACGATAGGTGTGCACAATTAGTTAAGAGGTGAGGAACTCATGTGAGTGCACGCACTATCATGTATTTTATATTCACTGTTTAATGATATTAAATACTTGTTGTATTTTAAACTGTTTTTCACAATCAGGCTCTGACTCATTTGCTTTCAAATCTATTTTCTTGTAAAAATCTTTTAGGTGCCCAGCCACAAGGACACCAAGCGTAGGAGTTCCATTCAGGTGATGTGCTATAGCTGCTGTGGAAGTTACAGGACCTCGATAGTAGACGCCTTCATTTTCTATCTTGACTCTACTTCAGATTTACTCATCTGTAGGGTATGTCTCCCCTTTTCTTTTAGAGACATCCTACTTACTTAGTTTTATTTCTGATTTTGGGTTGTAATTAATTTTTGATTCAGACTTTGTATTTGGTTGTATTCAGTATTTGGATTATTAGAGGAGTATTCCTCCAGATTCATTGTCATTCCATTATTATTCTATTATGACTGTGTTGTGGTTGTGGTATTAGTATTTCATAATTTAAATGGATTTTATGTTAATCGGATTTAATTAAAATTGACAACTCACTTTTTAAATATTAGGTGGCTAGTATTTATTAAGACGTTTTTCGACAGTGATGCTGTGAACTGAACCAACTTGACATTTTGTATCAATTTGAATAAAGGAGTAGCTACCCGGTATTTAATTAGTCGGGGTGTCACAGTTGGTATCAGAGCATCAGGTTCTAGTGTCCTTAGGATATGTACGGCTTGTTATATTTCCGCGTAGTTTTCTTTGATATAGAGCCCTATATTTTAGGATTGTTGTATTATTTTGTGTATGTTTCGCTCTTCAGCTATTTTGAGATAATAGTTGTGAACTTATAAGACTTTACTCTCATTTCAGATGCCTCCACGACGTGCACAGCGAGTTCCCAGGGATGCTCAGCCCGAGCCACAGCCCGCACCAGTCCAGGGCTCCTTGAATGCCGCAGAGGTTGTCGCTATTGTAGCCCAAGCGGTAAATGCCACCCTAGCAGTTGTGCAGTAGGCACTGCCTCAGGCACCGGTAGTAGTTCCAGTACAGGATCATGCATTCCCGTCTTCTTGGGAATGTGTTCGTGATGCTTTTAAGAAAGCACACCCTCCGGAGTTTGCAGGTAGCTCCGATGTCGTTGTGTCCAGCAAGTGGAAGAAGGACATTTAAAGGCACATGAGGATGTATGAGTACACGGAGGTACAGAAATAGATACTGGCTACTTTTAAGCTAGTAGGATCAGCGTTGCAGTGGTGGGTGTCCATTACCACCACGAACGAGAGAGACATCCTTTCTATACAAGAGTTTTGGGTGCGGTTCGATCGCAAGTATTTTCCATCAGCTGTTTACACCAAATTTAGTAGGAAGTTAATGAACCTCAAGCAGGAGGGGAAAACCGTGGCCGAGTATGAGGCCGAATTCGCTAATCTCTTGAACATCGTTCCTGATGAGATTCCGATCGAGGAGAAAAAGATTCATAAGTTCATTGATGGGTTGACCTGGAGGATCCGTCAGCACTTGTTGGGTAATCTCTCGTTGGCCACTTATTCTGACGTGGTTAACGCAACACTGCTTCACTGCCAGGACCACCGCTTTCACTTGTCAGAGGGTAAGAAATTAGGAAATTCCATCCATCAGGGCAGGACAGGGGGGAATGGTGCCAGCGGGGCACAATCTGCTCAGGGTCAGCACAGGCAGGGTGATCAGGGTTTCCAGCAGGGGGATTTTAAAAGGTTTAGATCTGGGAGTTTCAGAAATGGTCAGGGAGGTTTTTGTCAAGACCAGCAGGGTCAGCACGGCCATCAGGGCCAGCACGGCCAGCATGGCCAACAGCAGCAGTTTAATCAGGGTCAACACGGCCAGGGGAGAAATGGAAAAGGCCACTAGGGCCGTGGGCAGCAGGGTCAGAGAGAAGGAAATTTTTTGGGGAAATGTTTCACTTGTGGCAAGATTTTCCACAAATGCCAGGAGTGTCCTGATAGGGGCAAGGCCCCACAACAGCAGCAGCAGGGTGCTCGACATGAGCCCCAGAGACCAATGTTTCCCGCCGCCCTCCCAGCACCACTACAGATGCGAGTTTTCCCACCCATTCCCGCAATCCTAGTACAGCAGGAACAACTCCAGTACGGACGAGTTTATCATCTCCAGCAGGCCGCAGTCCCACAGGATCCACCTGCTATTGAGGGTATGTTCTTTATTCAGGGGACTATGGGGCGTATTTTATTTGATACGGGGACCACACTCTGTTTCATTACCACGAGATTTGCACGCACTTTGGGGTTGTTAGACACTACAGAGAGCACGATTACTTCAATAGATTCACCGTTAAGTAGGGGTTCTGTGATTTCTTTTATTTGTAAAGGTGTGGGTATAAAGATCGGGAGATTTACCTTACCTGCTGATATGTTAGTATTGGAGATGACTGAGTACGATGCGATTGTTGGTATGGATTGGCTAGTTGTGTACCGAGCCATGATTGATTGTTTTAGTAGGAGTATCATTTTTTCCATACCCGGGCAGGAGATGTTTTTAGTGGCGATGCCTCGCCCTGAGGGAGGATCATCCACTCACTTGAACTATATAGAAGAGGAGACCTCTAAGGAAGTGGTATTACCACTTGATTCAATCCATGTTGTTAGGGAGTTTGCTGATGTATTTCAGGATATACCTGGATTACCTCCTAGTAGAGAGAGAGATTTTGTTATCGATTTAACACCGGGCACTTGACTAATTGCCTGCGCACCTTACCGTATGGCTCCAGCAGAAATGAGAGAGCTAAGGGATCAGATAGAGCAGTTATTGGGTCAGGAGGTTATCCGAAGGAGTACTTCGCCGTGGGGTTCCCCTATGTTATTTGTAAAGAAGAGGGATGGATCGTTGAGGTTGTGTGTAGATTACCGGGAGTTGAATAAAGTCACGATACGGAATAAGTATTCGTTGCCCTGAATCGATGACTTATTCGACCAGTTGAGAGGAGCTTCCTTCTTCTCAAAGATTGACTAGTGATCGAGATACCATCAGTTGTGCATCAGGGAATAGGACGTCTCAAAGACTGCTTTCTTGACGAGATATGGTTCCTACGAGTTTTGAGTTATGCCTTTTGGCTTGACTAATGCCCCAGCCGTGTTTATGGATTTGATGAATAGGGTATTCAGAGAGTTCCTAGACTAGTTCATCATTATCTTCATTGATGACATTCTAGTTTACTCCCAGACAGAGGAGGAACACGCTGAACATTTGAGGCAGGTTTTGCAGACGCTACGTCAGAACGAGCTTTATGCAAAGTACGAGAAATGTGGGTTTTGGCTGAAGGAGGTTCAGTTTTTGGGGCATATCATTTCAGACCGGGGGATATCTATTGATCTAGGGAAGGTATCCACAGTGAGGGAGTGGGGACAGCCCACGACACCGACTGAGATCCGTAGTTTCTTGGGCCTAGCGGGATACTACAGGAGGTTTATTCGGGGTTTCTCAAAGATAGCGGGTTCTTTGACACATCTGACTCGCAAAGGTGTGCCATTCATCTGGAGCGATGTCTGTCAGTTGGCATTCGATGAGTTGAAGGACAAGTTGACTTCAGTGCCTGTGTTAGCATTGCCAAGACTGGGAGTTGAGTATCTAGTCTACACCGATGCGTCCTTACAAGGACTTGGAGGTGTACTGCAATAGGAGAGTCAGGCTATAGCTTATGCTTCCCGTAAGCTTAAGGCTCATGAGAAGAATTACCCCACCCACTACTTGGAGTTAGAGGCAGTCGTATTCACTCTTCGGATTTGGAGACACTATCTCCTGGGGGAGAAATTTTGGTTGGTCATAGACCATAAGTATCTACAATACCCCTTCATGCAGAAGGAACTGAATATGCGTCAACGTCGGTGGCTTGAGTTTGTAAAGGATTATCAGTTTGATATTCAATATCACCTATGGAAGGCTAAGGTGGTAGCAGACGCATTGAGTTGTAGGCCAGTAGATGAGGTGGCCGAGGTGTGGAAAACTAAGTGGAAGGAGTTGGGACATCAGGATGCAGTGGCCCGATCATTCATGTCTATGATGACTGTTACACCTCAGATTGTTACGAGAGTTATAAAGGCCCGGGCAAAAGACTCGTTCTGTCAGGAGAAGATAGTTTGATTACTAGTAGAGGGAGCCGAGTCCTATACCGTTAGTTCAGATGGGGGATTACGCTTCAATGGGAGACTAGTCGTTCCGAAAGGGGAAGACTTGCGACACGAGGTAATGACAAAGTCGCACGGCTCGCGATTCACGGTACACCCTAGTGGGGATAAGATGTACCAAGACATGAGACGAAATTACTGGTGGAACGGGATGAAGAGAGATATTGTCTTGTTTGTTTCTAAATGCGCCACTTGTCAGCTAGTAAAGGTGGACAATCAAAAATCAGCAGGACTTCTACAACCGTTAGAGGTTCCGATGTGGATATGGGAGAGCATATCTATGGACTTTATCACGGGGGTACCTACGTCACAGAGGGGTCACGACTCCATATGGGTAATTGTGGATAGGTTGATAAGGTTTTTCATTTTCTACCCGTGAGGACAGACTACACTATAGGACAGTATGCCCAGATTTTCATTGCGGAGATAGTGAGACTTCACGGTGTGCCTCTAAATATCATGTCTGACCGAGACAAGATATTTATTTCACGATTTTGGGAGAGTTTCCAGGAGGCAATGGGTACGGAGTTGCGGCTGAGTGCGCATATCACCCGCAGACTGATGGGCAAACAGAGCGAACAAATCAAATGTTGGAGGACATGTTGCGTATGTGCATCCTAGACTTTGAAGGTGGTTGGGATCAATACCTTCCACTGGTGGAGTTTGCTTATAATAACTCCTACCAGTTCATCATTGGCATGGCTCCATTCGAGGCGTTGTATGGTAGACCTTGTCGTTCCCCAGCATGTTGGTTAGAGGTGGGAGATAAGAAACTCCTTGGGCCGGAAGTGATTCAGGACACTTCGGCAAGGATAGAGATGATACGGAGCCGTATTCGGGTAGCTCAGGACCTGCAGAAGAGCTATGCTGATGCCAAGAGGTTCTTCAGAGAATTCAAGGTCGGGGACCAGGTGTTACTCAGAGTATCTCCTATGAAGGGGATTATGCGTTTTGGGAAAAAGGGGAAACTGGCACCAAGATATGTGGGGCCATTTCCTATCATCGAGAGGATTGGGCCAGTTGCGTATTGACTTGGGTTACCGGAGCACTTGCATAGGATTCATGATGTGCTCCATATTTCCTCACTAAGGAAATATCTTAGGGACGACTTGGCCCATACTCACATTGCTTTAGAGAACATCGATCTTCAGCCCGATAGTTCCTACGAGGAGGGGCCGATTGCTATTTTGGACCACAGCGAGAGGAAACTGAGGTCGAAGATAGTACCATTAGTACGCGTGCAGTGGCGGCATCATAATGCTGAGGAGTCCACATGGGAACGCGAGGATGAGATGCGCGAACGTTATCCAGAGCTATTTTTACCAGGTATTCATTAGTTTCGAATTTGGGGATGAAATTATGTTATTAGGGGGAAAGTATGTAATACCCCATAATTTTATTGATTTGTATTTAAGGGATTAATTGAATTAAACGAGAATTAATGGAGAATTCATTCGGATATAAATACTAGCGAGATGTGAGTTGGTATTTGATTATGATGTTAAAATTGAATATTTCTCAGTATATATGGTAATATATGAGTATTGAAAATATTTAAATTGTCAAGAGACAGAAATACGACAATTTAGGAAATTTAATTGGAATACGCGTGTCAGTCGCATCAGGAATGAATTTATTTAAATTAAAAAGTAAATTATATTTTTATCAACTGAATGATCAATTTGAGTGCGCCAACGCGTCCGGAAGGGTCGAAATAATCAGAAAACACTAGCCAGGGGTTTAGTTTGGGTCCCGGGACATTTTTAGGCCAAACCGGCAACCTAGAAGGGTATTTTGGTAATTTTAAATATTGAGGAATTAAAACCCACGAATTTTAGAATTTATTTTTATATTTTTAAAGAGGCCACTAAGGCCATTACCAGCAAAAGGCAAGAGATTGGGCTATGGGAGTTTTGAGAGAAATTAGAAAGAGGGTAAAGGAGGTTCCAAATCAAACTATCTCCCATCACTAGAGATTGGAAAGGATTTGTGACCAAAAAGAAGAGATAAATCCAACCTTGATCATCAACAACGATCCAGGACATCGGATTTAAGGCAAGTGATTTGATATTATTAAGTTCAATGAATATTTCTTCTATGTTTAATGTAGAAATTGTATTTGCCTTGAAAGTTTTGATGAAAACCAATGGGATTATTGTGAAACTTATGATTTTGGGAAAGGAATTGCATGTAGAATACTTATGGATGAATTCAATACATAAAACATAACCTTTGATGATTTGGAAACGGATTTATAAGGAGTCTTTGTAGTCAATTAAATTATGGGTCCATGTTCATAGGGTTTGAGGCAAGAATTGGGGATTTATGATTTTTACATGTTGATTAGTAAGATTTGACCCCAAAAATATGTTTAGGAATGACCTAGGATGACTTGAAATAGTTTACAAACACTAAAACGTAATTTGGATGACCTTAAGATGGATTTAGAGAAGAGAAAAATGAGGAAAAACGAGTTGGGAAATTTTGGGGCTTTTTCTGCCATCTCGTTAGAAGACCTGCCCAGGTCGTTCGAACGACCTCATTCGAATGAGCTTCTAACGAGATGACAGTACTCCTTTTAACGAGTTGGTAGTTCGTTCAAAGCCATTCGTTCGAACCACACTCGTTCGAACGATATTTCTAACGAGTTGACAGAATGACCTTTTTAGGCCTGATTTTATTTAGGACTTCCATTAGACTTATTTAATTGAGCGTTAACCTTCCCTTATTTACTAGTGGGTATAGTTGTGAGATTGAAGTATGTTGAGGAGTAAAACTTAGGATTTTGTAGGAAAACGGATGACATTTATGGGTTAAGAAATAAGTACCTAATCTTACGACGTGAGAAGAGTTGACAACCTTAATGTATATTATTCGAGGATTTTTAAACGGGCAACATTTAATGACGGTATAGGAATTGTAAAACATACCTCTATTAATATCATGAGATATCTAAGATGTGTGAATGCTTAGTATATGTGGTTATCTGTGTATAACATACCTACCATACTTGCTATCACGGGAGGTCGGCGTCCGATCATGACCATCTAATCTTTGTGTGCCTACGGGGGGATTTAGATTGGTACCTCGAGGACATAGGTCAGAGAAGGACTTATTAAGGATTTAATAAGTCTGCTGATCATGGGAGCATAGGTATGTGCGTGACCCATGTGATGTGAACTATGTTCGCCTCCATTATGTGTGTTTGTTACTTGTCGAAACGATTCCTGAGAGATTCGGAATATGTGATCCTTATGTACATGATGTACCGGGGTTGGATAGCAGAGTATGTGTGCACCGCAGCTAAGTCTAGGGTTGCTATTATTGTATAATTATGATGAGATTGATACAATGAAATAATTAAATGAACTATTTATATAAGTACAAGTGTGCATTAATGTAATATCTTTGTAGAGTTAAAAATGGGAAAACTCTTAGTAATTATTGTAACTAATTTCGAGGAATGGAGGTAACTCTCAGTTTATAATAATACGTCGAGAATTAAACCATGATTAGTATAGTAAAAATCAGATATTGAATTGGTCTAGTTTGATAGTATAATAACTAGAACGGGTACGGGTACGATAGGTGTGCACAATTAGTTGAGAGGTGAGGAACTCATGTGAGTGCACGCACTATCATGTATTTTATATTCAGTGTTAAATGATATTAAACACTTGTTGTATTTTAAACTGTTTTTCACAATCGGGCTCTGACCCGTTTGCTTTCAAATCTATTTTCTTGTAAAAACTTTTTAGGTGCCCAGCCATAAGGACACCAAGCGTAGGAGTTCCATTCAGGTGACGTGATGTAGCTACTGTGGAAGTTACTTGTAACAACCCTCACATTTGAAGTTCTATTTTATATTTAATTTGCTAGATATATTAATTAGATATAAAATGTTGGTATGTGGAGTAGGTATTGATTTAAGAAAGAAAAGTTAATATATACTATGATGTTGCATATTTACTGTAAGTATAGGTGAATTTTGCTATGTTATGTTGTAATGTCATAAGATATAAAATGACATTTAACTTAAAATGTAACCGGAACCTAAAATGAGTTATAAAGTTTCCAAATGATAATTTGGAGGGCGTAGTTAGTTCCGGGAGGTTCGAGATAGTCAAATTGTGTACCATATTGTATTTTGAGGTTTTGGGCACTTTTGACTGGTTGTATATTGGTTGACTAGTCGTGTATTATTTTATCGCATATTGATCACTTAAGCTGGAATTTGGACCTAAGCCACGATTTATGTCTTGTTTAAGTCACTATTCCCCTAATTGAATTGTTAAACCTAGAGAAAGAAAGAGAGGAAGGGAACTTATGGAGATAGTGAGAGATTGAAGCTTTGGTGATTGTTCTTGAATACAAACTTCATCAAAATCTGAACTTGCAAACTTGAGGCAAGTTATCTACTTGCTATTTTATGATTTAAGTAGAGTAATTTGCATTTATAGTTATGGTTATGTATGGTTTATGGAAGTTAGGGTTTTTATTTGATTTGTGGGCTTTAGATCTTTGGAAGTTGAATTGATATGATTTTGAGGTAAATTATGGTTGGATGATGTATTTATGATCAGTTGGTAGCATTAAAGGATAGGGATTTGAGTTGGTTGAAGTTGGGTAGAATTTGGAGTCAAAGACTCCAAAGACAAAACTTGGAACTTCTGCAGAACCGAATCGATTCGACCTGGCAGAATCGATTCGCTGAGAGACAGTTTCCAAGCCTGGGTTGTCCGAATCAGTTCGGCTCGTCCGAATCGATTCAGCAATTATGCAGAAACTCACTTTTCCTGGCCGAATCGATTCGGCTATTTCGAATCGATTCGCCTTTAAGAACCCAAATCGATTCGGCTAGTTCGAATCGATTCGGAAAGCCTATTTTCCTTTATTTTCTTTTAAATTTGACCCCTTTCTTTAGGATTATGACCTAGGACCCTTCTTGTAAGAAGTAAAACTAGGATTTTAGAGTTTTAGTTGAGTTTGGTCGTTACCCTATAGTTGAATGGGATCACTTGGGGTTAATTCAGGGATACTTAAAGTGATACGTAGGTATCACTTCTCATTTGGTAAATTAGTTGAAGTTAGAGTTCTAAGCCCATATGTGGAGATGTTAGAAGCCCTTTTGAGGTATATGAAACCTCAAGATTTGTGAGACTTTGGGGAATTGTTTGGAGAATACTTCGGGACTTAAACATATGATGAAATTGAATAAGAAATATTCAAAGATGATGGTTTCAAATAAAATGAAACGCATGTGATTAACGGTAATGAAAATGAGATTTAAATTGGTAATTGTTAAATTACTTAAACATGCCTCTCTAAATGCTATCATAAGGGAAGCTCTCGCATGAGGTGATGTCCCCTGACTATTGAATGCAGGCTGACTATATTCCTCGACCATATGCTGGGTTTGTATATGTTTTTCTGCGCTAGTGAGGTAATTCCGGGTGTGGTTATGACTCACTCGCAGGCATATGGCCACTTCCCGACGTGTGTTAGGTGCCCAGGTTGTCTTTTATAGATAGGCCCTGGAAGATGATAGTCATTTAGGGGCGCGCCCAGTGGGGAAACTCGAAGGGGCGGTCTTAGAAACGTTATATGTATAAGAATATAACCTTTCTAACTCAAGTGGGACTTGAGGTATGCAAATTGACATAAGAAATGAGATGGTAATTATATTCCTGTTAAGAAATGGAAAACGGAAAGATATGATGGAAATTATATTCCTATTAAGGAATGGAAAATGATAAGATATGAGAAGAAATGAGATTTAATTTTATTTCTCTTGCTTAATTTAATAACTGTTAGAAAACTATATAAATGCATTATCACATTTGATGATTAGGTTGTTAGATTCTCATTCACATTATTCATGATTTATTGTCCATATCTACCATGCTTCTTACTCTTCTGGGAATCATATATAAATCGGTCCCTGACCCGTTCATTTTTCCATGTTGTGCATGTTATTGTATCCGCTCAGGTGCTCCTCCGCAAGGGCGCCCGTTGTGATATTCCTATTCCTATATTTTCGAGGAGCTATGAGACTTTGCAGATTATCATGGAATATTTTGTTAGACGCATCATCTTTTGAATTCTAGATACGATCGGGTCTTTTATTCGGGCGGGTAGCCCAAACTTTAGTACTTGTTAATGAATGTACTATGTAAATTACTGAACTTATGTAACACTTTGAATGTAACTGTGGATCGACAGATTATTCGATACTCTTATTGCATGGTTGTTTCCATATTAATATATGTTCCTTTGAAATTCCACTTTCATCAGATTTGGGTTGTTTAATTTATTTCTTAACTCATTATCAAACAAAAATTTTGACAACCTTCTATCTGATTTATTGGGTGGTTTTTCCCGTATACCTATGTTATTGGTACGATGCTGAGGATGATATCCATCCATGATTCCGTTACGTTGAGGTATCGGGCTGGCCACCCCTTATTTCGAAAGGCGGGTTGTCACAGATGGTATCAGAGCATCAGGTTCTAGAGTCTTTTGGATCTTTGTGGACTTGTCACATTCTACCGTAGCGTTCTTTATTATAGAGCCTAATGTTAAGACTGTGTTGTTGCTCATATTTATGATCGTCTGCAAGATAGATTGTTTTAGATTGTATTCTAACTCTATTGTTTCTCCATCTCAGATGTCGCCTAAAAGAGGTCGCCCGGCAAGACGCAATAGGGTCTTAGATGAGGATGTTGGTCCTCCCCCGCTGCCACAAGGAACATTCAATGCTGCGGATGTGGCGAATATAGTGTCTCAAGCCGTTAATACGACCATGATAGCAGTGTCCCAACAAGTTCCACAGGCTCGACCAAGGGCGTCAGATGCCCAAGTTCCTACGGGACCTTACCCTTGGGAGAGAGCTATGGAATATTTTCTAAAGGGTCAGCCCCCGAAATTTGACGGGTGC
This sequence comes from Sambucus nigra, assembly GCA_949130495.1. Classification (NCBI taxonomy): domain Eukaryota; kingdom Viridiplantae; phylum Streptophyta; class Magnoliopsida; order Dipsacales; family Adoxaceae; genus Sambucus; species Sambucus nigra. Next base: position 642,412,402 of record OX422207.1, on the reverse strand, counting down.
TCGGATGTTATAAAGGCGAATCAATGGAAGAAAGCTATACAACACCATCTATGTATGGTGGAGTGTGGTGAGGACAGAAAGTAAGTCCTTGCTACTTTTAAACTGGTTGGGGACGCATTACACTGGTGGGAGTCCATGACTACGCCAGAACAGAGGAATACAATGTCGATCTCTGAATTCTGGGTTTTGTTTGATCATAAGTACTTTCCTCCTACAATTCAAGGGGAGATGATAAGGAGGTTGAAGGACCTTGTGCAAGGGGAGAGGTCAGTAGCGGAATATGAAGAGGAATTCACCCGGTTGGCAAGTTTTATACCGGATGAAGTGACTCCTGAAGAAAAGAAAGTTTCAAAGTTTATGAGAGGGTTGAATTGGAGAATCCGGCAACACTTGCTGGGTAATCCAGATTTACAGACTTTTGGGGAAGTGATGAATGCAGCTCTACTACATTGCCAAGAGCATAGACTATTTTTGCAAAGTGGCAAGGAGGCCTCCGTAGTGGGGCAAGCGGGAAGGCCGGGAGGTAGTGAGATTAGAGGAGGAGTCTTTCCCTCGTCCCAACCTTTGGGCAGTAAACAGAAAGAAAAGGATCCCCAACATGGGGACTTGTCGAAGAGGCAGCGTTTTGGTGGGTTTAATTCGGGGAACCATAATAATAGGCACAGCCAGGTCTCCCCACAACAACAAGAAGGCCGTGGTGGTCAGGGAGGTAGATGCCAGCAGGGCCAAGGTGTGAATCAGTTTAGAAATAATCGTGGTCGAAATGCCGAAAATATGATAGGTCGATGTTTCCAATGCGGGGAGGCGGGTCACTATAAGAAGGAATGTCCTCAGTTGATTAGGGGATAGTTTCCTCGAGCTCCGCAGCAGTCGTATGTTCAGTTCCCTCCACAGGGGCCTAACCCAGTTGCTCCTCCACAACAGGGTCAATTACAGTATGGTAGGGTCTATCATATTCAGGACGCTATGCTTCCTCCAGCTCCGCCGGCACCGCCAGTCATTGAGGGTAAGTTCCTTATTCAGAGACATCTGGGTCGTGTTTTATTTGATACTGGTGCAACGCATTCATTCATTTCTAGGAGCTTCGCTCAGACCACCAAGTTGATTAAATCCGCTGAAAGAACTTTTACTAGTGTGGAGTCATCTATGGGTGATGGTTCACTCATCTTCTTTGTTAGTAAAAATATATAAATCTCTCTCGATAATTTATGCTTTGAGGCCGATTTACTCATCCTGGATATGATCGGGTATGACGTGATTTGGGGTATGGATTGGCTTATGAAGTATCATGCTATAGTAAATTTCTACGGGAAGAGTATAGTCTTCGCCGTTCCGGGATAAGAAATGTTCCTGGTAGTTTTACCTCGTTTAGAGGGGAGTACTAGTACTTATTTGTATTGCATTGCCGAGGAGACTCCTAGGGATGTAGTTATTCCCTTGGATTCTATTTCGGTTGTGAGAGATTTTGAGGATGTCTTCCGGGAAATACCGAGTTTGCCTCCTAGCCGTGAGATTGAGTTTTTGATTGATTTAGCGCCGAGAATGAGGCCTATTGCAAGGGCTCCATATCGAATGGCTCCTATTGAAATGAGGGAGCTAAGAGATCAAATTAAAAAGTTATTGGAGCAGGGATTTTTTCGGCGTAGCACATCACCTTGGGGTGCTCCAGCATTGTTTGTAAAGAGAAGGGATGGTTCTCTCCGGTTGTGTGTCGACTATAGAGAATTGAATAAGGTCACCATCTGGAATAAATATCCTTTGCCTCGTATCGATGACTTATTTGATCAACTTCGAGGAGCATCGTACTTCTCCAAAATTGATTTGAGGACGGGGTATCACCAATTGAGGATACGGGAGGATGATGTACTAAGACTGCTTTTCTGACAAGGTACGGTTCCTATGAATTTTTGGTTATGCCCTTTGGACTAACTAATGCCCCCGCTGTGTTTATGGATCTCATGAATAGGGTGTTTCGGGATTTCCTGGACCAATTTTTTATTGTGTTCATCGATGACATCTTAGTCTATTCTCGAATGGAATCTGATCATGCTATGCATTTGAGGTCGGTCCTACAAAGATTGAGGGATCACCAACTATATGCTAAGTTCGAGAAGTGTGGCTTTTGACTATAGGAGGTACAGTTTATGGGTCATGTGGTGACGTCCCAGGGTATATCGGTGGATCCAAGCAAGGTGGTTACGGTGAGGGAGTGGGGTCAGCCCATGACACCTACCGAGGTTCGTAGTTTTTTGGGTTTGGAGGGTTATTACCGTCGGTTCATTAAGGGTTTCTCTAAGATTGCTAGACCTTTGACCAATTTGACCCGAAAGGGAGTGAGATTCATTTGGGATAGTTCTTGCCAAGCTGCGTTTGATGAGCTTAAAGATATATTAACTTCGGCTCCGGTCCTTGCATTGCCAAAATCGAGATTGGAATATCTAGTCTTCACCGATGCATCTTTTTAAGGATTAGGAGGTGTACTTCAGCAAGAGAGACGGGCTATCGCTTATGCTTCTCGCAAGTTGAAGCACCATGAAAGAAACTATCTGGTGCTTGACTTAGAATTAGCCGCAGTTGTATTTGCCTTGAAGATATGGAGGCATTATCTCTTGGGAGAGAAGTTTAGTCTTTTCACGGACCACAAATCGCTGCAATATTTATTTTCACAAAAGGACTTGAATATGCGACAACGCCGATGGTTGGATTTCGTGAAAGATTATTAATTTGATATTCGTTATCATCCGGGTGAGGCGAACATTGTAGCGGATGCCTTGAGTAGGAATCCCGATGGAGAATTAGCTAAGGTTTGGAAAGCTAAATAGAAGGAACTCAGTTAGGAGGATGCGGTGGTGAGAGCATTCATGTCAGTGATGACCGTTACTCCTACCATTGTGGCAAGGGTGGTAGAAGCCCAAGGAAGGGATAAGGGGTGTCAAGACCATATTCGTCGATTGTTGTCCGAGGGAGCGGAGTCCTACTCAATTGGTTCTGAGGGTGGATTACGCTTCCATGGAAGACTTATTGTCCTAGAGGAAGGAGATTTGAGACGGGCAGTGATGGTCGAATCGCACGGGTCTAGGTTCACGGTACATCCTGGTGGGGACAAAATGTATCAGGACATGCGCCGTCAATACTGATGGCCTGGTATGAAGAGGGATATTTCTGAGTTCGTGTCCCAATGCACTACTTGTCAGTTGGTCAAGATCGATCATCAGAGACTGACAGGTTTATTGTAACCGTTAGAGATCCCGGTGTGGAAATAGGAAAGCATGTCGATGGATTTCATCACGGGCTTGCCAAGATCACAAAGTGGATGTAATTCTATTTGGGTGATTGTCGACCGCTTGACAAATTCGACACACTTCCTACCCGTGCGGACAGATTATGACATTGCTCGGTATGCCCGCTTATTCATCGAGGAGGTGGTGAGACTCCATGGGGTGCCTTTGAATATAGTTTTCGACCGAGACAAAATTTTCGTTTCCCACTTTTGGAGGAGTTTCCAAGAAGAGATGGGGATCGAGTTGAGGTTAAGCACTTCGTATCATCCACAAACAGATGGCCAAACTGAAAGGGTAAACCAAATGTTGGAGGATATGCTTCGCATGTGTATGCTTGACTTCAAAGGTGGTTGGGAACAATATCTCCCATTGGTTGAGTTTGCTTATAACAACTCTTACCAATTCACAACTGGAATGGAACCTTATGAAGCTTTGTATGGAAGACCTTGTAGATCGACCGATTGTTGGATGGAGGTGGGTGATAATAAATTTCTTGGACCTAAAATGATCCAAGATACTTCCTTAAAGATTGAATTGATTCGAGATCTCATTCGGATAGCCCAAGACTGTCAAAAGAGCTATGCCGATGCGGGTCGGTGACACATGGAATTGGAGATTGGGGACCAAGTCTTGGTTCGAGTGTCGCCCATGAAAGGCATAAAGCGTTTCGGTAAGAAGGGGAAGCTTGCGCCACGCTTTGTTGAAACTTTTCTAGTTATTATGAAGGGGGTCTAGTGGCATACCAACTTGCTTTACTGGAACCATTACAACAGATTCATGATTTATTCCATGTTTCCTCTCTAAAGAAGTATAGGAGGTGTGAAGGTGCACTTAGGCACATCCCTTTCGAGGATATTGATTTGCAACCCGATGTTTCATATGAAGAACAACTGGTTGCTATTTTAGAGCATGGGGAGCGTAGATTAAGGTCTCGTGTGTTTCCCTTGGTACGGGTTCAATGGAGTCACCATAACGCCAAGGAATCGACATGGGAACGCGAGGATGACATGCGGGGAAAAGTATTCGCATCTCTTTATACAAGGTACGTTTAAATTTTGGGGACAAAATTCTCATAAGGGGGGAAGTATGTAACAACCCTCGCTTTTGAAGTTCAATTTTATATTTAATTTGCTATATATAGTAATTAGATATAAAATGTTGGTATGCGGAGTAGGTATTGATTTAAGAAAGAAAAGTTAATATCTACTATGATGTTGCATATTTACCGTAAGTATAGGTGAATTTTGCTATGTTATGTTGTAATGTCATAAGATATAAAATGACATTTGGCTTAAAATGTAACCGGAACCTAAAATGAATTATAAAGTTTCCAAATGATAATTTGGAGGGCGTAGTTAGTTCCGGGAGGTTCGAGATAGTCAAATTGTGTACCATATTGTATTTTGAGGTTTTGGGCACTTTTGGCTGGTTGTAGCTTGGTTGACTAGTCGCGTATTATTTTATCGCATATTGATCACTTAAGCTGGAATTTGGACCTAAGCCACGATTTATGTCTTGTTTAAGTCACTATTCCCCTAATTGAATTGCTAAACCTAGAGAAAGAAAGAGAGGAAGGGAACTTGTGGAGATAGTGAGAGATTGAAGCTTTTGGTTCTTGCATACAAACTTCATCAAAATCTGAACTTGCAAACTTGAGGCAAGTTATCTACTTGATATTTTATGATTTAAGTAGAGTAATTTGCATTGATAGTTATGGTTATGTATGGTTTATGGAAGTTAGAGTTTTTATTTGATTTGTGGGCTTTAGATCTTTGGAAGTTGAATTGATATGATTTTGAGGTAAATTATGGTTGGATGATGTATTTATGATCAGTTGGTAGCATTAAAGGATAGGGATTTGAGTTGGTTGAAGTTGGGTAGAATTTGGAGTCAAAGACTCCATAGACAAAACTTGGAACTTCTGCAGAACCGAATCGATTCGACCTGGCCGAATCGATTCGCTGAGAGACAATTTCCAAGCCTGGGTTCTTCGAATCGGTTCGGCTCTTCCGAATCGATTCGGCAATTATACAGAAACTCATTTTTCATGGCCGAATCGATTCGACTATTCTGAATCGATTCGCCTTTAAGAACCCAAATCGATTCGGCTAGTCCGAATCGATTCGGAAAGCCTATTTTCCTTTATTTTCTTTTTAAATATGACCCCTTTCTTCAGGATTATGACCTAGGACCCTTCTTGTAAGAAGTAAAACTAGGATTTTAGAGTTTTAGTTGAGTTTGGTCGTTACCCTATAGTTGAATGGGATCACTTGGGGTTAATTCAGGGATACTTAAAGTGATACTTAGGTATCACTTCTCATTTGGTGAATTAGTTGAAGTTAGAGTTCTAAGCCCATATGTGGAGATGTTAGAAGCCCTTTTTGAGGTATATGAAACCTCAGGATTTGTGAGACTTTGGAGAATTGTTTGGAGAATACTTCGGGACTTAAACATATGATGAAATTAAATAAGAAATATTTAAAGATGATGGTTTCAAATAAAATGAAACGCATGTGATTAACGATAATGAAAATGAGATTTAAATTGGTAATTGTTAAATTACTTAAACAACCCTCTATAAATTCTATCATAAGGGAAGCTCGCGCATGAGGTGATGTCCCCTGACTATTGAATGCAGGCTGACTATGGTCCTCGGCCATATGCGGGGTTTGTATATGTTTTTCTGCGCTAGTGAGGTAATTTCGGGTATGGTTATGACTCACTTGTAGGCATATGGTCACTTCCTGACATGCGTTAGGTGCCCAGGTTATCTTGTATAGATAGGCCCTGGAAGATGATAGTCATTTAGGGGCGCGCCGAGTGGGGAAATTCGGAGGGCGGTCTTAGAAACGTTATATGTATAAGATTATAACCTTTCTAACTCAAGTGGGACTTGAGGTATGCGAATTACCATAAGAAATGAGATGGTAATTATATTCCTGCTAAGGAATGGAAAACGGAAAGATATGATGGAAATTATATTAAGTAATGGAAAATGATAAGATATGAGAAGAAATGAGATTTAATTTTATTTCTCTTGCTTAATTTAATAACTGTTAGAAAACTATATAAATGCATTTTCACATTTGATGATTAGGTTGTTCGATTCTCATTCACATTATTCATGATTTATTGTCCATATCTACCATGCTTCTTACTCTTCTGGGACTCATATATAAATCGGTCCCTGACCAGTTCATTTTTCCATGTTGTGCATGTTATTGTATCCGCTCAGGTGCTCCTCCGCAAGGGCGCCCGTTGTGATATTCCTATTCCTATATTTTCGAGAAGCTATGAGACTTTGCGGATTATCATGGGATATTTTGTTAGATGCTTCATCTTTTGAATTCTAGATACGATCGGGTCTTTTATTCGGGCGGGTAGCCCAAACTTTAGTACTTGTTAATGAATGTACTATGTAAATTACTGAACTTATGTAACACTATGAACGTAACTGTGGATCGACAGATTATTCAATCCTATTATTGCATGGTTGTTTCCATATTAATATATGTTCCTTTGAAATTCCACTTTCATCAGATTTGGGTTGTTTAATTTATTTCTTAACTCGTTATCAAACAAAATTTTTGACAACCTTCTTTCTGATTTATTGGGTAGTTTTTCCCGTATACCTATGTTATTGGTACGATGCTGAGGATGATATCCATCCATGATTCCGTTACATCGAGGTATTGGGCTGGCCACCCCTTATTTCGGAAGGTGGGTTGTCACATTACAGGACCTCGATAGTAGACGCCTCCATTTTCTATCTTGACTCTACTTCAGATTTACTCATCTGTAGGGCATGTCACCCCTTTTCTTTTAGAGACATCCTACTTACTCAGTTTTATTTCAGATTTTGGGTTGTTATTAATTTGTGATTCAGACTTTGTATTTGGTTGTATTCAGTATTTGGATTATTAGAGGAGTATTCCTCCAGATTCATGGTCATTCCATTATTATTCTATTGTGATTGTGTTGTGGTTGTGGTATTAGTATTTCATAATTTAAATAGATTGTATGTTAATCGGATTTAATTAAAATTGACAACTCACTTTTTAAATATTAGGTGGCTAGTAATTATTAAGACGTTTTTCGACAGTGATGCTATGAACTGAACCAACTTGACATTTTGTATTAATTTGAATAAAGGAGTAGCTACCCGGTATTTAATTAGTCGGGGTGTCACACAAGTGTTGTAGATTAACACTTTTATATTTATTTTCCCTTCTCAGATTATTGTATTGTCTGTGACCCGATAGCATATTCGGGTAATTTACTTTGTACATTTTGTTGTACTCTTGCATTCATTTCTTTACATAGTGTAAAGTTTGTTGCATTACTCATCACAGTTAGATGTTATGTTGTTGGTTTGATTGGTGTTAAATAAAAGTTTTAAATTTTTGACATTCCGCTTTTAATGGTTTCGGGTAGTTAGCCTTATATTATTGTGTTGTCAGTTGATGTTGAGACTGTGCCATCTGAGATACCTGATTTAACGTAGTATAGGGCTGGCCACCCGTTATTATTTTGAGCGGGTTGTCACATTTAAATCTTCATTAAGTGTCCAAATTCATCGAAAACCCATTTTCATGTGAAAACCCACCACTAAAAATGAATTTTGATTTACACCACCATGATATGAATCGAGTTACTGCAAATTAAATGAAAGAAAGTTTAACTACTTTCCTAGATAATTTCGTAGGGTCTGATTTCGTTTGTTGTAGACGAATTTTTTTGACGAACACACCCTTCTTCTTGGTTTGGCTCCCAACAGCTCTCTCAATTGGTCCCTCTTTTCTCCTCTGCAAAACAAGGGTTTTCTTAATGAGTTGTATCTGCAATAAACTCCCCAACGTAGGTTTTATATCACAAATCCCGAAATTAAGCCTATGGGCCAAGCCTAAATGACCCGAACACCCACGTGTAAGCCTGGTTATGCCTAGAAATGCCCCGAGGCCCAATTACTACCCCCGAGTACTCTGTTCCTACTATCTAGACCTATTCGGAATCAACCATGCACTCAAAAGCGTCATCTGAGTTACTTTACTAAAATTCTCCAATCTCAACCTCAAATTACGGCACATGTGAATTTAAAATTTTGACTCGAATTAAATAAATCTTAATTATCTAATTTAATTAAATCCTCCATATTAATTTAAATCCTCTGTCACAAAATTATTTAAACTCTGGATTCTCATAAATATGGGATGTTACATATTATCGACTACTCCAAGTCTCGAAATTTAAGTCACATTGCCATAATCAATAAGTTGTAGCATAAAAGCATGCTACAGATTCATATTTTCATAATAGTCAATGGATTGTGTTGCACTCCTTCATCGTATTGGTTGTTAAACCAAAATAAGCATAAGTAGATAAGAGTGAGCTTCATACTTTCAATAAAACCAACCATCTGAGTTGATGTGATCGTATAAAAATGAACAATCAACTTAAATGTGAGCATATAATCTTTTAGTATATCATAACTTCATCCATTAGATATTGAAAATTCATATAACATTTAGTTTCTCTACTTTACGATAAATTGAATATATGAACTTACTATTACTAATCATAGGGTGTATAAATTGAATATACAACATTTAAAAAACATAATGGTATTATTTCTAAAAATACTATAGGTGGGAAACTTACTTAAGTTTATACAATCATCTTTTCATAACATGAGTAAAATATCATAGGCATAATAATTTTCTCATAAGCTAAATGTAACTCTCAATCATAATGAGTTACTCATTTCATAAGAATTTCACATCCTTGAAAAAATGAGAAGGTTCACTTATAACCTTTTTCACATTACACATAGAAAATTTGGCTACAATTTAACTTTATTCATTTAATTATAATTAGCGTCATGTTTTGTCTTGATGACCCCTTCATACCTGACTTAAATGTAATTTAATGAGATCATTAACTTAATTGTAGTCCTTTAACTTTACTTCTTATGATTTGTGAAAACAAAACCAAATATTTATTTATCCTTATGCCGAATTCATATTCATATAGGTATAACACATTATCATTTAGAATAGTAGACTCCATTTAGGATCTTCTTAATAATATTCCTTATGATTTTATCTACATTTGTCTCTTGGTGACAATACCAAGATTTATTGGTTGATCATTTATTTGTTTTCTATTTTTTGTTTTTTTATTATTTAAATAATCCAACAACTGTAAGAACAAGTATTAAAGAAAGTTATCGGTAATGTGATAATCACCCTCCCTTCCTTGATAACCATATTCATGATTTTCTACTCCCACTAACTTCATCATTCATAATGAATTTGACATTTGGTTTTCTATAATGCAATGAGTACTTGTTAATGACAGTCATATGATCTATGTAGGTCCACTTTAAGGGAAGTTTCTCATAATCTCCCACTTGGGCCACATAGGTCATATTGATATTAGACATTGTAATACCTTAATGACATAACTCGACTATCAATATTTGTAAGAGATATTACAAAAATCTTGTCCATAAAAATTATCAAATGGAGCATTTGGTATAAGATTAAAGAATTTCATCAATAATACTATGATTATGATGTGGGATCAAAAAAAATATTTCAAAGAAATATATCCAAACTTTCTTTTATAAAAAACATCAAAGGAATACAATAACCTTTGAGAAGGAGTGAAAAATGCTTTAAAACAAATCCCTTGCAATTAAGTGTAGGTGAATATTTTTCAAGAAAATTGGAAGCATGGAGGGTTTATGAAAAAAATTGGCTTGATTCCCAAAGAATACAAGAGAAGAAATCTTAATTGCATTTCTAGTTTGTTTTGTAAACAATCCTTGCATCAAAAGTAAACACTTTCTGTAATATGGTAATTTAATGTGCAAACTCTACTAACATGAAAACTCGCTTCAAATAATAAAATATACATATTATCTTTATCATTATTAGTCCGAGCGTGCAACATGTAAAAAAACTTAATTTGTTTAATTTCTTCAAAATTTATATAGAGTGTTCCACACAATATTGATCATCAATAGTGGGCTAAAACAAATCCAACATAATAATCAAGAGAAATAAAATCAAACCATAACATGTTAAAGATATGAGATAAATTGCTCACTACATTAATGCTTTGATTTGAGAACACATACATTAATATCTCACTAATACCTACTATGCATTTTATTTTACTCATTAGTGACCATTGATTAGAAACTATATGATGTTTGTAGATACTTCAGTATTAAATATACATGATATATACTGGATAATATATATGATATATAGAATTCATTCAATCATTTAAAATCAACTATTTATAAGAAATAATTTTGTTTGATGATTAAACTCAATATACTCCACAATTATGAGCATCACTGGTTACTACTGCTATCATCTTTACATTTCATATTCATTCTCATTATAGTTGGGTCACTTTGGAGACTACCAATTATTTCACAATATGAATATTACATTAAGTAAATACTTATATACATAAGTCAATGAATTTTCCACTTATGTTCATTAAATATCGCATGAGCAATGAACTAAATCATTCATGTTTAGGTTTCATAAACTTAATTGGTTATATTATGATGAAAGAAATAATGACATCATAATTTGATGACCATTATTGCCTTCCTAATACATCTCATCACTTAATTTTGGATCAATAATTGTAATTGGACTTGTAGGCTACCAAATCACAGTGATTAAATAAACTGTAATATGTATGCAACATCATAAATCTTAGAGTTTAATATCATACATGAATCGGTAGGCAACCAAAATATGCATGATATAAATGACAGAGTCCAATATTTATCTGTTATGGATTGGAGTACACTAATGAACACCAATCCTTACATTATATAAATATTAGAGATAAGCGTACATCTGTAACATACCCATAATACATGAATAAAATATAAAATTGTATATTTTATTAATTTGAAATTCACGAAAAACTAGACATAATGTGAAAATCAAATAGACATGGAGTTTGTATAAGATATTACACGAATAATAGTAAAGGGAAAATGCGAATCATTTTCTTTCACTTCATCACTTATGTATGAGTAATAAATCATAAATATTAACCCAAATCATATATGGTCATACTAATGCACAATACAGTTATAACATTAAGTCGTTGGTGTTTTATAAAAAAAACTCAAGTTCGTAACGTCCTAAATGATTGCAGAAATAAAAGGCATCTATATTTGATATCCAATAATTTCTTTAAATATTGTTACCCATTAGTTGTGACACCCCGTCTAATTAAATACCGGGTAGCTACTCCTTTATTCAAATTAATACAAAATGTCAAGTTGGTTCAGTTCATAGCATCACTGTCGAAAACAGTTTTAAACAATTACTAGCCACATAATATTTAAAAGAGAGTTGTCAAATTTTATTTAAATAAGGTTAACATGCAGCCAATTAAATTATTAACTAATGATACCACAATCACATCATAGTCACAACATAATATAAAATGGAATAATAAATGAGTCTGGAGTAACACTCCTCTGAATAATCCAAATGCTGAATAAAACCAAATACAATGTATGAATAATTAACTAATTAACTCCAAAACTGAAATGAAACTGAGTATGATAAAGTTGTCTCTAAAAGAAAAGGGGCGACATGCCCTAACAGATGAATGAAATCTGAAATGGAATCAATGTAGAATGTGGAGGCGTCTATTATCGAGATCCTGTAACGTCCATGATATGCCCATATATATCCTCGGTCAGGCCGAGGGTGCCCTCCAACAAGACGAGTCCAATATTGTCCCACCATCCAAGGGGCCGACCCTCCATCAGGCTCCAGACGACCCCTCAGGGAGCCGACCCTTCATCAGGCTCCAGACGACCCCTCAGGGGGCCGACCCTTCATCAGGCTCCAGACGACCCCTCAGGGAGACGACCCTTCATCAGGCTCCAAACGATCCCTCAGGGGCCGACCCTTCATCAGGCTCCAGATGACCCTACGAGGGTACGATAATACGAGGCCTAAATTGGGCCTGACTCACTATCAGAAGGAACTTTGCCCTCGGCCTCATTTTACAGGCCGAGGGTGACATCATCACAGCGCGTGGTTTGGAGGACGCGTGGAACAGTGCGCGTGAGGCTCACAGGACACGTGGAAGACTGTTATAACCATATCACCCCCTCACGTGAGGGAATATTATGTCATTATTTGGCATCTACAGGTGTCAACAGGAGATTGGCTAGATCATCATTCATATGCACCATGCATACTTGGGGAGGTACACTACACCACCCAAGACCTATATATACTTATCACCTACAACCCAACAGGGGGATCGATCACTAACTGTAACCCTAGCAAAAACTCTTCTTATACACACAGTAGAGAGAGAGAGGGAGTTTATGTGCATTGTATCCAAGGCCATTAGTGCCCATACTTAGTTGATCACACACTCACAGTGGATGTAGGCCTGATTGACTGAACCACTATACATCATTGTCTTATTCCTCTTATACTCACCTCCTTCTATACATATACATATACATCTCTATAGCTGCCATAGTTACTACTGTTTGAGCTCATCATCACTAACCTGGTGGTGCTAGATTTTAGCATCATCAGTTTGGCGCCATCTGTGGGAACGAGAAGACATCTCTTCCTTTGAACAGCTTGACCTCACTGGGCACTCTGGTGGTGAACCAGTTCTCCCCTTGAGAGGATATGTTTCACCATTGAAAGAGACCCACTAAGGTTTTCAAGCTCACCAGTCTTTTTTCCAAGTTCAGCTGTTCACAGCTCAAACACATGGCACCAGAGATGCCACCACCACCACTCCCTCCACCCGATAGTGGAGTAGGACCTAGCTCCAGTCAGCCACCACCTCAATCTGAGATGGATGATGTGGCGGTAGCCTTGAAGTCTCTAGGAGCGAGCCAGCGGATCATGTAGGAGCAGTTCACAGCTCTGAGCCAGAACATACTAAGACCACCAGGGGTCTCACCTGAGATGATTATTCTGGCAGTAGCTCCAGGACAGCATGAGGCCAGGGGACCACCCTAGGCACCACGCAAAGACCTGCCACCCCCTCAGCGGCGTAGGGATGTTGCTGACCCCCGGCGTCTACGCTTGGAGAGGCAAGGAAACCCTTGCCCTGAAGACAGGTATGATGATTTGGAGGCGGAGGAGGCCCTCATAGAATGCTTGGAGCCGTATGAGGTCTCCAACAATACAGTACGACCCCTCCAGGAGAGCAGAGGGAAGTACGAAAGGCAAAACCCTGACGATCGCCCGAGAGGCTCTGCTTTCGATCGCTTGAGCAGGGGTCGGCCTTTGAGAGGCTGGGCCCAATAAATGACCTGCAGGAAAAATTGTCCAGGTCAAGGAGTGCCACGAGGTCCAGAAGGGAGGCAGCAGATGATCGACCCCACGGGGGCCAGCCCTTAGGACGGGACGATAGCCAAGGGGAACTAAACAGCCGACACAGGCCAGCCGCAGCAGGACCCTCCGTCCATCTCAAAGAGGCAGTAGGGGATAACATCAGCCAGGCTGACCCTACGAGGCCCTGGAATGACTCGATCCAGCGATTGGAGGATAAGATTGGCGATATACTGAAAATCTGAGACCCTCTTCAGAGGGGATACACCATAGGCTCACCCTTTGTGGTGAAGATAGTCAACTTCCCTATGCCATCAAAGTTCAAGCCACCTGTGGTCACCCCAAGATATGACGGGAGTACCAACCTTGTCCACCATGTTGAGATGTATCAGTCGATAGTAGACATATACTCTATCTCAGATGAGATGAGGTGTTGTGCCTTCTCTGGTACCCTGACTGGGGCTGCACATGTCTGGTATACGTCTCTCCCAAAAAACTCCATTGAAATTTTTAAGCAGTTGGCAGACCGGTTCATCCACAACTTTTGCTTTAGGATGAGGCCACAAAAGAAGACCACCCACCTGCTCTATGTTAAGCAGGGGAAGAATGAGAGTCTAAGAGACTACATAGCCAGATTCAACAAAGAGAAGTTGGAAGTGGAAGACTATGAGGAGAGCATGGCTATGACAGCCCTGATTGGAGGACTCCAAAAGGGGAAGCTGTTATGGAAGCTTGTTGAAGACCCTCCGAGGACGATGGATGAATTGCTGTCAACAGCAGGAAAGGTAATGAACACCGAAGAGGTGATGGTCCCAAAATAAGAGGACAAAAAAGGAGGCGCTAGTGGGGATAAATACCCTAAGAAGAACAAAGAGGGGAAGAAGAGGTCTACGGATGACAAGTTCGCTGGTTACACCCAACTAACGGTCAGCTGTGAACATATTCTCAATGAGATAAAGAGTGATCGATCCCTGAAGTGGCCTGAGAAGTTGAGGGCAGTCCCCAACAAGAGGAACAAGAACCTGTGGTGTGAATTTCACCAAGACCACGGCCACATAACAGACAAATGCTTTGCGCTGAAAGATGAGATTGAGAAGATGCTAAAAGAAAGGAAGCTCAGAAAGTACATCGCCAAAGGTGCCTTCAAGAGGGGCCGAGGGGACGACCCCAGAAAAAAGCGAGGTGATGCATGTAGAGAAGGCCCTCAAAAAAGAGGGGACGACCCTTCTGATAATGAGGACGACCCTGACCTCCCATCGAGAGACGACCAAGGCCCTGTCAAGAGGCTTAATATAATCTCGCTCGGAGTGGGAATGATCTCCGGGGGTCTAGCAGGAGGAGGGTCAGAGGTCGCTGACAGGAAGGCCCATGTGGCTGAGGCCAAGGCAGTGACGAAGACGGTACACTCAACCTCTTTGGAGGCAAAGTCAGAAAAGAGGAAGAAGGTCGACATGGACAGTCTGATAGTGGGATTCTCAAGAATGGACTTCAAAGGACTCTTAGCCCCACATGATGACCCTCTTGTTATCACTACCAGGGTGCACGGGTGTGAGGTGTTGAGAATCCTGGTAGATGGGAGCTCATCTGTAGACGTGATGTTTTGGCCATGCTTCAAAGCTTTAGGTCTTAGCCGTGCTAGACGCATCCCATACCATCACCCATTGATTGGGTTCAGTGGAGAAAAGGTTCATCCCCTCGGAGTGTATGAGGCTGATGTCAGGATGGGGGACGAGTGGACGAGATGGCTTATAAAGAAGGTCAGCTTCTTTGTGATAGATGAACATGTCTTTTCGGCCTACAATATTATATTGGGGCGGGTAGCCCTCAAGGGGTTTGAAGCTGTGCCGTCTACTGTCCATCAAATGATTAAATTTCCTACCCCTTACGGGGTGGGGGAAGTTCAGGGAGACCAGAAGACAGCGCGAGAATGTTATTACAACTCCGCTGAAGAAAGAGAGGCACACAAGAAGTCTATAACCACTTACAATATTGATACCCTAGACCCCAGGGATGAGACGAAGCTAAAGAAAGGAGAGACCGTGGAAGAGGTAGAATCCATCATCCTCAATGAGGATGACCCGAAAAAAACCGACCAACTCGGCAAGTCTCTGAAGCCAAATATCAAGGAGGACCTCATTAAACTGTTGAAGAGAAGACAGAGCGTCTTTGCATGGAGTCACACAGATATGCCGGGGATCGACCCCGAAGTTATGAGCCACAAGCTCAACGTGGTAGAGGGTGCAAAGCCAGTTAAGCAGAAGAGAAGAATTTATTCTCGAGAAAAGTATGAGGTCATTAGGGATGAGGTCAAGAAGATGGAAGATGCTGAGTTTATCAGAGAGGTCATCTACCCTAAATGATTATCCAACGTTGTCATTGTCCCAAAAGCCAACGAAAAGTGGAGAATGTGTGTAGACTTCACAGACCTCATCAAGCATTGTCCCAAAGATAACTTCCCTCTCCCCCGCATTGATCAGATGGTAGATGCTACCGCAGGCCATGAGCTCATGAGCTTCATGGATGCCTATTTAGGGTACAACCAGATCTTCATGAACCCTGAAGACTCGGAGAAGACAGTTTTCATTACCGACAAGGGGACGTACTGTTATAGGGTTATGCCCTTTGGCCTAAAAAATGCGGGGGCAACGTATATGCGCCTCATAAATAAAATGTTCGAGGACCAAATTGGGAAGTCTATGGAGGTCTATGTAGATGACATGCTGACTAAGAGTTTGAAGGCAGAGGATCATGTGGCAGACCTGGAGAGGACCTTTAATACGATGGAAAAATACCAGATGAAGCTCAACCCGGCCAAGTGTGTCTTCGGGGTCGAAGCAGGGAAGTTCTTGGGTTTCATTATCAACCAAAGAGGCATCGAGGTCAATCCTAAAAAGATAAAAGCCCTTGTAGAGATGAAGACCCCCAAGTCCATTAAAGATGTTCAGAGACTTACAGGGAGAGTTGTTGCCTTGAACAGGTTCATGCCTAGGGCCACAGACAGGTGTCTACCATTCTTCAAAATTCTCAGAAAATCCTTCGAATGGAGTGAAGAGTGTGATGAGGCTTTCAAGGAGTTAAAATCATACCTGGGATCTCCCTTGCTGTTATCACGGCCCGTGTAGGGTGAACGACTTTATGTGTACCTCATCGTCTCAGAGTCAACCATCAGTGCAGCCATTGTGAGAGACGAAGACGGAGTACAGAAGCCTGTGTATTTTAACAGCAAGGCACTCCAGGGGGCAGAGCAAAGATATCCAAGGATGGAGAAGTTGGCCTATGCCTTGATCCATGCATCGAGAAAGATTAAGACATACTTCCAGTCCCATACAATGGTCATCCTCACTGACTCTCCTCTTAGGCAGGTCTTGCACAAGCCTGAAAAATCAGGGAGGCTAATGGCCTGGGCTATAGAGCTGGGGGAGTTTGACATTGTGTACCAGCCTAGGACGGCCATTAAGTGGCAAGCATTGGCAGATTTCATGGCCGAGTTTACTTGGGAAGATGATGAAGCCAAGGATGAGAGCCACGGGAAAATAGATACCCAGTAAGGTAGACTCACCGACGCACCTGTAGATAAGGTTGAGACAAGCACCACTGGAAGGAAAGTGGTCGAAAATAAAGAGGGAAGATATCTCTTTAGAGAGGGATCCCTCACCGAGGGAAGTTTCTCAGAAGAGCATATCGTGTTGAGTCTCTTCGTCGACGAGTCCTCTTGCGAAAGTGGGAGTGGTGCTGGGTTAATAGTATCAGTACCCAATGGCATAGACATTGATTACTCCTTGAGGATCAACTTTAAGGCCTCCAACAACGAGGCCGAATATGAGGCCTTGATAGCGGGCCTCTCGTTGGCCAAATCTCTTAGTGTCGGCCAGATTTTGGTTCATAGTGATTCGAGGCTAGTAGTGAATCAGATACTAGGAGCCTACGAGGCCAAGGAAGAGAGGATGTCTAGGTACCTTGAGAAGGTGCGGTCATTACTGAAGAGCTTCATAGAAGTAAGATTAAAGAGGATACCTAGGCTCGATAATGGTCGAGCTGACGCCCTTGCTAGGTTGGCCTCGGCGACCAGGACAGACATCAGGAGGATGATCCCAGTGGAAATTTTGCTTCGACCAACTATTGAAGATGCTGAGGGAACACTTAGCAATTTCCTGAATGTTTCTCAGGAAGCTTCATGGATGGACCCTCTGATCAAATACATTAAAGAGGGAGAGATGCCAGAAGCAAGGCAAGAAGGGAAGAAGCTGAGATACAGGGCTGTAAAATTCACTGTCATCGGAGACACCTTGTACAAAAAGGGGTTTTTTCTCCCCTTACTTAGGTGTGTGCACCCCTCTGAAGTCCCTTCCATTTTGCAAGATGTGCACGAAGGATCATGTTCAAGCCACATTGGGGGCAGATCCTTAGCAAATAGGGTGATCACCCAAGGGTAGTGGTGGCCGACCTTGGGGAAAGATGTCGCAGCATATGTGAAAAAGTGTGATAAATGCCAAAGATTTGCCACCATCTCTCACCAACCCCATCAGCCTCTTACCTCTATTACATCCCCATGGACATTTGCAATGTGGGGGATCGACTTAGTAGGACCCTTGCCAAGGGCAGTCAATAACTATCGATTCCTCATCGTAGCGATTGACTACTTCTCAAAATGGGTGGAGGCCGAACCGATGGTCATGATTACAGAGCAGAAGACCTTCCAGTTAATATGGAGAAACATTATATATAGATATGGTCTCCCAAACACCCTCATCTCGGATAACGGGACTCAATTCAAGAATACATCTTTACAGAAGTGCTGTGAAAGGGTGAGTATCAAATAATTCTTCTCTACCCCAGGCCGACTTCAGGCCAACGGGAAAATGAAAGTTACAAACAGGACGATCCTTGACGGGATCAAGAAGAGACTTGAAGAGGCAAAAGGAAGATGGGTTGAGGAGTTATATGATATACTGTGGGCTTACAGGACGACGGCAAAGACCTCCACCAGAGAGACCCCATTCATGCTAGCTTATGGCTCAGAGGCCGTCATCCCTACTGAGATTGGGTTTCCTACTCATAGGGTCCAAATGTATGACCCGCGAAGAAATATGGAAGATAGGAGACTTGATTTAGACCTGATTGAGGAAAGGAGGGAAGACATCGAGATAAGGCAAGCTGCCTACTAGTAGAGGGCTGCAAGGTTTTACAATCAGAGGGTGAAACAGAGACCAATTGCAGTGGGGGACTTGGTCCTCAAAGGACTTGGCAGAAGCCCAACAAGCTCCATCCTAACTGGCATGGCCCATATAGGGTCATCGACAAAGTTATCCCAGGGACCTATAGACTATAAAGCATAGAAGGGGAGCCCTTTTCCAACCCCTGGAATGCAGATCATTTGAAGAAATACTATCAGTAGTTTTGTAAAGTCCTATCGAACGACAGTTGTAATAGGTGTGGCTCCGACAGAACACTTGGAAAATTAATGAGAAATATCAGTGTTTCCTCTCATCTTGTGTTTATCAGTTCTAGTACGCTTGGAATCATCTTTGGAGAATAACCCTCGGCTATAATGAGGGTCAATGGTGGGGACGACCCCACCATTGTCCTCAAGAAATACGAGCGAAGACTTGTTTAAAAACCATTAATTTGGTATTGATAACCCTCGGCTATAATGAGGGTCAATGGTGGGGACGACCCCACCATTTTCCTCAAGAAAGACGAGGGAAGACTTGTTTAAAAACCATTAATTTGGTATTGATAACCCTCGGCTATAATGAGGGTCAATGGTGGGGACGACCCCACCATTGTCTTCAAGAAAGATGAGGGCAGACTTGTTTAAAAACCATTAATTTGGTATTGATAACCCTCGGCTATAATGAGGGTCAATGGTGGGGAAGACCCCACCATTGTCCTCAAGAAAGACGAGGGAAGACTTGTTTAAAAACTATAAATTTGGTATTGATAACCCTTGGCTATAATGAGGGTAAATGGTGGGGACGACCCCACCGTTGTCCTCAAGAAAGACGAGGGAGGACTTGTTTAAAAACCATTAATTTGGTATTGATAACCCTCGGCTATAATGAGGGTCAATGGTGGGGATGACCCCACCATTGTCCTCAAGAAAGACGAGGGAAGACCATTAAAAACCATTAATTTGGTAATTAGAACCCTCGGCTATTATGAGGGTCAATGGTGGGGACGACCCCCCCCCCCCATTGCCCTCAAGAAATATGAGGGAGGACTTGAGCATCAATTAAAATTGGTTAAAAACCCTCGGCTATAATGAGGGCCAACATAGGGGACGACCCCTCATTCACCCTCAAGAAAGACGAAGAACATAAGATTCACAATACAAATCACACAAGAAGCAAATATGGAAGACAGCAAAGAAGACGATATCATATAGTAAATATTACAATGTCTTGATCAACAAAAGTAGAGTATAAATACATTAATTACATAAAGAGGGTATGGGCTACAGACAGCCACCCTATTGAGCAGCGTCGGAGGGCAGTGACTCAACATTGATGATGGGGGTTTCCTCAACGACCACAATAGGTTGATCTTCAGACGTGCCAGTACCCTCAACATGCAGAGATTCCACCTGTGCTAGGGCCTCGGCAACCAAAGGGTCATCCAATTGGACCGCTTCGATGGAAGGACGGACCGAAGAAACGACATCACCAAACTTGAGGAAGACCCACCGACAGGCCGTCCTGATGCCCCTCTCCAAGTATTCAAGGCCGAAGCCTTGAAACTCGTCCGAGATTTTGAAGGCATCCACCGCATCGGCCTCGACTTTTTTGACAGCCGCCTCAAGATCGGCCTTGTGTTTAACCTCCATGTTGGTCAAGGCCTCGTCCTTACCCTTTATGAGAAGGTCCTTGGCCTGTAAATCTGCATTGTGCTACCTCGTTAGCTCATCCAGGACCCTGGCATGTTCAGTACTGGCACTCTCCAGTGTAGCTCTTGTCGTCTCCAACTCAGTCTGCAGATTAGCCTCATGTTGAATGGTCCTCTCGGCCTCATGAAATTTCTCCTAATTCTCCGCCATCCACTTGGTGGACGAGGTAAAGGCACATACAGACTACACAGAAATAATAAACAGATGTCAAGAGGCCGAGAAAACAGTTTGTGAAAGAATAAAAGGGAATGAAGTGAGAACAAATACCTAAGCTAGGGCGTGCAGAACATAGTCATACACTTTTGTTGGAGGCATCTTTGACAGAAATTCATAATCAGCAGCCGAGGGGGCAGAAAATATGGACGCCTTGGCCGCCCTCAGGTTCGCGATAAGGGAAGATGGATCGGCCTTCAGAAGCAATAAGTTCTGGGACCAGAATGCCCCCATGCTGGAAGAAGAGGCGGTTCCCTCAGACGCCTCGACCCTTTCCCTCGTTCGTGAATCTGGCCGAGGGTCGACAGGGACCTCGGGCTCTTTCCTCTTCTGTCTGTCGGGGGTCGGCTCAATAGGTGTTGGCCCCACTGTCTACGTCTTCCTCGGAGTTTGTTGAGGCTCCTTGCCTTTCTTCTTGGCCAATCCTGATAGCAAACTAGGGGCAGTTATTTCCCAAAGGTGGTCAAATATACCAGCAGGATGACCTGAAAGGAGGACGACGCGTAAGAAAAATGCAGAGACAAAGATGAATGCAGGGACAAAGACGAAACACTTGAAAAAAGTAAAGAATGGGCAAAAAATAATGTAACTCACATAGCTCTATCAGGGGGCCGACCCTCAAACCAGCTTCCTTGAGGAACTTGGGGGTCATCAGATCTTTGAACTTTGTAATTTCACCCCCTCTCCCTCGTTCCCTCGGATACTCTACTATATCTTTCTCATCCAGACTAAGTCCGGGATCAGACCTGGCCTTCATCGAGGGGTTTGACCATCTTCTAGGAACCCTCGGACTGTCGTCCAAATGTTGAGACTCGGCGGAAAATTCCCACTCCCCAGAAACGAAGAAAAATATCTTCTTCCAGTCGTGGTTGGAGGTTTGTGCCACGTGGAGAAGTTTTTTATCAGACCTCCTCGCCCCCAGGTGGTAGTACCCAGGCTGTTTGGAGGAGGAGGTGATATTGTAACAGGCCAAAAATACATCGGCCGAGGGCTCATCAGTGAAAGCATTCTTCCACAGGGAGATGTAACCTAGGATCGTCCTCCAGGAGTTGGGAGGAAGCTGAGAGGGGGCGACGCCTAGGGACGACAAGATATTTACGACAGCTGGATGCAGAGGGAATCTGACACCAACCTTGAACATTTGTTCGTATACTGCAACCTCTCCCTCTTCACCCTCGAAGACCCTCTCAGACTCAGAGGGAACCCTCATAGTGATGTTGGGGGACACACCATATGCATACCTCCACAGCAAGAGGTCACGATCCCTGACTGAGGAGATATAGGACGAGGCATAGGAGGTGTCAACGAGGTCAACATCTGAGTCCTCACCATCGTCCTCAGTCCCCTCTCCCTCGGCCTCATCACCTATTAGAGGGAAAGCCATCTGGAAGGCATGTGGGGATAGGGTTGTCACAGGGACAGCCTTGGAAGCAACCATACCCTTGGCATGTCGACCTGGGCTTAAATCAGACGTTTCCATTCTCCCAGATGGTTCAGCGCCAGTTGGCGATGACCCTCTCTCATCCATCTCACCTAAATAACTCTCGGCCGGACGACAGGACGAACCACAAGACTTAGAGGGTTTTAGTGTGGCTAGAGGAATGGGAAAAATGGGTCGTACCCAATTAGGGTTGGCCCCTCGTATTCTCTCCTCCTTTTCCTCTACTCTTCTGATCTCGACAAATAACTTCTCTCGCAAGGATGGGAACTCCTTGGCTAAATTATAAAACCTCCTAAGCATTAAGGGGGAGAACCTACACTTGGAAGAATTTGGTTAACCTAACTACAAACAAATCTCACAATTGACCAGGGTGGACTTTTCGATTAAAACCAAGGAATTGAAGGGTTTTCTATCAAGAACAATTCAAGAACAGCTTACCGAAGGTTACACCGAAAAAAGCTATGGAACAACCTAAGAAGAATCTAACCCTATGAGCTTAAAACAGGAAAATAAACAGAAATGAAGATAAGTAGGGCACTAGGGTCGAGGTGTTACCTGAGGAAAAATGGCGAAGCTGCCAAGCATTGAAGGTTCGAAACTGAAGAAATGGCAAGAAGGCTGGAAGCTAGAGAGAGAGAGTTCAGGCGCAAAGAAGAAAAAGAAAGAGAAACTTCAAAAAATTATTTAAATACCTTGCCAATGAGTGGGCCCACTAACCAATGCTGAGCACAACCCACGAGGAGGGCATCATTAGGGCACAAAGTCCCAAGCAAAGTGTGCATCCGCCACGCCTTGGAAACTAAAATGATAATGAGTACCTGCCTAGGTGTCATATCAGCTTAACAGGTGTCACTCACCTAACTGATCATACACCTATCTTAATTACAACACTATCCCTCAGCCACCTCAACAACATCTATGGCTAAGGGCTGGGGGTGATTGATATGCCCATATATATCCTCGGCCAGGCCGAGGGCACCCTTCAACAAGACGAGTCCAAGATTGTCCCACCATCCGAGGGGCCGACCCTCCATCAGGCTCCAGACGACCCTTCAGGGGGCCGAACCTTCATCAGGCTCCAGACGACCCCTCAGTCCGACCCTCGGCCTCAGAAGGAACTTTGCCCTCAGACTCATTTTACAAGCCGAGGGTGACATCATCACAGCGCGTGGTTTGGAGGACGCGTGGAACAGTGCGCGTGAGGCTCACAGGACACGTGGAAGACCGTTATAACCATATCACCCCCTAACGTGAGGGAATATTATTTCATCATTTGGCATCTACAGGTGTCAACAGGAGATTGGCTAGATCATCATTCACATGCACCATGCATACTTGAGGGGTTACACTACACCACCCAAGACCTATATATACTTATCACCTACAACCCAATCGGGGGATCGATCAATAATTGTAACCCTAGCAGAAACTCTGCTTATACACACAGTAGAGAGAGAGAGAGGGAGTCTATGTGCATTGTATCCAAGGCCATTAGTTCCCATACTTAGTGGATCACACACTCACAGTGGATGTAGGCCTGATTGGCTGAACCACTATACATCATTGTCTTATTCCTCTTATACTCACCTCCTTCTATACATATACATATACATCTCTATGGCTGCCATGGTTACTACTGTTTGAGCCCATCATCACTTATCTGGTGGTGCTAGATTTCAGCATCATCAGTCCACAACAGCTACAGCACGCCACTGAAATGGAACTCCTATTCTTGGCGTCCCTATGGCTGGTCACCTAAAAGGTTTTTCAAAAAAAATAAATTTGGAAGCAAACGGGTCAGAGCCCGATGTGAAAACAGTTTAAAAATATAGTAAGTGTTTAATTGCATTAAATAATGAATATTAAATTCATGTTAGTTATGTGCTCTCACATGAGTTCCTCACCTCTCAACTAATGTGCATGCCTAATGTATATCCATAACCCGTCCTAGATATACCCTTATTAACTAGTCTATATCGCAACCTGTCCTCACATTATAAGATAAGGGTTTGTTCACAACATTCTAATCAAACTTGTGTGTATCTACCTTTTTATTTATCAGATTAATTTATATTAAATCTTATAGGAAATTATCATTTTTAACTCTATTAAAAAAATGTCAAAAGTATTCACATTCACACATTAGCAAAGCGTCTGTTATAATCACTAGTATATTAATCTCAACATAAATATACAATAAGGGCACCCCTAGGCTAAGCTGCGGTGCACACATACTCTGCTATCAAATCCCGATACTTCACGTACATAAGGACTACGTATTCCGAATCTCTCAGGAATCATTTCAATAAGAAAAATCACACATATTGGAGGCGAACATAGTTCACATATCCATGGGTCACGCACATACCTATGCTCCCATGGTCAGCTGATTTATTAACTCACAAATAAATCATTCACAGCCCTATGTCTGTAAGCACACAAAGATAATATGGCCCTGTTCCGAAATCTGGCCTCCCATGATAGCAAGTATGGTAGGTATGTCATACACATATCACACAACTTAGATAATGTATAATATTACCGTTACTCCAATTAGTACATTTTTATACTTTCGGATAATTATATAATATAGTCCATCGACACATCTCACGTCGTAGTTCAAGTACTTAAAACCTAACCCAAAAAGGTTACTAAGTCACCTATTATTCCCCATGCTTTAATCCAATACTCTTAAGGTCGATATTTCGGCCACTAACCTTATATTATCAATTATATAGATTCAACTCATTCAATTGTGGTCTTTAATAGTACCTCACTCGTCGAACCTTATTAGGTTTAACTTAAATTCCAAATTTAATTTTTAATAACAATTCCGGTCTCATATACACGCCTACTTGTCTTCCTTAAATCCAAAAGTGTTCATAAGGTCCACACCAATCACCCTCTAGCATCTAAATTATTAAAATTCAACAAGGAGAAAAACCTAACAATTTCTGGGGAGGTCGATCGATCGACCGTGAATGTCGATCGATCGATGGTGGTCGATCGATCGACCTATGAATGTCGATCGATCGATGGTGGTCGATCGATCGACCTATGAATGTCGATCGATCAATCGCACCAGGTGAGGCTACAGACTCCTTCATTTTTCAGTGCCAGATTTGTCCCAAAACTTCATTACAAGTTATAAAATTCTAAACTAAGGATATAGGATCATTATACCACCTAAATACATTATTTTTAACGTTCCAAAACTATTAAATCATCAATAATTAGCCTTATATGGATCAAATCTTCATAAAAACACTAGTTTCCTATTTTTTTCAAGAACCATGATATTTCTCTTCTTTAATCCATTTTTAATTCATCAAGGGTTATGTTTTGATTACTGAATCTCGTCCAGAACTAACCTACATGCATTTCCTATTCAAGATTTAGTTCTGCACCAAAATTCATGAGTTTTCATCATCTTTCAAGGCTATTAACAATTCCTACACTAACATGGAAGAAGTATTCGCTGAAAATTAATGAAATCAAATCACTTTCCTTAAGATTGATGTTCAGATCCGTTGATGATGTCCAAGGGTTGGTTCTTTCCTTCTTTTCGGTTATAATTCCGTCGAAAGTGGTGGTGGTGGTGGTGGTGGGTGGTGGTGGTTATGGTTATGGTTTGAAGACCTTCTGTAACTTCTCCTCTATCTCACGTAGCCCACTATTTGCTTTTTGGATGATAATGGCCCTAATGGCCTTCCCAATAATAATTAAATAAACCCTCAAATTCGTGGGTCTTATTTCCTTACATTTTAAAGTGACTAACATACCCTCTCGGTTTGTTGGTTTGGCCTAAAAATGCCCCGGGACCCGAACTAAAACCCTAGCTAGTGTTTTCTGACTATCTCGACCCCTCCGGACACGTTGGTGCACTCAAAATGACCATACAGTTTATAAAATTATAATTTACTTTTTGATCTAATTAAATTGATTTCTAACACGACTAACACGTGCGTCCTAACTTAATTTTTTCCACTATCGTATTTATAACTCGCAACAATTTTAATAATTTCCATAGCCATATATTACCATATATACTTGTAAGGACATTTTTGTTCATTATCAATTTGTTATGTCGCACGCCGTTACACCGTTGAAGAAATTCAAGATTCATACAGTCATCAACGGATCCGAATATCAAAAGAAGAAGAGGAATCAAAGTCTGACAGGTCGGACCGATCCGCCCAGAATAAAAGAACCGATCCGCCTGCGGACCGGTCCGCCTGCTGAAAGCCAGTATACCCCGGACCTCAAGAGAACCGAAGAAGCCTAAAATAAAAAGAACTGATCCGCTTACCCGGACCAGTCCACCTCAGACCCGGACCGGTCCGCCTGGGATAATCTCAAACAGATCGTGCAGAGATTTTTTAGGCCATGTTATTTCTTTATAAACCCACTACGGAAAGTGGTTTTCTAAGACTTCTATACACGATTTTCAGAGTACAAAAAACTCTTAGTCTTCACTTATTGAGCCCTAGACTCTAGGTTTTTTATTCACACAAATTTCCAAACATTTGTGAATCTCTTTGCAACCCAGGAATGCACTTTTGTTGTTCATACCATTGTGGAGAAGACCGTTCTTCTTCATTGCAGCCCTACTGGAAAGGGATAACTCCATCCGCCGAATACATAATCCGACACCTGAGGGCAATTCTTAGTCACTTGTATTTTCATTGTAATCCGAAATTGTACAGTTACAATATTATAATGGAAATAAATGGTTTTGCCCCTTTGGGGTATTTTTTGTCACAAGCATGTGTTTGAATGTTCTTGCTTAGTTCATTATCTTATTCAATCACATACTGTTGCATGTTTAGGGTTTGTTTGAGTTAAAAGATGTTTAATATATAATTTTCTCATTTGAATGCAAGCGAAAACGTTCTCAAATTGGTATCAGAGCAGGTTACGCTAATCTATCGCGTATTCCTATTTTCCGCAAAATTTTTCTAAGATAGCAATTTTCTGGAAAAAAAAATTGATTTTTGAAAAAGTGCGTGTTCAAATGGAGAAGTTATATAATAAAATGCCAGTTTTTTATGGAATAAACTATGCCAATTGGAAATCCCGTATGAGATCTGCATTAAAAGCCATTGATGAGCGTGTCTGGATTTTGGTTGAAAGAGGGTGGACACCTCCCTCCGTGACTGTTGATAATGTGATCAACTTGAAACCTGTCACTTCTTGGACTGAAGAAGAATTTAAATGGTCATCTTTTAATTCTAAGGGTCTAAGTGCTATTTCTGGGTCTGTCACACCTGATGAGTTCAAACGAATAATGACGTGCACCACGTCAAAAGAGGCATGGGATGTTTTACAACTCACCCATGAAGGAACAAATGTTGTGAAAGAGTCTAAATTACAAAATTTAACAACTCAATTTGAAACCATCACCATGCATGAATCTGAATGCTTTGATGAATTTTATGCTAGACTTTCTGACATTGTGAATACTAGCTTTAATCTTGGTGAACATATTCCTAATGCTAGAGTTGTTAAAAAAATTATTCGTTCTTTGCCTAAGCGTTTTATCCCTAAAGTCACTGTGCTAAATTCTATGGGTAATTTAAATACGCTAAAATTGGAAGAACTTGTAGGAGATTCGCAAACATATGAAATTGATATGTTCCCTAAAACTGCTAAATCTAAAGATAAGGGAATTTCACTTAATGCCCAAGAGAGAAGGAGTGAAGAGTCGGCTAGAAAGAGGGTAGAGTCGTCGAAAGAGAGAGACTGACACGTCAGATTCTGAGTGTGATTTTGATTTAGATGATTTGGCTCTTTTTGCAAAAAATTTCAAGAGGATTCTCAAATTTAAGAAAAATGGCAATTTTAAAGATAAAAAGAAATTTGAGAAAAATAAGTTTGAAAAGAAAAATGAAAAAGTTTTTAAAGATCCTCCTAAGAAAGATAGTAAGAGATGCTTTGAATGCGATGGTAGGGGTCATAGAGCCTTTGAGTGTGCCACTCGTCTTAACAGAGAGAAAGGGAAAGCTGTCCTTAATGCTACCCTTAGCGACGACAGTGAGGTCGAGACGGTGGATTCAGGAGATGAGTCACCGCATGAGTGTAACTTCACCGCATTCATGGCAAGTCAAGTGAGCACTCCTAGTTCTATTCACGATGATGAGGATGATGCTTCACAGGGACACCACGATAGTGAGATCGATGTGTGTGAGGGGGAGGATGACTCAAGTGAGAGTGAGAGTGATATTCAACGCGCCTACGCTGGGTTATATTCTGAGTCTTTTAAAACTAAAAAACGTAACAAAGCGCTAGTTCTTAAGATCACCGGCTCAGAGGAAGATTTAAGAAAGGCAAGAGAGAGAGAGTCCTCCACCTTCACCGCCCTGAGAGAGAAAGAATCAGCCTGTGTCGAGAAAGTGAGTTTTTTTAGAGAGAGAGTGTTTTAGAGATTGAGAGAGGGGACTTGACTAAACAAGTGGCTAGTCTTACGAGTCAGCTCCATTCCTCCGTGGAGACTCAGAAGAAACTTGAAGCCCTGGTTGCCCAGCTGACTCATGATCTTGAGAAAGCACGGGAAGTCAAGGTACAAATCGAGGACAGATCTGGGAAGATGGGAAAGATTCTCCTCGGCCCCGCTTTAGGTTTTGGTGATCGGCAAGGAATTGGTTATGATGGTGCCTCCATGTCCCAAATTTCACTTGGACCAGTTCCTGAGTTTACTACGACTCCTTATGGCCATCGTCAAAAACCTCGAAGGAGAGTTCGACTAAGAAAGGCAAACCAAGGTCCGCCTTTGACTGTGTCCTTTTGTACTTATTGCAAAAGAAAAGGCCACCTTAGGGAGTTTTGCTATAACATAGGTCGGACACGACGTACTAATGCTCCACCACGTCATACTGATGAGTTTTCGAGTCTGAGAGAGAAAGTTGAGTTCTTAGCTGCCACATCCCAGAGTTTAATGGAAGAATTTCGACGGATTTCTTTGCCGTAAGTGAATGTTTCTCACATTCCAGCTAAAACCAACAACAACAAAGGCAAACAAAAGGTCATCTCGACTTGGGTACCTAAGAAAGCTAAAAAGGCTTTTGTTGTTCATGTTGCTCTCAAAGCACACAATACCACATAGTGGTATTTTGATAGTGGGTGCTCTAGACATATGACAGGTGATGCCTCATTTTTTACGACTCTTGAGGATTATCAGGATGGCAGAGTCACCTTTGGAGATGGGAGAAAGTCTAGCATTATAGGACGTGGTACTGTCAAGTTACCTGGGTTCCCTAAGCTAGAAAATGTTTTGTACGTCAAAGGTTTGAAAGCAAACCTTCTCAGCATTAGCCAGCTGTGCGACACTGACTTTGCAGTAAAGTTTGATCGGGACGCGTGTAAAGTCTACAATCAAGCCGGTAAACTTTTGATGTAAGGGGTGAGGACCAAGGATAATTGCTATGGGACTGAGCCCACGTCCTCACTTGTCTGCAACAGCGCCACGATCACTCCTATGGATCTGTGGCATCAACATCTAGGTCACGTGAACGTTAGAGATCTCAATCGTTTAGCTAAAAAGGATCTAGTACATGGCTTACCATCTCTTGGAAAGTCAACTTTGACCATTTGTGGACCCTGTCAGATGGGAAAACAAATTCGTAGTCCTCATAGGAAGTTGCATTCCATTACCACCTCTCGTGTTCTTGAGTTGATTCACATGGATCTTATGGGTCCCACTCGTACTGAGAGTCTAGGTGGTAAGAGGTACATCCTCGTGATGGTAGATGATTTCTCCAGGTACTCCATTGTAGGTTTTCTGAGAGAGAAATCTGATGCTGTAGAATTTTTAACGACCAAGTGATGTGTCCTGCAAAATCAACACGGTGTCACTATTAATAGGATGCGTAGTGACAATGGCACTGAATTCACAGAAGCAAAGGTAGATCTTTACTGTGATAGCCTCGGGATCAAACATGAGTTTTCTGCTGTGAGAACTCCTCAGCAAAATGGGATTGTTGAGAGAAAGAATAGAACGATCCAAGAAATGGCTAGATCTATGCTTCTAGGTCGTAAAGTTTCTAGGAGATTTTGGCCAGAGGTAGTGTCTACTGCATGCCACACGGTGAATAGGGTTTATTTGCGTCCACACACACTTCAGACTCCTTATGAGTTGTGGACTGGCAAGAAGCCCAACCTGGCATATTTCCGTATTTTTGGGAGTAAATGCTACATCCTACGGGATAGAGAGCAATTAGGAAAGTTCGACTCCCGGAGCGACGAGGGAATATTTCTAGGATATGCATCGAATAGAAGAGCGTAACGGGTTTTTAACCTGAAGAGCTCTAAGGTTATGGAATCAATAAACGTCACCATGAAAGATGACGAACCTCTGACGGTTATTGATCCTAACCTTTAGTGTGAGGATGAGAATTGTTCTGATAGTGATTTACCTGTTCCTCTCTCACACTCTGTGGACCCTACTCCCGCGCTAGGGGGTTACACCTGCTTGGGTTCGCAAGAGTCATGACCCTTCTGCCATTGTTGGTGATCCCACTCTAGGGGTCAAGACTCGTGCTCAGCTAGAGAATGTTGTTAGCCATCTTTGCTATGTGATACGACGCAAATATTGCGTATTTCACCCGTTAACCGACGCGTTATTAGCCCCCTCGGGTATCTTAATCCCTATATTTATGCTCGTTAACCAGACAACCTCGGATTTCTATGTTAACATGTTTTGCAGGGGTTAATTGAGCTTTTGTAGGTATTTGGATGCTTAGTATGAAGTTCGGATGCATTCCGGCGAAGTTCCGTACACAATCGCACGCGCAAGGGCAATTTAGTCATTTCACAATTTGGGCAACTGGTCCAATGTCTTCACGGAAGTTGAAGCCCTCTGAACAAGCTTCGCGTGGCCGCAAACGGTACGCGATTCCGAGTCCGAACGAAGAAGTTACGGGCTTTTGAGCGGAAGAGAATTCCATACCATCCCAAGACAGGGGAAAAATGCAGGAATTGCAGGTCCGAATCGATTCGTCCCCTTTGCGAATCGATTCGGCTGGAGACAGTGCCAGTTCCTCTGTTTCCGAATCGATTCGGATTTCACCCGAATCGATTCGCCCACCATTCCGAATCGATTCGGATTTCACCCGAATCGATTCGCCCCCTGGCAGTCTCGAGATATTCTTCAACCGAATCGATTCGGCCCCAGTTCCGAATCGATTCGGCCTACTGATATTTGTTTTTCTCCCATTTTATTTACAAGTTTGCCATGGGATTTGATTTGTATAAATGCTCTTTCTCTTCATTTTGAAGAGATATCTTCATTTTAGCTTAGATTAGGGTTAGGGTTTTGAGAGCTTTTCTTCTTCCTCAATTGGTGTGACAACTTTTGGGTGTTGTAAGTTGTATTTTTCATTACCCCTACCATTAATATAGTTGTATTTCTTAATTTCTTGCTTTGATAATTAGTTTACATGCTATATTAATTAGTTTACCTGCTTTAATTATTGCTTTCATAGTTTAATTAGTGTAATTTAGTTTATTTCCATGATTTGTCCGTAGATAAATAGGTTCGGGATTGTGTTCTACCATTTTCGGGTTTAGACCTCGAAAATTAGGTTTTGTGCAAAATCGCTTTTAATTGAAACCTCGCGTATTAAAGTCGGATTATTATGCGTTTAACTTTCTTTGTCAGGCAACGTTAGTGTTTATAGCGATTATCCGAATTTAATCCGCGTGTGACCATTTTTCAGTTAAATGTTTTATCTCGCAACTTTGGGTTAAATTCCTTCTTGTGTGATGCTTATGCTTAATTGTAAATGCTCGATTAAATTTCTTTCGAGCCGTAATTCTAATTAGTAGTTGTTTAGCCCGTGAATGGTAGGATGCGATCCCGATCCTCGCTTTACTTTTGTGTAGCGTAACTTATTCTTTTGTTTTGTCACCATAACCACCCTTCACCTTTTCTTATTTCTTTTACACCATTTTTATTCTTGAAGTAATCAAAACAATTAACATCTAAAATTCAATCACTCCCTGTGGATTCTCGATACCCGACTTACCGCTTTACTTGCTTGTCAAGTGTAGCTGTAGTTTAGGTTCTTTTGCATGTCGAGCGGGAGCCGAAATCAACGATAGTGTCCCTACACGAACACTCGGTTTTCCTCGCATCACTATGCATCCAAAGTCGAGCCCAAGAACCATAAAGAAGCACTCAAGGATGAACACTGGATATCTGCTATGCAGGATGAGTTGCTTCAGTTTAAAAAGAATAATGTCTGGGAACTAGTCCCCCGACCTAGTGAGACTAATGTGATAGGTACCCGGTGGATTTTTAAGAACAAAATGGATGAAAATGGTACCATAATCAGAAATAAGGCTAGGTTGGTCGCTCAAGGCTACACACAGATAGAGGGTGTAGACTTTGGGGAGACATTTGCTCCTGTAGCGAGGCTTGAGTCCGTCCGTCTTCTGCTCACCATCGCATGTCATCTGCACTTCAAGTTATATCAGATGGATGTCAAGAGTGCCTTTCTGAATGGCATTCTACAGGAGGAGGTTTATGTGGAACAACCAAAAGGGTTTGAAGACCCTCAGCACTCGGAGCACATCTACTATCTGAGGAAAGCCTTGTATGGCTTGAAGCAAGCACCCCGTGCTTGGTACGAGAGGCTTACTTCCTATCTATTAGCTCGTGGCTTCAAGAGAGGGGGAGTAGATATGACGTTGTTCGTCAGGAGAGATGACGGTGCTATTTTAGTTGCCCAGGTCTATGTGGACGACATAGTCTTTGGATCCACATGCTCCCAGCATGCTCACCACTTTGAGGAGGGGATGAAAAGTGAGTTTGAGATGAGCATGGTTGGTGAGCTTACATTCTTACTTGGTCTCCAGGTTCGTCAGCTAGAGGATGGGATGTTCATCTCCCAATCCAAGTATGATAGAGACCTAGTGAAGAAATTTGGTTTAGACTCCGCTAAGCATGCACGTACACGTATGAGTACCACTACCAAGCTTAGTAAGGACACTTCAGGCAAGGACGTAGAGTAAACCTTATATCGGAGTATGATCGGTAGTCTTCTCTACTTGACTACCAGTCGTCCCGACATCGCCTTTAGTGTTGGAGTCTGTGCGCGATATCAGGCGTCCCCGAAAGAGTCACATTTACTTGCTCTAAAACGTATTATTAAATACGTGAGTGGGACTCTTTCATACGGTATTTGGTATTCCTTTGATATCAATGACCGTTTGTCCGCCTATTCGGATGCCGATTGGGTCGGGGATGTAGATGGTTGTAGGAGCACTTCTGGTGGGTGTTTCTATTTTGGTTCTGCTCTTGTCTCCTGGCTGAGCAAGAAGAAAAATTCCATCTCTTTGTCCACTACGGAGGCTGAGTACATAGCCGCCGGGAGTTGTTGCACACAACTCTTGTGGATGAAGCAAATGCTGGAGGATTATGGGATTTCACAGGACACCATAACCATTTCCTGTGACAACACGAGCGCGATACACATATCCCGCAATCCAGTTCAGCATTCGCGCACCAAGCACATCAGGATACGTGAGCACTTTATTCGTCAGTTAGTTGAGGAGAACACTCTATCCCTGAGTTTTGTTCCCACCGACCGTCAGTTAGCCGACATTTTCACGAAACCTTTAGGTGCCCTTAGATTTGAGAGTCTTAGGAAGTCTTTGGGGATTTGCACAGTTGACTGAGGGGTTGGTCTATGTCTAGAATAGGATGTTTCTTCATGTTCATATCATATGCTTCCTATTGCTATTCTGTTTTATATGTACCATTGCTTAGTTGTACAGCTATTTATTTATTCTTGTTGCTTTTTATATTTCTTTTGAAAAAAAAAATACAAAAAGATTTTCCTTTAAGAAAATTTTTAAGAAAAGCACAAAAAGATTTTTATCTTACTAAAATTTTTGAAAAAAAAAAATCCAAAAACATTTCTGTTTTTGCTCATTTTATGGATGAGCATTTAAGATAGCCAAGTCACAACTTCATTCCATATATCCATGTGACTGTTTGATAGAGATCTGAGAGGCTACATCATTTCATCCATGTGCTTTACATTGTTTGGAGTCTTTGAGATGTAATTAGTGATATCTTCCTACATGTTTGACTCCTATATCCTTTATTGCACACATGCACGGCTATATTTGATTATTGAACTTATCTATCTAATTTTGGCTTGAGTGTTTCCATCTCAATTCTGTCTATACAACTTACAATATGCGATAAAACTTGACAAGATTGGAATGCATGTAAAAACCGTTTTGGTGAGACTGTGTGTTTTTGTATAACGGGGAGGGGCTGCGAAAGGTAATCATCTATCCTTTGCGCAATAGCCACCGTTAAAAAGGACCTAAAAATGGAGGAATTTTAATATCCGAGGTCCAAAGAGGTTAAAAGAGCCCGAAAAAATTTAAAGGCAATAACAATCACTTCATGCCAAATATGGGCCACTTAGGTTTCACCATCAATTCTCTAAAGTTTGAGAATTTAGAATACCTCTATTCAAAATATATATCTGAGGGAGTTTGGCTGGAGATTCTTTAAACGGGTTTGCACTTCCTTGAAAGTTTTGAAAAAGCATAAATCGTTTTGGACGTTATTGGTGTGAAAATCACTTTGAGCTTTGATTTGTTGATTTGATTGAGTCAATATCTTATATTGTCATTCTTTTTCACCAAAGGACGCATTTGAGTTCATTCGCTAGGAGTATCCAATATTCATCGTGCACATATGTCATGTTTGTATGCATTTATTTTCCTATCGAATTTGATCACACCACTTCATTTACGCTATCATCGACTTGGTTGTTTTTGTGATCATTCATGGTGTGATTTTATCCTTGTGACACTCCATACTTGCTTATTTGATTTATTTCTCTCATTTGTCTATTTGGGGACATCATAAAAAGGGGGAGAATGAATTATCTTATTATGGGGGAGATTTGAAAGTTTGAGTTTTCTCATAAATTGGTATATATGTCTATCTCATTTCAAACTCGATACGTGACTTGGTATTTTGTCTTTTCTCATGTGTGTAGGTACTACATGGATTATCATTGGATTGCACACCCTGATGAGAAAAGTGTTGAGATTCCTGAAGAGTTGAAGATCAAACGTTGAAGTCTTATTCAATTGTATCTTTCCAGTTTTGGGTTCATGGAAGGGTAGATTTGTATAGGCATCTTTAGTTGTTTGATAATTCGGATGTTTGTTTTTATGTATGTACCGGCATAGACATAGGGGGAGATTTGTAAGGACATTTTTGTCCATTATCAATTTGTTATGTCGCACGCCGTTACACCGTTGAAGAAATTCAAGATTCATACAGTCATCAACGGATCCGAATATCAAAAGAAGAAGAGGAATCAAAGTCTGACAGGCCGGAACGATCCACCCAGAATAAAAGAATCGATCTTCCTGCGGACCGGTCCACCTCAGACCCGGACCGGTCCGCCTGCTGAAAGCCAGTATACCCCGGACCGCAAGCGAACCGAAGAAGCCTAAAATAAAAAGAACCAATCCGCTTACCCGGACCGGTCCGCCTGGGATAATCTCAAACAGATCGTGCAGAGATTTTTTAGGCCATATTATTTCTTTATAAACCCACTACGGAAAGTAGTTTTCTAAGACTTCTATACATGATTTTCAGAGTACAAGAAACTCTTAGTCTTCACCTATTGAGCCCTAGACTCTAGGTTTTTTATTCACACAAATTTCGAAACATTTGTCAATCTCTTTGCAACCCAGGAACGCACTTTTACTGTTCATACCATTGTGGAGAAGACCGTTCTTCTTCTTCACTGCAACCCTACTGGAAAAGGATAACTCCAGCCGCCGACTACAGAATCCGACACCTGAGTGTAATTCTTAGTCACTTGTATTTTCATTGTAATCCGAAATTGTACAGTTACAATATTATAATGGAAATAAATGGTTTTGCCCCTTTGGGGGATTTTTCCTCACAAGCATGTGTTTGAATCTTCTTGCTTAGTTCATTATCTTATTCAATCACATACTGTTGCATGTTTAGGGTTTGTTTGAGTTAAAATATGTTTAATATATAATTTTCTCATTTGAATTCAAGCGCAAACGTTCTCAATACTCAGTAATACTCAATATTATCATCATAATCAAATACTAACTCACGTCTCGCTAGTATTTAAATCCGAATTAATTTCTAATTAATTCCCATTATATTTAATGAATCCCATTAAATAAAAATCAATAAAATTACGGGGTATTACATTAGTATTCAATTAAATATAGCTACCATAATTGTGGCATATATGTTTGATGTCCAACAACATTAATTATGATTATGTGAATGAACATACTCCAACAATTGAACATTAAAAGAAATTAGCCTAATGTCCATAATATTAAGTCGTAGCTTGTGTTTGACATCTAATCTAAACTAAACATAAACATTATAATAGTTTAGTATC
The DNA here is from genome assembly GCA_949130495.1 of Sambucus nigra. Taxonomy (NCBI): domain Eukaryota; kingdom Viridiplantae; phylum Streptophyta; class Magnoliopsida; order Dipsacales; family Adoxaceae; genus Sambucus; species Sambucus nigra. Next base: position 642,375,794 of record OX422207.1, on the reverse strand, counting down.
CACATATATATTGTCCAATTTAAATTAAAAGGAATATTAGTCTAAGATCGAAATACATTATCTAGTAGCCATGCGTATGAATCATAGTACGTTCTTGGCACCTAATTCAATTTAACATGAATATTAGCATTCAGACGAAATGATAAATCTAGTATCCGCACAAATGAATTGTAGCATGTGTTTGGCATTTAATTCAACTTAATTGGAGTACTAGCATTAGAATAAACATTTATTTTGATATTCAACTACATGAGTCCTTGGCATGTGTTTGGTACGAGACTCATCAAAACATGAATAATAATGATATAATATTTGACAATATGAATCGTTGGCCTATGTTTGGCACGATACTCATCAAAATATGAATATCAATAACATAATATTCAACAATATGAATTATTGGCCTGTGTTTGGCACGAGACTCATCAAAATATGAATATTAATAATAACATAATATTCAAGAATATGAATCGTTGGCCTGTGTTTGGCATGCGAATCATCAAAATTTGAATATTAATAATAACACAAGTTTAATATCCTACTATATGAAATATGAGGACTGTGTTTGTCACGAATATTCAAGTAAAATAGGAGCATTAGGACAAAATTTTATAATAGTTCTAGATAAAACATACATGAAATATGGGAAAACTTAAATTTTGCCAAAAATGAAAAAATGAGTTAGTATCATGGAACTGTAGCAAATTACTCCAGAATCCTAAAACATTTGACGGAATTCAAAAATAATTTTTCTGGAATGAGATAATATTGTAAACATTATTTACGTAAAAATCAATGCCCCAAAAATATTATCCTCAAAGCATAATGGATAACTAAAGGTCCAAATATTGATACTTTCACAATAATATAATATTTATAATTACAGATTAAGATACTTTAATGTCTTTCCCATCAACATCATATAAATATTAGTGTCGAAACATCAATTCATAATTACATTAGGACCTTTGAGTTGCCAAATATGAGTTATGTACAATAATCTAATTTATCAAAATGTTATTGTCACAAACATAATCATACATCTAATATTTAAAACTTTATATTGAACCTTTTGATCAATATCAAAGAATACATAACATGAATATTAGAACAACCATGAATAAATAAAACTACCCCTGTGGTGGAAAAATACATAATATTTGGAAAATAATTTTTGTCAAAAAAAAAATTAAGTTAGCACCATAAGGATGTAGAGAATTACTCCAGGATATCAAAACAATTTGCGAAATATAAAAATCAATCTCTGGAATGAGATATTGACGTCAACATTATTACCAAAAATGACAAAAACATAATTTTAAGGGTCTAAACGACGTCAAAACACAAAAGTAATGTGGTGCCCTTTCAATAAATGGGTTTTGTTTATTTCGACATTTTCAGTCGAACATGTGAGATTCATAAAATTTTGAGCAAGTTTTGACATTTCATTTCAACCAGTGAGTATTAGCGATAGAAAAAAAAACGTCACAGAAAGTCTCAGACACACAACAATTGATTTAATGTAGACTCCATTATTGGAAAACACCAATAAGGAAAATCATAAGATCTTAAACATTAGCTCAGATACCACATGTAAAACCATTTTTAAGAACACAATAATATTAATCATTGATACATTAATGATTAAATTTTCACATGCAATTGAAGGATCTTGGATCTTCGTGATAATCACATATAATTAATTATGCGAAACATGAATTGGTATTAAAATAAAATACCTCCATCATGTCACAACTAGAAAGATTGATGGAGCAGTCAACCTTAACGATGTCCGATCAAGCTGAATGTCAGAACATGGCGTCATCTTGTATATGGTAAGAACATATTCCAATTTCAACGTATTCCACCGGTTAGATCTCCCTGTATAGTCAAAAATCTATTTCGAAATTTACTCTCCTTAAGAATTTAGACTTCTCTCCCTTTCCTATAATTTCATTGTGTCGCCTTTTTAGAGTGTCTGGATGATGGAAATCGATCACTTATTTATAGGCAGAGACATGACCTAAATCTCCAATAGTCACTCAATATTAATCATCCATCAAGGTAGATGCCCAAGAGTCCTTTTGACAATTGGTATTTGGAGTACCCTTTCATTAACCAAAGTAACTCTTAGTATTAATATAATTATGAAGCACATAATGGAGAATTATTAAAAATAATTCACACACACACACACACAGATATATATATATATATATATATATATTGATAGTCTCATGTACATACCAATTTCTTAAAATAGTAAAAAAAATATTTTTTGTCTTAATTTTTTTATATGATGTTTAAACATTTCAATAGACCCATATAAAAAATCAACTCAAAATAACCTTTTTTACTATTTTAAAAAAATCAATCAAACTTTCGCAGTTTTTAAAGCACTTTAAAAGCTGCAAAAGTTTGATCGATTTTTTTAAAATAGCAAAAAATATTATTTTGAGTTGATTTTTTTATAAGGGTTTATTGAAATGTTTAAACATCATATAAAAAGATTCAACTTAAAATCAATTATAAAATGGGTCCGCGCCAGCGGTATGCACCGTTAGTATGTACAATTTGGTATGTACAGGTGCCTGACTCTCTCTCTATCTCTCTCTCTAAATATATATATATATATATATATATATATATATATATATATATATAGAGAGAGAGAGAGAGAGAGAGAGAGAGGCCCTCTCCTATAAGGACTCCTTATGGTGCAGACTCCCGTACATACCATTTTTTTAAATAGTAAAAAATAAATTTTTTGATTAAACTTCATGGATATGATCTTCATGGTGTGAAGATAATCTCCAATTTTTTTCTTTTAAAAATTCAATAAAAAACCGTTGAGATTAAGTGATATGTAAAAAAATGGTATAAATATGCATTTTCGACTGTTGAAATGTTGGCGAGCATCTCACCCACTTTTTGATTCAATTTTTTTAGGAAACTTCATAGATATGATCTCTATAATGAGAAGATCATATCCATGAAGTTTCATCACAAAATTCAATCAATAAAGTGGCTGGCGCCGACCCAACATTTCAACGGTTGAAAATGCATATTTATACCATTTTTTACATATCACATCATCTCAACGGTTTTTTATTGAATTTTTTGACAAAAAAATTTGGAGATGATCTTCTCACCATGGAGATCATATCCATGAAGTTTCACAAAAAATTTATTTTTTAACTATTTTTAAAAAATAGTATGTACCGGGGTCTGCACTATAAGGAGTCCTTATAGGAGACTTTCTGTATATATATATATATATATATATATATATATATATATATATGAGAGTGTGTTTGTATGTGTTAAAAATAAAGTAAATATATATATATATATATATCCATGTATATGTATATGTCTTTATATATATAGACGTGTGTATTACAAGAAGGACAAAAATATCGAGTCTAATCACGAAAGGGTCAAATTATTGGTCAGGATAAAATTTCACTGTAACTATCTTTGATCAAAGAAAAATACGTTTCTTTTTTTAAGCCAATGGTGAAAATATATATACACGTTAAAATGTCAGTTTTGTCATTTTTAAAAATTCATATCATTTAAACCGTTATTCGGAAAAATATACAGAACATATCATTGGACACATAGTGTCAAATATAATATTTTGGTATATAAATATTTTTAATTCGATATTATTTTTTATAGCATCAAATTTGGACCGCTATGTCAATTAAGGTTCCCAAATACCCATTAAAATATTATATATTATTATTTTTTTTTCAAAGAAATTGTCCGATAAGTTATAAAGTTAAACAAAGATTTAAACTCGAATCGTATAAAAATTGTGTACAAATACGAGTTCGCTACCCAAAAACCCATGGCAGTGTAATTACGAACCAAGCCACATGTAGAATATAACGTTTATTTTAGGTTATTCATAGCAACAATTGTCTTAAAAATCACAACCAAATATTACAAGCAATAACGAATCAGCCAAGAAAAGTCTGCTTTACTAAATGTACAGGTAGGTTTTACTTTTTCACTATTACATTTAGTGTACTTGATATAAGTACTATTGATATTATACTGTGATAGTTCTACTTGATTCTTAATACATGTATATTACTACGATACTAATATGTTATTATACTGTAACACCCCGTATTTTTGTGCATTTAATATTTAATTAATTCGGGATTTTTAAATTACTTGTGTGTTGTAATTTTAATTGAATTAATTATGACAATATATTTATTTAAATATTAATCGGGGAGTGAATGGTTAATGTTTAGGAAAATTTATTTACTAAGTGAATAGTAATAATTTAATTACGTCATTTCGGGTATTAATGACGGGGTATGCACTTATCCCAGCCGGGAGTCGGTATAGACTTAATGGGGTGTGAGATAAGGATTTTTATAAATTAATTCGGATGTCAATTTTGACTGCGCGGTTGAGTCCGGATGGGTCGAGATAGTCACAAAAGAGTACCCGGGGGTAGTAATTGGGTCTCGGGATATTTTTGGGCATAGTCGGGCCCACACGGGGTGAGTTGGGCCACTTTAATTAAGCCCATTAGGTGAAAAACGGGATTAAGGGTTTTTAACCTAATGGGGAGATTAGAAAATCAACAGCCATCAAATTCTAAGCCTAGGGCTTGAGAAGGAAATTGGGGGAAAACAAATCAAGAGCAATTGGAGCTTTTTGGAGCCAAATTGAGGGTCAACAACAACGGATCAGACACTACAAACACTTTGAGGCAAGTGGTTAACGGTTTTGATTCGTATAAGCATGATAATCAATTCATATCATAGTGATGTGTGTATGAAAATCCGTTTTTGGGTGTAAATGGGTACAAATTGGGGTTTTTGTTTTTGAAACACTTGAATGAGATTCAAAGTAAGATTTAGATGGGTGATTGATATCTGAATATGTATATATGATTTGGATGAAAATTTCAGAACATAAAAGAGTGGAAATTGAATCTGGAATTTGGGATTTAAAACAGATAACTAAATTTTATGGTGTAAGACCCATTTCGAAAATTATGAGTTAATTAGAGAAGTTGATTGTCTTAATGGTCTCTATGATTGGATAGGATGTGGAGTAACCATGTGTAGATGATGGGATGATGTAATTAGAGGTTTAAATTCTGGTTTAGAAACCTTGAGGTTCGTTAATGGTGGAAAACAAGGGGGAGGCAGACCTGTAAAGAAGGGGTCGATCGATCGATCGGGGGAATCGATCGATCGATGGTGCCAAATTCTGCCCAGTTCGGCCTGGGTGAGATATAAGGGGAAATTAATTTAGAAGTTAATTTTCCATACATTTATTGTGATAAATAATTGTGAAACAAATATTTCTAGCAATTATGGGGAAAGTAATTGGGACTAGGATGAATTTAGGTGAGGCATTAAATGGATAAAATTGAGAGACTTTATTCCAAAATAGTGAGGTACGGATCAAGTGAGTGAGTCCGGGTATGTTGGTAATTATAGGTAAATATAATTGGGAAATTATGGAAATGAATGTGCGACACATTGTGGGCGAAAAATGTGGGAAAGAAATTATGAGATGTAAAGATGGATCAAGTGAGTGAGTCCGGGTATGTTGGTAATGTGACACCAAAGTATTAAATTAATTATTGAGAGAGAGTAATTAATTTGGAGTCGGAACATAGACTCGGGAAATATCAAGTTACGGGCCAAGTAAGTGAGTCCGGGGACAATGGTTGAGTGACACCAAGTTATTAAAATTAATAAGAGTGATAATTAATTTAAAAAGAGTCGGGTTGTAGACTCAGGTAGGATTAAATTAATAAAGGTGTTAATTAATTTAATTAAAGTCGATTTGTAGACTCGGGTATGATTAAATTAATGGGTGGGATAATTAGTTTAATCAGGATCGGATTGTAGACTAGTGAAGGGTACTTATTAATTAATGTGGTAATTAATTATATTAGAGTCGGACCACAGACTCGGAATTTGGGTTAATTAATTAATTTGTTAATTAATTTAATTAGAGTCGGGCGATAGACTCGGGGAGGTATTAAATTAAAATGTGTGTCAATTAATTTAAGAAGAGTCGGACCATAGACTCAGGGAGAGTATTATATTAATTAAGGTGTGAATTAATTATATTAGAGTCGGACCATAGACTCGGGAAGGGGATAAGTTATTAAGTGAGAAAATTAACTACATTGAGTCGGGCCACAGACTCGGGAAATTACAGACAGTGTACGGGATTTTGAGTACACGGTAAAGCCGGCGTTTATATTATATATATATACGGTATCGTGATAGTATATATATATATATGTGTGTGTATTTATTTTGCGTGGTACTAAATATCAGTGATTAGATATTTATTAAATTTATATACTCTAATGCTATCAAGGGAGGTTGCGCGATGTGGGTGAATCCCCTAGCTTGAGGAGTAGGGCGAGTATATTCCCAGGTCATAGCGTCCGGTATATATGGGTGAGGGATTTATCTCACTTTCAGGGAAGGAATATGACCGCCTCCATTTCGTTTATATTTTGGTCCAAGTTGGTGAGCGATTCTAACTTGGGGAAAACTAGGTTTTGTGAGCACACCTAGTGAGATAGCATTCTAGAGGGAATCATCCGATGAGGGTATACTCGGAAGGATGGATACACGTATGATATATGTGTGGATGTTAGTAAAGGTACGTATAATATAGTAATAAATATTATATGTAGGTGATAAAATAGTGCGTGATGTATTTACCTTATATAACTCGGGTTACAGTTATATGTTGTTAATTAATGAGAAATTAATTAAGTTAATTATTGGTGGAAATAATACAGTGTTTGACGTATGTACTTTATATAACTTGTGACACAGATATATGTTATTATTTAAGAGGAATTAATTAAGTTAATTGTGAAATAACTTATAATTCAAGAAATTATTATACTCGGGTTAGAGTAGTATGGCAAGGGAAGGTTATACCAGGACTAGTTGCATGGGGTAGTACAACTAGGTGGGGTTAAGGTAACCGATAGGTGTGCACATTAGTGGAGGGGTGAGAATGTCCACAAGGGAGTGCGACACTAACTTAAATATGAAGCGCATTCATGCATTTTAAATTACTGCAGTTAATTCACTTGCTAAATATTTTCAAAATGTTTTGGGTTCTAACCCTTGCTATAAAACTATTTTTAAAACCTTTTAGGTGTCCAACCACAGGGACGCCAGGATTGATATTCTATTCCAGGGACACGGAGCTGCGGCATATGTGGATGCTAGCAGGAGTTTGGATTAGACGCATCATTCGTTCATTCCTAGAGTAGGAATCTTGTATCAGTTTCAGTTTTATTTAGGGCTTGTCGCCCAGACTTCTCGATACAGTTTTCAGATGTTGAATATTTGTATTTGAATTATTTCTTTGGTGGCCGCTGATTTATTCGGCATGTTGTGTAATTATGATTCAGTTCTTTTTCATTCAGTTTTGTGAATGGTTTATATATTCCGCATGTACTGTTTTGGTTTTATTAAAAAGTTAAAATTGGCACCAATTTTTGGAATACTAGGTGGTTAGTAAGTTTTAAAAAGTTTTCGACAGTGATGCTAAGGATGATCCAACTGGGATTCCTGTTTTAATTTGGTATAGGACTGATCACCCGGTATTTTATTAGGCGGGGTGTCACAGATGGTATCAGAGCATCAGGTTCTAGTGTTCTTAGGATATGTGCGGCTTTTCACGTTTCTACTTGAAAATCTTTGATATAGAGCCCTATTATAGGATTGTTGTATTCTCATATGTATGCGCATATACGTTCTTCCGCGAAATTGATATTTGAGAGTGAACTCATACAAAATTCGATTCTCATTCCAGATGATGCCCAGGAGAGAGAGAGCAGCTAGGGCAGCAGGGGGAGATGAGACGAAGGAGGCTCGTTAGGAGCAAGAGATACCGTAGCAACGTCCAGGGATGAATTTGGCGGCATAGGTCACTGAAATAGTGGCACAGGCAGTTGGAGCAACGGTGGTCACAACGGCAGGGTACTTTCAACGGGATCAGCCACAAGTGTTAGTGGCGTCGGATGTTCAGACTCACACAGGGTCATCGGGGTGGAAACAATAAAGAGAGGTTATTTTAGCGGGAACCCACCAGAGTTGCGAGGGGGTTCAGGTGTAGTACTAGCATGTTAAGGAAGAGAGGTATCCAGCGTCACCTACGCATAGGAGATTACGATGGGGTGCGGAAGTAAAGGCTAACCACTTTTAGTTAGTGGGAGTGGTGCTACAGTGGTGGGAGTCAATCACCACAGTTGAGGAAAGGGACACACTAGCTACTGCCGAGTTTTAGGGGCGGTTCGACTGCAAGTATTTTTCCTTCAGCGGTGGAGACCGAAAGGAGGAGAAAATTTTGTGAGGTGACTCAAAGGGAGGCCGTTTAGTGGCCGATTACGAGGAAGATTTCACTCGTTGGCAAAAAATTTTACCGGATGATGGTAAGCTAGGAAAAGAGAAAGAAAGCAAAGTTTATGAATGGGTTAGTCTGGAGAATCAGACAACATTTAATTGAAAATTCCACATTAGTCGATTATACTGATGTCATTAACGCAACACTCCGGCAATGTCGGGAATATCGCTTCCACGCGAAAGAAAGCGGGAGGGGAGTGGGGATTAGCCAATCGGATGAGGAAGAAAGGAACAATACCAGTGGGGTATCCCAGCAGCAGACTGGGGGAGACCAAGGGCAGGATTTCCGGCAGGGGAATTATGCCACACGATCTAGAACTGGAGGCTACCGGCGGGATGGCCAGGAATTTCAACAAGGTTGGCATGGAAGGGATCAGTGGCAGGGTGAACATGTTAGAAAGTGTTTCGTTTGTGGGAAAAGCGAGACACATGAAGAGATATTGCCTTAAGTGAGGCAGGGGTCAACTACAGGACGAGGTCCTGGATTTACAACCACTAAAGCAAATCACGAGTGCATTCGGGCAGGGAGAAGCTGCTCCAGAAATCGAGAACCAGCCGTTGCAGCTAGAGTATGGAAGTAATTATTTTACCCTAGGGGCATGGGGTATATTGTTGAGTGACAAAGAGGATGTCACGGTATAAGACTTATTTTTCACTAGAGTTCGCAGGTGAGTCGAACTTAGTGGGTGCGTTGGCGGTAGCAGCCATAGCATGTGGGTAAACTTTCCGTAGGGTAGCGGAGTTCCTTAGTGTTCTTCATGGGAGAGTGGAGGCGTACACTGAGTGATTGGTTGAATTATGCGAGGAATGACTACTTTCGTGAATTATGGGAGTAGGGTTGATTATACTCTTTAAACATCGGCTGGATAGCGATGGAATATAATTATTGTGAATAGTGGAGTTAAATTTTGGTGTTCACAACACCAGGGTAGGGTTGGTACTAGGTATCACCGGAGAGGGCGTATAGCCTATATATATGTGGATGTATATATGTTGTATTAGGTGGTGCAATAACAAATAGTGAGGTTTTGTGTTCTCACATTTTATCCCGGTAAATGGGAATGTTTACTGAAGTGAATCAGGGTGGTTGAATTTATTTTCGAGCAAAAAGAGATAGCTCGGGGTTTATTTTGCGCAAGAACTAGTGATAGTAAGGGCGCGGTATTTCAGGTTGTCTTCGGTAGCAAAAGGGTAAGCGTATATTCTTTTGTATTGAGAGATAAGTATTTATGGGGAGATAGTTGGACGTAGCATGGGTTGAGTACCAGGGCAGTAATTATATAAGTAAATATGTATATGTGTTATGACTACGGGTTCGAAGATTATACTACGGGTTATGAATAGCATAGTCGGGTAACTTTCGTGCGGTAGAGCGCAGGGATAGGGTGTATGGGCACCCGGGTTAATTAAGGCAAAAATTTTGTGCGGTTAAGCGCGGGTATAGGGTGTGTGGGCGCCCTGGTAAAGTTAAATGCATACTTGTGTAACATATGGTTGGAATCGGATGGGATAGATAGCGGGCTTGGAGGCACTTGACTAGTGACTAATATGTAAATACTGGAGCACTAGGTTTATCTTAATTTCGAGGACGAAATTCCGTTGTAAGGGGGGAAGTATGTAACACCCCGTATTTTTGTGCATTTAATATTTAATTAATTCGGGATTTTTAAATTACTTGTGTGTTGTAATTTTAATTGAATTAATTATGACAATATATTTATTTAAATATTAATCGGGGAGTGAATGGTTAATGTTTAGGAAAATTTATTTACTAAGTGAATAGTAATAATTTAATTACGTCATTTCGGGTATTAATGACGGGGTATGCACTTATCCCAGCCGGGAGTCGGTATAGACTTAATGGGGTGTGAGATAAGGATTTTTATAAATTAATTCGGATGTCAATTCCGACTGCGCGGTTGAGTCCGGATGGGTCGAGATAGTCAGAAAAGAGTACCCGGGGGTAGTAATTGGGTCTCGGGATATTTTTGGGCATAGTCGGGCCCACACGGGGTGAGTTGGGCCACTTTAATTAAGCCCATTAGGTGAAAAACGGGATTAAGGGTTTTTAACCTAATGGGGAGATTAGAAAATCAGCAGCCATCAAATTCTAAGCCTAGGGCTTGAGAAGGAAATTGGGGGAAAACAAATCAAGAGCAATTGGAGCTTTTTGGAGCCAAATTGAGGGTCAACAACAACGGATCAGACACTACAAACACTTTGAGGCAAGTGGTTAACGGTTTTGATTCGTATAAGCATGATAATCAATTCATATCATAGTGATGTGTGTATGAAAATCCGTTTTTGGGTGTAAATGGGTACAAATTGGGGTTTTTGTTTTTGAAACACTTGAATGAGATTCAAAGTAAGATTTAGATGGGTGATTGATATCTGAATATGTATATATGATTTGGACGAAAATTTCAGAACATAAAAGAGTGGAAATTGAATCTGGAATTTGGGATTTAAAACAGATAACTAAATTTTATGGTGTAAGACCCATTTCGAAAATTATGAGTTAATTAGAGAAGTTGATTGTCTTAATGGTCTCTATGATTGGATAGGATGTGGAGTAACCATGTGTAGATGATGGGATGATGTAATTAGAGGTTTAAATTCTGGTTTAGAAACCTTGAGGTTCGTTAATGGTGGAAAACAAGGGGGAGGCAGACCTGTAAAGAAGGGGTCGATCGATCGATCGGGGGAATCGATCGATCGATGGTGCCAAATTCTGCCCAGTTCGGCCTGGGTGAGATATAAGGGGAAATTAATTTAGAAGTTAATTTTCCATACATTTATTGTGATAAATAATTGTGAAACAAATATTTCTAGCAATTATGGGGAAAGTAATTGGGACTAGGATGAATTTAGGTGAGGCATTAAATGGATAAAATTGAGAGACTTTATTCCAAAATAGTGAGGTACGGATCAAGTGAGTGAGTCCGGGTATGTTGGTAATTATAGGTAAATATAATTGGGAAATTATGGAAATGAATGTGCGACACATTGTGGGCGAAAAATGTGGGAAAGAAATTATGAGATGTAAAGATGGATCAAGTGAGTGAGTCCGGGTATGTTGGTAATGTGACACCAAAGTATTAAATTAATTATTGAGAGAGAGTAATTAATTTGGAGTCGGAACATAGACTCGGGAAATATCAAGTTACGGGCCAAGTAAGTGAGTCCGGGGACAATGGTTGAGTGACACCAAGTTATTAAAATTAATAAGAGTGATAATTAATTTAAAAAGAGTCGGGTTGTAGACTCGGGTAGGATTAAATTAATAAAGGTGTTAATTAATTTAATTAAAGTCGGTTTGTAGACTCGAGTATGATTAAATTAATGGGTGGGATAATTAGTTTAATCAGGATCGGATTGTAGACTAGTGAAGGGTACTTATTAATTAATGTGGTAATTAATTATATTAGAGTCGGACCACAGACTCGGAATTTGGGTTGATTAATTAATTTGTTAATTAATTTAATTAGAGTCGGGCGATAGACTCGGGGAGGTATTAAATTAAAATGTGTGTCAATTAATTTAAGAAGAGTCGGACCATAGACTCAGGGAGAGTATTATATTAATTAAGGTGTGAATTAATTATATTAGAGTCGGACCATAGACTCGGGAAGGGGATAAGTTATTAAGTGAGAAAATTAACTACATTGAGTCGGCCCACAGACTCGGGAAATTACTGACAGTGTACGGATTTTGAGTACACGGTAAAGCCGGCGTTTATATTATATATATATACGGTATCGTGATAGTATATATATATATGTGTATTTATTTTGCGTGATACTAAATATCAGTGATTAGATATTTATTAAATTTATATACTCTAATGCTATCAAGGGAGGTTGCGCGATGTGGGTGAATCCCCTAGCTTGAGGAGTAGGACGAGTATATCCCCAGGTCATAGCGTCCGGTATATATGGGTGAGGGATTTATCTCACTTTCAGGGAAGGAATATGACCGCCTCCATTTCGTTTATATTTTGGTCCAAGTTGGTGAGCGATTCTAACTTGGGGAAAACTAGGTTTTGTGAGCACACCTAGTGAGATAGCATTCTAGAGGGAATCATCCGATGAGGGTATACTCGGAAGGATGGATACGCGTATGATATATGTTGGATGTTAGTAAAGGTACGTATAATATAGTAATAAATATTATATGTAGGTGATAAAATAGTGCGTGATGTATTTACCTTATATAACTCGGGTTACAGTTATATGTTGTTAATTAATGAGAAATTAATTAAGTTAATTATTGGTGGAAATAATACAGTGTTTGACGTATGTACTTTATATAACTTGTGACACAGATATATGTTATTATTTAAGAGGAATTAATTAAGTTAATTGTGAAATAACTTATAATTCAAGAAATTATTATACTCGGGTTAGAGTAGTATGGCAAGGGAAGGTTATACCAGGACTAGTTGCATGGGGTAGTACAACTAGGTGGGGTTAAGGTAACCGATAGGTGTGCACATTAGTGGAGGGGTGAGAATGTCCACAAGGGAGTGCGACACTAACTTAAATATGAAGCGCATTCATGCATTTTAAATTACTGCAGTTAATTCACTTGCTAAATATTTTCAAAATGTTTTGGGTTCTAACCCTTGCTATAAAACTATTTTTAAAACCTTTTAGGTGTCCAGCTACAAGGACGCCAGGATTGATATTCTATTCCAGGGACACGGAGCTGCGGCATATGTGGATGCTAGCAGGAGTTTGGATTAGACACATCATTCGTTCATTCCTAGAGTAGGAATCTTGTATCAGTTTCAGTTTTATTTAGGGCTTGTCGCCCAGACTTCTCGATACAGTTTTCAGATGTTGAATATTTGAATTTGAATTATTTCTTTGGTGGCTGCTGATTTATTCGGCATGTTGTGTAATTATGATTCAGTTCTTTTTCATTCAGTTTTGTGAATGGTTTATATATTCCGCATGTACTGTTTTGGTTTTATTAAAAAGTTAAAATTGGCACCAATTTTTGGAATACTAGGTGGTTAGTAAGTTTTAAAAAGTTTTCGACAGTGATGCTAAGGATGATCCAACTGGGATTCCTGTTTTAATTTGGTATAGGACTGATCACCCGGTATTTTATTAGGCGGTGTGTCACATATACATCTGTGATATTTATTTATGGATTCATTTAACCCCTCTCCCCTAATAACTGGTGTCATGTCCTTGTTGAATCAGTTCACCCTGCCCCTCCGTGCAAATGTTTATATTATAAGCATCAGTATTAACTAAGGAGTAGATTTCCATGTTATCCTACGAAATTTTTTACTTGGTCTAAGGTCTAAGATGTTTGAGAGTCTGGATTTTAGTGACATTCGTAAAGCGCCACTTTAATTATGTGCCTAGCCGACTACTTTTCCCTAAAGGTTTTGGGTTGATATTATTTGGTTATACTAATAGCTTACTTATTTCTATACCCCTTAGTGAGTTGGAAAGTATGCGATTATTTGTTCAAAGATCCTTGACTTTTATTGATAAGATCATTGATATTGTTTTGAAAACATATTTGATTATGCTTCATTTGACAAATAATGAAGTTCATATACACTCCAAACTCTCTCTCTCTCTCTCTCTCTCTATATATATATATATATATATATATATATACTTGTTATAGAATTAGTTTAAATATACTCAGCAACTTTGGTGATTCATTTTTTTTCCAGTTATTTTGAACAAGTACCTATAGCTAACGATGAATGCTTCAGGAATCATTAGATGCATAGAGGTAAGTCGAGATCTTATTAGAAGAAAAGAAATATAGTGCAGCAACATAAATATGTGTAAAGATTGATAAAAGGATAAATATTTAAAACATAGTTGTAAGACATTTTAGAAATCAACATATTTCTCAGTTAGTTCAGTATGCATGGCTCATTTATGGTTTACCGTCATTAAGAAAAAAAACATGCACTGGGGAATTCAGGGTAGGACACGTCGTGCAAATCTCCTTACCTTTGTTGTAGAGAACACGAACTGAAATCGTCACCTATCTAGCGTGACCAGACCAAAACCAACACCGATGTCGAAAGATCCACTACCAACCTCACGACGTCACTCCCGAAAGGAACCTTGAACCTAGAGCTCTGATACCATTTTTTAACGCCGACCCGAATTTGCGGGTTATCTGTGGTGAACTCGGTCCGATCCAAATGTTAGGTGTGAAGTACAATGAGACAGCCTAAATAATATTTCTAGTCCAATTTTATTTAATTATTGTTTCACTTATTTAGCATGTGATTCCAATTTAAATCAGGCTACATGAGGGACCCGTGGGAAACGACCCTAGAATCCAAGCATACAAATTTACTAATGTGAAATAAAAGAATACTTATTTATATAATGCTTTCAACATACGGAACCTCACATAACTTGTCGTAACAAAGATGAGGGAATGAGTCGAATGCTCAGTGGAATAATACAACAATGCAGTATAGAATCGACAAAAAAATGACTTTAACAAGTTATACCTACATGCACATCCAATTACCTCATTTATACATATACATGTACATACAATAATGCATGAAATCGTTTTATTCTAAAATATTCTTGCTTCGATTAATTAACATTAATCCTATAAAAAAGTCCCTTTTACTTAACTTGACCTTTATCTCCAGATTTAATGCACCGGGTTAAATATTTTAAACAAATACCCCTTTGTCTATGGAAGATCACTTCCTTTAACATAATTTCCCATTCACTCACACCAATTTACCTAAATATTTTCCCTTGAAAATCCCTTTCAACACATGCACACACCATGTTAGAAAATACTTTTTTGTTGAAAACCTTTCATAAACACACTCTTTTGTCAATTATGAGTTAAACCTCCTTAGGTTGCTTAATTATCCATTTGATCGCTTTACTTTACCATTCCTATTGTTTCATGGACATTAGTCAATTTCTTACTTTACTTGTCCACATTATCTTTCCACCGGAATATGTATTAGTTTCATTCAAGTTAGGTTATCTTTTATTATATTCACCAAACAACCCATTTTTACACATGTACCACTTTCATTATCTTTTTCTCGAAATCTTCTAAATAATCGCATACTTTAATGGGCTCCATACCACCAGTTATGCTACCATAAGCTCTGTCCAATGTTTTTAAATCTTTCATCCTAGGGCTCTGGTCTCTTCTTATTTCTTCTTGGTATCATACAAGTCTTATATTAATGTTCTTTAATATTTATCAAATTTTTACATTATTCCACTTTTACTAGATGAAGCCGAATCCGGGGATTTCACCCCACCTTGTGTTACACTTTGAAAATCACCATTTCTTATCCTTTACATGCTTACATTGATTTATTTCAAAAATCACTTTCTTTTAGGACCATTTTGTGTAACACTTTTTCCAATATTTTTATTTTATAAAAATGTTCCACTCTAAGTAAAATTACCATTTTACCCATTTGTTTCCCAACTTTTCTTTTCCTCCAATTTCACAATTAAGTCACGCATACTAACTTCTCAATGTTTCTAACCCATTAACACTTATTTAACATATTAGAGTTACATAATTCTCAAGTTAGAAATCTCTTTACAACATCACTTTCTTTATTCAGAAAACCTTTTGGAGTTTTGGAGTTTACTTTACAAAAAGCATCATTTTCCCTGTATTTTCACATGTAGTCTTGAAACATCCACTTACCATATTTTCTACATTTTTTAATACACTTTAACAGCTAAAATTTTTATTTTCTTTATTTCATGTTTAAACCTAATAAAACCTTCATTAAACTTATTTATATACTCGTCATCAAATACTACAAGTTTATATACATGAAAAGGTGGATTTTAAGTCTAAAATTTCATAAGAATGAGTTTTACACATGATTTATTCCAAAATTTCATAACATTTGCATAAACATACTTTTCAATACCAAAGTCATTTTTGTTCCTCCAAAACTAAAATAAATGTCTAATTTTATAAAATTCCAGTTTTTTATAAGAAATCCTTTAGACATTTGCTCAATGAATATTATTTTCACATTTTATTCCATAAAATGTTTAAATACCAATATTTCTTGAACATTTTTATCAAAACTCTTGAAATCATTAATAAATAATTTACACAAAACCATAAGAAATAACCTTCTTAAATCATATATATGCATTTTAGTCTTACAAACTGTAATACCCCGTAATTTTAATGACTTTTAAAATGTGTTATATTTTAAATTAAGGGATTAATTGGATTTTATTATAAATTAATTTATTTGGGTTTTATCCGAATTGTGGATATTAAAATGAATGATTATGTATATTACTTAAAGATATTTAGGTAATATATGAATATGATATTATTGATATTGGTGTGAGTATTTAATTCAGTAATTCGAATTTTTAGTCGGACGCGGTATGGGACGTGTCGAGAAAAAATTGTTAAATTAAAAATAAAACTTACTTTTACATCAACCTTATAGTCGTTTTGAATGCATCGTTGCATCCGGAAGGGTTGAAATAGTCACAAAAGTCTATTTAGATATTGGTTTTGGGTCTCGGGTCATTTAGAAAGGAAAAGACAACCAAAAAGGGCATTTTGGTCATTTTTAAAGGGGGGATGAATAGTGATTTCAGATTTTGTCCTATTATAAATATTTGGAGATCAATTATACGCGGGTTCATTTATCTCTTCTACACAAAATTGAGACGTCACCTTTTGAGAGAGAGTGAAAGGGTGCTTGGGAGAAGAGAAGCTTACATGGAAATGAGGAGAACCAAGGACCAAAGGTCACCACCACCAACCACCTCCGAAAGTTGACCAGAGAAGGGGAGAACCACCTGTGTTATACAACCCCAAAGGATCAAATCATCATTAGAGGCAAGTTATCTGATGATCGAAATCTAGTTTGTATATTGTCCATGTTAGGATAGTTATTAAAAAGATGAGATTTTATATGTTTGGAAGATAAAGATAGAGTTGTTGATTGATTTTTGGAAAATGGAAATATATAGGAATCAAACTCATGTAGGTAGATAGCAATCCACAAAAAAATCATTAAGTTGTTGAAGAAATTCTGAGAATTATTGGTGTGTTCTTGAAGATATCATGTATATAATTTTCTGGAAAAAGGGGATAAATATATGCTTTTAATTCAAACTCTTGATGATTCTAGGATGTTTAGATCATTAGAAATCATTTACATATGTTTCTATATCATGTAGTAAGGATTATAAGGTATTTGGGTTGTTAATATGAAGGTTTGAATGATCAAAAGTTATGAGACCCGTAGTACAAGCATTGCAGAAATCTGGGCTGATATCTGGGCGATCGATCGATCGACCCCCTACCTTCGATCGATCGACCTCCCCAGAATTCCTGATGTTGTTTCTTTTTAATTCTTGATCTTATCCCAAATCTTTTGTAAATCTTTGGTGATTATTAATTGGATATAATGGGACTTAGGGAAGATCAGTAAACCCTATATAAGAATCGAATTAATGTCATTGGGATTTAATTGATTAGAATTATGATAATTAAATTGAAAGAAATTTAGGTTGCTAGATGCATGTGTTGGATTCTAATTTGTATGCATGAGGAGTAAGTATAGGTCCAGTAGGGGAAATTTAATAAATCACCTGGGCAGCCTTAGGTTTACAAGAGGGTTCAATCCTAGGTGAAAAAAGATGTGTTTATAAGAGAATAGAAACTATCGTTTATAACCCTAATTAAAGGAGAGTTTAATTCGTAGTAATTCGAGAGATAAGATGATATAGACCAATAGGATATTAGTGACTTCTTACTGAATAAATATATTGAGGAAAAACCTATTTAAACCTTGAGTAATGAGTGAGACTCTGGAATAATTAAATTAAAGAAGTGAAGTCATAATAATTTAATATGTAGGATTTAAGAGATATAATGCTACGTATGGGAATTATCTTAGGGTAGTGTGAGTACCTTGTTTATATTATATATATAGGTAGATGATAATGCCTATTTGATTTATTGATGATTTATGTGTATGACATACCTAGTTTACTTGTTATCGATGGGAGGTTTGCGCGTGAGGGCAGTCATATCCTGATGAATCCATGGGATTTTTTATTTGTCGCTCGAGAACATAGATCTATGAAAGACTTATCGGGGAGTTGATAGTTCCGCTGACTATGGGAACGTAGGTATGCGCGTGACCCATGGATACGAGAACTATGTTCGCCTCCAAATTTTTGTGTTGATGTTTGTGGTTCGAGGAATCCTTACCGAACGTTTTAGTCCCCTATTCGACGACCAGTGATATTGGGACGTGATAGAAGAGTAATGCATGCACCGCAGTTGTGTCTATGGGTGATGTATTATATATGGTTATATATATAATGAATTAAATGAATGTATATGGAGTGGTTTGATTAATCTATTGTGTGATAATTGTAGATGACGGTGAATAAAGAAAAAGAATTGAATTAAGTTAATGTATATTTATTCTTATAGATTTGAAAAGCTTAATTCATATTAATGAGAAATGTATATGAATGATTATACTACTTATGGTATGGGACATACGGGGTTATGATATGGGATGGAATCATATTATGGAAACTAGTTAGGAGGAACCATTAACTAGGAGGTTAATTGGAAACGTTAAGCGTGCACTCTAGATGAGAGGTGAGAATATCAAGTGAGAGCCTGAATACTAACATGTACATAATAAATGCTTTATTGCACTTATTAAATACTTGCTATTTTCAAAATTATTTTGACATCAGGCTCTGACCCGTTTCCTTGCATATTTCCTTTTCTATTGTATCTTTTATATCGGATGTCCAGCAGCAGGGATGTCAACTTTAGAGGATTATGACGAGATATGGAGATATGGAGTATTTCTTAGACGCCTATCTTCATTTGATTCATAGTGTTCTTTTACTTAGGGCATGTCGTCCAAAGGAATTCAGTTATCTCCTTTCTATCTGAGTCGTGTAGTCTTGTACTCATGTCATTTTAATACTTTCATTATTGTTGGGATTACTAGTTTGGATAATTATTTGGGAATGTTTATTGAAATTTCATTTAAATTCTTCTGAGTTATCTGTTCAGTTATTATTGTGGTAGAATAAAATGTGTAGTGTTATTCTTAAACTAAAAATGATTTTGTTGAATTAAAATTTGGAATTTTTTTTTTTTAACACCAGCTTAATTGGGTATTAGGTGATTTGTAAATGTTTTCGACAGTGATGCTAAGAATGAGACAACTGTATATTCTGTTTTAATTTGGTATGGGACTGGCCACCCGGTATTTAATTAGGCGGGGTGTTACAGGTGGTATCAGAGCATCAGGTTCTAGTGTCCTTTAGGGTTTGTACGGCTTACTGTGTTTTCAGCTCAGTGTTACTTTGTTTGATATAGAGCCCTATGTTTAGGATTGTTGATTTCTTTGGTAAGATTCCGTTCTCCTGCTATAACGTATATATTAGTGAATCTTATTTGCGTTCGAACGGGTTCGTACAAGAAGTATGGCAGATGAGGGCCATTGGACGGATAACGGAGGTCGTACTTAGGAGGTTACGAAGTATGTTCGAGAATGATGACCGTAGTCGAGCTCACCACTATTATGGCATGAGAGGCCAGGACTGTAAAGACGGTTAGGACACAGCCTACAAATTCTAAGTGCTGTTATAGTCGAAGGTGATACCAAATTAGACTCAGCCAACGTAGTACGCTTGGGAGAGGGTCAAATGGAAAATTGAGGAGAGTCGTTAGTAGAAGTTTAGAAATGCGGGAATTGGGTGTGTTACCCAACGAAGGCAATATATTCAAAATCTTGGACATATAGTGGAGTGTGGTTAACTAGAACTGAAAGTTTGGTTTAAAATTTTTCTTCACTCATCGGAACAAAGTTATAAAAGTGGGAGTCAACAACCACCACTCGCGAATGAGGGTATATTTTCTATCTAAGGAGTTATGAGGCGCATACTGATTTTTAGAGCAATTAATATTGTATGGGAAAAAGGGTTACTAAACTTAGCCTATAGCACTGTTATTTACGTAGACTCACCGAGGGGTTGTGGGACACCTATATTTTTTTTACATGTCATCACGTGGGTCTGATTTTTATCACGGAATTATTTACTCTAGGAATATCCGAACATGATATGACTAGCAACATGGATTGACTTGTGGTATATGAGAGCGTATGTACTACTATAGCCAGCGTCTTATCTTTAACAAGAGGGTAGATGAGTATACTTTTATTGAAATCGATAAAACCTGTAGAGAAGTTATATACTATTGACTAAGGACCTGAGGAGTTTCGATGACTGACTACTTTAGGTAGTAGTGTATCGGGGGGGTTCCTTGTTTGGATTTCGCTTGCGAGACACCCCACGCATGAAACTAACAAACGTTGGGAGTCGAAGTAAGTTAGGTCTTTAGGATATGAGTTTATAACCTTTTCAATAAATTAGAATATTATGCGGGTAACCATATCCATTTTATAATGAAAGATACACGATAGAGTGTATGGGCGCCCTGGATGGTTAGATTGTAGTATTTTTCATAATTGTGAAACAGTAAGTAGTTGTGACTTCAGGATTTATTTACTTAATGATTAAGGATCAATTTTTTTTCCAAAACTTTGTCACGAGGATGGTATAGGGAAGATTGCGTAAAGTTTTAATTCGATTCAGTTGAAACTATATGGTGAGGCTTGGCGTATAACATCAATGGGGATTTTCGTTAATGTACTGTATGGGCGGTATGACATAGATTATTTGCGATGTGAGATTTATACTCAGAGTTGACCTTACCAGTATGATTTATCTTTCCAAATTTCGGGACTAAATTCTGTTATAAGAAGGGAAGTATGTAATACCCCGTAATTTTAATGACTTTTAAAATGTGTTATATTTTAAATTAAGGGATTAATTGGATTTTATTATAAATTAATCTATTTGGGTTTTATACGAATGGTGGATATTAAAATGAATGATTTTGTATATTACTTAAAGATATTTAAGTAATATATGCATATGATATTATTGATATTGCTGTGAGTTATTAATTCAATAATTCAAATTTTTAGTCGGACGCGGTATGGGACGTGTCAGGACAAATTTGTTAAATTAAAAAGGAAACTTATTTTTAAATCAACCTTATAGTCATTTCGAATGCATCGTTGCATCCGAAAGGGTTGAAATAGTCAGAAAAGTTTATTTGGATGTTGGTTTTGGGTCTCGGGTCATTTGGAAATTAAAAGACAACCAAAAAGGGCATTTTGGTCATTTTTAAAGGGGGGATGAATAGTGATTTCGGATTTTATCCTATTATAAATATTTGGAGATTAGTTGTACGTGGGTTCATTCATCTCTTTTACACAAAATTGAGAGGTCACCTTTTGAGAGAGAGTGAAAGGGTGCTTGGGAGAAGAGAAGCTTTCTTGGAAATGAGGAGAACCAAGGACCAAAGGTCACCACCACCAACCACCACCGGAAGTTGACCGGAGAAGGGGAGAACCACCTGTGTTATACAACCCCAAAGGATCATATCATCAATAGAGGCAAGTTATTTGATGATTGCAATCTAGTTTGTATATTGTCCATGTTAGGATAGTTATTAAAAAGAAGAGATTTTATATGTTTGGAAGATAAAGATAGAGTTGTTGATTGATTTCTGAAAAATGGAAATATATAGGAATCAAACTCATGTAGGTAGATAGTAATCCACGAAATAAATCATTAAGTTTTTGAAGAAATTCTCAGAATAATTGTTGTGTTCTTGGAGATATCATGTATATAATTTTCTGGAAAAAGAGGATAAATATATGCTCTTAATTCAAACTCTTGATGATTTTAGGATGTTTAGATCATTAGAAATCATTTACATATGTTTATATATCATGTAGTAAGGATTATAAGAAATTTGGGTTGTTAATATCAAGGTTTGAATGATCAAAAGTTATGAAACCCGTAGTATAAGAATTGCAGAAATCTGGGCGATCGATCGATCGACCCCCTACCTTCGATCGATCGACCTCCCCAGAATTCATGATGTTGTTTCTTTTTAATTCTTGATCTTATCCCAAATCTTTTGTAAATCTTTGGTGATTAATTAATTGGATATAATGGGACTTAGGGAAGATTAGTAAACCCTATATAAGAATCGAATTAATGTCATTGGGATTTAATTGATTGGAATTATGATAATTAAATTGAAAGAAATTTCGGTTGCTAGATGCATGTGTTGGATTCTAATTTGTATGCATGAGGAGTAAGGATAGGTCCAGTAGGAGAAATTTAATAAATCACCTGGGCAGCCTTAGGTTTACAAGAAGGTTCAATCCTAGGTGAAAGAAGATGTGTTTATAAGAGATTAGAAACTATCGGTTATAACCCTAATTAAAGGATAGTTTAATTCGTAGTAATTCGGGAGATAAGATGATATGGACCAGTAGGATATTAGTGACTTCTTACTGAATAAATATATTGAGAAAAAACCTATTTAAACCTTGAGTAATGAGTGAGACTCTGGAATAATTAAATTAAAGAAGTGAAGTCATAATAATTTAATACGTAGGATTTAAGAGATATAATGCTACGTATGGGAATTATCTTAGGGTAGTGTGAGTACCTTGTTGATATTATATCTATAGGTAGATGATAATGCTTATTTGATTTATTGATGATTTATGTGTATGACATACCTAGCTTACTTACTATCGATGGGAGGTTTGCGTGTGAGGGCAGTCATATCCTGATGAATCCATGGGATTTTTTATTTGTCGCTCGAGAACATAGGTCTATGAAAGACTTATCGGGGAGTTGATAAGTCCGCTGACTATGGAAACGTAGGTATGTACGTGACCCATGGATACGAGAACTATGTTCACCTCCAAATTTTTGTGTTGATGTTTGTGGTTTGAGGAATCCTTACCGAACCCTTTAGTCCCCTATTCGGCGACCAACGATATTGGGACGTGATAGTAGAGTAATGCATGCACCGCAACTGTGTCTAAGGGTGCCGTATTATATATGGTTATATATATAATGAATTAAATGAATGTATATAGAGTGGTTTGATTAATCTATTGTGTGATAATTGTAGATGATGGTGAATAGAGAAAAAGAATTGAATTAAGTTAATGTATATTTATTCTTATAGATTTGAAAAGCTTAATTCATATTAATGAGAAATGTATATAAATGATTATACTACGTATGGTATGGGACATACATGGTTATGATATGGGATGTAATCATATTATTAAAACTAGTTAGGAGGAGCCATTAACTAGGAGGTTAATAGGAAACATTCAGCATGCACTCTAGATGAGAGGTGAGAATATCAAGTGAGAGTCTGGATACTAACATGTACATAATAAATGCTTTATTACACTTGTTAAATACTTGCTGTTTTCAAAATTATTTTTACATCGGGCTCTGACCCATTTCCTTGCATATTTCCTTTTCTATTGTATCTTTTATATCAGGTGTCTAGCAGCAAGGACGCCAACCTTAGAGGATTATGACGAGATATGGAGTATTGCTTAGACACCTATCTTCATTTGATTCATAGTGTTCTTTTACATAGGGCATGTCGTCCAAAGGAATTCAGTTATCTCATTTCTATCTGAGTAATGTAGTCTTGTACTCGTGTCATTTTAATAGTTTTATTATTGTTAGGATTACTGTATTGGATTATTATTTGGGAATGTTTATTCCAATTGCATTTAAATTCTTTTGAGTTATCTGTTCAGTTATTATTGTGGTAGAATAAAATGTGTAATGTTATTCGTAAACTAAAAGTGATTTTGTTGAATTAAAATTTGGAAAGTTTTCTTTTTAACACCAGCTTAATTGGGTATTGGGTGATTTGTAAATGTTTTCGGTAGTGATGCTAAGAATGAGCCAATTGTATATTTTGTTTTAATTTGGTATGGGACTGGACACAGGGTATTTAATTAGGCGGGGTGTTACACAAACTCTTAACTACAAAACCATTACTATAGAAAAATAGATATCTTAAGCTAAGAGTAAAGTTTTTCACCTCAAAGGAAGCTTCAATAATGGTGGATGAGGTGTAGGAGAATATGGCAACCTCCCACCTCCTAAGGTGGCCTTAAAGAGGATATCTTCACAACTTGTCCCCTTGAATGTTCAATTAAAAATCCATTCAAACTCCATACTTTCTTCTTCTTCTTCTTTTTCTTCTTCTTCTTGTCCAAAATTCCAAACAACATCTCCGTAAAAACCCATCTTGCTTGAGTGTGTGGTGTATTTGGGTTTTAAGATCTTAAATATGGAATAAGATGGTTAATCTTTAATTGTTTTGTGTGGAGGGGTGGTGGTTTTAGAGTGGTGTTTGGTGCTTGGTGAAGGAAGAGCTCCAAGTGTAATGACCCCGTTTTTATATACTCATATATGGTTTGTTTTTTAAATTGTGTCTCATTTACTATCTGATAAATGTTGTATTATTCCAAATAGGATATTCTAGATTCTTAATTTGACAAAGCCTTTTTTTATTTTTGAAGAATCAACTATAAAATGGGTCAAATTGAAGTGTTATGGCACATCCTAAGCTAAGTGATAAGTTTTAGGGTAGAAAATGTAATTTTATGAAACTTTAGGGACATAGTTCTAATAAAGAAAGTTTCAGGAACCAAAATGAAAAATAAAAAGGGGCCTTTTGTAAATAAAATATTTTCAGGGACCTATAAGAAATATTGAAAATATATGGTGTGAAATTACCAAAATGCCCTCAAGGTGCATAATGACCCTTATACCCTTAATACCTTTCCACCTCGTGCTCGACACCTCGTGCTTGGTTTTGACACCTCCACCATACATGTGTCGTCATTAGAAGAGAAGCCAAAACACATGTCGTCGTTAGAGGAGAAGCTAAAACAGGTGTCGCAGTCTAGTGAAATAAGACTGCAAGACGCCTCTATTACGCGACACGTCAACGCTGACTCGCCATTGTAAAAGCTTGGTCAGCATGGACACGTGTCAATGCCGAGATATCTTTGGAAAACTATAAATAGGGCCCTTTGGGATCATTTCAAACTCACACCAAATTCCTTGAGAATTATAGAGAGAAGTAGAGAGAGAAAGCGTGGAAACGTTTAAGAAGAAGTTCTTAGGGATATTCATCTTAAGGTAATCTTAATGTTATAATGCATCTTTATAATTTTAAATTATTGTTCTATAGATTTACTAAATAGTTATGCTGGTAAGATACACTAAAGGATTCACTAATAAAAAGTTCAAATTTAGAAGAAATTCAAGTTGATTTTATAAACTTGTTTGAAATTATATGCTTTTAAAAAAATGATTCTTTTTAAAGAAATTTCTCGTTATTATGGAATCCCATTTAAGTAATTTCAAAGTCAGGCCCGGTGAAGTTCTGTCTAGATGAGATGGTATTTAAGTGGTGCCCCTATGACCCTCCATCTATACTGGGAATGAATCCGAAAATATTTTGTCTAGATGAGATGGTATTTAAGTGGTGACCCTCTATCTCTACTGGGAACCGACTGATGAGGAAGGACTATGAATTGAATTCTTCAATTACGATCAATGAGTTTTAAAAGTTGACAAATGGAGATTCGGTAATACTTTAAAAGAAGAAGTTATTAGTAAAGTATACTATAAACTGGACCTTAGAACGTGTACTTAAATCTTTATCAGATTAACGTGTGATCGAATACTCAATACCAGTAAATTTGACCTCCATTTTGGGTGAGTACTCTGACATTCCTTGTGTATTTTGATTATATGATATTATGCAAACTATATATATTTTGTATATTTCTTTTATTCTCAAAATTCATGTGATACCGATGATTGATTCATTTGTGATATGTTTATATTTGTCCATATAAACATACCGATTAAAATGATTATTGAAAATGATATTGAATATTGAAAATATGATTCGTCCAAAGAGACCTCTTTACTGACTGACCTTCCCAGCTGGGTTATCGCTGGTGTGCCCTAAATAAGGCGTTGTGACGAACTAGTTCGATTGACCCTCAACTACCAGGGAATAATACGGTAGAAGAATACGGTATTAGAGTGTACTTGGCCATCAAAATGATATTATTGAAATAAAAAGATATCACATTTGATTTGTTGCATTCGTCTTATTCTGAGCTATCCAATTGTGATATATATACTTTCATTTCAAAATATATATCTATTTACTGCAAGTTCCTATCCATATATGTATATGCCTTCTCTTTTGACTTGAATAGGTATCTATTTTCTGAAAACCCTGGAATGTCTGGAGATTGAACCTCATTCGGCTTTTAGATGATGTTGTATATATAACCATTTTTCAGGAAACGTTTAGGCTCACGGACGGAACGAAAAGGGACTATATTGAAGATTTAGCTTTTAGAGCTTTTTTGTAAAATGTTTATTTAGAGCATGTCTCGCTCTCTCGTGTAATAAGTTTTAAAATTTCTCTTTAGTTGTAACTTGTTGTTACTTTTAATATATATTAATGTTTCTTTAGAAAGCTCTGATGACGTAATTCCTTTACTTTCAGTATTTTACGATTCATAACCATGTGATCATATTTCCCTTGCATTTATTTAAGGAAACAATTAAATCAGAATATTTGTTGCCTTGGTGGCATGTCAAGACACTCGTTCCCTACTACTATTTATGGTTGGGGTCGTGACAGAGGTGGTATCAGAGCATAGGTTATGAACCCGTAGACTACTGAACATAAGTTTCGAACGTTATAGATTTTAAGTTTCCATACATAGGATACAGGATTAAATATCCAACTTATGTGATAACCCTCTACATGTCTTACACTATATATATATATATATATATATATATATATATATATATATATATATATATATATATATATAATTATTTATATATCATTGTTCTTCTAAATTGCAATCTTGGGCTAGTATAATACATCTTACGTTTGTCCATGACTGTAGAAAATGACCAAGACAAAATCAACTCCAGGAACTAGTGGTTCGAGTATGGAAGGACTGGAAGGTGCATACAAGGCAATTGAAAGTCGAGCAAGAATTGTGGAGCATCAGGTGAATAATGGAGCACCAAGGAATCTTGAACTAAGTAGTTGTACTATTGAACAATTCAAGAAGTTGAATCCGTCGTCTTTTAAAGGTACTCCTAACCCCACTGAAGTAGAAAATTGGGTGATGCAAATGGAAAAGATGTTCGATGTTCTTAAGTGTACAGATGAACAACGGGTTTCATTTGGAACATTCATGTTCAAAGGTGAAGCCGAACATTTGTGGAGAATGACTAAGAGAATACACGGGGAAAGGAATAATCCCATAGGTTGGCATGACTTCTTAGTGATCTTCTATGAGAAATACTTTCTCGAAACGGTGAAAGACCAAAAAGCAACTGACTTCATGAGTATGGTTCAAGCAAATATGACGGTTAGTCAATACGAGGTAAAGTTTACTGAGTTATCCCGTTTTGCACCTCATGTTGTGATAACCGATGTTTTAAGAGCAAAGAAGTTTCAACGTGGGTTAAGGTTGAATATTCGTAGCCGAATTTCCATCCTAAAGTTGACATCATATAAGGACAGGGTGGCTGGGCAACAATAGCTGAGAAGGA
Source organism: Sambucus nigra (assembly GCA_949130495.1). Lineage (NCBI taxonomy): Eukaryota > Viridiplantae > Streptophyta > Magnoliopsida > Dipsacales > Adoxaceae > Sambucus > Sambucus nigra. The sequence continues at coordinate 642,347,767 of OX422207.1, read as the reverse complement.
TTATGAATAATATAGTCAGGTTAGAGAGGGGAAGAGAAAGTTTGGAGAACAAAGAGGAAGGAGCCCCAATAACAAATCCTTTAGGACTATACCTAATATAGGACAACGTTTAGTAAACAAACCCTTTAATGTTGATAACTGCCAACGCTGTGGTAATATTCATATAGGGCGATCATGTTACCTGGAGATGGGAAGTTGCTTTGGGTGTGGCCAAAAGGGACATAAAATGCGAGATTGTCCTAACAAAGGGAAGGCGGCAACAAGCACTTCTAATGACAATAAGGATCAGGGCAGACAAGGTAGAGTTTTTAATCTTTTCGATGCAATGGCTTCTAATGCAGTAGTGTCAGGTACACTTTCTATATGTGCACAACCTTTTCAAGTTTTAATAGATCCTAGTTCTTCCCATTTATTTGTGTCTGTACATTTTGTTAATCGCTTTCCTAATATTCCTGAACCCTTGAATCATAGCATACACATTTCTACTCCTTTGGGTGAGTTATTGATGGGAACATTAGTGTATAATTCATGCCCTATAGATGTCAGTAGTCATAAATTATTCGCTGATTTGATAGTTTGAGACATAAGAGATTTTGAAATCATTTTGGGGATGTATTGGTTAGCATCATATCATGATAGGGTTGATTCTTTTGAGAAGAGAGTTATTTTCCAAATTCCTAACCAACCAAAATTCAGTTTTGAAGGAACTATCATCTTATCTCCCATGCGTATTATCTCTGTAATGCAAGCTTGTTGTTTTCTTAAGAAGGGATGTCAAGGATTACTTTCCAGTGTTATTGATTTACAAACAAAAGAGCCTAGTTTAGAAGATATTCCTATAGCTAAGCTTTTTCCAGATGTTTTTCCAGATAATTTGCCTAGTCTACCTCCTAGTAGAGAAGTAGAATTTACCATGGACCTTGTTCCTGGAACTACACCAATCTCAAAACCACCTTATCGCATGGCACCTTTAAAATTAAGGGAATTAAAAGTTCAATTACAAGATCTGTTAGACAAGGGCTTTATTAGACCTAGTGTATCCTCTTGGGGTGCTCCAGTATTATTTGTTAAAAAGAAGGATGGGACGATGAGGTTATGTATAGATTATTGTGAACTAAATAAGGTGACCATTAAGAATAAATACCCCTTACCTCGTATAGATGATTTGTTTGACCAATTGCAAGGTGCGCAAGTATTTTCTAAGATTGACCTTAGGTCGGGCTATTACCAATTGAAGATTACGGAAGAGTATATTTCAAAATCATATTTTCGTACTAGATATGGTCACTATGAATTTCTTGTGATGCCATTTGGATTAACTAATGCACCAGCCGCTTTTATGGATATGATGAATAGAGTGTTTAGGAAATATCTGGATCAGTGTGTGGTTATTTTCATTGATGACATCCATATTTATTCCAAAGGTATTGAAGAACACGAGAAGCATTTGGAGATAGTATTACAAATCCTTAGGAAAGAGAAACTATATGCGAAATCAAAGTAGTGTGAATTTTGTTTGCCTAGTGTTTCTTTTCTAGGACATGTCATATCTAAGGAGGGAGTGTCGGTTGATCCTCAAAAGATTGAGGCTATACTAGATTGTCCAAGACCAACTAATATAACGTAGATTCATAGTTTCCTAGGATTAGCAGGTTATTATCGAAGATTTGTTGAAGGATTTTCTAGTATTGCCAACCTATGTCTAGGTTAATGCAAAATAGGGTGAAATATGAATGGTCTGAGGAAGTTGAGAATATTTTTCGAGAACTTAAGAATCGATTAGTAACTGCCCCAATTTTGACTATTCCTTCCGGTGAAAGAGGATTTGTGATTTATAGTTATGCTTTTAAAAATGGTTTGGGATGTGTGCTAATCCAAAATGGAAAAGTAGTAGCATATGCCTCGAGATAGTTAAAACCACATGAGCAAAATTATCCAACCCATGACTTAGAATTAGCAGCGATAATTTTTGCTCTTCAGATTTGGAGACATTATTTGTATGGCGAGACTTGTGAGATTTATACCGATCATAAGAGTTTGAAATATATCTTTACTCAGAAAGAATTGAACATGAGACAAAGAAGGTGGTTAGAATTGATGAAGTATTATGATGTAAATATTCACTATCACCCGGGGAAAGCTAATGTAGTAGCCGACACTTTAAGTAGAAAGTCTACACCAAATTTAGCATGTCTTATTACCATCCAGGTGTGACAGCCCGTTAATTAAAATAAGAGGTGGACAGCCCGATACTCCAATAATTACAGGAATCATAGATGGTCCATCCTTTGCATCAACATAAAGCAAGAAGTATACGGGATAACCACCAATTATTTTAGAAAACGGATTGTCAAAAATTGATTTTGTAAGGTAATGAAAAACATTTAAACAATCCAATTAAAGAGATGGTGGATAAAAAAAATATAGATAGTCGTTTAATATCCACACAACAAACCAACCGAATAAGCTGTCGGTTGACAAACCAATACAATTAGAGTTACACCGAGTATTACAGTATAATATCACATAATATAATACAAGTACAAAACATGGGCAACACGCCCGAACGTATAACCGATCATAACTAGAATACAAAAGGGGGAAGCATCTATATCAAAATATCCCGTAACATCCGCAAGGTGTTACAGCTCCAAGACACTGTGATGGAAAAATCAATACGGGCGTCCTTACGGTGGAGCACCTGGTCGTATAAAAGGTTCATGCAAAACAAAGAGGTATGAACGGGTCAGGGCCCAGTTTGATATAATCACAGAATGAATAAAGTGCATGATAGTAATAGACAACTTAATTATCATGAATGGGCTAATCAAGATCATCAAAATATATATAAAGAATCGAACATCTCAATTTAAAAGCATAACCTATCGCCAATAATATAGACACGATCGCCATTCAATTTTTGCTAGAGAAATGAATAATATCGTACTCGTTAAGGTTCCTTTTCAATTTTTGCACAATTTCATTTCACCTTTCCTTATCTCATTAGGAAACATAACATGGCAATTTATTTCTTAAAATGCCGTATAATCAATAGGATTTCACTTTAACAAGAATAGTTATATTACACATCATATAACGATTCTAAGACCGTCCTTCCGAGTTTCCCCACTGGACGCGCCCCTAAATAGCTATCATCTTCGAGTGCCTGTCAAACAAGGCAACCTGGGCATCCTACATCGCGTGACGTTAGGAAGTGGCCATATTCCTGCGATAGTGAGTCATAACCACACCAGGAATTACCTCACTTCGCACAATATTCACATAATATAATAACCGGTCCTATGGTCGAGGACTATATTCACCCTGCATTCACTAGTCAGGGGACTTCACCTCATACGTGTAACTTCCCCTATGATAGCATTTAGAGAGGTGTGTATATACAAGTTTTCGTTATTAATTTATTCTCATTTTAAGATATGCCTTACATTTATATATCCGGAGCCATACGAAATTAATGTCGTCATTATAAACTTCAACGTTTAATAAATCCCCAAAATTAGTCTCCGAGAGAAAATGACATCACTATATGCCACCAATTATAATATACCTCAATTACATCTCTAAAGTTCCACCGTTAAATGATCCTACATCCCCTAATCTCAAATTAGCTTGCTAAGGGAAGAAACTACCTTATCATCTATTCGATAATCCCCAGAATAAGCCCCATCTATTTCCTTTCTAATGTAGGGTAGTTACCTAACTAATATAAGACTCTAGGACACTAATTTTTCTTCATAAGAGAAGGTTCCTAGGTCCTAAGCCTAAAATAAAAGGGTCAAAACTAAGTTAAAAAAGTACCTTAAAACAACAAGAATTCCGAATCGATTCGCCCTAGCCGAGTCAATTCGGCCTTGAAACGAATCGATTCGGGTGGTCCGAATCGATTCGATCAAGAGAACCCAACATTCTGCATACTGCCGAATCAATTCGGAGAGGTTGAATCGATTCTGTCATCACAGACCTGTATCCTACCCCTTTAGCGAATCGATTCGCCTAGCCCAGAATTTCTGGTTTTGGCTATGAAGTTTCATGCCATATTTTTCCCAAACTCATACCTACCCACAACAACCATCTTTAATCCAACCCAAAAAAATCATAAATACATCCAACTACTATAATTAAGACAATAACTATCTAATCAAAGATTTATGGCTCAAACACTACAATTTCCCTAAAACCCCATATTTGTTCAATTCATTCCAATACACACTATCAATACAATTTATTCATCCTAAGTCATAACTTAGCAAGTAAGAAACTTTCCTTAAGAAGAAATCTTGGATTCCTTTATGGTGGATGCAAGATCAAAATCCAAATCTTCAATTCTTCTCCTTTCTCTTCTTTTTCTCCACAATTCCTTTCTTCTCTCTTTCTTTCTAGGTTTAGTAGGAACACGCTTAATAAATAAAAGGGTTTCCAAGACTAAATCGTTCCCTTAGCATTAATTCCTATCTTTAAATGCTAATACACCTTTAAAATGGCTCTTAACTACACAATTTAGTCATAATGAGTCAAAAGTGCCCGGAACCCAAAAACACAATATGGCACTTATTTTGACTATCTCGGATATTTCGGGACTAATCGCGCCCTCTAATTTTGCATCCGGGATAATGTAAATCATTTTAAGTTCCAACTTCATTTAAACCATAAATGCCGTTTAAATCACAACAACACCATGAATCGCAACATAATGCCATTTATATTTACATACCAGTAAATATGCAAAAATCTAGTAAATGTTATCTTTTAACTAACTTGAAATAATATTTACTTCATCATTCAATATTTTATATAATTACTTCACATGGAAAATTAATATAAAATAAGGGTTATTACACCAGGAAGCTTTATTGAAAGATTTGAGAAGTATGGAAATATATGTACGTATTTATAGCAAATGAGGAATAATCTCAAACTTACAAATACAACCCACGTTGATGGAAAGAATTAAAGTTGCGCAAGTAAATGACCCACGACTGAAGAAGATTAAAGAAGAGGTTATTGAAGGGAAGAGAATCGAATTTTCGATACGAGATGATATATTAAGGTTTGGAAATAGAGTGTGTATACCGGGTGATGCCCAACTAAAGAGGAAGATTTTGGAGGAAGGTCCTTACTCGAGATTCACAATTCATCCCGAAAATACCAAGATGTATAGAGATCTCCGAGAAGTGTTTTGGTGGAATAACATGAAAAGGGAGATAGCGGAGTTTGTATCTTAATGTTTGATCTGTCACAAGTAAAAGCTGAACATCTGAAACCATCAGGATTATTACAACCTTTACCTATCCCTGAGTGGAAATGGGTACATATTACCATGGATTTTGTGACAGGGCTACCAAGGAGTTCTAATGGTAATGATTCCATTTGGGTAATTATTGATAGGTAAACTAAATCTGCTCATTTTCTTGCCATTAAGATTGCATATTCCTTAGAAAAGTTAGCTAAATTGTATATACGAGAAATTATTAAGCTTCATGGAACCCTAGTTTCAATTATTTCTGATCGTCACCCTAGATTCGTGTCTCTCTTTTGGAAAAGCCTACAAGTAGTTATGGGAATAAAATTAAATTTCAGCACCGCTTTTCATCCTCAAACAGACGGACAATCTGAGACAACCATCCAAACCTTAGAGGATATGCTTAGGGCATGTGTACTTGATTTGAAGGGGAATTGGGACGATCATTTACCATTAGTGGAAATTTCATATAATAATAGCTATCAAGCAAGTATTCAAATGGCTTCGTATGAGGCACTATATGGTAGAAGGTGTCGTTCTCCTGCATATTGGGAAGAAGTTGGAGAAAGAAAATTATTGGTACCAGAATTGATTCAGATCACAACAGAGAAAGTGAAATTAATACAAGACCGACTTCAAATCACTCAAAGTCATCAAAAGAGTTATGCTGACAATCGGCACCGACCGTTAGAATTCCAAAGAGGAGACTATGTTTTCTTACGAGTATCATTAACAAAGGGAGTAATCCGATTTGGGAAAAAAGGAAAGTTGAGTCCAAGATACATAGGAACTTTTGAAATCCTTGAAAGGATAGGTGTCGTTGCGTATAGAATAGCCTTACCCCCTGAACTCTCTAGTGTGCATAATGTGTTTCATATTTCAATGATGAGGAAATACATCCCTGATCCGGCACATATCTTAAGTCATTATAACACCCCGTAATTTTGAAGAATTAATATTTAATTATTTTTGGGAGTTATAAAAATATTTAAATTGGAGAAACTTAAATTCATGAGTTGGAGAATTTATTTGAGTGAGCCGAATTAATTATAATTGGCGACTTTAAAGTTTAATTGTCCGAAGTAATGTGTGTCGCATTTTGAGGTCAAAATTTGGAAATGTCAAAAAGTATTTCGAATGGAAATTCTGAGTGCGCGGTTGCGTCCGGATGGGTCGAAATAGTCAAAAAGAGTACCCGAGGGTAGTAATTGGGTCTCGGGGTATTTTTGGGTATAGTCGGGCCCACACGGGTGTGAGTTGGGCCATTTTAATTAGGCCTAGATGGCCAAAAATGGGATTTAGTATTTTTAACCTAATTGAGAGACTAGGAACGACAGATAGAAAATCCTAAACCTAGGGTTTGGGAGAGGATTAGAGGAAGCTAATCAAGAAGTCAATTGGGGGATCTTTTGGAGCCAAATTAAGGGACTAATTTCAGGTGTTCTTCATCAACCATTCTCTACACCAACGGAATCAGACCCTACGAATAATTTCAGGCAAGTGGTTAATTTTCGGTAATGTGTAAATGGTGATATCCAATTCATATTTTAGTGATGTGTAAACTGAAATCCGTTTTGGGGATAAATGGGTACAAAATGGGGTTTTTGTTCATGGAACTATTGAATGAGATTCAAAGTAAGAATTAGTTGTGTTGAATATCTCTGAGTATAGATATCTGATTTGAATGAGAAACCCGGAATATATAAGGGTGGTATTTAAATCTAGAATTGGAATTGTAGAACAAAGTTCGTGGAAATTTATGGAAAAACCCAATTCGTGAGTCAATGATTTGTGGTGGGAATAAAGGGTAGTTATGGTTGTATCCTTGTTGTAAATTAGTTTAATAAAGGGGTTTAAAGATTATGTTATGTTTGGTCAAGGATGGAAGGGAAAAAACAGAGCTTGAAAGCTCGTTAATGGTGGAAACTTCCGTGGGGAAGAAGAGCTGCCAAGGAACGATCGACGGTACGAAAATTCAGGAAGGTTCGCCAGTTTTAATTGCATGAAAATAATTATTGAGAAAAGGACTTTTGGGCTGATTTTACATGTTAAAAATGGACCAAGTGAGCAAGTCCGAGTATGTTGGTAATTATAGGTAAATATAATTGGGAAATTTATGGAGATGAATGTGTGACACATTGTGGGTGAATATGTGGGAATGAAATTATGAGATGTAAAAATGGACCAAGTGAGCGAGTCCGGGTATTTTGGGTAAGTGACACCCAAATATTAAATAAATTATTGAGAGAGTAAACTAATTTGGAGTCAGATTGTAGACTCGGGTAGGTATTAAATTAATGGGTGTGATAATTAATTTAATTAGAGTCGGATTGTAGACTCGGGTAGGTATTAAATTAATGGGTGTGATAATTAATTTAGTTAGAGTCAGATTGTAGACTCGGGTAAGTATTAAATTAATGGGTGTGTTAATTAATAGAAGTAGAGTCGGAAGGTAGACTCGGAAAAGTATTAAATTAATTGATGTTGTAATTAATTAATTTAGAGTCGGATTGTAGACTCGGGAAGGGTATGGATTAATTAATGTGTAAATTAATTAAATGAGAGTCGGACCACAGACTCGGATCGGTATTAAATTAATAGATGTGTTAATTAATTTAATTAGAGTCATATCATAGACTCGGGGAAAATAGTATATTAATTGATGTGTGAGTTAATTAAATAAGGGTCGGACCACAGACTCAGATTTGTGTTAATTAATTAATGTGTAAATTAATTAAATGAGGGTCGGGCCACATACTCGGATTTTGTGTTAATTAATTAATGGGTAAATTAATTAAATGAGAGTCGTACCACAGACTCGATTTAGCATAAATTAATTAATATGTAAATTAATTTAATTAGAGTCGGACGATAGACTCGGGAAAAATATTATATTAATTGAGTGTGAATTAAATATATTAGAGTTGGACCAAAGACTCGGGGTAATGATAATTTTATAAGTGAGATAATTAATTAAGTTGAGTCGGGCCAGAGACTCGGGAAATTACAGGTTAGTGTTACGGGGTTTTGAGTACACGGTAAAGCCGGAGTTTATAATATATATATATATATATAGTGTAGTGATAGTATGTATATCTATATAATAAGGAGCAAGTGTTTTTCTACTGTTACATAAACTCATAACATAAGTAGTGGTCACGATTTTGCCAACAAGGCATTAAAGAAACGATTTAATATCGAGCCACGTGGGCCTGCAAAATTGTTCGCTTTTCTATCCCATCAAATCTTCAAACTCCATCCTCAAGCTGCTAAATCTCTTACCCACCCACTCTTGGGCGGTGCAAAATAATGACAAACAAAGGACGCCTCTCTCTCTCTCTCTCTCTCTCCAACCTCGCCTCGACCTCCCCTCATAAACCTTCTGTCACTCACTAGGTGACATTGTTGGTCACCCAAACCAAAGCTCAACTCGATTCAGCAAATCGAAAATCCTCAAAATTGATTCAAACGAAAACTAAATGGATTCAAATTAAATCTATCCAATATTAGAGGATATGAAGTCTGTTTCGTCTACATTTAGACTTGGTGGGTGGGTTAAATCGTTATTTGTGGAAATCTGGACTTGGTGGGTGTTTCGGTATAAAGGTACCCAAAACCAAAACCCATCTCCTTTTCTCACTTTATTAATATTTGATATGTGATATAGACTTGGTAGGTGTTTTGATTTTTGAGTTGCAGATCTCAAAATTCAGCTACTTCTTCGGTTAAAAAATATTTGGGAATAAAACTCAATGTTTGAAACCTAAACTTTTGTTTTACTCACACTCAATATAAATTAATTTTTCCTTCATTCTACAGGTAAATTAGGTATGCAAGTTTATTTTGCAAAAGAAATTGACGTAAATGGGTTTGATGTGTATGGGTTTGGGTTTTGGAGATACCCTGTTATTTTACTTTTTATATCTTTATTTATGGAGTTCTATGCATATGAGTTTGGTATGTGTTATGTTTAGTTATAGATATGGACCAAAAAACTTTGGGGCGTAGGTCTCCTTCATTAGAGTGGCTGTATGCAAGGTGCTCCAAATTTCTTTACAAAAGTTGCTCCAAATTTCTTCATGCCAAGTACCTCATTTATGTGTGCTTCTTAAACACATATTTACGCTACTGTATATATATGTATCTATTTTGTTTCTTTAAGTTTGATTATATAAAAACATGTTTGTCTCTTTATTTTTTGTTTCTTAAATAATTTTTATGCTTCTAAATTTTACTATGTTTTTCTATGATATTTATTATTAACATTTGAGTTTTTGTGATATACATAAAACCCAGCTTTGGTCCATGACTTAGATATGTTTTAGGTTGAGTCATTCACTTTTTCATCCTAAGGGGATATGGTTGAGAGATTTAAAAAAGTTCTAATATAAACACATAAAATTTGTGTTATACATACTTTTTATGTAGTATTTGTCTCTTAACATTTATGAAATGAACTAATAAAACCTTCTTTTAAAAACTTCAAATGAGTCATAATTTGTTACTTATTTAGATCCTTGAAGTTTTGCTTTTTTCTTGCTCATTTGATAACATTTTCACATTTTTTTCAACTGCTCATGTGGAGAGCAATGGGGCAGACCACCATGGATACTTTATCTAAGAAACAAAATTTGTAGAACAAAATTTGTAGTGGGTACTTTATTCCTTGATATGAAAATTATATTGTTTTAGTGTTTAATCAAAGGTGAAAATATATAATGGACATGCTACCTACATGGTGGCAGAAATTTTTATTTTTATTAATACGGCATCACTTACAATAGTTTTTTGGGTGCTCACTTGAGGATGTTTTGTATGTTTCTATTTAGGTTAGGTTCTGTTAGTTGTATCTTTTGTGTGTATTTGAGACAAGTTCGTGATGTGTGCTATCGATGAGTTCATCACCTTTAGTACTCACTATCCAAAGATTCATATTCAATATGGAGGAGTTATGTGAAGCCGCGTATGGTCTAATTTGTAAATAAAAAATCTGAGAGTGTTGATACGTGTGATTCTGAACGATGACCTGCATTCCCTCTCTACCAAGCTACCGACACCCATATACAAGGGTTTTGGGTTATCAAATTTTGAGGTAAAGTTTTATTATTGCATCTTCACATTCAGATCTATGTCAATTTTTGAGGTATAGTTGTGGTTTTAAACAATTATCTATACCATTATGTGGATAGAGTCTCCGAGTTCATTAAGGTAAAAATGGAGGTAATTTTATTAATATACATTTATGTTATTGTAATTTGATCATCTTACATTTGGCTATCCACACTCACTTTCCTTTTTTTTTTTTTTCATTTATTTCAAAATCTCACCAGTATCATTATTAAGAAAGGGTTTAGGACACTAGGCAGACTACAAACTCTGCTTCTTAGCATGGTTTTTGAACTTTGGGATTTATCAAGTAGAATGCAAATTTTATTATGAGGTTAATCGTGTTAAATTAGGTCCTGTTTATTTAAGTGGAAGATGTTTCCTAATATCAGGTACATTTTCACTAAGTTAAATTATCATGTGGGGTTTATGTGAACATCTTTTACTTATTCAGATCTAATGTTTAGACACGTGTTATTTTTTTTCTTTTTTTCTTTTGTAGGTAATATTTGTATGTAAATCATCAAACATGGGGAGAGATAACAAAGAACAAAGCTCGACATTTTAAAACATTCCTTGGCCAATAAAGAAGGATTTGATATTATATTGCAGAATAGTTTTTGTTGCTGGCTGTATAAGTCTTGGGACAACCACAGTGGTAGGGTTTACAGTCTTTGTATTTAAAAAAAAAAGATATTTTTATTAGTTTATTAATATGCTAGGTTGATTTTGATTTTGATTTCAAACAGATGTCAATAATTGTATCATGGGCATAATATTTTATTTATGTTCACATTTGATTAATAAACATGTGTAAAGTATTGCACTTTAAGACAATACATGGAGTGTATGTTTCATGTTATTTTGTTATAATATATCTATGTTTCCAACAACATTGAAATTTCACACAAATAATTTGAGTTGTGCACTTAGTATAAAAGGCTAAAGGAATGTAACATTAATGTCTCTCATGTCAAATTCAATTATACATTTTATATACATGATATGTATTTAATTCATATGTACTATGGAAATTCACATGTCCCATGAATTGTGAATCAAGCCAACTCCAGTCACAGTCACGTCAGTGTACTATGGAAATTCATATGACCTCAGTGTACTATGGAAATTCATATGACCCATGAATAGTGAATCAAACTTTAGGAAACAATAAAAATCCCCTAAATCTAGGAAACCAGCTGCAGTTTCCATTTCATTATTCTCTACACGCAAGATATTCAAAATTTTAAACTCTTTCTCATTACTCTCCTAAAAAAACATTCAAAAACTCATGCCCACTTTCACATTTGAGATAAAAGGTCTCCAACCAGTTGTCCAAGTTGTCTCTTTCAAGTCTTCATATATTTTGAGCAAAAGCTATCAATTAGATAAATAGGAACAAAATCAATCAAGTACCTCTTGCATTAATTATATGTGCTACCTATAGTAATGTGGATTTATTTTATTACTTTTGTCCGATTACCCATTGTTTATAGCTATAGGTTAGTATAGTTGTATTGATGTGATTTTTTGACTGGCCTTATATGTTAGAAGGTCCTCTCGCACAAAATAGAACATTATGGAATACAAAGTTTATAGAAGCATAACAAAGCAAAGCAATATACAATTTCACCATTGACATATATTTAGAGGCTGCAAGTTATAGTTACTAATAAAAATAAAATTTTGACTCTTTTTATAAGCAATAATATAATTAAAATTTACGGGGTAAAATCTTAGTTTTAGATCAAACATTAACACCTAACCAAAAAAGTGGGCCCCGTGGAACAGAATGCCCATATGTCACTCAAAGAGAGGCATGTTGGATATCCATGCATGCTAAAGTCCTACTAAAAAACATAACACTTTCGCAGGAACCAAGATTGTGTATGTAATAGGATCTTGGTTTTGTCCTTTAGAACGTGTAAGTCTAGAATGTTTAGCTAGCACCACAACACGCAACACTCAAATAAGAAAGGAAAATAGCGCACCACATTTTTTGGGGGGTTATTTTTAATTTTAAAAAAATTATAGCTTTATAATGCTCAAACAATTACTCTCAATCATTATTAACAATATCTAATTAATTTTTCCATGACCTCCTCTTTAATAAATACCACATACTTCAGACTACATATATCATCACATATTTAAATTGAACATTGAACAACTTCAAATTAAACTACACATACATACAAAAAATTAAATTGAACAACTCCACATACAAAAAACTAAACTACACAATTCCACATACATAAAATTTCTACCACATACAAAAAATATATAAATATATAAAAATAATACCTGAAAAATTCTATATATATTTTTTATTTTGAAAAATTCAATTGGGGCCACCATCCCCCTTAGGCCCTATGTGGCTTCGCCACTCATTTCTTGAGTGGCAATAATGATATTAGTAATATATTTTTCTGTGGTCTCGAGTCACACCAGCAATAGGACAATAATACATTAGGTTGTATGTTACGTGCGCTACTAAAACACATCACAATAATACATTGAGCATGAAATTGTGATTGTGCTACCGTGTCATGACCGGTAATTATGTAATGTGATAAAAGTATGATGCATGACAAATGCACTGTAAAGAATATAATTGTGACAAACATAATTAACATTTATTAAAGGAATAGCTATTTTCACAACTTTTATATCTTTCTCCACACCTTTTTAATATTAAATGATAATTATGCCCTTAGGTTTATAAAATTTAAATGTTTTATTTGTTGACCTCCAACTAAAATAAATACATTTGATTAAAAAAAAATTATATTTTCAATAAAAAAATAATTTTTTATTATAAAAAAATTGTTTATAAAACGTAAAATCTTATCTATTTTTGTTTTATTTGTTGACCTCCAACTAAAATAAATACATTTGATAAAAAATAAAAATTTATATTTTCAACAAAAATATAATTTTTTATTATAAAAAATTGTTTGTAAAACGTAAAACTTATCTATTTTTATTTAAAAATTGTTTCTTTTGTTTAGATTTTATAAACCTAAGGGCACATTTGTCTTTTATTACCCAAAGGATGTGTGGGGGAAATTGTTTCCTTTATTAATAATATCTTAAAGTATAACACGCCATGCAATGTGACCAATAATTATTTATTGTGATAAAAATATGTGCCGCGTTATGTCATGTTATGTAATAAAAGTTTATTCATAATTGGGAGAAACACGTACTTTTTTAAGATATGATGAACGTGTCGTAAAAAAAGTATTCGTTTGTCACAATTATTAATAAACTTACGCAAGATTAAAATTTCTCATTTTAAAATTTATTCACGACAAATGCACTGCAAAGAATATTAAAGATAAATTTATTCACGACAAATGCATTGTATTTTGTTTTGTCGGGGAGCAAAAATTTTGCCGTTTTGTGATTACATAGTTTGAAATTTTTTGCTATTTTGCGATTACGTACTTTGAAAATTTTACCCCTATAATATATTAAATATTTATTATTCACATTATACACAATTTGATACTTTTCAAAATTATATGGCTGCCTTTGGGCATGAGCATTTCAATTTGAAAATTTTCATCGTGCCTTCAGGCACGGGCATTTCGCTAGTATATATATATATATATATATATATTTGTGTACATTTACTGTGTGTGCTATTAAATATCAGTGATTACATATTTATTAAATTTATATACTCTGGTGCTATCAAGGGAGGTTGCGCGATATGGGTGAATCCCCTAGCTTGAGGAGTAGGGGGAGTATATCCCCGGGTCATAGCGTCTGATATATGGGTGAGGAGATTATCTCACTTTCAGGGAAGGAATATGACCACCTCCGCTTCATTTATGTTTTAGGCCAGGTTGGTGAGCGAATCCAACTTGGGTAACTAGGTTACGTGAGCACACCTAGTGGGATAGCACTTTAGAGGAAATCATCCGACGAGGGTATAATCGGAGGGATGGATATACGTATGTTATATGTGTGGATGTTTTAGTAAAAGTACGTATATAATGGTATTCAATATTATATGCGGGTAATAATACAGTGTGTGATGTATTTACTTTATATAACTTGTGACACGATTATATGCTACTATTTAAGAAGAAATTAATTAAGTTAATTGTGAGATAACTTATAATTCAAGAATCATTATACTCAGGTTAGAGTAGTATGGCAAGGGGAGGTTATACTAGGACTAATTGGACGGGGTAGTGCAACTAGGTGGGGGGTCAAGGTAACCGTTAGGTGTGCACAATAGTGGAGGGGTGAGATTGTCCACAAGGGAGTGCGACACTATCATAAATATGGAGCGCATTCATGCATTTTAAATTACTGTAGTTAATTAACTTGCTAAATATTTTCAAAATGTTTTGTGTTCTAACCCTTGGTATAAAACTATTTTCAAAACCATTTAGGTGTCCAGCCACAGGGACGCCTGGATTGATATTCTATTCCAGGGACACCGAGCTGCAACATATGTGGATGATAGCAAGAGCTTGGATTAGATGCATCGTTCTTTCATTCCTAGAGTAGGAATCATTTATCAGTTTAGTTTTCAGATTTTGATTCAGGTGTTGAATATTTGTATTGGACTATTTATTTGGTGGCCGATGGTTTATTCGGCATGTCGTCTTATTATTTGTTTAGTTCATTTTAATTCAGTTGTGTGAATGGATTAAATTTATTTTCGCATGTTTTGTTTGGTGTAATTATAAAGTTAAAATTTGGCACCAGCTTTTGGAATACTAGGTGGTTAGTAAGTTTTAAAAAGTTTTTCGACAGTGATGCTAAGGATGATCCAACTGGGATTCCTGTTTTAATTTGGTATAGGACTGATCACCCGGTATTTTATTAGGCGGGGTGTCATAGTCATGAGCCTCTTCAAGTTAGAGAAGATTTGACATGCATTGAGCATCTAGTGGAAATCTTGGACCATAAAGATCAAATATTGCAAACCAAGGTTATTCCACTAGTCAAAGTATTATGGCGGAATCATTCTATAAAAGAAGCAACATGGGAGTGGGAAGATGAAATAAAAGAGCGATATCCATACTTTTTTGGAAATTAATGTAAGTAAAGTTTGGGGACCAAACTTTTTATAAGGAGGGTGGGATGTAATGCCCCCATTTTTATATACTCATATAAGGTTTGTTTTTCAAATTGTGTCTCATTTACTATCTGATAAATGTTGTATTAATACAAATAGGATATTCTGGATTCTTAATTTGACAAAGCCTTTTTTTTATTTTTGAAGAATCAACTGTAAAATGGATCAAATTGAAATGTTATGGCACATCCTAAGCTATGTGATAAGTTTTAGGGTAGAAACTGTAATTTTATGAAACGTTAGGGACTTGGTTTTAATAAAGAAAGTTTCAGGGACCAAAATGAAAAATAAAAAGGGGCCTTTTTGTATATAAAATATTTTTAGGGACCTATAAGAAATATTGAAAATAATCACCAAAATTCCCTTAAGGTGCAAAATGACCCTTATACCCTTAATACCTTTCCACCTCGTGCTCGACACCTCGTGCTTAGTTTTGACACCTCCACCATACACATGTCGTCATTAGAGGAGAAGCCAAAACACGTGTCGTCGTTAGAGGAGAAGCTAAAACACGTGTCGCAGTCCAGTGAAATAAGACTGCAAGACGCCTCTATTACGCG
Organism: Sambucus nigra; assembly: GCA_949130495.1. NCBI lineage: Eukaryota > Viridiplantae > Streptophyta > Magnoliopsida > Dipsacales > Adoxaceae > Sambucus > Sambucus nigra. The sequence goes on along the minus strand of OX422207.1, from coordinate 642,331,740 downwards.
ACACGTCAACGCTGACTCACCATTGTAAAATCTTGGTCAGCATGGACACGTGTCAACGTCGGGATATCTTTGGAAAACTATAAATAGGGCTTTTGGGATCATTTAAAACTCACACCAAATTCCTTGAGAATTATAAAGAGAAGTAGTGAGAGAAAACGTGGAAACGTTTAAGAAGAAGTTCTTAGGGATATTCATCTTAAGGTAATCTTAATGTTATAATGCATCTTTATAATTTTAAATTATTACTTTATAGATTTACTAAATAGTTATGCTGGTAAAATACACTAAAGGTTTCACTAATCAAAAGTTAAAATTTAGAAGAAAATCAAGTTGATTTTATAAACTTGTTTGAAATTATACGCTTTTAAAAAAATTATTCTTTTTAAAGAAATTGCTCGTTATTATGGAATCCCATTTAAGTAATTCCAAACTCAGGCCCGGTGAAGTTCTATCTAGATGAGATGGTATTTAAGTGGTGCACCTGTGACCCTCCATCTCTACTGGGAATGAATTCGGAAATGTTCTGTCTACATGAGATGGTATTTAAGTGGTGCCCCTATGACCCTCCATCTCTACTGGGAACCGACTGATGAGGAAGGACTATAAATTGAATTCTTCAATTACGATCAATGCATTTTAAAAGTTGGCAAATGGGGATTCAGTAATCCTTTAAAAGAAGAAGTTATTATTAAAGTATACTATAAACTGGACCTTAGAACGTGTACTTAAATCTTTATCAGATTAACGTGTGATCGAAGACTCAATGCTAGTAAATTTGACCTCCATTTTTGGGTGAGTACTCTGACATTCCTTGTGTATTTTGATTATATAATATTATGCAAACTATATATATTTTGTGAACTTCCTTTATTCTCAAAATTCATGTGATACTGATGATTGATTCATTTGTGATATGTTTATATTTGTCCATATAAACATACCGATTAAAATGATTATTGAAAATGATATTGAATATTGAAAATATGATTCGTCCTAAGGGACCTCTTTACTGACTGAACTTCCCAGCTGGTTATCGCTGGTGTGCCCTAAATAAGGCGTTGTGACGAACTAGTTCGATTAACCCTCAACTACCGGGGAATAATATGGTAGAAGAATACGGTATTAGAGTGTACTTGGCCATCAAAATGATATGATTGAAAGAAAAAGATATCACATTTGATTTGTTGCATTCGTCTTATTCTGAGCTATCCAATTGAGATATATATACTTTCATTTCAAAATATATATCTATTTACTGCAAGTTCCCACCCATATATGTATATGCCTTCTCTTTAAACTTGAATATGTATCTATTTTCTGAAAACCCTGGAATTCTGGAGATTGAACCTCATTCGGCTTTTAGCCGATGTTGTATAAATAACTATTTTTCAGGAAACGTTTAGGCTCACGGACGGAACAAAAAGGGACTATATTGAAGATTTTGCTTTTAGAGATCTTTTTGTAAAATGTTTATTTAGAGCATATCCGGCTCTCTCTTGTAATAAGTTTTAAAATTTCTCTTTAGTTGTAACTCGTTGTTACTTTTAATATATATGAAGTTTCCTTTAGAAAGCTCTGATGACGTAATTCCTTTACTTTCAGTATTTTATGATTCATAACCATGTGATCATATTTTCATTGCATTTATTTAAGGAAACAATTAAATCGAAATATTTGTTGCCTTGGTGGCATGTCAAGACACTCGTTCCCTATTACTATTTTGGGCTGGGGTCGTGACACCAAGAGCTAAAGTGAGAGAGGCCAGATCTGATTGGAATGGATTAAATGAGCCAAAACATCATTTAAATACCCCCCAAAACCATATGGGTTAAATCCCACAAATACCCATAAACTCAACCCTTTATCCCACGTTTTTATCTGAGCCACTGAGATCTAACGATCCACATCATGACAAGGCATAAAAATGTGCAGATTATTTCGAATTTTTTTCAGTCGTTCGAACGACTTTGACCCTCATTTGAATAACATCCCCTCTCATTCGAACGAGTGTTATAACGAAGAAAAATCATGGGGTTAAAAGGAACGTGAGATGTACCTCCTTCGAATGGAAAACACCTATTCGTTCGAACGACTGTGTACCTCATTTTCATGTGGTCTTTCCAACGAGATTCCAGAGGGCAAAGAAAATCGAGCATTCCCTAGTCATTAAAAGGTCATCCGAACGACTGTAAAAATCACTACAAAAAAAAGTTGCTTTTAAGACCCTATTTTTTTAGACAAACAAAATTTAGTCTTTAAAACATACTTTTTGAGACAATTATAATTAGCCATCTTAAAAACTACTATTTTTTTAGACTATTAATTATATCTGTCTCAAAAGAGGTCACCTTTTGAGACGGTTAATTATTCCCGTCTTATAAAGTAAATCAAATAAGACCGTAAAATGTTTACTATCTCAAAAGATATACCAAATAAGATGGCTAAAAAAATTATGTTCCCACCCTAATCACTTTTCATCTCCCGCCTTATACCAAAAAATAAAAAATAAAAAAATAGGAAGATGCATACACACACGCCCCCACCATCTCTCACAAACTCAATCGACCAAACCCCTCCTCTCACAAACTCAATCGGCAACCCATTCACCATCTCTCTCGTCACTTTGAGACGAGTCGACGGCCACACCCTCTCTCTTTCTCTCTCAGCCACACGCACCCACACACACATGCATGCACCGATACACACGCACACACGCAGTGATGCACACACATATATACCTGAATACAAATCTTCAAAGTTAGGGTTATTAATTTAATTTTGTGCTGGGTATTTACAGGAACAAATACAATCTTCAAATTTAGGGTTTTCATTTTAGTTTTCAATTTAATTTTCTATTGTGTATTCACCCTCACTTGAAAATTTTGATTATTGATATAATTATTAGGAAAATGTAATTAAAATCAATTTATTGTTTAAAAACAAAATTTTCATTTAATCTATTGTATAAAATGCAAGGTTTTTATAAATGTAAGGGCTATGCATACATAGATGTTTGTTAACTGATCTTGATAAGTTCCTTTTTTAGCTAGTTTATATGCCTCTTAAGATATGTACATATGAGTAGAGTTTCTCATATTGTCATTGAAGCGTGTCTTGTTATAAGCTTCCCTTTACAGTTATGATACTTCATAAGTGAAATATACTGTTATTGGTTGGGAAGACAATACAAAATAAATTTATTTTATCGACAAGTTCTTCTTGCAATCAACAATGTACTGCCATTCTGACATTGCCTTGTAGTTACATTAGATTCTAGAAACTCCATAGATGTATTATGTTTCATGTTGGTAGACGTAATAAATTTTAGGCCACCAGGAACAACAAATGGTCTAATTTTTTCAGACAAGTAAAAAAAAAGGTCTAGATATAGTTGTAGAATTATTGATTTGTGTTTAGTATATGATTGCAACATCAATTTTTTTACCTTATTATGCTCAGTTGGCTCTTTACCAGTCTTATACCCTTATCTGGTTATTGAAGTTCTCTATCACATGCACTAGTAGGTTAGGCCAAGCCCTGGCTCAAATACCTAAAGCATAAGATCATTAGGGACAAAAGATTTATGTCAAGAATTTCATGATAATACTTATTCTAGCAATGGAGCCCGAATACTTGTGGTATATAGGAGGGGGTGTCTTCTTACATAGTGGCTACTTTATGCAAAGTAGATGGAAATCCTACTTCCCATTCAACTCTAAGTGGTTGTGTTGACATGAATCTAGTGCCATTGTCGTGGTTGTACCAACTATCTTAGGGAGATGTAGTAGGAACACCGTAAGCTTCAGCCCCCGCCTCATAGAGGAATTAGAACTGGGACCATACCTAAGTATTGGACCCATGTCTTGAAAAGCGTCCTATATGTGTGTACCAATCGAGGTCAATCGGTCTTTGCTATATTTGATGTGACATTCCATATTTCCTGTTGGGGATCGGGGTCATGGAATAACTGGTAATTGGGATCCATCTGATGCCTGAGTTAGCTGAGGAGGGGTAACAAATGGAGAATCCACAAAATCCCAGTATTCCGGTGACTTTGTATGTGTATCACGTACTAACGAGTTTCGATACCCTTTATTATCTCATTATACATTAGACCTAACATTGTTGGCCAGGATAACAGGGACAAGAACTCAATTCCTAAAAAAAATCGAAACCTAAAACTGTGCAACAAGTTTTTAGAACTATAGAGAATCGAAATGTTGATCCCTCAAATAATTTGGATGCTCATGTCGACAATACTAGTGATAATGTTGTAGAAAATCCAAAAACTAATAATTCTTTGGATGTTACTGATATGGTTGACCATGTATATGAATTTGTAGTTGTTGTTAATAACAATATAATGTGTGATAATGCTATTGTTGAGATTAGCGCATTCCCGCATGTTGATAACATGATACTCATATAAATATTATCAACTATGTTGAGGTGATAAAAACAACATGTCTTGATAAGATAGTGACTACTCATGTTACTAGTACTCCTCCCAATTCTTCTTTTGGAAAAACTGATCATATAATGGTTATTGATCCTACTCAGTTCACTACTCCTCCCCCCAACATCTCTTTTACTCGGTCTTTACGCCATAACTCTTAGGCAAACTTGGCTGACGAGGAGTAAAATGATGATTTAACCACTACTTGTATGGGTGAACAAATCATTTAGGACACAATTCTTCGAAATGTGTCCCATGTCCTCACTACTTATGCAACCATAGTTAATTCTCCTATTGCTACTACTGATGGATCTACTTTGGAGGGCTCCTCCTTGCGACCCAAATTTTAGGTATTTTAAGCGGTCTTATCCAAATCACAAATTGAACGCAACAAACAAAATGAAGCTACAAACATAAATGATGTTGCTGGCACAGATGGTTACGATATTAGAAGTAACTACCTTACTTCTTAATGTTAGTTATCTATTAGAATATTATGGGTTTAGCTAATCCCCCAACTCAATCAGCTTTTAATAGCCTGTGGCTCTCTTAAGCTTGATCTCATATGCATTTCTGAGCCAATGATGTCCTTTGCATCAATTCCTCCTAATTTAGGAACTCTATTGGCATGCATCATCTTGCCTTCAAAATTACAAATCTGCTTTTGCCTAACATTTGGGTGTTTGATTCGGCTCCTATTGTTAATCCAACTATCCTTTCTAGTGATGACCAAAAAATTAGTATTTTTTTCTTCTATTTCCATAACCAGTATGTAATGACTTTTGTCCATGCTACACTACTGATTACATCCTTAGGACAGAGCTCTGGAAGACTATCACGTATTTACTCAACCCTCTCTCTCCCTTGGTCAATTATTAGATACTTTAACTCTGTTTTGGGGATCATGAATGTAAAGTATATAGACTCCCCTATAATAGACGCTTATTATATTTTAAAAATATGACCGACTCAGCTAAAATTCTTCAAATTGACACTGTGTATTTTTCACACTTGGGTCAAGAGTGACCAAAAATTAGTTCGCAGAGAGCTTGATAGGTCTTTATGCAACCAAGTATGGATGGATTTCTAGGACGTTGTCTCCTATAAAACTGTTGTGACATCTCGTTGTGATCATTACCCCCTTATATTTGATTTTAATACTGATGGTCTTGTTGGCCTAAAACCTTTTTAATTCATCAAGGCTTGGACTAAACATGGACTAAGCATGATGGAATAAGTTAGTCTTTGCCCCAAAAGAAGGTAGCTAAATGTAACAAAATGGTTGACCTCCCTACAAAAAGTAACTGATTTGAGATTGAGAGTTATCGAAATTGTGTTTTAGGAGGGCCCACTACCTCAGCAAAACAGAGATTTGACCTAACGTTTATGGTTGACTCTTCACACCACCAGAATACTATATTGCGCTTATTTAAAGTCATAAAAGAGAAGAACAACTTGCTCATTCCCAAATATTCATGCCTAATACTTTTTATTGATTAATTTGGCAGCCCCTGGTGGTTAGCATGAGGATTGAGAATTATAGGCCAGACATGTCCTTGATCTCCTAAACATAGGAAAGTTCATGATAAAATTGGGTTTTCTAGATTTATCGAAGTTAGGGGTTGAAGCTATCAAAGAGTAGTGCAACATTATTTACATTATTTTCGAGGTGGTTACTTTAGACCCATACGTCTATAACAGCCGATGATGTTTGTGAGCTTTTCAGGTTGTAGTCTTTGGGTGAGGCCGAGGGGAGTGGGTATATGTCAAGCCACGAGAAGTCTATATTGAATACTTTTATTACCTGGTATGTTAAGTGTGTCAGTTACAAGAGCAAGCTACAAATAGTAGTGAATGGGGAGGATTAATTAGTGTTTTCCACCCATCATATTGGGCATAAAATTCCTATCGCACCCTTGGCATTTGGGAATGTTAATGCTTAGGTGGATAGATTCCATTCTGACATAGAGCGTTTAATGGGTAAGTATGATGTGATAAATGTTGGGAATTCAAAGTTATATGAGTGATTCCCAAGTTTTTCTACAGTACCTAGTGAATATGAAGTTCCTGCTATGAATAATTCCCCTATTTGAATTGTTCGTTAGATGATCATCTTCGAGTATTCTGGAGGCTCATATTAATGAGTTGGGTAGGTTTCAATTTAGGCCATATGTAAAAAAAAATTGTGTGTAGAGGTGTTGTTTTTGGAGATGTAGATCAAGAGTTTGTTTACAAGAAGCTTAATGAATCGGCTATTTTGAAGGCTTCGAATATCAATGCCATGGATTTGGTTGTTACTGGTCAGTTGCCTTTTACTATTGACTAGGGTGAGGGGCTATTATATATAGTCCTTAATGGGTTATAAGGAATTTTGGTTATGATCACCATCATCATGAATCTCATATTCCTAGAACTTTAAAGGATACTTATGAATCTTCATTTAATATCTTTATATATAGTGGTGCAACGTATACATGTCGAAAGTTATCATTTCTGGATTGAAAAATCACAGTCTGTGTCCAAACAGACACCTCAAGTGTAAGGTTCACGAGAAGCCAGTCCAAAGAGGCAAGGCAGTAAGAATGTCCAAACTGTTGCTTGCCCACTGCCATAACAGTAAGGACTTCAGTATGAACTGAATAACTAAGTGTATCCACTCACTATAGCTATCCATGCTCGCAAGGCCTGACAACTGGTGATTAATGCTAAAGCATCCAAGAAGGCAAGAAAACACATGGTAATTATCATGATCATCAAAACCTACCTCATATAAACTAACTGGTCATTAAAAAATACTGTTAAAATTTATCAGTTGAGTCGTCTAGAAGTTCAATATAAGGGAAGCTTGAATTAGTTTTCAGTTATTTAAAGCCATTACCTTTCTTTACCAAACCCCCTATTTATGTAAGAAAATAAAAGTAAGTAAACATTGAGAAGATTAGTTAGGTTATAATAACTTTTTCCCTTCGTTGATTGCTATTATGTTCCGCATTGATAGAGAATATGCTTTACTCGACCCTATAGAAGTGCTTAATGTTACTTCTCTTTCTTTAGGAAGTGGTTCACATATACTAGAATTCAGGAGGGTTAATTACATTCAGATCAATCCTGATATGAATACTGTAAGCGGTGCAACATAGGCGTACAGTGATCTTGTTGATCGTTGTGGGGTACCCAAGTTGGAAAAAAAGTTGAACCATGTAAAACAGTAAGACTGACTTATTATAGTTTTAAAATAGCAGATCATGCTAAGCATGCATCTTACTTTTACTCTCTTCAAACACTTATGCACAGAAAAGCACATGCACATATTAGAAGGGGTTGTGATCAAATTGGGGATTTATTTTTGGTTGTTATAGTCGTGTTCTATTTTTCCTCTTCCTGCTTCTTGAGATGGACTGGTGGTTTGCCATCACTTGTATTTGATTTTTGTATTTTCTTTGAATCATTTATACGATTATATTGCGAAGTTTTATGATTTGGGTTATTTTCTTGATATGTGCCTTGATCAAGGTTTCTTTATGTGAATTGTGCATAGAGTTATCTCATCAAGTAAACTTTTGTTGCCCATATAAAGGTGCATGATCTGTTGATCTCCTGCTATTTGAATCATATTACATAATTAGGTTCTCATTATAATTTCAAAATATCATTATTAATAAAGTAAACTAATACACACTCACATTTTACATGTAATATAAGAATAACTGAGATTCGGTTGTGATAAAATACGTGTTTCTGGCTGTGATAAAATAACTGAGATTCAGGGACTTGAAGAACTGAAATCCTTAAATTTTTTGGACATAAAGGGATACAAAGCAGTTGAAAAATTACCAGATACATCAAACCTAACAAATTTAGAATTATTGGATGATTCTCGCTGTGTAAAGCTAGCTGAGATTGGGAGACTTTAGGGAATAAAAGCCTTAAAATTCTTAATAATTGATGAATGCAAGTCGATTGAAAAACAACCTGATTTGTCAGACCTTACAAATTCTAAAGAATTGAAAGCTATTGATTGTGAAAAACTAACTGAGATCTATGGACTTGAGGAGATGAAATCCTTAGTAGTGTTAGATATTTTTGGACGCAAGTCAATTGAAAAATTACCCCATTTGTCTAACTTTACAAATATAAAAGAATTACATGCTTCTGGATGTGATAAATTAACTGAGACCAGGGGAGGGTCTGAGGAACAGAAATTCTTTGAATTATTGGACATTAATGGATGCAAGTCAATTGAAAAATTACTGTATTTGGAAAACTTTCCACATTTAAAAACATTGTCATCTTCTCCCTTGGTAAAACTAACTAATATTCTGGGACTTGAGGAACTAAAATCCTTAATGTATTTGTTTATTGATGGATGCAAGTCGATTGAAAGATTACCGGATTTGTCAAACCTTAAAAATTAAATGAAGATGTTCGGGTGTTCTCCTACCTCTTATTTTGTCATATCTATCTCTTGACGAGCGATCTCTAACTCGTTATTGTACTTTTATTATTTTATAAATTCTCTGCAGTTGTCACTCTATGTCATGGTTCTTCCATTGTGTATTGATAAGAACCCTATAAGGGATCTCCCATATAAGGTATGCAGGCGTTTATAAGAACAATGGTTACCTTAGCATTTTCATTTGCTACTCTCATTCACTTCATTATTGTGCAGATATGTGACATGGTTGCTATTGTAAGATATCTGAACGCCACTCTTATTGTCATGGAACTGGATAAAACTACCTTTTAGGCAGATCCTCGTGTTAGGTTTTCCATGGTCCCGTGAGATTCATGAGTTATATCTTACATTCACCTCATGCTTCCATTACCTCAACAATTCAGACCGACTAGGTAATAATATATAGTTCATACATGTAATTACTTATATATATATATTGAGAGATTTTCATGTGGAAAATCCTCTTTTTTAAAGTTGAATTTCCAATGGCGGAGGTGAAAATTTGCTATGGTGGTGGTGAAAATTTGTTATGATGGTGGTCAAAATTTTCTGTTGGTTGGTCTATAGTATTCTTAGAATCAATTTTAATGTTTAAAAAAGGTTGGCTATCTGTGGTTTTCGTGAATAAACAATGGAGACTCTGCCGATTTTTTTTTAAATAATAGTAGTTAGATATTGTGATGAGAATATACTATATTGATTCATTGCACATTGTATTGTTGATGAGTAGGATATTAATTTTGACATAATTGACACTAATTTTTTTTTTTTGCAGGTGACAATTTTTGTAGAACATGCAATGATAATCAGTGATTTCAGGGGTCGTACAGTTTAAGATTGCAGAATTACTTTGATAAAAACATTTGGTGTTTTGGAGTATAAGAAATTAATGTACTTTTGTTGTCAAGTTGAATATTTGAACTTAGTGTTATAATTTTTGTTTTGATGAATATTTGAAGATGCTTGTAAGAACTCTAACTATTGTTGAATGAAAATTATTCGTTGTGTTGGTTCAAAATCATCTTATGTATTATATTTTATGACTATTTGTTGCGTTGTGTTGTCTTAAATGTATTCAATTATATATTAAACTTTAGCGATATATTTTATTGTCCATAATATATTGGTGCAAAAATCTTAAGATCCCTTCACCTCTTTTAGGATGGTTAAAACTATCCCAAAAATATATTAAAGACGGCTATGTTGCCGTCTCAAAAAGATCTTCCAAAAAAGTAACATTTTGAGACAAATTAATTCCCGTCTCAAAAGCACTCTTTTGGGACAACGCACTTGCCGTCTCAAAAGGGTCAGATAAAATGGCGAGCTTTTGAGACGGATTTGTTCTCGTCTTCAAAAACTCTTTTGAGACGGCTATGGCGTCACAAAAAGTATTTATAACCCCTATTAAAAAGACCCCCCCTAGCCGTCCCAAATAGCGTCCCAAAAAGTATTTGAGATGGATAAACCATCTTTTGGGACTGTTAGGCCACCGTCTCAAAAGCTACTTTTTTGTAGTGAATCCAATATATTAACTTTAGGCCATAAACACTCCAATTCAATTGTGTCGGAGCCACTACGTTATCCAAATTTGGTTTATGATTCACCTCAACAAGCCCAGAGCCCAATTAGTCATACCAAGTCACAAAATCATACGAGTACAATCAAAGTTGCGGGGGCGTGTGTTACATTAGCGGCCTTCAACTTATACCGATAATTCATTAGTGTGATGATGGCATCACTGGTGTACTTCTTCTCCTCATCATATGCTCTCTTGGTAGCAGTAAGGGCCTTCTTGTACTTGTTCAAGGCCGTTCTCTAGTCATTATTTTTTTATATGGATCTGAGCGACTCTTTAAAATGGAGAAAAAGTTCGCCACAAACTACAAATCGATAAACAAGAAATATGTTAAAAGACAGAATAAGTAATCTAATAACTTCATACATAATAAAAAAAATTAGCTTACCGAAGACAATGTCTGAGCGGCGTGAGATGAGAGATGGTCATACGACAGCTGCCTAACTTGCTTGCGATCAGATGCGAGCACGACCCCCTACAATAAGCCATAGGACAATGAGGGGTTCTTTGTTCACATACATCACCTGCTGAGTTCTTCCATAGTCACTACACCAAAAATTCCAATCTAGCACATTGTGGTAAGGAAATTCTAGCATGGTTTTAAATCGTGTTAGAATCTAGCACGGTTTTAACATAAACTGGCACGACTTAAAATAGTGCCAGATTCTGGCACAGTTTAAAACCGTGCCAAATATGGGTACGCTTCATTAAAAAACTGACACCCTAAAACTTCAAGCGGGAACAAAATTTTAAGAGGGCCCAAATCATTCTAACCTAAGTCTCTCTCTCTCTCACCCCCTCTACGCTACCCAACGCCTCATCACTGCCTCCAGGCGCTTCCATTATCCAAACTATCCACACTAGCGAGCACGCCATCATCCGCACTAGCCAGCGTCTCATCATCGATGCCTCCTGGCGCCTCCATCATCCACACTATCCACGAAATCGAACAACACACAGGTATTTCAATATCTTGTATTTCTGGGGATAATTAATTTTCTTTAGATATTTTAGGACATGTATAATCATATATATATTAGTTTTGTCTTTCGGATTGGTTAACCAGTACTTCATTTTGCAACACATCCAACTGTATGAAAATAAAATCAATAGTTATGGAGATTTTTCACCCAACATACTTGATGTGAGATTGCTAACAATCAAACATGACAAATAGTGTGTTATATACTCCTCTTTGTACATTTTCTTTAGATTTTATTGAATGTACAAATATTTAAGGGATAGTTTTATCTTAAGTGTGAGTTTTTAATGAACAATGGGGATGTTGTGGTGATGGATGTAAACATAAGGAAATTGGTGTTATGCAATCTCAAAATAAACACGTGCAGGGTGATCCCGGTCGCGATTGTGAAGTACTCCTAGTACCATGTTGAGAAGGGACTGATTTTGAGAATGATAATGGGGATATTATTGTCATATAGGTAAATATAAGGAGCTTGATGGTCTGTAATCTCGAAACAAAAACATTTAAAGTGGTGGATAAAATGCGACTAATGTCGATTCTGGTTATAATGTATCTCATGTCATATATGTATGTGGAGAGCCTAGTTTCTATCCATGGTTTGCAATGAGAGAACACAATGCAAGAGAAATTGATGTTTTAATTCTCTTTATGTTTATTCGTATGTTGAATTCAATTATTTAGCATGTCTATTCTAATATTTAATTTTATTGCATTTATGAATTTTTAATTGAAGTATTGTTTCTTGATGGTTTACTATTTATATTAATTCTAGTTTGATGTCTATAAAAAGGGTGTAAGTTTTGTGTATTTGATCTCATTTTCTATTCAATGTTAGTTGAGGCTGGAGGCATACTTGTTATCATGCGTTCTTTTGGAGAAGGGTCGGCCCTAGGCGAACTTCAAACATTGCGCCCTTTATATTTACTTTTTCCCCTCATAATTATTAGATAAAACCCATATAAAAAGTGTATTAAAAATATAAAATTCTAAAGCTACAATTATGGTGAAACTATGCTTCCTCCATTCATTTTTTTTCTGCACATGGTTCTTTTGGTGCTTTGGGTTGCATATTCTTGAGTGGTATGTCTTCGTTGCTAACAAATTACTTTGCTGATAACAAATTAGTGGCTAAAACCAAATTAGTTGATAATAATACAATTTATAGTAGATTTCATAGTGAGGATGAACATATGATACATTCAACTAGTGGGGAGCCTTTTCCATCCTCCAATCGTGGTGCATATTGCGAATTTTCAGAGCTTGTTGAATTTTTTGCATATTTTTTAGCGTTGAATTTTTAGAGTTTGTTGTTGAATTTTTTGCATTTTTTTAGTATGGATCCTTTTCCATCCTCCACTTGTTTTAACTCGTTATTGTCATTTCTCATATATTGGCCCATCGATTCATCATTCTTTATATGGATTCATACTGAGTACTTTAGAAATCTCCAACTAGGGTTTTTATGTTTTTTATTTTGCCACTAATTCCTGATAACTTGAATTAATCAACATGTAAATGCAAATCGTAACCATAGTTTGACAATGAAATGATAAATCGTTGAATTATAACCATGAAAATTGTTCTCGATTCTGGGTTTTGGGTTTCTCTAGATATGGCATTGGGACGGTGAAGAATATTTTCGATTTTTTTATTTTCTTGGGTCGAATAATTATTGTTTGATGAGGTCATGTGGCTTAATTATCATTGGCGTGGGTTTACAGAATCAGGGTAGAATGTTTGGTTGTGTTTTTAGGCTAAAATATGAAGTTTTTAAAGGGATTTAGGTTGGTTTTGTCCAAGAACATGAGTTGTTGCTCGTGATGTGTTCTTGAGTAAAAACCTAAGGTTTTAAGGTTTTGTTTTTGCCTAATAACTAAAACGTAAGAATGGATGTTTGTTCATTTGGTCGCGGCCTTTCATTAATTGTCGTGGTCTTAGTCCACCCTTATATTGCTTTAGGTTTCTCTGATTTACTCGCCGTGTCAGGATGCAGAAAGGATCCACAGTTCCTCAAAACTATTATTCCTGTTGGAGAGATAGTCCACTAATAACTATCAAATGAGGGATTATAGAATACTTATGGGACAATTTGGATCATTAGAATGTATTATATGTTATTTCTGTAATTTAGTAATTCTCCACAGTTCCTCTTGCTTTGAAAAGTTATTTTATGTGATGAGGTCTTATTAACACATTTGGCATCCACATGTTTATCAGAATGTCGTCGATGATTAATAAAGAGTGGATAAAGGAGAAAAACTTTGAGACCGATTCGTATAGAGACGGGGTGTTAAAGTTTCTACAGTATGTGTGTAACACTATTCTCGGGGACATACATTCATGTCCGTGTAGGCATTGTCTCAATGCGAAATGACATGTTACTTTAGATGAAATATTTGTCCATTTGATGGACTATGGTATGGATATAAATTACACTTTATTGCATTTTCATGGGGAGACGTCAATTTTTAATCCAGTCTAGTGACTAACACAACTTAGAGCTTCGACTAATGTTGGAGAACATTTTGATGTGGCTAATATTCTGACTTTGGATGACCTCGTGAATGATTCTTGTGAGATGTTCACGGCTGAAGCATGTCCTAGTGCGCTTAATTGTGTAGGTGATGATGAAAGATTTTCCTGATGTGAAAGAAAATAAAAAAAAACATGTTTATGAAAAAAGCTAACGAGTCTTGGAAGAAGTTCATGTCCAAGATAAGGGTAAATTTGAAGGGTGATGATGTTTTAAAGTGGAGGGAGAATGTTCCTCAAAATGTTAAACCTGAGAATTGGGAGGTATTTTGTGACAATGAAGTTGTACAGGGCCAAAAAGATTTACGAAAAAAGAATAAAGAGATAAAACAAAATTGTATGAAAATGACTACTCATAACACGGGTCATTATGGTTATGCCCGAGCGGCAGAGAATTAGAAAAATGATCATGGACATGAACCAACCCGTGTTGAATTGTGGTGATTGACTCATAAAGTAAAAGGAGGAGATTATACGCCTCATGATAAAGCATTTGCGGTAATTTAGTTTTAATGCTTTCCTCTTTACATATTTTACCCAATATGTAATACAAATGATAACTTTAATGTCTTTATGTACAGGAGGAGGTTAAAATTCTTCTAGATGTATATAAAACGAGTGGTCAAGAGGAGACCTTGGATGCTGGGCCAATTTTTGATGTATTTGGGAAAGACACGCAAGGACGTGTTCATTGTGTTGGGTCTACAATTTCTAGAACAACTATATTGGCTACTGGATTTGCTTGAGAAATGATTCAAAAGGTAAATACGGACAACAAAAGTTGGAAGGATCATGTGGATAACCTTAGAGAAGAAATGGAGGGTGTGAAGTCTACACTCTCAGATTTTGAAAAGAATTTTGATAATGGAAAGTTCTTATGTGTTGGACATAATACTCATGCATTACCATCTTCAAATACTGCAACTCCTTCCACTCATTTTACTCCCCTTACGTCCTAAGTTTCAAGTTTTAGCTCGATAGTGGAATGTAAAATACTATCTCAAACTGGTCGTTGTGAGTAATGGTAGGAAATTGCCGCCAGGAGCTGTATCTTCAGTTCACTTCCATGAGTTAGGAAATAGAGAAGTGAAGATCGTACTCGATCTCATAAAAGTGACTGAATATCCAGTTTGGGGTGGAAAATAAGGATCTTGTGAGACGTTGGGAGATGTGGGTAAGAATTAATTTTTGTATTGGCATGATGACTTTCTCCCTCCCATTGATGACACCAGCGAATGATAAAGGTAATAATTATTTGAGTTTTCACGCTCTCTCATGCTTAATATATATTTTAGTTTCCTCTTTATTTGATGCTTAAAATACATTTTAGTTCCCTACTGTTATAACTGTCTTCTCCATAATTTTCCCACCATATGCTTAGAATAAATAGGGCAAAACAACGAAAATATGAACATAAAGAATAAGATAAAAAACAACCACAAAAATAGGCCAAAACAGGGGTAGCAAGCAGTTTAATTTCTGCCTAAATTAGGAGCATATTGCTGCCCCCCCCCCCCTCCCCCCCCCCCCCCCCCCCCCACCCAAAAAAAATAAGGATTATTTCTCCCCAAAACAGGGGCGCATTGCTGCCATAATAAGGGGAATATTGTTGCCCCCAAACAACAAAAAAATAGGTCAAAACGAGGTCAAAATGCGACGAAAATAGCAACTAATTACCTGGTTGTGTCTTATCTCTCATTAGAAAACGCTAAAAGACAAAACAAATAAAGCTTGCATGACAATGACAGCGCTGAAAAGCTAAAGAGTAAAGTACCCCAATAGTTCGTTACCTTTTTATTGGTTTCAATTTAGTCCCTTACCATTTTATTGTCTCAATTTAGTCCCTCACCTTTTTTAATTGGTTCAATTTCGTCCCTTTCCTTTTTTTGTTTCAATTTAGTCCATCTGTTAAATATTTTGGATACAATTGACTATTTTACCCCTCTTTATTGAAAAATAATATAATGAATGTTATAAAATTTGAAAAATAAGCTATTTTATTATTATTTGGAGTTAAAAAAATAGTTTTTTATCCGAGAATAATAAAAATATAGTTTTTATTTTTATTCTATCCAATTGTTTTTAATTTTTCAAAAAAAAAAAACTTGAATTATAAATTTAATAGTTGATAAGCACCCAAAACTGTATAATTCATACCCCGAATAGATGTACTTTAGTTGCTAATTCTCGACAATATGGGTCTTATGCGCTTAATTGTTCATTATGCAGGCCGAATGCAAGTTGCGGTGTTCAAACGCGTATTTCAAGGCAATTGTGCATTTTATGGAGCTAAATTACCAATCCCGTAACCTCACCCGAGCCTTAACCTACCCTAAACCTAACATAAACCTACCCCGAAGCCCGTGTGTGTTAGTTTGTGCCCTTTTATCATATTTTTAGATTTTTAGTTTATGTCATTTTTATTTTTAGGATTAATTTTAGGTTTATTTTAGAATTTTTAGATTTTATTTTTTTTATTTTCTATTTTTATTTTTATTGATATAATTTTATTTTATTTTTATTTTTATTAGCTTTTAGTTTAGTTTTATTTTTATTAGGATTAGATTTTTTTAAGATTTTATTTTTTTAGTTTTATTTGATTTTACATTTATTTAGAATTTTAGTTTTAGTTTTATTAGATTCTATTTTTATTTTATTTCTCTTTTTAGTTTTAATTTTTTATTTGAGTCTTTGTTTTTTTTAAATAGGAATTTTTTTTTTAAGTTTTTATTTTATTTTATTAATTTTATTTTTTATTAGTTAGTTTATTTTAAGGGTCCAAATTACACACACACACACACACACTAAGTCACACACCCTAATCCATCCTACACCCTCACACACTATCCTACACCCTCACCCACCTAATCACTCCCACTCCATCTTCTACCTCCAACCACTTTCCTCTCTCCTCACCCACCATTAACAAACACAAAAACCAAACATTACCACATCTCTCTCTCCTCTCACCAACACCCATAATGTCCACAACGACAAAAATACACCCAAAAAGCATTTCTATCAAATGGCGTTGTTGCCATTCTTGGTATTGTGAAGCTCAGAGCGAATTCCATTTTGTGATTCACTTGTATTGCACTTTTTTTCATTTTAGTACCATTTTTTGCATTTTATTAGTGTTGCGCTAAAGCAAGACTATCTCTAGCAACCAAGACGATAAAACTCACTCGGGAATTTTATCAAACACTTGGTGTGCGGAAAACACCCAAGACCTTGTTCCCAAAATGAACTAGTGTGCAAACTCCCAATCAATTCAACCAAGCATCAATGAAGAGACAATAAGAACATACAAGCAATCATCAAAGCAAAACAACAACGATATACCGTGGTTCACCCAAACTTGGGCTACATCCACCAAGGAGGATTTCTTCTTTCTATAGATAAATGGAGGAACCCAAAGGTTATACACACACACAATTTATCTCTCTTAGAAAGTCACTCACAACCTCACAAGAACTCACCCCTCAAATGGGAGCTCTATCTCTCTTTAGCTTTGATAACTCACAAAATAGCTCTCAAACTTGTCCTCTCTCAAAACCTAGAAATAACACTTGTATTTATAGATTTGAGCCAAAATGGCAAATTTGTAAATAAACCAAAACTGAAAAAATAGGAGAGCCAAAATCAACAAACTCCACCTTGGCGATCCTGACGATCCAACCAATCTCTAGAATGCTGAAATTGAACCCACTTGAAGACTGTCCCACCATCTACCAAGCTAATGCGATTCCCCCAGGCGATCCTCGCGATCCAACCGAACTCGGAATGCAAACATCAAATCCGCTCTAAGATCATCCCGACATCTAACAAGCCAATACGCTCCACCCGACGCTAAGCCACCTCAAACTTCAACCATGAAGTGAGATACCGCAAGTCTTCACTCCAAGACTCCAAACGACTCCACCCGTCGAGGAACCAAGTTCTAAACTAAGAACTCCCCTGAATGCTTCCCATGTAACCATACGGTGAAGCTCGCTCCTCATGTAACCCGGTGAGTACACCCCCACACAATACATATAGCATACACCTTCTTTACACGAAACATTCAAACACATCAACACCATCTTCCACCTTGAGAAATAACCACGGATGAGAGGGAAAATTCCTCACCTCTCATACCCTCCAAATCTCCCCCTCGAAAGATATACCAAGTCTTTGTCACGAAAAACTCCCGTTTGCCAATGCTCGCAAAAAATAACTCATCGACCTTCCTTGAACTAGCTACACACACCTCGAATCCATCAACAGTCCTACACCTCCTCGATTCGAATTGGCCAATGCATGTGTGCAACTAAACCGGGTCAACATCACCCGTTGGCCCTGGAGGGGGACTTCGATCCATCCCCTCCACTAGTAGGTATTCTCCCATCACTACCGTCTACTTTTGGAAAGCTAGCACCCAATGTCTCCACTTTGTTCACAAACGAGACATGCCTCGAACGTTCGATCACTTGTGCACACCGCTTCCCAATCTTCCTCGAAGTTTGATTTAGACGATACAACCCCTCTCTGTCCTCTCCCCTTGCTAGGACCATACAACCGCGTGTGACTTTCAAGACTCCACCCGCCACCGACACCCGGCAACCCTTGGAATCCAAACGGCTAATGGATATCAAATTCTTTCGCAACTTTGGGACATAGGCCACACCACCCAAAGTGCGTTCCACCCCATCGAACATCTTGAGTTTCACCGTCACGACACCCTCAACGGAAACCTTCTCTCCGTTAGCCAAAGACATGGAACCTTTTCCATTTTCTGTGAAAGTCTCAAAATATTCCCTCTTGGAGCAAACGTGATCCGACGATCCCGAATCTAATATCCAATCATCTTGGGAAAGAGAGTTAACCTTGGAGATTGTGAGAAGTTCTCCAAGTTCATCTTCATAATTCGCACTCGCTACCGTTTCCCTCTCGGAATCAACCTTGCCCTTAACCTTGTCGTTCCACAAAGGACATTCTCGGATCATATGACCCCATTCCCGACACTTGTAGCATTTCGGCCCTTTACCACCAACACCCCTCGATCTAGACCTACTACCGTCATTAAATCCCCGGTTGGAGTTCCTCCCGCCATTTTGCCCACCTCCATCTCTCGCCATAAGGCCTTCATTATGGGAATACCCGTCACCTCCACCTTCCTTCTTTCTCATCGTGACATGAGATTGAATATCTTGCACAACCTCGTTGCACCGGAGCGTAGACTTCCCAAACATGAGCGTGGTCACAAAATGCTCGTATGAATCGGGTAATGATGCAAACAACAACAATGCTCGATCCTCCTCAATGAATTGAACGTCTATCATGTTCAAGTCATTTATCAAGGCATTAAAAACGTTGATAAGCTTCATCATATCCTCACCCTCCTTCATCTCAAGCTTGAAGAGTTTCTTCTTGAGGAACAATTTATTTGACAACGACTTTCCCAAATAAATCTCTTCAAGCTTATCCCACATGCCTTTAGCCGTGGTCTCCGCTATCACGTTATTCAACACATCATCCGTGATAAGCATCTCAATACACGAAGCCGCTCTTTGATCAATGTCAATCCACTCGGCATCGGTCATGCCTACCGGTCGTCCCTCTACCCCCAACAATGCTAATTGCAACCTCTGTTGGACAAGAACGCCTTGCATTCGTCTTTGCCATAACCCGAAATTGATCTTCTCATCAAAAGCCTTCATGTCCGTCTTCATTGAGCCACTCGATCCATAACTCGGATCCCATCTCTTAGAGCAAGGTTGATTCTCGAGCACTCTCCACATTTTCCGTCATTTGGAACAAAAACAAAAGCTATGCCAAAATTGCCAAAATTGATTCGACCTCGAACCAAAATACCGGGCAAACAATGCAACCAAAGCTCTGATACCACTTGTTGCGCTAAAGCAAGACTATCTCTAGCGACCAAGACGATAAAACTCACTCGGGAATTTTATCAAACACTTGGTGTGCGGAAAACACCCAAGACCTTGTTCCCAAAATGAACTAGTGTGCAAACTCCCAATCAATTCAACCAAGCATCAATGAAGAGACAATAAGAACATACAAGCAATCATCAAAGCAAAACAACAACGATATACCGTGGTTCACCCAAACTTGGGCTACATCCACCAAGGAGGATTTCTTCTTTCTATAGATAAATGGAGGAACCCAAAGGTTATACACACACATAATTTATCTCTCTTAGAAAGTCACTCACAACCTCACAAGAACTCACCCCTCAAATGGGAGCTCTATCTCTCTTTAGCTTTGATAACTCACAAAATAGCTCTCAAACTTGTCCTCTCTCAAAACCTAGAAATAACACTTGTATTTATAGATTTGAGCCAAAATGACAAATTTGTAAATAAACCAAAACTGAAAAAATAGGAGAGCCAAAATCAACAATTAGAAGGCTTGTATTAGGACTTTATAATTTGGCTTGTATTGCGGTGCATAGGACACCATTTCATTTTCATTTAAAATTGTAATAATTGAAGCCAAGCGTGATAGGGAAACCGGACAAGGTAGAGAGAGGGCGTCCATTGACGAGGATTTAGAAGCCTCTCTACCTTGGGTCGGTAGGACTCCCGGGAACGACTAAGATAGGCGTATTCTCCCCCCCATCGACTCAACATTTTCGGCACCCCACGGCCTAAAAACCGTGGGAGGTATATTTTTCTAAACCCTCGTGCCTCTCTTGTTAGCGAGTCCATTATTGTGTGTGCTTTGTGTGCTCTTACTTGATTTTATTCTCGCATTTATTTTCGAATGGTGTGATGAATTAATTGACTAAGACCTACACCCGGTCACTCACGAGAAGGGATTTCATCACCCGACTCACTCGCTTACCATTGTGTGCTACCCTAGCCATCACTAAATTTAAAATCCATCAACTAGGTAGCCCAATAGGAGAAATTTTTGCAACGGCGATCACAAAGATATTTCCGTGAATTTTTTATCGCCCGCGGACTTAATTAAAATTTGACTACCCTTTCACTAAATTCAAAGATAAAAATTGGCTATGTGCTAGTTAGGAAATTTTATTGACTTGTGTGTGTCCAATTCCATTTTTTGGTAGTCGGTGTTAGTTGGTTCGTCCAAAATTCAAAGAGTCCATATCTTTCCCCACCCTTTTCTTCCAAAAAAAAAAAATCAAAAAAATCCACAAATATTTTATTTCTATTATTTTTAGAAAAATCCAAAAATATTTTCTTTCCTTTTGAAAAAATTTAAAAATCAAAAAAATATTTTTTCCTCATGGTCGAAGAACGTCCTTTATGGGACTACTTTGGTCATTTTCCATTGACACGTGACACGTGTGAGAGTAATCCCGAGCGGTCTCTTTATGATATTCTTCATGATTTCACCTCTCTCACGAGTACCGTTGGTACTCTTGACCCATCCATGCATGCACCTCCTATTCCATCACCCTCGGTGTCAAGTGTCACCATGCCTCCTCCTTTGTTGTGCACCCACTGTTATTATGCCGATCACATGTCCCATGAGTGCCCTTACATGTCATATCCATCCGAACCCACCACGGACCATGTGTATCCATATGACACTGTCCCGAAACCCACCTCGGCCTATTCTCCCTATATACCTACTCCCGAGTTGTGTGAGTCCCCGAACTATTCGTGGAGGCCTGATCACCCTTCCACGCAATACGTATCCCAACCCGATGTTGTGGATCATCACACGTTCCAACAGTCGTCATGGCAACCTTGTGCACCTGTTCACGATCAGTTTCCTCACTACGCACCCCATCAGTATCAACCATTTGTCCATCACGAAAGCAATCCTTTCGTGTATGATGTACTTGGCCCCACCCCACACACTTCATATGAGTATTCTCCATACACTCACGATTATAGCGTGTTGTATCCACCTCAACCACCACCACCACCCATCATTCCATCAACACCTTCATCCACATCTGCTCTTGAAACCCTCTTGCAAAAATTCATACTTGAGCAAGAGCAAGCCATTCAAACTCAAGCTCTCCAAATGCTTGGACAAAGGTTAAATGAATTGGTGTGTGAGCGAGAGTCGGATATTCCCATGGCCCCACCCATCGTTGCCACCGAGTATGACGATGATGTGTCCTCTTGTGATATGAAATTTGAGTGTGACCAACCCTACCACCCAGAGAATCTCGAAGTTGAGACCATTCCATGGTCCGGGTCCCAAGTCGACAATTGTGTTGACTTACCTTTTGATAGTGAGCCTGATCAAACCCCACCATATCCATATGAGCCCCATTTTGAGGTTCCCACTGACTTTCCCGTCGAATCCAAAAAAATGCCCGAGTCTATACCTATTGAGCCCATCGTGTGTGTTCCCGAGGAACCAATTCATTCTAGGTTAGCTCTGGCTACGAGTGCTCACCATTTTCCCAAGATAGAATCTGTGATAGTTCCTATCTATCCGGATGTGGATAATGTCCCACCATGCATGGCTCCCGTTGAGCCCGATATTTTTAGTGATTCCTCTATCTCTGATCTTGGTGCCTCGTTTGACTCACCCACCCCATTCACCAATGATACCTTTTTGGAGAAGTTGACCACTCCATCTTTAGAAACCACACTCCCTTGTGAGTATTCCTTTACTCCTCCCAATGAGTGTGTGTCCCCCACTCTTGAGTTGGATCATCTTCCTCCACCGTTTATCCCACGCGATACACCATTTGTCCCACCCGACCCACCCATTGTTCCTTCCACCCCACCACCTGGTTTGGATCTTGATTTTGCACATTTCAAGTTTCTATCTACATATTTAGATCCTCACATGAACCCATCCTCCACCCATGAGAGTATTTGTGGTGATACTCTCCACTTCCGTGACACCGAGCTTGTTACTCCATGCCCTCCACTCTCTTGTGGTGTTGATTTTTCTCAACAGCTCCCTGGCGTGTCACGGTACGACCATTACGATCGCCCATTCATAGAACGGTCGTGTGATTTTTATGAGGCCCATCCCATTACACTTTTCAAACCTTTTTGCCTCCCTCACCAACTAGAGCACCATGCTTATAGGCCCCTAGTTGCCCTCACCTTCCGCCTCAATAAAAGCCCGAGACCGATACCATTTCACCCTTACCCTAATCCCCACCCACCCTTGGTCCACCGATGCTTTGCATCGCGTGATGCACTTTGCCATACAGGTGCATTGACTATTTTAGCCTGTTTCCAACAAGACTGGTGCTTCAGTCTTGTTTGGGAGTGATTCTCATCACCCGATTTTTCTGCCACCCCGTGCTTTCCTAGTTCCTATCTTTAGGGTGAGATCCCATCGGTCTGGCTTAAGACATTAAACTTAGCGCTACCGGGAGGCAACCCGCGTTTCTTGTACTAGTCTCATCCTGTTTGGGGGTGGTGTTTCACATCACCCTATGCTTTGCCATGTTTTTAGACTTGTACAAATTTTTTTCTCATTTTATTCAGGTTTATCTTGGTTACATTTGTCCACTTCATTAGCGGTTCATTCTGATAATCTCTTTCCTCCCTTATGCTCTCAATTTTAAAAATCATTTTACATAACATCGAGGACGATGTTCCTTTTTGTTTGGGGGTGGAGAATTTTATCAAAATCGTACCTCTTTTGAAAAATTTTGAGTTTTAAACCTGATTTTTAAAAATTTCGTGCAGTTTCTTTCATCTCATTTATTGATGTGAATTTTCAATCATCCATCTTTCAAAAGTCTAGGAATCAAGCTAGAGAATATTTTTTATAAATGTCTTATGTGATACATAACAAGGCATGCTGCACCATGAATTTCTAGACTCAACAAAATTTATGCACTTATCATGTCACTATGGTTTAGAGTTGAGGAGTACTACAATTCTCAAGAGAACCTTAAGGATCACTTGTAGAGACTTTAGCTCGTGAGATTTGTGCCTTTCACCCTTTCAGAGTGTTTTACGCAATCTCCGAGTCACAAGTTGATTCAACTTCTTTTGGGTCCGCACTTTAATTGTTGTATGATCTCATTATTCTTCATTTTTGGCTTGATCACTGAGAACAACATCACTTTCGAGTTGTAAGAAACGCGTGTCTTGAAATTTATCCCGATCACTAGGTTTTCATCCATACACCTACCACTTTTCCATATCACATTTCCATTCACTCACCCATTACATTCCCATATTATTCCATATTCACATATATTCCCCTCACCATCCATATACATACCGCACCTCATTTCATATATCTTTCATCATTTCAAATAAAAGAGTGTTGTTCCAAAATGTAAATGTCTTCATTCGTAGTTTGAAAAGTGAGAGAAAAACAAAAAAGAAAAAAAAAAGGAAAGAAAAAGAAAAAAATAGAAAAATAGCAAATTATAAAAGAAAAGAAAATTCGAAAAAAAAAGAGAGAAAAGAAAAAAGAAAAGAAAGAGAGTTTGTAGTTTGTAGTTAGTTGTAAAATAAAGACATATTTGTGCCTAAAGTATAGAACACTCTTCTATCATATACATTCATCCATCATCATTTATCATTCATATCACCATTATATCCTACATACCACATTCATTCATCACCATTCTATCATATCCTACCTCACACAATCCTACCTCATATCCCATCTATCCCATTTCATTTTTCCCTCACCCATAATCATCCATACGTTCCCCTATGTGTTCGGGCAAATGATAGTTAACGTGGTGAATAACTCGACGTTCTCACTAGAGTGATTAGCATTCTTTCATGAGATCATTTTTCTTTCTAATTGTTCGTTCTTTTTTATGCGTGTGTGAGACGTTTAAACTTTCTTACATTTACTCACCTCCTCACACACGAGCGATACACTGACCCCTAATTTCGAGAGTTCGTTTGAGAGAGATATATCCGTGAGATTTGAAGTTGAAGCATTGATTCCGACAAGGCAATCTAGGAATTACTTTGATGATACTCGACCCGTTTTGACTGATTCACAATACATATGTTGAGTTTTAGGAAGGACGTGCCTTGAGTATTTACTTAGCTAAACTTTTTACACATTCTAGCTTGTATTTCTGAAAAACATTTATCTCATGATGGATTGTGCGATTATTCTATGTCTAATAAGAGATTGACTGCCTTTCAATAAATCTTTTCAAATAAGAATTTTGTGGGTATATTTCCTGTAAACCCTCACGAGACACAACTCGTCCTGTAGGGCAACCTATAGGTTTAAAGGCTTGTTGCACATACTAAGTGCAATCGCAAGTGCCCGTAAAAGTGGTACACTTTTGGTTACTTATCTTTCTCTTTCTCTCTATCTTATTGCTCGAGGACTAACAACGCTCTGTTTGGGGGTGGTGTGATAAGCACAAAAAACTGTACAATTTATACCCCGAATAGATGTACTTTAGTTACTAGTTCTCCACAATATGGGTCTTATGCGCTTAATTGTTCATTATGCAAGCCGAATGCAAGTTGCGGTGTTCAAACGCGTATTTCAAGGCAATTGTGCATTTTATGGAGCTAAATTATCAATTTCGTAACCTCACCCGAGCCTTAACCTACCCTAAACCTAACCTAAACCTACCCCGAAGCCCGTGTGTGTTAGTTTGTGCCCTTTTATCATATTTTTAGATTTTTAGTTTGTGTCATTTTTATTTTTAGGATTAATTTTAGGTTTATTTTAGAATTTTTAGATTTTTTTTTAATTTCTATTTTTATTTTTACTATATAATTTTATTTTTATTAGCTTTTAGTTTAGTTTTATTTTTATTAGGATTAGATTTTTTTAAGATTTTATTTTTTTAGTTTTATTTGATTTTACATTTATTTAGAATTTTAGTTTTAGTTTTATTAGATTCTATTTTTATTTTTAGTTTATTTCTCTTTTTAGTTTTAATTTTTTATTTGAGTCTTTGTTTTATTTTAAATAGGAATTTATTTTTTTCAAGTTTTTATTTTATTTTATTAATTTAATTTTTTATTAGTTAGTTTATTTTAAGGGTCCAAATTACACACACACACCCTAAGTCACACACCCTAATCTATCCTACACCCTCACCCTCACACACTATCCGACACCATCACCCACCTAATCACTCCCACTCCATCTTCTACCTCCAACCACTTTCTCTCTCTCCTCATCCACCATTAACAAACAGAAAAACCAAACATTACCACATCTCTCTCTCCTCTCACCAACACCCGTAATGTCCACAACGACAAAAATACACCAAAAAAGCATTTCTATCAATAGTCAACATAGTTTTTTTTATTTATAAAAAACTCTTTTTTTAATTTTAATTAAAATGTAAAATTTGATGTTTTAGATTCACAATTGATTAGTGCCGCTGGCGCGGACCCACAACACATGAAAATCTTTATTTATCAATTATATTACATAAATAGGGGGAAAATTGATGTCTTAGATTCGCTGGATCTGACCCACATTTATTAAAATAAGGGGCTTGAAAATAAGTCACTGTAGTCAAACCCTTTATTTTAATGAATGTAGACCGATCAAACGAACTAACCAATCGCGAATCTAAGATATCAATTTTTCCCCTATCTATGTAATATAATTGATAAATAAAAAATTTCATGTGATGTGGATCCGCGCCAGCGACACTAATCAATTATGAATCTAAAACATCAAATTTTATATTTTTAATTAAAATTAAAAAAAGTGTTTTTATAAATAAAAAAAACAATGTTGACTATTAAAATTATAATTCAAGTTTATTTTTTTTGAAAAATTTAAAACAACTGTAATAGAATAAAAATAAAAACTATTTTTTTTATTATTCTCGGATAAACAACTATTTTTTATCCCCAAAAAATAATAAAATTGCTTATTTTTCAAATTTATAACATTCATTATATTATTTTTCAATAAAGAAGGGTAAAATGGTCAATTGTATCCAAAATATTTAACATGTGGACTAAATTGAGACAAAATGAAAGATTGGGGATGAAATTGAAACAAAAAAAATGACAGGGATGAAATTGAAACAATTCAAAAGATGAGAGTTTGAATTGAGACAATAAAAAAATGGAAAATGCTATGTGTCCCAAACAATTCCGCCAAATCATCCCCCAAATAGCTTTAAGTGTTATACCTTATGGTATGGGTCCCGCCAGGGCACAACTCATCAATACTATTTGGGGGAGATTTGGGGGAGTTATTTGGTACCCATAGCACCACTTTAAAAAAATAGGAGATTAAATTAAAATCAATAGAAAGATAAAAAATTATTGGAATACTTTACTCAAAATTAAACATACAAAATAAATTGACAAAAATACTATTTTGCAAATATGTCCAGCAACTTTCGAAAGAGCCTAACATTATTTTTTTTTACCATGTTATGACTCTTTTAGAAATGATATATATGACTAAATGCATAACTTTTACACTCGAAAGTAAAGTACAAGACGACTATCACTATAATAACTTGACTTAATTCGGATGAGACTAAGATTGGTAGAAACTATTTTAATGAAAAGAAAAAAGACAGAGAGTTGTGAGGGCGAGTATTGCTTTTCTTTTAAAAATCAAGTCATAATGCGCCTACTCAATTTGACTAATATAGTTGCCTTTGAACAAAAAAAAAAAAAAAAAAAAGAAATATATTAGATAAGCACGACGGCATCCAGAAACAAAGACCCCACTCTCTCTCTCTATATATAGTTTAAACCTATCACTCCATCTCCCTGGTATCTACTTTCCCCATTAACATTTGATCGCTTAACTTTTCTCGTTCCGCTTCAACATAATGAATTGGTGGTTGTCCCGTGCCATCGGCGGTGCCAAGGTTGTTTATTCTTTTCCTTATACCACATCAACTTTACTATATCATTTATTATATATATTTTTTTAATCCCACAGCTTATCAAATTTGTTAATCCATGTTGCAGGAAAAATTTGACGAACCCCCAAAAAGTTTCGAAAGCGTAGCTCTAGTGGTAGGCATAACCGGCATAGTGGGTAACAGCTTTGCCGAGATCCTCCCTTTATCCTCCACTCCAGGCGGCCCATGGAAAGTCTACGGTGTAGCCCGCCGCCCCAGACCCAACTGGAACTCCACCTACCCCGTCGATTATGTCCAATGCGACATCTCAAAATCCGATGAAACTATTGAAAAACTCTCACCTCTAACCGATATTACACACATCTTCTGGGCCACGTGGGCAAACGCCCCAACCGAAGCCGAATGTTGTAAAATCAACGGTACCATGTTTCAAAACGTCCTCAACGCGGTCATCCCGAACTCCCCTAACCTCAAACACATCTGTATCCAAACTGGCCATAAACACTACTGTGGACCATTTGAGTCTTTCGGAAAAGTCAAAATACAAGAAACCCCATGGGTGGAAGATGAACCACGTTTACCGGTTCCAAATTTTTACTACACCTTAGAAGATATAGCCGCTGAAACCGTAGCAAATAAATCTGGTTTAACATGGTCTGTACATCGTCCCGCTATTATCTTCGGATTTTCCCCGTTATCCATGATGAACGCTGTGGGTACTTTATGTGTTTACGCTGCTATATGTAAACATGAGAAAACGCCTTTGAAGTTTCCCGGGTCAAAGGCGGCTTGGGAGTGTTACGCGGTTGCGTCTGATGCGGATTTGATAGCGGAGCAACAGATATGGGCTGCGATGGATCCTAAAGGGAAGAATGAGGCTTTTAATTGTAGTAATGGAGATGTGTTTAAGTGGAAGAATTTGTGGAGGGTTTTGGCGGAGAGGTTTGGGGTGGAGTATGAGGAGTTTGATGAGAGTGAGGAGCCTGTGGGTTTGAAGGAGAGGATGAAGGGGAAAGGGGAGGTGTGGGATGAAATTGTGAGGGAGAATAAGCTTGCGGTTACTAAGTTGGATGAGGTGGCAACGTTTTGGTTTATTGATGTTAATTTGGGGGGTGCTTGTGCATTGGATACTATGAATAAGAGTAAGGAACGTGGGTTCGTTGGGTTTAGAAACACAACCACTTCTTTCAATAACGTGATTGACAAAATGAAAGCACACAATATTGTTCCTTAGAGTTAGAAGCATGATTGTGAGTACTTTTACTCTTAAGGGTCGAGGGGAAGCTTGATTTATTTTCTATTTTTGTGCTTTCATTTTCTTTTCTTTTTGTCATATTATCTAGTTGTCGTCGTATATTTTATTTCTGGATAATTTTGTATCAACCCTCGAGATCTTTTATGTTTACTCCTACTTTTGTTTTAAAGTTCACATTAAGGGTGCACAACGAAACCGAAAATCCGATAAATCGAACCAAACCAACTGCATCGGTTCGGTTTGGATCGATTTTTTTGCTCAATGGTTCGGTTTCGGTTCTAAAAAAAAAATCGATACTTCGGTTCGGTTCTCGGTTCTAAGGAAAAAAAATCCAATCCGATCTGAAAATCGATTCGATCCGAACCGATCCGGGATCGAACCGATTTATAATTACGTATATATTTATTTTATATATTTAACACTTGTAATTTATATTTTTATGATTACCTGAGTTATTAACTTATGTTATTGAGGATCAAAATTAATTTTGCCTTAAAAAATTATTTATGAGATACATTAATCTTAAGATTTTACTAAGTTTGAAATAGGACTTTGGAACCGAAAATCGATCCGAGAACTGTTGGTTCGGTTTGGTTCGGTTCTGCATAACAATCGATTCTGTTCCGGTTCCAAAAATTCAGAACCGATCCATCTCGGTTCGGTTCTCGGATTAGTAACAAAATCGACCCAAACCGAACCGTGTGCACCCCTAGTTCACATCCATATTGATATAGACCAAAATATTCTTCAAATAGTAATTCTAGTTAGCCCTCCAAAATTGACCATGCGCGTAAGCTGGTCCGAACACCTCGTGGTATAAAAAATACCTTACCAAAAAAATAAGAACGGCTTATCCTGTGTTGGACACCATCGACCTTTTTACCGTTTATTCTTCATTTTTCCACGCACTTTGACTCGCCTACAATTCCTTTTTTTTTTTGGTTGTGTGTGAAAGCGTAGGCGGTAAATGCTCGCACTACTTCAACATACAACGGCTAATACATTTGTGTTTGATGCTTTTTCGGACTAGTATTCGGATTAATAATTTTGAATAAAAAAAATCAGGCAACAAATTTTAAATGATCATGTCCAATATATAAATATTCTCAAATTAAAACATTCACTTCAAAGAAATTTAAGTGCCAAATACAAAGTATCGTCTCTTCATTCAATATCCTAATCGTATCGTCTCTTCGAACAAAACTCTAACACGATTCTCATTATCAATCAAATTTTGATCAAACAACAACCTATAAATACAATTGAATTCCAAAACAAACACACTTCACAGAAATTCAAGTGATCAAAACCCTAATCGTGGAAGTTCTACCAAACATTTCACATTCTCAATCAAATTCGTCCAAACAACAATAACAAGTATGGATACATGTTCATAAATATGTTCTTAAGTTTTGTACTTACACTACACCAAAATGAGCAAATTGTCACCTTTCAGCCGGCCAGCCTTGTCAAGGTCATTGACCGTGACAAAAAAACACGCGTTTTGTGTCACGGTCATTGACCTTGACACGACTGTGACAACGACTTGTCACGGTCTTTGACCGTGACAAGTCCGTGGCAAGTAAATTTGTCACGGACTTGTCACGGTCAATGACCGTGACAAGTCGTGTCACGGTCAAAGACCTTGACACGACCGTGACAATGTTCGCAGCAAAAACCCAATCCCCCTTCTTTTTTCCCTCCCGCGCCGTTCCCTCCATCTCTCTCTCTCTCTCTCTCTCTCTCTCTCTCTCTCTCTACTTTCAGGTCCATTTTCTCTCTCTCTCTTCCATTTATATATGTATTTGTGTGTATATTTATGTGTGTATATTTATGTGTGTATGTGTATATATATGTGTGCGTATGTGTGTGCGTGGAGGGGGGCAGGGGGTGGGGCGGGGTGGGGCAGGGTGGTGGAGGGGCGCAGGGGGTGGGGCAGGGTGGGGCGGGGTGGGGTAGGGTGGGGGAGGGGGTGGTGGAGGGTGGGGTGGGGTGTGTGTGTGTGTGTGGTGATGTGTGGTGGGGGAGGGGGTGGGGTGGGGTGTGTGTGTGTGTGGTGGTGTGTGGTGGGGGAGGGGGTGGATGAGGGGGTGGGGTGGGGCAGTGTGTGTGTGTGTGTGTGGTGGTGTGGGGTGGGGTGTGTGTGTGTGTGTGTGGTGGTGTGTGGTGGGGGAGGGGGTGGTGGAGGGGGGCAGGGGTGGGGAGGGGGTGGTGGAGGACGAAAATTATTATTGTAGCACTAAGAGAATAAATGAAAATGAATTGAAACTATGAAATTGTTATGGAATATAATAAATTTGGAACTATTGTCTTTTCAACCATCCAATAAAAGTTTTCCTTCATGGAATGTTAGAATTGTTTCTAGGATAATAATCATACTATAAGATAATTGCTCAAAATAAATATTAAATAATAATTACTAAGATATCAATTCAAATAAAGTCTTAATAACCTAACCAAAAGAAATAAAATAAAATATCAAATAAATTATCATCCACCTCATAGACATTCCCTACCAATGATTTTAAGATAATTTTTTCCTTATAAAGATAAATACCTTTGATTGCAAAGCATGCACTTGTATTATTATTATTATACAACATGTATTATTTCGACGTGTAATTCTAAAATCTCACCTAGTTTTGTATACTATTTTTAAAATCATACTATCAATTCACGAGACACTAAACAAGAAAGAGGGCATATTAATTTGGAAATGCTTGTTTTTCTTTCTAGAGATCCGTGTCGTCAAAACTTAGTATTAGATACTTGCGTGGTTTTACCTAACTTGAATGAATTAATAAATGTTTCAGTAAAGGTTGAAGTGGACAAAAAACGTGTGAATTGATTAATATCCATAATGTAAATAAAAGGTAAAGTAAGTGTGTAAATGGGTGGTTGAGCAAGCTAAGAGGTCTAACCCATATTTAATACATAGGTGTGTTATGAAAGGTTTTCAAAGGGTAATTAAGTATTTTCAAATAATGACCCCGAAACATAGAAATTCAATCTCAAGCAATTTAATTTCAATCTCTACAAATTTATGCATGTATTCAAGGGATTTATGAAGGATTAATATTAAAATTCAATTCCTATACATAATCTAAAAATTATATGTGTGTGTGCGTGTGCGTAGGTGTGCTGTGTGTGTGGCGGGGGGAGGGGGCAGGGGTGGGGCACCCATTTAATAACTCTTTAAATATTTGGAAAAAAACATAATATTACAAAATTGAAACGAAATGGTATTGACGGAACTTACACATACGTTATAATATAGACGGAACATTTTTTTATCTGTACTAATAACATTTTTTTTATCTGTACTAATAACATTTTTTTTACAGCAAAAATGTCTCCTTCAGATGTTAGGGTGAAGATGATGATGCTGTTTATGATGATGTCGTCGTCTGGGTTCGGTGGTAGCGGAGGCGACGAGGGCTCCTCCGCCCCTAGGCTCCCCAAATATGGAAAATTTGGGATTACTGTCGAAAACAAGTCGGAGCTTTTAGCGAGATCCCTCGAGCTGCTAAAGACGGTCATCGGCCCGGGGTTTATGAGTTGGAAGGAGGTGGCGTATGCGCTCAAGTTAGCTGTTTGGGCAGCACTACAGGTAATATTTATATGAATATTTCAATTTCAATTTATATTTATATTTATATTTATATTTATATTTATATTTATATTTATATTTATTCGCAACTAGCATTGTATTTGTTGGACAGGAACAATTCAACTTGGATCCAAAGCTACGCGATTCCGTCTTGGAGCAGTTGAGGGAGCAACACAAGACGTGGAAAAAAAATATGCGGACACGGTACTTTGGAAAAACACGAGAGACCATTTTACAATGGCGCGGATCCGTCCCGCCCAAGGAGCCGATCTCATTGGCACAATGGCAAAAGTTCATTGACAATGAGCTCGAGGATCGACAATTGGCATCTCGCCAATCGGGGAGGGAAAATCGGGCTAAAAAGACGGACGTGCACTACTCCGGCCGGACCTCTTACGCTGAGGTGGAGCATAGGATGAAGGTAATATTTAATTTATCTATAACTACAGAAATATATTATTGGATATTATTTTACTTTGCGGGGCCGATACTAATTTTACTTTACTTTATTTTATTTCAGGGGGTAGGGAGTGGGCCAGGGGGTAAGCCACATAGGCTCGATACTTATGTGGCTCTTCGGACGAAGAAGGGGAAGGACAAGGAGGTGTCCCTGAGCGTCGCGGCCACAATTGTAAGTAATCCGACAGTTTAATTATTGTTAATTACGTTATAATTTTTTAGTTTACTTATTTTACTAATCATGTGCTTTTTGTCGTTTCAGGCAAAGCTTAAGGAAGTGCATGAGTCGCAGTCTGATGCCGACAAGGCATCTTTGTCCACAGACGCACTCAGCCAAGTGCTTGGCTCTGATCGCAAGGGGAGGACAAGGGGAGTGAGCTCGCGGGTGGCCAAATCTAGGATCATCGGATTGGAGACGAGCGACACCGGGTTGGCTCGAACGGTGGATTCACACGACGCGAAGCTGTCCCGTTTGGAGGCGACGGTCCAAGATATGTACGCATTCATGAAGCGTACGTTGGGTGGAGACCGTAAAGAGAAAGGTAAAGGTAAAGGGAAGGAGAAGGCGGTGGAGGAGGAGGTGCGGGAGGACGAGGCGCAGGATGACGAGGATGTGGACCTCGCTGCTTCATCACCGACACGTTCGTACTTCGACGATCCACTTCCCTATTTGACGCCCTCCAACAGACCATTATCGACAATTGATTGGCCGAGCGTGTTCATATTGGACATATTTGATGGCCAGCGGATAGGGCGGGGGTTGAGGGACCCGAACATCGTCGAGGGTGGAATAGTCCATGGACGTGTGCTTCAAGAGATGGAGTCCAGGGTGCTCGTCACGCATGTCATACCCGGGAAGGAGAACTCCCTATTGTGATTGCGCGAACAATGCAGCACGACGTATATTAGTGGGTGCGTCAATTCGTATGTCGTGTGGCCTACTCACCTCCTCAGTTTTATCTAAGACATGTAGTAACATTATTTTTAAGTTTGTCCATTTTATTTATATTTGGATTATATCGTCATGTATTTTATTTTTACTTTGAAGATTTGGATTATACTGTCATGAATATATATTTGCATTATCTTTAGTTTGTGTTGGATATATGATGTTTGGAACAGGTACAACGTTGCTATAACAGGTACAAATATACTGCTGGGCAGTGGCGGTGGCCATACTGCCCAGCAGATTTTTTTTAAATTCTGCCCAGAATTGTCACGGTCATTGACCGTGACAAGTCCTTGACAACATTTGTCACGGGCTTGTCACGGTCATTGACCGTGACAATTTTTTAAAAAAGGGTCACGACTTTGTCACGGTTATAAACCGTGACAAACGTGTCACGGTCATTGACCTTGACACGACCGTGACAAAAAAAGTTGTCTCGCCTCGAAATGTCACGGTCATTGACCTTGACAAGGTGAATTTGTCAAGGTCAATGACCTTGACAAATGGGCAGATTTGGTGTAGTGTTAAGATTATATCATACGCTCTGTGTATGTTGTGTTCTTACCATTTTATTTCTTATATCACATGTTTGTCCTTATGTATTTTGTGTTCTCGTATGTATAAATTTGTAGACATTACACATGGACTGATGATATCACATTATTAGTCTTCATGATATGAAAAAATACATTTGTTGTCCTGATTTTAAATTCAAAACACACTTTTTGCATGTTACATTTATGTATTTCATCATTGTACATTTCCTCATATATAAATCATGTTATATTTATGTACATACTCTTTGTATTTGTATATCTCATATGTTAAATATGGTCCGCGCTAGCGACATTTATTTATGACTGCATGTAATTTATGAATTTAGGTGATGTATTTTCTAAATCCTTTATTATTGCGTGTACTTTGTAAATTTTGCACGTACTTTCAAAAAGTACACGCAAAATTTACAAAGTACATGCAATAATAAAGGATTTAGCAAATACATCACCTAAATTCATAAACTACATGCAGTCATAAAACTTATTTGTTCAATCCAATTTGCGTGTACTTAGTGAATTTTGCGTGTACTTTCAAAGAGTACACGCAAAATTCACAAAGTATATGCAAATTTAAATTGAATTTGTTCAAACCAATTTGCGTGTACTTTTATGTATTATGCGTGTACTCTCTCTTGGATATATGTCATCTCATATTTTAATAGATTCCATGTTATTTTGGTCCGTCCCAGCGGCATTTGAATGATATTTGATAAGTTTATAATATGTATTATTATTGTGTTATTGTTTAGGAATCATACCATCAACCATGTTTAACTACAAAATTACTGCTTGCACCTTTGAAGATCTTAACAATACAAAACCTTTCACATTGACAGTCAATACTACTAATGATGACGAGATTTGTTTTCTCCTTCGCATCAATGATAGAGTGAAAAGGTTACTTGGTTTTTACTACTACTATGAAGACATTAAGTGCACTTTTGATGTGCAAAAGCTTCAAGTAACTGAATCGAAAGCGAAGGATTTAGCCAAACAAATTGAGCATTGCTTAAGAGGTTTTGGAAACATTGGCACTTTTATCATGGAGCTATTGTATCACTTATTTTCGGAATATATAGGAAGAGAGAATCTTGGTTTTTTACTTGTCGAACGACGTTTATTAGGTATTATCCTGTAACGGACGGCATATATTATCGCCTTTAGCATGTATTTTGTTGAGACTTGTATGAATTGTTTATGAGAATTTTGCATGTATTTTTATTAAATACGCTATTATTTTATTATTTTAGTCTGTATTTTATTCTAATTTGAATGTATTTTATTTTTTATATATGTAAATTATCATTATAAGTTAGTAATTTAATTTTTTTATCGATTAATAGAATGGGGATGAAAATGAGGGCAAGAAAAGGAAAGGACAAAAAAAGAGTAGTTTTGAAGAAAGTTCTTCAAGCAATTCTAGTTCTAGTGTGGCTTTGGAATCTACACGTGGTGTGAAGAAGAACGACCAGTATAGATCGAATGTTGTTAGTTTTTTTCATGATTTTTTTGGTATTAAAAAGAAAATAAACGATAGGCATATTGAACTGCTTAAAAAGACCCCATTCTGGGAGCTTTTCAATGCCTACTACAAAGAGGAAGTAGTAGAAGCGGACCACAAAAGACTGATAAAAATATTCTATCATTATCAAGTTGTACAACAAGGAAACAAAAAGTTTTGAGATGAAGAGTAGGATTGAAATAAGCCCAAGAGATATAAGTGAAATATTTAGCATACCAATGGTAGAGGGGTAAACATCAATAGAACTGAAAAAGAGATTGAATCCGTCTCAAAAACCTGAATTCCTTGCCCGATACTTCAAACGTAAAATTGGAAAGTTAGAACTATTGAAGAGTTTGAAGAAATCGATAGAGTTGGACACACATGAGGGAATTACCGATTTTGTAAAACTAGTTTGTCTCCACTTCTTGACGATGTTGTTTTTCTCCAAATCAAACTTCACATTATAAGAATTTTTGACAAAATACATCAATATTATTGATAACATGAATAGCTACGATTGGGCATCTGCAATGCATGAGTTTCTCATAAATTCACTCGACAAAACAGTAAGTTCAAAACCTATCACAGCAACTGGATGTGTCATTTCCCTATTGGTGAGCAAAACAACCAATACCTTCCAACAAACAATTGGAATTTTTTTTATAAAACCTGATTTCATGTGTACTTTGTAAATATCACGTGTACTTTCAAAGTACACATGATATTTATAAAATTCGTATGAACCTGAGTTTAATTACATTTACCATGGTTTTAATATCACTTGTACTTTTGAAGTACACCTGATATTCTAACCAATTCACGCTTTTACTTTGTAAATATCATGTGTACTTTTATAGTACATGTGATATTTATAAAGTACACGTGATATTTATAAAATACATATGAATCTTAGTAGTATTACATTTACCATGGTTGTAATATCACTTGTACTTTTAAAGTATCACTCATATTTAAACCAATTCACTCGTGTACTTTATAAATATCACATGTACTTTAAAAGTAGACGTGATTTTTATAAGGTACACGTGATATTTACAAAGTATACGTGTACTTTGTAAATATCAAAACTGTATTTTCAAAGTACACGTGATTTTTACAAAGTACACGTGTACTTTGTAAATATAACAAGTGTACTTTGAATGCACATATGATATTTACAAAGTACACTTGTACTTTTGTGATATTTACAAATTACACGTGTACTTTGTAAATATAAGTATATGTGTACTTTGTAAAATATCATAGGTACTTTCAAATTACAGTTGTAAGATTTACAAAGTACACTTATAATATCACGTCTACTTTATAAATATCACGTGCACTTTTAATTATGAATAACTAGATAATATAATTATTAATATTATTTTGTTTTTTTGCATGATCACGGTATTGGGTATGTGAGAAGTTTGATATAATTCCTCCTATTGAAAAGAAGAAAGAGAAGACAACAAAATTTCTTAGGTGGAACTTGTCATCTTTGAAAGATTGGTTTGCTGTGAATGATATTGCTTTAGCAAATTTGAAGGAAACTACAAATAAACCAGCTAGTAAGGAGAGTTCTATGGAAAGTGAAGCTCAGCTTGAAGGCCCAGTTACTCTTTGAACATTTCTAAAGGAAGTCCTGTACATATTGATTCATTATTGGAAAAATCTTATGAAGAATTTGATGAGAATGAGCTTTCATCAGGTTGTAATATTCCCCTTAAAAATATTGCGAGTTCTTTGAAAAATAAGGGAAATGATCAACCAAAGGATACTAGGAATTTTTGAAATGTTTGAGAATATTGGGAATTATGAACCAACAGATGTTGAAAATGCTAAGAAGTTGAATTTGGAGGAACAAATTATTGCTTTGAAAAGGGAATTGTTGGAAAAAAAATATCCAACTATTTAAAGCAGCTGAAGACCTTAATTGTGCACTGAAGAAGGTGACCTTTTTGGAGGTGGAGAATGCTAACCTTAATGTTATGAATGTACAATTGAAGGTAGATAGTCGTCAAGTTTTGAAAACACAAGAGGAAATCAAGAAGTTGAAGGTGAAAAATTCCCATCTATTGAAAGAAAAAGAGTTACTGAATAAGTTGGAGGTGAATAGTTACTGAAAAAGAGTTCATCAATGGCTTTTAATGCAGATCTCATGCAGGCTTTCCTGTATGAATAGTTTGTCCCGTAAAAAACTGGAATTTTATTATATAACTTCTCCATTATGAACACACTCATTTTCAAAAATCAATTTTTCAGAAAATTGATATCTTAGAAAAATTTTGCGGAAAATTACACAGTAAAATTGTGTAACTGGCTCTGATACCAATTTGAGAAGAGTGCGCTTGCGTTCAAATAAGGAAGTTATTTAATTAAACTCAGTTTTTGTCAATTAAGTCCTAAACATGCATCTAGGTGTGATTGATGATGATAAAATCAAGCAGGAACATTCAAACACACACAAATGAGGAAAAATCCCCCAAAGGGGCAAACCTTTTATTTTCACTATAATTTTGTAAGAAAACGGCTTACACGGATTACAATAAAAATATGTGACACAGAAATACCCTCGGGTGTCGTTTCTGATGTCGTTGGCTGGAACTATCCCTTTCCAGTAGGGCAGCAATGAAGAAGATAATGACTTGCTTACAAATTACTCCAGATGAGTAAATGATCCTCTTGAAGGTTTAAAGATTCACACACATATATGGTAATGGTTTTGTGAATCAAAAAGGTTTAGAAAACCTTAAAAAGATGAAGTCTTATTCTGGACTGTTTTTGCAGAATTTTGAGATTGCAGAAAGACTTGAAAATCGTGTAGAAGTTGATCAGGTATTTATACGAAAATCGAGGCGATGGCTCGTTCGAACGAGATAGCCATGTCACTCGAACGAAGGATAGATGTCGTTCGAACGAGATCGAGCGACATGCCTATCTCGCGCGAACGAAATTCAAAGTCGTTTGAGCGAGCTCGTCGTTCAAGGCAGTTCACTTCTACACTTAGAAAAAATTATGCTTTTGATAAAAAAATAATCCAGACTTCAAAATCAATTTTCAAAAAAAAAATTCCCAAATATTTATGCAAATATTAAAGCTCCAATAAATCATTTTACCGATAAAGTGTAGTGGAGTAGTGGGAATGAGCTAAGCAGCATGTCGCATGTAGCATGATGCACGTGAAGATAATGGATGCATTGAATTCGGATAAAGGCCATCGATGATGATCGTGTTGACGTGTCGAATGTAGCAGTATCAGACATACAAACTGTGATCTAGGAGAAAATAGAAAATTCCTAGATTCTACCCCAGACATTTATAAAATTACGTCCTTACAACCTTAAAACACATAGGAAATATAGTATGTGTTTACTTTGCATTGTTTGCAAATAACAAGATAAAACATAAAAATGTAGAGTACACGTGATCAAGATACAAAGACATGCACGTTTACTTTATAATCTTTTGGTTGTATTTTGAATTGGTTTCAAATAACAACACTACCATCAAAGTACACGCATAAAAATGTAAAGTACATGTGGCCATCCCCGATCCTCACGGAGAGAGAGAGAGAGAGAGAGAGAGAGAGAGTCTCGGTCCCGCGCAGCCCTCTCGGGAGCGCTTCGGCCGTCGTCAACGATGTGTGAGGTGAAAAATGTAGAGAGATGGAGTCGCCAGTCTATTTTACTCAAAATAGACAAAAGAAGGTGGATCCATCCCATAGGACAACATCAAAGACATACTGATACATACGAAACCAAAAATTGATTCGAGTAGTGTTCGGAGGCTAAGTTACAGAATGGAAAGGTGTTAGGCACCCATTCGAACCTTGCGGTCTCTCATGGATTTGTTGTTATTTTCCTCTATTTCTCCGTGATATGTGTGCATGTGTATATGTAGTGGAGATAGGAATCATCGACGTGTATCAGGGAAGAGATAGAGTGAGTCATCCGTAGGAATGTTCCTAAAAGTAATATTAGAAAATAGAATTTACGCGATTATCCTTGCATTGATCGTTATAATGGAAGGATAATGCGTATGGAATAATACGCCACTAAGAAGAAATATATATATATATATATATATATATATATATGTAAATATGTAGAATCTAAGAGAATTAAGTTAAAGAATTAAGAAAATAGAAAAATAGAAAATTGAAAAAAATAGGACTCGAGTCTCGAGTGTTACCCCGAGACGCCTATGTAGCCTATAGAGGCATCAAAGTCCACGTAGTTCGTATGCAAAACGAGGGGTGGGGTTTATCCCATAAATCCAACCGGGGACTTCTCTTATGTGTGTGTGTGTGTGTGAAAAGGTGTTTTAGTATGAGAAAAGTGTGAGAATTCCCGCTTGGAGTTTATGAGCAAATCCTCTTTTTCTTGCTTTTTTGGGTTTTTTATATGAAAAATAAGAGATGTGAAATAATACTAAATAAAAATTATATTAGGATATGTGAGATGGGGAGAATAAAAGTGCTAAGTAATAAAACAAGTTAATGCGAATTTAAAGAGATAGTTGAGAAAGTTGGACCTTCTTGAAGATCTCGAGCTTGATATTGAATGTTGGAGAGCAGCCCTTGCACTTGAATGATGATTATGGGTAGTTAATTCACCAAGTTTGGTGAAAAAGATGATGAAAAATGAGTGTTGAAGAGAGATTTGGATGTAGAAATCACGCTGACTTCGAGAGAGGTTTTCTGGGTTTGCTGAGAGTGATGGATCTCAGTTCTTAGGGTGCTTTATAATGAGGTCAGGCCCTCCTTTTTATAAGCCCAGGGCATTTTCGATCGGTATAGGGATGGTCTTGCAAATTAGTAGGTGTCTTCAGGCACACTACCGACAGGTAGGATTTTGAACCTACTGTTTGGCAGTCTTGTTCAGATTCCTTTGGAAAAACAATTGTAAAATGCAATCTATAGATCCAAATTGTGCACGGGGATATCGCTGGAAAGGTACTTCAGAGACCTTCGAAATTCCTTAGACTTCTCCCGGGTACGGGAGTTAACTTTGGGTCAAATGTGGCTCGGAAGCGCTCGTCGGTCCTTTGGACGGGAGATCTTCGAATGATAAAGGGTCATTCATCCGCATCGTAAGTCAGAATCACGCACGGAGAGGACCGTTGGGAAGTTTAAGAGATTTACTTAGACATCGCAAAGAGTTTGACTCGGTTTGGAGAGTTGACATTAGTCAATCGGGACCCGAAAGCGTCCGGTGGCCTTTCGGAGTAAAATAGATCATTCGTCCGCACCCTAAGCCAGAATCGCGCATGGGGCAGACTGTTGGAAAGGGTCTCATTCGAGCTGAAGAGTTGACTTTGGTCAAATGGAGCCTGGGAGCATTCGGTGGCCTCTAGATCAAGTTTCAAGGGAAAACGGGTTGTTCATCTGCACCATAAGTTAGAATTACGCACGGGGCAGATTTTTGGGAAGGGGTTTCAGTGCCCTTTGAATATTCATTCAGTCTCAGTTGAGCAAAAGAGTTTGACTTTTGGCCAAACGGAGCTTGGGAGTGCTCGATAGCCTTTAGGTCTGTACTCGGGGTATGACCTAGGTTCGTAGTGATGCAGGGGGTTCTATGGACCTAAGGAGAGATTAGGGGGTGCTAGAATGGGGTGTCTACAGATCCCCTCGACGGGTGAGTTTGGAACAAACAATAGCCATCGAATAGACACCGCTTGATGCCTTTGAAAGAGGTCGATTCTATGGACCTAAAGAAGCGAGGATGACCAATTCAGAGGGTCGAGGCTGATTCTGAGGACCTAAGGAACGAGGATGACCAAATTAGAGGGTCAAGGCCTATTCTAAGGCCCTAAGTAACGAAGATGACCAAATCAGAGGGTCGAGGTCGATTCTGAGGACCTAAGGATGAGGATGACCGATTCAGAGGGTCGAAGCCAATTATGAGGGCTTAGGTTTTGATGACCAATCCTGCGGGTTGAAGCCAATTCTAAGGGCTTGAATTGAGATGAATAATTCTGCGGGTCAAAGACAATTCTGAGGGCTTGAATTGAGATGAACAATTCTGCGGGTCAAAGCCAATTCTGAGGGCTTAGGTTGTGATGACCGATTCTGCGGATCAAAGTTGT
Organism: Sambucus nigra; assembly: GCA_949130495.1. Taxonomy (NCBI): domain Eukaryota; kingdom Viridiplantae; phylum Streptophyta; class Magnoliopsida; order Dipsacales; family Adoxaceae; genus Sambucus; species Sambucus nigra. The sequence goes on along the minus strand of OX422207.1, from coordinate 642,289,564 downwards.
GATGATCGATTCTGTGGGTCGAAGCCAATTCTGAGGGCTTAGGTTGATATGTTCTCGGGGAACTCTACCGGTGAAATTACCTCGTGATTTTGATTTAAGCTAGGGAGATGATCGTTGGGGAAACTTTCGTGTCTTCCGGAGACTTTGCGAGGGAATAGCTAATTTAATGCTGTGAATTCAACTAGGGAAGTGATTAGGTGATCCAGGGTTTGGACGTTTTGCTCGGGGAAATTTGAAGCTTTTATCATAATGGTTTTTGAGGATTCCACTGGAAAATAGGAGATTACCTGAAGTTTGGGATACTTTAGGGGTCCTCTGGGGACATTGCCGGGGAGAGATTTACTTGGCTTTTGAGAGTTCCGTTGGGGAAGTAGGCGTTTCGCTTGAGGGAGTGTGAGAAAAAAATAAATTTTCTTGGTGAAAATGTTCTAAATCTTCCCTGGGATTTTTAGGAATTTTTTGAGGATTTTTTAGGATTTCTTGGTATTTTCTGAGAGTTTTTGTACGAAAATTTTAGGGGGGTGCCGATCGGCATGGTGTGGAGGGTGCCATTCGGCAGTGGCACGGACTTTTGGACTATCTCGAGAAGGTGGAAGGTCAGTGCCGATCGGTATGTGGGGATGCAGTGCCGATCGGCATGACCCTTGGCTTCCTATAAAAAGGGGGCGGGTTCCCCTCATTTTCACAGCTTCTTGCCTTCTCTCTCTTTGCAATTTCTTTCTACGAATCATTTTAATGTTCCAAAACCTAAAAAATGGTCGCTTTTGTGAGCACTGCTACATACAGGGAGTGGTTAGCTGTTGACGACTAGGAGAATGTAGAGTGGAGGGCCAGGGCGCCTCTTGCCTTGGGGATTGAGAACTCTTTTGATGCGTTTGAGACGGTTGCGGATGAGCGAACTTTACTGCGGGAGCCGTCACATCATCGCTCTTCTAGGGTGGTGAACCCTGGTGGTTATGTAAGTACAAAATGACTTTTGGCAGTCTCTTTTGGTGATTTCTTTTTTTCTTAGATTTTGACAAGGTTTTTCTTCGGCAGTTTGATGTTTCTTCGTCGACTATGCGTGCCGACGGGACGACGGATGTCTATATAAGAACATAATTCTTATCATGTCCATTTATTTTAATTGGCTTAATTTCGGACAAAATAAATTAAGTCTAGGCTAGTTTTATTATGGAGTTTAATTGAACCTACGACAAAGTTCAAGTCCACGAATGTGCAATTTAAAGCTTTGAAGAAGATTTCAAGTCAAAATGTGTTGCATATGTTTAATATCACTTAGGTATGAATACATGTGAGCAATTGGGTAATTTAGTATGTTGATTAAATGCGGGGTGATTTATATGTTTGGTAATTTAAATCTTCTTGCGAAAACATTTTTTTTAATATTTCTGAGTTAAAACAGTTTAAGAAAATTCGACGAATTATTTAAAGAAAATAACTTTTAAATCACTGTCGCTCGAACGAGACAATGGATCGTTCAAACGACAAACCCATATCGCACAAACGAGATCCTCTTCTCGCTTGAACGATCTTGTCCCCTCGATTTTTGTGTTTTAAGTTTCTTGGACTCTATGTTGCTCAGTTATATAATAAAACGTCTCTGCGAAAGTTTTGGCAACAGAACAGTTTCGAAAAACTCATTCCCATACATGTTTTCTTCATCTGGAGTTTATTCAAGATAGAATTATTCAATTCCAAAGTTAGTGATCTTGAACGCGTTTACCGGAAGACAATTCATTCACTACACCGCTTTGCACTTTGTGGTGAGAACTCTACAACCGGAGAGGTGCGTGCTATTATGGAGGTAATACTTATGAAGTTTACTCTTGTGGAGAAGACGTTTCTTTTCCAATGCTGACCATATGGAGTTCTTGCAGGAGATTCCAGCCGACGACATCAGAACCAACAACTGCGAGTATTTCGTATGTCACCCTATTTCATTGTAATCCGTGTAAGTTGTGTCTTACAAATTATAGTGAAATAAAAAGGTTTTGCCCTTCGGGGATTTTTCCTGAAATTGTTTCTTTTATCGCAGGATTTATTCATGGAATGGATTTAATCACTTAGATGCATATTTAGGGTTTAAGAAGTTAAAATTGGTTTTAACTAAAAATTGGAACAAAGTTGTTTTTACCTAAAGTACACACTAAAGGGCCTTTTCAAATTGGTATCAGATCTTGTTACACTATCTTATTGTGTTTGTGATCCCGTGTCTTTAGGTATGCCTTTCGGTGGTTTTTATGATTTTAGAATTCACTTGTTTGAATCATCTAATTGGAAATCACACAGGAAAACTGCTCTTAAAAATTTGGTTAATAAGGGTGATTGTGAAAAGTGTCTTTGCTGTGAAGGGTTTGGTCACTGGATAGATGAGTGTCCCACTAAACATAGGGAGAATTTTAATAAATCGATAAATCGTGTTTCTACCCTTTGTGATAGTGACCCAAAAGAAGAAAAAATTTATTCTAGTAAGCATGAACTTCCCACCTTTGTGGTTAGTTATGTAAATGATAAAGACTTACCTTTGCATAATACTTATGCAACCACAGAAGTTGATACACCTGAGAGCGAGGGTGAGGTGAGTGAGGATGGGAGCGAAGATGAGAGATATTTGCAAACTGCTTTCAAAGAATTGTATAATGAAACTTTAAAAGCAAAGAAAGCAAACATGAAATTAGGAGCTATGTTGAAAGAACGCGCCATAGATATAAATAATTCCAATGCTTTAATTGAGGATCTTAGGGCATGTGAAAAGAAAATTTGAGAGAAGCTAAAATATGTCGAGGGTGAGAGAGATAGTCTTCGATGGTTGATGGAGACTATGAAAAAGGAAATTCTTGAGTTTGAGAATTCTACGCGTTTACTTGAGTTAAGGATATATGGGCTTGAGGAGAAACTGAGAGATTCGGCTAGGTCTGAAAAGTTAGACAAAATCTTAGGCACCGCTAAAATCAAAGATAATCGGTGTGGTATTGGCTTCGATAATCATGTCGCACCTTCTCCCAAAGCCTAAACCGTGCAAATAAGAGATCCTCCTAGGAACTTTAGGAGAGAGCCACCTAGGAACGTGAGGTATAATCGGCCTATAGGACACGCTCCTCACCGTATCTACACTTGCACTAATTGCGGTAGGAGAGGTCATCTTAGACGATTTTGATATGATCTTAAGAACGCTCCTAGAAAGTCTAAACCCATTATGGTTCCTAATTCCCCTACTCGTCGGTTCACACTTACTTGGGTTAAGAAGTCGGATTTAGAAGCGTTAGGTATTAGGCTTAGTGATTCTGACATCATTGCTCGTGGTTCTCATCATGTTTCATCTTTTGATTGAGGTTGTTCGTTGGTTTGTCATACTTTAGTATTTACATCATGCGTCATATTTTGCTAGTGTTATGGCATGTTTCTAGTTTTTGTTACGTATTTGAGTCTTATCAAAATTACAAAAATATTTTGCTTTTTATAAAAACTTTTGAAAATAAAAAAAGATTTTTGGTTTTGAGTCGTGAGGTTACATGGTTGATGTGGGATATTAGTGTGCTTGACCCCCCCTTTCCTTTCATTATTTATATAGCTAGGACATTTGGTCATTGTTATTGATACTTAGAATGTCTTAACCATTGTATTATGGGGATGTTTAGAAGTTGATATGCTTTTTGATTCGACTTTGCTTATATGCCATCCTTGCACACATACACGAGTTTATATGAATGTTTGCCTTCTCTTGCATATTTGAGTTTGGTGAGACGTTCTTATCTTAATTTTGTCATCTATGCGTAAGTAAACTTAAGGAGGAGGTGTTCTTGTAAGAACTGTTTTCCGTGATAATTGATATTGAAAAAATGATGAGTGTTCACGGGAAAGCGTTGCGAGAGTATAAAATTGACTTGTCGTGAAAACCACCGTTTAAAAGAGCCCAAAAGAAAATCAAGGCAATAAAAATTCATATGCCAATAATTGGGGCCAATAGAACTTTCTCTAAGTTGAGATTGATAGATATTTCTAAAGATCTTGAAAAATTCATATTTATGAGGGAGTTTGGTTGGAGATAAATTTAAACGGGTTTGCAACACGAATCCTATGTTGAAACATCGTATCATGATGCTATTGTTCGTGGAATCATCAATAATTCAGACTTGTGTGCATGTTGTTAGTGTAGTTTATTAAACTCACACTTATTTTGTCGCAAATGGCTTTGATGAAGTTTGATGATTTCTTGCTATCAATTGGAACTTCTTGATCGGTTCGACGTATTGAAATGGTGACTCATTTGTTGTAGCTCACGTCCATTCAGTCCACATTCATGTTTTGAGCACATTCATCCTATGTTAACATGTAATTCTCGTTGGTTTTTTTACTTTTTTTTTTCTGTTTTGAGTCTGTTTTAAGTCTGTTTCTGTGATCCAGGTACTGTTTTGGGATAATTTTTTCACTGGGCATATCCTTAATTTTTTTGGGTTATTTCTGGTATTTTCATTTTCTTGTTCGACCAACATCATATGTCTCGTGAACATGTCATTCAAGCGACATCCAAAATCGTTCAAGCGACATAACCAGGTCGTTCGAGTTACTTCAAGCGAGATCAGGGTTTCACTTAACACAACGCGTTCGCATTTTCAACCATTTCGTTCTCTCGTATCTCTTTCTCTGCACACAAGCAGCGACACCAATTTTTTTTCAAAAACCCATCATTGATTAGCATTTGAAGTTTCGTATTTCTGTATTTCATCTCAGTCTTCACTCGAGTGCTACCCTTATTTGTCATTTCTCTATCTTGTGTGCCTGTATCTGTCCATATCAGCCATTGTTGCTCCTGAGCTCTTCGACGATAGAACTAGTTCAAAAAGGATCATCGACGACCATTTTTTTTTTGTTACTCCGGCGTTCTCAATATTAGTTCTCCGTCATGTGTTCGTCCAGATTTAGTTCCTCCGGCCTCATTTTTTTCACTGTCTGCCTCCGGTGATTTTTCACCTTCTTTAAGACCCCCATTTTTGGCGATTTCGAGGTATTTCTATGTTCTGATCATGACTATTTTTTTTAGAAATCATTTGTTGAGAAGAATTGGTTTCTAGTTTTGAGTGTATTTAACTGATTTTTACTATTATTGTGGTCGGTATTCGCGGTGGTTCGGTTGGATGTTTGTATGGTGATAGGTTCTTAGGTGTGTGTTCCTTGTGTCGGTACCCTTTCATACATGACACATTACACTCTTTCATAATGTCGCCTCGACATCGTGGTGCCTCTTCAGGACGACTCGATGCGCCACCACCCTCTGCTCGAGCTCAGAGAGCTCAGGTTAGTAGGCCCCCATACTCCCTAGTGAGATGGGCCACTCGTGTTGAGTATGGTCATTACTGTTTATTGGGTCTCCACATTCCGTATGTTGTTCAGGAGAGGGTTTTTTGCTATTCTGAGTTTCAGGGGTTAGGCATTCAGCACTGGTTGTCTGGTAGGGGTTGGGATTATCTGTTTGAGGCTCGTGGGGTTGTCTATCCGGACATTGTCCGAGAGTTCTTCTTTCGCGCTCTCCCCCACGCTGAGGGGATCTTTTCTACTATACGTGGCGTTCCTGTTCTCGTCACAACAGATCGCATAGTTGCTTTTCTGCACCTTCCTCGTGTCCCTGACGCTGTGTTTCCTCATTATTCCGACGATGGACCTACCTATGATGATATTATGCATCATTGCTTCTGGGGGATTCCCCAGGCAGGTACTATTATGTATCATCGTCAGCTTTTCTCTACCTTCCGTGTCCTTAATAGGTTTGTGTCATCATCCATTTATCCTCGGATAAATCATACTCAGATTGGGTCTGACATTGTCTATTTTATGTATCATGTCTCTCAGAGGTGGGACATCGATTTACCGACTGTCATGCTACGTGTTATATCCTCTGTCATCGTCAGTGGTACCACCCCTATCTGCCCTGCTCTTCCTTATGGGATTCTCATTTCCATCATTTACACTGTTGTTGGGGTTCCTGTTTTAGAGGGTGATCAGCGTCTCCCTTCGCCTGCTATTATTGATCATAATACTTTCACTCGTTCAGAGAGTCATTTTCCACAGGCGGCGAGAGCTAGAGCTCCACCCACTGAGAGAATCTTCTCAGATACTGATCCCTGTCAGCTTAATGATCACTCTGTTCTGATCACTTATGATTTCTCTCAGCCACACCCTCCCCTCCTGCACCTACACGTCCTATTGCGGAGGAGGTATCTTCTTTACAGGCACAGGTAGCTGCTCAGACCAGGATGTATGGAACTATCATTTCCAAATTTGATGCTGAGGCCAATGCACGTGTTCATGCTGAATTCAGGATGACAACATTCTTTGATGAAATGCGACAATGAGAGCAGCTGAGAGGCACAGGATCCTCTGGACTCAGCCATATTTCATCTACATACACTGATGCTGATGCTGATGATGATGATACTCCTATTGATGTCTAGTTTTATTTTTTATTACATCTGAGACATTGAGATTCCTGATGTATTTATTTATTCTCAGATATGATGTACTCTTATGGACAGTTATATCACCATTGATTTTATTTTATGGCATGGATGTATAGTTTCTTTTGCAGTTTTAGTGATTCTCTCATTATGATTCAGTTACTGTTATTTTTTTACTATCCATTATCATACTGATATTGTTTATCTAGCCATGCTATTCATTCTCATATATTCATGCTAGATTTGATGTGTCTGTCCGACCTTTTGTCTATTCCAGGCAAAAAGGGGGAGAGATATGTGATGTGGGGGGAGTATTTATTATGATATTATACTTGTTTTTATTCCTCCATACTTCACTTGGGTATTTGTTTGTGTCTCGTGTGTGTAGGTATTGTTGTCAGAGATTCAGATATTTATTGATACATCACATTCAGCGACAAATCAGATTCAGATGATTGCCATTCAGAGACAGAATCGGATTCAGATGCTTGTCATTTATTCAGTTTCATTATGTCCTGTATTTTTATATTTTTGAGTTTTGGGATAGGACATGTATTTGTTTACGGCATATAGGATTTTTGTTTAGTTTTATCCCGGAATAGCCAAAGGGGGAGATTTGTAAGAACATAATTCTTATCATGTCCATTTGTTTTAATTGGCTTAATTCCTGACAAAATAAATTAAGTCCAGGCTAGTTTTATTATGGAGTTTAATTGAGCCTATGACAAAGTTCAAATCCAAGAATGTGCAATTTAAAGTTTTGAAGAAGATTTCAATTCAAAACGTGTTGCATATGTTTAAGATCACTCATGTATGAATACTTGTGAGCAATTGGGTAATTTAGGATGTTGATTAAATGCTGGGTGATTTAAATGTTTGGTAATTTAAATCTTTTTGCGAAAACATTTTTTTTAATATTTCTGAGTTAAAATAGTTTAAGAAAATTCGAGGAATTATTTAAAGAAAATAATTTTTAAATCACTGTCGCTCGAACGAGATAGTGGGTCATTTAAACGACAAACCCATGTCGCGCGAATGAGATCCTCTTCTCGCTCGAACGAGCTTACCGCCTCGATTTTCGTGTTTTAAGTTTCTTGGACTCTACGTTTCTTAGTTATATAATAAAACTCCTCTGCGAAAGTTTTGGCAGCAGAACAGTTTCGAAAAACTCATTCCCATACAGTTTTTCTTTATCCGGAGTTTATTCAAGATCGAATTATTCAATTCCAAAGTTAGTGATCTTGAACGCGTTTACCGGAAGACAATTCATTCACTACACCATTTTGCACTTTTTGGGGAGAACTCTACAACCGAAGAGCAGTGTGCTATTGTGGAGGGAGTCCTTATGAAGTTTACTCTTGTGGAGAAGATGTTTCTTTTCCATTGCTGACCATATGGAGTTCTTGCAGGAGATTACAGCCGACAACATTGAAACCAACACTTGTGGGTATTTCGTATGTCATCCTATTTCATTGTAATCCGTGCAAGTTGTCTCATACAAATTATAGTGAAATAAAAGGTTTTGCCCTTCGAGGATTTTTCCTAAAATTGTTTCTTTTACCGCATGCTTTATTCATGGAATGGATTTAATCACTTAGATGTATGTTTAGGGTTTAAGAAGTTAAAATTGGTTTTAACTAAAAATTGGAACAAAGTTTTTTTTTACCTAAAGTACACACTAAAGGGCCTTTTCAGTCTGGGAGCATCTTCCACCTGTGGTGCATTGGGTAGTATCGTCAACAGGCTTTGGGAGGCTGGCGTCTGTGCTAGATGAGATGCCTCATTCGACGACGGTCTTATGTGCTTTGGGGGAGAGGTGGTGGGTCACTACCCACACCTTCCATATTGGCTTTGGGGAGATGGTTGTGACTCCCATAGATATGCAGCAGCTACTGGGGATAGATTGTGATGGAGAGCAAATAGAGGTGGATCGCTCTTTGCGAGTGAGGCCGTAGGCGGTGCAGGCGGCGCTAGGTGATGTGGGGAGGATAGTATCTGGGGACTCTATCCGTTTATCTCTGCTAAGGGAGGTTTTGATGAGTAGGCTGATTGATGTGGAGGATGGGCTGCAGGTGAGGCAGATGGCCCGATTGTTTATTTTACTGGTGTTAGGGGGTTTTTTGGTGGCATCGAGCGACAATGTTTTCCACTTTTGGTTTTTGCCATACTCGAGGATATTTTTGAACATCCCTCTCTATGATTGGGAGAGCTTGACTCTGGCGACCCTTTATTTTTCTTTGGATGCATTTAGCTGGTGCTGCCGACAAATTTTTTTTGGAGCCACGTATCTTCTTGAGGTATTCTTTAGTTTGCGCATTTTCCTTTCATGCATTTGCATTTTCCTTGTGCGTCTCTTTTTTATCGCGAATTCTTGTTTTTGGCAAGCGTGGTTCTATGAGGTGATTGGGTCTAATACTCAACTGACTTCTTTGAAGGACGAGACTGTTGGGGACTTTTGTCGGTTGTATCGGTGGCAGAAGGCCAATCGACAGTCGAGGAAGTCTCTTTCTTTACAGGCGGTGCATCAGGTCTTGAATGGACTAACCAGAGATAGGGTAAGACCTTTTCCTTCTTCAAATATGGTCTTTGTGTGCTCTGATTCCGTATTGACTTTTATCTATTGGGGATTTTTTAGGTGACCTTTTATCCTTGGGGGACGGCTGTTTAGGACACGGGGTCGAATGGGGTGAATGCGCAGACTAGGCATTTACTGGCGCATAAGTTTGGCCACTCCTAGTATCTCGGGGAGAGGGTGGTCCGACAGATTGCTGAGGAGGAGGACGTGGTTCCACCTACAAGACCTCCTATGTCTATGAGGCGAGAGCGGATGTTACTAGAGGACGTGAGGATTGCGATGATGATTGGCAAGTCCTATTTGTTGTATATCGAAACGGCTGAGCTGTATAATTATATGAACTTCATGACGAGCTGGTTGATGGCTCCTAGCATATATGATGTGCCTCCTCTCCCTCATGTGGGTTCGAGTCGGCCAAAGGGGTCCTCCCACAGTGTTGGTGGTCCGTCGACATCTGCGACGGTGGTGATTTTGGAGATTCCCTTTTCATGGTTGCATACCCCTTCATACAACATTCGACGGGCTAATGGAGGGATGGTGCCTTTATTACATCGTCCTCATACGATGGACTCAGAGGAGTAAGGCTTGACAGAGGAGGTCCTTCGTCCTTTGGTATACCTTTCTGTTCTTCTCTTTTTTTCTTTTTTGGTTTCTTTTGATCTTCTTTGCTTGATACTGATTCTGCCTTTTCTTGTAGCAAGTCCGGGTGTCCACCACTTGGCTGAGGGACATTAGGGACTGGATATCTTTTGAGACTGCCCATATTCGGGATGCAGTTCCTATTCCTTCTTACTTGGTGTCGTCTACCTCATCCAGGGAGGAATTTGGTTCAGGTAGCGGTGGTGCATCAATTCGCTGCAGCGGAGAGAGAGCGCGTGGCAGGGATGGAAGCTCTTAGAGAGAGAGGGGAAAGGTAGGTGAGAAAGAGAATGTGGGTTCGGGCTGAGTCCCATTATTTTTCTACTTTTCTTTATTTCTCGCAAAACTGATGTAACACAGAAAAATATCTATGTAATGCAAATGAAGCTTTTTTGTCATTATCTTCTGTTAATAATGGATGAATGCATATGCGCTTTTTTACTTTGTTGCTGAGACCCTAAAAAGAAATATTTTTGGAATTGAAGGAAAGTTTTATTTAAAATGAGTAATATCCTAAGAATAAAAAGTGTTTTGAAATTCTGTGGAGAATATCAATTTATTTTTACTTAGTTTTTAATTTTTAATTTTTAATTTTTAATTTTTAATTTTTAATTTTTAATTTTTAATTTTTAATTTTTAATTTTTAATTTTTAATTTTTAATTTTTAATTTTTAATTTTTTATTTTTAATTTTTAATTTTTAATTTTTAATTTTTAATTTTTAATTTTTAATTTTTAATTTTTTAGTTTTAGTTTTGGCAAAAGAGGAAAAGGTAAGTTTCAAAAAATAGGGGGTTGCCGATCGATAAGCCCCTTATCCTGCCTATCGGTAGGTCAGTCCAGTCTAATCAATCAAGGCTTTGATTGGTACTCTCTTAAGCTTTTGGTACCTTGTAGGGCAGGATTCCCTCCGATTTCTACAAGGGTTGTGTATTTTGTGAGGGTTTTCAAGTATAAAAAAGGGTAAGGGTGGAGTGTTTTCATCACAACTTCACATTCCTACTTTCTTATTCTGTGAGATGGCTCTCCCTGGTAGTGTTGAGTTTGCCAACTACCTTGAGACTTTGGAGGCGATATGCTCCTACAACGTCGATTACGATGCTTTCAACATGCGTCGTGTCTCTTTATGGCGTAATTGACCCATAGAGTGGAACATGCTGATGGGAGTGGTACAATTTTGGTACTCCGAAGACCATGTATTCCTCTTTAGCTTGTAAGAAGTCTGCCCGACTTATGAGGAGTTTTCTTCCATGTTGGGGGTAAATCCTAGTGTGGCAGCTATTATGCCTGAATTTTTTTGGTCTTTTAGGGAGCTGTTGGCTGGACTTCTCCATGTCTCACCCTCGGCGGGTAGACCTTTGGTTACTGGAGGAATGATTTTCCTTCCGGCGGTGCTACGGTCTATGCATTTACAGGAGGTTAGTGATGTTGGATATGCTAGAGCCGTCGTTCTGGGCTTGGTTTTAAAATTGTTACTGGTGACTGGGGAACTGCTGGTGGACCCACAACTTGCATCCATTACTTCATGGATGTCATACCATCGCAATCCTGCGACGATGATATTATCGGAGACTTTGAATGGCCTGGATGACTGGCGAGAAGGTTGTTCTGACTTTCTGAAGGGTGGCCCCGCGATGCTATTCATGTGGTTGTCTGAAAGATTCCTCTTGGTGACTCCTCCAGAATATCCTTTGTCGGTTGTGCATAACTTCTTTACGCGCCATTTCATCAGTGTTGTCCTGGATATCTAGAGCTGGGAGAACTGGTTTGTGGAGCACGGGGCTCTAAGTCTGCACTGGTCAGTCCCTTGGTGGGGAGAGCTGCTGCCTATTTTGGAACTGGGGGAATACCCATATGTTCAGTTGGTTAGTCTCAGACTGACCTCTTTCTATTTCCCTTGGCGGATTCTATGCCAATTTGGTTGGGAGCATATTGTGCCACCTCAGACACTGGATTTCTTTCCGGTAGAAGATCTGATAGAGCATCTGCACATGTGACTTGGCTCTTTGTGGGAGAGTCAGCATCCGTCAACCCATCCTTCTCAATCTGTTGGGAGAGTTTGGCACATCTATGAGGATTATATGAAGTGGTTGTAGAGAAGAGTAGTTAGCAAGATGTTGGTAGCGGAGACTGGACAAAGGCGGTTTGTCTTATCCGATACCATGGAGGGAGGTGTTGTGGTTTTTTTAGAGACTGGTTCAGGCTTATAGGTCTATGGAGCATCTTCGGCACTCTATTCAGGCAGGGGAAGCTTGGGGACCCCAGGATGTAGATGATGATGGAGCGTGCTCCTCTGGTAGATGTGGGTAGGACTTTTGGGGAGTTTGTTTTATAAATGGGGAAAAAATTTGGGAGTTTATTTGTTTTTTTAGGAAGGTAGGGGAAAGGGAGTTTATTCGTCCCTTTTCTTATGTAATTGCACTGTAATTTCTTATTAGTGAAATAAACAAGTATTTGATCATCCAGCTGTGCCTTTTGATGAATTTTGTATTTTGAATTACCTATACTGATTGCTAAGTCATGCATAATCCTTTTGTTCAAGTATATGTTAGAATGGACTGTCGTTCTCGGAGATAAGAAAAGAATAATTTTTTGTGAAAAAGAAAGGGTCGTGCTCATGTAAGACGTATGAGATGCCTACGTACCTCTGGGGCTTGTGAAAAGTTTTAATTTTTCTGAAATCAAATGGTTTTTTTATAGAGGATCAGGCCCACGTAGTTCTGGGGGGTAGAGGGAAGTAAAGTTTTTTTTAGAATAAAAGGGAGATTGGAATAGTCATAGAGCACTGAGGTTTTGGACTAGGGGTTGAGTTTCTTGAGATGGTCCAGGTTGACTAGACGAGCCATCTCTTCTCCATCAAGGTCGGTGAGCATAGCGGCACCTCCTAACAAGATTTTCTTTACAATGTAGGGGCCACTTCAATTGGGCTTCAACTTACCTCTGGGGTCCCAAATGGGTTCTATGATTTCTATAAAGGCTAAGTCCCCTTCTCCACCGTAGTCCTTGACTCTCTTATTGAATGAATGTGCTATTCGGAGATGGTACCCTTGTATGTGATACAACACTTTCAGTCTCCTTTCGTCCAAGAGTGATAGCTCGTTGAGATGACTTTGATGTCAGTCATCTTTACTGACTTAACTTTTGAGCATGACACGAAGCGAAGGGATTTTTAGCTCAACGGGTAGGACTGCTTCCATGTCGTAGACTAGAGAGTAAGGGGTAGCCCTAGTAGGAGTTCGGATTGAGGTTCGATAGCCCCAGAGGGCATAAGGGATTCATTCATCCCATTCTCAACAGCTTTCGGTCATCTTACTGATGATGGCTTTGAGGTTCTTGTTAGCGGCTTCGACTGCACCATTGGTTTGAGGTCGGTAGGGAGAATATTTATGTCTCTGAATCCCATACTCGTTGACCACTTCCGTGACTTTTGCCTCGAAGTGCAACCCATTATCTAAGACTAGTTTGTACGGGACCCCGTATCAGCAGATGATGTTCTCTTAATGAATTTGGCCACTTTTTTGGCATTCAGAACTGCGTATGACCCAGCTTTGACCCATTTGGTGAAGTAATAAATGGTAACTAGGATGGATTCATTCCCGTTGGAAGCCTTGGGTGTAACCTTCCCTATGATGTCGATGCCCCAGGTGGAGAACAGCCAGGGAGAAGTCATGTTGTATAATTCTCGCGGAGGCAAGTGTTGAAGGTTGGAAAACTATTGGCATTTGAGGCATCTTCGGACATAGGCGGTGCAATCCTGGACCATGGTGGTCTAGTAGTAGCCTTGTCGAATGATATTCTTGGCAAGCATGTGACCGTTTATATGGGGTTCGCATTCCCCGCAGTGGATCTTCTGCATTATCTTTTCAATGTCAGCCCCAACAATACAGTGTAGATGGGTTCCATCGAAGTTTCTTTTGAACAGTACTTTATGACAGATGATGTACTGGGCGGTCAGTCTTCAGAGGGTTGCTCGATCTTTCTTATTGGAACCTTCGGGATACCTAACATGCTTGAGGAGGAGTTAAATATCATAGTACCAGCAATTGGCTAGCTCGAGATCTTCTTTGATGATGATCTCAATGTGGTAGCAGTGGGATGGTTTATCTTACTTTTAAACTAGGAAGGGGGCCATTATTATTCCTTTGGGCATGTTGACCATGGAGGCTAAGGTAGCAAGGGCATCGGCTACTTTATTCTTTGCTCTAGGTAGGTAGTGGAAGGTGATATCTTGGAATTGGGAGGCTAGTTCTTCTAAGTGGGCATGGAAGGGTTGGAGTTTCTTGTCCCTGACTTTCCATTTTCTGAGCACTAGACCGATGATAAGGGTAGAATCCCCATAGACATCTAGGCATTGAATATTTTTCTTGAGAGCAAGTTTAAGGCCTACCATACATGCCTCATATTCGGTCATGTTGTTGGTGCAAGAGAAATCCAATTTGATAGTGGTGTGAGTGTGGGAGTCATCTGGGGAAATCAAAAGTATCCCAATGCCATATCCCTTTTTATTGTCAGTGTCGTCGAAGAACATCTGCTATCGAAGGTCGTCTTGACAGGAGTAAAGGATGTTTTCATCTGGGGATTCGGAGATCCAAACATCAGCTTCTTCCATGGGGTAGTTAGCGAGGTAGTTAGAGATGGATCTTCCTTTCATGGCTTTTTGCGTGACGTAAATAATATCAAACTCGACTAGGAACATCAACTATCGGGCCATTCAGCTGGATAAGGAAGGTTTCTCAAGCAGGTACTTGATGGGGTCCATTCGGGATACAAGTTTGATGGGGAAGGCGAGTATGTAGTGTCGTAACTTTGGGGTGATCCAAATAAGCGCGACGCATGATTTTTCTAAATCAGTGTAGTTGACTTCGTATCCAATCAATTTGTGACTGACATAATAGATGGCTCTTTCTTTACGGGATTCTTCAAGGTATTGAGCTAGCAAAGCCCCAGTTATAGTATCGGTTATGGTTAGGTATAAGATTAATGGGAGACCAGGTTGCGGTGGCGTGAGTATAGAAGGTTGGGTCAGATATTATTTGATTCGATCAAAGGCTTCTTGGCAGAACTCATTCCAAACCTTGGTCGAATCCCTTCGGAGGAGTTTGAAAATAGATTCGCAAATAGAGGTTAGTTGGCTGATGAATAGGCTGATGTATTGTAATTTCCAAAGGAATCCACGGACTTCTTTCTCCATTCGGGGATGTGGCATCTGAAGTATGGATTTCATCTTAGTAGGATTTGCTTCTATCCCCTTCTCACTGACCATGAATCCCAAGAGTTTCCTCTTGGTAACGTCGAAGACACATTTATGTGGATTGAGTCTCATCTGATACCGTCACTGTCGTTCGAAGAACTTTCGGAGAGCGAGAACATGACTTTCTCTAGTTTTGGATTTGATAATCATATCACCCACATAGACCTCAACTTCTTTGTAAATCAAATCATGCAGGATGGTTGTGGCAGCCCTCTGGTAAGTAGCTCCAGCATTCTTGAGACCAAATGGCATAGCTGTGTAGCAAAAGGTTTCCCACGGGGTGACGAACGCAGTTTTTTCTTGGTGATGTGGGTGCATTTTGATTTGGTTATATCCGAAAAACTCGTCGACGAATGACTTAAGCGCATGATTGACTATGTTGTCCATGATCATGTCGATATTGGATAGCGGGTAATCATCCTTCAGAGAGGCTTTATTCAAGTCCCAATAGTCTACGCACATCCGAACTTTCCCTCCTGATTTCGACACAGGCACTATGTTGGCTAGCCATGTGGGATATTCGTTCACACGAATAAAGCCCACATTCAGCTGTTTGACCACTTCTTCTTTGACTTTGAGCGACGATTCGGTGCAAAGATTTCTCAACTTTTATTTAACCAGCTTGTAATCTGGAAGAGTGGGCGTCTCATGTTGAGCTATTTCAGGATCAATGACGGGCATATCGTCACAGGACCATGCAAAGACCTCCACGAATTACTTTAGTAATTCTTCGAGTTGTGCATGCTCATACTCATCAAGGGTAGCCCCTATCCTAATCTCGCGTAATTGGCTACTAGAACCAAGGTTAACAACAACAATTTCTTCTTCATTAACTTGAATACGACGGTTATTTTATTTATTATTAACCTTATTTAGATCATTCATGAATTCTTCATTTGCAAAATCACCATCATCAAAAGTTTGATTAGTTACAAAACAATTAATGTAAGGCACAATAAGATACTCAAAATCTTCATTTATTTCATTGATTGGAAAAACAACATCGAGAACCTCATCAAAGGAGGTCTCGATTACATTAGAGCAAGGATAGACAACAGAGGAAGATATGGGGTAAGCATTGGGGTTAGGTGGTATTTTAACAGGTAGGACTGGCGCAGCATGCCTATTGAGGAAAGGCGTATCAACATCTTTAATTAGGTGGGATGGATCCAATAATGTAGTGCTTGAATGAACCATGCAGAGTGCCAGCCCCAGTGTCTGTAAGTTAAAAAAATCCTCGAAGTCACTTTCCCCAGAATCTTTGGTATTTTTGATGAGCGGTTGTATATGGTGTCGTGAAATTTCGGCCCATGGGTAGCTGCCTTGGAAAAAGATCTCCATTCCAGGCTTCATCTTCTTATCTGTATGGTCATACCATGGTTCTGAAAACTCACAAAATGGGAAGTCTTCGCCCTCTTTGATGAATCATCCTTTCAAGGAGTCACCTGGGACAGTTTGGATGCAGTCTAGTCTTCTTTTCGGTCAAGACTGGCGGATCATACTGAGCTTTTGTTTTGATGGTTGATACCCCAAACCACAAGGAGGGAAAGCTCTTTACAGCACAATGGGTTCAAGTATCCCTTACTGTCTTTATCCTAGCCCCAGTCCGGGTATGAAGTGCATGTTTTTAAATATTTGAATCACATTGATGTTGCCATGAGGGTCATATTCTGGACAAAACCTTTCTCTAAAATCATCCCTTACCGGGAGTAGAAGTGGATCAACTCGAAATCCTGATAGGAGCATATCATTTGACCCGTGATGTATTTCAAGGATTGGATTACTAGTACTTGCACTCTCGACATTGTCATCATTGCCCAAAATGGTGATGACTCATCCATCGACGAAGAACTTCAATTTCTGATGGAGTGAGGATGACACACCCTTGATACTATAGAGCCAAGGCAGGTTGAAACAAGCTGGGATGTCAATAACTTGGAATTCAATGACAGGGTTTATAGGGCCATCCCCTATTGCAAGTTTTATGGATCCCATCACTTCTCGACCGATATTATCGTAGGCACGTACAGTATTGGAGGTTGGAGAGAAGTCACTTACCTTCAGTCCTGAGCATTTAAAGGTTCTTAAAGGGCAGACATTCAAGGCAGGTCCATTATCAACAAGAGAGAGTGGTATGATCTTCCCCATAACTTCGATGGAGATGTTGAGTGCATGATTATGGTTTGGCCTAATTCTGTGGATTTCTTCTTCAGAAGAGGAGAGCATTCATCTAGAGGTTAAGGATCCGACTAAATTTATCGCTTCTTCTGGTGTGGTAAAAGGAGGAACTGTGGGTCCAGTGAGCAACTTGATCAAAGCATTTTTGTGGAGCTGGGAAGACATGAAAAGTTCCCATAGAGTGATGTTAGCTTAAGTTTTCTTTAGTTGATCGAGGATCTTGCTCTCCTCGAGGGTCATCTCTGGCATAGGGAGGTTTTTAACACCTTTGCCTTTGTCATTGGTTGGTAGTAAGCTTGGGATCTGGTAATGCCTCCCTGATCTGGATATGTGATTTACTAAAGAAGAGAAGAACATGAATCCTGTTTCCTCATTAATCTCGAGTTTTTCTTCCACCTTGTTTATTTCTCTGAGGAGTTCTTCAAATGATATCATCCCACACATTTAATCTACCGGGCCAGTCTTCTTTGAAGCTTTCTCTTCATTTGAATCTTCGAATCCTTACCCCCATCCGGTGGCAATAATTCGTCTTTCCATGTAAAATGATTGCATTCTATGACTTCAATGGCTTCTTCGTACTGGTCCTCCCATTCTGCGGGGAGATGTAAGGGTGAAGGGACATGGCGCCCTTGTATCTTCAGATTATCAAATAACTCAGTCGTACTGCAAATATTGTTCGTTTGCCTGAATAATTCTTCCATGATCTAGACAACGTCTTCTAGACTGACTTCATCAGTTAATACCACCCAACTGTCTGACTTTTAGGTCCATTTCTGTGCTTTCAAGAACAACATATTGAACCTCTGGCAATAAATGATCATCTGTGAGGTCAGATTCTGTCCGAACTTTAGCAGTTGGTTTAATACTTCTTATAATTCCATACTTGTATTTTCAAAATGGGTACGGACAGCGATACATGCTCTGGTAAGGAGTGACAGTGTTTGATCAGCGAGGCTAGTAGGGTGTAGTAGGAAATATGGGCAAGTTTGGAGAGGTTTGGAAAAGTATATGGGTGTGATTTGAGTCGAGGGATCAAATTTCGGGTTCCCTTCTAGGAAGATGATATTGGCATAATTTGGGAGTGGATTGTGAGTAGTGTTTGGCTGGTGGGGCAATGGCACCCTAGCCAATTAGACCTTGGATTATGTTTCAAAGGTGAAAGAATTGGTTGGTGGCATGGCCAACAGTTTGGTGAAAGGCACAATGGGCATTTGCCTTGAAGTTTTTTAGAAGTGGATTTGGCAATGGACGGGGGTCCAAGGGTTTGATAAGGTTTCGGCTTAACAGCACCTAATAAAATTTAGAGAGGGGATCATTGAGCTTGATGTATTCCTTTCAGGCTAGGGCAGGGTGACTTTCTGGTGCCCACGAGGTGGTTGGTTGATAGATATTATTAATGGTTGAGACTGAAGAACTGACATGCTTATCATATTTTCTGGGGGTGAACTGTCCGGACACTTTCTTTGGTTCAACTTCTATTTTAGCAAGACCTTCCACAATTTCTACTCCTGCTTCTCTGAGATATCAGAAGTGGGGATAGTATTGTCCTCCCATTGTTGCTCGGATATGGGGTAAGAAGTTCTTTTTCACTATGCTGACTTGTTCTTCTTCGGATGGCCTATTGGTCATGGTGACTGTTTTTTCCCTCCATCGGGTTATAGAAGTTACTGACTGATTCCCCAAAGTTCTATTTGAGCAACTCTAAATCACGGTGGGTGACCTCAAGATCTTCGTTATATTTGTACCGAGACATGAATTCTCGGGCTACATCCTCCCAGCTACGAATTTTGGACTCCTCGAGAGATAAAAACCATCGGAGGGCGCTATCCTTCAAAGTTTGCTGAAATAATTGGGCCATCACTTCTTCAGAAGCCCCTAGGAGAGTCATAGAACGGTGATAACTGCAAAGATGAACAATTGGGGATCCACTTCTTTCAAATTTCTCGATATTTGGCATCTTGAACTTCTCGGGTAACCTCTCTTTAGGATAAGAAGACATGTGGGTGTAGTCCATGTAATTCCCAGAGATTCTGACTCGGTCGAACTTCTTAGTTAGCATATTGAGATCTTTTTTGACCTTGTTCAACTCTTCCTCTTTTAGATCCATTACCATAGGCAAGTTATCCCCAGGATGGGCAATGTTTGGCATAGGAAGCTGGGTAGGCGGTGACCCATTAGCAGGAGGGGCACGTTTAGCGTGATGATACTCTTTGAGAACCCAGATAGGCTCGGGTTGACCCATAGCTCGAGGGAATAGGGCCTCGAGATCTTGAGGAACAAGAACCTAGTTTCGTTGCATCTCATGGACTTCAGTCTAGAGGTTGTCAATCTTGGACACGAGCTGAGCTAAGACTGCCATCAAATCTGGCTGCATAGATGGTACTTGATATATGTTCTCTATGGAAAGCAGATGAATTCTAGACTCGAAAGAAGTAGCAGGGGAACGAACGGAACTCCAAGGTGATTTGACTAAAGACTGAAGCCAATAAGGAGCCAGGCCAAGGGTATGCAATCGACCTGAGAAGGCGTAAAATGGGATTTATGTTTTGAAAAAGGAATGAAAATATTTTTGACATTGCTTTTCTTTTTGAGATTGGAAGAAATACTTTTTTTGGATTTTTGATAAAGAGAGGAGAAATGTTTTTGGATTTTTGATAAAGAAAGGAGAAATATTTTTGGGAGACGGGTCTCAACATGATTATTATAATTATTGTGTTCTCTCTTGTATTAGGTCTACCTAAATGCAAAAAGGAAATATCGGACGGGACCCGAGCTTGGAAGAATTGGGGTTTGAATTATTATATGGAAAAGTTGGACTTGTTACCAAGCTCATGGATAGGGTCCCATTTTAAAAATGATGAAATTGCTCGAGAATTTGGTCGGCATGACGACCCGTCATTTCGGCAGAATTTTAGGTAGAAACTGGCAAATTAACATGAGTGCCCTAGGTCTGATGCCTATATGCGGGTATGCAGTTTTGTTGGGTTAATTGGAAAGGGTCCCCCCTTTGCATGACTTCCACGATATACTCTTACTTTTAAGGGCAATTGGTACGTGTGGACAATCCATTTGATATACCTGAGTGTATGTGAATTGCCTCATCATATTCCTCATGGGGACAGTATGTGTGAGAGAAAATTCAATATACTCGACGTACGTGAACAAATTTCCTGCGAAATACCTCCCGTCATGACTTCAGTCAAGCGGTACGATGTGAGGGAACCGTTCGATATACATTGAAGGTACTTGGCCAATGGAAGGTGAGAGTCATATCGCTTAGGATAACTGCTCCCTACCGGATCGGCACCCATCACGAAGTGACCCTCTAGTTACGGGACAAAATTTGGTCAATAGCAATGCTCTTTGGTGGAGTAGTGTGCAAAACTGCATGATCTTTTTATTAGTATATTATGGAGAGATGTATATTTCATTGATGAACATCATGATAAACAGGGGGCAAGTATGACTATGAGAAGTAAATCTACACTAAGCATGGACATATACAAGTGTGAAGGTGTGTGCTAGTGAGTACAAGAGAGAGGAATATATAGACAAAAGAATACTCATGTAAACAGAGTTTAGCCCTCAAAATAACATCCCTAGAAGAGTCGCCACTGTGGGCATCCCCGATCCTCACGGAGAGAGAGAGAGAGAGATATGGTGAGAGGATCTTGGTCCCGCGCATCCCTCTCGGGAGCGCTTCAACCGTCGTCGGTGATGTGTGAGGTGAAAAATGTAGAGAGATGGAGTCGCCAGTCTATTTTACTCAAAACAGACAAAAGAAAGTGGATCTATCCCGTAGGACAGCATCAAAGACATACTTATACATATGAAACTAAAAAATGATTCGAGTAGGGTTTGGAGGATAAGTTACGGAATGGGAAGGTGTTAGGCACCCATTCCTCCCTTGCGGTCTCTCATGGATTTGTTGTTATTTTCCTCTATTTCTCCGTGATATGTGTGCATGTGTATATGTAATGGAAATAAGAATCATCGACTTGTATCATGGAAGAGATATAGCGAGTCATCCATATGAATGTTCCTAAAATTAATATTAGAAAATAGGATTTACGCAATTATGCTTGCATTGATCGTTATAATGGAACAATAATGTGTATGGAATAATACGCCACTAAGAACAATATATGTAAATATGTAGAATATAAGAGAATTAAGTTAATGAATTAGGAAAATTGAAAAATAAAAAAAATGAAAAAATAGGACTCGGGTCTCGAGTTTTACCCCGAGACGCCTACGTACCCTATAGAGGCATCAAAGTCCACATAGTTTGTATGAAAAATGAGGGGTGGGGTTTATCCCATAAATCCAACCGGGGACTTCTCTTATGTGTGTGTGTGTGTGTGTGAAAAGGTGTTTTAGTGTGAGAAAATTATGAGAAAAGTGTGAGAATTCCCGCTTGGACTTTATGAGCAAACCCTCTTTTTCTTGCTTTTTTGGATTTTTTTATATGAAAAATAACAGATGTACAATAATACTAAATAAAAAGTATATTAGGATATGTGAGATGGGGAGAATAAAAGTGCTAAGTAATAAAACAAGTTAATGCAAATTTAAGAGAAGTTAAAGAGAGAGTTGAGAAAGTTGTACCTTCTTGAAGATCTTGAGCTTGATCTTGAATGTTGGAGAGAAGCCCTTGCACTTGGATGATGATGATGGGTAGTTAATTCACCAAGTTTGGTGAAAAAGATGATGAAAAGTGAGTGTTGAAGAGGGATTTAAATGTAGAAATCACGCTGACTTCGAGAGAGGTTTTTTGGATTTGCTGAGAGTGATGGATCTCAGTTCCTGGGGTGCTTTGCAATGAGGTTAGTCCCTCCTTTTTATAGTCCCGGGGCATTGTCGATCGGCATAGGTCTGGTCTTGCTAATTGGCAGGTGTCTTCAGGCAGACCGCCGATAGGCAGGATTTTGAACCTGCCATTTGGCAGTCTTGTTCAGATTCCTTTGGGAAAATGATCATAAATAGCAATTCATTGATCCGAATCATGCACAGGTCATACCGATGGAAAGGTAATTCAAAGAACTTCGAAAGTCCTTTAGACTGCTTCCGGGTCTGGGAGTTGACTTTGGGTAAAATGTGGCTCGAAAGCGCTCGTCGATCCTTTGGACGGGGGATCTTCGAACAATAAAGGGTCGTTCGTCCGCACTGTAAGTCAGAATCGTACACGGGATGGACCGTTGGAAATTTTAGGAAATGTACTTCTACATTCCAAAGAGTTTGACTAGGTTTGGAGAGTTGACTTTGGTCAATCGGGGCCCGGAAGCGTCCGGTGGCCTTTCGAAGTAAAAAGGATCGTTCGTCTGCACCGTATGTCAGAATCGCTCACGGGGCAGATCGTTGGAAAGGGGTTTCAGGGACCTTCAAGGATTCATTCAGTATCATTCGAGATGAAGAGTTGACTTTGGTCAAACGGAGCCCGGGAGCATCCGGTGGCCTCTAGATCAAGTTTTTAAGGAAAATGGGTCGTTCGTCCGCATCGTAAGTCAGAATCGCGCACAGGGAGGATCTTTGGAAAGGTGTTTCAGCTCCCTTTGAAAATTCATTCAGTCTCAATCGAGCTGAAGAGTTTAAATTTTGGCCAAATGGAGCCTGGGAGTGCCCGATGGCCTCTAGGTTAGTACTCGGGGTGTGACTTAGGTTTGTAGTGATGCAGGGGGTGCTAGGGACCTTAGGAAAGATTAGGGGTGCTAGAATGGGGTGTCTACAATACACGTGAACTAAACAAAGACATTCAAAGGTACTTTATATTTTTTGTGTGTACTTGGCTTTATTTCTAACTAACAACACATATCTTCAAAGTACATGCATAAAAATTAAAAGTACACGTGAAATTAACAGAAACATTCACGTGTACTTTACATTTTTATGTGTGTACTTTAGTTTGTATTCAACATAACAACACATATCATCAAAATACACACATAAAAATGTAAAGTACACGTGAACTAAAAAAAGACATTCCAAGGTACTTTACATTTTTATTCTTGTATTTTGATGATCTGCAACGGAATAAACAAAATGTGAATTCAATACACAAAATAAAATATTTAGAATTAATTTACTATTATTACCATTCCTTGCAGTTGCTGACAATATTGTTCCGCGATAACGACTCTTCAAAAAGGCACCGTCAAGAAATAAAACCGGCTTGCAGTATTGAAATCCATAAATATATCCTCTAAACATTACAAATATTCTCTTAAATTTTTTACTATCATGTTCCACATCAAGGATGCAATGCCACATGGGATTATACTGTAATAGAAGTTCACGATAATTATTCATTAATGCATAGGAAACCTTTTCATCACTATGTATATTGACAACA
Organism: Sambucus nigra; assembly: GCA_949130495.1. Classification (NCBI taxonomy): domain Eukaryota; kingdom Viridiplantae; phylum Streptophyta; class Magnoliopsida; order Dipsacales; family Adoxaceae; genus Sambucus; species Sambucus nigra. The sequence goes on along the minus strand of OX422207.1, from coordinate 642,266,118 downwards.
ACCATCTTTTTCGCACACCATACATGTTAATAGGCTATATCGAGATCATAATTCTTCTTCATATCTCTAACTACATCAATTGGTCTCAATAGTGGGTTATCTCTAAGATCATCGGCTACCAATGTTGAAACCAACTTGGACGCTATCATTTTGGCCGACGGACTATGAAAGACACCTCTACATGTATGCTCATTCTCGTATGTAAAAGTATCCATTTATTATAGATAATGAAGCATGAATTCTCCACATGCAATTATCAGTACTCTTTCTACAGCATTCAGCCGTCACTCGAGTTTTATCATTCTTCAAATACACATACTTGAACCCAATCCCAACGGCATACTTTCGCAATTTATTCCAAAATTCCACTACACCTCCTTCAAAACACTTTTGCTCATGTCTTATATAAGTCTTCCAATCATTGGAAAGATAGACTTTCGACTTACTTGGCTCCACACCTCCAAGATAATTTATTTTTAATTCCACTATTAAAATAATTTGCAGTGCCTGATGATAAAGACTCTAACCTCTGTGTATTTGTATCACCACTGTCAACCCTCTCAGAACTTGTATTACTCTAGTCAACCCGTTCACAAATTCGATTAGAGCATTCAACCCGTTCACGACATATGACATATATCCAAATGAAATAAGATTTCACGATCAATTGGGAGCGCAACATACAATGAACATCATTGTCACAAACCAACATGAACCGACATTCATCACCAAATGAAAAACTCAATGATAAACTCCCAATTATCAAATCAGTAAACCTAATAGACAACTCATTGCATATGAAATATAATGATCTATCTTCAAATATTTCAATACTAGCCATATTATCCAAATAACAACACCTTGTTATTATACTACTTACCATAATGTCCTGCAGTAAAAGAGAGACGAAAATCATTTACTTCAAGGTTAACAATTGTAAAAATGTGTGTAATAGTTGAACAATTGTAGTAATTCAATGCGTGAAATATCAAAATGTTTATATATAATTAAGAGTAAATTATAGGCACTGTTTATAAAGTAAACGTGAAGCTATAAAGTACATGTACTTTTTTTTCCAAAAAATCATTCACATCTACTTTATAAACAGTGCGTGTACTTTACAAACTAACGTCGAATTGGTTAGTTCTGCTGGCGCAGACCCATATCAATAAGTGATACAATGCCAACTCAAAATCAAGTACTCTTTAAATTAGTATGAAACATTAATAATTTTACATGTAACCGCATTTCAATGCTCGATTGAAAATACATGTTTACATGGCATGCCAAATTATTTAATTTCGCTGGCGCGGACCCATATCCATAAGTGATTCTATGTCAACTCAAAATTAAGTACACTTAAAAATTAGTCTTAAAAATCAATATTTCTACACGTAATCGATTTTTCAGACAACATTGAAATAGAATGATTACGTGGTGTTTCAAAATTGTGTAATTTTGTTGGCGTGGACCAACGCCCATAAGGGAACTAAACAATTTCAATAACCACGTAGGCATGTGGTTTCAATGCCATTTAAAAATGTGTCACACATAAAATTAGTCTTAAAACATGCCCAGTATATTACCATTGTGTTTTGATTTTATCTGTTTATTCATCATAACATAACATTTTACATAAATATATAAAAAAACAAAATCAAATAATTAAAAGAATATTGAAATTCATTCAACACATACAAGTAACAATTACAATGATCTCATTCACTCGAAATGAAATACATACATTAAACTATTGTAAATGATCGAGATATAAAATAATTATTGATAAATATACACTTACATATATGATAGAATCAAAACATAAATACATAAAAAACACAAAATCAAAACATATTCATATAAAACATATAGAAAGTTATTCAATCGCATGAATTACAAAATTACAATGAGTTCATTGAATCAAAACAAAATACATTGACCTATTGTAATCAATCAAAAATAGAAAAAATAACTATTGATAAGAATAAACTTACAAATGATAGGGCCAAGTGATATAGGTAGAATCGATTAAGAACATTGTAATCGATTATTGGACAGGCGAAAAAAGCAGCAAGATTGATGATAATAGTAGCTAGTTGCAGAGAAACCTCCAATAGCTGATTAGGTTTATGAATTTTTTAGATTGGGGGTATTTAAATGTGGACTAATCGTTTAAAATTTGTTTGACCAATTTTTTTGTCCAAAATTGTAAGTCAAAGGACTAGACCATAAAAATCTATTATTTGTGGGTGTTTGCCTACCGATACTTCATTTTTATCTTAAACAAACAATTTACCCCACAAATTTTCTTATTCACTCAATATATAACAATAATGCATTAAAAATAAACTATTAAACCATTTTCTTCATCATTCAAAACATTAGCACTAAGATACTAGATAACACTAATTCAAAACCCATGCTATGCGCGGGTTAAATGTTAGGATAGTAATAAATAACGTAGACGGTGCATACATGAAAAAATGATAATTAAAATGATTAGAGAATAAAAACCGTTCCAGTAATTTTGACAATTGAAAATGTAGAATAATTCTGAAAACATAATATCACGGTTCCACATATAAATAAAATATATAGATATTTATCATCGTAGTAGAAAACGTTCAAGCTTCACTCGTGTAATGGTTCTTTTGTTCCTTTCATCCATGTTCCTTAAATGAAGAAATTAGCAAAATATGTCACTAAGATAAATAAATATGCAATTAAAATATGTTTTAATAAGATAGATGAAATTATTTTGTAGTACCGGATCGCTCGCTTCCTTTTTGAACTATTTTAATTTTCAACGTTAATGGCAGTAGAGTTGTTTGACTGTGAAGGGGAAACTGGTGGTGAAAGTTGACTTCCCTGAATGATGCTTTGATGGTCGTTTATAATGATCGTATCGGGACAGACATTTAGTGTTCCTTTTCCCTTTTATAAAAATTAATATATAATTAGAATTTTAAAAAAATGTAATATATGATTTTACTTTTACATTACTAAAAATTACTTAAAAAATATCAAATAAACATGGGAAAATTTATAAATTTTGTAAAACATTTGGAAAATAAGAATATATATTAAAAAAAATCAAATAAACACAAATAAACAATATATATTCTTTGAAAAATTCTAAGAAAATATTTGAGAAATTATAGTTAAAATAATTACCAAAAAATTTATTTCCCACTAAAAAAAATAATTAGCAGCAATAAAAAATTATTTTCGGCATTAATAAATTATTTCTAGCAAATAAAATATATTCCACTAATAAAAAAGATTTTCAGCATATAAAAATGATTTCTAGGAAGAAAAAATGATTTTCAGCCATAATAAATTATTACAATAAAATATAATATGATATTCAGAAAAAAAAATGATTTTTAGCAATATAAAACTATTTCCAGCGTATAAAAATGAATTCTATCAAATGAAAAATGATTTCTGCAAAAAGAAATCATTTTTAGCAAATAAAATATGACATCCACCAATACATAAATGATTTCGGAAATATAGAATTTTTTCAAGCATATGAAAATGATTCCCAACAAATAATTAAGGTTTTCCAGCAGTCATAAATTATTTCAATGAAATAAAATATAATTTCCAGGAATAAAAAAATTATTTTCAGCAATATAAAAGTATTTTCAGCGTATAAAAATGATTTCCAGCAGATAACAAATAATTTTCAATAATATTAAATTATCTCAATAAAATTAAATATGATTTTCAACAATAAATTAATGATTTTCAACAATATAAAAGTACTTCAAACAAAAATTTTAATAGAAAATATACAAAAAATTCAGGCAAAAAATTCCCCATAAAAATGATTTTCAGCAAATATAAAATAATTTTTAGCGATAATAAATTATTTTAATAAAATTAAATATGATTTTCGATAATAAATTAATGATTTTTTGCAATATAAAAGTACTTTGAACAAAATTTTTACTAAAAAATCAATAAAAAAAAATTCCTGTAAAAACGAATCTGACTCATATTTCCCAAATATAAGGAAAACCCTAAATTTTCGAAACAAAAAATTCCACAAAGACTTTACATGAAATTAAGTCAGATTTAGAAATTGAGTTTAAGCAATAATAAAATATTTCCAAAAAATATAATATGATTTTCAGGAAAAAAAAATGATTTTCAGCAATATAAAAGTATTCCTAGCATATAAAAATGACATCCAACAAATAAAAATTATTTTAGCAATAATAAATTATTTCAAGCAAATAAAATAAGATTTCCAATAATAAAATAATGATCTTCACTAATATAAAAGTATTTCCAGCATAATTTCTAATAAAAAATAAAACTCATTAAAAAAAATCCCCCCCCCAAAAAAAAACTCTAGCTCAGATTTCCCAAATATAGGGAACAAGAGAAATTTCCCAAACAAAAACTTCAGCAAGACTTAACACAAAGCTAAAATAGATTAAGAAAAAAATTCAAAAAACATCATTCACATTCATAAACAACATACAGACATATTTTAACAAAAATTGTATGTTCATCCAATTGTTTCATACATACATACCTTTCTGACGCTTCCTCTAACAATGACACCGGCCAAATTTCTTTGCCTAAACCATAATATCAATACCTAACATAAATAATTGTCCAGAGAAATATAATCAACGAGGATTAATTATAAATTGCAAATGTAGGAAAAAACTTTCCAATAAATGGGTAATATGATTATATTGGAACTTTGTCGATAAAAAAAGATTATATTCAACAAATATATATTATAGCCTAATCTTATTGAATTTTCCCATTCCAAAAGCAAAAGTTCCTACAAGAAATTCCTACTTGCAACAAAATGTCCCAAATTTAGTATGCACTTGTTATGCTGATCAAACGACTGTGTTCAAGTACCATGAGACAACTCGCAAAAGGTCCGCACGTCGACGGCTAGATGAGATGTGAGACGACCTCCAGCACTCAGTGACATGAGGGATTGAGTGCATCCTAATTCTCCCAAATTCCTAACAAACAAATAAACATAAGTATCAAATGGAGAATATTTGTACGTGATATGAATAGATCTCTTTTGGGGAGAGTGAGAAAATGAACTTGGGATTAGTGAAGGAGAGGTGGTGGCGAGGGGATAAGAGGGGAGGGGGCAGAGGTGGAGGGATGAGCTGAAGGATGAAGACCTAGCGATGGACATTAGTGTTCTCGAAATAGAACCACGCCAAGCCATTTTTCACAAACCTCTCTCTCTATTACTGTAAAAAGGAGCACGAGGATGTGAGGGGTTTGGGGGGGGGGGGGGGGACACAAGAGTTTAAGGGGATAGTGCTTTAGGTCGTGATTGAAGAGTTGTTGAGATTGGAGAGACGGGAGAGGTTGTGTTATGTATAGAATATATATAGAGAGGGGGATATGAAGGGTTAAGATGACACCAAACGTCTCCACAACTTCGAGCATTGCAAACGTAGAGAGAAGGATATATGGGCATATTTTAATTTCTGTTGCCACATGGACACCCTAAAAAAAGGAGTTTTAAGTCTTGTATAGTAGTTTAGAGTATATAAAAGATTTTAACTGACAAAAAAATGCAGTTTTAGCATGAGCGTATAAATACTAATCATCATTTAGCATTATGTAACACCCCGTATTTTTGGATAATTATGGATTTAATTATTTTTTGTATTTTTAAATTACACTTGTGCAGTAATTTAATAAAAATGAAATATTACGTATTTAATAAATATTAATTTAGTGAGATTAAGATTAGTGTTGATCTGGTAAATTTGCTAAGTGAACAGTATATGAAATGTGGTAAATTATTATACGTTGTAGTGAGTAATAATGACAGGACTATGTCATATCTCAACCGGGGGTCGTGTGTAGGCTATATTAAGGCCGAGATAGTAAATTTATGTAGAGTGACTCAGATGATGATTTCGAGGTCACAGTTGATTCTGAATGGGCTAAAATAGGCAAAATAGTGTACCCAAGTGTATTATTTGGGATTCGGGAGAGTTTTAGACTATACCGATATCTTATGCGAATATTTGGGTCAAGTGGGCTTAGCCCATTAGACTAATTTCGGGATTTTAGAATTTATAACCTAATATTAGAGGTGTTGGCAGCCATTATCATTATAGGAAAACCCTACGAAATAAAGGAAAAGAGGCAAAGGCTATGAGAAGGCTAAAATTGCCAAATAGGGAGAGAATTCAAGGGGAATTCTAGAATTCAACCGTAGATTCATCGTTTACAATGGAAATCAGACCCTATGAATATCTAGAGGCAATTAATTAACTTGGTTTAAATTAAATTGAGGTGATTCATATTCATATCATGGTAGGTGTAAAACAAAACCATTATTGGATGAGGGTTTGCATGTAAATGGGATTTTGGGTGAAATAAATTCCATAAATAATGGTGTAAATTGATGTATATTATTATTGAACAAATTCGAGCTCATAAAGATAATATCCTGATAGAGATTTATAGGTTTGATTATTGGTAATTGGGTTGGTAAATTGAAACTACGTTAAATTAAGGTGTTCGTAATTGAGACTCATAAGTATGGATTAATTTGATTATTCATGGGTATTAAAATCATGTAAAAGATGTCATTTTATGATTTATATTGATTGGGTAGTGTAGAGAAAGGATTTAGAGGGTGATTGGGATTGAAATTGGGAAAGAACCTAAGTTGGAGTTCGCCGAATGAAAACTGTGTTGTTTTGACTAACAAAGCGAACCGGTTCTCCCTTTGTCGAACCGGTACGATTCACCTTCTTATCCAAAATATGGAATTGTAGATCTTGTCATTGCGATCGTGCGGGTGCCGACCTCGTATTTTTCTGATTTCTTAATTAGTTATGAATTTATACGGAAGGGTGTACGAGACAAAAATATTTAATTGGTAATCTAGGGATGGATGTTATCTTATGCATAATTATGATTCAGATGATCATGGAACCTTGTGGGCATTTTCCCTTAGTTGATATTCATTCATAGTTGATGATATTGACGTTAAGTTAATGATTTTTATTACCTCTATCGATTATGTTCAGTAAGGGAAATTTTGAGTCGACGAGAGTTAGCTCGATATACTTGTACGTAAGGTATTTATGGAATATTAATACTCGGGGGGTAGGAGATTGAACGGATATAGTGATTTTTGGTTTATGCAATTAAGATTAGTTAGGAGAGTCCGGTAGAATTCAATAATGACGAACATGTTATATTATTTAATCAAGAGGAGAATTTAAATAATTAATAGTTTGGTAATAGAATCAGGATAAATGGGCTAGTGCTTCGGGAGATAGGCATGGATTAGCTAGATTTTGTGAATGAATATATATATATATATATATATATATAGTACTGCTCTTGTGCGGACTGTCCCACATTTTAATAGTGCGGATCGAATATCTGTCATCTAGCGGTGAGCCCAGAAAATAGAGAGAGCGCGCTTATAATTTAGGAGATAATTTTTAGGCTTACCGCCAGGCGAAACATGTCTGGTCCGCACTGTTAAAATGCGAGACAGTCTGCACAAGAGCATTATTATATATATATATATATATATATATATATATATATATATATATATATATATATATATATATATATATATACACACGAATATGAATAATTTCGGTGTGTATGATATTTATGTGAAGCATACCCCTCTAGTGCTATCATGGGAGGTTGCGCAATGTGGGTAAATCCCCTGGCTAGTGAATGCATGGTGAGTATAGTCCCCAGGTCATAGTGCCACGAATTTTATTGTGTGATTTATTTTCGAGGTGCGACGATTTGGGTATGGTTCGGTCTCACTATTGAAGGATTATGACCCCCTCCACTACGTTTGTGATGTTTTACCAAAGTTCGGTGTAAGCTACTCTAACTTGTGATAACTGGATTACATTGAGTATACTTGGGATATCGTAGCATTTTAGAGAAAAGCATCCAGTGCGTCATCATTCTGATTAGCATCTAGTGAGTTATGACTCCGAGGGATGGCATCCAGTGAGTTATTAGTCTGAGGGATGGTTATTATACGTGATATATGTGCGATTATTGTAGTATAATATTACGTATATAATAGTGTAGCAAATTATATACTGGTTAAAGAAATAAAGTGTGAATATATTACATATATAACTAAAGTGGAAGTTACGCACTCAATTAATGTTGAAGTAATTAATTAAGCTAATGAGTAGAATAAATTATGAATCAATGATAGAAAGTACTAGGGTAAGAGTAGTGTGTTAGAAAGAATTTTAACAGGGTTAGTTAGACGAGGTATCATAACTATGTTGGTTAAGATGTATGCGCTAGGTGCGCACAATAGTTGAGAGGTGAAGGGTATTCTTATGAGAGTGCGACACCGACTTAAATATGGATTACTGAATATTTATTTATTGCATATTAATTACTTGAAAATATTTTTAAAAGGTTTTGGGCTCTGACCCGTATCAAATCTGTTTTCCAAAAACTTTTAGGTGTCCAGCCACTGGGACGCCATGGATGAATATTCTATCTAGGGACACGAAGCTTAGCTGATATGGATGGTTGCAGGTTGCTGAGTAGCCTCTTTACTTATTGCATTCTAGATTATGTTCTTTATTACGGTATTGGTTGGGCGTGTTGCCACTTTTCATTCAAACTTATGTATTTCTGAGTATTTTAGTCAGATGGATTGGATGTATTGGATTTTTACCCAATGGTTTATTCAGGAACTTAATCTATTTATCTTTACTTTACACTTTACATCGTGGTTTCATTTATATTAAGATTATTGTGGTTTGGTTAATATTGTTGTATGTTAGTGAAAGATAAAATTTGACACCGACTTATTTAATTAATAGGTGGTTAGTAATTTATAAATATTTTCGACAGTGATGCTAAGAATGAACCAGACGAGACTCCTTCTTATTTAAGTAAAGGACTGATCACCTTTGATTGAAATAGGCGGAGTGTCACATATTGAAATTGTGAAACTAAAATAACAGAAAAACTCCCACTAATTCAAATCTTCTTTTACTTTCAAAATGAATCAAAATGATTTGGGCCATTAGTTATCTCATCCACACCATTAAAAAATGGATGATGATAAGCATGTACAGTATAAGATTAAATTTTTTTACTTTTTCATTTGTATCTAAAATGACCCTAAGTTTAATTTTGCAATTAGCTCTCACAGTTGGATTCAATTTGAAAGAATTTTTAGCCCCGCTTTTAGGTTTACCCTCTCGACTGCAAGAAACGACCACATATCGGATCTCACCACGAGCCCTCTTTTTTGAAATCCCCTTTTTCACAAAAAATCCTTTTTGATTATCATATTTTTTTTGTAATACTCAAATAAATCATCAACACTATCAAATTCAATTCTCAATTCGTATTCATTTATTTTCCCTACTACACCATCTTCATTTTCATTACAATCATCAACATCTCCTATATCATCTATTTCATGTTCTTCTAAGTAGGTATTCAAATAAATATTATGAGATTTTTTAGAAATATCCCAATCCATACTAATAAAAAAATTCCAATACAAAATTAATATATGCACACAAATTTTCATTTCATTATAAAAGATTAAAAATAATATATATATATATATATATATATATATATATATATATATATATATATATATATATATATATATATATATATATATATATATATATGAACCGATTTTAATTAAATTAACTCGGATTTCAAAAAATTAAAATTTGGGGATCTACTTAATTTCGATATGTAAAAATGTTGTTTTGTGTTCCGATCTAAGAAGCAAAAAAAGAAGAAGAATATTCGGCCGTCTGATTGAGCTGAAATGTTTTGTGAAGCTTCCTCTTGTCTTCAATTAGTATGCCTCCAAATTTCAGCCAATTCCAACTGTCTGATCGTCCATAATGTTTTTTTAGTGTTTGTATCTGATTATGACTCTATTCTTTTTGGTATATAAACATAAAGTGGCGACTTTAGGACATTTAAAACAAATTTTAGCCTTCTAAAAAATCATTAGCCTCCTTTATTTTCATATTTTTCCATCTACAAAGCTCTAGCCCCATTTAAAACCAGACTTCAGTCCAAGATTTAAAGGCTTATTTGGTGTTTTCTCGAGTTTGGGCTATGACGAGTTTTGGCAGTTTTCGCGAGAGGAATGCAGTTGTGTGATTAGAATTTTGAAGCATAAACTTACGAGTTTCCTATGATGATTTAAAAGTACGGGGTTTATACAGTGTGCTTATTAAATCTCTCGAGAGTAGTCGTTTGCTCCTTATTTATTTGTACTTATATTGTTAATATCATGACGTTTATTGGAATCTAAAATATTGGTTCGATTTGAGATATTGTATTTGTTGATGGGCATGGTGTCATTAAATTTTTGTATGACACGGAGAATGGTCACCCGCCAATAGTCCGATAGTCCAATATCCAGGATGAGGCTTTACGAAGCTTAGTTGAGGTGAGGTAAGGCCCGATGACTTATTGACGTGCCATTGAAAAATTAAATTGATATAATGCTTGGATGTCACATTGAACTTGAATTAAGATTCGTATCGTTGCATTTTATTCACCGTTATTATTTTGAGCATCTATTCTTATCATATTGTGTACTTCCCCGTATTTTTCTTTCAGTGGCAGGTTAGCGTGGATTTGGACATTATGGATTTTTGGAGGATTTTAGAGCACGACTGTTGGACTAAAATTTACCACCCTATGTGGACCAATTACAAGCCAGCACATGTCATCCAATGTGGCACAAGTCCATGTTAGCATGATAGAAAAGCCCGACCAACAAGGAAGCCCAATCAACATGGTTACCCGACCAACTAGGAAGCCCGACCAACAGTCGAAAATCCAATCTGTTCAGCCAACCAAGCGCCTGTAATCTTACAGCATATATTACCAATGAAGTGACAACATTCATCTATTTAATTCTCATTATGTATTAATGTAAATGCCTAACAAATGAAGGCATTCCATCCTTTCTCATAACAACTATCAAGACCCCTCTTGGGCTATAAATACATTGTATCACCCTCATTGCAGGGGATCGAAAAAACAAATCAAGGGAATCAATATAGAATAGTGGACGTAGGCTATTCCTTTGAGACGAACCCCTTTAAAATTTCTTGTGTCTTGTTTGTTTTACTTATTTTATTTGTGATTAAATAATTATGCCTAGTCTAGTTTTTTGCATCAACAGATTGGCACCGTCTATAGGAACGTATTGCTAAACGTTTTCACTCATTCATCATCCATGGATGAAATTCCAGAATCAAGTACTAGAAATAAGGGAATTCTGCCTACTCACTCTATCCCTCCAAATAACAATGACTTAACAGGAATTTTGGCTAGCTTGGCCAAGGGTCAAGAAGCTATGTAGGATAATATACGACAGTTGGCTCAAACTCTGCAAGATAGAATTACAGCACAAGATAATCAAAGGAATATGCCACCGCCGTCAACAAGGATTATTGAGCATAGCCGTTCCAGAACTTCTAGGGATCCTTAATACCTCCCTTGAGAAACTTCTTCAATCAGGATCACTAACTCCACTGATGGACAGTCCATCATCCCAGAAAGATTGAGTGCCTTAGAAAGGCTAAGTAGGGCCTCTCTTTTCGATCGTCTGGGACCCCAGGGAAATGCCCTATGGGTTGCATCGAGAAATACTCAAAGACCAAGAGTTTAAGGGAAGGTTCAACCCAATCCAGATTAAGCACCCGATGAACTGATAGATCTAGTCAGAGGGAAGATTTGCAAGAAGAAAGTTCAGCACGATCTGTTGGTCGGCATGAAAAATCTGCCACCCATGGTGCTGGCAGTGGTGCCTGGAAAGGTTCCATTCAACGTTTGGAAGACATATTGGGAAAAATGGCTAAGGCTAAGAATCCCCTCCAAAGAGTTTTATTAAGGCATCCCCCTTTGTGCAAACCATCGTAGATTTTCCTACACCGACTAAGTTTAAAGCTCTAGTGGTCACTTCCAAGCATGATGGGATATCTATGTTGTTCCTGATGAGATGAAATGTAGGGCATTTTCAGGAAAAATCACCAGATTTATTCAAATATGGTACAATAGCCTTCCTCGGGGGAAGATTTCTTGCTTTTAACAACTTGCCAAGCTATTCATTGGTAATTTTTACTTTAAATCAAAACCAGTGAAACGAGTAGCTCACTTACTTAGTGTGAGACAGAAGAAGGGATAAAGTACCAGGGATTACATCACTCATTTCAATAACAAGAAACTGGAATTCATTAATTACGAAGAAAATACCATAATCACTATCCTCATGAGTGGTTTACTCCCTGATAAATTATATTATACTTTGGCAAAAGATCCACAAAAGACGATGACAAAATTAATGGCTAAGGCAAAAAAGATTATGAACACCAAGGAAGCTATGACTGCTAAAAATAATTCAGACGCAAAGGCAGAAGCAAAAACAGAAGGAAAATCAGATAAGAAGGAGCACAAAAATCACAATGAGCGCAGGAATTTGAAGGTAAAGGAATGCTTAGATCGGCTTAGGAAGTTCACTAATTACACTCCCTTAATGGTGGATATACATCATGTGTTGGAGGAAATCAATCACAACAATGATTTGAGTTAGCTTGAAAATTTAAGGTCACCTGCTGATAAGAGGGATTAGTCCAAGTATTATGAGTTTGACAAAGATCATGGTCATACTACCAACCACTGTATTGCCATCCAGAATGAGATAGAAGCGCTCATTCGAAAAGGAAAGTTGGACATATTTGTTGATCGATAGGCTGGTGGAAAAACTAGAGGTAGAGCTTAACAGAGATCTAAATCAGCAGTTAAGCATTGAGAAGATAAGAAAAGGACCCACGATGAAGATCCAGAAGATGATTCTAATCTCCCCAAGAAGCCTAGACAACTAGAACGTGACGTATTCACACTCAGTTTGGGATCTTTTGATTATCACATGATTATAGGTGGAGATGCCAGAGGAGGAGATCATACAGCTGAAAGGAAAGCTTACCTCAATGAGGCCCAAGCTTGTTCCTGTATCCAGCGAATTAATCTTGCTGAGGAAGACCAACCAATAAAAATTAATAAGGATAATCTTATAATTGGATTTTCTAAGAATGATCTATCAAGAGTGTTGTACCCTCATGATGATCCTTTAGTGATCAAAGTCAGGATGAAAGAAATACTGGTGAAAGTTAGGCGAATATCATATTTTTCCCCTATTTTGATAGTTTGGGATTAAAACTCAATCAACTGGAGCCTTACTATAGGCCACTCATTGGCTTTTCTGGCGAGAAAGCATTTCCATTGGAAACAATTAAACTAGACGTGTTGATCGGGACATAGGAAGAGTCGGTCTGAAGAAATTCAAAGTTGTACCCTCTACTGTTCATCAATGCTTGAAGTTCCTGACCAACTTCGAAGTTGGAGTAGTGAAAGGAGATCAGAAAGTAGCTCGAGAGTGCTACTATTCCTCTGTCGAGGAAGAAGATATGTTGGAGACAAAAAGGAAAACAACCACTTATCAAGTGGATATATCTGAGCCAAATAACGAGTCTGAGGTTGAAACCTTAGATCCACAAGATGAATCTGAGATTGTAAAAGGCCAAGTAATTGAGGCAACAGAAAGCATTGTGCTGGACGATGATAAACCAGAGAAAACAACTCAAATAGGAGCATTATTGGATCCAAATATTAAACAGGAGTTGGTGTCTTTCTTGAGTTAAAGAAAATAGGTGTTCGCTTGGAGTCATGAAGATATGCCAGGCATAGACCCAATTTTCCTATGCCATGAGCTTATTGTGAATAAGGAGTTTAACCTGTGAAGCAGCGAAGAAGAGTTTTTAACCCGAAAAAGAACTAGTCTATATAGGAAGAAGTAGAGAGGCTTCAAAAAGCTTCCTTTATTGAAGATGTGAAGTACCTGGATTGGTTAGCCAACATAGTTATGGTCAAGAATAAGAACAATAAGTGGAGGATGTGAGTGGATTTTACTGACTTGAAGAAAGCATGCCCAAAGGATCATTTTCCTATTCCACAAATTGATCAATTGGTGGATTCTACTTCAGCGCACGAGATGCTAAGTTTCATGGATGCGTATTCTGGTTATAACCAGATCAAAATGAAGCCCGAAGATAGAGAAAGAACTTCCTTTATTACCCTCCAAGGAACTTATTGATATAATGTTATGCCATTTGGTCTAAAAAATGCAGGTGCTACTTATCAAAGACTGGTGAACAAAGTATTTAAGGAGCAGACAGGCAAAAACATAGAGGTGTATACTGATGATATGCTCACTAAGAGCAAAAAAGCTTCTGATCATATTGCTGACCTCAGCCAGACGTATGATCAATTGGAAAAGCACCAAATGAAGTTAAACCCCACCAAATCCGTATTCGGAGTTCAGGAAGGAATGTTCCTCGGGTATATAGTAAATCAAAGGGGCATTGAAGCTAATCCAGATAGGATTAAAGCATTGATAGAAATGCAATATCCGACCTGTAAAAAGAATGTTCAAAGTCTAACTGGGCGCGTAGCAGCACTCAATAGGTTTGTGTCCCGAGCAACGGACAAGTGTCTTCCATTCTTTAAGGTACTCAAAAAAACCTTTTAATGGAATGATGAATGTGAAAAAGCCTTCCTGGAGTTAAAGAAGTACCTGGGAGCACCACCATAACTCTCCCAACCAGTGTTGGGAGAAAACATGTATTTATATCTAACTATATTTGAGTCAGCAGTTAGCTCTGCCTTGATCAGGGAGGAAAATGGACTTCAAAAGCTCGTTTATTACACCAACAAACTTTTCGAGGAGTTGAAGTGAGATATCCCAGATCGGAGAAATTAAAACTGGCCTTAATTGAGGCTAGTAAACGAATGAAGCCATATTTTTAAACCCACACCATAGTGGTATACACTGACATGTCACTAAGGCAGGCTTTGCATAAGTTGGAAAAATCTGGAAGATTGATGTATTTGGCTATGGAGTTGGGGGAATATAACCTTGTATACGAACCAAGGACTGTTTTAAAGGCCAATTTTTGGCTGATTTTTATTGCAAAATTCACTTACTTAGAGGTCCCCGAGCAACAAGGGACTCTAACTGAGCAACAGGTAAAAGTCAGCAAACCTATTGAAGAGATGCCCGACCAACTCCAAGCAAGGGAAACTGCAGAGAAAATTATCACCTATCAACCAGAACCCTCTAGTGGAGTACATGAAATGAAGAGGATGTATGAGGAGGTGAAGGATAAAATCTTCCATCAAGGGATTCTAACAAACTAAGCGTTTGACAATAATATTCCCATATGAAGTCTGTATGTTGATGGGTCATATTGTGCAATCGGATGTGGAGCTGGAATCATTCAAAATACTCCAGATGATCTAGACATAGAGTATGCTCTACGATTCCAATTTCAAGCCTCCAATAATGAGGCAAAGTATGAAGCTGTGATTATTGGTTTAAATCTAGCTAAATCACTGAATGCCGAGAAATTTATGGTATACCATGATTCACAGTTAGTTGTAAACCAGGTGTTCAACTTATATGCATTTAAAGGAGATTTAATGACCAGATACTTAGCCAAACATTGGAGATAATTTCTAATTTGCTAGCTGTCCAAATAATCAGAATTCCAAGATTAGAAAATGCCCGAGCATATGCACTTGCTTGGTTAGCCTCAGTAACAGAACGGAGATACGAAGAACTATTCCTAATGAGATACTTGCTAATAGAAGCATTGATGAAGATATGATGGTTAACTTTATTGCAGTTGATATGGGGCCATCTTGGATGGACCCCATAAGAGGATATATTGAAGATGGGATTCTTCCAACCGATCTACTTGAAGCTAAGAGGCTGAAATACAAACATGTAAGATATGTGCTAGATGGTGGTGTGTAATATAGAAGAGGATTAACTTCTAGTCTACAACGGTGTGTGCAATCAGCGAAGTGAAGGATTTGATTGAAGAAGTCCATGAACGGTCCTATAACGCTCATGTAGCAGGAAGAACGTTATTATAGAGAATCCATACACAGGGGTACTACTGGCTGACTATGCGAGCAGATTGTGCATATTTTGCCAAGAAGTGTGATAAGTGCCAGAGGTTTTCCATTATACGCAAGGCTCCACAAGCTCTTCTAACACTAATAACTTCACCCTGGCCCTTTACTATGTGGGGAATTGACTTGGTCGGGCCTCTGCCGACCACCCAAGGAAGGTTTAAGTACTTGGTCGTAGCTGTTGATTACTTTACTAAATGGGTGGAAGCTTAACTGTTGATCGATATGTCCTATGAAAAGGTTTATCATTTTATTTGGAAGAGTATCATATGCAGGTATGGCTTACCTTATGCCTTTATCATGGATCATGGAACATAGTCTAACAACGAGGAATTTGCTGCTTATTGTGCCTAGTCCAACGTCCAAAAAATCCACTCTGCTCCTGGGCATCCTCAAAGCAATGGACGAATAGAGGTAACTAATAGAACTTTGATGAATGGGCCGAAGAAAATGTTGGAAAATGCAAAAATAAATTGGATCAATGAGCTGCATTCTGTCCCGTGGGCTTACCGAATAACTTCCAAAACGACTAGTGGAGAAACTCCCTACCTACTGGCATTTGGTACTGAAGCCGTAATTCATGTCGAGCTAGGTTTACGTACACATAGAGTTCTTAACTTCAATACCACAGTCAGTGATTTGATGAGAAGGATAGATTTAGATAGGCTGGAAGAAGTTCGTGAAGATGCAAGTTTATGGAATGCATCTTATCAAAAAAGAATTGTAGGCACCAAGAGGTTAATGTCGAGCAACTAAAAAGAGGGTGATTATGTTTTGAAGAAAGTGATTCAGAAGAGCAATAAGCTGGAAGCCAATTGGCATTACTATAGTCATCTGACCAGGCACATATAAAATTGAGACTTTGGAGGGGGAAGAATTCAAGAACCCGTGGAATGCAGAACACTTGAGGAAATACTATCAATGATGTAACCATGCTATATTAAATTAATTTCAATATTAATGAGAATACAATTTCCCAAAAATTGTTATTTTTTTCGGAGTAATAGTGTTATGCACTACACTATGCATCAACAAAAGCCACCAACAGAGTTGGTCGATATCAATGAAGGCTACCAACAAAGTTGGTCGGCATCAACGAAGCCACCAATAAAGTTGGTCGGTATCAATAAAGGCTATTAACAAAGTTGGTCGTCATCAACAAAGCCACCAACAAAGTTGGTCGGTATCAATGAAGGTGACGCAACTAAGAATGTGTCTCAGAAGTGCATACTCTCTAGGCTTAAGTGCAAGCCTGTCACTCAAGTAATAATCCGATAAGTCGGGTATCGATCCTCAGGGAAATAGGACAATGGAATTGTAATGACATCGGACAGATGAAGGAATCCTATCTCTGACTCTAAAAAGAAAGAAAAAGATGATTTGTTTCGAGGATTGGCTACAACTAAATGCGAATTTGGAAATGGTTTACTGATGAAATAAAATATGAATGGAATGAAACTATTCTAAATTACTAATGATGATTGATTTGAACTTTAAACTATATGATGAATAAAATAGGATGGGAATACAATCCCGTAACCCTAATGTATTGAAGATATAAAACTAATCGTAAATTTAAGTGATTAATTAGACCCGAAATTTAGTACTCCCAAGCATTACGTATATGAGGTTCAAGCCCACACCTTACTTAATCAGAGGATGAGTAAATAGGTATTGCGATAGTTATACTCGAATTACATTCTGAATCATCCCGGTTACCCTGAAGCAAACGAGATCCAAAGATCTACAATTGTCGTGTTTCTATGCAATACGGTCATAATTAAATCATTAAATTTAGAGGATTAATTTTATACACATGCAACTACCACATCAGGTTGAGTTCATACATCCCGACCTTTTAAATCTAGCCGGACATGTGAAGACTTGAAAACAACACATTTAGAATGAAATAAACCATTTTTACTAATGAATGAAGATGAAGAAATGTGAAATTAGTAATGAAAAATAAACTAGAATAAGTATTGAAATAGAAATCAGAATGATTGTACTTGAATTGCAACTTGAAAGTAACTAGGGTTTATTGTTCTTCCTCTCTAAAATGGATTACTACGCTTCCTTAATGACCTGGAAGCTCCCTTTACGTTTGGGAGGAGTTACAATTTATTAACTATGAAAATACAAGAGTTTGAACCAAGTAAAACTCTGATCTTTACAAGTGGATAAGTCTGGAAAATCGATAACAGAATCGATCTGGGTAAAGGGTTCGGTTCGGTTCCATCTTGTCTAGCTTTTATAGAAACTCCTCGAGCATGGGATCAATTCATTTTTTCATTGCTTCGGTTCGGTTCTGTTCTGTTTTGCCATCCTTTACAGAAGCTTTGACCATGAGGGATTCGATTCTTTTTAGCTTCCTTGGGTTCGGTTCCCTTTTGTCAGTCTTTGCAGAACCCTTGCCTTCCTGTGTTTCTTTAAAGCTTTTGATATGGAACTCAACTTACAACACTGGATACCTAAGAAATAGATGATGAACACATGAAACTTGATGCACTCATTAGACACTTGAAACTTGATGCACTCATTAGACACTTGCCAATATCGAAGATATGATATAAATCCACCGGAATTACATTACGCGGAGTGATAAAAACATCTAAATTAAGGGGATAAATGGGAAGAATTTATGCCTAATCAAACCCCCCTAACTTAGAACGTTGATCGTCCCGAGCAATGTAAAAGAATCAAAACATGGTCCAAATCATAAATGGAATAGGATACCTTTTTTGCGGGCAAGCGATTGCATTTAGCGTATGCAACAGGCCTTTAAACCCCTAGGTTATCCTTGTAAGATTAGTTGTGTCTCGTGAGGGTTTGCAGTGAATATACCTACAAAATTCGACTCAAAGAAAAATCAAAATACGCAAAAAGTGTGCAATTCAAACTTTTCCAGAAAATAACCATCATCAAGTCATGTTGAAGAGTTTCAAATCATAGTGCGCATGTGTGAAACCGAAGATTTAATCGTAAATTTCCACCGATTGACCATGGCGTTACTTATTCGAAAATTCGTTTTGATTTCAAAATCTCACGGATTGCTCTCACAAACGAATCACTCGGAAATGTGGATATTCTCTCGGTGTATGTGATATACAGAGTAAATATATTAGAACCAAGTTCATGCACAGAAAGACATAAATTTTATAGTGATTGGATCTCATCAACGGAATACGGTTTGAAAAACGGGAACATTGCCTCTTACACATACGTCTTATCTTTTTTATTATCTTTTTGTATATTAGCGCTCCACGCGGTTACCAATTTTGTAATTTGGACTCGGTTAGGACTTTTTCGGGTAAAAGGTGTATTGGGTAAAATTAGAAAAGGTTAAGAATTTTGAAATTGGAAAGTTTTGCTTATGATGTCCGTTAGTGCTTTTCCGGGCTTTTGCTCATTTTCTTCTTCTTTTTCTATTTTTTCTATTTTTCACTTTTTTCTTTTCTTGCTATTTTTGTTGAGCATTTCTATTCTTTTTCTTGCCCATTTTTGTTGCACTTTTCGGACTTAAATTCTGACTTTTTCCATTTTTCACAATTCCGGGTTATTTGGGTTTTCGGGTTACCAAACGAAAAGGATAAATTATTCGGCTCAATTGGGTTACAAAATGCATGATTTTTCATAACTTTTTCTGGCCAATATTTTTGGGTAACAAAGGATGGCCTACTTCATTGCCTGAATTACTTATTAATTTACCATATGCATTTCGAGATGAATTTAATTTAGAGATTTGTAGTGCGCTTTTCAAGGCAATATCACACACGTTTTTCGTAACCGATCAAAATGAAAGAATTGAGATCATCAACGACTTGGCGCTGAAAAGAACTTTGAGTTAACAATTAACTCGGATTGATTTTAAAAACTCAAAAAGACAGATAGGCTCGAAATCTCACCGGGTTTGTTAATCTCCACATTTATTCGTTAAGTCGTCAATTTTCGCACAATTTCCATCTTTGGTCAATTTCGGCTTTGTGAATTTTGAATGTTACAACTTGAGACTTTAAACCAACTTTTAATGATATTTTTGAAAAATCTGAATTCCAATTTTTATTTATTTTGAAGAAAATTATTTTTGGATTTTTCAAGATTTTATGATTTTTTTGAAATTTCTGGGCATTTTTGAAAATTTGTGAAGTTTTAGAACTACGCACTTGTGACCCCCCCTAACTTAGACTTTTGCATTGTCCTCAAGCAAAAAGAACTAAAATCTAACTCAAAGTGAATTAAAAGTGTGGAAGAATAAAACAAGCAAATGAAACAGAAATGCAGCTTTTATATATGGAAAGAACAAATTGTGTTACATAGGCTAAGGAAAAAAAACACAAGCAACACTGAGTAATCAACCATTTCACACATACATAACCAACAAACACTGCAAAAACAGTAATGGGCTTTATTGAGGGGATGATTGGAGGACCCGGGTGCGCACGGATCATAGGGATCATAAAAGAAAGATGGTGGGGACTGCCAAAGTTGAGCTCATAGAGGTGGGCTTGGAGTTGGTGCATCATCCTTGTGTCTCACCGATAAGCCTCTTGGTCCCTTCGATAGGCGGATTGATCTTGGTTGTATTGGGTGATGAACCCATCAAAACGGGATTCCACCGTTGCCAGCCGTCTATCGAAATTAGCACCCGGGGGCTCGAAATCCGAGTCATCATATTCATTGTATTCCTCCTCTTCAGCCCCTTCCATCTCAACGTCTTTCGCCACCAGCTCTTCAATAGGAATTTCATCCTCGGCCTCTAAATTGATCCACTCATGGGCTACTCGAATGGCAGCCCTTTACTGGGAACTCCGCGTGCGGGATACCTTCCCAGTAGGCTCCAGGAGGCATGGGCAAGCTTGAAGTGGCTGGATACTAGCGGCGACGAGGAGGGATGTGATGAGGTGGGCATATGGGAGGGGTACCGCACCTTTATGCTCCCAGGCGGAAAAAATAATATCTGCGTAAAGGATCCTGGCCAGGTTTAGTGTGAAATCTGGGTCGAACAGGTGGTACACGAGCATTGCTTGGCGAGGGCGCATCGCCGAGTCATTGGAAGTTTGAAGCAAGTTGGCGCACACGATGTGTAACGTGATGCACGCCTTGTCATTGAGACAGCCCACGGTAAAATTACCCCGGTCCCAAAAGTCATCGGGTACGAGTCGATCAATGCATTGCTGTTTGGGAATGGTTGGGGCGTTGGTTGGGTAGTCGTATACTTCCGGGTTGGGAAAGTCCTTTTCAGCAAGCTTGCGGGCGAGGATGGTTACGGTGAATGGAATAGGGCATCCGTCAACAAATGATTGGCAAGCAAAGTCGCCCGTGCGGATGAGCATGCCATAGAAGTCCCGGACTTCGTCCGCCCAAATGACCAAATGAGGCTCTTGCAGGTATTGTGCCCACCCTCCCTGGCGGAATATTGTGGTGATGGGGCGCGGTAGCTCATCCCAGTTGACAACCGTTCGATGTGCAATTGGCGAGAAAAATTGAAAAAGCGTTCACACCATACGCGCTCCATGTGAGAGCGATATTGCCCATTTCCGTTAGCCATAATGTCGGTGGACAGATATTTGGCGGGGAGAGATCAATTGGCCATTTGGAAAGCTTGGAATTAGGAGCGGAATAATTAGGGCTTGTAGAGAGGGAAAGAAGTGAAGGTGTGAGTGGAAGAGTAGGGAAGGGGAGGTTTTTATAGGTGGTAAGTGAGGATTTTTGGAGGGAAAAGGGGAAGAATTAAGGGGAAAAGAGGGGATAGGGGGTTGAATGGGTTCCTCGGGAAGAAGCAAAATCGCAGGAACCGAACCGATCTGGTCCAGGGGCGATTATGTTCGATTCTGGTGTTTTTTTTATTTTTGCGATTTTTCCAAACCGAACCGATTCGGCTTGGGGATTCGGTTCGGTTCCATCTATAACAGAACCCTTTTTCTCTGCACTGGAATCCTATTCTCTCAAATTCCTAAATACTAGCACTTATTCTCCCATTAGAATTCCTCGATGCCCTCACGAATGTTATGTTAGAATGTGTGATATTAACCCTAACCTAACGTAGCCTACCTACGGACTCAATGTACTCTATCAAAGCATAACTACTATACATAAGAATTCACCCCATACGCATAGGGGGTGCGATGACTTCTCTTTTTCAGCTCATTTGACCCCATAAACGGGGTCCGACAACCAAACGATGTCGACTTCTTCCACACATGCCTCTAGATATGGCTTTAGACGTTGTCCATTTACTTTGGATGTATTTCCCCCTTCTAAATCGTCTAACTCCACAACTCCGTGCGGGAATACATTCTTTACAACGAACGGGCCAGACCATCGTGACCGCAACTTGCCCGAAAAGAGATGAAGCTGAGAGTTATAGAGAAGCACTTTTTGTCTAGGAAGAAACTCTTTGCGTCGAATGATGTTATCGTGAGCGAGTTTCATCCGTTCTTTGGAAATTTTTGCGTTCTCATACGCATCATTGCATATCTCTTCTAACTCATTTAATTGAAGCTTGCGAGCTTCACCGGCTCTATGCATGTCATAATTCAGCTTTTTAATTTCCCAATACGCCTTGTGCTCTAATTCCACGGGAAGATGGCAGGGTTTGCCATACACAAAGAGGAATGGGGACATGCCGAGTGGATTTTTGTATGCGGTACGATAGGCCCATAGTGAATCGTTCAATCGAAGTGACCAATATTTTTGGGTGGGATTGACGGTCTTCTCGAGAATGTTTTTGTTCTCCCGATTTTCTAGTTCGCCTGCCCATTTGTTTATGGATGATAGGTCATTCCAACTTTGTGAACGACGCCATACTTTCTCACGAGCTTCTCGAATGGCCTGTTGAAAAAGTGCGTGCCATTATCACTGATTATCGCTTTCAGAGCACCGAAGCGAGAAAGTATTCTTTCCTGTAGGAACTTAAACACCACTTTGTTATCATTTGTCTTGGTAGCTATAGCTTCCACCCATTTGGAAATGTAGTCGATCGCAACAAGGATGTATAGGAAACCAAAGGATGGGGGGAAAGGGCCCATGAAGTCAATACCCTAGCAGTCGAAGATTTCTATAATGAGTAGTGGGGTTAATGGCATCATGTCTAATCGGGTGATTGCCCCCATCCGTTGACACCTATCGCAGGATTTGCAACAGTTATTCACATCCCGGAAGATTGTGGGCCAATAGAGGCCACATTGAAGGATCTTAGCGGCTGTCTTTTTCGTCGAAAAGTGACCTCCACAAGCTTCTGAATGACATAATTGGATGACTTTGGGGATCTCATCATCCGGTACACAACGTCGGATGATTTGGTTGGCGTAATATTTAAACAGGAACGGATCATCATAGAAAAACATGCGTGACCAAGTAATGAACCTCTTCTTATCTTGCGGTGTCCAATCGAAAGAGACGACCCTCGTAATAAGATAGTTTACTATATCCGCAAATCAGGGAAAAGAAGATGTAGGAAAGAGTTGCTCATCCGAGAAGTGTTCATCTATGGGTATTGGATCACTAGGTACTTCAGACGAAAGTCCTGATAAGTGGTCGGTAAGGACGCTTTCTACTCCATTCTTATCTTTAATGGAGAGATTAAATTCTTGTAGGAGTAGGATCCACCTTATGAGGCACGACTTTGTGTCTTTCTTCGCAAGTTGGTATTTGAATGTAGCGTGGTCGGTGAAGCAAGTGATGGGATAACCTATAAGGTAGGACCGAAATTTTTTAAGAGCAAAGACTACTGATAGTAACTCCTTTTATGTAGTGGAGTAATTGAGTTGTGGTCCGATAAGAGTCCGGCTAGCGTAGTAGATGACATGAGCCTTATTGTCTTTTCTTTGGCCCAAAACAGCCCCTATCGCATAGTCACTAGCATCACACATGATTTCGAATGGTAAGGACCAATCCGGAACTTGCATGATGGGAGCGAACACAAGCATGGTTTTCAGTTTTTCATAAGCGCTATGGCATGCTTTTGTCCATTCAAATGGGGTGTCCTTCATGAGTAGGTTGCTTAAGGGTCTAGCGATGGCTCTAAAGTCCTTAATAAACCTTCGATAAAACCCCACGTGTCCCAAGAAGGAGCACACGTCTTTGAGCGATTTTGATGGGGGTAGATCAACTATGATATCTATCTTAGCTCTATGAACTTCTATCCCCTTGGATGAAACTATGTGGCCAAGAACTATTCCCTTAGTGACTATAAAATGGCATTTCTCCCAATTTAGCACTAAGTTCTTTTCCACAAACCGATCAAGTACCTTTTCCAATTTTTCAAGACAAAGATCGAAAGAGGTGCCAAAAATGCTAAAATCGTCCATAAACACTTCGAGTCCTCTCTCGATCATGTCAATAAATAAGCTCAACATGCACCTTTGGAATGTTGCGGGTGCATTACACAAGCCTAATGGCATACGTTTGTAGGCAAACGTACCAAAAGGGCAAGTGAAGGTCATTTTTTTGGTCAAGTACATTTACCTCAATTTGGTTATATCCGGAATAACCATCAAGGAAGCAATAGTAAGGGTGACCCGCTACTCTCTCAGGCATCTGATCAATAAATGGCAAGGGGAAATGGTCTTTCCTAGTTCCCGCATTGAGTTTCCGGTAATCAATGCAAATGCGCCATCCGTGGGTAGTACGTTGGGGAACTAGCTCTCCCTTAGCATTCTCAATCACTGTCATACCCGACTTCTTTGGGACAACTTGAATAGGGCTCACCCACTTGCTATCCAATATTGGGTAGATAATCCCAGCATCGAATAATTTATGATTTCGGTTCTCACCACTTCTTTCATATTAGGGTTTAGCCTTCTTTGCATTTCTCTTGAGGGCTTAACATCCTCTTCGAGATGAATCTTGTGGGTGCAAATCAAAGGACTTATCCTTTTTAAATCAATAATGCACCAACCAAAAGCACCTTGGTGCTTCCTCAGAATCTTTAGCAATTTACCCTCCTTCTTTTTGTCTAGGATAGAGGAGACAACAACAGGAAATGTCTCATCCGCTCCTAGGTATGCATATTTAATATGGGAGGGTAGTTTCTTCAATTCAAGCGTCAGAAATTTGTCGCTGCAGGGAACCATGCTGTAACACCCCACCTAATTATATACCGGGTGGCCAGTCCCATACCAAATTAAAATAGAATATACAGTTGGCTCATTCTTAGCATCACTGTCGAAAACATTTACAAATCACCCAATACCCAATTAAGCTGGTGTTATAAACCTTCCAAATTTTAATTCAAAAAAATTCATTTTTAGTTTACGAATAACACTACACATTTTATTCTACCACAATAATAATTGAACAGATAACTCACAAGGATGTAAATGCAATTGGAATAAACATTCCCAAATAATTTCTCAATACAGTAAACCCAACAATAATAAATGTATTAAAATGACACGAATACAAGAATATTTTGACTCAGATAGAAAGGAGATTATTGAATTCCTCGGGGCGACATGCCCTAAATGTAAGAACACTACATAATGTGAATCAAATGAAGATAGGCATCTAAGCAATATTCCATAGCTCGTCATAATCCTCTAAGGTTGGAGTCCCTGTTGCTGGACACCTGATATAGAAGGTACAATAGAATAGAGAATATGAAAGGAACGGGTCAGAGCCCGATGTAAAAATAGTTTTGAAAACAATAAGTATTTAACAAGTGCAATAAAGCATTTATTATGTACATGTTAGTATCCAGACTCTCACTTGATATTCTCACCTCTCATCTAGAGTGCACGCTTAACATTTCCTATTAACCTCCTAGTTAATGGTTCCTCCTAACTAGTTTCCATAACATGATTCTAACCCATATCATAACCCCATATGTCCCATACCATACGTAGTATAATCATTCATATATGTTTCTTATTAATATGAATTAAGCTTTTCAAATCTATAAGAATAAATATTCATTAACTTAATTCAATTCTTTTTCTCTATTCACCGTCATCTATAATTATCACACAGTAGATTGATCTAACCACTATATATATATTCATTTAATTTATTATATATATACACATATAATACGGCACCCCGAGACACAGCTGCGGTGCATGAATTACTCTTCTATCACGTCCCAGTATTGCTGGTCGCCGAATAGGGGACTAAAGGTTCTGCAAGGATTTCTCGAACCACAAATATCAACACAAAAATTGGAGGCGAACATAGTTCTCATACCCATGGGTCACGCACATATCCACGTTCCCATAGTCAGCGGACTTATCAACTCACCGATAAGTCTTTCATAGTCCTATGTTCTCGAGTGACAAATCAAAAATCCCATGGATTCATCAGGATATGACTGCCCTCACGCGCAAACCTCCCGTCGATAGCAAGTAAGCTAGGTATGTCATACATATAAATCATCAATTAATCAAATAGGCATTATCATCTACCTATAGATATAATATCAACAAGGCACTCACACTACCCTAAGATAATTCCCATACGTAGCATTATATCTCTTAAATTCTACGAATTAAAATATTATGACATTACTTCTTTAATATAATTATTCCAGAGTCTCACTCATTACTCAAGGTTTAAATAGGTTTTCCTCATTATGTTTATTCAGTAAGAAATCACTAATATCCTATTGGTCCATATCATCTTATCTCCTGGGTTACTACGAATTAAACTCTTCTATAATTAGGGTTATAACCGATAGTTTCTAATCTCTTATTAACACATCTTCTATCACCTAGTATTAAACCCTCTTGTAAACCTAAGGCTGCCCAGGTGATTTATTAAATTTCCCCTCCTGGACCTATCCTTAATCCTCTTGCGTACAAATTAGAATCCAACACATGAATCTAGCAACCGAAATTTCTTCTAATTTAATTATCATAATTCTCATCAATTAAATCCCAATCACATTAATTCGATTCTTATCTAGTGCTTACTGATCTTCCCTAAGTCCCATAATATCTAATTAATAATCACTAAAGATTTACAAAAGATTTGGAATAAGAACAAGAATTAAAAAGAAACAACATCATCATTTATAGGGAGGTCGATCGATCAAAGGTAGGGGGTCGATCGATCGATCGCCCAAATATCAGCTCAGATTCTGCAATACTTATACTACGGGTTTCATAACATTTGAACATTCAAACCTCCATGTTAACAAATCAAATTCCTTATAATCCTCACTACATGATATAGACACATATGTAAATGATTTCTAATGATCTAAACATCCTAGAATCATCAAGAGTTTGAATTAAAAGCATATATTTGTCCTATTTTTCCAGAAAATTATTTACATGATATCTTCAAGAACAAACCAATGATTCTCATAATATCTTCAACAAATTAATGATTATTTAGTGGATTACTATCTACCTACAACATGAGTTTGATTCCAATATATTTCCATTTTCCAGAAATCAATTAACAACTCTATCTTTATCTTCCAAACATGTAAAATCTCATTTTTCTTATAAGTATCCTAACATGGACATAATACTAACTAGATTGCAATTATCAAATAACTTGCCTCTAATGCAGGTCTGATCCTTTGGGGTTGTGTATCATAGGTGGTTCTCCCCTTCTCCAATCAACTTTCGGTGGTGGTTGGTGGTGGTGACCTTTGGCCATTGGTTCTCCTCCTTTCCAAGCAATCTTCTCTTCTCCCAAGCACCTTTTCACTCTCTCTCAAAAAGGTGACCTTTCCATTTTGTGTAGAAGAGAAGAATGAACCTATGTAGAACTAATCTCCAAATATTTATAATAAGACAAAACCCAAAATCACTATTCATCCCCCTGTAAAAATGATCAAAATGCCTTTTCGGTTGTCTTTTCATTTCCAAATGACCCGAGACCCAAAACCAACATCCAAATAGACTTTTCTGACTATTTCAACCCTCCCGGATGCAACGACGCACTCGAAATGACTATAAGGTTGATGTAAAAATAATTTTCCTATTTAATTTAACAAATTAGTCCCGACACGTCCCATACCGCATCCGACTAAAAATTCAAATTATTGAATTAATAACTCACAGCAATATCAATAACATCACATTCATATTAATATCCAAAAATTCGGATTTAAACCCAATCAATTAATTTATAATAAAATCCAATTAATCCATTAATTTAAAATA
This sequence comes from Sambucus nigra, assembly GCA_949130495.1. NCBI lineage: Eukaryota > Viridiplantae > Streptophyta > Magnoliopsida > Dipsacales > Adoxaceae > Sambucus > Sambucus nigra. Next base: position 642,237,943 of record OX422207.1, on the reverse strand, counting down.
CAACAAATTTAAAAAGTCATTAAAGTTACGGGGTATTACACATGTGTGCCTCCCTCGGTGGTAGCTCTTCGAATCGCGAAACACAATTCACATCTCTCGCGTCCTCGTTCGATGCCCTTTCATTCAGTGACTCTCTCAACTCCTCAACTTCCCTCTCGAATTCGGTGTACGTTCCCTCACTCTTGCAACTCGATACAAAACAGGATCCTAGGGCATCTTCACAATAGTTTTCCTCAAAATACTCCTTTACGATCTCATCTATTAAGCTCACCGCGTGAAGATTATCTTCTTCCCCCGTCTATTGGGCTATATGGAAGATGTTAGTCTCTAAAGTCATGTTCCGAAAGGTGAATTACATTTGCCCATTTCGAGTATTGATGATTGCATTAGCTGTAGCTAAGAATGGGCGCCCAAGAATGATGGGAACATGATTGCTCGAGGTGAAGGAGGGCTCCGTGTCCCAAATGACAAAGTCTACCGGGAAGTAGAAAGTGTCAACTTGGACGATCACGTCCTCAACTATGCTCTTGGGATCTTCACGATTCGATCCGCTAACTGGAGAGTGACCTTTGTGGGCACAAATCATGTTTCATATAGATGGAGTAAGGGAGGATATTGAAACTTTCTCCTGTAACACCCCGTGATTTTAATGACTTTTAAAATAGGTTATATTTTAAATTTAGGGATTAATTGGATTTTATTATTAATTAATTCATTTGGGTTTTATCCAAATTATGGATATTAAAATGAATGATTTTGAATATTATTTAAAGATATTTAGGTAATATATGAATGTGATGTTATTGATATTGCGGTGAGTTATTAATTCCGTAATTTCAATTTTTAGTCGGACGCGGTATGGGACGTGTCGGGACTAATTTGTTAAACTAAAAAGGAAACTTATTTTTACATCAACCTTACAGTCGTTTTGACTGCGTCGTTGCGTCCGGAAGGGTTAAAATAGTCAGAAAAGTCTATTTCGATGTTGGTTTTGGGTCTCGGGTCATTTGGAAACGAAAAGACAACCCAAAATGGCATTTTGGTCATTTTTACAAGGGAGATGAATAGTGATTTCGGATTTTGTCTTATTATAAATATTTGGAGTTTAGTTGTACGTGGGTTCATTCATCTCTTCTACACAAAATTGAGAGGTCATCTTCTTAGAGAGAGTAAAAGATTGCTTGGAATAAGAGAAGTTTTCTTGGAAAGGAGAAGAACCAAAGACCAAAGGTCACCACACCAACCACCACCGAAAGTTGGTCGGAGAAAGGGAGAACCACCTGCGTTATTCAACTCCAAAGGATCAGATCTTCATTAGAGGCAAGTATTTGATGATTTCAATTTAAGTTTGTATATTGTCCATGTTAGGATAGTTATAGAAATATGAGATTTTTACATGTTTGGAAGATAATGAAGAGTTGTTAATGGATTTCTGAAAAATGGAAGTTTATAGGAATCAAACTCATGCTGTAGATAGATAGTAATCCATGAAATAATCATAAATATGTTGAAGAGATGAAGAGAATCAATGGTGTGTTCTTGAAGATATTATGTATATAATTTTCTGGAAAAAGAGGATAAACAGATGCTTTTAATTCAAACTCTTGATGATTCTAGGATGTTTAGAGCATTAGAAATCATTCACATATTTTGCTATATCATGTATTAAGTATTATAAGGAATTTGGGAAGTTAATATGAAGGTTTGAATGATTAAAAGTGATGAAACCTGTAGTAGAAGAAATGCAGAAAACTGGGTTGTTATCTGGGTGATCGATCGATCGACCTCCATGCCTTCGATCGATCGACCTCCCCATAATTTGTGAAGTTGTTTCTTTTTAATGCTAGCTCTTATCCAAAACCTTTTCTAAATCTTTGGTGATTATTAATTGGATATAATGGGACTTAGAGAAGATCAGTGAGCCTTAGATAAGAATCGAATTAATGTGATTGGGATTTAATTGATTAGAATTACGATAATTAAATTGAAAGAAATTTCGGTTGTTAGATTCATTTGTTGGATTCTAATTTGTATGCATGAGGATTAAGGATAGGTCCAGTAGGGGATATTTAATATAACACCTGGGTATCCTTAGGGTTACAATTTGAGCATCAAGGACTGAGTTTAAGCTCATTATTGATTGCGCAAGGACTAAGTGTAGTATAAGCGCTTAGTGGTATGGCTACTGGATAAAGATGGGAGTTCAGACCAAATTTGGTTGAAAGAGGGGGATGAAGTTATCCCGGTTGTGTATTTGAAGTTGGTGGACCTCCACGACCGATAAAGTTAAGTAGTAGTGTATTGGAGGGGTTCCTTGTTTGGATTTCGCTTTGCGAGATGCTTCGCGCATGAACCTTAACGACGTCGGGAGTGAAGAGATGTTATAGGACACGAGGATGTTGATTTTGTTGATAAGTCATATAGTGTGACTGAAACACTATAGACTATGAGCCATGTGATGATGGTATTCAATCCTAGTTGATATAAGATGTGTTTATAAGAGATTTGAAACTATCGATTTTAACCTTATTTAAGGGAGAGTTTAATTCGTAGTAATTCGGGAGATAAGATGATATGGATCAGTAGGATATTAGTGAATTCTTACTGAATAAATACATTGAGGAAAACCTATTTGAACCTTGAGTAATGAGTGTGACTCTAGAATAATTAAATTAAGAAGTGAAGTTATAATATTTTATTACGTAGGATTTGATAGATATAATGCTACGTATGGGAATTATCGTAGGGTAATGTGAGTACCTTGTTGATATTATATAGGTAGATTATAATGCCTATTTGATTAATAGTTTATGTGTATGACATACCTAGCTTACTTGCTATTAATGGGGATATTTGCGCATGAGGGCAGTCATATCCTGATGAATCCATGGGATCTTTGATTTGTCGCTCGAGAACATAGGTCTATAAAGGACTTATCGGGGAGTTGATAAGTTCGCTGACCATGGGAACGTAGGTATGTGCGTGTCCCGTGGGTATGAGAACTATGTTAGCCTCTAATGATTGTGTTGTTGTTAGTGGTTCGAGGAATCCTTACCAAACCTTTAGTCCCCTATTCGATGACCAGTGATATTGGGACATGATAGCAGAGTAATGCATTGCACCGCAGCTGTGACTCGGGGTGACGTATTATATATATATATAATGAATTGTATGAATGTGTATATAGTGGTTAAATTATCTACTATGTGATAATTGTAGATAATGGTGAATTGAGAAAAGAATTGAAATAAGTTAATGAATATTTATTGTAGAGCTTAATTCATATTAATGAGAAACGATTCATGTTAATGAGAAACATATATGAATGATTATACTACGTATGGTATGGTACATACGGGGTTATGATACGGAATGGAATTATATTATGGAAATTAGTGAGGAAGAACCATCAACTAGGAGGTTAATAGGAAACGTTAAGTGTGCACTCTAGATGAGAAGTGAGAATATCAAGTGAGAGTTTGGATACTAACATGTACAAAATAAATGCTTTATTACACTTGTTAAATACTTGCTGTTTTCAAAATCATTTTCACATTGGGCTCTGACCCGTTTCCTTGCATATTCTCTTTTCTATTGTACCTTCTATATCAGGTGTCCAGCAGTAGGGAAGCCAACCTTAGTGGATTATAATGAGTTATGGAGCTATGGAGTATTTCTTAGATGCCTATGTTCATTTGATTCACAATGTTTTCTTTGTTAGCGCATGTTGCCCAAAGGAATTCAGTTATCTCTTTTCTATCTGAGTCAAATACTCTTGTACTCGTATCATTTTCATACATTTAACATTGTTGGGATTACTGTATTGGATTATTATTTGGGAATGTTTATTCCAATTGAATTTAAATTCTTTTGTGTTATCTGTTCGGTTATTAGTGATGTAGAATAATATGTGTAGTTTTATTCGTAAACTAAAAAATGGTTTTTGTTGAATTAAAATTTGGAAAGTTTTTAACACCAGCTTAATTGGGTATTGGGTGACTTGTAAATGTTTTCAACAGTGATGCTAAGAATGAGACAACTGTATATTCAGTTTTAATTTGGTATGGGATTGGCCACCCGATATTTAATTAAGCGGGGTGTTATAGCTCCCAAATCAAGTAAGGCTTTCTCAATTTTATTTTCTCCAATGATGCAGGAAATGATGGGTGCGTCAGGATCTTTGAACTTGGGCGGGAGATCATTGAGTAGGATGGAACTCACGTTCTGTGCTAGAAAGACGTTTTTCTTTACCTTTATCTTCCTCTTTACTGTTAACAAGTCCTTGAGGACTTTCGCATAAGATGGAATTTTCTTAATGGCATCAAGGCAAGGTAAATTTAACTTTACTTGCTTAAGCACGTCTAGCACTTCATCACGTGGGGGGTTCCTTTGTGGGAAGGAACCAACCTTTGAGGAAAAGGTGCCGCAGTGGGTTGTTTCACAACTACCTTGGGATCACTAGTGTCTTCTTTATCACTCTCATTCAAGGGAGCATCTTCGGCCTCTTTTGTGCCGGGAAAAATCTCCTTGTCTTTGGTTACGTCGTGTGGGGGAGGTGATAAATCAACGACTCTCCCACTACGAAGAGTGGTTATAGCTTGACATTTCTCCTGGTGTTCTATCGAGGTGGAGCTAACACTAGTTTGAACTTGGGGCGGTCTTTGGCCCTGGGCCGAAAACTTGCCCTTCTTTGGATACTCCACAATGATTGAATTTTTGAAATATTTGCATTTATGTCGCTGATCAGGTGATCATATCTAGCATTGGATGCACTTTGGGTATTGATAAATTGGTTTATCTTATCCTCGAGACTTATCCACGGTGGAGGGATAAATGCTCCTTGAGGTGTTGGTGCTTGCACATGTCCTTGCATGTGTGGAGCTTATTGAAAGTGTTGTGGTAGAGGAGGGGCAACATGTGAATTAGGATTCATCGCAACTTGTTATTGCCCATAGTTAAAACCAGGATGGTTTTTCCATGAAGGGTTGTAATAATTCCCGTGCGATGCACTAAAATTACCCTTAAATCCTCCTATACCACTGACTTGCTCTTGAAGCATCACTTTGTAGGCGGGTATAGTCAGGCATTCCTCAGTTGAATGACCCACCTCACAAATAACACACACCTTCTCGATGGGTTTTGGGATGAATCCAGTTGGTCATCTTTCATACACCTCACGTAGGTCTCACAGTCCCTTCTCAAATACATCGAGTCAACTGTCCGTCATATAATTCTTTTCTACATGAAATAGGCCGAACGACGATGGAGTGGTGGTCACTTGACGATTTCAATTTTGAGCATTAGGGTCAGATGTATCCGAGGATTGGGTAGTCTCGACGACATACCTCGGGTGAAGCTCAGCATCGTGGGCGTCTAAGTCGACAAATGGACCACTACCCATGGTTTCAACGAGTTACTTGGAATTAATGTTCAACCCATTATGGAGAAAGGAAATGATTTGCATTTTATCAAAACCATGATAGTGACACAAAGTAATTAACTTATTGAAACGCTCAAAGCATCGATCGAACTACTCATTTTCTAATTGTTGGAACGTTTGAATTTGAGCCTTAATGGAGTTCGTTCGATGTGGAGGAAATAATTTCTTGAGAAATTTAGATTGTAATTCGTTCCATGATGAAATCGAATTTGGAGGTAAAGACCATATCCAGGTCTTAGCGTTATCCTTTAGCTAGAATGGGAAGAGTTTAAGGTAGAGCACATCTTTTGTGCAAGTTTGATCGCTAAGAGTCTCGCACGCCTCCTCAAATAGCATGATGTGGACATATGGTTTTTCTGAATCCATTCCATGGTAAGTGGGAAGTATCTGGATCATCCCATTCCTAAAGAGAAATTTCCCTGCATTATACGGGAGTAAAATGCATCCTGGAGTGACAGTGCACTCGGGATATAAGGTGTCTCTGAAAGGGCGATATGGGGTTTCTCCCTCGTCGGCGGCTACACTATCGTGTTGTGACATATTTCTCTCACTTAAAGACTCTGTGTCCTCACTTGGTATACTCAGAGCGCGCTCTAAAGTGTGTCCTAAGAGGAAAAATGACGTGTTATTTGAGATTGAGTGTGACGGTGTGGAAGGTGGAACCCAGAATTATGGAGCGTTAGGAGTGTGAGGGCTATCAGGATCGTACTCAACTATTGGATTTTTATGAATGTGGATTGGAGTATTATGGGTAGTTGGAATGCATACAAAATTTTTCATTAACTGACTTATGATAGACGATGATGAATATTTGTGTGCTTTTTTTTTTTTTTTTTATGTTTTTGGATTTTTTTAGAAAATTTTGGTCAAAGTTTTGGATTGACTTGATCTAATCCTAAGTCTACCTAATTCCCCGGCAACGACGCCAAAAACTTGATGCGACTAAGAATGTGTCTCAGAAGTGCGTACTCTCTAGGCTCAAGTGCAACCCTGTCGCTCAAGTAATAATCTGATAAGTTAGGTATCGATCCTCAGGGAAATAGGACAATGGAATTGTAACGACGTTGGACAAATGAAGGAATCCTAACACTGACTCTAAAAAGAAAGAAAAAGATGATTTGTTTTGAGAATTGGCTACAACTAAATGTGAATTTGGAAATGGTTTACTGATGAAATAAAATATGAATGGAATGCAACTATTCTAAATTACTAATGATGATTGATTTGAACTTTAAACTATATGATGAATAAAATAGGACGGGAATATAATCCCTCAACCCTAGTGTATTACAGATATAAAACTAATCGTAAATTTAAGTGATTAATTAGACCCAGAATTTAGTACTCCCAAGCATTACGTATATGAGGTTTAAGCCCGCATCATACTTAATTAGATGATGAGTAAATTGGTATTATGATAGTTATACTTGAATTTCATTCTGAAGCATCCCGATTACCCTGAAGCAAACGAGATCCAAAAATCTACAATTGTCATGTTTCTATGCAATACGATCATAATCAAATCATTAAATTTAGAGGATTAATTTTATACACATGCAACTACCACATCAGGTTGAGTTCATGCATCCCGACCTTTTAAATCTATCCGGGCATGTGAAGACTTGAAAACAACACGTTTAGAATGAAAGACACCATTTTTACTAATGAATGAAGATGAAGAAAGGTGAAATTAGTAATGAAAAAGCAACTAGAATAAGTATTGAAACAGAAATCAAAATGATTGTACTTGAATTGCAACTTGAAATTAACTAGGGTTTGTTGTTCTTCCTCTCTAAAATGGATTACTACGCTTCCTTAATAACCTGGAAGCTCCCTTTACGTTTGGGAGGAGTTACAATTTATTAACTATGAAAATACAAGAGTTTGAACCAAGTAAAACTCTGATCTTTACAAGTGGATAAGTCCAGAAAATCGATAACATAACCGATCCGGGTAAAGGGTTCGGTTCAGTTCCATCTTGTGTAGCTTTTACAGAAACTCTTCGAGCATGGGATCGGTTCATTTTTTCATTGCTTCGGTTCAGTTTTGTTTTGCCATCCTTTTCAGAAGCTTTTCCCATGAGGGATTCGATTCTTTTAGCTTCCTTGGGTTCGGTTCCCTTTTGTCAGTCTTTGTAGAACCCTTGCCTTCTTGTGTTTCTTTGAAGCTTTTGATATGGAACTCGACTTACAACACTGGATACCTGCGAAATAGAGGATGAACACACAAAACTCGATGCACTCATTAGAAACTTGCCAATATCGAAGATATGATATAAATCCACTTGAATTACATTACGCGGAGCGATAAAAACATCTAAATTAAGGGGATAAATGGGAAGAACTTATGCCTAATCTGAAGGCTACCAAAAAATTTGATCGGTATTAATAAAGGCCACTAACAAAGTTGGTCGATATCAATAAAGGCCACCGATAAAGTTAGTCGGCATCAATAAAGGCAACAACAAAGTTGGTTGTCAAACATATAAAAAACCACGCAAGGCAAAATTATAAGTCCCAAATGCTTGGTTAATGAAGACCCGGATGAATAATTTTCATCTAAATTGGGATAAAAGATAGAAAAACGTTCACTCACGCTTGGAAACCAAGGTAAATAATGCAATTACCTAAAAACTTTAGGTAAATTAGTAGAACTATGGTGATGCATTGGTAATTGATATAATACCTAGGATAAGCCTAAGGATATCAATAGAACTGGTGAAAAACTAAAGATTAACTAAAGGTTGATCCATTTATAGGCAAAGACTAAAGAAACATCCATATATGCAAAGATTGACTAAAAGTTGATCCATTTGAAAAATAAGATTTTCATTAAAATAAAATGATTACATATTTTTTCTTAAATATGCAAAAACAAGATACAAAGCCTTATTCTATAGGACTCTTTCCTTTAGCCTTAAAGATAGGATCCATGCCAGCTGGAGGATCATCCAAAGTAAAGGGAGAGTTGATGAAGTTAAAGTCCTGAAGAAGCCTTCTTGTACATGGCGCTTTCCTTCAGCCTTAGAGACATGATCCATGCCAGCTGAAGGATCATCCAAAGTAAAGGGAGAGTTGATAAAGTTAAAGTCCTGAAGCATCCAGGTATTATTGCTACTAGAACGGTCAAGAAGATGAGGAGGGCGGACAATCTCTAATTCATCATGTATCTCGTAATCTCCCAAGTACTTGGAAATCAAGCATTGGGGAATATGGTGAATAGGAACCCAATTAACATCTAACTTGAATGGAGGATTGTCAAGATGCAACAATCCCAAATCATACCAATCCCATATAGAGTCATTTCGATCCACCTTCATCACAGTTAATGCATTTATCCAACCCCATTTATAGGATCCGTTCTGGGCCTATTGAAGTCTATCGTTAAAATGTCCTAAAGCTTCATTATACCCATCCATCCAAACTTTTCTTGGCTGTTTATGAAATTAAAAGGTTAATTTATCAACTTGTGATTGCAGCTTCTTCAGTAACCCATCCTTAACCTCTAATTGGGAAGATTGAGTGGATAGTTGTTTAGACAAGGTTTGCAGCTTTTGGGACATCTCAGCAATAACTCGATCTTCTGATTTTAACTATGTAGCTTGATTTACAGGGGCCTATTGGGTCCTAATTTCCTCTATGGTTCCTCGACCAGTCCTATTTCTATCTCGAGAGGAAGATTCAGATTTAACATTTTTCAAGGCCTCCAATTTGTCTCTTAATGTTGCATTCTTAGCTTCTAAAAAGGGGTAACCTTCATCGGTAGTAGCACCAACAGTTCCAGAGGAAGACTTTAGAAGATTTAATTCATCCTTCGAATTATTATTCTCCTCTTCCAGGAGTTTGGCAACAGTTCTAGTTTCTTCAACTTCAAGCTTAAGTAAAGCTTCCTTTTTATTATAAACAGAGACAAAATTATCAAAACCCCGACCTACACTTAAGCTTTGATATTTCGGCTCATTGCTCTGGTGCAACAACGTAGTGGATTATTTATACTTTTCTTGAAATTCTTCTATCATTTCATAATAGGTAACATTATTTTCTACCGCTCGATCAAGTAAGTACTTCAAATACTTGTATTCTTTAACCTACTCTGAGGCATTATCACCGAGCAACTGAGTGATTTCTTCTTCGAAAAAGTCCATATGACCAACTTTGAAAAAAACATTGCACTTCCTCAGTATCTCTGTATCATGGGAAGATAGTTGTTCCATCTTCGCTATAAACTAGCAAGAAAGAAATAACCACCAATTAACAAACAAGGATGGAGAATAGTTCTAATGAACAAGAGACAAAAAAGGAACAACAAAAGGTTCTTTTATTGATAACAAAGAGTTCAAGTACAATCAAAATAAAGAAAAAATAAATAACAAAAGAAAAAGGGGAAATGTCGAATAACTTTACACCTTCTCCCTATAATTTTTAACCTTCTTATTCTACTCAGAAGAAGGGACTACAGGATGGAGTTACTCGGTTTGCTCAATCGGCGGAAGAGAAGACTCAGGGATTTTAGGTTGTTTGGCAGCAGACTCAACCACAAATGAAAACTCCTCAGAAGCAGCTTCAACCTCATCCTCTATGACTGGAGGAGTACCATGAATATACCTCTGAAAAAGTTCAGAGTCTTCAGTTGTATTCAACTCTTAAAGGGCATCAACCTAAACATCTCTAAAATATTTTTTCTTCACATAATTAATATAAGTAGAAGCAGCAGCAATGGCTTTGAACTATTTTTTGGGGAAACTCTTTTCTTTAAATCAAACAGATTAATCACAAGATGTGTTTAATAAAAATATGTACGAGATATGTTCAAGATTATGTAACTAGTTTTGAAAAATAAAACTAAAACAGTTTAAATCAATTTAAATCAGCACACCAACAAGAATGAGATGAGGAGATGTAGAAAGAATAAGTACACGCAGTTTTTAACATGGTAAAACCTCACCCAACTGAGGAAACATCCACGGTGACTTGTAAGTCACAAACCAAAAATCGACTAAAACAAAATATACAAGTTACATGCTATTTAGCACACATGCAAACAAAACATACCTATACAAGTTTAGAATATGTACCCAATGGTTTGATTCTAACTTCTCTGCAGTTCTAATGTTGATGTAGCTTTCTCAGCTTGCTAACTTCTCCACACTTTGCTCCAGCTTTACGTCGACTCTTGACATTTCAAGATCTTATAGCCAACACTTCTTGTATTGTAGTGTGACAAGTGTTTATGACAGTGTTCTAACACATGCATGCACACACGCACACTTATTTATACAAACAAGTCCTATTAAATTACAGAACAAATCTAAATGATAAGGTTTTCAGTTTCTCTCTTCTTTAGAAACCACATACTTTCTTGATGTTTCAAATTAACCCATAATCCAAGGTTACCTTGCTCGGAAGACTGCCAAGGTCTTAAACAATTTCAGAGGGTGTTGAAAATATTTTTGAAATTGTAAACCACTGATTGCGATTCCAACTAGATCGGAAGTCTTGTTTCATAAGAACTAGAAACAGAAAAGAATTTGTTGATTCTTGAGTTGTGAAAAAACTTTACAGAAGAAACTAATCAACAAATACAATTTCTCAAGATGAGAAACTAAATAGTGCAGATCTAAGTGTAATATGACATAATATAGTAAGATATATTGTTTCTATGAAAAAAATATAGAGATCAAACCGAAATATCTAAGTTGGTTACAAGATCTCAAACTCAGAGGATTCAAACCACGAACAACCTTCAAACCACTACCAAAATAACTCTCAGACACTCAGGTTTGGTTTTGGATCTACAATGAGTTTAGGGTTTGAAACGAAATTAGGGTTTGTTTTCTCTATCTGGTTTCTCTCTCTCTTTCTCTCTATTTTGTCTCGCTTCTCTATCTCTCAATTGGACTAACTGGAAAAAAATTTTGAAACGCAGAGGCTCAACCTCCTTTTATACTAAGCAAGGAAGGTTTGAGAAACTCAGGTCAAATCAATGGATGAGATTTGGTCTTGGCCATTTGACTTTCATCCAACGGATTAACATTAGCGGTGGATTAAACGTCCTCTGATTGGTCTGCAGGGGTTTCACAGGGATTGGGATAAAACGTATGCAGAACGTCGATTAACTAGATCCAAGGGCTGAGATTGCGAATAGGTTCTGAGTCTATCATCCAACACAAATCAAGCCGTTGTGATGATAACGGGTGTAAGGCTCAGATGATGCCAAAAATGCGTATGCAAACTTAATTACAAACACACCCTTAAGTCTCAAGCGCTTTCGGATCCTACCCAACCAAACATTCAGGCAAAGATAGATAAAACCAATAATCATAAAATGAGCCCAAATGTTTTAAAACCCAACTTTTAATTTCTTAAAAAATCATTTAAAAATTGTTTTAAAAATCCCAAAATTATTAAAAACTTATTTAAAAGGGAATTAACTCACACACCCGCAAATAATGCAATATATAATTTGTATGCAGTCCTAGTGTGTGTGATGGTTGAGAATTTGCCTTTAAATAACACCAAGAGGAATCAATTGAGGCATCATGTGAAGAATCTGAGGTTCTTCGGTATCTAGGGGATGGGACACAAATTTTTTCATAATTTTCAAACTAGATGAGCACTTATACAATGTAGAATCAAGTAAGTCAAGAGTATAAGGTGCTTGAACCAGCACTGAAGGAGGCCTTTATAGCAGACTTTCTCTTAGCTTTGGTAGAGGATACAAGCTCTTCAGCAGCTTTTTCCATATGCTCAGCTTCCTCTGCCCTGTGCTCAGCTTCCACTTTCTTGCGCTCAACTTCCTCTTTTTAGCGTCCAGCTTCCTTTGCCATGCGCTCCACTTCAAGGGCATTTGTATCAGACATTTGATGAGCAGTTTCAGTTATCTTTAATTTCTCTGCCTAAGTGCTCTTCTCAGTCTCCAAGGCCTATTGAGATTCAAGTAGAGACTTCTTCAAACCAGACAAGGCTTCCTCCACGTTATTTGAAGAAGAAAAAGAAGCCTTAATTGCATCATCCTTCTCGAGCATATTATTGAAGTATACTAAGGACTATAAAAGATGAAGATTAAAGTGAGCATATGAGGAATATAAAAGAAAACCAAACCAAGAAAATAGAAATTACTTACTGATGCAAGGTTCTGAGCAGCCAATTCAGAATCCCTAGTTTTAGGGAGCATGACATCCACCCTCCTATGGTTTGGAAGTGTAGCAGACTTGATCAACCTCCTGGACAAACCAGGAGTAATAGCTGTCGGAGGAATAAGATCAGAAGAGGGTAAACCAGCCAAGGACAGTTGATCGGTCACCTGGTCGACTTGCTTCTCTGTAAGCCCTCTCCTAAGTCTCCTTATAGGAACTTCAACCTCTTTGGGAGCTATATCCTTAGGAGCCAGGTCTTTGGGGGTTGGGTCTGTAGGGACTGGATCTTTGGGGTCTAGGAGCTTCATAACATCCCCTGTTTTCTTCTTGGCTCCTTCAACAGATGATTGGGAGCCAGAAGCACTGCTGATGTAAAGGTTAGGAAACTTCATCTTCTTCATAATTTCAGACCGGGGAGTATTAGAATCAACAACAACCTCTTAGTCAAGATCAATTACCAGAGCAGGAGAGGAAGCAGGTCTGGCAATAAAAGAAGAAACAATATTTATATACTAGAGAAAATAAGAGGCAGACCTAACGTGCTCTTCAATAACTACCTTGTGAAGTCCCTAGATAAACTTTAACTCTATAAAATTTACTTCACTTTCTTTGGGGAACTTTCTTTTTTGCTCAACTGCAAATCAATTTATAAAATAATAGTCAGTATGACATTTTATCAAACATAAACAAGGAAAATTTACTAAAACATAAAACAACCTATTCTGTTGCCAAAGAGCGGACACCTAGGTCCTTGAAATTTAGCGCCTCTAACTAAAGGGGCATGTTGTCAATTTTTACAACTACCCCGTGATAAAAATAAACTTTATTAGAATCAGGGAGATTAACTACTAAAGCTTTAATAACAACCCTAATTTTCAAATAAAAGGTGGTATCACTAGTTACCCATTAATAACAAAACATTATTTATGGAATCCCTTGATGGGTTCCATAGATTTGATTTAACCTATAAACTCAATTTACAACTCTCCATGTGTTAGGAGCCACTCTTGTAGGTATAATGTCAAAATATTGACAAAACTCTAGACACAGGGGATTGAGAGGAAATATGAACCCACATTCAACAATAAAGATGGAAGGGAACCAATGACCCTCAGCAAGAGAGAAAAAATCAGAAGGAAAAGTGGAATGTTCTAATACAACCCAAGATGGAATATTAAAATCGATTATGAACTTATCAAGTGACTCGATAGAATAAACCATGATGAAGAAAACAAAGAAGAAGAGAAGAAAAATTCTTAGAAAGATTTACGGATTCAACAAGAACTGAAGACAGAAAAGAAAGAGATCTCACAAAAAAGCAAAGAACACAACATCAGAATCAGAAGTAAGAGGTAAAAGATGATCGAGTTTTTTTCACCCTTTTTATAAGATGCATCAGAAACTAGGAAAAGTAATGATTAAAGAGAACGATGTTTGGGTTTATGGCGGTAACAAAGGAAAAGACGAAGATACCCCATAAAAGTTCGCTAAAATTTAAAATACTTACAAAATTGCCATTCGCGCCCAAAATTCGCCAATCAAGTGGATAAATTTCACAGGAGTGGAAGGTATGCAACTAAACCAAATATCCCGAACTACTGGTCAAGCATAATATTCCACACTTTGTTGATAACAAAATCTACCACCCTACGTGGACCAATTACAAGCCAACTCGTGTCATCCAATGTGGCACAAGTCCAAGTTAGGATGATAGAAGATCCCGACCAATAAGGAAGCTCGGCCGACAAGGAAGCCTGATCAACATGGTTACCCGACCAACTACCTGAAATCCAATCTGTACAACCAACCAAGCGCCAGCAGTCTTACAACCTGTATTTCCAATGAAGCGATAACATTCATATATTTAATTCTCATTATGTATTGATGTAAATGCATAACAAATGAAGGCATTACATCCTTTCACATGACAAATCAAGACCCCTCTTGGTCTATAAATACATTGTATTACCCTCATTGCAGGGGACCGAAAAAACAACTCAAGGAAATTAATATAGAACAGTGGACGTAGGCTATTCCTTTGAGTCGAACCACTTTAAAATTTCTTGTGTCTTGTTTATTTTATTTATTTTATCTATGATCAATTAATAAGGCCTAGTCTAGTTCTTTGCATCAACAACGACGTTTGGAGGATTTTATTTTTTTATAGCTTGACAGTGTAATTTATTTGGAGAGCTTAGTATTATTTTCGAGTGAAATTTAATTGTAATTATTTTGGAAGTGTAAATATTGGATTCATTATATTTATTTTGTGGAATATAGATGCTCTATACTAATTTTTGAGGATTTAGTTTAGTTTTAATCGTAGTAGCGCCTCGTGTTTCGTGCAAGGTGTTAATATATATATATATAAGCCCCTTCCTAGGGGATTCCTTATGGTGTAGACCCCCCGATACATAACTTTTTTTTAAATAGTAAAAAAATGAATTCTTTGATGAAACTTCATGGATATGATCTCCACTATGAGAAGATCATCTCTAATTATTTTCATAAAAAAATTCAATAAAAAATCTATTGAGAAGAGGTGATATGTAAAAATAAGTTATAAATATGCATTTCGACCGTTGAAATTTTGGCGATCATTTCACCCACTTTTTGATTGAATTTTTTGATGAAACTTCACGGATATGATCTTCTCACTGTTAAAATCATATCCATGAAATTTCAACAAAAAATTAAATCAATCAAGTGGCTGACGCCGACCTAATATTTCAACGATCGAAAATGCATATTTATACCATTTTCTTACATATCACCTCATCTCAATAGTTTTTTATTGAATTTTTTGATTAAAAAAATTGGAGATGATCTTCTCACCGTGGAGATCATATCCATGAAGTTTTTACTAAAAAAAATTATTTTTTTACTATTTTAAAAAAATGTTCTGTACCAGGGTCTACACTATAAGGAGTCCTTACACGAGACTTTTTGTGTGTGTATATATATATATATATATATATATATATATATATATATATATATATATATAGTGTGTGTGTGTGTGTGTGTGTGTGAGAGAGAGAGAGAGAGAGAGAGAGAGAGAGAGAGAGAGAGAGAGAGAAGAGAGAGAGAGAGCATACCTTGAAGATCAAAGAAGGAGGGAAAAAGCTTCTGGTGGATCTTATTTACAGAGAGAGATTTGGGGGAAAAAGGTTACTTTGCTATAGGCTTTTTCTCTGGATCTGTTACCCGATTACCCAACGGGTCCTATTTTTCTAACCAAATCCGGATCTATTAAGGACCCGAGACCCGTCACGTTTAGCACCATTAGAATTTTAGTTTTTAATTAAATCCTAAAGAACTTTCTAAGAATAACCATCCTTTTCGAGGACTATATAATATCATTTTTTAAAACAAAGTAAACATTAACCTCTTTGAAAAAAAAATTAATTACAAAAAAGTAATAATAATATTAAAGTACCACTTAAATATATTTTTAGTATAAAATCAAAAATATATTTAGGAAAATATATTCTTTAAGCGGGTCAGGTCCAAAACGGTCGGAGATAACATATAACAAATCGATCCATTTAATAAACGAGTAATAGGGTAATCAGGTATAAAACAAATTTGAGCCCCAATTAAAAGGATCGGGTTCGGGTTTAGACCCGATCCATTAACATATCTATTTTGGTGGAATGAGCAAAGGTGAAAAGTTTTTTTATCATAATAATGGGCCGTTTTATATGATGAAATGGGTCGAGGCAAGAGGGCGTTATTTGTTTTCGTGAAACGGGGTCTCCACCAACTCAAGCATAGATGTGACACCCGACCTATTTTAACCACGGGTGATTAGTCCTTTATTAAAATAACCAGGAATTTCATTTGGTTCATCCTTAGCATCACTGTCGAATTTTTTTTAAATTACTAACCACCAATGTTAAATTAAGCCGGTGTCAAATTTTATCTTGCATTAATATAATAACATGAGAATTAAGTAAAACAACCAAACCATCTACATAATATAATGTGAATTAATATCACGATAAATAGTTGAATAAATAATATCGAATAAACCATCGGTTCCTAAAATAAAATCCAACTACAAGTTTGAAGTAATAAACCGAATCCAGACATAGTTTGGCAAATAAATGAATAACTGAAATGCAAAATCTTTCTAGAGTTCCTCACCTCCAAATGAAATAATGAAAAATAAATCCTAGTCTAGGAATGAATAACTGAAGCGTTTAAGAAAAAATCCTCCAAGCCTTCGCAAATTCCGTAGCTACGCATCCCTGGAATAGATCATCAAGCTTGCCGTCCCTATGGATGGATACCTAAAATGTTTTGGAAAACATATTTGACACGGGTCAGAGCCCAAAACCTTTTGAAAATATTTGCAAGTATTTAAATCACAATTCAAAAGCAGTTATTAGATACACACGTTAGTTCCCCGCACACTCCCTTGAGTTCCTCACCTCTCATCTAAAGTGCACACCTAACATCTCCTACCTAGCTATGATACACAACCTAACTAGACCACGTATCTAACTAACCACCAAAAGGTTTAGCTCCCCACTATCGCCCATATAATATGTTACTGTACTACCAGTGATAAGTATTAATTACATTTTATTATTCCAATTATTAATTTAAGTTTATCTTCTTACATTTCATTTAGATATACACAATCTATCAGCTCCACCATCACACGTAAGTAGATTAATCACACACACACACACACACACACACACACACACATATATATATATATATATATATATGACACTTACAATATATACAACTATAGCAGCCCCCGTACTGACCCTGTGATGCTTGCATACTCTGCTATCATGCCCATGTACATCTCGTACCAAATCAAGGACTGTCGGTTTGGAATGTCTGCTAGAACCCTCAATCAAGCAACACATAATGGAGGAGAACATAGTTCTAAGACTTTAGGCTATGCACATACCTAATGTACCCAAATGACCTACCTATCCCACTAATACATGACACATAGTGAGCCGCCCTAAGTCTAATGTTCTGAGGAACACATACAAACCTTACTAGAATAGCCAAGGTGGGATCGCCCTCGGCGTAAAACCTCATGTGATAGAAAGCAGTATAGGTATGTTCACACACATAACCAAATCACAAAATACGTATTCATACGACCTATTTATATACACATATTCATTAGGTATACAAATAACCTAACATATCAACCCGTACTTAGTATTTATCTATCTCGAATACTCAACATACAAATAATCCAAACGGAATGTTTATCTCATATTTTTCGATCATTACTCACTATCCGAAGGATCCCATCAATCCCTTGCATTAAATCAGTAGTTTATAGATCACTATACTACTAAATCAAGTCTTAGGTTATCCTCCACTCATTCTGGATGCCAAATCGTAATTCCCAATATGCCCCTCAATCGGTTAAGCATCGTTAGTTCAAGTCTCAATTTACACTGATTACGAATAACTGAGCCTTAATCATGTCCTACTGACCTTTCCTAAGTCTTAGTACATTTATTAACTTATCCCAAAGGTTTCCCATAGTGAATTTCTTAAAGAATTTAGCAAATAAGAATTTTGTAAATAATAGGTCAGCTGAACCGGTTCTGTTATATAGGCAAACCAATATTGTCGAACCGGTTTGAAGGGTGGGCAGAACCGATTCAAGGCACCTGATAGTCCATCTTCTTCACTATTACGGTTTTCCACCATTTTTAACCAACAAAACCGTCATGCATCATAACCAAACTCCAATATAATTCTACCCAACATCAAATAAAAGTATATGAACAACTTCTAATGAATTTTAATACTCACACATCATTAAATTCTAAATAATTAAGAGTTTATCAATGGTTTATCAACAACAACCATAGTTTCACAATTTCATTCATGTTATTTACGAAAAATAGATTTTAATTCCTTGAAATCTCCCAAAAATGAAAATTTCTTGTTATATATCTCAGAATCAAAACTCTAACATTAATCCTAATCATTAACATGCATTTATCTCATTGTTCTATCTCAAAATCATATGTTCATGTTAGATTTCATTAAATCCTACCATGGGTATTATAACTTCTTAAAAACATGCAAGATAAACACTTGCCTTTGCAATAGTAGGTCTGATTTCGTTTATTTGTGATGAGGATGCCTTCCTCTCCTTCCGATTTGCCCGTATGGTGGTAAAGGTGATGCAAGAAAGGTGTTGAATCTCTTAGAACTCTCTCTTCTTCCTCTCTAATGACCTCTATTGGTTTTATTTGGTTATAAACCTAGCCTCCTCCAACTAAAGCTAATATAACAATTAGACAATCGTATCTCTTCTTACCCTAGTCTGCCAAATGATCGAAACGCCCTTATGGGGTACCGAGTTTGTCTAAAATCACCTCGGGACCCAATAAACATACATGAGCACACTATTTAGACTATTTTGACCTATCCTGAATCAATTATGACCTTGAAATCACCATCTGAGTTACTCTTTAATAATTTCCTATCTCGACCTCATATATTCTGCACACGACACCTGGTTGAGACAAAACACCCTTATGTCACTATCACTCGCTATGCCATAAAATAATTATTTACTATTCACTTAGTAATTTCATTCAAAAACTTTAATCATTATTTCTCTCCTGATAAATATTTTAATTCACACATAATATTTAAATTAATTAAATTACGTCACACCGAATCAATCAAATTTTAAATACTAAAAAATACTGGGTGTTACATACTTCCCCCCATACAAAGGAATTTTCCCCTAAAAATTGGGACATACCTGCGGTAAATAACTCTGAATATTGCTCGCGCATGCCATCCTTCCGATCCTATGTCCACTCATCCACATTATGGTGCCCCCACTGAACTAGAATTAAGGGTACCACCTATACCGCAGCTTACACTCTTTATGATAAAGTATAGCCACTGGTCTCTCCTCATACGAGATGTTTGGATGCAAGTCTATATCGTCCATTGGGACATGCCAAAAATCTCTCTCGGTCCTCTGGTACCTCTTCAACGACAACACGCGAAACACATCATGAATCCGCTATAACTGCTCGTGTAGTCAAAGTCTATATGCTACTGGTCCCACTATCTTGATAATCGGGAATGGTTCCACGTATCTTGGTGCTAATTTACCTTTCTTATCGAATCTCATAGCCCCCTTTATAGGATCCATTCGTACCAACACCTGGTCACCAACCTCAAGCTCTATGTGCCTCCTGTCTGCATTGGTGTAACTTTTCTTCCTATCTTGAGCTATACAGATGTGCCCTCGAATCAGCTCAATCTTGGCAGTGGTGTCCTGAATCATCTCTGGATCCAATAGCTTGTTGTCCCCCACCTCTAACCAACAATAGAAGAACGACAAGGCCGTCCATACAGTGCCTCAAATGGTGTTATGCCGATGGTGAACTGGTAGGAGTTATTATATGCACACTCCACCAAAGGAAGGAACTTCTCCCATCCACCCCTGAAGTCAAGTATACACATCCTCATCATATCCTCTAGCATCTTATTAACTCAATCCATTTTCCCACATGTCTATGGGTGATACGTTGTACTCAACCGTAAATCCGTGCCCATGGCCTCCTTAAAGTTCTACCATAAGTGGGACACAAAAATCTTATCCCGATCCGACACAATATTAATCGAAACACCATGTAGCCGCACTATCTTAACAATGAATAACCGCACATACTGCCTTATCTCAAAATCCGTACAAATCAAAAGAAAATGGGCAAGCTTAGTCAACCGATCCACTATCACCCATATGGAGTTGTGACCCCATTGCGATATCGGTAGTTCAGTAATGAAATCCATAGAGATACTCTCCCACTCCCACACTATAATCTCAAGTGGATGTAATATCCCCATCGGCCTCTAGTAGTCTACCTTCACTAGCTAGCAGGTAGCACACTTAGAGACAAACTCCTCCATGTCCTGCTTCATCCCTGAGCACCAATACTGCCTACACATATCCTGGTACATCTTATCCCCATTGGGATGTAATGCAAACATGGACCCGTGAGACTCTGACATTACTTCATGTCTGAAATCCTCATCCTCTGGAACCACGAGTCTCCCATTAAAGCACAAACCTTCCTCTGAACTGATATAATAAGACTCTGCCCTATCAGCTAACAACTAGAGAACTCTATCCTGGCAATACTAATCCCCTGCTAGGGCTTTCACCACCCTCATAACAATCTCGAGCTTGATAGACAATATAGACATACAAGCTCTGGCGACCTCATAATTATGTCTAATCTTTCTCCACTTTGCCTGCTTAACCCCCGCTACCTCCCTAACAGGCCGTCGGCTCGATGCGTCTGCTACCACGTTAGCCTTCCCAGGATGATATTGAATATGAAACTGGTAATGCTTCACGAACTCTAACCATCTCATATGCCTCATGTTCAAATCCTTCTTCATGAACTGATACTGAAGTGATTTATGGTCCGTGAATAAGTTAAACTGCTATCCCAAAAGATAGTGCCTTTAAATCCTTAAGACAAACACAACCGCTACTTACTCCAAGTCATGCATGGGGTAATTCCTCTCGTGGGACTTAAACTTATGAGACACATAAGCTATAGCCCTCTCCTCCTACTGTAATAAAGCCCCAAGTCCCTACAAGGATGCATTTGTGTAAACAAGTCACTTTACTCCTCCCCTAGGCAGTGCAAGTACAGGTGCTGAGGTCAGTTTGTCCTTTATCTCATCGAAAGTTAACTGATAATGGTTATCCAAAACAAACAACGCACCCCCGTGAGTAAAAATTTTCAATGGACTCGCAATCTTCAAGAAACATCGAATGACTTTCCTATAGTATCCGATCAGCACCAGAAAACTATGAACCTCGATCGATGTCGCGGGATGTCCCTACTCCCTTACCGTCGATACTTGTCTTGAATCAACCACAATACCCCTACCAGGTACAATGTGGCCCAGAATCTTCACCTCTCAAATCCAAAACCCATATTTCTCAAACTTGGCGTATAACTAGTGCTCCCACAGTGTTTGTACAACCATCCGTATATGCTCAACATGATCCTCCTCCAAACGAGAGTAAATCAGAATATCATCGATGAACACGATCACAAACTGGTCATGGAACTCTATAAAACCCTGATTCATTAGATCCATGAACACTCCTGGCGCATTGGTGAGACCTAATGGAATTACCCTAAACTCGTATGACCCATACCGTGTCAAAAAAGAAATCTTAGGAACGTCCTCCTCTCTGACGCGCAATTGATGATAATCGGAGTCAAATCTATATTAGAAAAGTAAGATGCTCCCCTTAGTAAGTCGAATAGATCATCAATTCAGGCAACGGGTACTTATTCTGTATCGTGACCTTGTTCAACTCCCTATAATCGATACATAACCAAAGTGATCCATCCATCTTCTTGACAAACAACACTGCTGCACCCCAAGGTGATGTATTCTGTCTAATGAAACCCTACCCCAAAAGTCATTGAATCTTCTCTCGCATATCCAATGGGGCCATATGATAAGGCGCTCAAGCAATAGGCCTCTTACTCTATGCTAGGTCAATAATAAATTCAATTTCCCAACTAGGAAGAAACTCAGGTATCTGCTGAACATGTCCTCAAACTCCCTCACCACTTGGATTGAGTCTAAAGAAACGACCACCTCCTGTGAGGTCTCCTCCTCAATGTACCCTCCCTCAGGAAGAGGCACCGCCACTAAGAACATCTTCTACCTTGGAATTGAGAATACAATAGTCTTCCTAAAACAATCCACCATCGCTCGGTATCCAGCTAACCAATACATACCTAAAATGATGTCATACCCTTCCATATCTAACACGAGAAGGTCTACAAGTAAACATAATCTACCCACATTGATGTCCACACCCCTACAAATCGAGTGTATAAGCGACCCACTACCCAATGGTGACTCTACACACATGAGGAGACTACCAGTTGTCTCTAATAGATCGAAAGATCATGAAAATTTGGTCGCTAAGATAGAGTGTGATTCCCCCGTATCAAATAAAGTCCTACCCGTAAGCTCGTGAATAGGAAACGTACCCACTACTATAGGTGGCACCTACTATATGACTGCATCTCGGACGTTATATACACGTCTGTACTATAACTGCCCCTGTTGTGGTGGTGTTGGCATTGCCAGGGGTAACTGCACCTATTCCCCTTGTTGGGCACCCTGCTGCTGCGGTGTTCTGTCCTACTGTGGATAGTCTCTCTTCTTGTGGCACGTCTCTCCACATGTAAAATAATTTCCCAATAAGTCTTTTTGCCTCTGGTCCTGGTGGCTCTGTCGAGGCTGCCCCTGCTACTGACCCTGGTGCCCTCGGTCTTGATAGCCTACCCCATTATTCACTTACCCTGACAGTCCTAAGGAACATGCTATTACTGCTGATGAGGGCTCTGCCTAAAATCTCCCTCGGGTCGGTAACCCCCGGATCTAAATCTGTTGGCCTAACCCCCTATCGGGAATCCTACCCCTGGTGCCTACCCGACTGTTGCTGCTGTTGCGGTGCTCCGCTAGAACTGCTCCCACCTTCCTTGCTCTACTGGCTAGGCTCACCTCTCTTGCTTCCATTTAGATGGAAGCGAAGTTCTTGGCAATGTAGAAGTGCGTCATTGACGACATCTGTATACGTCCCCAATATAGGTTACCTATCAAGTGTTTCTTGATCCTCCAGGATAGTCCATAAATAACCTTCAGTTTCTTCTTCTCTTCACTGTTCACCTCGTCGGGTACATAATTAGCCAAACGTTTGAACTCCTACTAGCACTCATCCACGGAATGATCTCCCTGAACCACCTCAATGAACCACTTTCACATCTTTTTATCGATGACTGGCGGAAAGTATTTTCGGTCAAACTGCACCTAGAACTCTGCAATGGACATAATGTCCTCTCCTCGGCAGTGGTAATAAACTCCCACCTCTGTAGAGATTCTTCTGTAAGACAAAAAATGTCCAGCATCTGCTTCTGCACATCTTTACAGTCAACCATGCACGGGTGGCATTAAATATCTTTCTTTCACTGGCAAGCCAAAATCACACCTGAGCTACCCTGGAACTCGGGTGGGTGGCCCTTCTAGAAATGCCTCCCTTACTCTCTGCCAATCTGATGACCCTAGGTGGGCCTGGGCAACCGAAGCCATTGGATACGGTGGATGCTTGCCCTAAGGAAAGTGGATAGACATATCAGTCATAGCAGCGTTAACTTCTTGTGCCGTAATAGCGTCCAACTCTGCTACTGACACTGTCCCTGAAGGTGGCTGTGGCTACAGTGCTTGTGACTCCTACTGAGCCTCTCTTTCATCGGCTCTCTTCGCTGCCCTCGCCGATCGTCCTCTTTTGGTGGAATTCAAAAATAGATAGAATTGTATGAGTTCACCGTCAATAAAAATATAATAACACAAGAACATAATATCAAATACGTAATCATGAATACAAAAAGTCCTAATAACATAGCTCTATGCCAAAGAATGCTACGCTGAAATCGTAGTAAGTCGTAAAGTACCTATGGACACTAGAACCTGATGTTCTGATAACATCTGTGACACCCTGCCTATTTTAACCACGGATGATCAGTCCTTTATTAAAATAATCCGGAATCTTATTTGGTTCATCCTTAGCATCACTGTCGAAAACTTTTTAAATTACAAACCACATATGTTAAATTAAGTCGGTGTCATATTTTATCTTGCATTAATATAACAACATACGAAATGAGTAAAAAAAAGAAAACCATCCACACAATATAATAATCTGAATCAATCACATGATAAATAGATGAATAAATAGTATCGAATAAACCATCGGTTACCAAATGAAATCCAACTACAAGTCTAAAGTAAGAAACTGAATCCAAACATAGTCTGACATATAAATAAATAACTGAAATAATAAATCGTCTGAAGGGGCAACATGCCCAAATGAAATAATGAAAATTAAATCCTAGTCTAGGAATGAATAACTGAAGTGTCAAAGCAAAAACCATGCAAGCCTCCACAAATGTAGCAACTACACATTCCTGGAGTGAATCATCAAGCTTGGCGTCCCTGTGGATGGACACCTAAAATGTTTTGGAAACTAGATTTGAAAAGGGTCAGAGCTCAAAACCTTTTGAAAAATATTTTCAAGTATTTAAATAACAGTACAAAGCAGTTATTAAATACACAAGCTAGTTCCACATACACTCCCTTGAGTTCCTCACCTCTCATTTAAAGTACACACCTAACGTCTCCTACCTAGCTATGCTACCTAGCCTAATTAGACCACATATCGGTGACAAACCGCCTAATAAAATATTGGGTGATCACTCCTATATCAAATTATATCAGGAGTCGCATATGGATCATTCTTAGCATCACTGTTGAAAATCCATTTAATTACTAATAACCTATTAGGCTGGCGTCAAAATTTTTTAGTTAACTACTCTTTTTAAACAACTAAAATTAAAACATCCACACAGTATGCGTAAATGAAACTGAAATGAAATAAAATAATCGAACACTCACAAATATACAACCATATAAAATGCCGCTAAAATAATAAGTAAATGCAGTTGGACCATTGGCCCGAATATTTATACAATACCTCCTATCTAGATTACAAGGATAGAAGCGGCTATCGAAAACCTGCACGCATCCACAGCTGCTGCAGCAGACGTCTGACTCGAAAGAAGGTTCATCCAGGTGCCCCTGTGTCTGGACACCTATATATATATATATATATATATATATATATATATATATATATATATATATATATATATATATATATATATAGCAAGAGAGTAATAGTAGATAAACGGGTCAGAGCCCGAGTTTGAAAATATTTTGCAAGTGCATAAATGCTTGCTTTTTTTTTTTAGAAAAATAGGTTTTATCTCATATTTAAATTGGTATCACGCTCCCATGCGATACCCCTCACCTCTCTTCTAACAGTGCACACCTAACGCACTTAACTTTCTAGTTAAGCTACCCTGCCTAACTAATCTAATTCACCCACCTACTAGAAACCTCTACAACCCGAGCACTAAGGGTTAAACTTCTCTCCATTCTCAACCCTGCACTAAGTTTGTGCGTGGGGTGTCTTGCGAAGCAAAATCCAAACAAGGAACCCTCCCCCCCCCCCCCCCCCGATACACTACTACATGGCAGGGTTAATGGTAGAAATCCATTAGGCCCGTCGAAAAAAAAACTAAAGTATAAATGCATACTTATATATTAACATCCATAACATATTCATTTTTATATACATCTTACAATATACATCCGGATATATATCCCGGACTGAGGTTTACCAATTCAATTTTATCTTTAGAATACACATCCGGATCTATCTCCCGGACTGAGGATTCATATACAAAGTATTTATCAATACTTTTCATTTTTATCTCAAAACTTTCCATTTCCTTTCTTATATCCTAGAAATGTATTTAAAAGGCAATTTTATTATCATAAAAATGCTTTACCGTTAGATATGCTCCCATTTCACTTCATCCATCCAGGAAATGCAATTGAAGCCAAATCATTTATCCCATTTCCCTTCTTCCATCCAGGAAATGTAATTAAAGCCAATTTATTATCATAAATTGCTTTAATACGAATAATGTCCCACATTATTGAAACTAGTTATATATTCATATCATATAACACGTTCTAAGACCGCCCATCCAGGTTTTCCCACTGTGCGCGCCCCTAAATGGCTATCATCTTCCAGGGCCTATCATCAAGACAACCTGGGATCCTACAACGAAAGACGTCGGGAAGCGGCCATATGCATGCGGGATAGTCATGACCACACCCTGAATCACCTAACAAGCGCAGAAACATACAATAATCGCTCATATGGCCTATAGGACTATATCCACCCTGCATTCATTAGGCAGGGGGCTTCACCATGCGCACGCAACTTCCCTTATGATAGCGATTTAGAGAGGTGTGTATCCATACATTATTATTTATGAAAATCATTTCTTTTCCATTTTGAAAACTTTCATGTTTTACATTTTCAAAAGTCATTTACATCATATCATATATATACTTTAATCACGTAGTATATATATATATATATATATATATATATATAACATATATTCCCCCTCGAATATATATATAGCCTATAATTTCCAATCACATCTAGCGATGACCAATAATCCCAAAGATTCTCTCAAAGAATCATAATCATGCATTCATATACGCATGATACTAAACCCAAAGAATTTCCTTACTTTGATAAATAATACATACCTTATTCTCATCTAAGGATTTAGTGGATATTTCGAATTATAACACTCCGCACTAAGTGAATATATATCTATATTCCCAATTTATCCTAACTATATCGTAGGATATACTCAATCCACCATCGATTATAATTATGCTTCCTATACGCACAATTATATAGGCCTAATTGTCCACTAAAATGTCCTAGGGATTTATCTTTCCCGAACAACCTTAAATTTAGTGGGTTATGGATTTCATTTCCATGAACCCAAGGACTACATCTTGTCCATATCATCACTTAATGGTCCCCACCCTAACTTAGGAACCTTAAACCTTCAACCTCTACCATTTTCCTCAAAAATATCGTTTAAGGGTTATACATATAAAACCCTCACCTTGCCCTCCTAAATTCCCTTAATTAGAGGACCATGTGGTCTTAAAAGGTCCCTTATGTTATCACATAAATAACCTAGAATCAATTTGAATTGGAATTCATCCCATCCAATTCACCCTAGGAAAATTGCCTACTTTCAGCAGGGGTCGATAGATCGACCCATGGCCGTCGATCGATCGATGGCTCGATCGATCGATCCCCCATGATCGATCGATTGATCATGGCGGGCAGCTTCTTCTCCGAGAAGCTGTTTTGGCCATGAAAGTTTCTCCCAAGCTTTCATCTCCTCACCCAACGGCCCACAACTTCAACCAACAACAACTACACATATAATACGGGTTCTAAACGTCCTAGAACCCAAAATCACCAATTAATTTCAATTAATTTCTAAGTTTCTCCGTTTAGAAATTTATTGGGGTTATTTCATTTTAACTCCCAAAAACCCGTTTTATCCACGAAAATCCAACCCAAAATCTTTAGGGTTTGTTAATACCAAACTACGATATGAGATTTATGCTCAAAAGTAAATAAAGCAAGTAAACACTTGCCTCGTGGATAAAATCCGACGACCTCGAGCCGAATCCCACGGAGTTTGGCCGGAGTTTCCCCTTTTCTCCTCTTTTCTCTCCTCCTCTCTCTCTTCTCTATTTTCTTTCTCTTTTCTCCCTCTCTCCCTCCTTATATAGGGAGAAAAGGGTTTATACCCCTTAAACCCCAAAAATGACTCGTTTACTCAATTACGAGCCCTTTTTAACTCTAAAATTCCCCGAAACTCAATCTCGACAATCGGACACTCTTTTTCGACTATCTCGGCCATTCCAAGACTCACGGTGCAGTCGAAATTCCCATCCGAGATACTTGACTACAAGTCACTATTCTAACCCATATTACTTAAATGCAGGTTTTCCAATTAAAATCTTATCTTTTGTGGCTTTACTCAACGGCGACATATTATAAAAATATTCCATTTCATTTACTTAACACCAAAAGTAAATATACCATCCATCGAAAATCATCAAATCCTCGAAAATCCTAAAATCACTATCATGAGAAATTCTCCAAATCTCCAATTTATACCCAATTATGGAATTTAATTGTCTCCCAAAGGACGGGTTGTTACATACTCCCCCCCTTACAATGGAATTTCATCCTCAAAATTTGGATACAACCTACACCAACAAACTAGGATCACAAATCCCACTACGTCTTAGTACCCCCAAAATCAAAAGGTGCTAACATAATAGTCCCTTACCATATTCCACCCACCTCAAGGTGTACTCAAATGTACTAGCTTCACTATAAGCTCATCTAAATTCTACATACTAACACACAACATCTACACTTTACTCCTAGGACTTCTCTTGCTGCAAATAAGAGAAACGAGTCTATAGCTACTGCTCTACATCTAGCAAGGCTTCAACTTTATATACTAAGCCTTTTTCCATTTCAGGAAGTATATAAAACCAACTCACTAAGGTGACCATACACCTTCTTAACCCGTGCACATCTGCACATCCATTGTGAACGTTTGACACGTAATACTCTCTCCGAATAAGGGTCTCCTTTCCTCAGCGTAATACTCACGCAAGGGTCCTCCCAACCTGCGAAATTCCATTCTCCTATATCGGCGCCACTAACTCTATTAAACTTACATCCTAATAATGCTACGGTCTATGCGTTAGCCTACCTACGTGAAACGAGTGCAATCCTAAGTATATCCCTAGTGCCCAAGGCCTCTCTCAACTCCTGACATTTGCTTAATTTCATGCGTGGGATGTCTCGTAAAAGCGAAATCCAAACAAGGAACCGTCCCATTACGCTACTCCCTCGCGTTGTCGGTCATCGAGATATAGGGACCTAAGGCACACCAGCAGGATGTCCTAAATCCTACCATGCTAACCTATGAACGCATTCCTATTATTCTATCCTCCCACCCATACGAAAGGAAATCTAACTAATCGAAGTGCCTACTCTCTGTAAAAGCACTACATACATCATACCCAAAACATATTTCCTCAAAATTTGCCTTTTCATTTAGGCCTGGATATAATCCTCAAATCAAATTCTCTAAGTCCTACTTCACCCACCCACTTGTGGCGAGAGGACCACTTTAGTACTTTTCCATAGCACAACATTTCCATAAGCATACCATAATCATATGGCTCACAGTCTATAGTGTTTCATCCACACTATATGACTCATCAACAAAACCAACACCCTCGCATCCTATAACATCTCTCCACTCCCGACGTCGTTAAGGGTCATGCGCGAAGCGTCTTGTAAAAGCGAAATACAAACAAGGAACCTCTCCAATTACACTACTACATAACTTTGTCGGTCGTGGAGGTCCATCAACTACAAACACGCAATAGGGATACCCTATCCCCTCACTCAACAAAATATGGTATGAACTCATTTCTTCTATCCAGGAGCCACACCATTAAGCGCATCGCACTACACTCAGTCTCTGCGCAATCAATAATGAGCTTAATATTACAGCTCAACCATAATCCTACAGCCTTAAATCATATCTATAAGGTCGCCATATACTCAAATCACGATAATGAAACCTCTGCTCATCGAAGTTCCATCTATGCACATAATAAAGGAGAACTCAACCTGTATCCAAGTGAGACACCGCAACCATAACCCATTCCACCCTGGAACTGCGTATACGATAGTCTTGCCATCATTAGCCTGTTATCGCTCCGAACATCCAATACCATTATATACTCACCATATCACCATACTTGTATAAACATATAAAACGAGTATCACAAACCAGATATATATATATATATTCAAAATATCAACACCCGCCTTTATGGCGAATGAAGGAAAATAAAATTCCGCTACCACGGAAAAACACATAGGCATACATGATATAGTGTTATCAATATCGCCATAACTCAAATTACACACACGAATCTAGGGCTAACGAACACCGCGACTTTATCTAGTCATACCAAATACACTTGTTCCTTCTGAGGTGAAGCTTGTAACAATAACTTCACCAATCTCCTTACAATTATCTTACTAGTCCCCTTAACTTCTCCGTTAAAAGGAAACTCCACTACAAGCTTCAACTTTATTTCAATGAATTCCCCGGGTGGATGTCCACCAATGGGGTCCTCAAATATACACATTATCCATAAGTGTTAGAAACACTTCTCTAGAGAGCATATCCTTCATGGAAAGGACTCATTATCCAGTGTACCTACCTCACCTCGGTACAAGGTTCACTTCTCCATCTTAAAATTTATTCAATGTCGGCCTTTGGCCGAACCTTATGTGAATAATTCAGAAACTCCATTCGTCTCATTCATGCTAAATCGTGAGGACTCACGATTAAAACTATCCACAAGATCCCTTTCGAATCCTTACCGTCACTGGGAAATTCAACTTTAGTACCACTCTCTACTACGGTGGTACTACGGTACTCATAACTACTAATCTTTAGTAGCCGCCATTAAAATCCTTAGCCATTGCCACAAATGGTAATGACCTCTACTAAGGTCCTAGTTCCCAACTTCAACTCCTAGCTCCAACTAAGCCCTGCCTCCTGCTGTCCTCATCACGGCCCTAATTGGTCGCCTTCCTTGATCGGCACACGAACCTAGAACGAGCGCATAAAAGATTTACATAATCTCATAGTATGGCAGGAGAATGAAAATTCACAATAGAAATCAACAATCCTAATCCTGAGGCTCTATATCAAATCGAGAGCAAAGCTGAAAGCGTAGTACGTCCGCACAGATTGCTAAGGACACTAGAACCTAATGCTCCGATACCATCTGTGACAACCCGCCTAATAAAATACCGGGCGATCACTCCTATATCAAATTATAACAGGAGTTGCATATGGATCATTCTTAACATCACTGTCGAAAATCCATTTAATTACTAATAACCAATTAGGCTCGCGTAAAAAACTTTTACTTAACTACTCTTTTTAAACAACTAAAATTAAAACATCCACACAGTATGCGTAAATGAAATTGAAATGAAAGAAAATAACCGAACACTCGGTCACAAATATACAACCATATCAAATGCCATTAAAAGAATAAGTAAATGTCGTTGGACCATTGGCCCGAATATTTATACAATGCCTCCTATCTAGATTACAAGGATAGAAGCGCCTATCGAAAACCTGCACGCATCCACAGCTACTACAGCAGACGTCTGACTCCAAAGAAGTTCCATCCAGGCGCCCCTGTGTCTGGACACCTATATATATATAATATATAGAAAGAGAGGAAAAGTAGATAAACGGGTCAAAGCCCGAATTTGAAAATATTTCGCAAGTGCATAAACGATTTATTTTGTTTTTAGAAAAATACGTTTTATCTCATATTTAAATTGGTATCGCGCTCCCATGAGATACCCCTCACCTCTCTTCTAACAGTGCACACCTAACGCACTTAACTTTCTAGTTAAGCTACCCTGCCTAACTAATCTAATTCACCCATCTACTAGAAACCTCTACAACCCGAGCACTAAGGGCTAAATTTCTCTCCATTCTCAAACCTGCACTAAGTTCGTGCGTGGGGTGTCTCGTGAAGTGAAATCCAAACAAGGAACCCCCCCCCCCCCCCGATACACTACTACCTGGCAGGGTTAATGGTAGATATCCATTAGTCCCATAGCAAAAAACTAAATTATAAATACATACTTATATATTAACATCAATAACATATTCATTTTTATATACATCCGGATATATATCCCGGACCGAGGTTTACCAATTCAATTTTATCTTTAGAATACACATCCGGATCTATCTCCCGGACTGAGGATTCATATACAAAGTATTTATCAATACTTTTCCTTATTATCTCAAAACTTTCCATTTCCTTTCTTATATCCAGGAAATGTATTTAAAAGGAAATTTTATTATCATAAAAATGCTTTACCGTTACATATGCTCCCATTTCCCTTCTTCCATCCAGTAATTGCAATTGAAGTCAAATCATTTATCCCATTTCCCTTCTTCCATCCAGGAAATGTAATTAAAGCCAATTTATTATCATAAATTGCTATAATACCAATAATGTCCCACATTATTGAAACTAGTTATATATTCATATCATATAACGCGTTCTAAGACCGCCCGTACGGGTTTCCCCACTGTGCGCGCCCCTAAATGGCTATCATCTTCCAGGGCCTATCATCAAGACAACCTGGGATCCTACAACGCAAGACGTCGGGAAGTGTCCATATGCCTGCGGGATAGTCATGACCACACCCAGAATCACCTAACCAGCTCAGAAACATACAATAATCGCTCATATGGCCTATAGGACTATATCCACCCTGCATTCATTAGCCAGGCGGCTTCACCATACGCACACAACTTCCCTTATGATAGTGATTTAGATAGGTGTGTATCCATACATTATTATTTATGAAAATCATTTTTTTTCCATTTTGAAAACTTTCATGTTTTACATTATCAAAAGTAATTTACATCATATCATATATATACTTTAATCACACACACACACACACACACACACACACACACACACACACACACACACACACACACACACACACATATATATATATATATATATATATATATATACACATATTCCCCTTCGAATATATATATATGGCCTATAATTTCCAATCACATCTAGCGATGACCAATAATCCCAAAGATTCTCTCAAAGAATCATAATCATGCATTCATATACGCATGATACTAAACCCAAAGTATTTCCTTACTTTGATAAATAATACATACCTTATTCTCATCTAAAGATTTAGTGGATATTTCCAATTATAACACTCTGCACTAAGTGAATATATATTCCCAATTTATCCTAACTATATCGTAGGATATACTCAATCCACCATCGATTACAATTATGCTTCCTATACGCACAATTATATAGGCCTAATTGCCCACTAAAATATCCAAGGGATTTATCTTTCCCGAACAACCTTAAATTTAGTGGGTTATGGATTTCATTTCCATGAACCCAAGGACTACATCTTGTCTATATCATCACTTAAAGGTCCCCACCCTAACTTAGGAACCTTAAACCTTCAACTTCTACCATTTTTCCATTTTCCTCAAAAATATAATTTAAGTGTTATACATATAATACCCTCATCTTGCCCTCCTAAATTCCCTTAATTAGAGGACCATATGGTCTTAAAAGGTCCCTTAAGTTATCACATAAATAACCTCGAATCAATTTGAATTGGAATTCATCCCATCCAATTCACCCTAGGTAAATTGCCTACTTTCAGCAGGGGTCGATCGAGCGACCCATGGTTGTCGATCGATCGATGGCTCGATCGATCGATCCCCCACTATCGATCGATCGATCATGGCGGGCAGCTTCTTCTCTAAGAAGTTGTTTCGGCCATGAAAGCTTCTCCCAAGCTTTCATATCCTCACCCAATGACCCACAACTTCAACCAACAACAACTACACATATAATACGGGTTCAAATGTCCTAGAATCCAAAATCACCAATTAATTTCAATTAATTTCTAAGTATCTCCAATTAGAAATTTATTGGGGTTATTTCATTTTAACTCACAAAAACCCGTTTTATCCACGAAAACCCAACCCAAAATCTTTAGGGTTTGTTAATACCAAACTACGATATGAGATTTATGCTCAAAAGTAAATAAAGCAAGTAAACACTTGCCTCGTGGATAAAATTCGACGACCTCGAGCCGAATCCCGCGGAGTTTGGTCGAAGTTTCCCCTTTTCTCCTCTTTTCTCTCCTCCTCTCTCTCTTCTCTCCTTTCTCTCTCTTTTCTCCCTCTCTCCCTCCTTATATAGGGTGAAAAGGGTTTATACCCCTTAAAACCCAAAAATGACTCGTTTACTCAGTTACGAGCCCTTTTTAACTCTAAAATTCCCCAAAACTCAATCTCGACAATCGGACACTCTTTTCTGACTATCTCGGCCATTCCGAGACTCACGGCGTAGTAGAAATTCCCATCCGAGGTACTTGGCCGCAAGTCACTATTCTAACCCATATAACTTAAATGCGGGTTTTCCAATTAAAATCTTATCTTTTATCGCTTTACTCAACGACGACATATTATTAAAATACTTCATTTCATTTACTTAACACCAAAAGTAAATATACCATCCATCGAAAATCATCTAATTCTCGAAAATTCCAAAAATCACTATTTCGAGAAATTTTCCAAATCTCCAATTTATACCCAATTATGGAATTTAATTGTCTCCAAAAGGACGGGTTGTTACAATATCTAACTAACCACCAAAAGGTCTACCTCCCCGATATTTCCCATACTATACATTACTATACTACCAATGATTAATATTAATCACATTTTATTATTTTAATTATTTATTTAAGTTTCTATACTTAAATTTCAATTAGATAGACACAATCTATCGGCTCTACCATCACACGTAAGTATATTAATAACAGTTAAATATATATATTTATCACACTTTTAATATGTACAACTATATCATCCCCCGGAATGACCCCCGTGATGCTTGCATATTCTGTTATCATGTCCATGTACCTCTCGTACCAAATCAAGGACTATAGATTCGGAATGTCTCATCGAAACCTCAATCAAACAACACACAATGGAGGAGAACATAGTTCTAAGACTTTGGGATATGCACATACCTAACGTACCCAAATGGCCTACCAATCCCACTAATACACGACACATAGTGAGCCTCCCTAATTTCTATGTTCTAGGGAACACATCCACACCTCAGTGGAATTGCCAAGGTGGCATTTCCCTCTGCGCGGAAGCTCCTGTGATAGCATACATCGTAGGTTTGTTCATACACAACCAAATCACAAAATAGGTATTCACACGACCTATTTATATACATATATTTAGTAGGTATATATATAACCTAACATATCAACCCGTACATAGTATTAATCTCTATCAAATACTCAACGTACTAATAATCATCACGGAATTTTTTTATCATATTTTCCCAGCATTACTCACTACCTGAAGGGTCACATTTATCCCTTACGTTAAATCACTAGTTTATAAACCACTATACTACTAAATCAAGTCTTATTTTATCATAAATTCTCGATATCTCCCTCAATCGGTAAGCATCGTCGGTTCAAGTATCAATTTACCCTCATTAAGAATAATCGAGGCTTAATCATGTCCTAATCACCTTCCCTATGTCTTAATACATTTATTAAACATATCCCAAAGGTTTACCATGAGAAATTTCTTAAATAATTTAGCAAATAAGAATTCTGGAAATAGCAGGTCAGCTGAACCAGTTCTGCTATACAGGCGAACTAGTTCGCCGCCGAACCGATTTGAGGGGTGGGCCTAACTGGTTCGAGGCACATGACAACCCATCTTCTTCACTGTTATAGTTTCCCAACATTTTAAACCAACAAAACCTTCATGCATCATACCCAAACTCCAACATAATTCAACCCAACATCAAATAAGAGTATATAAGCAACTTCTAATGAATTTTTAATACTTAAACATCATTAAATCTCCAATAATCAAGAGTTTATCAATGGTTTATCTACAACAACCGTAGTTTCATAATTTCATGTATGTTATTCAAGAAACTCAGATTTTAATCCCTAAAAATCTCCCAAAAATACATATTTCGTGTTACAAATCTAATAAATCAAAACCCTAACATGAATCCTAATCATTTACATGCATTTATCTCATTGTTTTATATCAAAATCATATGTTCATGTTCGAATCATTAAATCCTACCATGGGTATTATTAATTCTCAAAAACATGCAAGATAAACACTTGCTTTTGCAATAGAAGGTCTGATTTCGTTTATGTGTGATGAGGATGCCTTCTGCTCGTTTCGATTTGCCCTCCGGTGGTAAAGGTGATGCAAGAATGGTGTTAAATCTCTAACAACTCTCTCTTCTTTCTCTCTAATGGCCTCTATTGGTTTTCTTTGTTCTAACCTTAGCCTCCTCCAAATAAAGGCTGATATAACACTTAGTAATTCGTAGATCCTCCAACCCTAATGTCCCAAATGACTGAAATGCCCTTACGGGGTATCAGATTGGTTTAAAATCACCCCGGACCCAATCAGTATACCTGGGGGTAGGCCTGTAAATGGATCAGATTCAGACCGAATCAGGTAAATCCAAATCCATATCCGTTGATGTTAAATGGATTCGGATATGATCTGTTTATTAATTGGATCGAATCAAGCAAATCCAAATCCATATCCATTTATCTTAAACGGATTCGGATCGGATCCGATTATCCGTTTATGTTAAATTTGATTTGAACCATTTTTTTTAACCCTTATTTCATAAATTTATTTTACAAATGTTCCAAAAAAAAAATGAAATAAAGAACTATTATAATAAATATTTAAAATATTATTAAATACAATATATATTAATTAAAAATATATTATATATAATTTCTATATATATATATATATATATATATATATATATATATATATAGAATATTAATCGGATCGGATTATTAACGGATCGGAGTATATGAATCCAAATCTGCTCCATTTAATAAACGGGTAATCGGGTAATCCGATAATCATATTTTAGGCATGATCCATATCCGCTTAAATGGATCGGATTCGAATTTGGATTCAGATAAAATCCGACCCATTGACAGGCCTACCTGGGGGTACACTATTCCGACTATTTAGACCCATCTAGACTCAATTGTGACCTCGAAATTAAAATTCGAATCACTCTACCATAATTTTTTATCTCGACCCCATATAGTCTGCACACGACCCCCAAGTGATATATAATACCGTCACGTCACTATCACTCGCTATGATGTAAAATAATTATTTACTATTCACTTAGTAATTTTATTCATAAACATTAATCATTATCTCTCTCCCGATAAATATTTTAATTCACGCATTATATTTAATTTAATTAAATTACGTTACATCGAATTAATTAAATTTTAAATGCTAAAAATACGGTGTGTTACAATAGACGGTTTCTATACGTTTACTACTGGAGGGGTAAATAAAAATCTTCTTCTTTAAAACACGAATTATACGAGATGGTGGTTAGAGTTACAATTACTATTAAATACCACATTACAATATATCAATAATGATATGCAATCAACTTAATGCATTTTCTGGGCTCAAAGAAATTTTGTGGTGAATTTTAGCCTCCACCTTATTGTGATAAAAAATAGCTAATTAAGTCTCCATGAGTTTTTAATGGCAATATCAACTTGAAGAAAAGGGAAGAAAATTATAATAGAAACAAATAGTTACAAACAATAAGATTGCTAAAAAAAATAATTAAGAATAAAGAAATAAAGAAATACAAAATTACACATAATATAAGTACA
Source organism: Sambucus nigra (assembly GCA_949130495.1). Lineage (NCBI taxonomy): Eukaryota > Viridiplantae > Streptophyta > Magnoliopsida > Dipsacales > Adoxaceae > Sambucus > Sambucus nigra. The sequence goes on along the minus strand of OX422207.1, from coordinate 642,200,395 downwards.
TTGACAAGATTATATTCATTTCCATTGACGAAAATGGATCATACTAGCTCTATTAAAAGAAAAAGGCTTTGGATGACATGTGAAGTGTTGACTTATTTTACAGTACGAAATTTTTTATTGTACAATAATTAGAAATTCCAATCTTAATAGACTATTTGGATGACTTTAGTTAAAACTACGCGTGTCCGCATGCGTTGCACATGTGATCAAATTGGAATATTCAATTAAAGCTTTAAAAGTAGGCAACAAGGAATTATAAGTACAAAGATCCATCACCAACTCAAAAATTCATTCCAATGTAATGTTTTATTAGTAACGACGTTGAAATTATTGTAAGCAAAATAAATTCATGTGAAGCTGAATAGAAATACATTTTGAATATGATTGAAGTCCAAAACATAAGCACGAACTAAGTCTTATAAAACCCAGGACCCAGAAGATAAACAAAATGCATAATTTTAAAGCAGCTAAAGTTGAGGTGTAGGAAGATATAATTTTTTTTGCTTTCGACGTTTATTACTCTTTCTTGTTTCGTCAACTCCTTCTAATTTTTTTGAAACAAAACATCCAAGATTGTGATCAGAATCTCTTAATGATTTATTTTCATTTGGTATAAAACTTAAACATTTTTTCTATGCAGATATGCAGCCTTCGAATGCATTTTGAATGCATAATATGCTATGGTTGAAGTTAATATTTATGGATAATAAGAATATGAAATTAATAAATTATAAATAAAATTTATCTCAACCAAATCAAATTTTGAGTATGAATTGTTGTACCTCTTCTTTCGAATCGATGAAAGTCGAAATTGAGCAACCTATGAAAGATTTTTCTTCGTCAAAAAGTATGATAGCTATTTTTTCGTACTCGTCTTGGATTATTAGTTAAAGTAAATACATCTTGTTTTGTTGAGGTATAAGTGAAAAGATGTTAATATATATATATATATTAGACTAATCTTTTACTCATAAATTGAAAATGTTTGAGTGTATTTTTGGGTGTACTTTCCATCTGAGCAAGCACAATTTGATCATGTTGCAACTCCATCAGTATTAGTGGCACTCGTGTTCCAAGGCTTATCTTCATCTCTGACTTCCATAATCATTGTGCTGAATGAAAAAAATAGATTCCGTTGTCGAAAAATGAAATTGGGTAAGATATGATACGTAATTAAAAAATTTGAAAACTTTAAAAAAATTGTTGAAACAGTAAGGAAGCATTACCTCAATTGTTGTCAAAATTCCTTTTATGATGTCACGAATAGTCACATTTTCAGCATCCTTTATGATTTTCTGTGGTGGAACAATAATTTTCTCCTTTCGCGGGGATGCTAAGACAATCTATAATTTTATTAGTATAAGCTCAAACAATATTGAAACATTGATGATGAATATGGATTGTGTTTTTAATTATTTATACGACATGAATACTTTGTCTAAATGTTATATTGAGAGTTCTTAAAATTTATGCCTGTAAAAGTATAGCATCTTATTATATATTATCATATCTCATCTCATCGTATCATATCTTTATTTTTTTAGTTTGTCCTATTCACAAGAAAATAAAGCAAGAAACAAAATTCCATCCAATAATAATAATAATAATAATAATAATAATAATAATAATAATAATAATTTATTTGGCAACTTAAAGAAATGGCATAGACATCCCCCATGCACCTTCTATACACTACATGGCATCAGAATGCACAAGGTATGAAACTAAAGAAAAACATGTGGAAAATCTAATTAATCCCTTATATTTGTAATAACTTTGAGGTACTCACCTTTAAGAACAAGAGTGAAACACCACAAAATGGGCGAGAGTCACCAACCCAACCTATTAGATGTTTTGAAAAGAACTCAAAAATTAAAAGAGGAACCTTTTAATATTTTCTTAGATGGGCATCTTGAAATAAAATCTAAAGATCAAACTTGACCATTTACTATGAAACTTTATAATGGGTCTCTTGCTTATTCATCTAAAGTAAATAGAGTTGATATTAAGAGAAAGTGAGAGCAAGTGTAAAGAAAACATAATTAAGAAAATCAAGAATTAAAAAATTGAAGATTCAAATAAAAAACCCCATATCATAGACATCAAATAAATTAGATATTCTTACATTTAGGGAAAGTACTAAGAAGTAAAATTGTTTTTGCTTAATTGATATAGTTCAGTGAATATACAAAAAGCTAGATTCAGTAATATGAATAATACAACTAAAGGGGCAAAAATCTGACTTTTTCAATTCAAACATGAGGTCGAATTCCACATAGTAATAAAACATGCCCTGAAATGCTTACTAAACCCACAAGTAATAATAAAATTCATGAAATGAGTACTTGCGGACGCAGTTACAAAAAGCATGACATTCCAACTTCAATACATCAAAGCCAATATAAAAAGCTAGAAGGCTACAAAGACATAATATAGAAAATAATATAAGGAAAGTTACTAATAGCAAAATATGAACATATAGAAAATATTTTTGAATTAGTTATTATATTCAACAAAGAGAATGAGAAATTTAACACAAAATAATTCTGACTTCACACTCTTATAGAATATAGAGGAATACACCCAATTAGAAAATTTAACTTCTTTAAGAAAACTAAGTACCCAAAAAGACGATTAAAATATTTATTAGAAAAATTAAAAGTCACTTTTCGAATTAGATATGACACCCCGCCTAATTTAACACCGGGTGATCAGTCCTTTATTAAATTAAATCAGAATATTCAGTTGGTTCAGAATATGCATCACTGTCAAAAACCTATTATTAACACTAACACCTAATATTTAAAAAAGGTTAATGTCAAAATTTTATCTTTTAATTAACATAAAATCCAATTAACCAATTATTAAACATACACCATTCGAACTAATCTCCTATGCAATAAAATGACTTAAATAATAAATGTGACTGGAGTAAACACTTCCAGCCCAAATACCAAACACTATAATCCAATAGAATAAACCAACAACTGAAAGGAGTAAATAAATAAATCCACAAACTCTGACTGTCTGAATAAATAAAAGGGGCGACATGCCCTAACTGGAGTAAATAACTCAAGATGGAGAAACAAAAGTCATGGAGGTGTCTACTACCAAGTACTGTAACTTCCACAACAGCTACAACTCGTCAAATGAATGGAACTCATATACTTGGTGTCCCTATGGCTGGGCACCAAAAATAATTTGACAAAAGAAAAGAGATTTGCAATAAATGGGTCAGAGCCCGAGTTGAAAATAGTTTAAAATCCAACAAGTTCTTAAATGAAAATAATAGCACATATAGTGTACATGTTAAATTCTCGTACTCTCACTTGAGATAATCACCTCTCATCTAATGTGCACACCTAACACGTATACTTAACTCATCCTAGTTATGCTACCCCGCCTACCTATCCTGAAGATGACTATTTCCACACCAATAATCTCATCAGTTTACCTATATTGCTCGTATCCCGTATTGCCATATGTTTAAGGATAGTTATTCACATACACAATCGCTATTCATATTGGTATTATTTTTCTCACTAAGAATATTTTTTTTAAATATCGTTATTTCCATATCTACTAAGCACGCACATTAGAATAAGTAATAGGTATACATATATGTATTTCTCTCTCAATATATATACTATTTCAACACCCCTGGGTTAGGGCCCCCTTAGTGTAATGCAAACTCTGCTATTATGTACCAGTGCATCGCTCATTACATGAAGGACTATAGGTTCAATCTCTAGCGAACCATCAAAATAAACACATATATTGGAGGCGAACATAGTTCCAAGCCCATGGGTTATGCACATACCTACGCACCCATATGACCGCCAACAATATCATTCTCACTGATATCCCGTACCTAGGTTCTATGTTATAGTGATACGAATCAAAGTCACCCTCGAAGACTCCTCAAGATATGATCGTCCATAACACACAACCTACACCCAATAGCAAGCAACGTATGTATGTTAGACATACAATAATTCAATCAATAGGTATACACATAACCTATAATAATCATTAGGTATTCACGCAACCCAAATCCCAAAATTTATACGTAGTATTATTATCTCTAATACTCACGTTACTCTATCATACGATGATTCTCTCTCTATCGTATATATTCCATAAGGCCCTCTTATTCCAACCTTTGCCTTTAGTAGTTACACAACCATCTCACCACTACACTATGCAATGAAGTTTCTCAAGAATAGCGTAGGTCATTATCTCTCATTTGAATCAACCTTGTGAGGTTTTATCTTGTCCGGGAAAAAATTGGAACTTCTAAAATCCCATTAGAAGCTGGGAAAAATTCTCATTCGAACGAAACTTCAAACGAAATAAGGCCTGAATTTTTGTTAGAAGCTTATTCTAACGAGGTCGTTCGAATGAATCTACTCTGAATTCTCGTTGGATAGGTCATTGAAATTCTCATTCGAATGAGAATGAGATTTCTGAACTTCATCCATGACCTCTAGAAACTGTGTTTTCCAACATTTTCATCACCCAAATCATTCAAAACTTATCCCGACTCAAATCCAATGAATCTAACTATACTCCTTAGTAATAGAATACTTTTTAACACGTTTTTAACATCAAAATCCCTCAAAGTTATAATATGGATTTAGATTAATTCCTCAAATATTCAAAAAGCCCTAAATTCATATAATCACCACTAGTCACAATTAAACCCAGATCTAAATTCGTGATTTCAACATATAAAATTCAGATTTCTAATCCCCAATATATGGTTATTCAACTACATGCAATACCTATACCACAATAATAGATTAATACCCAATTTTAGTACCAAATTTATAATATCACGAGTAAATCATCAACTAATCTAACATGGATATTATATGCTCTACATGAAGCAAGATAAACACTTTTTTTCATGAAGGTCTGATTCGTCGCTTGAAATTGGTATAGATGCGTACTTATCTTCCCAATCTACACGTTGATGATGTTTTTGGTGATAGGTGATTGGGTTTTACCCTTGGAACTCCTAGGAACCTCTTCTCCGTCTTCCTCTTGGACTCTATCTTGGGCTTACCAGTTATTTACCCTAACTCTCCCACATACATGTAGATATATTTCTCCAATTTTTGTCCATTAATTAATCCTAATTTTTCAAAAGACAAAAATACCCCTCCGGGGTGTCAGGTTGGCCTAAAGTTGCCCCGGACTCCAAACTAAACCCCCGAGTAGACTTTTCTGACTATCTCAACCCTTCCGGACACAGTGGCGTACTCAAAATGACTATCAGGATAATCAAAAATAAAATTACATTTTAATTCCTCATTTAAGTCTCGACACGACTCACACGCGCGTCCCAACTAAGTATACTGTAACTGCCGTATTTTTCACTCACGATAAGTATAATATATTCATAATCATATATTACTTTACTCACTAAGAAAGCTTCAACATAATTATCATCAATAAATACTAATTCTCATCATGCTAGTAATTATTTACTTAAATCCGGATTGATTATAAATTTTCCCATTTAAATTAATTAATCCCATAATTAAAATAAAATCTTTCAAAAATACGGGGTATTATATTAGCATAATTCACCCCTGCCATTTAATTTGTCCACATCCTTCACCAATCATTTAACTATACCTTATAAGAAGCATACAAAATTACTTATGAAAGTGTTCTTAATATAAAAAACACTTTAATCAAACAAATTTTGAATTACTTGTTTTTTTTGTTTATAATAAAAAAAAGACCCCAAAATCAAATTGTACAAAAGTCTACATCAACATCAAAACCCCATAGAAAATGAAAATAGGAACCTTAAAAAATTGCAAACATAATTGCTTTTGTATATTTTTGAGTGAACATTACAATGAAACATTACCCTTTTCCATCAAACACATCCCAAATTTAAATGAGAAATCAAGATTGGCAAGTAACATAGCATTAGATTCGACGATCATGTGAAAATGACAAAACTACATATCATAAACCATATGTGATTATAAAAAAAAGCCTTATGTGAGATTCAGACAATTTTTTTTCTTTCATTCACTACACCAAAATGCTAATTTTGTAACTGCCTTTTTGTGACTGCTAATGGGGGTGACAAATTTATCACTCCCGGGAGCAGTCACAAAATCATTTGTAACTCCCATTAGGGGTGATAAAATCAATGGGTAGTGAAAAATTTGAGTCAATTGGTTTGTCACTGCTAATGAGAGTCACAAAGGTTGCAATATAATTAATTTGTGACTCTTATAAGCAGTCACAAATTTATAACTGTCACAAGCACTCACAAATTTATGAGTAGGCATAAGTTATAACTCTTATGAACAGTCACAAAATTATAACTGTTATGAGCAGTCATAAATTTTGACGTAAGACTTAATTTGTGATGGCTATCAGCGGTTATAAATTTTTGACCGCTACTAACAGTCACAAATTTTGGCATAAAATATAATTTATGACTGCTATTAGTAGTCACAAATTTATAACTACCCTTGGCAGTCACAAATTTTGGAAGGGTCACAAATTTTTTTGACCTACTTTAATTTCCCTCCTCTCTTTCTTCTCACAACTCTCGCCACCCTCTCTTTCATTATGCTATTGTGAAGAACTGAACCTCGGTGAGTTTTAGGTTTTTTCTTTCGATTTAGGTTTATGTTTATATATTTCGATTTAGGTTTATGTTTATATATTTATTTGTGACTGAACTGGAGTGAACCTCGTGAAGAACGGTCTAAACCATTTTTGATTTCGGTTTGGATGATATTACTGAATCAAAACAGTGACAAACATTTATTTGTATGTATTCGTCTCTAATTTCAATTTTACACACACACACACACACACACACACACACACACACACACACACACACACATATATATATATATATATATATATATATATATATATATATATATATATATATATATATATATATATATATATAAAGATACATATATATATTTCTCTATGTGTTATGTGATCTGAACAAATTAATTGAAGAAATCAACTCACACACACTTATGTATTGGATTTTATAGATATGCGATTTTGATTCTATGTGTATTTGTGTGTGTGTGTGATTTAAGTGATATATATGTGTGAGTTATAGATAAATCGATTAAAGATTTTCACATATTTTTTTAAAGTTACATAATTATAGGGGTGGACAGTTATCCACAATTATAAACCTAACTAAAAATTAATTTTAACCATTTTACTTCTCACCGCACTCTATTTTAATTGAACATAAATATTTCAAATATGATATTTTTTTTTGTTTTGTTAATATAAGAGGGTCATAATATAACATTAGATTTTAGTTTTTTCTTTTCAACTTTACCCTTGAGATAATGTTGTATATAAGAGTGTCAAAATTGATATTACTGACAAACATTTATTTATATGTATTCAGTTAAGAAATATTTTGTAAATAAAATTTTCATTTATTTATGATATTACTGAATGAAAGCACTGTTAAACATTTATTTAAGAAATCTTTCATAAATATTACTGAATGAATGATTAACGAATTTTTCCTATGTTGAATAGAGACATCAAAGCTATCAATGTACTGAGTGAGTCCCTCTTTTTTATTTTTCAAATTTATCATATTGAGGAATAGGCTTTTGCTTAACTATGTTGAAAAATTTGTTCGTTTGGCTTCTTAATGACATCCATATTCATATCCCTCAATCTTAGTTTTACTAACTTACCTTTTGGTTGCATTTGATCCAATGTTTGATTACAGTTTTTGCCTTTAGAAAATCAGTTGGAAGATTAAGGATTGGGGTTAAAGAATTTTTGGAAAACAATGTGAAATCAGTAGAGTGGGTTCGTTGATCTAGGATATTCTTGTTGACATTCCCACAGTTGAATTATTTGAATCCATTTATGTGTGAGCCTATTAGAGGGACCCTCATCAGGCCTCTGAGTCCTGTTTATATAATTTATAATTTATTGATTGCTCTATTATTTGGACAAAAAATTAGGTATTTGAGTTTTCCATTTACAAAATTATAGATCTCTTCTTTATATTTTAGAAACACAAAGTACTCACGCATCGGTATGTCTATCATTTGGAATCTCAATGGCTCTTTAGATTGTTCACCCGTGCCCTTTTATACCTATTATGTAACTTGTCACTTGACATAATTTATTTTGCCCGAGTATTTGCTGGAAATTATATTGAAATTGATTCATCTCATTTTGAAGTGGATATCATGGTGCAAATGGTTATCGACTTAAAGATAGAGATGAAGGTGTTATTGTAGCTATTGTGTTGATGAAATCCCTTAGCGACAAGTTGGCTTTGTAGTGTTCAATACTGCAATCAAGTTAAGTTTTATTTTTGTTCGAATCTTTTTAATCATTTTTAAGTGCTAAAAGGTTTACTTGATTTAAAATACTCCAATCTAGTTAAGAATGATTTTACAATCTTCTGGTCAGATTGTGTAGGGTTCGTTGTTGAGATAGAATCGGGGCCAGTTCAATCCTACTTAAAAATTATTAAGTAAATAATGGAGTAAGGTGCTTGATTAAGATTGAATGTAGGAGCATAAACCGCACATGTCATAACCCCTCTTAATTTAAATTCTACAGGTTTTATTCTTACTGTAGTATAATTCTTACTCTGTGTTCAAATTAGTTTTTTCCACTTATTATTGTGTACTCTATTAAAGATAGTTACCTGGAAAATATAATTTATATATTCCGTATTAGTTTGTTTTTGGTTTGTAAGGTTGTTCTTTTGTGTTTGGGTATTAATTATCATAGACATAAGGTGGTTATCCCCTCCGGGTCTCCCAAATAGGCCAAGCTCATCATCCTCAGCATTATAAAGGGCTACATGTGGAGGATGAGGGGTTGGTTGCTGGTGTAGAGGTTTCACAGGTGGTGGAAAGTTTAGGTCCTCCTCGCTAGGCTTGGTTGGGCACTCATCCATTAGGTGCCTTTGCTCTAGGATAGAACTTAGGGAGCTCAAGGGATGTAGGGAGTGACATTCTATCCCAAATCAGTTGATGAGGAGACATCGTACCACCATTCGTAATGAACTAGATTACAACAGTTCATATACGCCATCATACATATTGGATCTTTGGTGGGTTGATTTCCAGAGTACTGTCCGAACTGAATGGGTTGTAGAAATAACGGAGGATGCTGAGCCAAATCGTGTATGCCACAATGATTATCGTGGTCCAACTCATGGAGGTTTATGGGGGCTGAGACTGTCTATTGGACATCTAACGGAACTCATAGTAGCTTCACAGGGGCTTATCCCTCGATGAGAAGGACATCAATGATCTCTGCTCGGGGAATTCAATGGGGCATTCAGTGTGTGGATTATTTAGAGATCCAGCAAATATATCACAAAACTGATATCTAATTCCTCATAATCTGTTTGTGTGAAAATCAAAGATGCAACCTCTAAAACTATGAGATCACCTTCCAAATTTATAGATCAATTCTAAGTAACTGAAATTAATCCAAGTTTTATGAACACTATCCCCCGTGTTAATTCCCCATAAATACGCTTAATCTCAATCTAATACTCCATCAACAACATTCGTATTCTCCATTAACAACTTCGGTATTCTTTATTATTTCAATATCAACTCATTCTCCATGAATATTTTTTGATATCGGCCATGCTTATGGCATTGGTCATGGTTAATCATTCGGTAACAACATCCGAAGAACCATTGATTATTGATGATAATGAAGAAGATGGTTTTGAAATCTTTAATGAACAGCTAACATCTCTCCGAGGTAGTAACCGCTTTCTAGCTCAGAATTTGCGTGCTACAATGACATGTGATAGATACCCGAGAGTATGTAGGATAGTGGGAAGCTAGGTCCCTGCTTATTGCAAAAGGAAATGTGTAGATGTGATGACAGACATAACTGTGGAAAATGTAGGAAGAAATGCAATTACTCGGAGATCTGATGCAGCTACTCAATTATAATGGAAATATCATTGGGCCTTCAACATTTCTATTCTTTCTTTACTTATAGTTTATGTTTCTATGTTTTATTTATTCTTCTACAGGCACATGCCACTTCAGCTATGCTATTATTCAACCAAAACTGCCCTTCGAATATCTTAAAACCTTATCTTGAGCAAATAGTGTGCAAAATGCTTGAATTCCTACAGGCCCAGCATTAGGCGAGACAAATAGATGTCGACAATTTGCCTCAATGTAATTTATAGAGAATCTAGAGATGCATATTGCATTTACACGCACACGCACACAGACATGTGTGTATATATATATGTATCCGTCTTCATATCAGAAGTTTGGACATAGACCAATAACTTTGCTCTGTATGGAAGTATGAACTCACGTCTCAGCAAGCATAATTACTCAAATTGTACTCTTATGTCTAAGGCCAGATCTTTTGAGGACTCCTAATTTTACCCCTTAAATGATATATAGAAATGTGAAACAAAGTTGGAGGTAAAATAAGTATACTAGGACATAGGTGTTCTAGATACAACATGAATAGCAGCAGGATCCTCCTTTTTTAGTTTTAATTGGACTACTACTTTCAAACCCCTCCACTTAAGGAGGGAGTTCGGGTCAGGGTTATTAGGACTCCCCATATTTTTATTACAGTCACCTACGCATCCCCTGTACTGATCGTGTGGATGGTTTTCAGGGAACAAAGGTGTATTAAAATCAGGCAAGAGAGAGGAAGAGAGAAAATCAGAGAACAAATCCAAAGACTTAGACTGAAAATGTCAGTTTCATACTCTGATTCATCGTGAAGTTCCTCAACAAAGAGTTTCTGAGACGGGCTAAAAGTATCCTCCCATTCTGAATCCAAAGCTTCATCCTCTGAAAATTCGTCTGAGTAAATCGAGCTAGTATTATTGTCAACATCTGGTCTTTCCACAGCATCCTAGAGTGTCGTAATACCTGAGATCATTACATATTTAATCTTTATTGTAGGATGAGAAAAAGGCGTGTTTGTGCTTGCATCTGTTGTTTCTTAATTCTTGTTCGCTGAAAGAGTCTTAGGTGGGCTATAAGGTCAGCCATCATCGACACTTTACCTTATCTGTGTGCGCTCTTCACTGCCATCATCCCTTCTCCCTTCCATCCTATAGTATCATTGCAGATGATGTGTGCGACATCCATAGTCGCATTGTCCTCTTCATTCTCCGTGTCGATGTTAGCTTTTCCATAGGTGATATCTTAAAGTGTATTTATTTTATATTGTTGTATTTTTTTGTCTTGTATTTGGTCTTTGTCTCTTTTGAAGAGTATTTATTAGGCAGTGGATGATATCAATGTTTGTTGGTTCAAGAGTTAATAATTATTTATTCTATATTGAAGTTTCTACTTTATACACCTACTTATTGGTTTGGTTGGAAATTGAATTTCTAGATTTTAAAAAATGGTGAAGAAAAAGAGTGGGATATGAACCCAAATTTTTTTGACACAATACAAACGTCTTAGCGTTAGACGATGTAACCATGTCCTAATATTGGTTCTATATCAGAATTTACATTTTGCACCGTATCGTATGATAAGATACGCGATACATAGGTTTTCGATTCACGATACGATACATAATTTAACCCCTATGTCGTATACATCAGAAAGTATATATCTTTAGTATACTTGTTTATTTCTACCTTTTTACTCAAGATGTGCATCAGCAACATACACTTGCACACACATGTACATTTTTTACAGTTGAGAGTCGATCTTTTTGTGATTCCTATCATGTATAAATTATAATACGGATACGTATGCCTATTAGATCTTATTCCCTTCCTTGATTACCCCTTCTCTAGGAGCATCGCATTTGATTCCGTTACAAGGGAGATCATAATGTTGCAGACTTCACAACTTGACACCAATTCACAGGCTTTGATTCATAGACTTGATTCACAGACTTCACAAATGTTGTATAACTGATATGATGTGCTTGATATGGTATGGTATGCTTCACATATGTTATATGGTATGCTTCACAGATGTATGCCTTACAAATGTTGTATAACTTCAAAGACTTGATTCACAGACTTCAATTTTCATGTTATGCTTGGATTCATTGATTCACATACTTGATTCATTTATTCACAGATATGATAATTGATTCATTGATTCACATACTTGGATAACTGATATGATAATTCCCATGGAAATAATTCAAATTTTAGAAAGTATCAGTATCAGATATTAGATTGATTCACATGTTTCACAGATGTTGGACAGTATCAGATATCTTGTATTTAATTGGAAGATGTTGGACAGTATCAGATTACTTCACATGCTTGATAACTGATTGATTGGTAACTGATAACTTCTTGATAACTGATTCACAAGTAAATTGTATTTGTATCACAGTTATCAATTTGATTCACATATGAATTCACAGATTGTCTTTATATCAGATATCAATTTTGGACAGTATCAGATAACGAATTGACAACTGATTGTATTTGATAACTGATTGTTGTATTCACAGATGTTGAATACAATATTGATTCACAGATGTGTCATATCAATTTACTTGAATAATTCACTTGATTGTGTCATATCAATATTGTATTCACAGATTTGTATTTAGTTGAACAATTCACTTTATTCACTTATGATTCACTTGTTTATTGATTCACTTCTATTCAGATATCAGAGTTGTATAACTGATTTATTGATTCACTTGATTCAATCTTGATTTATTGATTCATTTGATTCACAAAACAGAGCTGAATAACTGATCAATTTTGATGTTTCTTAGGGATGGCCCAAAACAGAGTTAACATTACATTCCGCGCTCGAAAACATACTTCTCCGATTAACATCGGGACACCTGTTGCTCACGTTGTTCATAATCATCATCTTTTTCATCCAAACCACTATCCTCGTTCTCTAATTCTTAAACTTGACTGTCATTGTCTTCGCAGTTTTGATACGTATGATTAGGAGGGTAAGAACCAACACTTGAGGTGATTGAATCACCATGATAATTAGATTGATTTGATTTATGATATTCATTTTTTTCTTTCTCACTGACTTTGTTATTTTTTAGTAATGAATCAATACTTTCATCCACTAGAACATGCCCATAGGTTTGGACATTTGAATCAAAGGTAACTTTATTTCTCTTGCTCAAGATCAACTGCTCATCACTTTTATCTCAACTCTGACCCTGAATTTATTTTTCCTTATTAATAATCATCTACATATATACTCAAGCCATATATGGTTCCTTTCTAACATGGAGGATCTAGAAAAATTATTTATGGGCATGCTTGCAATATTCACGGGGACATTACTAGGCGATGATCTCTCAGGGGCGTACGCAAGTGGATATGTTTTTATAATGCCTTAAGAATTAGAGACACTCGGTCTCGTGGTTTTGGAGGCCATGTCATCAGGTCTTCCTGTGGTGTATGCTCGCCACTAAAAGTGAAGCTTTGTTTATTCAAAATGAGAATTGTAACTGACTGTTGATATCACACCGGTGTGTATTATAGGCATAAATGAATGTGTCGATCCATAACAACAGTTCAGTGCTCACTGCCACGCCCCCCTTGCCTCAGCCCCTAACAGGGTGCATATTAGAGCTGTTGTTGATACATTTAGACCATAAGGTATCTACCTCTTTTTTAGATTTACGTTGTCTCCTTATTTTTAATATTGGAGAATTTTATTTTAGTTTGAATTACACGTTTGATTTAGAAGTTAATTACATGTTTCATTTATTATGATTCATGTATTAATAAGTTGTATTCACGTTACGGGGTGCATGTGGTATGACTAATGTTTTTATTAGTATGGGTTGAAGGGACTGATTTAAGTCATTGAAGTTGATCTTTTTTTAGAATGTTGTTATGAAACTTATATGTTCTTACCAATAAATGGTCAAGCATTCTAGGTACTTTTATAAACCATATTACGTACTTTTATAAATCATATCAGGGACTTGGTGAAAAAACTCGTGCTGATATTGAAGAAAAACAAACAGATACAGTTGCACCAGTTAATGAAATCATTGGTGGCGATATTGTTGTTGCCTTTGTTTTAGAGGATGTCAAGTTGGACTTTAGTACAAGTAACTGAGCTTTTTAACAGGTACGGTTAAGAGTTATTGTACTTTAGTACTCGACTATACTCTGCTTTATACTGTTTTTTATGATCTAAGTTGAGAGTTGTTGCTTAGGTTTTTTACTTTTTAACAGGTATGGTTAAGAAGTATGCGCCAAAATTCTGTTAACAAGTATGGCTAGTACTCTATCCAATTTTTTTCCTGTGTTTCCCTATATTTGTCTATTGGTTATTGACGTCAACATAATTTTTTGAATGTAAATTATTCATAGTTTAACCATAACTCTTTTATTCTCTGATTTCATGTACTTGAACCTCCCCGTTGTTGGGGAAGGCACATTGACTTCGAGATATTAGAGGGTGATTAAGAAAGAACCAGAGCACTTGAAGGTGTCGATTAGTTATGTAAAGTTTTAAGCATCTTATATGGAATAAGAATCTCTTCATGAACAGAAGATGCAATTCCTTGAGTGTGCCGGAAGGATTTTTGATATTGCAATTAACTACTTCAGAATAACTGCTCCTAATCTGAACGAGGGAAGAGCTATGCTACATGAGGAGTGGCTGCATTCGATAGAAGTTTTGGAGAACTCGGAGATGTGAATGTAGTTTGAGTGAAGCAGGCGATGTTACATGATCATGACATTTCATATCATCGAAGTGTTATGTCATTATTTTTTTAAGTTTATTTTTTATTATATGTTCATTTTGTACTTGGCACCCAAGAAGGGTTTGTTTGATGTTAAATTAAGTTTAAACAAGTTTATGTGTACCGAATATTTGGAATCTCATAAATATAAATGAAATGTTGTCGAATTTTTTAGACTTGTTATCATGATATTTATTTTACTTCCATTATTTCATCATTTTGTAAAAATGTAAAGATATTTTTAATAGTTCTTATCACATTTAACAAATTCAATTTTGTAACTGCTAATAGCAGTCACAAATTTGTCATTCCTATTAATTTTATAACTGCTAACAGCAGTCACGAATATAATATTCGTAACTGCTATTAGCAGTCATTAATATAAGATTCGTAACTGCTGTCAGCAGTTACGAATCTAATATTTGTGATTGCGGGCAGCAATTACGAATCTAATATTCGTGACTACTGACAGCAGTTACAAATAGGGGTCACCAGTCATAACCCCATAGGGGTTATAAAAATTTGTGACTGCTGTTAGGAGTTACAATTTTTCTTTTGTCACCCCCTAAATTATGACGGTAAATAGCAGTTATAAATACCATTTGTGACTGCTGGCAACACTCACAAATCTCTCATTTTGGTGTAGTGATTATTATTTCAATCCACTCATTATTTCTATATCCCATATTTTATTATTTGTAAAATAATCAATTGAGATGTTTTAAACCCAACCCATGAAACATGACATTTTAGCAAACATATGATATACACCATCTAACACATGAACAAAGGATTTTATAAGGAATTCGCTAGAAAATTTTATGTTATAAAATTGCAAAATAGAGAAAATAAAATAGAAAAATAAGTTCACTAATATATCATATGAGAACCTTCAGAATACCACAATATGTTTCTAATATGGTAAATTCATAAGAACATTAAACAAACCCACACAAATAAGATGCAAAGTAAAGTGGGGTAATCCTCTCTCTTACCAACCCCACCCCCCCCCAAAACAACAACTTTTAATCAGATAAAATAGATTTATAATATTGTAAAATCATAAGAACATACAAAGTAAAGTGGCATAATCCATACTCTTACCAGAAACCCCCAAGCAAACCCAATTTTTAATAAAAATAAAAACATACTTGTAAAAGAGTGTTGCTTATAGGTTTAGGTGATGATGAGTTGATATATTTTGACAGGCTTTTATGCTCGAATGGGAAGGAGGCTCTTTAAGTGGATCAAAATTTATGTTGATTAAATGTGTTTATTGGACTGTTGGAATTTGGTCTTCCATGTTGATAGTTTTGTGGAGTAAATGTATAGAGGGTGAGAAGATGAAGGGGTGAAAGTGTGGGAGAGGGGGAGCTTCATAGGATACGATGAAAAGGGTGTGGGTATGAGAGATAATAAGATTTAATTAAATTAATTAGGAGGTTATATGTGGAATTTTATATTATAGGACGCTATTTTCATTATAGGATCATTAAAAATAGTTTAGCCTCTTTTTAGGTAGTAGAGATAAAGATTTTTTTTACCTTAACCCCCACTTTTTAATATGATATTTGGCTTAACCACCAGTTTTATAATCTCTTTGACTTAACCCCCAACAAATGTTGTTAAGTCTAATTTTGCATTATATACGAGGGGAAGATCAAACAAATTATTTGACTTAACCCCTATCTTTATTAATTGTTTTGAGATAAACCCCTCATGTAGGGGGGAAATTCAAAGAGAGTAGAAAACTAGGGGTTAAGTCAAATAGCATATTAAAATCCCAATATTTTGATACATAAAACATTCAGGTGTATGCAATAGTACTTCCAAATTTTAAGCTATCACCACCCTTTCCTCAACAAACACGTAGACAACATATTTTTTTTAATTAAGTAGTCTTGATAAGTAACACACATGGAAACTCGCACACGCGCGCGTACACACACACACACACATATAAACTACACAAACATATCCACATAAACCACAAAAACACACAACCACCCATACCCCACAAATATATATGGTCAATCAGATGGAAAAACATATCACATCAGAATTCAGTTTGCCAATTGTGTTGGATCTGATTTATAACCAAACCATTTAGTTATTACCAGGTAATTCAATCTTGAACAAAAATAAACACTTAAGACAAATCAATCTTATATTAAACCAAGGCCATTAGTTTTATTTTTTAGGAGTACACATATTGATAGCCATAAAAGAAATATGACCATCCATGATATCACTCAACCCAACCTTAATGTGGGAAAATATCCACTTTCTTACAAGGTAGTACTAATAAAACACATAATAAAATCACCAAAGAAAGAAAACTGTCGAATGGGCCTTTTTCCAAACATCTGTCATGCAAGTTAAAATGATGGAAATTTAAAGTACCTCGGATCTTCAACTCACCAAACCTTTTAGGACAATAGAGTTAATGAAGAAAAGTATATCAATAACTTGGTTAAACTAAACTAAAAGTATAAAATTAAATCTAAACAACATGACATAATACCACCACAAGCACTAAACCACTACAGCCAACAAACAGAAAACACTCAAAAGACTCTAGTATACCACAACCCCAAAAGTACCATAAAAACCAAAAATCAGTAAAATAATTAAAACAACAATAAATGAATAGAGATAATATCTAAAAATATAAGAGAGATGAAGGGTAAGGAGAAATATATTGTGAAGAAGACATGTGAATTAGTGGCGATATGCATCCATAGACTTTCACTGGTAGATTCATTTTTATAATAACTATTCTCTAATATTTCAGTATGCAAAACAATCCTATTTAGCCATCATTTTGGAGGAAGACAAAGGTTTGAGATTAATAATATACATTAAATTTTTTATTGGAGGTTTATAATTAAAGTTTAGATCTATGCACATATATGGTTATTATTGTGATGGTAAGTAGAATGGCAATTTAAGAGAAAAAAGGGGAAATTGGTCAAATATATACTTGCCCAACTTTAGACTCTTTTTAAGTAGTAATAAATAAGGTTTCCTTTATTTTTAAAGGGACTTAAACACTTTTAGATCTAGGAATCCCATTCATCATCATTGTTTGAACTTGGTCTGAATGGAGCATTGGGCCCCGAGATCATGAGCTTATAATGTCAAGTTGACGTTAAACATTGGGGAAAAGGCATGCCTCCATATTTTCCTCTACCTTGGGCTTTGTAACCCCAACATAATGAAGTTATAAAATGTACAGAGGCATATGTTCTAAAGGAAGAGGAATGTGGTGAATAACTCCCTTATTGAACCGACGCGATAAATTTGTATTGAAACCACTATTTCACCTCTTAAAGCATTTTAAAAGTCCACTATAAAATGATAATAAATTAAAGTTCTCAACTATTTTCATCCTTTTACTTATATGTTCAATTATTCAAAAATTTCATGATTAACCAAAAAATGAGTGGTTGTGTAAGGACTTTGTCGTCGTTTGACTTGCCGTCTCAAATAAAAAAACTAAACCGGATAAGTGTATAATAACAAGTTCAGATTTTGAATCCACAAGGCACGCATAATACACTTTATTTTACTATTAATATTAATTCTTTGATATGGATTATTATTATCTGTGTGCACGGAATTAGTGTGTGCATAATAATTATGTGAATTGTTATGATGTTTATGTTGCATGCTATTAGTGTGACATTGATATTGCATGCTACTTGTTAACGCAAAAATTCTCCATCGACGAGGACCAATTATAAAAGGACACATGTCATCCTACGTGGCAATATTCGACACCCGAGGAGAGTTGGTCGGCATCCGAGGAGAGTTGGTTGGCACCCGAGGAGTGTTAGTCGGCACCCGAGGAGAGTTGGTCGGCACCCGAGGAGAGTTAGTCGGCACCCGAGGAGAGTTGGTCGGCATACCAACCAGGAAGATCAAAGGATAACTATGCATTTAATGTGCATTAATGAAGATGACAGCTCATTTAATGAGCCTTAATGTACATTTATACTGTATTAATAGATGACAACACATAGCATACCAAGCAATTCAACAATTAGATTCGTTGAATGTAGACATATATGTCTACATACAATGAATTTATTTATCTCCCATCACTATAAATACATGTATCCCCTTAGCCAAAAGGGAGGACATCCGGGAGAACCGAGAGACATCATACACAAGATCCACACTTTTTTCTCTCTCTACACCACATTGTGCTATTGTAAACCCCTGGGAATAAAATAACAAGTGACATAGGCTTTTTCTTATAGCCGAACCACTTTAAAAATCTTTGTTTCTCATGTTCTTGATTGGATTGCTTTCATCTATTTATCTGTGATCATAAAAATGGGATTCGGTCCAATTTTTTGCATCAACAGATTGGCGCCGTCTGTGGGAATGTGTTACAAGCATTGTTCTCCATCAAAAGCTAAGTTTTTATTTTCTTTATGTATAATCAATTATACATACATCTTTTGATTCAATCATGATTTTTATGTTTATATACATAAATTAATTGTCCAATTTTTATCTGCAAAATATTGCATATCATGATTTTAAAATCATAACTGTTAGATTAATTCTTATTTAGAAATCTGAAAAATAGTGGATTTCATAAATCATAACTTTTTGCTTGATTCTCAAGTTTCAATTTTATATCATGGAATAAATATTTTAAATGATTACATATACCAATATATATTACGGTGGTAAGATTTGATAATTTTCATTATAAATTTTGTAAGATCTTTGATGTCTATTCAAATTCCCATCATATTTTTAATCAGAGAATGGGAAAAGTTAAAATCAAGAACAATTTCTCTCTCTCGATAATCACAATTTCTCATCAATTTGATTCATAAAAATAAATAATATATATATATATATATATATATATATATATATATATATATATATATATACATATATATATATATATATATACATATATATATATATGTTTATATTCAGTGTTAGACAATTTTCATCATGAACGTTAAGCATCTATGGCTCTTCTTGAAAATGTTCTGGGCAAACACGTTTATGTAATGAGTTACATCAAGGAAAAATATTTGACATATGTTGATTCACATATTTCACATCTTCTACAAGGGAGTAAAAATTCAAAACCATTATTTTTCCTCTTGGATATTGATCATATTTTCTCTTAGATCTGATGATTTCTATTGGTTATCTCTTAGATCTAAGAATTTTGATTTGTTACGATTTATTAATTCTGATAAAGATTGATTTATTGGTTCGATGATTGATTTTTGGTAAAATTTTCGTAATGATTTTTATCATCCACCGCATTTTTTATCTCTACAAATAGAAAATAGGAAGGAAACCCAAAATAACCTTCTTTCTCCTGAAAAATCTTTACCCACTTTCGTAAAGAAGATGAAAAATGAACAGTCGCTCAAGAAAGGGAAATGGAGAAACTTTCCCAGGAAGATGAAGAAATTTTGGATTTATTAAATATATATCAATCGTTTTGACATCAACCGTCTACAGCAACAAAAATAATGAAACTGGGCGGCATAAAAAAAATAATAACCGGATGATCATCCACCTCACAACTTGTTCACTTTCAGATCAACAAAAAATTTCAATCCCAGGATTATATTACTCTCCGATTCAAAGTCTGCCTACCTTAGGTTCAAAGGTCTCAGGAATCTGCAACTACTGTTTAGCATCAATTGTGTGAGGATGAAAAATCCAGAAGAAGGTCGCCGGATGAGTATTTCTGCATTTTTGTTGGTCGGAACCATCTACTGTTGGTCGGCGACATTTGGTTGTTACCCGACCAAAATTTGTTTACCATACCATTTTTGTTGGTCGGTGGTAGGCTGTGAAGATCCATCAGCAACATTGGAGTAGATCGGCAACACCTCGGTGGTTGTTTCAAAACAAGAACATCTGGTCAACATCTACTTTTGATAACAAAGAAATAGTTGGTCAACAACTTAAAAGTCCAAAGTTGGTCGAAAACAAGTTTTAGCCAAAACAAAGGCTTCTTGATCTTATGTACTTGGTCGGCAGATCAAAACGAAGGCATCCCAACACTGACGTCACACGATGCTGGTCGGCGATACCACTAGTCAGAGATGGTTATCACCTATTGACGAGGAATGCTGGAATGGAGGGATGACAAATTTATTTGTCCAGATTATTAATTTTGACAAAGTCAAAATTATTACCATTGCTACCTATTTATTTTTCTCACACTTCTCTAACAAAATAAATGTTTTAAAATTACATAAAATATATCCTTGAACTTTATCTTAGAATAAATTTTTCGATCCCATATTTGAGCATTTATTTAAAAATAAAATTATTTTATAAAAAGCCCAAATCAAACCTTATGACATCTAGTCGATAAAAAATTGCTCACATTGACACACATTTGGCACAAAACATTTTATTTCATATTTTGAAATTTTTATTGCCTTATGTCTGAGCTGATACATATTATATGATATTTAGCTGAAAATTTTTGTTAATGATAATTTCTATGAGAATCAATCTCAACAGGTGTTCGAGCAACTTATTAAATGCCGCATGTACAAGATTCACCCCCAACAGTTACCCTTTTATCATGTATTATACATCAAGAGGAGATCCACGACTTACTATTTGTTAGTCGATGTCATCTATTTCTACTCGGCAGTTCTCATACACTTGGTCAGCATCAAGTCGGCAACAATCCTCCACCGAATTTCATTTTACCAATTCCAGTCATCAACAAAGAATGGTTGAAAAACTTCTGTCATAGGCCGGTTGTAAAAGGTCGGGGCACCTCATAATTGTAAGTATGGCCGAATGATTATTGGAGAGCAGGTCGGCAACCAGTACTACAACAATAAACATCACCAGCACCAATTGTGTTGGTCCACTATATATAGCTAGTCGAAAAAATTAAATGTTGGTCGGAGGCATTTCATTATGATCGGTGATGGATATTATGCAATTTGAGGAGTTCCCGAGCTCCCATTCGTTGATCGGCTACATCTATTTCTACTCGGATGTACCTATTGTTGGTCGGCGTGTATATAGTTGGTCGAGAAAATCAATTCTTGATCGGCGATATCTCAGTCTTGTTCAGAGGGTTCAATTTACTGGTCGACAACTGTCCAACCATCCACTTCTTGGTTGGCGACATCTGATGTTATTCGGTGATCATCCAACAGCTGGTTGGCAATATCAATGCACCATTTTTGTTAATTGACAAAATCGCTCTGTTGGTCGGGGACCATTTGCTTCTTGGTCGGCACTATATATTCTCCAACCCGAGACATCCCCAAATGCTGGCTAGCAACACCCATGTCGTTGGTCGGCAACAGTAGAATCTTAGCGTATTAAAAATGCGGAGCACCCCAGATATTTCTTTAAACACGAGTTCATCTTGGGGGTAAACATGGGGCTTAAGATTTTTTTTTTTTTTTTTTTAAATTTGTGATCACCCCAAAAAATATTTTTAAAGCCAAGTGATAAATAATTTTCAAACATCAACTTATATCTGATTAGTTGTTGGAGATTAAATAACTTTACAAAAAACTCTACGTCTTATTTATGGCGCATATCTGATAATAATTTATCCATCTCACACACATTTGGCATAAAACATATTATTTCATATTTTGAAATTTTTATTGCCTTATGCTGATACACATCACATATTATTTGGCTGAATAATTATTCTCATGACAATAATTATTTGATCTAGTCTAGACAGGTGCTCGGGCAGCTTATTAAGATTTCATAGGGATGATATTCAATCCCGACGAAAGCTCAGCCACAATCTTAAACCTCTGGAAACTATTATTGCTCGACATCAGGCAATTTTGCCTCGACATATCAGCCAACATATATTATTTCATTTTTTGAAATTAATATTTTTATTTCTCAAGCATATACATATCATATATTGATTGGATGAGTAAATTATTCTCATGACTAATCAATTCAGCCTACACATATGGTAGAGCAAGTTATTAATTTTTACAGGTACAAGATTCAACGCCGACGAATGCTCAGAAACAATCTGGAAACTATTATCATTGCTCAGCATTATGAAATTTCACCTCAGCAAGGAACTATATATTTTATTATTGCTCTGATTTATGCTGAAGCACGAATTATTCTATATATCCGTTCGGATTCATATTTTATATTTATCTTAGCATGGAGCTCGAAAAATTTCTTCTCTCTATATATATTCAGCTTCAAGGAAGTCTTCAACATGTATTATCTTATTCCTAACAATCTGTTGGTCAGCGCCGAGGAGGTCTCCTACATTTACTATATCTTATTCCCAACAATCTGTTGAGGAGGTCTCTAGCATTTATTATATTTTATTCCCAACAATCTATTGATCAGCGCCAAGGAGGTCTCCAGCATTTATATTATCTTATTCCCAACA
The DNA here is from genome assembly GCA_949130495.1 of Sambucus nigra. NCBI lineage: Eukaryota > Viridiplantae > Streptophyta > Magnoliopsida > Dipsacales > Adoxaceae > Sambucus > Sambucus nigra. Next base: position 642,177,255 of record OX422207.1, on the reverse strand, counting down.
ATCTGTTGAGGAGGTCTCCAGCATTTATTATATCATATTCAGCTTCGAGGAAGAACTATAACGTTTATTATATTTCACCCCCAACAGATGGTTGGTCGGGGTAAATCTTATCTATATTCAGGCCCGACAAAGTACTCGGCCATTTTCTTATATTTTGGAAAATATCATTCTTATTCGGCATTATGTAATGCTGCCTCGACAGATCAGCAAGACAGTTTATTATTATTCTAAATCATTCTTTATGTCTATGCATATTTATATTATTTTATTCCCAACAATCTGTTGGTCAGCTCCGAGGAGGCCTCCAACATTTATTATATCTTATTCCCAACAATCTGTTGGTCAGCTCCGAGGAGGTCTCCAGCATTTATTATATCTTATCCCCAACAATCTGTTGGTCAGCTCCGAGGAAGTCTCCATCATTTATTATCAAAAATATTTCTCAACAATGCCAACTAAGGTTGGTTGGGAAGTAAAACTATTCCTAAAATGCCAACTAAGGTTGGTTAGGAAGAAAAACTATTCTAAAAAATGCCAACTAAGGTTGGTTGGGAAGTAAAACTATTCCTAAAAATGCCAACTAAGGTTGGTTAGGAAGAAAAACTATTCTAAAAAATGCCAACTAAGGTTGGTTGGGAAGTAAAACTATTCCTAAAAATGCCAACTAAGGTTGGTTAGGAAGAAAAACTATTCTCAAAAATTCCAACTAAGGTTGGTTGGGAAGAAAAAATATTTCCCAAAAGTGCCAACTAAGGTTGGTTGGGAAAAAAAAATCCACCAACTCAGGTTGGTCGGAAATAAGAAGCTGTCAACTACAGTTGGTCGGAAACATTTTATGAGTATGTGAAAGCGATCAAGCAAAAAGCATTCAAAGTTCACATTCCACACTTGGGGGCTTCTATTAAAAATTCAGTTGTTCATTCGGTGGCACATTCCCATAACATCATACAGTCGAGCACCAAATTCAACTCCATAAACTTACATAGTCGGGGACCTGACTAATTATCATTCAAAAGTTGTTTTTCTTGTTCGAGAATTAGTTCAGGAGGCTATTGAAGTTCAGGGGGTATATTGAAGTTCAGGAGGAATATTGAAGTTCAGGAGGTATATTAAAGTTTAGGAGGCATATTCAGGAGTTATTATGCATATACTATTGAAGTTCAGAAGTCAAATTCAGCATCTACAGCACTGAGATCTTTACTACTACAGTCCCGACCAACATTGAAGAAGAAGTTGTATGAAAATGTTTCGAAGTCCACCACTAGCTTGGTACTAATCAGATTGAAGAGTTGGGTTCAAAAGCTAGTATTTTACTCGACAAAGTATTCAGAGGATCATAAATCAGGAGAATCAAGCACGTGAAGTTAGCACTCAGTTGCTCGGCACAGGAGGCAGTTGGTCGACTAGCAAACTAATCAACATACTTGAAGATTATGACAAGCTACAAGCTGCATACTATGGCATGGTTGAGTCCAAATTCCCAGGGGTGATACATAGCACACGGAGTTCCTCAAAAGAAATATTAGCAACCATCGATCAGCCTGCATCATATGTCGTCCAGGAGATAATGCACTTTATGTTGAACAAATCAAGAAGGTAGATCAAGAATTTCATGAGCACCGAGCAACACTGCAGAATAAATACTCCATCCTTTCAGTGAACCATCAAGCATGGAGTATTGGGGGCTTCTGTTAACGCAAAAATTCTCCATCTATGAGGACCAATCAGAAAAGGACACATGTCATCCTTCGTGGCAATATTTGACACCCGAGGAGAGTTGGTCGGCATCCGAGGAGAGTTGGTCGGCACCCGAGGAGTGTTAGTCGGCACCCGAGGAGAGTTGGTCGGCCCCCGAGGAGAGTTGGTCGGCACCCGAGGAGAGTTAGTCGGCACCCAAGGAGAGTTGGCCGGCATACCAACCAGGAAGATCAAAGGATAACTATGCATTTAATGTGCATTAATGAAGATGACAGCGCATTTAATGAGCCTTAATGTACATTTATACTGTATTAATAGATGACAACACATAGCATACCAAGCAATTCAACAATTAGATTCGTTGAATGTAGACATAAATGTCTACATACAATGAATCTCTTTATCTCCCATCACTATAAATACATATATCCCCTTAGCCAAAAGGGAGGAGATCCTGGAGAACCGAGAGGCATCATACACAAGATCCACACCTTTTTCTCTCTCTACACCACATTGTGCTATTGTAAACCCCTGGGAATAAAATAACAGTGGACGTAGGCTTTTTCTTATAGCCGAACCACTTTAAAAATCTTTGTCTCTCATGTGCTTGATTGGATTGCTTTCATCTATTTATCTGTGATCATAAAAATGGGATTCGGTCCAGTTTTCTGCATCAACACTACTAATTAATTTAATACGGAGAAATTAAATTATATTATGTTGTGACTTGGTATTGTTGGACATGGTTATATCGGGATACAGAGGCTTGAAGGTTTTTTTTAATGTACTAGTTAGGGCCCAAGGGTAAGTACCCATATGGGTTAAGGTTTGGGAGTGTTTCTGTAGTGTTATAGGCTCATTTTGAGGTCCAAACGTAATCCCATATGATACTTGTTGGATTATGGGTATAATGAGATAGTAAACCAAATTAATCACTTACATTAAACACATCAAAGAATCTTGGTGACTATTAGTTCCAGGCCATGACTGTGGGATATATAGAGAGAGAAATGGGGTCAATTTTGTTGTGGGATATGACTTTGATTAACGTTTGGACTTAGGGATGGTTGGAAATCCTTAATTTAGGGAATTAGAATGATGATACCATTAAGGTGTTTAAGGGAATATTAGTCTAGGGAGTGAGGATATATTCAAGGTTCATTTGGCACGTTTGGTAAAATTAGTGGCTATATTATAATCCATTATTCATATTTGTGTTTATATATGTGCTTTATGTGTTATGTGTGAAAATACCATGGGCATAAGTTATAGGGGTATCCATTAGTGGGGATTTAATGGTATTTTGTGGGGTCTTGGACTACCATCTTGGGTGGTGATGAGGGCTATGTGTAGGTTTAAATCCAGACCCTACGTGAAATTGGTCAACTGCCTCGAGATAGGGAGATTATGTGTACTTGTTTCCTCTTGTGACTCCTGGTATGTGATTACACAATGGTGTGATTGCATAGTTATTTCCACTTTGATGTGTGTGGATGTTCTTCAATCCATTAAGTGGGGATTTGTAACACCTCCTATTTTTCACGTGCCAGTTGGCCATTTCGATAAGTCAAAATTAGGGCATGTTTATCAATTTATATAATTTTTAGGATCAATGAGTGGATAAATAAATAACATCATAAAATAACACCGCCTGCAACGTGATAAACAAAATGAAGAACGGCTATAACATAAATTTTCATAAATATAAACAAAAATAATAATAAGTCTCCACGGTTTAATGGAAATAATTGGTTGTCTCAAACCAAATATAAATAACTCCGGAGCCACAAGGGCTCCATAATAATCATCTAAAAGAAATATGTAAAGACATTTTTCTCATGTCCGATATTTTACATTTATGTATGTCGTACGTCGCTACAAAAGGCACGTCTCTACATGATCTCACATGACGGCCTCAATTCGAATTACGGGATTTAAGCCTTCAACATCTCCATCAAGTGTCCCACGTTCTGCCTCAATAACTTCACATTCCACGAATTTAGGGACTTTATGCAAGTAGTACGCAAGAGAAGTCAAAATAATAAAAGAAGGCATGATATGGAAGTTCAAGGGTATTTTGGTAATTTTATAGACACCGTCTGGAGGTCTGATCAATTGGAAAGTTGAAGAGCTCACCGGAACGAAGATACTGGAAGGAACGACACCTAAATCCGAGCCACGGTGAAGAAGTTATGGCCCTTTGAAAATGGAGAAAAATCTAAGAAAAACCCTTGCAAAAATGCTAAGTGTTTAAGCCCCAAGTTCCACCGAATGTTTGCGAACCGAAGACCAAACTAGTTCGAGGGGAGAACCGGTTTGCTGTACACCCAAATCGGTTTGAGGTACCTGACACTAGCAAGTGTTTTAAAATCGTGAAACTCTTTTTGGTTTCCTATAAAATCCAACTTCTGGGGAGTTATTTTCTAAGACTTGGAGAGACGATTTTGAGAGTTCTATTAGCTCAAGTCTTCATATTTTTTATTCCCAAAACTCATGTTTTGATTCACAGATCATTTCCATACCTTTGTGAATCCCTTCTGAAACCCAAGAACACTGCTTTGCTTTTGTTCAAACTTGTCGAGAAGCCGTCTTTCTTCTTCATTGCTGCCCTCCTAAAAAGGGAAAGTTCCAGTCGACGAATTTGTAGAGAAGATGTTTCTCTTCTTCATTGCTGCCCATCTGGAGTTCTTGCGGGAGATTCCAGTAGAGACATCGAAATCGACGTCTGAGGGTATTTCGTATGTCGCTCTTATTTTCATTGTAATCCGTGTAACCGTTTTTATAAATTATAATGAAAATAAAAAGGTTTTGCCACTTTAGGGGATTTTTCCTGAAATTGTTTGTTTTATCTTGTATGCTTTATTTTATTGGATAAATCATCTAGATGCATATTTTAGGGTTTAATTAAAATTTGGTATTAATTAAAATTGGATGTTATTTGAGAAGTCGCAATATTTCCGCTGTAACGATTCTACAAATTTGTATCAGAGCCTGTTGCACTAAGTTACTGTGTTTGATCGTATTTTTTTTTCGAAAAAATGGCTTTCGGTGGTTTTGATGATATTAGAACTCAAGTGTTTGAAAACTCTATTTGGAAATCTTGTGTGAAATATGTTTTTAAATCTCTTACTAAAAGGAAAGAATCTGAGATATGACTTTGTTGTGAAGGGATTGGCCATAACATAGATGAGTCCCCCACCAAAATTAGGGACAGTTTTAACAAACCAATTATTTGTGTTACCACCCTTAGTAAGAGTAACCCAAGTGAAGAAAATTTTTATGCAAGTAAGCGTGTCCTTCCCAACTGTGTGTCTACTCATGAGAATGACGATGATACTTGTTCCACAGCCACTAAGAGTGAATCCCATGATAGTGAGGGTGATGTGAGTGAGGATGAAAGTGTAGATGGGCGTGACTTGCAAACTGCTTTCAATGAACTTTATGCTGAATCTTTGAAAACGAAGAAAGAAAATTTGAAATTGAAAGTTCAATTGAAAGAGTGTGCCTTAAAAAATAGTGATTTTTTAGTTGAAGAACTTAGGGCACATGAGAAAATTTTGAAAGAGAAGCTTGAGTATGTCAAGGGTGAGAGAGATAGTCTTAGAAGGTTGATGGAGACTACGAAAAAGGATCTTTTAGAGTTTGAGAATTCTAGACGTGTACTTGAATCAAGGATGGGCGAACTTGAGGTGAAATTGAAATATTCAAGTAAAGTGAAATTTGATTTGGAGCCTAGGTCTGAAAAACTTGATAAGATTTTAGGCACCGTCGAGATCAAAAAGGCTAGGGGTGGGATTGGTATTAAAAAATATGTTGCACCCATTCCCACACATGTGAGAGAGCCTCCTAGGATTGTTAAGAAATTGGAACCTAAGTTTATTAGGAAAGATCCCTCTAGGAACATCTTCGGATGGAGCAACCGAGAAATTTGAGGAGAGGGCCACCTTTAGGTAACACATATCTCCCGATTTACACTTGCACACATTGCGATAAGCAAGGTCATCTTAGGCGCTTTTGTTACAAGCTTTTAAATGGACCTAGGAAGGTTAATAAAAGAATAAACTCAATTTTACAAACCCCCACACTCTGTTACACATCAATTTCGGTTCAAAAATCGGATTTGAAGGCTTATGGTTTATTTGTCCACGATTACCATTTGCTTGCACGTGATTCACCCCATGTGAAATTTTTTGGTTGATTGTGTTGGATGTTTTTCATACACTAGTTGTGGTTTCATGATATATATTTTCTAGTGTGTTGACATGTACTTTTTGTATAAATTTTTGCTTTTGAAAAATAAAAAAATATTTTATTTTGACAAGATTTTTCAAAATCCAAAAAGCTTTTTTGTATTTTGTTTACACCGTTTATGGATTGACACTTAGGATGACCGAGTCACAATTTCATTCCATTTATCCATCTGACTATTTGATAGTGTTTTGAGACAATAGGTTAATTCAACCATGTGCTTTACAATATTGGGAGTCATTGAGATGTAATTAGTTGTCATTTCCTACATGTTTGACTCATGATATCCTTTATTACACACATGCACGGATTTGTTTGATTATTGTGCTTGTCTTATCAGATGTTGGTTCGGTGTTTTCACTTCAATCTTGTCCTTAAAACGAACCAAGCATGATAAAACTTGATAAAAAGTGTGCTCCTTTGAACCATGTTTGTGAGGTTTTGTGTGCTTTGTATGAAAATGGTGAAGGGCTACGAAAGGTTATCATTTACGCTATGAGATTAAGCCGCCATTTAATTAGGCCTAAAAAAATGAGGAATTCTATTATCCGGGGTCCAAAGAGGTTTAAAAGAGCCCAAAAAATTTATAGGCAATAAAAAGAAATTCATGCCAATTATGGGCCATTTAGGTTTTTGCACCAATTCTCCAAAGTTTAAGAATTTAGTTTAACACCTATAAAAGAAAATATATATGAGGGAGTTTGGTTGGAGATTTTTTAACGGGTTTCACATCCTTGAAAGTCTTGAAAAAGCGCTGCATAGTTTTGGACGTTATTGGTGTGGAAATAATTTAGACTTTGATTTGTTGATTTGCATAAGACAATGTCATCTAAATTCAACAATTTTTTACACCTAAGGATAATTTTGATGTTCATTCATTAGGAGCACACGCATGCATCGTGCACATATGATTGATTGAGTTTATTTACCTATCGAATGTGTTTCACACCCATTCATTCCATTTCCATGACTTGGTTGTTTGAGTTTAAATCCATGGTGTGATTTTTGTATTTTTTGAATGAAAAATTTTGAAAAAATCAAAAATAGTTTGTGAAGATTTTTTGAGTATCTCTTTGCAAGAGCGCGTATGCTAACTGATTGATACCTTGTTTTGAATAAGGTGACACCCCGACTTTGCTTGTTTGATTTTTTCTTCTCATTTGTAAATTTGGGGACATAATAAAAAGGGGGAGAAAGAATTATCATTTTATGGGGGAGTTTGAATTTTGGGGGAGTTTTTAAGATTTGACTTATGCTTTTCTCATACATTGGTATCTGTGTTTATCTCATTTGAAACTCGATACATCACTTGGTATTTTTCTTTATCTCCTGTGTGTAGGCACTGCATTGAGGATCATATATTGCACACCCTGATGAGAAAAGATTTGAGATTTTGAAGATCTGAAGAACAAACGATGAAGACTTATTCCTTTGTATCTTTCCAGTTTTGGGTTCATGGGAGGGTAGATTTGTATAGTCAATTTGGTATTTGATAATTCAGATATTTTTATGTATGTACCGGCATAGACATAGGGGGAGACTTGCAAGGACATTTTTCTCATGTTTGATATCTTACATTTGTGTGTGTCGTATGACGCTACAAAAGGCACGTCTCTAAACGATCTCACATGACAACCTCAATCAAAATTACGATATTCAAGCATTCAAAATCTCCATCAAGTGTCCCACGTTATACCTCAATGACTTCACGTTCCACAATTTTAGGGACTTTATGCAAGTAGTACGCAAGAGAAGTCAAAACAGTGAAAGAAGGCAAGACATGGAAGTTCAAGGGAATTTTGGTAATTTTACACACACCATCTGGAGGTCCAGTGAATTGGAAAGTGGAAGAGCTCTCCCCAACGAAGATACTGGAAGAAACGGAACCTTAATTCGAGCTACGGTGTAGAAGTTATGGTCCTTTGAAAATGGAGAAAAATCCAAGAAAAACCCTTGGGAAAATGCTAAGTGTTTAAGCTCCAAGTTCCAGCAAATTTTTGAGAACCGAAGGCCAAACCGATTCGAGGTGCTAAACGGTTCGTGATACACCCAAACTGGTTCGAGGTACCAGAAGCTGGCAAGTGTATTAAAATCGTGAAACTCTTTTTGGTTTCCTATTAAAGCCAACTTCGGGGGAGTTATTTTATAAGACTTGGAGAGATGATTTTGAGAGTTCTATTAGCTCAAGTCTTCATATTTTTGTGTCCCCAAACTCATGTTTTTATTCAGACATCATTTCCATACCTTTGTGAATCCCTTTTGAAACCAAGAACACTGCTTTGCTTTTGTTCGAACTTGTGGAGAAGCCGTCTGTCTTCTTCATTGCTGCCCTCCTAGAAAGGGAAAGTTCCAGCCGACGAATTTGGGGAGAAGTCATTTCTCTTCTTCATTGCTGCCCATCTGGAGTTCTTACGGAAGATTCCAGTCAAGACATTGAAATGGACGCCTGAGGGTATTTCGTATGTCTCTCTTATTTTCATTGTAATCCGTGTAATCGTTTTTACAAATTATAGTGAAAATAAAAAGGTTTTGCCCCTTTAGGGGATTCTTCCTGAAATTATTCATCTTATCCTTCATGCTTTATTTTATTGGAAAAATCATCTAGAAGCATGTTTTAGGGTTTAACTAAAATTTGGGATTAATTAAAATTGGATGTTATTTGAGAAGTCGCAATATTTCCGTTGTAGCGATTCTACAAATTGGTATCAGAGTCTGTTGCACTAAGTTATTGTGGTTGATCCTATTTTTTCGTAAAAATGGCTTTCGGTGTTTTTGATGATATTAGAACTCGAGTGTTTGAAAACTCTATTTGGAAATCTCGTGTGAAATCTGTTTTTAAATCTCTTGTTAAAAGGAAGGAATGTAAGATATGTATTTGTTGTGAGGGGATTAGTCATAACATAGATGAGTGCCCCACCAAAATTAGGGACATTTTTAACAAACCAATCATTTGTGTTGCCACCCTTAGTGAGAGTAACCCAAGTGAAGAAAATTTTTATGCAAGTAAGCGCGTCCTTACCAACTTCGTGTCTACTCATGAGAACGACGATGATACTTCTTCCACAGCCACTGAGAGTGAATCCCATGATAGTGAGGTTGATGTGAGTGAGGATGAAAGTGTAGATGGGCGTGACTTGCAAACTGCTTTCAATGAACTTTATGCTGAATCTTAGAAAACGAAGAAAGAAAATTTGAAATTGAAAGAGTGTGCCTTAATAAATAATTATTTTTTAGTTGAAGAAGATAGGGCACATGAGAAATTTTTGAAAGAGAAGCTTGAGTACGTCGAGGGTGAGAGAGATAGTCTTAGAGGGTTGATGGAGACTATGAAAAAGGAGATTTTAGAGTTTGAGGATTATAGACGTGTACTTGAATCTAGGATAGGTGAACTTAAGGTGAAATTGAAAGATTCAAGTAAAGTGCAATTTGATTTAGACTCTAGGTCTGAAAAACATGATAAGATTTTAGGCACCGTCGAGATCAAAAAGGATTAGGGTGGGATTGGTCTTAAAAAATATATTGCACCCACTCCCACACGTGTGAGAGAGGATTGTTAAGAAAGAGGCACCTAAGTTTGTTTGGAAAGAGCCCCCTAGGAACATCGTGTGAGAACCACCTAGGATCATTAGGAGAGAGACACCAAGGAAAATTCGAAGAGAGCAATCGAGAAATTTGAGGAGAGGGCCTCCTTTAGGTAACACACATCGCCCGATTAACACTTGCACACATTGAGGTAAGCAAGGTCATCTTAGGCTCTTTTGTTACAAGCTTTTACATGGACCTAGGAATGTTAATAAAAGAACAAATTCAATTTTTCGAACCCCCACACTCCGTTACACATCAATTTGGGTTAGAAAATCGGATTTGAAGGCTTATGGTTTATTTGTCCACGATTCCCATTTGCTTGCACGTGATTCAACCCATGTGAAATTCTTTGGTTGATTGTGTTTGATGTTTGTCATACACTAGTTGTGGTTTCATGATATATATTTTCTAGTGTGTTGACATTTACTTTTGGTATAAATTTTTGCTTTTAAAAAATTTTGAAAAATAAAAAAATATTTTATTTTGATAAATTTTTTGAAAATCCAAAAAGATTTTTGTATTTTGTTTACACCGTTTATGGATTGACACTTAGGATGACTTAGTCACAATTTCATTCCATTTATCCATGTGACTATTTTGATAGTGTTTTGAGACAATAGGTCAATTCATCCATGTGCTTTACAATGTTTGGAGTCATTGAGATGTAATTAGTTGTTGTTTCCAACATGTTTGACTCATGATATCCTTTATTGCACACATGCACGAATTTGTTTTATTATTGTGCTTATCTTATCACATGTTGGTTGGGTGTTTTCACTTCAATCCTGTCCTTAAAATGAACCAAGCATGATAAAACTTGATAAAAAGTGTGCTCCTTTTAACCATGTTTGTGAGGTTTTGTGTGCTTTGTATGAAAATGGTGAAGGGCTACGAAAGGTTATCATTTACGCTATGAGATTAAGCCGCCATTTAATTGGGCCGAAAAAATTGAGAAATTCTATTATCCGGGGTCCAAAGAGGTTTAAAAGAGCCCGAAAAATTTATAGGCAATAAAAAGAAATTAATGTCAATTATGGGTCATTTAGGTTTTTGCACTAATTCTCCAAAGTTTGAGAATTTAGTTTAACACCTATAAAAGAAAATATATATGAGGGAGTTTGGTTGGAGATTTTTTAATGGGTTTGCACATCCTTGAATGTCTTGAAAAAGCGCTACATAGTTTTGGACGTTATTGGTGTGGAAATCATTTAGACTTTGATTTGTTGATTTGCATAAGACAATGTCATCTTAATTCAACAATTTTTTACACCTAAGGATAATTTTGATGTTCATTCATTAGGAGTACACGCATGCATCGTGCACATATGATTGATTGAGTTGATTTACCCTATCGAATGTGTTTCACACCCATTCATTCCATTTCCATGTCTTGGTTGTTTGAGTTTAAATCCATGGTGTGATTTTTGTTAGAAAAATTTTAAAAAAATCAAAAATAGTTTGTGAAGATTTTTTGAGTATCACTTTGCAAGAGCGTGCTTGCCATCAGATTGATACCTTGTTTTGAATACGGTGACACCCCGACTTTGCTTGTTTGATTTTTTCTTCTCATTTGTCTATTTGGGGACATAATAAAAAGGTGGAGAAAGGATTATAATTTTATGGGGGAGTTCGAATTTTGGGGGAGTTTTTGAGATTTGACTTATGCTTTTCTCATACATTGGTATCTGTGTTTATCTCATTTCAAACTCGATACGTCACTTGGTATTTTTCTTTATCTCATGTGTGTTGGTACTACATTGATGATCATATGTTGCACACCCTGATGAGAAAAGATTTGAGATTTTTAAGATTTGAAGAACAAACGATGACAACTTATTCATTTGTATCTTTCTAGTTTTGGATTCATGGGAGGGTAGATTTGTATAGTTAAATTGGTATATGATAATTCGGATATTTTTATGTATGTACCGGCATAGACATAGGGGGTGATTTGTAAGGACATTTTTCTCATGTCCAATATCTTACATTTGTGTATGTCGTACGCCGATACAAAAGGCACGTCTCTATACGATCTCACATGACGGCCTCAATCCAAATTATGGGATTCAAGCATTCAACATCTCCATTAAGTGTCCCACGTTCTGCCTCAACGACTTCACGTTCCACGATTTTAGGGACTTTATGCAAGTAGTACGCAAGAGAAGTCAAAATAGTGAAAGACGGCAAGATATGGTAGTTCAAGGGAATTTTGGTAATTTTTCATACACCTTCTGAAGGTCCAGTGAACTGGAAAGTTGAAGATCTCTCCCCAACGAAGATATTGGAAGAAACGGCACCTTAATCCGAGCTACGGTGAAGAAGTTATGGTCCTTTGAAAATGGAGAAAAATCCAAGAAAAACCCTTGAAAAATGCTGAATGTTTAAGCCCCAAGTTCCAGCGAATTTTTGAGAATCGAAGGCCAAATCGGTTCGAGGTGCGAAACGGTTCACGATACACCCAAACTAGTTCGAGGTACCTGACGCTGGCAAGTGTTTTAAAATTATGAAACTCTTTTTGGTTTCCTATTAAAGCCAACTTCGGGGGAGTTATTTTATAAGACTTGGAGAGACGATTTTGAGAGTTCTATTAGCTTAAGTCTTCATATTTTTGAGTCCCCAAACTCATGTTTTGATTCACACATCATTGCCATACCTTTGTGAATCACTTTTGAAACCAAGAACACTACTTTTCTTTTGTTCAAACTTGTGGAGAAGCCGTCTGTCTTCTTCAATGCTGCCCTCCTAGAAAGGTAAAGTTCCAGCTGACGAATTTATGGAGAAGTCATTTCTCTTCTTCATTGCTTCCCATCTAGAGTTCTTACGGAATATTCCAGTCGATACATCGAAACAAACGCCTGAGGGTATTTCGTATGTCTCTCTTATTTTCATTGTAATCCGTGTAACCGTTTTTACAAATTATAGTGAAAATAAAAAGGTTTTACCCCTTTAGGGGATTCTTCCTGAATTTGCTTATTTTATCCTGCATGCTTTATTTTATTGAAAAAATCATCTAGAAGCATGTTTTAGGGTTTAACTAAAATTTGGAATTAATGAAAATTGGATGTTATTTGAGAAGTCGTAATATTTCCGCTGTAGCGATTCTACAAATTGGTATCAGAGCCTGTTGCACTAAGTTATTGTGTTTGATCCTATTTTTTCGTAAAAATGGCTTTCGGTGTTTTTGATGATATTAGAACTCAAGTGTTTGAAAACTCCATTTGGAAATCTCGTGTGAAATTTGTTTTTAAATCTCTTGTTAAAAGAAAGGAGTCTGAGATATGTCTTTGTTGTGAGGGGATTAGCCATAACATAGATGAGTGCCCCACCAAAATTAGGGACATTTTTAACAAACCAATTATTTTTGTTGCCACCCTTAGTGAGAGTAACCCAAGTGAAGAAAATTTTTATGCAAGTAAGCATGTCCTTCCCAATTGCGTGTCTACTCATGAGAATGACGATGATACTTCTTCCACAGCCACTAAGAGTGAATCCCATGATAGTGAGGTTGATGTGAGTGAGGATGAAAGTGTAGATGGGGTGACTTGCAAACTGCTTTCAATGAACTTTATACTGAATCTTTGAAAACGAAGAAAGAAAATTTGAAATTGAAAGTTTAATTGAAAGAGTGTGCCTTAATAAATAATGATTTTTTAGTTGAAGAACTTAGGGCACATGAGAAATTTTTGAAAGAGAAGCTTGAGTACGTCGAGGGTGAGATAGATAGGCTTAGAGGGTTGATGGAGACTATGAAAAAGGAGCTTTTAGAGTTTGAGGATTCTAGACGTGTACTTGAATCTAGGATAGGTGAACTTAAGGTGAAATTGAAAGATTCAAGTAAAGTGAAATTTGATTTAGACTCTAGGTCTGAAAAACTTGATAAGATTTTAGTCATCGTCGAGATAAAAAAGGATTGGGGCGGGATTGGTCTTAAAAAATATATTGCACCCATTCCCACACGTGTGAGAGAGCCTCCTAGGATTGTTAAGAAAGAGGCACCTAAGTTTGTTTGGAAAGAGCCCCCTAGGAATATTGTGAGAGAACCTCCTGGGATCATTAGGAGAGAGCCACCTAGGCAAATTTGTAGAGAGCAACCGAGAAATTTGAGGAGAGGGCCACCTTTAGGTAACACACATCACCCGATTTAATCTTGCGCACATTTATTTGTGTTTAAATCCATGGTGTGATTTTTGTATTTTTTGTATGAAAAAATTTGAAAAAATAAAAAATAGTTTGTGAAGATTTTTAGAGTATCTCTTTGCGAGTGCGCGTTTTCCATATGATTGATACCTTGTTTTGAATACGGTGACACCCCGACTTTGATTGTTTGATTTTTTTCTTCTCATTTGTCTATTTGGGTACATAATAAGAAGGGGGAGAAAGAATTATCATTTTATAGGGGGATTTGAATTTTAGGGGAGTTTTTGAGATTTGACTTATGCTTTTCTCATACATTGGTATTTGTGTTTATCTCATTTCAAACTCGATACTTCACTTGATATTTTTCTTTATCTCATGTGTGTTGGTACTACATTGATGATCATATGTTGCACACCCTGATGTGAAAAGATTTGAGATTTTTAAGATCTGAAGAACAAATGATGAAGACTTATTCATTTGTATCTTTCCAGTTTTGGGTTCATGGGAGGGTAGATTTTAATAGCCAAATTGGTATTTGATAATTCGGATATTTTTATGTATGTACCGGCATAGACATAGGGGGAGATTTGTAAGGACATTTTTCTCATGTCCGATATCTTACATTTGTGTATGTCGTACGCAGATACAAAAGGCATGTCTCTACATGATCTCACATGATGGCCTCAATCCGAATTACGAGATTTAAGCATTCAACATATCCATCAAGTGTCCCACGTTCTACCTCAACGAATTCACGTTCCACGATTTTAGGGACTTTATGTAAGTAGTACGCAAGGGAAGTCAAAACAGTGAGAGAAGGCAAGATATGGAAGTTCAAGGGAATTTTGGTAATTTTACAAACTCCATCTGGAGGTTCGGTCATTCGAAAGTTGAATATATTTTCGCAACGAAGATACTGGACGAAACGGAACCTCAATTCGAGCTACGGTGAAGAAGTTATGGCCCTTTGAAAATGGAGAAAAATCTAAGAAAAATCCTTGGAAAAATACCTGAACCAAAGGCTAAACCGGTTCGAGGGGCGAACTGGTTCGTGGTACACCTGAACCGGTTCGAGGTACCTGATGCTGACAAGTATTTTAAAATCGTGAAAATCTTTTTGGTTTCCTATGAAAGCCAACTTCGGGGGAGTTATTTTATAAGACTTGGAGAGACGATTTTGAGAGTTCTATTAGCTCAAGTCTTCATATTTTTGAGTCCCAAAACTCATGTTTTAATTCACACATCATTGTCTTACCTTTGTGAATCCCTTTTGAAACCCAAGAACACTACTATGCTTTTGTTCAAACTTGTGGAGAATCCGTCTTTCTTCTTCATTAATGCCCTCCTGGAAAGGGAAAGTTCCAGTCGACGAATTTGTGGAGAAATCATTTCTCTTCTTCATTGCTACACATCAGGAGTTCTTGCAGGAGATTCTAGTCGAGACATCAAAACCGGTGCCTGTGGTTATTTCGTATGTCGCTCTTATTTTCACTGCAATCCTTGTTACCGTTTTTACGAATTATAGTGAAAATAAAAAGGTTTTGCCCCTTTGGGGGATTTTTCTTGAAATTGTTTTGTTTTATCCTGCATGCTTTATTTTATTGGATAAATCATCTAGATGCATCTTTTAGGGTTTAACTAAAATTTGGGATTAATTAAAATTGGATGTTATTTGAGAAGTCGCAATACTTACACTGTAGCGATTCTACAAAATAGATACATAATCCTAGATTGGAAAAGTGAAATTAAATAGAATCCTAACTAAGTTTGTAAGAATTGGAAACTTCAGATAGAAAGTTGGACTTCTCAACCTTGTTGCTCCTTCTTATGAATTCTTGGAAAATATTTTTAAATAACAAATAGGTCAGAGTTCAACAAATAACTTACTATATCGATGGAGTAATAACATACGACTCATTTACATAATCATGCAAACTAGTCTACACTCACATGAAAAAGATACCTCAGCCTTCAACGTAAATGAAATAATCTATTACGAGTTTGCCATACCAAACCACAACTAATATGTATAATTACCAACTCACAAACTATCCGGTAAGATATCACATACCACCTTACAACTATATCATTGTGAAACATCAACCATAGACTAAGTTTACGTCCTCATACAATCCCCACTCATGACACCCAAATAATACAATATATGATGTATCATATTAAACACAGTAGCGTGACTAAGTCTGTTCATATAATATGTCCATCATAATAATAAACAATAGATGTATATACATCTCATAAACCACACGAAGGCTTCAATGTTTAGGGATATTCTCGTGCCTTTATTGGTAAATCCGTATAAGTCCAGCATCTAACGGATTTAAAACACGCACACAAAAAGAATGGGGGATTGTTACCACTACACGAAAATTGGAAATGGTCACGAAAATGTGGTCACGGTCCAAAATTGTGACCAAGTAAAACTGACCTTGACTCAATAGATGTCCCCTTTCAAGGGTGATATATACCAAACACTGTCCACTATCTTGTCCCGTTGTAATACCCTGTATTTTTAATAGGATTAATAATTAATTAAGAGTGATTTAATTATATATATAACAAATCAAATTAATTACAGAATTGAAATTGATAGTTTAAAATCGTTTATGAGGATTAAGGTTAAAAAAGGAGTTAATTTGGAATTATAGAGTTTATTCAGTAAATTGATGAAGTTTTCTGGGCTTAAGTGTAATCAATTTAAAGTTTAGGCTAAAATTATAATTATCAGAAGTTATAGTATTTTGGAAAAATGGGGAACAAGGGCATTAGTGTCTTTAGAGCATTTCTTTGGCCTTAACTTTAGGTTTTAAGGAAGGAGGGAAACAAATTTTGGATTGGGAGTCGTTAAGAAGGGGGGACACTATAATGGGCTTGTCCAACCGTTATAGTAGGGTACACATCGATAGAATGAGTACGGATAATTGCTATAAAGGAAATAACTCATTCAGTGGGCAGTCAATCCTTATTTATCCCCATTTCCACGCAAATTCTTTTTTCACTCAACAAAAGCTTCTAATTTACTGTTTTCTTTCCCAAAACACTACTAACTATTAATGGCTCACCCCAATTACTTCCCAAATACAAATCTAAAACCGTAGTTAATTATTCCACATTTCAAAGGAAGATTTAAAAGTGGTTTTCAATATATTCAAATAATTTTTCAAGGTGATTCAAAGGGTTTATCAAGGATGACTTTCAAGGGTTTCTCACTTGATCAAATCAAGTTATGTATTATAGTTTGAGGCAAGTTGCTATATACTCCACTCTTTTTATAGATACACATGTTAATTTCACTTAAACACTAATTATAAGTTTAAAATATGTTAGAAACCTGTAGGGATTTGAGTTTCCTTATTGTATAATCTCGTTTAGGTGAAATTAATTACTTTCACATGTTATATATATTAAGTCTTGGCCTAAATTATTGTTAGAAATTGAATATTTAACCCATGGTAGTAAATTATTATTTAGGTTTTGAGGCTAAATCTTGAATTTATGTTAATTGGAAAGTATGATAAGTAATTTGGACATAATTAAGGTTTAATTAAGTTCTAAAATGCATGTGCTTAGTAGGGTTGTACCTTTAGCATATTGAGTAGTACTTTTGGTAGTAAATACTTAATTAATGAGATTTTAAGTATGATAATTTATATTTATGTCCTATGTGCTTATGAGCATTCATTATTAATGATTATCCCATGTTTGTTTTCTTAAATTGTGAATATAATCCCTTTTGTGGAAATACGTTATTGAAATTTAGAATTTAACTTAATTGTGTAAGAATTTAATGTGACCCCTTTACTAATTTTATCATGTTGTGATGATGAGTTAATCAAGTAAATGAACTATTAGGAGTACGAGATAAACATGTGTTGTCTTGTTGGTTTATGGTTGTTGTGTATTGTGTTGAATGGATTGCGGTTGGATGTAGAAGTTGGATATTTATTTCACTTAATCTCTTAATTTAATTCACCTTAATAAATCCCTAAACAATTAACATCTTAATGACTACCTTATCTCAATGGAGGTGTATTGTGGGTATCCTTATTTGGTTTTCATTTATGAGACGTCCCATGCATGGAGTTTAGAGACCAAAAGGAGTGATGATTTTAGAACCTCAAAATTAACACACCTCTTTATTTAAAATATTTCGATTTATGAGTCGTCACACCTTAGATTCACCCCCTCAAGTATTTATTATATAAAATAACATATGATTTTGAGATCTGATTTGAATGTAGCGAAGGGTGGGGTAAATAAAAGGATAACGATGTAATGACGATTGATAAATTAAGCATTAAACATGAAACATTAATAAAGAGGGAAATAGTGAATGTGAATTATGATTGTGTGGAAAGATAGAACAATCTTATGTGGGCGTAGTCGAGAAGTACAACTATATGCGGATTTTAATGAATCACACTGGTTATGGAATTTCGATCATGTAAACAAAGGTGGCAACAAGATCTATAATGGGATGTCCATCTGTTGTATTATGGTTGTGGAGTCCCAGCATTACATACAAGTTGACGACGGGTTTGTCTTATGGTTCTTGTCTTTAAATACCACATGTTGTTGAGATGGTCGGGGAGATGGAGCGCATGTCAGTTATGATTTAATTAATTATTAAGAATAATGAGTTAATCAAATGGACTGTGAAGTTCTGCTACATATGTTGGGTTATTGATATTGATTAGATAAACTGTGGATTTATAATATGTATATATATTTGTTTTGAGTTGCGTAGCTTTGGCAAATTATTAGGGTTTTGAACCATTTTATCTGTAGTAAGATTTCAGGTGCTAGAGCTGGTCCACCTGTGTAGACTTTTTCTCTCTCCATCTAGCACACATTCTTCATTCCCCTCTTCAGATATTTTCAACATTGGATATTGACATAGGTCTATCTCCTTGATAAATTATCGTTTACTTTTCAACTGTGTGAATTGTACTTTCTAGATTTCGCATGTATATGTGGAGCACAAATCTATCTTGTATTATTGAGATTCAATATTGACATGTATTCTAGAGTTGGTGTTGAGTTGTAGATCTTTGTTTCTCTCACTCTATTATAGAGATGATGCATCTTTATGAGTTTTATATTGGAGGATTAACATATCATATTATTATATTTATCACATGTCTCATTTATTACTTTCATGCTGAGAATGATATTATAATTATTTTTACAAGTTTTATACTTTAATGTTAGGAATTGACCAACCCTAAGGTTAAAATATACGGGCTGTTACAATTGGTATCAGAGAACAATCCTTATCCTTGGTGGTTATAGGTTCTCTTAGAATTCTATGTAGTGTTATTTGGATAAGTGCCTTTCTTTATAGTCTTATTAAGTCTCAATACTGATAGGAACTTATCTTGAGTTTCATATGCTATCGAAGAGGAGATCATGACATGTCAGGGCGCATGCATGATAAGCTGACCCCGGAGTTACACCACAGGAATGGGAAGTGCCGGTTCCAAACATATATGTGTAGATTCAATTTGTCCCCCCATGAGTTGGTCGATCTTATTCGCTAGTCAGTGGTGGAAGGTTTAGCAGAAGGATGAAATGAAAGGGACCCAAATGTAATTAAGCACCCTATTATTCAGATGATTTCATGGGAGAAGGTGAAGGGTTCTTTCATGAAGAACACCCCACCTACATTTGTTGGTTCTTTGGATCCCTTTGCTTCCTATTAGTGGAACTAGGACATCAAGTGTAACTTTAGAATATTGGATTGCACAGATGTGCAGAGATAGGTATTGGAAGAATTTTTCCTCATAGGGGATGCTCTCCAGTGGTGGGAAAGTGTAACAATGCCAACAGAGAGAGATGAGTTGACATATGATTAATTATTGGTTTGGTTCCAGGAGAAATATGTTTTGTACTATTTGAGGTCACAAAAGAAGAGGGAAATACTTATTTTACAGCAAGGGTCTTATATGGTAGCAGAGTATGAAAGGATGTTTACAATGATGTCTATGTTTACACCCGAGGAGGTCAGTACAAAGATGAGGAAGATGGAGTGATTTATTTAGGGTTTGACGTGGTACATCAAGCAAGTGTTTATGAAGAACCCGACATATTCCATTTATACTTATATGGTGGATGCCACCTTGACAAATTATTAGGACAAGCGAGATCATAAGAGGAAGTTTAAGAGAATGGGACAACCTAATTGGACCAAGACAAAGACTAGTTTAGGAATTGGGAGATGTGGAGTTTAGGACCAAGGTCATTGGATGCACTTCGAACCTTACCAGAAGAGGTACCAATAATATTTACATAGAAACCTCTCAAACTAGTTGAGGGAAACAACACAATACCCACAGTAGTAGACAGAATAGAGTGACTATAACTCCATTTGAGGGTTTTTTTAGATATGGTGAAAGGTGACATAGATCCCGAGTATGATAGAGCGTGGAGACTCAGGGGTAAAAGAGTTAGGGCCAGACAGGCTAGGTCCATTAGGGCCAGTGTCAAGGAAAAGTCTACAAGGATCGATAGGGATTTAATCCCCAATAGCAGTAGTAGTTGTATCGCCCTCGACAGCTTCGAATGTTGAGGCCACAACTGATAGTGGAACTTCTCACACCCGATTCATACAATACCAACCCCATCTTCAGTACATTAGGGTGTATCAGATCATATGGCCCTAATAGGAGGGTTAAGGGTAGGTTTGAGAATTAGAAGGTACATTTTGTATTTATAGAACCCTACATTGTTACCACACTCCCCTTTGTATCACATAGTTTTGTGGAGACTTCTGGTTTATTTTTCTAGATCTTGTGATAGGTCTCTATCTATAGTTACTCTGTTAGGTGTATCTACTCATAAATTGGACATTATGCGGGGATATATATTCATAGGGTCCATTTTGTGGCAAACTTGTTGGTTTTAGCTACCCATACTTACGATGTAATCTTGGGTATGTATAGATTGGTTAGATACAAGGCTCAAATAGATTATAAGGGTCAGGTTATTCTGTTCAGGAAACCAAGTTAAGAGATGTATATTTTGTCAATGCCTAGATCAGGGTGTGTTTACATGACACAGTTTTACTTTCTTGACGAGGAGTCTCAAGAAGAAAAGACTATTCTATGGCCATCCCTAATGTGGCTCTTTCCCTCTCTCTTATCTCGGGGGTTCCTGGTGCTCACGTGCGCGCACTCGGAGAGGGAGAGAAGGTCTCCTGCACAAGGGTGGGGTTTATCCCATAGATTCAAACGGGATTTTATTATATGTGTGTGTGCGTAGAAAATATATTTTTAGTTTTGAGAAAATGTGGTGAATAATCCCATTAGAACTTATAGGTGTAACCCTCTTTTTCTTTGTTTTTGGATTTTTTTTATAGAAAATAAAGTATGTGAAATATAACTAATAAAGGATGAGATGTTAATGTGTATGATCTAGAATAAATGCTAAAATGAGAATTTATATATCTAATGCAAAAATTAAGAAATTTAGAGAGAGAAAGGGTGTTTGCACCTTCTTTGGAGACTTAAGCTTTATCTTGATCCTTGATGAGTTTCCTTGCAAGTTGAGATGAATGTTGGATTAGAGAGAAGGAGATTTTTCTAAACTGGATATGAAAATGAAAGATAAAAAGGAATTTCACACAAGGAAACTTCACTCATTATAGAAGAATGCTGCTAATATCACTGATGTTTATGCATCTGAGGTGTGCCTTGAGAGTGAGCTCATGCGCTCCTTTTATAGGGTGCAGGGAGTGTCAATGGGAATACCCCTATCCCTACCAATCGACAGGTGACCCTAGACACACTTCCTATTGGAAGGGAAATGGACCTGCAAATCGGTAGTCTCGTGCAATTTTTTTTGAAAAAATGATCATAGAACACAATTCATAAATCCAAATAGTGCATGGGTCATACCAATAGATAGGTAATTCAAAGAACTTTAAGATTCCTTGGACTTCTCTCGGTTCTGGGAGTTAAATTTGGGTTAAACGAGGCTTGGAAGCGCCCATCGATCCTTTGGACGGAAGATCGTCGGATGGGAATGGATCGATCGTCCAAATCATAAGTTAGAATCATGCACGGGGCAGACTGTTGGAAATTTTATGCTAGGCACTTTGACATTCCAAAATTCTTTGCTTTGTTTGAAAAGTTGACTTTTGTTAAATAGGGTCCAGAATCACCCGGTGACCTTTTAGAGTAAAACGGGTCATTTGTCTGTACCATAAGACTGATTCATGCATGGGGTGGACTGTTAGAAAGGGTATTTAGTGCCTTTTCAAGATTCATTCAGTCTCATTTGAGATAAAGAGTTGACTTTGGTCAAACGGAGCTCGGGAGAGCCCGGTGGCATCCAAATTAGTTTTTGAGGGAAAACGGATCATTTATCTGAACAGTTTCTAACATTTTGTGAACGGGCTAGATTGTTGGAAAGGATTTATAGTGCCCTTCAAAGATACATTGAGCTTTCACTATGACAATGATGTTGATTGGGGTCAAAGTGGGGCCCGGGAGCGCCCAGTGGCCTCCAAATGAGTTTTTGCTTATAAAATGGTCCGTTTGTTAGAACCATTATGCTAGTTCACACATGGGGAATATCATTGGATAGAGGATTCATATCCCTTCAAAGATTCATTGAGCTTTCACTCTGACGATAGAGTTGATCGAAGTTAAACGGGGCTTGGGAGCATTCGATGGACTCTATATCGGTACTCGTAGTATGACCTAGGGTTTGTAATGAATTGTGGAGGTACTAGGGACCTATGGAGAGAATTATGGGGGGTCCTAGAATATGTTATCTATAGAGAAACTTAATGGGTGAGCTTGGAATAAGTGAAAGTTGTCGAATAGACACCATATGATGTTTTGAGAAGGAGGTCGATTCTAAGGACAAAGAAGGATGAGGATGACCAATTCAGAGGGTCAAGGTCGATGCTGAGGACGTAAGGTATTGCTGGGGATGGATGATTATGTGAGATGAGGTTAATTCTGAGGACCTAAAGATGGCAGCAACCAATTCTGGGGGACGAGGTGAAATTATAATGGACTTAAGTTAAGAGCGACCAATTTCGCGGGTCGAGGACAATTCTAAGAACCTAAAGATGGGAGAGACCAATTTTGAGGTTGGGTCGAGGTTATTTCAGAGGAACTTAAGTGAGAGTGACCAATGCCAAGGGTCGAGGTTAATTCTGAGGACCTTAACTTGGAGCGACCAATTCTGAGGGTCGAGGTCAATTCTGAGTACCTTAAGTGAAAGTGACCAACTCTGAGTGTCGAGGTTAATTCTTAGGATCTTAAGTGGAAAGCGACCAATTCTGAGGTTCGAGGTCAATTCTGAGGACCTTAAGTTGAAAGCGACCAATTCTACGGGTTGAGGTCAATTACATGGACCTTAAGTTGGGGTGACCAATTTTGAGGATCGAGGTTAATTCTTAGGACCTTAAGTGGGAGAGACCAACTATGTGGGTCAAGGTCAATTCTGAGGACCTTAAGTTGGAGCGGCCAATTTTGAGGGTTGAGGTCAATTATGAGGGCCTTAAGTAGTTTTGAGCAATTCTAATGGTCGAGGTCAATTCTAACGACCTTAAGTAAAGAGGGACCAATTCTGAGGGTTGAGGTAAATTCGGAGGACCTTAAGTTTGGGTTACCAATGAAACACCTTATACTCTTGACTTACTTGAGTCTACATTCTATAAGTGCTCATATAGTTTGGAAATTATGACAAAATTTGAGTCACATCCCCTAGATACCAAAGAACCTCAAATTCTACACATGATGCCTCAATTGATTCATTTAAAGGTAAATTATTAACCCCACACACACTAGGATTGCATACATATATATATTGCATTAATTGCTTGTGTGAGTTAATTCCCTTTTAAAATAAGTTTTTAATAATTTTAGGACTTTTTTAAATAATTTTTAAAAGATTTTATACATAATAAAAGTTGGGGTTTAAAAACATTTGGGGTCATTTTGTGATTATTGGTTTTATCTAAACTTGCCTGAATGTTTGGTTGGGTAGAATCCGAAAGTGCTTGAGACTTGAGGGTGCGTGTGTAATTAGTTTTAAAACACGCGTTTTAGTTTCATCTGAGCCTTACACCTGTCAACGTTACGACGGCTTGATTTGTGTTTGTTATTAGACTCAGAACCAATACGTAATCTCAACCCTTGGATCTTTTTTATCAACGTTCTGCATGAGTTTTATCCCAATCCCTATGAACCCTCTTTAGACCAATCAGCAAATGTTTAATCCACCGCTGATGTTAAACCGTTGGATGGATGTCAAATGCCAAAGACCAAATCTCAGCCATTAGATTTGAGTTGCTGTTCTCAATCCTTCCTTACATAATATAAAAAGAGGCCGAGCCTCGGCATTTTAAAAACTTTCGGCCAGTTCATCAAACTGAGAAAGAAAATGAAGAGAGAGAAACCAGAGAGAGAAAACCCTAAAATCGTCGAAACCCTAATCTCATTTCAAACCCTAAATTCCTTTTAAATCCAAAATCATTTTACAACCAAAACCAAACCTTAGTGTTAGAGAGTTATTTTGGAGATGGTTTGAAGCTTGTTATTGGGTTGAGTCCTCCGAGTTTGAGATCTTTTAACCAACTTAGACATTATAAGTTTGATATCTATTTCTTTTTATAGAAACTGTAGATCTTGCTATTTTATGTCATATATCTCTTAGATCTGAATTATTTCGTTTCTCATCTTGAGAAATCATGTTTGTTGATTATTTTTCTGTAAATATTTTTCACGACTCAAGAATCAATAAATTCCTTTTCTAATTCTAGTTCTTATGAAACAAGACTTATGATCTTGTTGGAATCGCAGTTGCTGGTTTACAATTTCAAAAATATTTTCAAAACACTCTGAAATGGTTTAAGACCTTGGTCATCTTCTGAGCAACGTAACCTTGGATTCTGGGTTAGTTTGAAAGATCAAGAAAGTCTGTTGTTTCTAAAGAAGAGAGAAACTGAAAACCTTAATCATTTATATCTTTCTTTAATTTGATAGGAGTTGTTTGTATAAATAAGTGTGCGTGTGTGCATGCATGTGTTAGAACACTGTCATAAACACGTGTCACACTACAACACAAGAAGTGTTGGATTAAAGATCTTAAAACATCAAGAGTCGACGTAGATATGGAACAAAGTGTTGATAAGTTAACAAGATGGGAAATCCACGTCAACATCAGAACTGCTGAGAAGTTAGAATCAAACCAGTGGGTACATATTCTAAACTTGTATAGGTCTATTTTGCTTCCATATGTGTTAAATAGCTTGTAATTTTTATATTTTGTTTTAGTGGATTTTTGTTTTGTGACTTAGAAGTCACCGTGGATGTTTCCTTAGTTGGGTGAGGTTTTACCACGTTAAAAACTGTGTGTACTTAATATTTCTACATCTCCTCATCTCATTCTTGTTGGTGTGCTGGTTTAAACTGTTTTAGTTTGGTTTTTTAAAACTAGTTACATAATCTTGAACATATCTTGTACATATATTTATTAAACACATCTTATGGTTAATCTGTTTGATGTAAAGAAAAGAGTTTGCCCAAAAAACAGTTCAGAGTTACTTAGACAGTTTAATATTGAATTAAGCGACTTAAGTAACAGCTTTTCAATTGGTATCAGAGCTTGGGAAATTTTCTTTAAAGATCTTGTATTTCTAAAATTGATTTCTTAAAATCAAACAATGGATGAGAAATATGAAAGATTTGGTAACTTGTAGAAACCCCTTCTCTTTGATGGAAATAACTTTCCTTACTGGAAAGTAAGGATGGTTGCTTTCATACAAGGAACCTTGGGAGATGATGTCTGGGACATTATTGAAAATGGATATACTTATCCAACAAAACTAGCCACTGAAGGAAGGAATGAGAGGATTAAGAAAGTATTAAGTGAATTCACTCGAGAACGTAAGCAGGCCTATCTGAACAATAACAAAGGCAAAAATGCCATTTTTATGTCTATAAATGAACATGAGTTCAAAAGGATCTCATCTTGTACCACTTCTAAGGAATCTTGGGATACACTGGTTACTGCAAATGAAGGTGACACTAGAGTTAAGGCTGCTAAAACTCAGATGCTTATCTAGCAATATAACTCTTTAATCATGTCAGACTATGAATCATTTGATGACTTTTACATGAATTTGACTGACATTGTGACCAAATTACATTCTAATGGGATAACCTATGATAGAAATGAAATTGTCTCGAAAATTCTAATGTCATTGCCACAGAAATTTGATAACAAAAGATATGTTATTGAGGAAATGAGTGATTAAAATCTCACTCCTGAATTACTCAGTAGTAAACTGAGAACTGTGGAAATGGAACTAGAACTCAAGAAACAATTAACCCAGTCCCATAGGAAGCAGACTAGTTCCAATTTGGCTTTCTCCTCTAAACTGATAAAACCTGAGCTTAGTATTCCCATTAATGCTTCTTATTCTGATGAGGAGTGTGATATAGATAGTTTGGATAATCAGATTGCCTTGATGTCAAAGCAGTTTAAGAAGATTGTGAAGTTTAGAAATAAAATGGCAACCAGACAAGGCAAGCCAAACTATCCAACTGAGTTTAATCACAAACCTCATGAGAAAGGTCAAGACAAACATCACAAGGACATTCATACCAGACCTAACAAAGATTTTAAGAATATTGAATGTTTTAGATGTGGAAAATTGGGTCATATAGCACAATATTGTAGAGTTAACTTGAACACGACCAATAAACATAATAGGGCCAACATTTGCAAGACATGGGATGATTCAAGTGACTCTAATAATGAGGAACTTGAGTCATCTGATATTTTTTATCCTTGCATGTCTTTCTTTGCCAAGATAATCTATAATGATGATATGCATATGCCTAAGTATGAGGATGATGATAATAGCTCTACTTCTGTTGTTATGAATCATGCTGCTACTGGTTTAGATGCTTTAATTTATAAGAACATTGCTAGTTCTACATCGGGGTGTGTGAGTCAAAGGAAAAGCGATAAAAAAGATGTCAATGTGTGTGTGAGTTCAAGAATTGAATCCTTAGGGGTCACTTCACAAACTACACTTAGTGATTCAGACACTGAATACCTCCCTGATGTTCGCACACTTTATGCCAAAACCCTCAAGAAAAACTCTAGACTAGAGAAGATAGTAAAAGACCTCACTAAGAAACTAGAAGACCTAAGTATAATGGTTAAACTTAATGTTGAAGAGTATACTACCCAATGTCTAACTCATGAATATGAAGTCAAAATTTTTTATCAAAAATTGAAAATTTTGATTGAAACAAATGAAACTCTGGAGAAAAAATATAAAGGGACATTATTAGAATTGGTACAAGCTAACAAAAAGACAACAACTGTTTTCAAAAAATTTGCTAAGTTTGAAAATAATTCCAATTGTTTTGATGATTTTGTCGCTGATTCAAAAACTAATTCTGATGATCGAACTGGAATAGGATTTTGCCCAAATTCAAAGACACAAATTAAAAATTTTGAATCAATCAAGTTTGTGTCAGGTGGCAAAAGACCTATGGAAACCTGTCCAGATTTTCTATCCCTAAATGATGAGTTTGATAAAAAAAATAAGAAAAGTTGGATATTGGGGAATCAAGTCACTCTAAGTGTGATAGTCTACCTAAAGCTAAATACGTTTGCCCTCCGATTAGGAAGAGTGATTCTGCGTTTCAGACTGTACTCCCTAGGAATAAGGTTCAAAGTCAAAATCCCATGAAACCTATGTTTAGAGACTTTCCTAAGGAGATACCCTCTTTAAGCAATTTGTATTTCTCTTATTGTGACATATACGGACATTCTTTCGAAGGCTGATACTCTAGAGGTTTAGTTAATCCTGTTGGTAATACCCCTTATACCAAAACTTTAACTACTCTAGGAGAAGCCGTAATAATTATGTTCTACCTAGACAACTAGACAAAAACTCTAACTATAGAAAGAGAAAGACCAGACCTAGAAGGTCATATACAAGGCGAAATCCTAGGCACTTTTCTAAACCAAATGCTCATATCCTCCATAAAATTCAAATGCATGCGCAAAATATTTTTCAACAAAAATCTAATGCTCGCAAGTTTTATCAAATAAGAGAAAATATGCGCAGAACAAAAACAAGAGCTATTTGGGTTTGAAAAGATTATCTAATTCCCCAAATGAAGTGTAACATTGTGATTACTGCTTTAAAAGATGAACGCACTCCTTCTGGTTGGTATTTAGACTCTGTGTGTTCAAAACATATGACTGGGATGATACAAAACTTCTAAACAAAACCAGCTTTGCTGGCGAAAAAGTTATTTTCTATGACGGTGTATCATCTCAAATCATTGGTAAAGGA
The DNA here is from genome assembly GCA_949130495.1 of Sambucus nigra. Taxonomy (NCBI): domain Eukaryota; kingdom Viridiplantae; phylum Streptophyta; class Magnoliopsida; order Dipsacales; family Adoxaceae; genus Sambucus; species Sambucus nigra. The sequence continues at coordinate 642,149,231 of OX422207.1, read as the reverse complement.
ACACTCCAAGAAGAAGGATTTCCTCTACTTGAAAATGTTCTTCTAGTAAAAGGTCTCAAGGATAATCTACTTAGTATCTCGCAATTTTATGACTCAAATCATACTATCACCTTTTCAAAGAATAATTATAAGATTTTAAATGAAAAAGGTGAGTGCATAATTACAGGTCTCAGGACTCCTAACAATTGTTATACTGTCCAGAACAGTACTGAAGTCTGTAACATTACCAGAATGGATGACAATGAAATATGACATAATAGGATGGGTCACATAAATTATGACAGCCTTAGTAAATTGTCTTCACAAGAAATAGTTAAAGGAATTCCAAAGATCAAACCTATCTCTAACATTGTCTGTGGATCATGTCAGGAAGGTAAAATTGTTAAGGCACCTCATAAGAAAGTTAAAGATATCCTTACCTCTAAATCCTTGGAGCTCATCCATATGGACCTAATGGGTCCTTCTCGTACTGTTAGTCTATGTGGACACAGTTATATTCTAGTTATAGTAGATGACTTCACCAGGTTTACTTGGGTGGGCTTCTTAAAATAAAAGTCAGACACTTTCAAAACTTTTTTGAAAATCTTACTTCGTATTGAAAATGAGAAGGACACTCAAGTAAATAGAATTCGTAGTGATAGAGGAGGAGAATTCATAGATACATGTGTTATAGAGTATTGTGACTATAATGGTTACAAACATGAATTTAGTGCTCCTAAGACTCCTCAACAAAATGGAATTGCTGAGCGAAAGAATCGTACCCTTCAAGAGATGGCACGTGTTATGATCCATGCCAAGTGTTTACCTAAATATTTTTGGGTAGAATCAATTCGTAATGCGTGTCACATTATTAATAGGGTCTATCTTAGGAAAAATTATAAAGAAACTCCTTACGAACTATGGTATGGGAAGAAGCTCAATCTTAAATACCTTAGAACTTTTGGTAGTACATGTTACGTCTGTAAAGACAGCGAACACTTATCCAAATTTGAGACTCGTGGAGATAAAGTTATATTCCTAGGATATTCTCCTGACAGTAGAGCATACCGGGTCTATAATCTTCGCATAAAGACTTTAATGGAATCCATAAACGTTATTGTAAGTGACACTATTATTAAGAGTAAGACTAGAGAACCAACTATTGTGGAAGAGTCTAAAATTGTTTTAGAAAATGAATTTCTAGAAATAGATGATTCTTGACCAATTGAGAAACCTGATGTACCTAACTGGGTTTCTAAAGATCATCCCGTAGATAACGTTGTTGGTAACCCTTGTGAGCCTGTATGTATAAGATCCCAATTAAGAAACTATGCTCATTATGCATGTTTTGTTTCACTTATGGAACCAAAGAATGTAAATGAGGCATTGAATGACCCACAATGGATTTCTAACATGTAGGAAGAACTTCTTCAATATGTCATTCATGATGTTTGGTATCTTGTACCTAGGCCTGATAATTAAAAGGTTATTGACACACGTTGGCTATTTAAAAATAAAACTGACGAAAGTGGGATAATCATTAGAAACAAAGCCAAATTAGCGGATCAAGGATATTCCCAAATTGAAGGAATAGATTTTAACAAGACATTTGCTCCTATTACTCGCTTAGAATTTGTTCGTCTTCTCTTCGCGATAGCCTATTACTTGCACTTTATGCTTTACCAAATGGATGTAAAATCATATTCTCTTAATGGAATCTTGACTGAAGAGACCTATGTTGAACAACCCAAAGGGTTTGTTGACCCTCAGTATCCAAATCAAGTTTATCGTCTTAAAAAGGCGTTGTATGGTCTAAAATAAGTGCCAAGAGCTTGGTATGAGGGTCTTTCCAACTTTCTCTTAGATAAAGGTTTTAAGAGAGGCAGAAATGATTAAACTTTATTTGTTAAAAATTTTGACAAAGATATTATTATAGCTCAAGTATGTGTCGATGATATCATTTTTGGATCAACTTCCCCTTCAGAAGTTAAATCATTTTCTGAAATTATGCACAAAGAATTTCAAATGTCTCTTATGCGGGATTTGCAATTTTTCTTGGGTCTTCAAGTCAAACAAAATTCAGAAGGTTCATTTGTTTCCCAATCGAAATATGTTTTAGAGATTGTTAAAAAATTCGGCCTTGAAAGTGCCAAAGAAGCTAGAACTCCCATGAGTACTACGGTCAAATTATATAAAGATGAGAGTGGAAAATCCATAGATCCTACTCTATATAGTAGTATGATAGGAAGCTTACTATAACTTACTGCCTCACGTCATGATATTATGTACGCAGTTTGCGTGTGTGCCCGTTATCAAAATAGTCCTAAAGAGAGCCACTTAGTATGTGTAAAAAGAATCATTAAATACATAAAAGGCACTCTAAATTTGGGACTTTGGTACACCAATGATACTCCTAGTACTATAATAGGATACACTGATAACGATTGGGTAGGATGTACTGATGATAGTAAGAGCACATCATGAGCGTATTACTATATCGATAACAATTTGGTAGGATGGAGTAGTAAGAAACAAAACTGCACTTCATTAGCTACAACTGAATCTGAATACATTACTGCTGGTAGCTACTGTGCTCAATTACCTTCGCTTAAGTAAATTCTAAATGATTATGGCATTCAAGAAGACCAACTGCCTCTCTATTGTGATAATCAAAGCGCGATCAATATCTCTAAAAATCATGTTCAACACTCACAAACAAAACATATAAAAATTATACATCATTTTATACGCGAATTAGTTGAACTAAGGAATTAGAAATGAATTATCTTCCTACTGATTTGCCGCTCGCAGATATGTTTACAAAACCTGTGGATTACAATAGAATTCATTCTTTACGAAAATCGATAGGAATGGTTTGTGCTGAATAAACTCGTGTGGCTTAAGTATTTTTTTTCCTTTGTCCATTTGAGACAAAATGGGGGAGAAATTTGAGTCTTATGAGTTCATTTTTTCTTGTACATATTTCCAAAAATCTTAATCTTAGTCTTATTTGTAGGAATCTGTACTGTTGTCTACAACATATGTTATTAGGGTATTGGTTTGTAATTAGTTGATTTATGTAATTTTCTTTTTTTAGAATATGGGTAGATAGAATTTTTGTATAGGAATAAGATTTCATTTTTTTTGTATCCCTACGAGTCCTAGATGACTCAAAGGAGATTTTGCCTCATATTTCCAAAGGGGGAGATTGAAGCACTTATACTCTTGACTTACTTGAGTCTACATTGTATAAGTGCTCATCTAGTTTGGAAATTGTGACAAAATTTGAGTCCCATCCGTAGATACCAAAGAACCTCATATTCTACACACGATGCCTCAATTGATTCATTTAAAGGTAAATTCTCAACCCCACACACATTAGGATTGCATACATATATATATTACATTAATTGCTTGTGTGAGTTAATTCCCTTTTAAAATAAGTTTTTAATACTTTTGGGATTTTTTAAAACAATTTTTAAAAGATTGTATACATAATAAAAGTTGGGGTTTAAAAACATTTGGGGACATTTTGTGATTATTAGTTTTACCTAAACTTGCCTGAATGTTTGGTTGGGTAGAATCCGAAAGCTCTTGAGACTTGAGGGTGCGTGTGTAATTAGTTTTAAAACACGCATTTTAGTTTCATCTGAGCCTTACACCTGTCAACGTTACGACATCTTGATTTGTGTTTGTTGTTAGACTCAGAACCAATACGTAATCTCAACCCTTGGATCTTTTTTATCAACGTTCTGCATGTGTTTTATCCCAATCCCTGTGAACCCTCTTTAGACCAATCAGCGAACGTTTAATCCACCTCTAATGTTAAACCGTTGGATGGATGTCAAAGCCAAATACCAAATATCAACCATTAGATTTGAGCTGATGTTCTCAATCCTTCCGTACCTAGTATAAAAGGAGGTTGAGCCTCAACATTTTAAAAACTTTTGGCCAGTTCGTTAAACTAAGAGAGAAAAGAAGAGAGAGAAAACCCTAAAATCGTCCAAACCCTAATCTCGCTTCAAACCCTAAATTCCTTTTAAATCCAAAATCAGTTTACAACCAAAACCAAACCTGGGTGTTTGAGAGTTATTTTGGAGATGGTTTGAAGCTTGTTCGTGAATTGAATCCTCTGAGTTTGAGATCTTTTAACCAACTTAGACATTTTCTCTATTTCTTTTTATAGAAACTATAAATCTTGTTGTTTTATGTCATATATCTCTTAGATCTGCATTATTTTGTTTCTCATCTTGAAAAATCATATTTGTTGATTATTTTTCTGTAAATGTTTTTCACGACTCAAGAATAAACAAATTCCTTTATAGTTTCTAGTTCTTATGAAACAAGACTTATGATCTAGTTGGAATCGCAATTGCTGGTTTACAATTTCAAAAACATTTTCAAAACACTCTGAAATGGTTTAAGACCTTGGCCGTCTTTCGAGCAAGGTAATCTTGGATTCTGGGTTAGTTTGAAAGATCAAGAAAGTCTGTTGTTTTTAAAGAAAAGAGAAACTGAAAACCTTAATCATTTAGATCTTTCTGTAATTTTATAGGACTTGTTTATATAAATAAGTGTGCATGTGTGCATGCATATGTTAGAACACTGTCATAAACACTTGTCACACTACAACACAAGAAGTGTTGGCTTAAATATCTTGAAACATCAAGCGTTGACGTAAAGATGGAACAAAGTGTTGAGAAGTTAGCAAGCTAGGAAAGCCAAATCAACATCAGAACTGTAGAGAAGTTGTAATCAAACTAGTGGGTATATATTCTAAACTTGTAAAGGTCTGTTTTGTTTGCTTGTGTGTTAAATAGCTTGTAACTTGTATATTTTGTTTTAGTGGATTTTTGGTTTGTGACTTAAAAGTCACCGTGGATGTTTCCTCTACATCTCCTCATCTCATTCTTGTTGGTGTGCTGATTTAAATTGTTTTAGTTTTGTTTTTCAAAACTAGTTACATAATCTTGAACATATCTCGTACATATTTTTATTAAACACGTCTTATGGTTAATATGTTTGATTTAAAGAAAAGAGTTTCCCCAAAAAAGAGTTCGAAGTTACTTAGACAGTTTAATCTTGAATTAAACGACTTAAGTAACAGCTTTTCAACCAATTCTGAGGGTCAAGGATAATTCTAAGGACCTTAAATTTGAGCTACCAATTCTAACGGTCGACGTCAATTCTAAGGACCTTAAGTAGGAGCGACCAATTCTGAGGGTCGAGGTCCATTCTGAGAACCTTAGGTAGGGGCAGCCAATTCTGAGGGTTGAGGTCAATTTTGAGGACTTTAGGTAGGGGCGACTAATTCTATGGACCGAGGTCAATTCTGAGGAACTTAAGTTTGGGCGACTGATTCTGAGGGTTGAGGTCAATTCTGAGGACCTTAAGTAGGGGCGACCAATTCTGAGGGTTGAGGTTAATTCTGAGGACATAAGTGAGGGATATGTCTACTGGGGAATTTTCAATTTTCCTTTTTTGAGACTACTAGGGAAGAGACATTTGTCTGGGGATTATGTCCATTTGAGAAGAGATGAAAATCTTAGTCTAAAAATTCAACTTGGGGAGACAGTTAATAACTTGAGCTTTTAGGATTCCACTGGGAAATAAATTGCTGGGGAGAGATGCCCGATTAAGGCTTCTAACTCTACTTCAGGAAATTTGGAATTTCTCTGGGGAAAAGTTTAATTCAGGAATTCCTGCTGGGGAAACAGGTAGTTCTGCTAAGGAGGCACTTGATTTCTGCTGAAGATGAAGTTTTTCGAGATTGTGCTGGGGAGTTGTAGTGAGATTTGCAAGCGCAATAATTTTTAGGGTTTTAAGCTAGGGATAAAATGTGGAATTAATCTGTCTAGGGACTTGGGGAATTTAAAAAATGATTTTCTTGGTGAAGAAATATTCTAATATTTATTGGGTAAGTTTAGGAATTTTTTGGAATTTTCTGGAATGTTTTAGGATTTTTTGTACGAAACTTCAGGGGGTTGCCTATCGGCAGGTTGTGGGAGTTTCGAAACGAAAGTGGAACTATCTTCTGGACTCCTTTTGTAAGGGGAAGGGACAGTGCCGATCGGCGGGTGTCAAGGGGCTGTCGATTTGTATAACCCTTAGCCTTCTATAAAAGGGGCGAGTTCTCTTCATTTTTCACAGCTTCTAGTTTTCTTATCTTCTGCTTCTCTCTTCTACAATTCGTTCTTATGTCCCTTCTTTATTTTAGTTTAGAAAATGGAGGACTTTTTTAGCAGTGAGATCCACATGGTGTGGCTAGGTGTTGATGATTGGGAACACTTGGAGTGGCAGGCCAAGGTGACTTTAGCGTTGGGCAACGAGAATGCCTTTAATCTATTTGAGTTCGTTGCTAATGAGCTGACTCTTTTATGTGATCACGTGCACCATCGATCGTCCAGGGTGAGGAACCCTTATGGTTATATAAGTACTGTATGACTTTTGGCATTCCATTTTGCATTTTCTAATTTCTTTGAATTTTGACAAAAGGTTTCTTTTTTATTTTGACAGACTAATATTGATGCGACGATTCTTTGCTCTCGGGGAAGACGGGGTTTAGATAAGTGTGGGAGCACCTTCTTGTAATGTTACGTTAGATGGTTTCTTTAGCGGGTTTTCATAGTTTAGTGTCCGCGTTGGATGTGACATCATGCTCTACGGACGTTCTATGTGCTCTGGGGGAGAGGTGGTTAGATACTATCCACACCATACATTTGGGTTTTAGGGAGATAGCAGTGACCCCTATTGACATACAACAGTTATTGGGGGATAGACACTGAGGGGACCCAGATAGAGGTGGATCGCACACTGAGGATGACGCGCGATGGTGGTGGAGGCGGCGTTGGGCAATGTTGGATGGATAGTCTCACGAGACTCAATCCATATATCTCTTCTACACGAGGTTTTGTTGAGCCGGTAGATTGACGAGACCAAAGGGCTGTAGTTTCGTTAGATGGCTCATTTATTCATACTTTTGCTTCTGGGAGGATTTTTGGTGGCGTCAAGTGGAGATATCATCCACTTATGACTTCTTCCATACTTTATGGTATTTTTGAATATCCCTCTCTTTAATCGGGGGAGCCTGACTTTGGTGGCCCTTTATTCATCGTTGGATGCTTTCAGTCGGTGTTGACGATAGACTTTTACTAGAGCCACATATCTTTTGGAGGAATTTTTCTTTTTGCATTTTCCTTTATGCATTTTCTTTCATTTCTTTTGATTGCTTACCCTTATCCTTTTGGAGACGTGGTTCTATGAGGTTATCAGGCTAAATGCCCATTTGATTAGTTTATATGATGATTCGATGGGGGGCTTCTTTCGGATGTACTGGTGGGGGAAGTCCAATTGACAGTCGAGGCGGTCGCTTTCCTTGGCGGTGGTGTGTCAGGTTTTGAATCACCTGACGAGCGATTGGGTCATCTCTTCTTTTCTTTTTTCTTGAGTCTTTTCTTCGGTATTTCATTTGTGAAAGTATCGAATTTATCATGGAAAAATATTGGTGACCTTTTACCCCTTGGGACAACCATTCAACATATAGGGGTGTCGGAAAGAATGCCAAGATGCGCCGGCTGTTGCCGCATGACTTTGGATAGTCCTGGTAACTAGGTGATAGAGTAGTTTGGCAGATTGTGGAGGATGAGGTGAAAGTCCCACTAGCGATGCCCCCAAGATATATGAAGTAGGTGTGAGAGATTTCGGAGGATGCCCGGGTGGTGGCGATGATCGATGAGCCTTATTCTTTATATACGAACACAGTCGTGACTATGACTACCTCAATTTCATGACGAGCTGGCTGATGTTGTCATGCATCTACAATGTGGTGAATATGCCTCCGCCTCCTATGGCTTCAGGCAGTGGTATGAGTCATCCATTTGGGTCCACCCACAGCGTGGGTGGTGCGTCGACGTCAGAGGTTTCATTTCTTCAGCTTGCTCCTCCCTCTTATAACATCAGACTGCCTGGGGGAGGATCGGTGAGTATCCTGCATCGCCCCAATGCGATGGAGGGGGAGGTGTTGGGGTTAACTAATGATATTCTCCAGCCAGAGGTATAACTTTGCCTCAGACTGACTAATTTCCTCTTTTTATTTTTCTTATAACATGTTCGGGTGTAGACTACCTGGCTGAGGGACATCCGGGATTGGTTGGCTTCTACAGCTGATCATATTCGGGATTTGATCCTGGTTTCTTCTTATTTTGTGCCATCTTTCTCTTCTGAGGGGGGATCTGGATCGATTAGCGGAGGCTCTTTCTCTCGTTGCCGAGGGAAGCATGCATGTCGACGGGATGGGGGATTATAGGGAGTGGGAGAAAGCGAGAGCGAAAAGAAAACGAGAGAAAGTTTGGGGGGATTGGGTTGAGTCCCATTATTTTTCATCTTCTTTTTTCTATACAACAGATGTAACAATGGAAACACATATATATGAAATGAATGGAGTTTTATTTATTTATCTTCACTTTAAAGGACTTAATATACATGCACTTTTTACTTCGTTTGCTAAGACCATAAAAAGGATTAGAATTACTTAAAAGAGGATTTATTTTAAAACAGGATGCGTTAAAAATATAAGTAGAGGACAATTCTGAATTCTTTTGCAATAAAAAATGAGTTTTTTTTATTTTGAATTACTTATAAGAGGATGAGTTAAAAATATAAAGAGAGGATATTTTTTTGAATTCTTTTCGAATAAAAATTGAGTTTTTTGATTTTGACAAAAAAGGAAAAACTTGAATTTTCTAAAGATGGGGGGATATCGATCAACATACCCCTTATCATGCTTATCGGCAGTTCAGTCCATCCAAATCACCCCAAGGCTTTGATTGAACTTTCTCCAGCTACTTTGTCCTTGATGGGGTAGGGTTTCATTTGGATTCTGGAGGATCCTTGTCTCTAGCCAGATTTTTCAAGTATAAAGAGGGGTACTGGGGAAGAGTTTTTCCTCACCCATCCACATTTTCTTTCCCTTGCTTATTTCTTTCTTGTGTTTTGTCTCTTCAAAATGGATCTTCCCATAAGTGTTGAATTTGCCTCGTACCTTGAGAATTTAGAGGCTATGTGTTTGTACAATGTAGACCACGATGTCTTTAACCTGTGTCGAGTTTCCTTATGGCGTAACTGACCCTTTGAGTGGAATGTGATGACGGCGGTAGTACAATTTTGGTACCTCGAGGATCATATTTTTCATTTTGGCTTGGTTGAAGTCTTCCCAACTTATGAGGAGTTTTTTACTATATTAGGGGTAAATCCCAGTGTGATGGCGTCCATGCTCGAATTCTCTCGGTCTCCTCGAGAACTATTGGAAGAATCTCTCCATATCTCACCCTCGACAGCTCAGTCATTGGTTGCCAGAGGAATGATTTACCTCACTGCTGTGATGTATTCAGTGCGTCGGCGGGATCTCAATGATGCGCGCTATGCCGGAGCCGTCACCCTTGGCTTAACTTCAAAGTTATTGTTATTGATCAAGGACCTTCTGGTGTACCCTCAAATTGCTACCATTACTTCATGGATATCATTTCATTATAATCCTACAGCAGTGATAATGGCAGAGACACTGAACGATCTAGATGCTTGGTGGGAAGGATCTTCTGATTTTCTGAGAGGAAGCCATATCATGCTGTTCATGTGGTTGTGTGAGAGATTTTATTTGATGGTCTCCCTGAATATCCCTTGGCAGTTGTGACAAATTTCTTCACTCACTATTTCATCAGCTTTGGCCCAAACATCGAGAATTGGGTAAACTGGTTTGTAGATCACAATGCTCTCGATGTCTACGCTGGTCAGTTCCCTGGTGGGGGAAGTTATAACATATTCTAGAACTAGGGGAATACTAGTATGTTCGATTAGTTAGCCTCCGTCAAACTTCTTTCTATTTTCCTTGATGGCTCCTGTGTCAAGTTGGATGGAAGTAGATCGTGCCTTCCTGTATTCTGGACTTCTTACCTGTAGAGGATTTAACGGAAGGCATGCACATGCGGTTGGGATCTTTGTGGGAGAGTCTTCAAACTTTGACCCGTCCTTCTCAACCTATTGGAAGAGTTCGACATGTTTTTGGAGACTACATGAAATGGCTGTGGGGGAGGGTAGTGGCTAAGATGTTGGCCAAGGAGACCAGACAGAGATAGCTTGCCATGTTTGACACTATGGAGGAAGGCGTAGTGGTCTTTACTAGGAAGGTTTAGGCTTACCATTACATGAAGTTCCTTTGAACATACTATCCAGGAAGGAGAAATTTGGGGACCTCAAGATGTAGATGATGATAGGGTTGGGTCATCTGGTATCTGTGAGTAGGGTGAAGCTGATGGTATTAGTGAAGCTGGTTATGTGTGAAGCTTTTAAGTGTTTGGTTATGTATTTGGTTTTGGGAATGTTTGGTTAGTTTTTCAGGAGTATATTGGTTTGGTTTTTATTTTAAGACAATTATGTTGGTAAGGGGGTAGTTGTTTGACTCCCTACACTGATATTTCCTATAATCGTACCAAAATTTCCCAAAGTGGAATTAAAAAAGATTTTAATTATATTATTGTTCCTCTTGATGAATTTTGCATTTGAATTATCTATACCAATATCTAAGGCATACATAATCCTTTTGTTCATGTAAATGATAAAATGAACTGTCGTTCTCGAGAGTAAGAAAAGAATAGCATTTTGTGACAAAGAAGGGCGTCTTGCTCAAGTAAAGCACATGAGTTGCCTAAGTACCTCTAGGGCTTTCATTTTTTAAAAGCAAAAAACTATTTTTAGAGGATCAATCCCCATGTAGTTCTGAGTAGAGGGAAATAAATATTTTTTTTAATAAAATGAGGATGAGAGCATTTATAGCGCGCCGAGATTTTGGACTAAGGGTAGAATTCCTATAGACATTCCAAGTTGACGGGATGGTTCATATCTTCCCCATATAGGTCGGTGAGCATAGTGGCACTACTAGACATGATCTTCTTCACATTGTAGGGGCCACTCCAATTTGACTTGAATTTCCCTCTGGGGTCCCAGACGAGTTCTATGATTTCTGTACGAGAAAAATTGCCTTCTTAGACACAATATTATCTAACCATGTTGGATATTCGATCATCCAAATAAATCCCACGTTCAACTATTTGACCACCTCCTCCTTAACCTTGAGAGATCATTCGATGTGGAGCTTTCACAGTTTCTGTTTAACCAGTTTGCATTTTGAGAGAGTTAGAATTTTGTGTTGAGTGATCTCGAGATCAATGTCGGGCATGTTTTTGTAGGACCGCGCAAAGACATCCATAAATTCCTTTAGCAGTTCTTCGAGTTGCATGTGCTCATGCTCATCAAGGGTGGACCCTATCCTAATCTCTTACAATTGGCTACTAGAATCAAGATTAATAACAATAGTTTTATCTTCGTTAATTTTAAAATGGTTATGTTGTTTATTATTAACCTTATTAAGACCAATTAAGAACTGGTCATTTACAAAATCATCATCATGAAGAGTTTGATTAGAATTTAGACAATTAGTGTAAGTCACAACAAGATACTCAAAATCTTCATTTATTTCATTCTTAGGAAAAACAGCGTTGCTAGCCTCATTGAAAGAGGCCTCGATTACATTATGATCAGAACAATGAGGAACAATAAAAGAAGAAGAAATGGGATAAACATCTTGGTTAGTTTGCATTTCAACGGGTGGAATCGGTACAACATTTCAGTTAAGGAGGGGTGTATTAACAACTTTGATCATGATGGACAGATCTAATGATTTACCATCTGAGCGGATCATGTAGAATGTCAACCCCAGTGTTTGCAAGTTGAACGAATCCTTAGAGTCACTTCCCTCAAAATCTCTGGTAACAACAGTAGTCTTCTCAACGAGCAGTTACACGTGATGCTAGGAACTTTTGGCCCATGAGTAATTATCTTGGAAGAATATCTCTATTTTTTCCTTCATCTTATTGTCCACGTGATCATACCACAGTTCGGGAAAGCCACAAAAGGGAAAATCTTCACCCACTTTGACAAATTTCCCATCCAAGGAGTCTCCTGAGAAAGTCTTAGAAATTTCTAGACTTCTCTTCAACCGAGGTTGGTGGAGCATTCTGAGTTCCTGTGATGATGGTTGATAACTCAGGCCACGAGGAGGAAAGGCCTTCTTTAGAATTTTAGGTTCTAATATTCCCTGTTGTCATCATCCCAGCCTCAGTTCGGGCATGAAGTGCATATTTTGAACATTTTTATCACATTGGCATTATTGTCAGGTCTGTGCTCTGGACAAACTCCATCTTTGAAACCATCCCCCGCTGGGATCAAAATATATTTGACTCGAAATCCTAACAGGAGCATATCATTTTCCCTATATTGTATCTCTAGTATCGGGTTACTGGTGCTTGCATTCTCAATATTATCATTGTTTCCCAAGATGGTGATTACCTGTCCATTCGCGAAGAAATTCAGTTTTTGATGGAGATGGGAAGACACTCCCTTAATAATGTGGAGCCATGGTCATCTGATTAACAAGTTGAAACAAACTGGGATGTCGATGTCTTGGAATTCAGTAACGAGATTTATAGGTCCAACCCATATTGTAAGCTTTATGGATCCCATCACTTCTCAACGAGTATTATCATAAGCAAGCACTGCGAAAGAAGTCGGAGTAAGGTCACTTACTTTTAATCCCAAATAGTTCTTAATGGGCAAACATTAGGTGTTAATCCATTGTCGAAAAGCGAAAGCAGTACAACTAAGTATACAAGTGTGATAAGTGGAGGTGTGTGCTAGTGATAACTAAGCACGGATATTCTAAGTGGTGTGTGCAATATGTGGATATAAGTGATCCTACGTTTAAGTAGTGTGAAGTTTACATGGAGAGTATTTACAAGTGTGTGAAGTGAAAAGTGATATAAGCATGAGGTAGATATATGCAAGACATAATAGAGGAGAAAAAAAGGGAACATACAGCTAGGTGAATACGCACACAAGTAGAAAATGATAACATCCACGCAAATAAATTCTAGCCATCTTATGATAAGTTTACTCCCCAGCCGAGTCGCCATTGTGGTCATCCCTCCTTTGGCTCTTTCCATATCTCTCATCTCAAGGGAATCTTGAATCTCGCGCGTGCGAACTCGAAGAGGAAAAGAAGGTCTCGCACCCTTTTCTTTAGGAGCGCTTCATCCATAATCGATGTGGAGTGATGTAAAGAGATGGAGTTGCCAACCTATTTTTCACAAAACAGGTAAAAGAACATGTCGTTGCCTCGAGAGCGGAATCAAAGACAAATTGATTCTTACGAAACTAATAATTCAGAGGTTCGGGGGCTAAGTTATGGAATGGGAAGGTGTTAGGCGCCCATTCTGCCCTTTCGGTCTCTCATGGGCTTATGTTATTATTTTTCTTAATTTCTCCGTGAGGTGTGTGCGCATTTATATAAATGGAGATCGAAATCGCTCGACTCATATCATGGAAAATATAGATTGAGGTTATCGAAAGGAATGCTTCCAAAATAATAATTAGAAAATATGATGTGTGCGCTTATCGAGATATTGATCGTTATAATAAAATGACAATATTTGTTAGATAAAACGCAAGTATGAATCACAAGTATTGTATTTATGAGTAATGTATGGATAAAACGGGAGAAATATGAAAATTGGAAAATTGGACTCGAGTCTCGGGTTTTAGCCCGAAATACCTACATAACCTATAAAGGCATCAAAGTCCACTTAGTTATCATGCGGCACAATGGTGGGGTTTAGCCCGTAGATTCAACCGAGAGACTATTATCTGTGTGTGTGTAGAAAATATATTTTTAGTTTTGAGAAAATGTGGTGAATAATCCCATTGGAATTTATGAGTGTAACCCACTTTTTCTTTATTTTTGGATTTTTTTATAGAAAATAAAGTATGTTCAATATAACTAATAAAGGATGATATGTTAATGTGTATGATCTAAAATAAAAGCTAAATTGAGAATTTATATATCTAATGAGAAAATAAAGAAATTTAGAGAGAGAAAAGGGTATTTGGACCTTCTTTGGAGACTTGAGGCCTGATCTTGATTCTTGATGAGATTCCTTGCAAGTTGAGACGAGTGTTGGATGAGAGAGAATGAGATTTTTGCTAAACTGGGTATGAAAATTATGGTAATAAAAGATGGAATGGAATTTCATATAAGGAAACTTTGATGATTGCAGAAGAATGTTGCTGAGATCACTGATATTAATGGATCACATGCGTGCCTTAAGAGTGAGCTCATGCCCTCCTTTTATAGGGTGGGGTAACTGCCAATCGGCATACCCCTATCCCTGCCAATCAAAAGGTGACCCTAGACACATTATCAAATGGCAGGGAAATGGACCTGCCAATCGATAGTCTTGTGGAAATGTTTTTGGAAAACGGTCATAGAACGCAATCCATAAATCAAAATCATGCATGTGTAATTTCATTATAAAGGTAATTCAGATATCTTTAAGAGTCCTTTGGGCTTCTCCCGGGTTCGGGAGTTGACTTTGGGTCAAATGGGGCACGAAAGCGCCCGTCGGTCCTTTGGATGGAAGATTGTCAAACAGGAATGGATCATTCTTACTAACCATAAGTCATAATTTTGCACAGGGTAGACCGTTGTAAAGGTTATGGAATGCACTTCAACGTTCCAAAGATCTACACTCGATTCAGAAAGTTAACTTGGTCAAACGGGGGTCGAAAGCGCTCGCTGACCTTTCGGAGTAAAACGGGTTGTTCGTCAGTACCGTAAGGATGATTCATGCATGGGGTGGACCGTTAGAAAGTTTATTCAGCGACCTTATAAGATTCATTCAATATCGTTCAAGCTGAAGAGTTGACTTTGGTCAAACGGAGCCCAGGAGCGCCTGGTGGCCTCCGGATCAGTTTTTGAGGGAAAACGGATCGTTCATCCAAAAAGTTATGATGTTTCATTCATGGGGCGGAACATTGGAAAGGGGTTTTAGTTCCCTTTGAATATACATTGAACTTTCGCTCTGACGATGAAGTTTATTGGGGTCAAAGTGGGACCCGGGAGTGCCCGGTGGTCTTTAGATCGATTTTCGGTAGTAAAATGGTTCGTTCATCCGAACCATTATGTCGATTAGCACATGGAGTGGACTATTATAAATGGAATTCAGATCCCTTCAAATATTCATTGAGCTTTCTCTCTGATGATAGAGTTGAACGGAGTCAAACGGGGCACGGGAGTGCCCGATGGCCTCTATAGTGGTACTCGGAGTATGACCTAGGGTTTGTAATGAATTAAGGTGGTGCTAGGGAACTAAGTAGAGACTTAGGTAATTCCTATAATATGGTGACTACACATTCATTTAGACTCGATACCGATTGTACGGTAATTTTTTTGACGTATTTGAGGAGGTGCTAGGGTAACCTCCAATTCTAGAGATTTGACTTGGCTCCCGACACTAAGCCAATTTCCAAGTTACCTTATCGAACGGATCCTTTAGAGATGAGTTAGTTAAGGAATATGGTTAAGTGATAAGCACTCAAAACTGTATATTTTATACCCCGAATAGACGTACTTTAGTTGCTAATTCTCGGCAATTTGGGTCTTATGTGCTTAATTGTTCAATATACAGGCTTAATTGTAGTTGCGGTGTCAAAAGCAATAATTCGAGGCAACTTGTAGTAAAATGGAGCTAAATACCCAAATCCCGTAACCTCACCTGAGCCTAAGCCTAGCCTAAACCTACCTTAAACCCTGTGTGTGTTTTGTTTGTGTCTTTTTAACATTTTTTAGATTTTTAGTTTGACTCATTTTTATTTTTAGGATTTATTTTAGATTTATTTACTATTTTCTAGGTTTTATTTAATTTATTAGTATAATTTTATTTTATTTAAATTTTTACTAGTTTTTAGTGTAGTCTTATTTTATTAGGATAAGTTTTTTGGAGTTTATTTGGAGTTTATTATATTTTATATTTTTAGGACTTTAATTTTTGTTTAGATTTTAAATTTTATTTCTTTTGTTTTATTTTAGTTTTTATTTAAGCTTAGGATTTTATTTTTTTAGTTTTAATATTTTTATTTTTTATTATTTTTAGTTTGTTTTATTTTTAGTTAGATTTTATTTTTTATTTTAGTTGAGTCTTTTTATTATTTTAGTTGAGTCCAAATTAAACACACACACACATAAGCACAAACACCCCCACTTAACTCCCCTATACCCTCACCCACAACACACTATCCTACACTCAATACACACAACTACACCCCCTATCATCTTCAACCTTTCACCCTCTCTCTCCTCTCTCCTCTAAACCCACTAACCTCCATTAACAAAACCACCATAACTAAAAGACCAACACCTCTCTCTCTTCTCTCCTCTAAACCCACTTCCCCCATTAACAAAACCATCTCACCAAAACCTCCTCTCAACCAAACCCCCATCTCCTTACCCCCTTAACCTTACCCCCAACTCGCCGAAAAAACATACCTCTGCGCCAACCCTTCTGCCCGGCGACCCACCTATGCCGGAGATAACCCACGCTCACCCCTTCTAAACCCATCGGTGGCGCGACTTCACTTCAACCCAATCCAACCTCCATAGCCTCTGTCGCCCCTCACTCCCTGCCACTCCGGCGACGAAGCCCAAGTGGGCCACACCTTCTCCAACCATTAATGGCAGCCCAACAACCCACCCACATACCCTACCGCCGACCATCCCTCCGGCGTCACCTTTCGCCCCACCTGAGCTACCCAGACCCCTGCCGCCTAGCCCAACAACATGCCGCTAGCGGCGCTTCAACCCCAGGCCATTGTCGGACCTCCCATCCAAACCGCGGCGGAGTCCCCTCCTGCCGCTGCTGCTGCCCGGGACCCGCAAACCCAGACCACAACACCGCCACATCCGGCGCGTCCCCGCTACGATACTCCATTTCCGCCACCGCCGTCGGCGTTTTCCTCTATCTCGGTGGCATTCAATCAGCCCCGATCAGCCCATGTGCAACCCATTTCCTCTTCAAGCCAATACCCATTTCAAACCATACAAAGACCCACTTCCCATTTCATCCCAAATGCCTTCTACGATTTCCTCATCTGCTCAAAAGCCAAACAAAAACAAAAGTCAAAGCAAAACCAAAAAAATACCCCATGTGCCACTTAAACCACCTTTTACCCCATTTACCCATTATACCCAAACTAACCACTCAAAACCAATTTCCAAAAATACCCATAAATCATATCATATTTTTATCCCCCAATTCCCTCACCCATATACCTTCCTTACCTCACACATTTGCCATGCACATGTCCACTTCCATTATCCAATTTACCCCCATGTGCACACTCCCCATGCTCTTTCATCTTAATTCTTCCAACTATACCCACATGCTCCATGTGCCTACTATAAATGAAGATAAAGACCCCATTTAGAAGAGAGCTTTTAGATAGGAAAATTCTGGAGAGAGAATTGTAGAGAAAAATACCATTTATAAATAGTTTTATTTTATTCTTTTTATTTTTTTGTTAGATATTTGTGAGATTAAATGTTGTAAGAGAGTTAATTGAGTGGATATTTAATTTCAAATCATTTGGATGCTCAATTGGAGGGATTGTATGCTTCAATTTGGAAGAGTAGAGTTCAACTTTCTCAAAGAGATTTGGTTTGCTTGTTTTATTCCCTTCTATTTTATTTTAGTAGCCTTGATTATTAATTTGTCATGTTTCATATCATGTTAGGCTAAAACCCCTTTCAAGGGGTGGGGTAAAACCCTTATTTGATGTTATTTTATTTTAATTAGTTTAATTACTTGAAAAATCCCTTTGAATGTTAATTTTGATCCATCACCCTTATATTTACGCCTCGAGAGAGGGTAAATGATTGTCGAGAGAAAATCGAAATTCTAGTGATAATACCCATTTTATATTCGAACTAGAGATGGGGGTTTCTTAAGTGGGGTATTATAACTTGAATTTCAACTCTAAAATTATTTTCTAAGATTTACATGAATTTTAATCGATCGATCCTAGCGGGTGATTAATTAAAAGGAGTGTAGATCTATTTTTCTAGAGTTGTGGGGTGTTAAACTTAATTTTCTAAAATATTACTATTATAATTACACTTGCAACGAGAGTTGGTTTGTAATTTTGATATTAATTTGGGAGAATTCAATTAATTAAATTAATTAATTAGAATAACTAAAATTTGTGGTGTAATCCCATTCCTTGATTGTTCTCACAATTATTTACCTCACTTTATCTCTTATTTTAGTGTTAGACTTTATTTTTCACTTTTAGTCACTTTCTAGTTAGTTGTTTTCATCTCACAATTAGTTTAGTTTAGTTTAAATCATCACCTCACCCTATTGTTTTAATATTAAAAATGCTAAAAAAATTAGAAAAGTGAAAAAGCACAAAAAGAAAATAAAAAGTGAATTACAATTGAATTTGTCTCTAGCTTACTCCCTAGGAAGTGGATTGATACCCTTACTTACCTCTACACTTGAGTTGTTACATTTTGTAGGTATTTTGAGGATTTTGACTAACTTGGCTTTCAACAATGAAATACACTGAAAAGTCATTTATATCAAATGGCGTCGTTGCCATTCTTGGGAGCGTGAAGCACTTGGAGCGGATTCAATTTTGTAGTTCATTTATTTCCTATATTTTGTTGCATTTTAGTACCATTTTTTTAATTATTTTAGAAGGCTTGTATTTAGGATTATTCTATTCTTGGCTTGTATTGCGGTGCTTAGAGACACCATTTATTTTCCATTCAAAATTGTAATAATCAAAGACAAGCGCGATAGGAAACCGGACAAGGTAGAGAGAGGGCGTCCAAAGGCGAGGATTTATAAGCCTCTCTACCTTGGGTCGGTAGGACTCCCAGGGACGACTGAGATAGGCGTGATCTACCCCCGGTCGACTCAAATTTTTCGGCACCCCACGCGTAAAAACCGTGGGAGGTATATTTCTTACACCCTCGCACCTCTCCTGTTAGCGAGTCCATTATTGTGTGTGTTTTGTGTGCTCTTATGTGATTTTATTCTCGCACTTATTTTTTTGAATGGTGTGATGAATTAAATTACTAAGACCTACACCCGGTCATTCACGAGAAGGGATTTCATCACCCGAATCACTCGCTTACCATTGTGTGCTACCCTTGCCATCACTAAATTTAAAATCAATCAACTAGGTAGCCCAATAGGAGAACATTTTACAAAGGCGATCACTCATATTATTCCGTGAATTTTTTATCGCCCGCGGACTGAATTAAAATTTGACTACCCCTTTCACTAAATGTAAAGATAAAAATTGGTTATGTGCTAGTTAGGAATTCTTCTTGACTTGTGTGTGTCCAATTTAATTTTTTGGTAGTCGATTTTAGTTAGTTCGTCCAATTCAAAGAGTCCATATTTTCCCCACCTTCTCTTCCAACAAAAAAATCCAAAAATATTTTTCTTCCTTTATTTTTACAAAAATCCAAAAATATTTTCTTTCATTTTTATAAAAAAATACAAAAATACAAAAATATTTTCTTTCCTTCCTTTTTAGAAAAATCCAAAAATATTTTCTTTTCTTTTCAAAAAAAAAATATTTCTCTCCACTTGTACGAAGGACGTCCTTTACGGGACTACTTTGGTCTTTTTCCATTGACACGTGACACGTGTGAGAGTGATCCCAAGTCGTCTATTTATGATATTCTTAGTAGTTTCACCTCTCTCACGAGTACGGTTGGTACTCTTGACCCATCCATGCATGCACCTCCTATTACATCACCCTCGGTGTCAAGTGTCACCGTGTCTCGTCCTTTGTTGTGCACCCACTGTTATTATGCCGATCACATGTCCATGAGTGCCCTTACATTCCATATCCATCTGAACCCACCATGGAACATGTGTATCCATATGACACTGTTCCGTAACCCACCTCGACCTACTACCCCTCTATACCAAATCCCGAGTTGTGTGAGTACCCGAGCTATTCGTGGAGGCCTGATCAACCTTACACGCAATACGTATCCCAACCCGATGTTGTGGATCCTCACACATTCCAACAGTCATCATGGCAACCTTGTGAACATGTTCACGATCATTTCCCTCACTACACACCCCATGAGTATCAACCATTTGTCCATCACGAAAGTGATCCTTTCGTGTATGATGAACTTGGCCCCACCCCCACACACTTCATATGAGTATTCTCCATATAGTCCATATTATAGCGTGTTGTGTCCACCTCAACCACCACCCCCACCCATCATTCCACCAAAACCTTCATCCACATCCGCTCTCGAAACCCTCTTGCAAAAGTTCATACTTGAGCAAGAGCAAGCAATTAAAACTCAAGCTCTCCAAAGGCTTGACAATATTTAAATGAATTGGAGTGTGAGCGAGAGTCGGATTACATTCCCATGCCTCCACCCATCGTTGCAACCGAGTTTGATGATGATGTGTCATCTTGTGACATGGATTTTGAGTATGACCAACCCTACCACCTCGAGAATCTCAAAGTTGAGACCATTCCATGGTTCGGGTCCTAAGTCGACAATTGTGTTGACTTACCTTTACATAGTGAGCCTGATCAATTCCCACCATGTCCATATAAACCCCACTTTGAGGTTCCCATTCACCTTTCCACTCCCGTAATATCCAAAATAATGTTCGAGTCTATACCCATTGAGCCCATCGTGTGTGTTCCCGAGGAACCACTTCATCTTAGGTTAGCTCCGGCTACGAGTGCTCACCAATTTCCCGAGATAGAATATGTGATAGTTCCTAACTATCCGGATTTGGATGATGTCCCCCCATGCATGGCTCCCTTTGAACCTAATATTTCTAGTGATTCCTCTATCTCCGATCATGGTGCCTCGTCTTACCCACCCACCACATTTACCAATGCTACTCTTATGGAGAAGTTGATCACTCCATCTTTAGAAACCACACTCCCTTGTGAGTATTCTTTTACTCCTCCCAATGAGTGTGTGTCTCCCACGCTTGAGTTGGATCATCTCCCTCCACTATTTATCCCACCCGACCCACCCATTGTCCCTTCCACCCCACCACCTGGCTTGGATCTTGATTTTACACAGTTCAAGTTGCCATCTACATTTTTAGATCCTCACCTGAAGCCATCCACCATCTACAAGAGTATTTTTGGTGCTACTCTCCACTTTCGTGACACCGAGCTTGTTCCTCCATACCCGCCACTCTCTTGTGGTGTTGATTTTTCTCAACAGCTCCCTGGCGTATCACGGCGTGACCATTATCATCGCCCATTCATAGAACGATCGTGTCCTTTCTATGAGGCCCACCCCATTCCTATGTCCACACCATTTCGCCTCCCTCACCAATTGGAGCACCATGCTTATAGGGCCCTAGTTGCCCTCACCTTTAAGATCAACAAGGCCCGTGGACGATACCTCTTCACCCTTTCCACCCTCACCCTTACCCTAATACCCACCCACCCATGGTCCACCGATGCTTTGCATCGTGTGATGCACTTTGCTATACAAGTGCATTGATCACTTTAGCCTGTTTCCAACAAGACTGGCGCTTCAATCTTGTTTGGGGGTGATTCTCATCACCCAAATTTTCTGTCGTCCCGTGCTTTCATAGATCTTATCCTTAGGGTGAGATTTCATCGGTCTGGCTGAAGATGTTAAACTTAGCGCTACTGGGAGGCAGCCCGCGTTTCTTGTACTAGTCTCATCCTGTTTGGGGGTGGTGTTTCTCATCACCCAATTCTTTCCATGTTATAGACTTGTACACATTTTTTTCTCACTTCTTATTCAGGTTTATTCTTGGCTATATTTGTCCACTTCATTAGCGATTCATTCTGGTAATCTCTTTCCTACCTTATGCTCTCAATTTTAAAAATCATTTTACTTAACATCGAGGACGATGTTCCTTTTTGTTTCGGGGTGGGGAATTTTATCAAAATCGTACCTCGTTTGAAAATTTTTGAGTTTTGAACCTGATTTTTAAATTTTCGTGCATTTTCTTTCATCTCATTTATTGATGTGAATTTTCAATCATCTATCTTTTAAAGTCTAGGAATCAAGCTAGAGAATACTTTTTCTAAACAGCTTATGTAATACGTAACAAGACATGTTGCACTATGAATTTCTAGACTCAACAAAAGTTGCGCACTTATCACGTCAATATGGTTTAGAGTTGAAGAGTACTACAATTCTAAAGAGAACCTTAAGGATCACTAGTGGAGACTTTAGCCCGTGAGATTTGTGTCTTTCACCCTTTCAGAGTATTTTATGCAATCTCCGAGTCACAAATTGATTCAACTTCTTTTGGGTCCGTATTTTAATTGTTGTATGATCTCATTATTCTTCATTTTTGGCTTGATCATTGAGAATGACATCACTTTCGAGTTGTAAGAAACACGTGTCTTGAAATTTGTCCCGAATACTAAATTTTCATCCATACACTTACCATTTTTTCATATCACATTTCCATACACTTCACTCATTACATTCCCATGCTTTCCCATATTTCATATATATTCCCCTCACCATCCATATATTTCCCCACACCATCACCTATCATCTCCATATCATTTTCCATCATTTCAAATAAAAGAGGGTTTATTTCAAATGTAAATGTCTTCATTGTTAGTTTGAAAAGTGAGAGAAAAAATAATAATAATAATAATAATAATAATAATAATAATAATAATAGAAAAATAGCAAAAATAGAAACAGAAAAATCGAAAAAAAAAGGAAAAAAGAAAAGAAAAGATAAGAAAGAGAGTTTGTAGTTAGTAATAAAGACATTTGTGCCTAAAGTGTTTACACTCTTCTCACATATCGCATCCATCTTTTATTCATTACACATCCATCACTCATTACTCATCCATACATCACCATTCTACCTCATATCACCATATCCTTTCCATCTCATTTCCCCTCACCCATAATCATCCATATATTCGCCCTAGGTGTTCGGGCAAATGAAAGTCGACGTGATGAATAACTCGACATTCTCACTATAGTGATTAGCATTCTTTCATGAGATCATTTTCTTTCTTATTGTTCATTTTTTCTTATGTGTGTGTGATA
The DNA here is from genome assembly GCA_949130495.1 of Sambucus nigra. NCBI lineage: Eukaryota > Viridiplantae > Streptophyta > Magnoliopsida > Dipsacales > Adoxaceae > Sambucus > Sambucus nigra. The sequence goes on along the minus strand of OX422207.1, from coordinate 642,126,244 downwards.
CGTTTAAACTTGCTTACATTTACTCACCTCCTCACACACAAGAGCGATATGCTAACCCTAATCTCTAGAGTTCGTTTGAGAGAGAGATATCTGTGAGATTTGAAGTTGAAGCGTTGATTCCGATAAGGCAATCTAGGGATTACTCTTGTCAAGCTCGACCCGTTTTGACTGGTTAACACTACACACGTTGAGTTCTAGGAAGGATGTGCCTCGTGTATTTACTTAGCTAAACTTTTTATGCACTTCTAGCTTGTATTTCTCAAAATATTTCTCATGTGATGGATTGTGCGATTATTCTACGTCTAATAAAAGATTGACTGCCGTTTGCAAATAAGAATTTTGCGGGTATATTCCCTGCAAACCCTCACGAGACACAACTCGTCCTGTAGGGCAACCTATAGGTTTAAAGGCTTGTTGCACATGCTAAGTGCAATCGCAAGTGCCCGCGAAAGTGGTACACTTTTGGTTACTTATCTTTCTCTTTCTCTCTATCTTATTGCTCGAGGACTAGCGACGCTCTGTTTGGGGGTGGTGTGATAAGCACCCAAAACTGTATATTTTATACCCCGAATAGACGTACTTTAGTTGCTAATTCTCGGCAATTTGGGTCTTATGTGCTTAATTATTCAATATGCAAGCTTAATTGCAGTTGCGGTGTCAAAAGCAATAATTCAAGGCAACTTGTAGTAAAATGGAGCTAAATACCCAAATCTCGTAACCTCACCTGAACCTAAGCCTAGCCTAAACCTACCCTAAACCCTGTGTGTGTTTTGTTTGTGTCTTTTTATCATTTTCTAGATTTTTAGTTTGAGTCATTTTTATTTTTACGATTTATTTTAGATTTATTTAGTATTTTCTAGGTTTTATTTTATTTTATTAGTATAATTTTATTTTATTTTAATTATTATTAGTTTTATTAGTTTTTAGTGTAGTCTTATTTTATTAGGATTATTTTTAGGAGTTTATTTGTAGTTTATTATATTTTATACTTTTAGGACTTTAATTTTTATTTAGATTTTAAATTTTATTTCTTTTGTTTTATTTTAGTTTTTATATAAGCTTAGGATTTTATTTTTTTAGTTTTAATATTTTTATTTTTTATTATTTTTAGTTTGTTTATTTTTAATAAGATTTTATTTTTTATTTTAGTTGAGTCTTTTTATTATTTTAGTTGAGTCCAAATTAAACACACACACACATAAACACAAACACCCCCAATTAACTCCCCTATACCCTCGCCCACAACACACTATCCTACACTCAATACACCCAACTACACCCCCTATCATCTTCAACCTTTCACCCTCTCTCTCCTCTCTCCTCTAAACCCATTAACCTCCATTAACAAAACCACCATAACTAAAAGCCCAACACCTCTCTCTCTTCTCTCCTCTAAACCCACTTCCCCCATTAACAAAACCATCTCACCAAAACCTCCTCTCAACCAAACCCCCATCTCCTTACCCCCTTAACCCTACCCCCAACTCGCCGAAAAAACATACATCTGCGCCCTGCCCGGCGACCCACCAGTGCCGGAGATAACCCACGCGCACCCCTTCTAAACCCATCGGTGGCGCGACTGCACTTCAACCCAATCCAACCTCCATAGCCTCTGTCGCCCCTATCTCCCTGCCACTCCAGCGACGAAGCCCCGACCGTCCACACCTTCTCCAACCATCGATGGCAGCCCAACAACCCGCCCACATACCCTACCGCCGACCATCCCTTCGGCGTCACTCCTCACCCCACCAGAGCTACCCAGACCCCTGTCGCCTAGCCCAACAACCTTCCGCCAGCGGCGCTTCAACCCCAGGCCATTGCCGGACCTCCCATCAAAACCGCGGCGGAGTCCCCTCCGACCGCTGCTGTTGCCCGGGACCCGCAAACCCAGACCACAACACCGCCACATCCGGCGTGTCCCCGCCACGACTCTCCATTTCCACCGTCGCCGTCGGCATTCTCCTCTATTCCGGTGGCATTCAATCAGCCCCGATCAGCCCATGTGCAACCCATTTCCTCTTCAAGCCAATACCCATTTCAAACCATACAAAGACCCATTTCCCATTTCATCCCAAATGCCTTCTACGATTTCCTCATCTGCTCAAAAGCCAAACAAAAACAAAAGTTAAAGAAAAACCAAACAAATACCCCATGTGCCACTTAAACCACCTTTTACCCCATTTACCCATTATACCCCAACTAACCACTCAAAACCAATTTTCAAAAATACCCATAAATCATATCAGATTTTTATCCCCCAATTCCCTCACCCATATACCTTCCTTACCTCACACATTTGCCATGCATATGTGCACTTCCATTACCAAATTTACCCCCATGTGCACACTCCCCATGCTCTTGCATTTTAATTCTTCCAACTACACCCCCATGCTCCATGTGCCTACTATAAATGAAAATGAAGATCCCATTTAGAAGAGAGCTTTTAGATAGGAAAATTCTAGAGAGAGAATTGTAGAGAAAAATACCATTTGTAAATAGTTTTATTTTATTCTTTTTATTTTTGTGTTAGATATTTGTGAGATTAAATATTGTAAGAGAGTTAATTGAGTGGACATTTAATTTTAAATCATTTGGATGCTCAATTGGAGGGATTGTATGCTTCAATTTGGAAGAGTAGAGTTCAACTTTCTCAAAGAGATTTGGTTTGTTTGTTCTATTCCCTTCTATTTTATTTTAGTATCCTTGATTATTAATTTGTCATGTTTCATATCATGTTAGGCTAAAATCACTTTCAAGGGGTGGGGTAAAACCCTTATTTGATGTTATTTTATTTTAATTAGTTTAATTACTTGAAAAATCCCTTTGAATGTTAATTTTGATCCATCACCCTTATATTTACGCCTCGAGAGAGGGTAAATAATTTTTGAGAGAAAATCGAAATTCTGGTTATAATACTCATTTTAGATTCGAACTAGAGATAGGGGTTTCTTAAGTGGGGTATTATAACTTTAATTTTAACTCTAAAATTATTTTCTAAGATTTACATGAATTTTAATCGATCGATCCTAGCGGGTGATTAATTAAAAGGAGTGTAGATCTATTTTCTAGAGTTGTGGGGTGTTAAACTTAATTTTCTAAAATATTACTATTATAATTACACTTGCAACGAGAGTTGGTTTGTAATTTTGATATTAATTTGGGAGAATTCAATTAATTAATTAGAATAACTAAAATTTGTGGTGTAATCCCACTCCTTGATTGTTCTCACAATTATTTACCTCATTTATCTCTTATTTTAGTTTAGACTTTATTTTTTCATTTTAGTAACTTTCTACTCAGTTATTTTCATCTTAGTTTAGTTTAGTTTAAATCATCACCTCACCCAGTTTTTTTAATATTTGAAAAAGCTAAAAAAATTAGAAAAGTAAAAAGCCCAAAAAGATAAAAAGTGAATTACAATTGAATTTGTCTCTAGCTTACTCCCTAGGAAGTGGATTGATACCCTTACTTACCTCTACACTTTAGATTATTTTATTTTGTAGGTGCATAAGGTTTTTTATTAAAAGGAGCTTGTACAACAACGATAAATACACCGAAAAGTTCTTTCTACCATTAAGCAGTTGTTAGAGCAGGGATTCATTCGGTATATAACATCACTATAGGGATTTTCGATTCACTTTATGAAAAAGACATATTGTTCACTATGGTTATTTTTTAACTACCATGAGTTGAACAAGGTTATGGTGAGGAACAAATACCATTTGGCGAGTATATATGATTTGTTTGATCAATTATAGGGTACTTTGTTCTTTTCAAAAATAGATTTTCATGTGGGAGGAGGACGTACTGAAGACTTTCTTTTTGACTCGTTATGGTTCCTACGAGTTTAGGGTTATGCCATTTGGGATGACTAACGCCCCCTCCATATTCATGAACTTGATGAACCAAATATTCTGGTCATACTTGGATCAATTTATCATCATCTTTATTAATTAAATCTTGATTTATTCATGGAGCGAGGAGATGTATGCTGAGCACTTTGTGATTAAGATATGACGGGAGAATAAGTTGTAAGTTAAATTCAAGAAGTGCGAGTTTTGGAAGCTGGAGGTGCAATTTTTGGGCCACATAGTCAGGATTATCAGTGGATCTAAAGACGGTCTTGGTTATGTTGGATTGGGGACAACCAAAGATACCTATAGAGGTTCATAACTTTTGAGGTTGTCCGGTTATTACTAGAGGTTCATTCGGGGATTTTTCAAAGATATCTTTTCTAAGCACAAAGGTCTTCATAGGGCAATTATGTAGATTAATTTAGGCTTCACCTTAGTGTGTGGAAAAGTTATAAATAAAAAGAACATTACGGTTGTGAAATAAACTCTATCTGAGGTAATTTGTGTCATAAATAAATATTTCTTCTATCGTTCTTGACATCAACGTCCACGTGCTTATGCGTCTATGTGATGAGACGATGTGTGTGGACATGTTACGCATCGCTGGATGTATAATTTTGAGCACTTGATGAAAACCTTCAAAGATTATATTAAGAATACATAAGGTATTACATAATAAAAGATTCATCATTATATGCTTGAGAATATATACAAAAAAAGGCTTAGGAGTTTCAATCCTCGTGGTGAACGAGTGGTCAAGGAATTTAGTGATTTTGAGGATGAATTGCCTTTCAGGAACCCAAAATAGGTGAGATTCTCCATTATGTAATTCTAAAAGGCAGTTGGTTATGTCTTTAAAGTAGAAGATGAAGCTGAATATTGGAGAGAGTAAGTAAGTGCATATATAACATCTTTTAATTTAAGTAGGTGTATTATCTATATTATCGTCTAGTTTCTACAATTAGATGAACACGTATAAGTATGAGATCAAGCTTTCCCAAAATCAGAAGAAAAAAGTTTCAACACACACGGTGGATGATTTTGGACATGGGTATCAAAAGAGGTAATTGTCTCATCATTTGTTGCGGTTACTTATATATGTGCTGTAAAACATACCATAATACAAATCCATTAATAAATGCAGATTTTAAAAAGAGGTGATGTCTCTTTAAAGCTTGCGTGCCTATCTACAGGTCCCAGTTTTCGTGCAAAAGATTTTATAAAAAATATGCGTTAGTGATGTAAATTTCATCCTATACCCATGTGAAAAAAACTATTGATGCAAAAATAATGGAATTTCAATTCTACCTTGACTTCGTGTGTGTATTGAAAAAGCAATAAAATCCAAAAGATATACTACTTACCTATTATAGTATTTTCAAACAAATCCTTCAACTAGATTATATAGATTTCATGGAAATCATTTTTATTAGATTAGGTGAAGGTGGAGGACACTACAAATGGTTGTAAAGTGGATCCTACCATAAAACTTGTCACAATAGGTTTATCTAAGATGAAGATGTCATGGTCGACGAACCTTTTATATGTTCATTGCATAACTTGAAGAAGATATTCTACTCAAAGTCCATGAACGATGACAATTGGTCTGTTGTTTTTCATAAGCCAAAGGGTTTGCCTACTCAAGAAGAAGCATTAAAGAACCCTACAAAGTTTTAGTCTGCTCTTAATTTCGATGAAAATTATGTTTTGGTACATTATATTATTTCTACTTATTATTGTAAATTTAAACTATGATAGAGTGTCAATAAATCAATTTATGTTCATGTATTATTTTATTCTCTGATTTTTCGAAGTTGATATTTTCTTGCTTATATTGATTGCTACTTTAATGCTACAAATATACAAATTGGGGAACAAGATTATTTTGTTGAGAGAATATACATGAAACTAAAACTAAATTTGTGTGATTACCCTTAAAGTTTTTCTTCAAAATATAGCCACTTAAACTCATTCTAGGTTTTAAGCATAACAATGTTATGTCATAGCCTTTTTATGAAGCTAGGAACCCCGAATGAGTTGGAATGGTTCCATTCTGAAGAAAAACTTCAAGGTAACTCACAAAAATCTAGTTATAGTTTCAAGCTTATTCTTTATAAGTTGGCTTTGTATCTCGTTAACACGATAAACTTGTTAAGATAATTGTTCAAGTTTGTTAATTATGTTACAACCAATATGATAACACGAGATGGAATTATAAGTTAATGAGTTTAGTACTATTGAGTTTGGGTAACTATCGGGTTAACATGATAAACTTGTTAAGATAACTATTAGGGTTTGGTAATTATGATACAACCGACATGATAACACGACACGATAATATAACATGAAATTATAAGTTAATGGATTTAGTCCTTATTAGGTTTTGATTAATTTCAGGTTAACATACTAAACATATTAAGATAATGGCTCGGGTTTGGTAATTATGATACAAGTGACATGATAACATGACATGATAGCACGATACGAAATTATAAGTTAATTGGTTTATTCATATTGGGCTAGGTCAATATCGGGTTAAAATGATAAACTTGTTAAGATAACAGTTCAGGTTTGGTAATTATGGTACAATTGAGATGATAACACATCACGATAACACGACACAAAATTATAAGTTAATGGATTAGTCCTATTAAGTGTGGGTTAATATCAAGTTAAAACGATAAACTTGTTAAGATAACGGTTTGAGTTTGGTAACTATGACACAACCGACACAATAACATAATACGCAATTATAATTTAATGGGCTTATTCCTATTAGGTTTTAGTTAATATCAGATTAACACGATAAACTTGTTAAGATAATGGTTGGGATTTGGTAATTAGGATAAAATTAATACAGTAACATGACACAATAACACAACATGAAATCACAAGTTAATGGGTTTAGTCCCTATGATACAACGGACACGATAACATGATAAAAAATTATAAGTTAATGGATTTAGTCCTAATAGGTTTGGGTCAATATCGGGTTAACATGACAAACTTTTTAAGATAACGGTTTGATTTTCGTAATTATGATACAACTAACACGATAACACGTTAAGACTATAACTCTTTGATTATAAATTATGTTCAATACATTTTTAATATATATTGATAACTTTGGGTAAGGAACATTTTGTTGTTTGTATCCTATTCTATTAATATTTGGAACATTTTGTAATATTTATAAATCTAGTCAGGTAGACACGATGTTGATAACAACGAGACTGCATATGCATTGTGGATACCAAGGAATGCTTTAAGAATTTTTATATTATTATTTTTAGATTCATGTAATTAATTTAACGGCTTTATAATTTTAATATTATTTCTTTTGGATTGATTTGTTAGTTAGTTCTGTAATGGAATTGTATGATACGTTTAAAACATGTACATGATATTTTTGGAAGCAAACAAATTAAAATTATTTTCAAAAAATAAATTTATTATTAGTCATGGTCTAAAGTTGTGACAATTTTTAATGGGTAAAAAGGGGGTCACGATCAAGAATTGTGACCAATAAATCCATGTTCATGCAGTGGGTCAAAGTAATGAACCGGAACAATGAATCAATGTTCACGACGAAGGATCATTGTCATGAACCGTGAACAATAGATATATTTTCCAGATATTGGTAATGACATTTAAAGTGCAAAAAAAATTCATCCCTAAGAACTTTGATCAATCATGCAATGGAAAGAAAAACAAGAATTGGGTTTGATGCAAAAACTTCAGGTTTAGAATTACAATATCATGGTGGTTCTTGTTGTGACCCATAGGAGTAGAAATATGTTGATGAAGATGATTATCTTACTTCCTAACCAATGTCTCCAAAAATTTTGTCACAATGCTCTCAACATCTAAAATATCCAGCATATGATCCACCAAAAGTAAGCCTTATATGTGGGAAATTTCGTGAAATATAAGAAAATTCATTTTTTCTCTCCTCACCCCTTCATGGAAATGTCAATATCATTTTTCCTCTCCTTCTCTAACCTTCACTAATGGATCATTAACCTACAACCCTAACTTACAATAATTTATATATAGGTAAAAGTCACGAGTTTAGCCTTAACTAGACTTCCAAAGAGTTTCAGGCCTACTGCTCGGATATTGGACTATACTAGGGACTCAAAACTAATAATTAAATTGACTTCCAAATAAATGCTTAGACATCAAAAATTACATTAAGCGTAATTTATTTATTTTCTTTGTTTAATCATAACTAATTCCACTAGCTAACCATGACTGCTCTCTAATTTAATTATCTCTAAATCACTCAGAATAAAGAGGTCTAATTTGCAAAGTTGATTATGGTACACAATATGATTCCCAAAGTTATGTGTCTGATACCCAATTAGTCAAATGAATTTTCTGCTAATCGATTTTATCCAATATCTAATTAATTCCTTGATTCATATACTTAACTTATTTTCTTCTCCACCGGATTATAAAATAATCCACCGACCAGGTTTTACTAGTGGAAACAAAACATATAAGTCTATCAAAGGGGTATCACAATCTAAGATATCTATTGGATGAAGATTTCTCTGAATTGTGATCTCAAACCTACTCAAAAAATAATTTCCTAATGTACGGGGATCTATTGATCTAGTGTATAATTGAATTGAACCCATTTCAATCAAATAAATAATTATGCAAGCATCCCAATAATCATAACCATTAAAATTTTAAGAATATATGCACTCTTTACATATGGCATGAGATTGCCCAAGTCTAATGAAGAAAACCCTTAGACTTTAATCTCACAAGAGGTTATGTTCAGTACATTTCTGAATGTACCGGTCGCAAACCTCTTATGAACTATCATAGAAGTTCTTGAACCATCATATGGCAACTCCCTATCTAGGTTGTGTTTTGTTCAATTGTACTAGAATCAGAATTCCAATCTACTGTGATTAAGAAAACCTAACTCACCATAATTCCTACAAAGTAAAATTGAACGGCACGTGTATAAAATATTTAAGACAAACATGCATTCTCATAACCACGATTCTTATTTCAAAATGATTTGACATACCTTTACTAAAAAGTAAATATCATACATAATGTTAAGAATAAAACACCAATAATCTCCCACTTACTCTTAAATCCATGTACCTATGCTTTTAACTCCCAATTCGGGTGTTATCCGATGCAACCTTAGTCATAATCACCTAGCATATTCGATATCTTGAACTAAGTGAAACCTATGCTCAATGTGCTTAACCCTTTTATGGGTTATGGGTTCTCTCGAATTGGAAACCATGCCTCTATGAAAACTAAAAGTGTAATATCTAATTTCACTTAAAGGAACCTCAGCCAAGTAACATGGGATGTTTCTGAGTCATATAACCTCTTTAGTTACCTTCGAAGTGGCAACAACTTCGACTTCCTTAGTGGGGTCAGTAATGTAAGTTGCTTTACACTCCTCCAACTTATATTTCAACCTCCTTGGATAAACACATATTCTGAGGTAGAAAAATTGGAGTCCTTATCTAAATAAAAACCTAGTATTTGTACCTAAAAGGTATAAGACTATCAAACTAAAATCTACTAATCATGCCAATGACATAACATATATTCAGTATTCAACACTATATAGCATACATGAATTTTCCCACCACTGAAACATTAGGTATATTCCTTATACATTTCATCTCATCAAGTGTTTCCTCTAATTCCTAGACGAAGTGATTATGTACTTGAAAATAAAATCACTTCTTGGAAACCCGATGCTAATCCTGTGTATACAACTTTGATATAATTGACCTGGGAGAAGTCCAACATGCTTTATATCCGATCTAGATAAATATTGATCATAAAGATGTGTATGGCTTGTCTTATGTTCTTTATATCTAATTACAAGGGCAAACACACTCTTATGTGAGACAATACACCCACCTCATTACCGATTAGGATAATATTATCCACAAATTGTACTAGAAATACCACCACATTTTCGGCATGCTTCTTATACAAAACATGTATTATTCGAGCTTCGATCAAAATCAAAAGACTTATTTCCTAATCACACTTATATTCCAAGACCATGATGTTAGCTTAAATCCATAAATGTATTTTACAAGTTTACATCACGTCGTTTTATTGACTTCTTTATATGTGCATGTCAAGACAATTGTTACAGAAAAAAGTCTTGACGTTAAAAGAATTGCAACAGACTTTAGCATGGCTACCAGCGATAAGGTTTTCTCAGAGTCAGTCTGCTTCTTTCTGAGTAACCCTTTCATAAGACTCGCCTTAAAGGTTTTCACCTTCCCATCCTGTGACATCCCGCCAAATAAAATACCGGGTGATCAATCATATACCAGATTAAAACAGGAATCTCATATGGTTCATTCTTAGTATAACTGTCAAAAACCAAGTTAATTACTAATAACTTATTCGGCTGGCATCAAATTTTATTTAACTAATCTTTTTTAACCAAAGTAACCAAGAAAAACATTCACATAGTTTATATACAACAACTGAGATGAAATAAAATAACTGAACTCTCGGTGCAACATAATACAATCAAATCAAATGTCGCACTAAAAGGCTGTAAAAGAGTAAATGAATACAATTGGGCTATCGGCATGAATATTTCTATAATGCCTCGAAATAAGCACCCAAAAGTGTCTAGTTTATACCCCGAATAGATGAATTTTAGTCCCTCGTTTTTAATAAAATTGGCCTTATGTTCGTATTTATCTACATTGCAGGTCAATCAGTAGTCGTTGTTTTGGGACAAAGTAAAGGTCAAAAGCATGCATCGAAGAAATCAGACGAGATCGCGAAGTCTGAGTCCACACTAAGCTAGCCTAGAAAAGTTTCGATGTCCCGAACCTTGTCCCCAGACCGAGCCCATTCCATACCCCGAGCCCGGTGTGTGTTGAGTTTGTACTTTTATTATTTTCCAAGATTTTTATTTTGAGTCGTTTTATTTTTAGGATTTATTTTAGAATTATTTAGGATTTTAAGAATTTATTTGCATATTTTTATATTTTATTTTTATTAGTGTATTTTTATTTTTATTTTTATTAGTTTTTAGTTTTTAATTTTTATATTATTTTATTTTATTAGGATTAGTTTTTAGGATTTCATTTATTTTTCATTTATTTTTTTTAGATTTTACATTTTTAGGATTTTAGTTTTTAGTTTAATAGATTTTTATTTTTATTTCTTTTTAGTTTCATTTTTTTTTTTTGAGTCTTTATTTTATTTTTAGACTTTTAGTTTTGTTAGTTTTAAAATTTTTTTAGTTGTTTTAATTTTTAGGGGTACAAATTAAACACACAACACACTCACTTACACCCAATTCCCATGCACCATAACACTCACACACCCACCTATCCTCACCCTCGCCCTTTTTTCCTATACCTCACTACACCCTAAGAACACCTCCATCACTATTCATCATCATCCCCATTCACCTACATCTTTCTCTATCCTCCACCATTAACAAGAAACCTCATTACCAACACCACAAAATTCAAACTATCAGAAGCCAAACCCAAACCTTATCCAATCCGGACACCCACCAACCACCACTCCAACCCGTGACCAACCCGAGCCAAATCGGAACCCAAACCCAAGATAAAACATGGATCTTCCTATTCCTAAAAACCCAAACCTTTCCTATCCGATACCAACTCAACTCCAACCTTATCTCCCATCTCAGCCATAAAAATACCAAACCCGGAACAAAACAACCATATACCAGCAGCTCCGAAATCACCACCTAAACTGAAAGCCATTTCAACAGACCTCCTGAACCCAAAACCATCCCCCCATTTCCCATATCGCAACCCACCTACCCCTGCCACAACAGACCCACAACGCGAAACCCGACGATGAAACTCGGACCTACACTGACCTGGGCTGAAACCCGTTTCACCCATGTCGACCCCCACCAGCTCGGGCCAAACCGAAACAAGAACAAAACCAAATAAAAAAATTTTAAAAAAAACATCTGCCATTATCTCCATGAAATAAGGGATTAAATCCACTTTGACATAGCCAAACTTAAATCCCAACAAAATCTCTCCAACAAAAACCATCCGTAGGATACAAAAATAAGGAGGTGCATCTCATTAAGGGACTCTCAACATCAGAAAAAGAGAGACGCAAGAGAGATAAAAAGGGTGTATATTATGTACAGTTTAAGGTCATGAAAAAAATTCAGAAAAATACAAAAAAAATTAGTTTAGTTTAGAATAAATTTATATGTTTGTTTTTATGTTTTTTGGTGTAATCAAGTGCTGGATTTGTGAGAAGATTGAGACGCACTTTCATGAACAAGTTCGACAAGGAAATTTTGCGTATTGAATTTCTTTCACTTTCCTTTTCATTCTTGCTATATTATTGAATGATGTTTATTCTAACATGAGAATGTTTGGTTAAACACCCCGTTCAAGGGGTGGGATGCACTGCGTATGATGTTAATTTAATTAATTGGTTTCAATAATTTTATATTCCTAGGTAAATTAATTTTAACTGTCACCGATTAATTTATGTAATGAGAGTTAGTAAATTAATTGAACAAATTAATGTTTGAATTTAGGAATCGTACTAGAGATATGTTTTTCCTATATTTGAATACTAATTCGGTGTTGAAATTTGAGGATTGATATTGTTTTCGTTAAATTGATCCTAGCGGGTAATTTTCTGAAAATAGTGTAGTCGTAACTTTTCATTGTGTGACATTTTTAAATTAATTTTCTGAAAAAGATATTATTAAATTTATAATTATAACGAGAGTTAGATTATCGATTTAATATTATCTCGAAATATTTCAAATTAATAAATTGAGAAATTAAAATAATTGAAAATGTAGTGTAATCCCATCTCTTGACCTTCTCACATATTTCACACTCGGTTACACATTCTTTTTCATTATTTAGTCATTTTATAGTTTTAGCATTTAGTAGTAACTTTTCCCTTGACATTGTTTAAAAAATATATATTTTCATAAAAAATTGAGATTACAAGTTTTCACATAAATTGTTTCACCTTGGAAGTTGGATTGATACCCGTACTTACCGCAATACTAGTTATTTTTAGACAAGTTTTGTAGGTACTCAAGGGAATTTTGAGAGTGGCTTTTGAAGACAACGAATATACCCAAAAAGCTTTTTATTAAATGGCGTCGTTGCCGCTTTCTTGACGTGGAGATATGATTGAAGACTTGTAATTTTTTTTTCTTTCTATTTTTTCTTTTTAGGTGTATTTATTCCTTCTCCCTCCTCCTTAGCCTGGTTGTATAGGATTTTTCAAGCTGTGTATTTATTTTGGTACATTTTGACACCGATTTATTTGTAATAATTATTATAAAAATAAAAAAATAAAAGAAGAAACGAAAAGGGAAACCGGACAAGGTAGAGAGAGGGCGTCCAAAGGCGAGGATTTTGAAGCTTCTCTACTTTGGGTCGGTAGGGCTCTCGGGGACGACTCAACTCGGTCTTCACCCCACGTGTGTAAAAACCGTGGGAGGTACATTTCTTTATCCCTCGCGAATCTCCTGTCAGCGAGTTCAATTTTTGTGTGCTTATTTGCTCCTATGTGATTTTAATCTCTGCATCGCACTTAAATTGAATGGTTTGATGAATTAATTTACCTAAGACCTGGACCCGATAATTGACACGAGAAGGGATTTCATCACCCGACTCACTCGCTTATCCATTATGTGCTACCCTAGCTGTCATTAAATTAAAATCAATCAAGTAGCCAGCCCAATAGGAACACATTTTTGCAACAGGCGATCACAAAGATAAATTTCGTGAATTTTGTCGCCCGCGGACTTAATTAAAATTTGACTGCCCCTTTCACTAATTTTGAAGATAATAATTGGCTATGTGCTCGTTAGGATTTTTTCTTAACTCGTGTGTGTCCAATTTCATTCTTTAGGTAGTCGATTTTAGTTAGTTCGACCAAATCAAGAGTCCAATTTTTCACATTTTTCGAAAAATACCAAAAAAAAATTCTTTTTTTTTTAATATTTTCAAAAATCCCAAAAATATTTTCTTTTTTTTTATATTTAAAATACCAAAAATATTTTCCTTTTCTTATTTTCAAAATTCACAAAAAGATTTTCTTTTCTTTTGAAAAATATTTAAAAACCAAAAAATATTCCTCTTGTCATGGCCGAAGAACGTCCTTTACGAGAATACTTTGGCCATTTCACATTCTCTCGAAGTTTGTTTGATGATAAGCTCGAATCGAACCTTCATTCATTAATTGATGGCTTTAACTCTCAAACAGCCATTGTTGATACTCGTGTATCATCCACGCACACATGTCCTACTTCACCGCCTCCGATGTTGAGTGTCAACACATCCCATGCTTCGCCGTGCACACACTGCTTTCTTCTTGATCACTTGTCCCATGAGTGTCCATTTATATTCTCTCTATCTGAACCCACCATGGAACATGTGTCTCCATATGACGCTGTTTCGGAACCACCCTCGATGTCTTTTCACGGTACATCCAATGTCGAAGGGTATGAGTACCCAAGCTATTCATAGAGGCCTGATCACCCTTCCGGGCAATCTGAATCACAACGCCATGTTATGGATCCTTGCGATTTCCAACAGTCATCATCGCCACCTCGTGCACGTCATATCTATCAGTCCACTTACTATGCTCCTCATGTTGATCACCCTTTTGTCTCTCACGAAGATGCTTCTCTCATGTATGAACAACTTGACCCCATTCCCCACACTTCCTATGCGTATTATCCACATTCTAGTGTTTCTAGCGAGTTGTGTCCACCTTAACCACCACCGCCACCCACTACCACTTCTTCACCACCTTGCACATCCGCTCTCGAAAGTATCTTGCAAAAGTTCATGCACACTCTTCACTCTCAAAATGAAGCCCTTCAACGGCTTGGACACGGGTTTACTGCATTTGAGTGTGCGAACGAGTCGGATTTTACCCAAAGTCAATCCATTATTGACCCCGCGTGGGACGATGATGTGTCGTCTTATGCCACTGATTTTGAGTCTGACCAACACTATCCTCCTGAGAATCTTCAAGTTGAGACCACCCCTAGTCCGAGGCCCAAGTTGACAATTGTGTTGACATATCCACTATTTGTGAGATTGACCCCACTCTGCCCTATCCTCTCAAACCCACCATTGAGGTTCACCTTTCCCCTTCCACCGAATCCATAATTATGCCCGAGTTTACACCTTTTTCTCCTTCCCTGTGTATTCTTGAGGAACCCATTATTTATAGGTTAGCTCCAGCTGCGAGTGCTTCACAATATCCTGAGATTGGATCCGACATGGTTTCTACCTCTTCGAATATGAATCATGTCGCACCACACTTAACTCACTTTGAGTCATATATTAATGTTGATTCTTCTATCTCGGATTTGTATTCCTCGTTAGATTTTCCCCCCATCACGGATGGTGACAAATTGGTAGAGAAGTTTCCCACTCCATCACTTGATACCACACTCCCTCTTTAGGAGGACCTTAAGGATTATTTCGACCCTCATAGTACATGTGTGTCCCCTACTCGTGAGTTGGATCATCTTCCCCCACCCTTTGTCCCACCCGATCCACCCACTGTCCCTTCCACCTCACCACTTGGTTTGGACCTTGTTATTGCACCTCACCTGTTCCCATCTACATATTTAGGTCCTCGCCTCTACTCACCCTCTGCCCTAGTGCTCCACGATCCCATTTGTACACTTTTCATCGACCCCACCATTTATGTGAGTATGCATGCTACTCTCCCTATACATGACATCGAGCTTGTTACTCTATGCACACCACTTCTTTGTGGTGTTGACTTTTTCCCTCCGTCACTCCCTGGTGTGTCACGGCATGACCATTATCATCGTCCATTTATAGAATGGTCATGCACTTTCTCTAAAGGCCAACACATTATTATTTCCAAACCATTTTGCCTCCCTATCCAATTAGAGCACCATTCTTACAGGGCCCTTGTTTCCCTCACATTTACGCTCAATAAGGTCCGTGACTGGTGCTTGTTCACCCTCACCCTTACCCTTCGTCCATGTAGCCTCTTATCCACCCGCCCATGGTCCACCGATGCTTTGCATCGAGTGATGCACTTTGCTATACAAGTGCATTGACCTATTTTCTCCTTTATCCAGCAAGACTGATGCTTTAGTCTTGTTTGGGAGGATTTTCATCACCCAATTTTTCTGCCACCCCGCTCTTTCATAGCTCTTATCTTTAGGGTGAGTGTTCGGTCTGGCTGAAGACATTAAACTTAGCTCTATCGGGAGGCACCCCGTTGTTCATTGTTTCTGAGTATGAGTCTTATCCTATTTGGGGGGTGGTGTTTCACATCACCCTATGATTTTCACATGCTTTATAGACTCGTACATATGTTTGTATAGCACTTGTTCTTCAGGTTCTATCTTTGCTCCATCATGCGGTACATTTTCATTAGCAGTTCATTATGGTAATATCTTTCCTCCCGTGTGCTTCTCAATTTTTTATATATAGTTTTAAACATCGAGGACGATGTTCTCTTTTGTTTGGGGGTGTAAAATTTATCAAATAGTACCTCTTTTGAAAAAAATTCAGAAACAAGTGATTTTAAACATTTTGTGCTGTTAAATTTAAATTTTTATGTTATGATTTGTCTATCATCCCTCTTTTAGAAATCTCGGTATACCTGTATTCAACCCTAAAATTGTGTTTTTTACAATAAATTAATTAATACCTATTTAAGAGTACTTGCACCATGAATTCCTAAACTCGGCAATTTGTACTGTCACTTTTACAATCAAAAGTTAAAGAGTAACAATATTCTCAAGAGAGCCTTAAAAGATCACTAGTGGCGACTTAAACCCGTGAGATTTGAGCTTTTCACCTTTTTGAGGGTTTTTATGTATCTCAGAGTCACGAGTTGACTCAAGCTTCTGTGGGTACTACATTTAGTCATTGCATGATCTCATTATTTTTTTCAAAAAAGTCTTAATCACTGAGAATGACATCACTTTCGAGCTGTAAAAAACACGTGTCTTGAAATTTGTCCCGATCACTAGGTTTTCACCACACCTTCACCCATACACCAACCAAATTCCATTTATCATACACTCATACTCCTTCCATTTTCCATATCATCATTATATACCACACTGCCCATTTCCATATCCACTTCCATTTTCACGTACCATGTTGAAAAAGGTAAGAGTGTTGAAAGTAAAAGGAGAATATCCGTCATAGAGAGTGTTTGCATTTTCAGCGAATATCTCTCCCAAAGTCGATTCAGATGGAGAAAAATTAAATACAAGTCTATATTGGGGTTATTTATATTTTTAGCAGATTTATCTCATACATTGATGCGTATTTGGAAAAGAAGAAAAAGAGAAAGTTGCAGTCAAGAAATATAGACATTTGTTCGTCAAAGTGTAATACACTCTTCTCAAATATCCACCATCCATCCATCCATCATATCATCATCCCATCCTATCCCACATCATCTCATCCCACATATCCCATTTCATTTGCCCCTCACCCATAAACATCATTATTTCCCCTAGGTGTTGGGGCAAATGAAAGTCAACATGGTAAATAACTCGACGTTCTCACTATAGTGATTAGCATTCTTTCATGAGATCATTTTTCTTTATATATGTTCGTTCTTTCTTATGTGTGTGTGAGACGTTTGAACTTGCTTACATTTACTCACCTCCTCACACACTAGAGAGATACACTTACCCAATTCTCAGAGAGTTCGATTCAGAGAGATATATCCAATGAGAATTGAGGTCAAACCATCAATTCTTAAAAGGCGATCTTAGAATTACTCTAATGATACTCAAGATTACTTCACACTACACACGCTGAGTTTTAGGAAGGATTACGCTTTTTGGTATTAAGTAATTTCATATATTATTTTGATAGTTCAATACGGTATTCCTTGACGTCCTTTAAGTTGGGTACTGCATTTAAATAAGTTTTTGAATTTTGTGGGTATATTCACTGCAAATCCTCACGAGACACTACTCATCCTGTAGTGCAATCTATAGGTTTAAAGGCTTATTGCACATGCTAAGTGCAATCGCCAGTGCCTGCGAAAGTGACACACTTTCGGTTACTTATCTCTGTTTTCTCTCTAATTTTTGCTCGAGAACTAGAAATGTTTTGTTTGGTGGTGGTGTGATAAGCACCCAAAAGTGTCTAGTTTATACCCCAAGTAGATGCATTTTAGTCCCATGTTTTTAATAAAATTGGCCTTATGTTCGTATTTATCTACATTGCAGGTCAATCAGCAGCCGCTGTTTTGGGACAAAGTAAAGGTCAAAAGCATGCATTGAAGAAATCAGAGGAGATCGCGAAGTCTGAGTCCACACTAAGCTAGCGCAGAAGAGTTCTGATGTCCCGAACCTTATCCCTAACCTAGCCCAGACCGAGCCCGGTGTGTGTTGAGTTTGTACTTTTATTATTTTCCAAGATTTTTATTTTTAGTCGTTTTATTTTTAGGATTTATTTTAGAATTATTTAGGATTTTAAGAATTTATTTTTATATTTTTATATTTTATTTTTATTAGTGTATTTTATTTTTATTGTTATTTGTATTTGTATTAGTTTTTAGTTTTTAGTTTTTAGTTTTTATATTATTTTATTTTATTAGGATTAGTTTTTAGGATTTCATTTATTTTTTATTTATTTTTTTTAGATTTTACATTTTTAGGATTTTAGTTTTTAGTTTAATAGATTTTTATTTTTAATTTTATTTTTCTTTCTTTTTAGTTTCATTTTTTTTAGTCTTTATTTTATTTTTAGATTTTTAGTTTTGTTATTTTTATATTTTTTTTAGTTGTGTTAATTTTTAGGGGTACAAATTAAACATACAACACACTCACTTACACCTAATTCCCATACACCATAACACTCACACACACACCTATCCTCACCCTCACCCTTTTTCCCTATACCTCACTACACCCTAAGAATACCTTCATCACTATTCATCATCATCCCCATTCACCTACATCTTTCTCTCTCCTCCACCATTAACAAGCAACCTCATTACCAACACCACAAGATTCAAACTATCAAAAGCCGAACCCAAACCTTATCCAATCTGGACACCCACCAACCACCACTCCAACCCGTGACCAACCCGGGCCAAATCGGAATCCAAACCCGAGATAAAACACAGATCTTCCTATTCCTAAAAACCCAAACCTCTCATACCCGAGACCAACTCAATCTAACCATATCTCCCATCTCAGCCATAAAAATACCAAACCCGGAACCAAACAACCATACACCAGTAGCTCCAGAATCACCACCTAAACCGAAACCCATTTCAACAGACCTCCTGAACCCAAAACCATCCCCCCATTTCCCATATCGCAACCCACCTATCCCTGCCACAATAGACCCACAACGCGAAACTCGATGACGAAACTCGGACCTGCACTGACCCGAGCTCAAACACGTTTCACCCATGTTGACCCCCACCAGCTCGAGCCAAATCGAAACGAGAACAAAACCAAATAAAAAAAAACACCTGCCATTATCTCCATGAAATAAGGGATTAAAGCCACTTTAACATAGCCAAACTTAAATCCTAACAAAATCTCTCCAACAAAAACCATCCGTGGACTACAAAAATAAGGAGGTGCATCTCATTTAAAAGGGACTCTCAACATCAGAAAAAGAGAGACGCAAGATAGAGAAAAAGGGTGTATATTATGTACAATTTAGGGTTATAAAAAAAATTCAGAAAAATACAAAAAAAAATAATTTAGTTTTGAATAAATTTATAGGTTTGTTTTTATTCTTTTTAGTGTAATCAAATGTTGGATTTATGAGAACATTGAGACACACTTTCATGAAGAAGTTCGACAAGGAAATTTTGCGTATTGAATTTCTTTCCCTTTCCTTTTCATTCTTGCTATATTATTGAATGATGTTTATTCTAACATGAGAATGCTTGGCTAAACACCCCGTTCAAGGGGTGAGATGCACTGCGTATGATGTTAATTTAATTAATTGGTTTCATTAATTTTATATTTCTAGGTAAATTAAATTTAACTGTCACCGATTAATTTATGTAACGAGAGTTAGTAAATTAATTGAACAAATTAATGTTTCAATTTAGGAATCGAACTAGAGATATGTTTTTCCTATATTTGAATATTAATTCGGTGTTAAAATTTGAGGATTGATATTGTTTTTGTTAAATTGATCCTAACGGGTAATTTTCTGAAAATAGAGTAGTCCTAACTTTTCATTGTGTGACATTTTAAAATTAATTTTCTGAAAAAGATATTATTAAATTTATAATTATAACGAGAGTTAGATTATCGATTTAATATTATCTCAAAATATTTCAAATTAAGAAATTAAGAAATTAAAATAATTGAAAATGTAGGGTAATCCCATCTCTTCACCTTCTCACATATTTCACACTTGGTTGCACATTCTTTTTCATTATTTAGTCATTTTATAGTTATAGCATTTAGTAGTAACTTTTCTCTTGACATTGTTTAAAAAAAAAGATTTTCATAAAAAATTGAGATTACAAGTTTTCACATAATTCGTTTCACCTTGGAAGTTGGATTGATACCCGTACTTACCTCAACACTAGTTATTTTTAGACGAGTTTTGTAGGTACTCAAGGGAATTTTGAGAGTGGCTTTTGAAGACAACGAATATACCCAAAAAGCTTCTTATCACCTCCAATCTAGATCACAAGGATGAAAGCGTCTAAAATAAAACTGATTGCATCCACGGCTGCTGCAGCGAACGTCTGACTCGAAGGAATCATCATCCAAGCGTCCCTGTGTCTGGACACCTATATATATATATATATATATATATATATATAGCAAGAGAGGGAAAATAGAGAAACGGGTCAAATCCCAAGTTTTTAAAAAGTTTAGCAAGTGCTTAAAAGCCATATTTTAAAATATGAAATCTCTCATATTTAAACTGGTATCGCACTCTCATGGGATATACCTCAACCCTCTTCTAATAGTGCACACCTATCGCATACCTTTAAACAACCTAGTTAAGCTACCACACCTAACTAATCTCTTTAATCCATCTTCTAAATCCTTATAACTATCACATACCTTGCGTGACATAATATTTTATACTGTAAGCTATTACATAAGCTTTTAGTTGATATAATCGTCCATGTCATATATATATAGTCCTTGATTCTATATAAAACTACCGTTCATATACCATAACTTTCACTAGATGTAAATACCATTTCCACTTCAACATATAATAACCCTTATATAAATAGTTCTCACTTGAACCTACAAATTACCTTTGCATTTTACTTCGGATATAAAACTATCGAAAGGAGAATAACATCTTGTTCATTTTACTTTACTCCATATAAAGTTATATGATATCTCATTCTCATATACAAGCAATATACTATAAACAACGAGTATACTTATACCTCTTTTACAATCATAAGTATAATAACCATCCCATCGAGTTATAACTCGAGGATGTAGTCTCAAAGTGCCAATCCACATCCGAGTTTTCTCAACTTAACCCCGGTACCAAGTCAGACTTTGTCATGATCATGGTAGATACAATAAATGGTGGAGGCGGTCATATTCCCTCCTGAAAGTGGAATAAAATAATATTGCACCCATATACGGGAATATGACTTGGGGATATACTTTCCCTGCTCCGTAAGCCAGGGGATTCACCCACATCGCGCAACCTCCCTGGATAGCACTAGAGATAAAAACATACATAAATATATCATTTACATACCAATATATTTATAAACAAGTTTTATGTACATATACTGTAACAATACCCATATATATAATATGACATTCCTCAATATCCTCGAGCTATAATTGCCGAACTCTTATAGCGGTAGCCAATACCCCGACTGTTCCCATTCATAATAGTATATAAGTATTCATACACTTAACATACTAAACTTACAAGTATTCGATTACTTAAGGTTTAGCTTACACCTTAATCACTTTTAAGGGTTTTACATAAACCTGAATATACCAATTCGTAATAATTAAGTAGTATATAAATCACTTATCTCAATCCTATAGGTTTCGCATCCTCTATAACAATAGTCATCAATAGATGTGTCGAATAACCGCTCAGCCATCTTTAGCCTATATCCTAAATTCCATCCTAGTCACCTCGTAGGATTTACTAAAACATAAAGCCGACATATAAATACATTTCCTACGCGCATAATTATGTATATAGTCACCCGTCGAAATACTACCCCGAGTGTTATTCGTCCCGAACACCCCTAAATTAGTAAGTCCTGGATCATACTTTCAACTAACCCAAGGTATACACCTCACTCGAATAATAATTTAAAAGTTCCCGCACTATATTTAGGAACCCCAAATGTCTAACTCCATTATTTGTTTTTTCCAAAAATACACATTGAGTGCCACACAATTTTGCACCCTCTTAGTCCTAATTAATTCCCTTAAATAGCTAGGTATGAATTTCCATTAGTTGGATATTTATTTCCTCAAATAAATAAGCTAGAAATAATTAATTTAGGAATTTAACCCATTTAAACCTAAAAGCCGAAACTGTCAAAAATCCTGAAGGGTCGATCGATCGACCCTTGGCCGTTGATCGAGCGATCGATCATGTCAGCTTCTTCTTCGAGACTTTGTTTCGGCCATTAAAATACCCTAAAGCTTTTATCTCCTCCCAACCTCATTTAATCAAAACCAACTATATATACTCAATGAAAATAGGTTCTAAACATCCCAGAACCAATAATCAACAACTAATTTCAATTAATTTCTAAGTTTCTCAAATCGAATATTACCCGAGCTTTATCCGTTCAACTTTCGAAATACCCATTTTTATTCACGAAAACCCAACCCAAAAATCATATAGTTTATTAACACCAACTGTAATATGATATACACACTCAAAATAATAAACAAAGTAAACACTTGCCTCGGGGATAAAATCCAACGACCTCGAGTCGAATCCCGCGAAGTTTGCTCGGAATCCCCTTTCTTCCTTCCTCTCTTCTCTTCTTCCTTTTCACTCTTCCCTTTCTCTCTCCTAGGGCTGAAATGTGAGAGAAGTGAGGGTAATAAAGGTTTATAAAGATTATCCCTTATTATACCTAAAATTGACTCATATACACAAATGTGAATCCCTACTAGTTCAAAAATCCCCGGAACCTAAACGCTACCCCCAGATACTCTATTCTGACTATCTAGGCCATTTCGAACCCAATCATGCACTCAAAATCTCCATACGAGTCACTTAACTAAAATTCACTAATTAAACCAAACACATTCCAATACGCGTGCTTTCCAAATAAAATATTATCCTTCGTCGCTTTACGCAACTGCGACATTTAGTTAAAATAATCCAACTCATATACTTAGTCCCGTAAGGAAATATAACCCATGTAAATATTAATCCCACACTTGTAAACTAATATTCACTATTCACTTTATATTCTAAATTTATTTAATTACACTCATAAATTCCAAAATTACTATTCACAGTAATTTCCTCTAATGACCAAATTACACCACTTCTGCAATTTAAATATCTATAAAAGTACGGAGTATTACATACTTTTCCCCTTACAATGGAATTTCATCCTTGAAATTCGGATACAACCTGTACCACCAAAGTCACTCCGTCTTAGAACAGCGAAGTCGAATGGTACTATCCAATGGTACCCTCCCAGATACCACCTATGTTAAGGCTTATACTCTAATACACTAGCTTAACGAAAAGATTATCTAAATCTCCATATGCTACAATACAACCTTGGTCGTAAGGTTAACTATAACGACGACACATCGCCCCTAGTGCTTCTATAACCGCATAAAAAGAAAATGAGCCAATAATCGTAGCTCAAACGTATTGATCTTATTGGAAAACTAAGACTTTAAGAATCCATTCATCTACAACAGGACGTCAAATTTTCCCTTAAAAGGAAACTACACTAGTGCTTGACTACTACCGTCGTCTTATTGCTTATCTTAGGTGTGCTAACTCTTATTGCACCTATACAATTGGATTATCGCGTACCTTCTACGATGTTCAATCCATCAAACTCCAAATGCAGATCCATTTATAACTGTTCCACAGCATACTCTTCAGTTTTATATACTACGGCCCTTCTTTTTCGGGCGGTATATAAAATTAACTTACCAAGGCGCCCACACATCCTTTTACTCATGAACATTGGCACAACTATTGCAAATGTCACACACGTAATACTCTCTCTAAAAACATGGGCCTCACTTTCTTGGCCTAGGGCTAACATCGAGGTATTCTCAACAATCTTCTCAAGATTTAATTCTTCATATACCTAGAAATCCAATCCTTCTTAAGGTTAACTCATAAATCTTCTCGGGGTTAACTCACTATAATCTTTCTAAACCTAAGATCGATGTGTTATCTACGCATGTAAAATGAGTACTATACTAACTATATCCCTAGCGGCGAAGACTTTTCCTGACTCCCGACATTAGCTGGGTTTCATTCGTGGGACGTCTCGTAAAGAAAAATCCAAACAAGGAACCCTACTATTACACTACTTCCTCGCATCATCAGTCGTCAAGATATAACGACCTAAGGTACACCCTCGTGATGTTCTAACTCCTACCTCATAAACATAATAACGCATTTCTACATCTATGTCCTTCCATCTCGACGAAATGGAATTTCTAACTAATCGGGGCACCTACTCTTTACAAAAGTATTACTAACATCCTAACCAAAGCATACGATCTCAAAATTTACCTTGTAATGAAGGCCTGGATATAAGCCTCAAATCAAGTCTCTAAATATTACCTCAACCATTATTTACGGGTTGAGAACCATTTTAATGCCTTTCCATAGCACTTCCATCTTTATAAGCCTCCAATCATGACATGGCTCTTAGTTTATAGTGTTTTCTTTGCACTACGTAACTTATCATCAAAACCAACATCCTTGCATCCCATAACATCTCTCCCTTTTCGACGTCATTAAGGTTCGTGCGTGGAGTGTCTCGCAAGCAAAATCCAAACAAGGAACCCCTTCGATACACTACCACTTAACTTTGTTAGTCGTGGAGGTTCGTTAGCTTCAAATATCCAACCGGGGTAATCCCATCCCATTTAACAACAAAACGTGGTGTGAACTACTACTTCTTTTGAGGAGCCATACCAAAACGTTCTTCCACTAACACTAAGTCCTTTGCACAAACAACAACAAGCTTAAACTGGCCGCTTAACATTAAATCTTGCATACCTTAAATCATACCTATATGGTCACCATTCACTAAAATCGGGATGAAACATCTACTCATCGAGTTTCCATCTAAACATATAATAAAATATCGATCTCAACCTTTATCCATGTGATATATCGCAAAAATAACCATTTCCACCCTAGAACCTCGGATACGATAGCCTTGCCATCATTAGCTAGCTATCCTTCCGAGCAATCAAAAACATATTATGTGTAACACATACTAAACGAGCAGTGCAAGCCCAAATATAAGCTCAAAATACCAACATGCATTTTCATAACGAATGAAGAAAATAGAACCCCGCTACCGTGAAAAATATATAGATATACACCATATAATGTTACTGATACTACCAGTAAACTCGAATCACGCACACGAACCTAGGTTTAACGAAATACTGTGACATTATCTAGCCACATAAGATATACCTCCTTCTTTCTAGGTGAAACTCATAACAGTAACTCTACCAATCTCCCTGACTGCTCCAATTAGTTCCCGAACATAGTACACTTGCCTTAACCGAACCTAAACTACTCTAATCAATGCCCCATCTCGGCACCCTTTTCTTGTCCTTTAAATTCTGTTGGTCAAGGTCAAAGCGTGTAGTTATATGCTCCACATTACAACATTCACCATTAATGGCCACCCTGACCATGTTAAGGTTATCAGTATCTCGAACTCTATAGCCTCAATCCAGAAAATCACCTTCATAGTTCCCTTACCTCCTCCGACTAAAAGAAAACCAACTACTGGCCTCAATTGCCCTGTTTCAATGAATCCTAGGGAGGATGTCTACCTGCGGGGTTTCACGAACACATATTCTCCATACGTGTTAACAACACTTACTAGTGAGCCTATTATTCCACTGAGGGTCTCTTTCTTCATTATACCTACCTTACTTCGGTACAAGGTTCACTTGACCATATCACTCTATATAAAACCGTCGGCCTCTGACCGATCCTTATGTGAATAACCCAAAAATTTCACTCTATTTATTCCTAATAAACCAAAGGAACTAACGATTAAAAAAATCGTAAGATCCCTCTATGAGCAAAACATCTTAGTCCCCTAAATATGATGACCACCATTACCACCATTTCAACATTGCTCCAACGAGTGAAAAATTTTCCTCAAATTTTCACGTCTGGTCATTTCCATACCCTGCTCCAAGCAAAATCTTCTAAGCCTTCCACTTCCTTTGGATAACACTACACTGCTTCCATATAACTTACTTACACGTTTGGTCCTTATCAAAGACCTTTCAAACTTTTTCCCAATTTACTTCACTGGGTAATTCACGTTTAGCACCACTCTCTACTACAGCGGTACATAGATAATTATAACTACTATACTTTAGTAGTTATTGTAGCAATCCTTTACAATGCCACAAGGGGAGTGACCTCTACTACGGTCCAGATTCCCAACTTCAGCTTACAACTCCAACTAAGCCCCACCTCCTGCTGCCCTCGCAACGATCTTCTCTGGTCGCCCTTCATTGATTAGCACATGAATCTCAAACGAGCGCACAAAATATTTACTATAATCTTACATAATGGAAGCAAAACAAAATCTCACAAGAGGAATCAACAATCCTAATGATAAGGCTCTGTATCAAATCAAAAGCAACGTTGAAAGCGTATTACGTCCGCACAGATTTCTAAGGACTTTAGAATCTGATGCTCTGATACCATCTATGACACCCCGCCAAATAAAATATCGGGTGATCAATCCTTTACCAGATTAAAACAGGAATCTCATATGGTTCATTCTTAGCATCAGTATCGAAAACTAATTTAATTACTAATAACTTATTAGGCTGGCTTCAAATTTTATTTAGCTAATCTTTTTAACCAAAAGCAACTAAGTAAAATATTCACATAGTTTATATACAACAGCTAAGATGAAATAAAATAACTAAACTCTCGGTACAACATAATACAACCAAATCAAATGCCGCACTAAAAGGAGTTAAAAGAGTAAATGAATATAATTGGGATATCGACCTGAATATTTCTATAATGCCTCTTATCTAGATCACAAGCATAGAATCGTCTGAAATAAACCTGCTTGCATCCACAACTGCTGCAGTAAACATCTGACTTGAAAGAATCATCATCCAGGCATCCCTGTGTCTGGACACCTATATATATATATATATATATATATATATATATATATAGAGAGAGAGAGAGAGAGAGAGGTAAAATAGAGAAACGGGTCAGATCCCAAGTTTTGAAAAGGTTTAGCAAGTGCTTAAAAGCCATATTTTAAAATATGAAATCTCTCATATTTAAACTGGTATCGCACTCTCATGAGATACACCTCACCCCTCTTTTAATAGTACACACCTATTACGTACCTTTAAACAACCTAATTAAGCTACCACACCTAACTAATCTCTTTAATCAATCTTCTAAATCCTTATGACTATCACCTACCTTGTGTGATATAATATTTTATACTGTAAGCTATTACATAAGCTTTTAGTTGATATAATCCTCCATGTGATATATATATATATATATATATATATATATATATATATATAGTCCTTGATTCTATATAAAACTACCGTTCATATACCATAACTTTCACTAGTTTTAAATACCATTTCCACTTCAACATATAATAACCCTTATATAAATAGTTCTCACTTGAACCTACAAATTACCTTTGCATTTTACTCCGGATATAAAACTACTGGAAGGAGAATAACATCTTGTTCATTGTACTTTACACCATATAAAGTTATATGATATCTCATTCTCATATGCAAGGAATATACTACAAACAACGAATATACTAATACCAATTTTACAATCATAACTATAATAACCATCCCACCGAGTTATAACTCGAGGATGTAGTCTCAAAGTACCAATCCACATCCGAGTTTTCTCAACATAATCCCGGTACCAACTTAGACTTTCTCATGATCATGGTAGATACATTAAATGGTGGAGGCGATCATATTCCCTCCTGAAACTGGAATAAAATAATATCGCACCCATATACGGGACGATATGACCTGGGGATATACTTTCCCTACTCCCTAAGACAGGGGATTCACCCACATCGCGCAACCTCCTTGGATAGCACTAGAGAGAAAAACATATATAAATATTCGTTTACATATCAATACATTTATAAAAAATTCGTCTATATATATACTATAACAATACTCGTATATATAATATAACATTCCTCAATATGCTCGAGCTATAATTTCCGAACTCTTATAGCGGTAGCCAATACCCCGAATGTTGCCATTCATTATAGTATATAAGTATTCATACACTTACATACTAAACTTACAAGTATTCGATTACTTAAGGTTTAACTTACACCTTAATCACTTTTAAGGATTTTACATAAACCCGAATATAACGATTCTTAATATTTAAATAAGTACATAAATCACTTATCTCAATTCTATAGGTTTCGCATCCTCTATAACAATTGTCGTCAATAGACGTGTCGGATAACCTCTCAACCATCTTTAGCCTATATCCTAAATTCCATCCTAGTCGCCTCATAGGATTTACTCAAACATATAGCCGACATATAAATACATTTCCTACCCGCATAATTATGTATATAGTCGCCCGTCGAAATACTACCCCGAGTGTTATTCGTCCCGAAGACAACTAATCTAAGTTATACACCTCACTCGAATAATAATTTAGAAGTCCCCGCACTATATTTAGGAACACTAAATGTGTAACTGCACAATTTGTTTTTCCCAAAAATACACAGTGAGTGTCACATAATTTTGCACCCTCCTAGTCCTAATTAATTCCCTTAAATAGCTAGGTGTGAATTTCCCTTAGTTGGATATTTGTTTCCTCAAATAAATAATCTAGAAATAATTAATTCAGGAATTTAACCAATTTAAACTTAACAAGACGAAACTGTCAAAAATCCTGAAGGGTCGATTGATCGACCCTTGGTCGTCGATCGATCGACCCTTGGCCATCGATCAATCGATCGAACATGTCAGCTTCTTCTCCGAGACTCTATTTTAGCCATTAAAATACCCTCAAGCTTTTATCTCTTCTCCCAACCTCATTTAATCAAAACCAACTATATATACTCAATGAAAATAGCTTCTTAACATCCTAGAACCAATAATCAACAACTAATTTCAATTAATTTCTAAGTTTCTCAAATTGAATATTACCCGAGCTTTATCCGTTCAACTTTCGAAATACCCATATTGATTCACGAAAACCCAGCCCAAAAATCATATAGTTTATTAACACCAACTATAATATGATATACACACTCAAAATAATAAAGCAAGTAAACACTTGCCTCGTGGATAAAATTCGACGACCTTGAGTCGAATCTCGCTGAGTTTGGCCCGGAATCCCCTTTCTTCCTTCCTCTCTTCTCTTCTTCCTTTTCTCTCTTCTAGGGATGAAATGTGAGAGAAGTGAGGGTTAAAAGGGTTTATAAAGCTTATCCCTTATTATACCTAAAATTGACTCGTATACTCAAATGTGAGTCCCAACAAGTCCAAAAATCCCCGGAACCTAAACGCTACCCCCAGATACTCTATTCTGACTATCTCGATAATTCCAAACCCAACTGCGCACTCAAAATCTCCATCTGAGTCACTTAACTAAAATTCACTAATTAAACCCAAGACATTCCAATACGTGTATTTTCCAAATAAAATATTATCCTTCGTCGCTTTACCCAACTGCGACATTTAATTAAAATAATCCAACTCATATACTTAGTCACGTAAGGAAATATAACCCGTGTAAATATTAATCCGACACTTGTAAACTAATACTCACTATTCACTTTATATTCTAAATTTATTTAATTACACTCATAAATTCCAAATTTACTATTGACATTAATTTCCTCTTATGACCAAATTACGCCACTTATGCAATTTAAATATCTATAAAAGTATGGGGTATTACATACTTCCCCCCTTACCATTGAATTTCATCCTCGAAATTCGGATACAACCTGTACCACCAAAGTCACTCTGTCCTAGTACACCGAAGTCGAATGGTACTATCCAATGGTTCCCCTACCAGATACCACCTTTCTCAAGTCTTATATTCTAATACACTAGCTTAACGACAAGATTATCTAAATCTCCATATGCTACAGTACTACATTGGTCGTAAGGTTAACTATAACGATGACACATCGCACCTAGTGACTCTATAACTGCATAAAAATAAAATAAGCGTATAATCGTAGGTCTAACATATTGATCTTATTAAAAAACCAAGACTCTAAGCGTCCATTCATCTATAACAGGCGTCAAATTTTCCCTTAAATGGAAACTACACTAGTGCTTGACTACTCCCGTCGTCTTATCGCTTATCCTAGGTGTGCTAACTATTATTGCACCTATACAATTGGATTATTTCATATCTTCTACGACGTTTAATCCCTCAAACGGCAAATGCAAATCCATTTATAACTGTTCCACAACATATGCTTCATCTTTATATACTACGCCCCTTATTTTTTGGGCTATATATAAAACCAACATACCAAGGTGCCCACACATCCTTTTACTCATGAACATCGGCACAACTATTACAAACGTCACACACGTAATACTCTCTCTAAAAAATGGGCCTCATTTTCTTGGTTTGGGCCTAACACCTAGGTATTCTCAACAATCTTCTCAAGATTCAATTCTTCCTATACCTGGAAATCCAATCCTTCTTAAGGTTAACCCACCAATCTTCTCGTGGTTAACTAACTACAATATTTCTAACCCTAAGATCAATGTGTTTCCTACGCACGTAAAATGAGTACTATACTAACTATGTCCCTAGAGGCCAAGACCTTTCCTGACTCCCGACATTAGCTCGGTTTCATGCGTGGGACGTCTCGCAAAGAGAAATCCAAACAAGGAACCCTACCGTTACACTACTTCCTCGCATCATCAGTCGTCGTGATATAACGGCCTAAGGTACACCATCGTGATGTTCTAACTCCTACCTCCTAAACATACTAACGCGTTTCTACATCTATGTCCTTCCATCTCGGCGAAATGGAAATCCTAACTAATCGGGGCGCCTACTATCTACAAAAGTATTACTAACATCCTAACCAAAGCATACTATCTCAAAATTTACCTTTTAATGACGGCCTGTCTATAAGCCTCAAATTAATTTTCTAAATCTTACCTCACCCATTATTTACAGGGTGAGAACCATTTCAATGCCTTTCCATAGCACTTCCATCTTTAAAAAGGCTCCAATCATGACATGGCTATCAGTTTATAGTGTTTTCTTCACACTAGGTAACTTATCATCAAAACCAACATCCTTACATCCCATAACATCTCTCCATCTTCGACGTCATTAAGGTCCGTACGTGGAGTGTCACAAGCAAAATCCAAACAAGGAACCCCTCCGATACACTACCACTTAACTTTATTGGTCGTGGAGGTCCGTTAGTTTCAAATATGCAACCGGGATAATCACATCCCATTTAACAACAAAATGTGGTCTGAACTCCTACTTCTTTTAAGGAGCCATAGCAAAAAGTTCTTCTACTAACACTAAGTCCTTCGCACAAACAACAACGAGCTTAAACTGGCCGCTTAACACTAAATCTTGCATACCTGAAATCATACCTATATGGTCACCATTCACTAAATTTGGGAATATGAAACATCTACTCATCGAGGTTCCATCTAAACATATAATAAAATAGCGATATCAACCTGTATCCAGGTGAGATATCACAAAAACAACCAGTTCCACCCTGGAATCGAGGATACGATAGCCTTGCAATCACTAGCCTACTATCGCTCCGACTAATCAAAAACATATTATGTATAACACATACTAAATGAGCAGTTCAAGCTTAAATATAAGCTCAAAATACCAACACATGTTTTCATAATGAATAAAGAAAATAAAACCCCGCTACCGCGAAAAATATATAGATATACACCATATAATGTTATCGATACTACCAGTAAACTCGAATCACGCACACGAACCTATGGTTAACAAAATACTATGACATTATCTAGCCATATAAGATATACCTCCTTCTTTCGAGGTGAAACTCATAACAGTAACTCTGCCGATCTCCCTAACTTCTCCAATTAGTTCCTGGACATAGTACACTTAGCTCCTCCAACTCAAAAGAAACCAACTACTGGCCTCAACTGCCCTGTTTCAAAAAATCTCGGGGCGGATGTCTACCTACGGGGTTTCACAAACACATATTCTCCATACGTGTTAACAATGCTTACTAGTGAGCCTATCATTCCACTGAGGGACTCTTTCTTCATTGTACCTACCTTACTTTGGTACAAGGTTCACTTGACCATATCACTCTTTATAAAATCGTCGGCCTTTAACCAATCCTTATGTGAATAACCCATAAATTGCACTCTATTTATTCCTGATAAACCAAAGGAACAAACGATTAAAACCATCCGTAAGATTCCTCTATCAGCAAAACATCTTGCTCCCCTAAATATGATGACCACCGTTCCCACCATTTCAATATTGCTCCAACGAGTGAAAAATTTTCCTCAAATTTTCACGTCTGGTAATTTCCATACCCTGCTCCAAGCAAAATCTTCTGAGCCTTCCACTTCCTTTGGATAACACTACACTACTTTCGTATAACTTACTTCAACGTTTGGTCCTTATCAAAGACCTTTCAAACTTTTACCCAATTTACTTTACTGGGTAATTCACGTTTCGCACCACTCTCTACTACATCAATACGTAGATAATTATAACTACAATACTTTAGTAGTTGTTGTAGCAATCCATTACAATGCCATAAGGGGAGTAACCTCTACTGCGAACCTGATTCCTAACTTCAGCTTACAGCTCCGACTAAGGCCCGCCTCCTACTGCCATCATAACGGTCTTCCCTAGTCTCCCTTCATTGATTATCACACGAATCTGAGTGAGCGCACAAAATATTTACTATAATCTTACATAATGGCAGCAAAACGAAATATCACAAGGGGAATCAACAATCCTAATAATAAGGCTCTATATCAAATCAAAAGTAACTGTGCACGCGTAGTACGTGTGCACAGATTACTAAGGACTATAGAATCTGATGCTCTGATACCATCTGTGACACACTGCCTAATAAAATATTGGGTGATCAATCCTATACCAGTTTATAACAGGAATCTCATATGGTTCATTCTTAGCATCACTGTCGAAAACTGATTTAATTACTAATAACTTATTAGGCTGGCGTCAAATTTTATTTAGTTAATCTTTTTAACCAAACCAACCAACTAAAACATTCACACAGTTTATATATAACAACTAAGAAGAAATAAAATAACTGAACTCTCGGTACAATATAATACAACCAAATCAAATGTCGCACTAAAAGGCGGTAAAAGAGTAAATGAATACAATTAGGCTATCGACCTGAATATTTCTATAATGCCTCCAATCTAGATAAGAAGCATAGAAGCGTCTAAAATAAACCTGCTTGTGTCCACAGCTGCTGCAGCAAACTTCTGGCTCAAAAGAATCATCATCCAGGCATCCCTGTGTCTGGACACACACACACACACACACACACACACATATATATATAGCAAGAGAGGGAAAATAGAGAAACGGGTCAGAGCCCGAGTTTTGAAAAGGTTTAGCAAGTGCTTAAAAGCCATATTTTAAAATATAAAATCTCTCATATTTAAACTGGTATCGCACTCTCATGAGATACACCTCACCCCTCTTCTAATAGTGCACACCTGTCGCGTACCTTTAAACCACCTAGTTAAGCTACCATACCTAACTAATCTCTTTAATCCATCTTCTAAATCCTTATAACTATCACCTACCTTGCGTGATATAATATTTTATACTATAAGTTATTACATAAGCTTTTAGTTGATATAATGATACATGTGATCTATATATATAGTCCTTGATTCTATATAAAATTACCGTTCATATACCCTAACTTTCACTAGTTTTAAATACCATTTACACTTCAACATATAATAACCCTTATATAAATAGTTCTCACTTGAACCTACAAATTACATTTGTATTTTACTCCAGATATAAAACTACCGGAAGGATAATAACATCTTGTTCATTTTACTTTACACCATATAAAGTTATATGATATCTCATTCTCATATACAAGAAATATACTATAAACAACGAGTATATTTATACCTATTTTACAATCATAAGTATAATAGCCATCCCACCGAGTTATAACTCAAGGATGCTGTCTCAAAGTGCCAATCCACATCCGGGTTTGCTCAACTTAACCCCGATACCTAGTTAGACTTTCTCAAGATCATGGTAGAAACACTAAACGGTGGAGGCGATCATATTTTGTCCTGAAAGTGGAATAAAATAATATTTTACCCATATACGGGATGATATGACCTGGGGATAAACTCTCCCTACACCGTAAGCCCGGGGATTCACCCACATCGCGTAACCTCCATAGATAGCACTAGGGATAAAAACATACATAAATATATCGTTTACATACCAATATATTTATAAACAAGTCGTATATATATATATACTATAACAATACCCGTATATATAATATAACATTCCTCAATATGCTCGAGCTATAATTACCAAACACTTATAGCGGTAGCCAATACCCCGAATGTTTCCAATCACAATAGTATATAAGTATTCATACACTTAACATACTGAACTTACAAGTATTCCATTACTTAAGGTTTAACTTACACCTTAATCACTTTTAAGGATTTTACATAAACCCGAATATACCAATTCGTAATAATTAAATAAATATATAAATCACTTATCTCAATCCCATAGGTTTCGCATCCTCTATAACAATAATTGTCAATAGACGTGTCGGATAATCGCTCAACCATATTTATCCTTTATCCTAAATTCCATCCTCGTCGCCTCGTAGGATTTACTCAAACATATAGCCGACATATAAAGACATTCCTTATGCGCATAGTTATATATATAGTCGCCCGTCGATCGATCGATCGAACATGTCAGCTTCTTCTCCCAGACTCTGTTTTGGCCATTAAAATACCCTCAAGCTTTTATCTTTTCTCCCAACCTCATTTAATCACAACCAGCTATATATACTCAATGAAACTAGGTTCTAAACATCCTAGAACCAATAATCAACAACTAATTTCAATTCATTTCTAAGTTTCTCAAATCGAATATTACCCGAGCTTTATCCCTTCAACTTTCGAAATACCCATTTTGATTCACGAAAACCCAACCCAAAAATCATATAGTTTACTAGCACCAACTTTAATATGAGATACACACTGAAAAGAATAAAGCAATTAAACACTTCCCTCGTGGATAAAATTTGACGATCTCAAGTCGAATCCCGCGGATTTTGGCCCGAAATCCCCTTTCTTCCTTCCTCTCTTCTCTTCTTCCTTTTCTCTCTTCCCTTTCTCTCTCCTATGGATAAAATGTGAGAGAAGTGATGGTTATAAGGTTTTATAAATATTATCCCTTATTATACCCAAAATTGACTCGTATACTCAAATGTGAGTCCCTACTAGTCAAAAAATCCCCGGAACCTAAACACTACCCCCAGATACTCTATTCTGACTATCTCGGCCATTTTGAACCCAACTTCGCACTTGAAATCTCAATTTGAGTCACTTAACTAAAATTCACTAATTAAACCCAACACATTCCAATACGTGTATTTTCCAAATAAAATATTATCCTTCGTCGCTTTACCCAACTGCGACATTTAATTAAAATAATCCAACTCATATACTTACTCCCGTAAGGAAATATAACCCATGCAAATATTAATCCGACACTTGTAAACTAATATTCACTAGTCACTTTATATTCTAAATTTATTTAATTACACTCATAAATTCCAAAATTACTATTCACAGTAATTTCCTCTAATGACCAAATTACGCCACTTATGCAATTTAAATATCTATAAAAGTACGGGGTATTACACATCCATGTATTTTTTTAACTTCTTATAGATACTCTTGCGCCCGATGGGTTTTATCCCATTAACAAATCTACAAGTCCCCAAAATTTCATTCGAATACATCGAATCTTCTTTGGTATCTATAGTCATATTCAACAATAAAAGTCCTTGTCTGGGAATGCCTTATTGTAGTTCATAGGACTTGATTTTAATCTTTTTAGGATCTCATCAAAACGATGACCCATAACACTAATCTTTTAGGATCTCTCATAATGCTCCCACTATGACATTTCACTATTTTTTATTTAGTATAAGTGACACGTGTATCTTGATCGTCGGTAATACTCTCACTACCATTAGGCATTATATTATCAATATCTGGTTGTATTTCATCCTTTACGGGTGGTTTAGTAACATTGGTAATATGATGTTCCTTTTTGTCTTGTAAGACTCGCTTAGATAATTGGGACATAATCCCACCCTTCAATAAATGATCCCTAAGTACGCCCCCGTGATCAGATCGTAGATTTTCTATTATTTTACCTCTCCAATACTCCACCTAAGTCTTATACACTTTGAACTAATCAAAGGCTTCAGACATGTGTTGGATAAGGTATACATATCCATACTTTATGTAATCATAAATGAAATCGATGAAGTACTCAAAAATAAATCTTGACCGAATAGTGATAGGACCACACAAATCGAAATGAACTATTTTTAATACATCTTTGTTCTTTATCTTTCGAGAAGTGAAGGAACCTTTGGCCATTTTACCTTCTAAATGGGATTCACATACTAGAAGTTCCCATACATCTAATGAACTCAATTGCCCATTTTAAATGAGTCTTCAAATTCCTTATAAAATAAAATAACCTAAGCATAAGTGCTAAAATTTTGTTTGGTCCTAGAAGGAAACTTTCTCTTTAATGATTTGTCTGTTAACGTTATTCATTTCAATGTTAAGAAGTTTCGGTGTGACAAACCTTATGATGTATATATTTTCCAATGTGTTGAAACAGATAAAACAAATCAAATTTTGATAAAATAATTTTATAGTATTAATCGAATATCTATTTAAAACCAAATTAGAAATTGAAAATAACTTTTCTAAAAACAAGTAAATTAAAATAATTTACCTACATTATCATTATGTCATCACCATAACCTAAAATTATATCTTACTGTTAATACTGTTGCCTTATTATATTGTCCATCGTTAGGAACATCTTTCTTTTAAGTAATATTTCGATTTCATGGAACTTCGTACAGATAGTTGTAGTCCTAATTTTTGGTTTTTGAGTCTACGCACCTGGTTCTTATAGACCAGATTATAAATCATGCAATTATTTTTAATAGAAAAACCATTACCATGTCCTTTTTTCATATAGAACTAGGAAAAACTAGACATCATTGCTATAAAAGTTCTGACTTATTTGTAGTGAAAATACCAGCCTTTTAGCCTTTTCACTACTATTGCGGAATATGAACATTTATCAATTCAAACTGTTGTACCTGAGACTTAGACTTATCTTCGTACTTACTCTTCGAGAAATACTTAAATTTTTTCTCAACAACTAATACCATACCTTGGCTACCGATGATGACCATTCCCAAATTGTGAAATGGATCTAGGTTTCCCAACCATATCTAATCCAAAGAATCCCTTGTTCAATCATTAATGAAACATCATTTCAATAACATTATTCTTACTTGAGCGTTATTAACTAACATAGGTGTTAATAAGCTCCCATTGATTAATTCTTTATAATTAAAATGTTCACATAATGCTTCCTTGATGGAACTACACCATATACCGAGAATGGTCGTGGAAGGTAGGTCACAGTCCAAATCCATGAACACATGAGTAATGGTCCAAAATCATGACCACCATAAATATACCATGATCAGGACCAT
Organism: Sambucus nigra; assembly: GCA_949130495.1. Taxonomy (NCBI): domain Eukaryota; kingdom Viridiplantae; phylum Streptophyta; class Magnoliopsida; order Dipsacales; family Adoxaceae; genus Sambucus; species Sambucus nigra. The sequence goes on along the minus strand of OX422207.1, from coordinate 642,088,301 downwards.
GATCCCTTGTATTGGTGACCAAGACGGTACATTATTGTGACCACCATGGTCACAGATGTACACCATAACCCAACCGTAACCCACAAAAGGTTAATTTTAGTGCCAATTTAATCACGTTGAGGGTCACAAATCAGGATCATGACCAAACCCAAATGACCACGAAAAATTTAGGTGAAACACGATGACGGTTCAGAATCGTGACCTTCCAACTGTGACAAATTTTTAATTTAGAATGTTAACTAATGTATGGTCATGGTTTGGGACTGACCAGGTGTTGGTGATAAAATTGGGTCAAAAGTTGGAGTCGTGACCATAAATGGGGATCATGACAAATTTATTGGTTACAGTAGGGGGCACGGTCCTGAGCCATGACCCAATATATGGTATAAATAAATCCCCTTAGAGCTTTATTTCATTTCACCATCTACTCTCTCTCTCTCTCCACCAGTGCTCTATCTCTCTATCTCCACCACCAGATTGTCTCTCCACCACGGTTTACTCTCATTCATGGTAAAACTCTTTCTTTCTCTGTATACATATATGTGTGTGTATATGTTTTTTTTTGTGTGTGTGTGTTAGAAAAATTTGGGATTTATAAAATTTGGGTATAAATGTGAAGTTGGGTATAATGTTGTGTAAATATGAAATTAGGTATAATGTTATGTAATTTTGTATATTTGTTTTTAATTTAATCTCAATTGGGTATATTGAAATCTAGAACCATATATGTGATTGGGATAAGGGTGTAAAGACACATTATTGGTTTAATTTGATACGGTAGTATAATTTCAGATGTTTGGATATTTCGTATGCATTGGAATAGTAACTTTGTAATTAATTATACCCTTAATGAATTATGTTAGATTTTGCAGATGGAATTGGAAAATTAAGCAGATCCACACACACATATATATTCTTTTACATAATCGCACATATATATATGCACATAATTTTACACATATATACATACATACATACACACACTCATACAAATATATACACATATACTCACACTTATGCACATAGATACACATATTCTCACTCGTATTACACATACACATACACACACAAATATATATAGTTTAACACACACACACACACACAGATATATATATATATAAGCGCACACTCGCGCAAATCAATACTAAGAATAAAAAGAAAATGATTCATGATAAAATAAATATATAAATACATGCATTCCTATATATACATGAAGTCCATATACTCACACGCGCGCACTCACACTCACACCCACACCCACACCACACCCACACCCAAAACCACACCCATACACATATATATACTTGTACACAACACAGAACCCCCCCCCCACACACACACAGTAAAACTAAAAAGGAAATGATTCATGATAAAATGAGTATATAAATACATGAATGAATTCCTATATAAACATGAATTCCCTCATATACTCACATGCGCACACATACACCCCTCCCCCCCATATATATATATATATATATATATATATATATATATATATATATATATATATATATATATATATATATATATATATATATATATATAAACTTATACTCACACGAGCACATATTTATACACATACGTACACACGTTTAACACATACACATATACACATATATAAAATGAATGTTTTTTCTACCTAAATAAAAGTTTTGAGTAACATGAGATACAAAATTACATATTTAGAATAGAGTAATGTGTTAAAATATTAGATTAAATAATAAGTTAACATGTTTTCTTCACGTTTCATATGCGCATGCAATTGGAGAACAATTATTGAAGCTCAACTGATTTTAAGTTATTTCTTTATTCATGTAATTTTACTTATCTTTTGTTTTATGTAACATAGTTTTATATGTAATTATAAATTCTTGGTTAACTGTTGTGGTCGCGTTCACCCCATACCTTAACTACTTGTTATTTGGGTAAACATAAATTAGTGGAAGGGCTTGCACATTTAGTGGGCACATCATAATTTTAGGATTAATTTAAATAAAATGAACTTAAATTGGGCTTGTTGATATTGTGAGGATGAATATTAATGCATATATATGTTTGGTTAACTGTTCTGGTCGTGTTCACCGCTTCTTTAAGTGATTGTGGTTTGGATGAAGACAAATTGGTGGAAGGGCTTGCACATTTGGTGGATATATAATAATTTTAGGATTAATATAAATAAAATAAATTTAAATTGGACTTTTTCATATTGTGCAGATGAATAATAATGATTATACCTTTTTGATTAACTATTATGGCCATGTTCACCCCTTTCTTAGGTGGTTGCTATTTGGGTGAATACAAATTGGTGGAAGGGCTTGGACATTTGGTGGACACAGTAATTTAAGGATTAATTTAATTAGAATAAACTTAAATTGGACTTGTTGTGTATGATTGATCGATTAGGAAACAATAACTAGTTTAGAAATAATTAGATTCATTACCTTTATGACTCATATTTACACTCTCCTTTTATATATTTTCTTAGAAAAAATGAGTTACTGTAATAATTATTTTCAACAAGAGTATGCGAGTTTGTAATTAGATTGCACAAGAACATGTTTTATTAGTGCGCACCATATAGAAGAAACTCCTATTTACATGTATGGGAATAGGAAAAATTGAAAATTCTAATTACCTTACAAATTGTAGAGTTGATCTATGACAAGCGTACCTATTCGATTGTATTCAATGTTCCCTGCCAAAATGTTGCGAGCGGTAATAGAGAATATATTTTGCCTTCAAATCACCGCAAGGCACTAACGTTACTGACACTATTAGAAAAGTCAGAAAAAATATGCATCCATTGTGGATACAATTTTGTAAAGAGAGCATTCAACAAATCGCAACATATGCTCATTAAATGTGACCTTGCATATAAGTTTAAGAAGAAATATTCTCGAGTCCCTATCATGAATATTTATATATCAGTCGTAGATACACACCCGTCTAATTAGTCGTGTGCATCTTTTCATATTTTTTTAAAAATAATAACAATTTGATGGAAATCAAACACATCGAGCATGTTTGAAAAGCCGTTGAAAAGGTATATACATATATGTGTATATATGTACACATATAGTTGTAAACACGACTGTCATACATTCTTTGCTAAATTTTTCTCATGTATTTATTGGAAATGTCGAACAGGAATAAAGCTAATCAACTAAATAACAAAACACCTCCAACTCAATCCTCTCTAATACTCCTTAATTATCATCACCTACGGGTTAACAATACTTTACTCCACTGCAAGTTCAGTCTACTACTACATCTACGTATATGCGAGTCATAAAACTCAATAAACCCCTGTTACTCCAACACTCCTGCCTCCTGCTACCAAGGAATCCTAAGAAAATGATAAAAAAAAAACATTGGGTTGTCCATGTTTAGGAATCCTACTGGTAAAAAAAATAGCGTCCATATTTTTAAATCCCATTATTTGTCTCTCAGAAAGATGACTGCGGACATTGGGGGCCCAAATAACTAGAAGAAAGTTGATCCCTTCATAAAGGATAACGTGCAGTATCAACTTTGTAAGAGTTTTACATTCCCACCCGGTTCGAAGGGAACTATCTTTTCTTGAGTAAATGAACTTAAGTAAACCTATGAGATGAACCTTCAAAAAAAAATTCCCTAAGGGGGCATCAAGTTATGATATTTTGGGGTTGAAAGATAAAGTTACCTAAAATGTTCAAATCCCCATCGATCAATAGAACAACTTCTTGGAGAATGAGACAGGGAGGAAAAATGAGCCCAGAGGGAGAAAAACAAACATAAGTAGGAAAAAAAAGTTGATGACCATAAACTTGGAGAAAAATCATATGATGATTTAAAGGGTGAATGGGATAGCACCAAAGGTACTCCAAAAGAAGGTAAAGCCCCTAATCGGGTCAATATGTACTTACATAGCCGGCAGGATAAAGAGACCAATAAATTTCCAAATAAATTGGCTCCAATTCTAGTGAGTCTGAATTTAATTATCATAAATATGAATGCTACAATAAAATAATGTTTAAATCTTAGTCCTAAATATAATATTACGCTACAGGAAATGACAAAAGTCATAACAAGTAGTTAGTCTAAGTGCATCCCTTATGAAATTGAATTATATGACCTATATAAGGTAATAGGGATGGACAAAAAGGGGGGGACAAGAGGTGTGTGATCACATATGCCAAGTAGAAAATTATAGAACATTGCACCTCTATTGGATGATATTTTTTCGATAAATAGTCACATGTTGATCTAGGCAGAAGAACATGCTAGGACAAAAGGAGAAGTGTCAAATCTTAAGAAAGACATGGGCAATGCTACCAATACCTTAGGACTATTAACGAATAAAATCAAGGGGTTGTCCCAACTGATTAGTCCACAGTATGGTTTCTCCTCCCAAATACCTCCTCAAACATTCCCATTTATTACGCGTTAGGTTTCCCCTCCCAAATGACTTCTTCTATAGCATTCCCCTCCCAAGTGCCTCCTCCTGCAGTATTTCGTGGATCATCATCGTCCATGCACGATGACTATAATGAGGAGTATTATATAAGGGACTTCACCAATAGTAGGGTCATTAGCATGTTCATGCTCATTTCTACGAATGCGGGAACATCTGCACATGGTCTCCCTTTGGAGATGGGTGAGGCTCAGATATATACCAGGGTTAAATGAATTTTCTAGATTTATAAACTAAGAGTTCTTGTATGAAACATAACCTTAGTTTCAACCTATTTATATAGGTGTTTAATGGATTTCCCAAAATACACAGAGTGGAAGAGAGTAATAGAGTTTCTAATAATCATGTAAAGGGCATTCATGAATTTGTTAAATATGCATATAGAAATCTTAATAGTGACAAGATTTCATATATGTGCACCCATTGTATGAACGATAAATTGGTGTCTTTGTAAGGCATTGAGTTACATTTACTAAAGTGGGGTATGTCACAAGACTATAAGATGGACATTCTATGGGTTTAAAAAAATGTACTGTATGTTCTAGAAGAATTATCAGTACCCAACCGCGTAACGGAACCCCACTAAGTGAAATTGGTGAATGATTCGGAAGCACATCGTCCTTTGACCAGCCTAATTGATGATGCTTACAAAGTCCACCACCATCAAAACCATTAGGCTATGAATAGAAATAATGTACTTTATGTCCAAGTCAATGAATAAGTTGATGGTGAATTAACCAAAGATTGAGAATACATGCAGATGAAAGTCGAGGCGGCTAGAGCTTTGTATACAAATTATGAAGAAGATCACTCAATATTATATGCAATGATCAGTTTTCAGATAGTTATCTGAGCATGAAGAAGATCTTGAAGGGTTTGGTTTTAAAGTAAAATTCTATTCATGCATGTATGTATGATTGCATATTGTCCCGCAATGAACATGAATTGTAGGATAACTGTCTTGTATGCAATAAGCCAATATATATGGTTTGTGAGAATGAAAAAGACGAAACTGTAAAATTTCACAACTGCTTGCAAGTTCCACAGGAGGTAGTGAATTATTTTCCCCTCGAGCCATGGTTAAAAATATTTTTCACCATACCATGGATATAATAGGCCATGACATGGTAGAATCGAGTCGAGGTGGGTAGAAATCTTATGCATCATTCCATTGATTCACTCATATGGCAACTTTCAAGTGCACAAACCCTGAATTTACAAAGGAACAGCGCATTATCCGTCTTGCATTATCAATCAACGGGTTTAACCCTCTTGGTAATTTAAGCACTAATAAGAGTTATTAACTAGTTCTCATGGATCCTTTAAGTTTCCCTCTAACCCTGTCCAAGAGAAAAGAGTTCACATTATTATTTCTGTAAAGTGTCGTGTGCGATAAGGATTTAAATAAATGCACAACTTCCAACCACAAACATATGTAATTAGAGTAAATTTTGAAACCAATTTAATTTATCCCCTAAACATACAACTATGTGTGTGCATGTGTCAAACCATCATAAACACAAATATGCTAACTCACACTTTTCAAGAAAAAATCCCCGAAGGGCAAAACCTTTTATTTCACTATGAATCAAATCACAATGAAATTTGAAATAAGTTTACCTCAACAAATCTACATAGACACGTAGTCTAGATTCAGCAATGGATTCTACGCAGTAAATCCACATGAACCACAGTCCAATCTTCAGCAAAGATCCACATGCAGCGAACCTCAATGACCTTAGTCTTCATGTGTAGAGACGCACTCCACAAAGATGAACAATAACAATGTTTTGTTCATGGGTACCAAAATAATTCACACAAACTATTGGGCTAATTTGCGAATTGAAAACAAATGATTAAGACCCTAAAAGTGATAAGACAATGTATTATGCTAAAGCAGTTTCGTCTGTGTTCAAAATTGCAGGTTTTCTAATTAAAAATGAAGTTGGAAAAAACTTTTTATAGAAAATCTAAGGAGATGCATCGCTAAAAAAATAGGGATCTCGCTCGAACGAGCATCGCGCGACATGGTTATGTCTCTTGAACGACAACCACTGTCGCTCGAAAGAGCCAGCACGTAAATAAATTCATTTTTTATTTCTAAAAATTCGCCTTATTACTTAGAAAAATATTTTTGACAAAAAAGTTAAAAACTCCATTCCAACACTTAAAAAATCTTTGATGAAAAATATTCCAACACTCCAAGTAAAATATTAAGGACTTAAAACACAACCTTACCAAAGTTAAACTTGCGGAGGCTTGAATGTTGAAGAAAACTTGATAATCAGATTCGTCTTCATGTGTATGTGATCTTGAACCTTATTCGACGTTTGTAGCTATATATGACATACTCAATTGATAATGGACAATATAAAATATGTTCTTACAAATATCCCCCTATGTCTATGCCAGTACAAAATAAAAACATCTGAATTATCAAATCGAAATGCCTATACAAATCTAATACGTACTAAACATGCAAGTTTAAAACATTTATTCAAAATATTCAACACCAAAATCTTCAAATCTTTAAGCTTTTCTCATCGGGGTGTGCAATCTAAAAATCTTTAACTTTGTACCTACACACATGAGACAAAGAAAATACCTCATGACGCATCGAGTTTGAAATGATATAAGAATAAAACAATCAATATAATCAAATCTCTCCCATAATGAAAAACTCCCCCATAATTTGTTTTCCCCCTTTTATTTGTCCGAAATAGATAAGGAAACGAATAAACAAAGTAAACATGGATTTGTCACGATAAAAATGCATAGAAAATATTAATCAAGCTATGCTCATGCAAAGGAGAACTCAAAAGCGTCCACAATCTATTTTTGATTTTTCAAACAAAAATGAACAAATAATTTTACAAAAATCACACACCATGAATTTACACTAAGACAAACAAACCATGGAATTGGAATGAATGGGTGTGAACATATTTGATAGGCAAATCAACGCAATCAAACATAACATATGTGCAGGATGAATATGTGTACTCATATCGAATGATCTCAAAATCGTCCTTAGGTGTTTAAAGTGTTGAATTTTAATGACATCGACTCAATCCATCAACACATCAAAGTCAAGAATGATTCCCACACCAATAACGTCTAAAACTATGAATGTTTTTTCAAGACACTGGCAGGGCGTGCAAACCCATTTTTCATTTATTTCCATCTAAACTCCCTCATAAATAATAATCATTATATTTTTATTTTGAGGTGGCCCCTTTTTGGCATATTTATCTTTTTATTGCCTTTAAATTTTTTTGGGCTCATTTTAAACAATGACTTTTACGACGAGTTAATTTTGAACTCTCGTAGCCCTTTCTCGTGATTCACCCATCATATTTTGTTGCAATTAAATTCCTCACGGTTAACATTTTTTTACATGAACTACTTACTGTGGGTACCCTGAATTTAGCATCATAGGCCTGGACGAGTAGCCTCTCCTTAGCGGCCCAAAGCCCAGGCCCATCACCTTTTATTGATCCGGTCATCCCACGATCCCATGAAGAGAAGTTGTGGGAGAACTCGATCCCATGTAGGGGAGATGGCTAACAAGGAGGAACCCATCACCCCCACTACTCCAACATATACATGTATAAATTAAACCCTAAGTTCGGGGCAAAGGACAAGTTGTATTCTCTGCACTTATTCTTCAGAATATAGAGAAATAACACTGACTGAACCACCGTGGACGTAGGCACATATTTGCTGAACCACGTATACCCATTGTTGTGTGATTGGCATCTCATCTTTTCTTGATTGTTACCTCTTTCATATTTATTTGTGTTGCATAATAATTGTCACCACAATTGACGCCGTCTGTGGGAAGCGTTTATCTTTCCCTGAGAAGAGCCCATTCCGAGAAAAAATCTAAGATGTCTGATCACAGCAGCAACGCTCCTCAAGCAGGAGATATTCAGGAGCCACCCGTTCCTCGCAGGATTAGGTCTGAAGTCCGACGTTCAGATCAAGAGGCTCGCTTAGAAAGGCCAGCCTCAGAAGAAAGTCAAGGACCAGCAAGGTCCACTCAGATATCCAGATTGATCGATGCATACGAAGCAAGGCTCCACGAGCAGAGGGAGTCCTCTCGCAGATATGAGGCTGAGAATGCTCGCTTGAAAAGAAGACTGGAAAAACTGGAGGAAGAACTACGTCCCGATACCAGGAGACACCCCTGTCGCACTCCTAGCCCTCAGGCGAGCAAATCTCACAGCCGAGGAAGGAGCCCTAGGCGGCAATATCAAGGGTTCAAAGGTGGCGACTCAGACGACGACCTCCGCGAGAAACTGAGAAAAGCTCGCCGCTATCAGAGCCCTGCTCGCAGCGACGACAACATACGGAACCTAGTCCGCAGAGAAATGGACCAACATCCAGCTCACCACGGCACCAGGTCGACCAGAGAACTCGCCAGGAGAGCCCTCAAGACCCAGATGAAATCGCCCTTCACGAGGGAAATTGAAGAAGAAGAAGCTCCCAAAAAGTTTGTTATTCCAAGGTTCAAGATTTATGACGGGAAGACTGATCCCATTGATCATGTCAGGCAGTACCAGCAGGCTATGACCCTCTGGAATCACCGAGATGCACTGATGTGCCGTATATTTCCCTCGAGCCTTCATGACGTGGCCCAGAAATGGTTCGAGAAACTCCCTCACCGATCCATCAGAAATTTCAAATCCCTGGCCAAGCTCTTTACGGCCCGGTTCATCACCAGCAGCTCCCATCCCAAAAGGATGGATGCTCTATTAACAATGAAGAAAATGCCTCAGGAGACACTCCGAGACTATGCGAAGAGATACTGGGAGTTATTCAACGAAGTCGAGGACTGCGCGGAAGAGGTGGCAGTGGCTTCATTCAAAATTGGGCTACCTAGATCTTCCCTCCTTTACCAGTCCTTGACAAAGAAGGAAACAACCACCATTGATGACCTGATGGCCCGGATTGAGAAATACGCAAAGGTGGAAGATGTCACCCGCCTTAACGTAGGAGAAAACGGTCGATCCAAGCTCGCTACCAAGGGAAGTGAGAAAGTTGATAACCAGAAAAAAGGAGGAAAGAATGGGAGCAAGAATGGCTCCAAGAACGGGGGGAACCCTGACGTTGCAAAGTCATTCCAGGCGGTCAACACCATCTTCAAAGAACCAATTTACAAAATTCTCGCAAAGATCAAGGATGAGCCGTTAATCAAATGGCCCCGGAAAATGAAAGGAGACCCATCGAAAAGAAACAATGCACTGAGATGCACCTTCCACAAAGAGGGAGGGCATAAGACCGAGCACTGCAAGGCTCTTAAGTCCCACCTCGAGGAGTTGGCCCAATCCGGACATTTGAATGACTTTGTGGAAAGGAAGGTAGAGAGAGTGACTGTCCACAAGGAGGCAAAACCCGACAACGTATTGGAAGACGACGCCGGACACGAATTCGCAATAATCCATGGAGTATCCGATGTTAAGAAAATCCAGGGTAACTCAGCTCGAATGGAGGTAAAGAAGCTGACAGCGGTAATGCAAGCTTTTCAGATTGATCTAGCAAAATCACAGGCAGGAAAACGTCGGCGAGCAGAGGACATCAACTACAACAAGCACATTGTTTTCATGGATGAAGATCTTGTGGGAGTGAGGACCCCGCATCACGATGCCTTAGTCATTACACTCAGGATAGACAACTTTGATATCGACAGGCTGCTCGTCGATCAAGGGAGCTCATCTGAAGTAATGTACATCGACCTATTCAGAAAATTGAAGTTGAACATCGCCGACCTAAAGGGAACCACTGTTCCTCTGGTCGGCTTCGCTGGGAAAATGACCATGCCTCTGGGCAAGATAGTACTACCAGTGCTCGCTGGAAATGTTTCAAAAATGATCGAATTCTTGGTGGTCGACATCGATTCACCGTATCAAGCCATCCTCGACAGGGGATGGCTTCATGCAATGAAGGCAGTCTCCTCGACCTACCACCAGAAACTCAAATATGTCACCGAGCGGGGAGTGATGGAGATACATGGCGACCAGGCGATGGCGAGAAAGTGCTTCATAGCGGCTATCCGACCAAAGCCAGAGAAAAAGCCGTTCAAACCAGCGAGAAAGTGGAGGAAGGTGCAATCCCTTCAAAATAGCAATTAAAATATTGAAGGCCCGGAGTGGAAGAGACCAGGATCCTCCCCTCCGAGCGTGTTGTGGAGGACCTAGTAGAAGTAATTACTAAAGAAGGCGACAAAAGCAGAGTCTTCCTGATCGGGACCTCACTCACTGACCAAGAGCAAAAGGATTTGTTAACCTTACTCAGAAGAAACATAGATGTTTTCGCTTGGTAACCTTATGAGCTACCAGGAATCGATCCCAATATGGTCTGCCATCGGTTGCACGTCAATCCCACATTCAAGCCGATAGCGCAGAAGGCACGACGAACTGCTCCCGAGAAGGCCAGAGCAATAGAAAAAGAAATCGAAAAACTGTTGGATGCAGGGTACATACGGGAAGTACAATTCCCCAAATGGTTATCCAACCCAGTGGTAGTTCCAAAAAGCAACGGGAAGTGGAGAGTTTGCATAGACTTCACTGACCTCAACAAAGCCTGCCCCAAGGATAGCTTCCCTCTTCCGAAAATAGACCAACTAGTAGACGCCACTGCAGCTCACGAACGAATGAGTTTCCTGGACGCATACTCAGGCAATCATCAGATTCCCCTGTATGCCCCAGATCAGGACAAAACGGTGTTTATCACGACGGTCGGTTTATACTATTACAAGGTCATGCCTTTTGGTCTAAAAAATGCAGGGGAAACCTATCAGCGGCTGGTTACTAAAATGTTCAAGAATCAAATGGGAGACACAATGGAGGTCTACATCGACGACATGCTCGTCATGAGCAAGGAGAAGAAAAATCACCTCTCGGACCTGTCAATTACCTTCGAAATCCTCAGGAAGTACCGAATGAAACTCAACGCGAGCAAGTGTTCCTTCGGTGTCCAGTCAGGAAAGTTTCTTGGGTATTTGGTCAGCGAGCGAGGCATAGAGGCTAATCCGGACCAGATTGATGCAATCAAAAGAGTGAAACCTCCTCGTACAATCCGCGATGTACAGAAGCTCACTGGAATGCTCGCTGCTCTAAATCGTTTCATTTCTAAATCCTCCGAGAGATGCAAGCCCTTCTTCCGACTCTTAAAAAGTAGCAAAACGGTAGAATGGACCCCAGGTTGCTCACAAGCATTAGACGAGCTCAAGTCCTACCTAAGCTCCCCACCACTGCTTGTCATACCACAACAAATGGACTCTTTGTACCTCTACCTCTCTGTATCCAGCCATACTGTCAGCTCAGCGCTAATGTGTGAAGTTACAGGGATCTAACATCCAGTCTATTACGCCAGCAAAACCTTACTAGACGCCGAGCAGCGCTACCTACCATTGGAAAAGCTCGCATTCGCCCTAGTAATGTCCTCGAGGAAACTGAAGCATTACTTCGAAGCTCATACGATCATCGTCCTTACATCACACCCCCTCAAGGCTGTCCTAAGGAAGGCAAATTTATCGAGTAGACTGTCTAAATGGTCAGTCGAGCTCGGCCGATTTGACATCCAATTTCAACCAAGGACAGCTATCAAGGGTCAAATCCTTGCTGACTTCATAGCTGAATTCACAGGCGAAGAACCCTTCGACCAGCCTAAGCCAACAGAACAAAACAACCAGGCTACAGGGGGAAGCTGAAAACTATTCGTTGATGGAGCCTCCAACTCAAAGGGGGCAGGAGTAGGAATTGTTCTCATCACTCCAGAAAATACAGTCCTCGAGCAAGGAATCAGGCTGGGATTTGCAGCCTCCAACAACGAAGCAGAATACGAAGCCTTAATAGCAGGTCTCCAAAGGGCGCAAACTCTGGGAGCAAAGCATTTACAGGTATTCGAAGACTCGCAACTAGTTTCTAATCAGATAAGTGGAGACTATAACGCGAAGGATGAGAGGATGGCAGCCTACCTCTCCTTGGTAAAAAACTTAATGACGAACTTTGAAGAAATCAACATCCAACAGTTTCCCAGGGGGCAGAACAGCCACGCTGACGCCTTAGCAGCCCTGAGCTCGGCAGTTGATTCCAGCCTTAAAAGGATCATCCCTATCGATTTCCTCAGCTGCCCAAGCATTTACCCCAACTAGGGGTGGGCGCGGTCCGGTCCGGTCCGGTTTTTTGCCTTTTTAAGTGCCGGACCGAATTATTCGGTCCTATATTTGAGAAGACCGAATTTGGACCGATTTAATCGGTTTAGCCTATTTATTCGGTTTAGGCTATTTTCGGTCCGGTTCGGTTAATAATCGGTCCACTTTTATTTACATTTACTTTTTTTTCAAACCACAAAACAATCAACAATTGGGTTTTATACCAGAATAAACATATATCACAGATTCACAAACAGACCCATTGTGGGTTTTATACCAGAGTAGAGCCAACAAGTCACAACAAATTAACACAGTTATTTATTTCAAAGTAAACTAGAAAAGTAACCCAAAAAAAATCGAAATCTACCAGTAAAGTAAACCAAATTAAATGGGTTTTCTGTCAAAAAATGGGTCCAAAGTTACCAGTAAAGTAAACCAGAAACATATATCAGCAAAGTTGGGTTCAAATTTACCAGCAAAGTTACCAGAAATAATGGTTCAAACCACAAAACAATCAACAGTTGATTTTTATACCGGAATAAACATATATCACAGATTCACAAATGGGTTTTCTGTCAGAAAAATGGGTCCAAAATTGAAAGCTACAAGTAAAGTAATCCAAATTAAACATATATCAGAGACCCATTGTGGGTTTTATACCAACAAATCACAACAAAAACTAAGAAATCAGAATAAATAGTTTAAGTAATATACTGTACCATGCTAAACTGTCATCGCCGGCGCCGGCAGAATTGGTGGAGAGTTGAGGATGGGTCGGATCTGATGTCCCAGGCCAGCCATCGGCGGCCATCTCAAAAATGAGAACCCGATGACTACCTCATGCGACCCAGCTACACGTTAACCCCCTCCAACCCGCGCCAACAAAACCTGGAACCCGCCACATCAATCCGACCTTGAACCCAAGGCCGAAATCTTATAGACCTGCCCAACTCACCGAAACCCGGCACCTGTCATGGTGTTGAGAGAGGAAAGACGAAAGAGACGAGAGAGAGGAAACCTACTTGTGTTGGTCATCCGTGTAAATGTAATGTGAGAGACTTTTAGCTTAGGTTCTAGTTATTTACTAATAAACATATATCATATATTTATATAAAATTAATATATATTATGTAGTATTAAAATAAACGGTCCGGTCCGGTCCTAAGACCGAATTTAAAATGATTATTTCAGACCGGACCGAATATATTCGGGTCTCTTAATTTAGGACCGAATTAGGACCGATTTATAAAAAAGCCTATAAATGTGGGTCCGGTCCGGTTCGGTCCAATCGGGTCAATCGGGTCGGTCTTTTTTTTGTCCACCCCTAACCCCAACTGCGAGCTGACCAAAGCAAAACCAATACTCCAATTGGAACCAGCCCCCAGCTGGATGGATCCCTTGAGAGACTATTTGAAGAACGGAACGCTCCCAGAGGATAAGAGGACTGCCCACCAGATAAGAGTCAAAGCTGCTCGCTTTCACTTATCCACGGGAGGCGACTTGTATAAGAGATCTTTCTCCGGCCCCTACCTTAGATGTGTCCACCCAGGAGACGTCAAGACAGTGCTTCACGAGCTTCACGAAGGAATCTGCGGGAGTCACGTCAGAGGAAGGTCTCTAGCCTTCCGAGCAATGAAGGAAGGTTATTGGTGGCCTTATATGCAAAAGGACTCCGCAGTATATGTCCGCAGATGCCTAAAATGCCAGCTTCACGCCCCCATGGTCCACCAGCCCGCCAGCGAGTTAAAATCCCTGACTAGCCCCTGGCCTTTTGCCCAGTGGGGAATGGACATCGTGGGACCACTGCCCACCGCTGCCGGCAATCGCAAATACCTTTTGATCGCAACTGATTAGTTTACCAAGTGGATCGAGGCAGAACCACTGGCGAACATCCGAGATGCTGACATGATGAGGTTCATATGGAGAAATATAATCACTCGATTCGGGATCCCCAGAACCATCATCACTGACAATGGAACACAGTTCGAGAGTGGCCCTTTTCAGGACTTCTGCGACCAACACGGGATCAGGCACCACTTCAGCTCGGTGGCTTACCCTCAAAGCAACGGACAAGCTGAGGCTTCCAATAAGACAGTGATCGCTGGACTGAAGAAGCGGTTAGAACAATCCAAATGCGCGTGGACAACCGAGCTACCGCATATCGTATGGGCGTACAGAACAACTCCTAGGCGAGCCACGGGAGAAACGTCATTCTCACTAGCATATGGTATGGAGGCAGTCATCCCACTAGAAGCAGGATTGCCTACGATGAGATCCGACCTTGTCGAGCAGGGTCAGAACGATCAGGCTTTGCTCGCTGAACTCGACTTGGCCGACGAGCGTAGGGAACTTGCCCTAGTAAAACTAGCGAGCTATCAGCAACAGCTCGCAAAGCACTACAGCAAAAGGGTCAATCCGAGGAAATTCGAAGTTGGGGACTATGTTCTAAGAAAGGTCCTGGGCAACACAGTGAAGCCATCAGACGGTAAACTGGGCCCGAACTGGGAAGGACCCTACGAGATAATTAAAGACGATTTGCAAGGTGCCTATCATTTGAAAACGATGGAGGGCAGAGAGATACCACGAGCATGGAACGCAGCTAATCTCAAGAAATTCTATTTTTAGGAGTTCTATTGTTAGATCTTTTATTGTACTCATTATGGGAAAAGACAGTTTATTTCTCAATTCACCAATGAAAATCTCTCAGTTGATCACTCTCTAAAAAAGTAACAATTATATCTTATTGCACATCCTTTTCAAATCACAGGTATAATGGTTGGCATAGCAGGGGAACACCCCTCCTCAGGTCATCGTCATGAAGCATGACAGACCTCTTAGCATTGCCCATGGCAATATATGAAGCCCTACAGAGTATTCTTAGGCATCAAACCTACTTTGGTTAAACAAAATCCTGACCGGATAAAGACATCCAATAACAGGTGTGTCCTCGCCAATTGACCTACTTAGGCCTAAGGGAGTGTGACGACACGACCTAAAAGGTAAAGGAAGGGCACAATGGTATTCTTAATACTGGACTGGGTGGACACTCACATGACAAGATAAAAAGGATTGTGAAGCTGCAAAAATATAGAAAGATTGGATGAACACGTTTAGTCGGCAAAATCCCCCAAAACTCGAACTTTCCATTAATCTTTTATATTTACAAACAATAATAGTACATGTTTAGTCGACGAAGCTCGCCCAAAGCATTTACAATTATTAAAAAACAAAATATCAAGGAGGTGGAAGCCTCCGAGCAAGGTAGTCAGCTACTTTAGCTCTCCTCCCATCATCAGGAGCAGGATCGAACTCCTCCACGACCTCATTTGCGTCCAACTCCAATAGTCGTCGGGGAATAGCATCGATGGGGATCCATCGATCATCTCGCCTGAATGGATTGGGCATCAGAGTAGAGGAGGATATCTCGTGCCGATACCACGACCTCGAGTTCCTCGGGACCTGCAGCTATTTGAGAGCACTCAACCACCCCCTGATGAAGGAGAGCTCCTCGAACTCTGATAATCTTGTAGGAGCATCCATCCAGCCCTGATCATAGCCATCAGTCCA
This sequence comes from Sambucus nigra, assembly GCA_949130495.1. Taxonomy (NCBI): domain Eukaryota; kingdom Viridiplantae; phylum Streptophyta; class Magnoliopsida; order Dipsacales; family Adoxaceae; genus Sambucus; species Sambucus nigra. The sequence continues at coordinate 642,072,120 of OX422207.1, read as the reverse complement.
CACTTGGCGAGGGCCCTTCTTGAATAGATGCCGCAGTCGGGTAACGTCCCTCTGGAGCCCAGCAGCAGTCACATAATCTCGTCGAACATCGCCGCGCAGCTCCTCCATTTCCCTCTCACCCTGTTCCTCGACTTCCCTATTCCTACCCCTGGTACTCCTACCAGCACGCGGGAGGGGAGGCCGAGCATCTCGCTACGAAGAAGAGCCTTGTAGGACTGCCGAAGCGGTGCTCGGCGAATGCTCCTTAAGCTTCGAGACCTCCCGCCTCAGGTCTTCATTCTCCCGCTGCAGAAACTCCACTACTTGGTTGATCTCGGTGGCCTCCAGTAACTTCGATCTCAGCTCGTTAACTTCTTCTTGCACTAAAGCACCGATCTCCTCCATTTCCTGGAGCCTGTCCTTCAACTTGGCCACTAGCTCAGACTGATCCTTATATTTCTGGTTCCTTGACTTAGCAAACCTGTAAAGCCTAGCAAAGGCCTGGCGAACTGCAGGGCTTGCATTAGGACCAAGAGTCCTACCTAGTTGGGAGGTAACAGGAATATAATCATCCACATCAACCAACTACAAGTAAAAGAAAGAGAAAAGAAGGAGATCAGCATAAACAAAAATGAAGTCTTTTCATTGATAATGGGCGAGGTTACATCAGATCAAAAAAGAAAAAAGTTACAAAGAAGCCCTATCAATTAACAACCTCGGTGGATGGACCCTTGTCCTTATCAGCATCAGCAGGGGCAATACCCTCTGCAGGGGTGTCCACTGCCCCCTCGACCAAGGGAGCATCAGCAGGAGTCGCCTGAGAAACAGGATTGGTGCCTTCAGCAGTTGGGGCTGGGTCCTCATCCACGAATGGCTTTGGCCCTGGATCATGCTCGTCAAAGAGTGGGGATGCAATATCCACCCCAGCAGCCACGAGGGCCTTGTTCCACCCTTTCTTGAAATTTAGACGGCTGATATAGCCTATCTGAACCTCGGCATCCTCAGACGCAGCAGCCCAGCCAGAGTTGTACGAATCTTCCTTAAGAGTGGCCGACTGGGCTTTCTCCGCCTCCAACTGCTCGGACAGAACCCTGTTCTTCTCTGCCAAGTCTAGCTTGCTCGAGCACACCAGGTCGTACGCCTTCCTCAGCTCGCCAAGCTCCCTGACAGCGTCATCCCTCTCGCGAGCAGAATCAGCAAGGGCCGAGGCAGATGAAGCTCGAGCTGCATCAGCAGCCTTCAGATTGGCCTCCAGCTGAGAACCCCTGGCTACCAAAGTAGACTTCTGCTGCTCCAGCTCACCGTTCCTTCTCACCAGCTCGTCGCGAGAGCGATAGAGCACAGCGAAGTCGGTCACAAACTGCAAAAAAATAAGGAAAGAATCAAAAAGAAGAAACCATCAAAACTGGTTAAAAGAAATTAAGAATTAGAAGGGAACTTTACCAAGGCGAGCCTCTGGCTAGCCTGCAGAGCCAACTGATCGGACCCCAACGCCCTCTCGCGATCTGCAGGAAGAACTGCTATCTCGAGCAGCGCAGGGGCAAGCTGAGGAGAGGCAGCCACCGAAGCCCCCTCGGGCAAAGCGGACACTGGGACCAGAGCTTGACCCGTCTTGGTCCTCGATTCCACCCTCCTCCTCTCCTCCTCTTTTTCTCTCTCTCTTCTCGTTCTCTCCTCCACTTTCTTTTTCTCCTCCACCTTCTTCCTCTCCTCCTCCTTTTTCCTCTCTCTCTCTCTCTCACCTGCTCCTCCTCCCTCCTCTTCTTCTCTTGCTCCTGAGAAGAAGGCCGGGAACCAGTAGCTATGGCCCCAGAGGCAGTCTTCGTTTTCTTAGACCTCTGTGCAAGGAGAACATCATTATCATCGTCATCTCTGATCAAATTCCTCCTGGGAGGCATCTCTTCAGAAGAACTGCTGGTAGTGCTCGACGAGTCTTGAGCCTCAGAATCTCCCTCAGAAGAACTGCTACTGCCAACACTTCCTGCACCCAAACTACTCACAACGCCTGCAGGATCACTCTCTGAGCTGCTCTCTTCTTCGTCCAACTGGATGGGCTCAACCGAAGTCTCTACGGAAGAATCAAAGTCTGGAACACTATCCACAGGTCGAGCTATGAAGCTGGAGCCTATGTTCTTGTATTCAAGCAAAAAAGCAGCAGCCCTAGGATGCTCGCCGTCAACCAAAGACTCCCTAATATTCCAAGCTTTCACCAGCTCTGAGATACGGACCTCGCTGAGAGCAGGCTCCAAATTCTTTGTCCTCGCTGTGAAAGAAAAAGCAAAGAGAGGTTAGAAAAATCACAAGTCAGCAAAGATTGAAGCAATAATACAACATCTACCTATATATTCTTCCCCATAAAAGGGGACAGTGAACCTCTCAGACCTCGACCCTTCAGAATGGGGGGAGAATTGCCAATTCCTAACAAGAAAACCTTCTTGCCAGTAGTCCTTATGGGAATCAGGTAAATTTACTACCAATACCCTATCAGGACTCCTAGCTTTAAGGTACAAAACACCCGAACTCGTACGAGAAAAGGAGTAACAAAAGCAGACCTCGGCAAGCCCTAACCTTGTGCCGTATAATTGATTTATCCTATGCACGCCGTTCACTATTTTCCATACGTTGGGCGAACATTGTGCAGGCACGATACTAAAATAGCTAAAAAAATGAAGAAACAAATCGTTAGGGGGAAAGGTAAGCCCCCCTGGGAGAGCAACAAAACGTGAATCCAATGCGCATCTTCTATATCCATAACGTTCCTAGGAGGCGAGGCGCAACACTCAATCTCTACCCACTCAGGAACGTTGTAGAATTTTCTAAACTCGACGACCGACCTATTCCCAATCTTCGTCATTGGAAAAACACAAGAAAAACTATAAACTCAAGAGAAAATGAAAAGGGCACGAGAGACTTACAAGACAGAAGATCAGGTCAAATGGAGAAGAAGCAACAAGAGTAGAGATCGAAAATAGAAGGTACAAAGCGTAAGAATGCTCAGAAGATAGAAGATTGCTGGAAAAGCTGAAGCGACGAAGAGAAAATGTGTCTTATTCCAACGAGCCTTCAAGTCTAATCATAGCGCACGGATAGCGAAGCGGGTGCCGCCAAAGCAACTTCACAGTTTTCAAAGAAATCAACCATAATAGCTGATTATTTAAATTCATTGGACCTGTATAAATGGCCCAACAAATTTAGGGGCAATTTTGGGTACCCTGAATTTAGCATCATAGGCCTGGACGAGTAGCCTCTCCTTAGCGGCCCAAAGCCCAGGCCCATCACCTTTTATTGATCCGGTCATCCCACGATCCCATGAAGAGAAGTTGTGGGAGAACGCGATCCCATGTAAGGGAGATGGCTAACAAGGAGGAACCCATCACCCCCACTACTCCAACATATACATGTATAAATTAAACCCTAAGTCCGGGGTAAAGGACAAGTTGTATTCTCTGCACTTATTCTTCAGAATATAGAGAAATAACACTGACTGAACCACCGTGGACGTAGGCACATATTTGCTGAACCACGTATACCCGTTGTTGTGTGATTGGCATCTCATCTTTTCTTGATTGTTACCTCTTTCATATTTATTTGTGTTGCATAATAATTGTCACCACACTTACATTGTCAAGTTTTATCGCATATGATTTGTTTTAAAGACATAATTGAGATGACAACATTCCAACCAATATGCGATAAACAAGTACAATAATCAAACAAATCCTTGCAAGTCAGCATTAAAGGCAAATGTGATTCAAACATGTAGGTAGTATCAACAAATCACATCTCAATGACTCAAAATATTGTAAAGCACAAAATGACATGATGACGCATATCAAAACACTATCAAACAGTCACGTGGATATGGAATGAAATTGTGACTCGGTCATCCTAAATGTCCAATCATATATGGTGCAAAACAAAATGCAAAACTCTTTTTGTCTTTTTTCAAAAATTTTATTAAAAAAAATCTTTTTGTATTTTTCAAAATTTTCAAAAAACAAAAAACTAATACAACAATGATACACACTAGCAATAGGAAAAAAAATATCATCATGCAAATCAACCTATGCTTGAAAACAACTCTAAACCTCAACCGTTAGGTGCAGTGAAGTTTTCTAAAGGTGGTGACATCCTATGAAAAACCTCCATCAAATCATGTAAAGTTTTGAAAACTTTACTTGCTCCCTAATATGTGAAAACTCTCTCGTGTAGTCATCCGCAACATCGGGTGTGGGTATGTGTGTGTGTGAACACGTGTAGTAGCACAACATGACACATGACCCAAATTAAAACAAAACTCTCTAAGGTGTCCTCTCTTCTTGCAGTGTGTGCAAACATAAACAGGCGTAGGTACACCTCTCTCAAAATGTCTCCTACGCGCTCTCCTAACAGATATGGGACGCCTAGGTGGATTGGGTTGAGAGCCATGTGGATCAATAAAAATATCGGGAACTAGTTTGGGTATTTCATGTGAAGTGGATGCACTGTCATGACCTATTCCTAAACTCTCACCATTACCCAAAATGGTATTGAGAACCATCTTTCCTTACTTCTTAGATGTGTTCTCTAAAGTGACTTTAACCTCCACGACTTTCTTAAGATCTATCTCTAATTATAACAGGTGGGTTATAAGTTCTTTTTTCGGACTAAATCTATTAACTGTTCATTCAAATAAACCTTAACCTTCTTGAATTAACTCGCTTTCGCCTCAAACTCTCTAACCATGTCTCCAAATATAGGAACCTAAGACTTAACTCCTTATTCAATTTTTTATTCTTTAAAGTCTCGGCGTACAAATCTCTAAATGCGATCTGGAGCTCACTATCACCCTTACTAGTGCACTCACTCTCAGACTCGCTAGAAACACTCAAATCCTCCTCGGGGGTCGCACGAGCACAAGTATCATCATCATCGTGGGACAAACTGGGTGTGCTCTCATGACTAGAAGAAAAAGAAACAAACTTTCCTTATGAAGACTCATTCCTAAAATCTTTCACATCATCCTCACTATCACTCAGGATGACCGGCATAGCAACTTTCTTGCCCTCTCTCCTAAGTCTAGTGGAACACTCAAATGACTTATGCCCTTTGCCCACACACTTAAAACAAGTTAATTTTTCTAAATCTCCCTCACCCTCTTTCTCTTTCTCACCTCTTTCTTTGGCCTTGTCTTTCTTTTTCTCAAAAAACTTTTATTGGAAGAATTTTGTTTTGAAAATTTGAGAATTTTTTTAAAATTCTTTGCAAGTATGGCCATATTAAAATCATACTCGTCCTCAGACTCGAACTCACAAAAACTCACTTTAATTTTTCCTTTTAGACTGGGCTTTAAGTGCTATCCCTCTATCCTTAGGCTTGATAGTGTCAGGAAACATGTCAATCTCATATGTTCGAATGAAAATTCAAATGATCCAATTTCATCGTAGCTATAGAATATCGTCCGATCTCTCATTCGATGTTATTCGAATGACTTTGCATAGTTCATTCGAACGAGGTCTAGTTCGTTCGATCTCTTGGAGATTTTTCTCCCCATTTAAGAGATACAAGCTTGAACTTCTTTGCAAGACTTTTTACACCTATTTTGTGATCAAATACTTTGGTTTTCCAAATCGAAACCCCTTGGATATTTTGTGATCACTTTATCAAACCTTGAAGAACACATCACATGTTCATATCTATGTGGAGTTAGTTCTTCACTACTGGAGATAGGAAAGGAGTTTCCTGAGGGTGATTGGTGGACATCGAGGTAGGTGGAGTTTGATGTGGAGTGTTGTTAGATCTACATTACTTTATGTTATCAATAAGAAAGGAGACATAGCTGAGATATTTAGTAGAGTCTAAGTCTGTAAGTCTGTATGTGTCGTTCTGTAATACCTTAGTTGTAACAGTGCTAAAAAAAGATTTTTCCCGAAATGGTTCTTTCCTCATATCCTTCTTTGTTGTTTATTTGATTCGATTTAAATTCAATATCTTTCATGTTTATCTTTACCTAATTAATCAAGATAAAATTGGATTAAATTAAATTTGTCTTGTTTGTGACCTAATCTACGAATTATATTTTTTTACCATATAATCGGACCATTCTACACATTTTCATTGTTAGATGTATCTTTTTAAGTTCTTAATGAAAACCTTCAAAGATTATGTTAAGAATAGATGGTATATTAATACAAAACAAAAGAATCGTCGTTATATGCTCATGAACATATGCCGAAACAAGGGCTTAGTAGGTTCAATCCTCACAGAGAACGAACGATTGAGGAACCTAACGAGTTTGAGGATGAATTTCCTTTTGAGAACTTTAAAGAGGTGGGACTCACCAATCTAAAATATAAGCAAGCAACTCATTATGTCTTCAAATGTCAAGATGAAGTTGAAGATTGGAGAGACTAAGTATCTACATATATAATTTATTTTTGTTTGATTGTCTGTTTGATCTATATTTACCATCTAAACTCTATAATTTCATGAACACAATTAGGAAGTATGATAGCAAAACTACCCCAAATCAGAAGATAAATTGCACGAAAAATGATTTTAGGGGGGCATGGGTATCAAAAGAGGTAATTACCACCTCTTCTGTTGTGGTTATTTATGTATGTGTTGTAAAACATATCCTAATACAAATCCATTAATAAATGCAACTTTTAAATAGAGATTATGTCTCTTCAAGGATTACACCCCTATCTAAAGGTTCCAATTATCGTGCGAAGGAGTTAAAAAAAATTTCCCCAACGGTTTTGATTTTGTCTCATACCCATGGGCGAAAAAATTGTTGACGCAAAACAATGGAATTTTAATTTTTGCCTTGACTTATTATGTGGCTAGCAAAAGAGATAAAATCCAAAGGATACGGTGCTGACCTATTATGGGATTGTCTAGCAAATAATGGAACGAGATTACATAGATTTCAAAAAAATCATCTTCTTTTGGGACTGGGTGAAGGTGAAAGACACTACGAACGGTTGTAAAGTTGACTCTGCCTCAAAACCTATCTAAGATAAAGAGTAAAGATCTCATAATTGATGAGCCCTTTCGAAATGTGACGAAGTCTCAAAGTGCATAAAAGACGACAACTGGTTTGTTGTTATGAATGCACCACGGGGTTTGAATGCGACACTGATAAAAAAATCCGTATATTTGACGTAACCAAACGAATGGTCACGATTTCTATTAATGTTCATTATTTGTGTGGTTGCCTTAATTGGTAGTTTGTGTTATGTGATGTTCACTGAGACATAAGGTATTAAAGTCTCTTATTGGTAATACTAATCCCATTTTTTTAATATCGTTCTACTACTAATCTTAATCTTTTTGTTATCACGTGTACATTCAAATCTATTTTTATAAATCAAAAATTCAAAAAGGGGGCTTATACCACAATTCTCAATTTAGAGCATTTACACAATTTTTTTACATTTCCAGCACATTTGACATCTTCTTTTATAAATCAAAAGTGATACCCTAGATTAGGATTATGGATTACACCCAACATTGTTCATCTTAGGAACTACGTGGACTTTTATGCCATTTTGGCTACATAGGCGTCCTAAAATCATTTTAGGATTCAAGTCCTTTCTTACCATTTGTAACATTTAGAAATATATGCAAGCCTAGCAAGAGAAGGAATACTTTGAACATTTTGCATATGTTATGTGGAAGGAACACATTGAAGATTTAAATATTTATTTATATTTAATTAATGTAATTAATTTGATGTCTTAATAGTTAGTTATTTTGTGTTGCATTATTATTTTTTTATTGATAGATTAGTTAGTTCTATCCTGGAAATGTATATAGGTTTGAATACGTATAAAGGTTTTTTTAGGGAGGCAAAAAAAAATATTTTTTAATTAAATTTATTACTGTTCAATCTAAATGGTCACGGTTATGGTCACGATTTTGAACCATGACCAATTTGGTCACAATGTAAGGTCACAGTTGGAGATCGTAATCAATAATAAAATTGCACCAAAAATAGTCACAATTGAAGATCGTGACCATCAAAATACCATGGTGCACTATCACGATTTGGGTCATGGTTCATGATCGTGACCACTGATCACGGTCCACAGCAGTGACCAAGCCCCTAATATTAATGTCATGAAAATAAATGTAATCGCCTAGTATAGTCACGAATTTAGACCATGACCCCAAAATGCTCACCCTTACTATGGTCACGGACGCAAACCGTGACCCTTGACATTTGTTATGATCCAAAATCGTGACCATTATTAGTATATGGTATAGCGTGGTGGGGGGGGTGGGGGGGGGGGAGCATATCTAACACTTAATTTAAATGAATTACCATAAAGTTTAAAATATCATGATTCCATGATGAACACCACCCATTAGGGGTTGTATAAGTTGATGCAAGGAGCTAATCACATCACAATTTTAAAAATTTGATGTGAATCATAGGTCAAACAAATTTATCATTCCCTTAATTTAAAACAATGTCCAATTATATATTTAGTCCATGAAATTTATTTCAATTAAAACTTTATGACTAAAACTAATGAGAAAATGTTGAATTCATTTTTGAAATCTTGAATCATTATTGAAAAAATTATTTTCAAATGCGGTAGAATTAATTCAATTAAATTTTTTATTGGCATCCCTTTACCACAAATGAAAAACTAATCTCGTCAGACATCCAAGTTACCTTATGAAGTGCGATTTCTCGTTAGGAGCTTAAATCACTCCACCTTAAACTAGACATATTGTTATCTCTCAATTATGTTCTCCGGACAGTTCAGGGACCTTCTATCCTACATAATTGAAAAATCAACGTCTTTTGATCCCACAATTTATGACAACGACTTCCTTGGAGAGGAGATCTGTAATAACCCATCCAAATTTAAAATTTCGGATTTTCAATTCGAGAAATCATTATGAATTATTTAATTTAGTTGAGTTGGTAGAAAAATTAATAAATTCATGTTGTCACAATCGGGGTAAGAAGGCATTATGTGAATTTGCTATAAGCCTTTGGAAATTTTCAAGAATTAATCAAAGATTAATCCATAATAAGTGATGTAGATTTTCAGATGAATTGTCATTTCGAATGAATAATGATTTTTTGGTGAATAGTTGTTCTAGTGGATAGTAATTTTTGAATTAATAGTGGTTTGTAGGAAAATAGTGTTTTTTGGTTAATAGTGACTTTTAGATTAATAATGATTTCGAGTGAATGATGACTCCAGATTAATAGAAATTTCGGGTGAATAATGTTTTTTGTATTAATTGTAGTATTAAAGTGCAAATTTGACATCTTGAAGTAAAAAATTGAAATTTATTAAGTTTAGACTTTAAAGTATAAATCTATTAGTTTGGCATAATTATTTTGAGAATTTTTAAAGTAAAGGGTTTGAATTGTACAAGACTTCAAATTTAAGAAAATTGATTAATTTACTATGTATTGGAGTGCCTGTTTATTTAGTGTTGTCTCGTTAAAATAATTAATAAAACTACCTTGTAATGATGGAGGGTGTAATTAAAGTCATGTTAAAAATTAAGTTAAAAATATCGACTTGACAAGAAATTTTACCAACTTCATGCGTGAGCAAGTGTTTATGTTTTTAAACAACAACAACAACAACAACAATAATAATAATAATAATAATAATAATAATAATAATAATAATAATAATAATAATAATAATAATAATAATAATAAGGGTGTGTCAGAGCAGGTGAGGGTGGTGGTTTGTAGTTGTGCCGGAGGTGGTTTCGGGTGCTAGGGATAGTGGTGGCGCTACCTTGGCAAAGACAGGAGGTAGTTTGTGGTGGATGTGGAATGATGTTTTTTTGGTGGAGGTGGGTGAAACCCAATTTGAAATTGGTTGTTGACCGCGGGAGGGGGGGAAGAAGTGCATTATCGCTTCTTCTTTTTTTTTAAGTTTTGGGTTTTTAATTTGGGTGAGGGGTATTTTATTCCATTTGTTCTAAAAAAAATGGAGGGAATCTGAATTTCTTGGCTTAATTGCATCGATTTGGTAGTTGAGGGGATTGAGTTTATCAAGTATTTTTTAAGAGGGTGATCCATAAATCTAAGATAGTCAAAGGGAGCTAGGTGCAATTTTTCCAAACAATAATAATAATGATAATTTTATTTCTATTTTAGATTTTTATTGTTACTCTAAAAAACATAGTTTGTTTTGAAAAGTATTTGGGCCTTTCCTTTAAACCATTTGAAGGCAAGTCTTGAAGACAAGGCATTCATTTTTCTCCTTACACCATTTGTATCATATCTATAAGGTTCTTTGGAACTTTGCTGCCCAAATAAATCGTGTAGTACTTTGAACTGAATTGTTTTGATGACAGGTTACAGAACAGACTTTTATGTACTCAGTACCGAAATGGAGGTTACAGATTGAGGATAGGAACTATTGGACCGTAGATAACATCAGAGTTGGCTGGTCACGATCGCTTACACGAAAGGGAGAAACAAACGAATGTTTGATTGGATTAGTTTGGAGATACACGGATCAAGGCTGTGTAGATTTGGATCGCTGATTAACTCAAAAGCAAGGGTCAAGATCTTACCATAGCATCTCAGCATGGATTGAAAATAAACACAAGTTGCCTTATTAAAAAAAATTCCGTTTCGTTTGTTTGACAGAAAAGTTAAGGAAAAAAATGATTTTCAAGAAAAATTAGGTGAAATAAAGTAAAAGAAAAAGGAAATCATTTTTCTCTGTGTTTGGTTGACAATAGTTTCCTAAAGAAAAATTAAAAAATTATCTGTTTAGTTGTCATGAAAGTCGCAGAAAAATTCCATGAAAGTTTTATATTTTCAATTAAATGAATAATACCCAACACACCACAAATAATTAGCAAAATAATAAATTATTAAGCTGCATTAAACATATTAAATTCCAAGTTCAAATCCACTCACAAATTATTAAAAATGAAATAATAAACAAATTATTTTAAAATATGAAACGTTTAAACTATTTATTGAAAAAATGCTTTTTGTATTTTTTTGAAAACTAAAGTTTTCTATAAATAAAAATTTGAGTTGGGGTATAATTGTTTTTTAAAATGATGTAACAAAAAAGTTGGTTTAAAACTAATATTATAGCCTAACCCAAATTTAAAAATAAAAAATAAACTTATTTTTATAACAGTAAAACAGTGAAAAAAAACGTTTTTGTATTTTTTTGAAAATCAATTTAATTAATATCTTGATTAATGGTTATAGATGCCACTTTTTGTAACCAACCAAAGCCAAAATATTTTGATGACAGGAACATGTGATCATTAATTTTTCTATCAAATGGACACTATCCTAAATTTCCCCTTCTCCTCCCTCCCCTCTCTCTCTCTCTCTCTCTCCTTACGCTAGGTGAATATTAATTACCTCACAAACCATTTCGTCCTCATTCACTCAAAATTCGCCATTAAGTTCGATATATTCCCATTAAGTATTAATAAAATTCCACCTTACAATAAAATATTTGAATCCATCATTCACTCAAAATTTGCCTTGCCGACTAGATTAGGTATCTTTCTTTCACTAATCTTACCGGCTAGAGTCTTACCTCCTAAATTTTATTTAGGTTTTTACGGTCTAGTCCTTGGACTAACGATTTTGGACAAAAAAATCGGTGAACCAAATTTTAAACGATTAGGTCCAACATATAACTACCCCCAATTTAAAAAAATCATAAACATAATCCGCTATTGGAGTTTTCTCTACAACTAACGACTATTCTCCGAAATTGAAAATAACATCAATCTTATGCTTTGATCGTCTGTCCTATAATCGATTATAGTGTTCTTAATCGATTCTACATGTATCACTTGGCTCTATCATTTGTAAGTTTATCTTTATCAGCAGTTGGTTTTTCTATTTTCGATCGATTACAACAAGTATATGTCCTTTGTTTTGATTCAAGAGACTCATTGTAATATTCATTCATGTGATTGAATAGCTTTTTATATGTTATATATGTATATGTTTTTATTTTGTGTTTTTTATGCATTTATGTTTGGATTCTTCATAAATAAGTTATATTTATCAATATTTGTATTTGTTAGTTGAATGTGCTGAATGAATATTATTGATGTTTCATTCTAATTTTAAGAGTCCTTGATTTTGATTTGGTATTGAATCACTTATTGATATAGGTCTGCGCCAGCGGAAATAACCAGTTCGATATCAGTTTTCAAAGTACACGCAGTGTTTAAGAGTCCTTGATTTTGATTTGGTATTGAATCACTTATTGATATAGAGAAGCGCCAGCGGAAATAACTAGTTCGATATCAGTTTTCAAAGTACACGCAGTGTTTATAAAGTACACGTGATTGATTTTTTGAAAATATGTGTGTGCTTTATTGCTTCATGTATAGGTTTTTAAAAAGTGCCTGTAATTTTATATTAATTATAAATAAATATTTTGATATTTCATGCATGAAATTATTGTACACATTTTTAGAATTGTTGACCTTGAAGTAAATGTTTTTCGTCTCTGTTTTACTGCAGGACATTATGGTAAGTAGTGTAATAGCAAGGTGTTGTTATTTGGATAATATGGCTTGTATTGAAATATTTGAAGATATCTCATTAGATTTCATATGCAATGAGTTGTGTATTAGGTTTACTAATTTGAGAAGTGGGAGTTTTTTATTGAGGTATTCATTTGGTGATGAATGTCGGTTCATGTTGATTTGTGACAACGATGTTTGTTGTATGTTGCGATCCCAATTGATCGTGAAAGCTAATTTCATTTGGATATATGTCATTGATTCATTATCATTTCCATGTAATACATCTCGTGAACGGGTTGAATGCTCTAATCGAATTTTTGAAGGGGTTGACTGCAGTAATACAAGTTTTGAGAGGGTTGACAGTGGTGATACAAATACACAGAGGTTAGAGTCTTTATCATCAGGCAGTAAAAATGATTTTAATAGTTGCATTGAAAATGACTTTTATCTTGGAGGTGTGGAGCCAAGTAAGTCGAAAGTCTATCTTTCGAATGATTGGAAGACTTATATAAGTCATGAGCAACAGTGTTTTAAAGGAGGTGAAGTGAAATTTCGGGATAAATTGCGAAAGTATGCCGTTGAGGTTGGATTCAAGTATGTGTATTTGAAGAATGATAAAACTCGAGTGACGGCTGAATGCTCTAAAAAGACTACTGAGAATTGCATGTGGAGAATTCATGCTTCATTATCTACAATAAATGGATACTTTTACATACGTCCAATGAATAATGAGCATACATGTAGAGGTGTCTTTCGTACTCTGTCAGCCAAAATGATAGCCTCCAAGTTGATTTCAACATTGATAGGTGATGATCTTAGAGATAACCCGCTATTAAGACCAATTGATGTAGTTAGAGATATGAAGAAGAATTATGGTCTTGATATAGCTTATCAACATGCATGGCATGCGAAAGAGATGGCTGCAGTTGATATACATGGTGATGAAAAGTTTTCTTATGCATTAATGAATAATTATCGTGACCTTCTATTGCAGTATAATCCTGGGTCGCATTGCATCCTTGATGTAGAACATGAGAGTAAAAAATTCAAGAGAATATTTGTAATGTTTAGAGGATGTATTTATGGATTTCAATACTGCAGACCTGTTTTATTTCTTGATGGTGCCTTTTTGAAGAGCCGTTACTGTGGAACAATACTATCAGCTACTGCAAGGAATGGGAACAATGGTAAATTAATTGTAAATATTTTATTTTATGTATTGCATTGAAATTTTGTTTGTTCCATTCCATATCATCAAAATACAAGCATAAAAATATAAAATACCTTTGAAGGTCTTTGTTTTAGTTCACATATACTTTTCATTTTTTTGCGTGTATTTTCATGATATGTCTTATTATGTGTAATACTAAGTAAAGTACACGCATAGTGCATGTCAAGTACACGTGAATGTTTTTGTTAATTTCACGTGTACTTTTCATTTTTATGCGTGTACTTTGATGATGATGGTTTATGTGTAATACTAAGTAAAGTACACGCATTTTATATGTCAATTACACGTGAATGTTTTTATTAATTTCACGTGTACTTTTCATTTTTATGCGTGTACTTTGATGATGATGGTTTTATGTGTAATACTAAGTAAAGTACACGCATTTTACATGTCAATTACACGTGAATATTTTTGTTAATTTCACGTGTACTTTTCATTATTATGCGTGTACTTTGATGATGATGTTATGTTGAATACAAACTAAAGTATATACGCATTTTACATGTCAAGTACACGTGAATGTTTTTCTTAATTTCACGTGTACTTTTCATTTTTATGCATGTACTTTGATGATAGGTGTTGTTATTTAGAAATAATAAAGTAAAGTATATGTTAAAAATGTAAAGTACCTTTGAATGTTTTTGTTTAGTTCACCTGTACTTTACATTTTTATGCGTGTATGTTGATGTTAGTCTTGTTAATAATAAAGCCAAGCAAAAGATTGAAAAGTAAACGTGCATGTTTTTTTATCTTTATTATGTGTATGGTACATTTTTATGTTTTGTCTTGTTATTTACAAACAATTTAAATTAAACACATAATGTATTTCCCATGTGTTTTAGGGTCTGCGCCAGCAGCATCAATATACAAAGTGTTGTACATGGATATGTTATTTATTTTAATTTTGATATATTTTTATATTTCAGGACTTTTTCTTGTTGCATATGTTGTTGTTGATTCTGAAATCGAAGATAACTGGATGTGGTTTCTTGTCAATTTGCATAGTGCAGTAGTTGAGAAATATCGAAACATAACATTTATTTCAGATCGAAACAATGGATTACTTGAAGCTGTTTCGAGGGTCTTCCCGTTGTCTGCACAGTCCTACTGTATACATCATTTACAAGGGAATATAAAAAAGAAAATTCGTGGTAATTGTGCTGGATTTCGAAAGAAAATTGTTAAAGATTTTTTGTCTTGTGCATATGCTGTCTCAGTAGATGTATTTCACAAGAATATTGAAGCATTGAAGAAGGAAGGAGGAGCTTCTATTACCGATTTCATTGATAGTTTGCCTCCCGAGAATTGGTCCTGTGCATATTTCCCTAGTAAACGGTATGGTGACATGGCATCTAGTGTTGCGGAGTCATTCAATTCATGGATATTGGAGGAAAGGCATTTACTAGTAATGAATATGCTTGATAAATTGAGAGTGAAGATTATGAATTTCAATGCAAACAAACTTGTTGAGTCTGACACTTGGACAAATGAGCTATGTCCTTTTTTTCAAAAGTTACTGAATGAAAATTGGAATAAAAGACGACATTAGACTATCAGTCGCTCAAGTCAAAATGTATTTGAAGTTCATTCAGAAGTGCGAGCAACATTTGACTTAGGAGAAAGGACTTGTTCTTGTAAGAGTTGGCAGATTAGATGTTTTCCATGTTCTTATGTTGTTTGTGTTGTGCGGAGGAAAGGGACAAGTATTTATGATTATATTGAGGAGTACTATAAGGTATCTTTCTACAGAAAATCATACTCGATACCTATAGTTCCTCTTCCTGATTTGATTTCCTTAAATATTCCTATTCCTGAAAATTCATCTGTCCTTCCACCAATGACTAAGAGACCGATAGGAAGGCCAAGAAATAAGAGAATAAAGTCTTCTGGTGAGATCACTGTAAGGGAAGTTACTTGCTCGAGGTGTAGTAAAACGGGTCATTACAGGTCTACTTGTAAGGAACCCATTTGACTATTTTTAAAATTGTTGAATTCATTCATTTTTACCATTTGATTGAATAAATTAATTAATAAACCATTTGTTTCACATAAATGAATGTAATTTATTTTTAAGTCTCATTCTTTAGTTTGTTTTTTGTGTTACTGTACACATATTTTTCATAAAACATGCATGATCATTTTTCCTTGTGTTCACGTGTACTTTACCTTTGTATACGCATGTTATGTACAGTACATGCGCATTTTGATGTCCAAAGAGTTTTTATCAATGTGTGTACTTGATGAAATATGAGTGTACTTTATTAAGTACACGTATATTAATAAAGTACACGCATATAAAAATGGATTTGGTCAGTTCAATATGCGTGTACTTTATAAAAGCATCCGTGTACTTTATTAATGTACATGCATGAAGTACACGCATAATATAAATATAATATGCGTGTACTTGATGAAATGTGCGTGTACTTTATGAAGTACACATATTGATAATTAAAGTACACGCATTTAAATATAATGTACATGCATGTTTTAGAAAAGTACACGCATATTGATATGACAAAAATCTAATTCAATATACGTGTACTTTATGTATTCTGCATGTAATTTTATCAAGTAGACGTATATAAATGCATGTACTATTTGGAAAATGGTTTTGGACATTACAATGTGCTTGTACTTTATAAAAGACATTTGGGTCACTCATATTCTTAAACTCCTGTGGGTATTATGGTTCGCGCCAGCGGCATTATTATACAAGTATTTCAATAGGCGTGTACTTTATAGACTATGCGTGTACTTTATAAAGTACACGCGTAATATATAGAGTACACACATTATTATACAAGTATTTCAATAGGCGTGTACTTTATAGACTATGCGTGTACTTTATAAAGTACACGTGTAATATATAGAGTACACGCATTTATATAATTTTTTTATAAGAAATGATATTAATGTTTAAATTTTTTACAATACACGTGATCATTTTTATAAGGGTTCACGTGTATTTTACTATATTTGCTGTATGACATAACTAAGAACACATTCATGAAAGAAATAAATTTTTTATTAAAAACAAAAAAATTAAGTACATTTTTTTCAAATAAAGAAAGCTGAAAAAACTAAAGAAGGCTTCTATTAGGGATGTTTGTCAAAGGCATCCAGGGTGTCAGGAAGAGAGTCAATTAAATTCGACTAGTGTCGAATTTCTTCTTCTATGACAGCTACAAGGCCTTCATGGAGAGCCTTCTTCTCCTTCAGCTTTGCGATTTTCATGGGAACTTCTTGTGTATAGAAAGACATGAGGTCTTCATGTGTTTGAGGAGGGTCCTCATCGACATCAAATAAATCTATGGGATTGGGTGGAAGTCCAGAATAGCCTTCCCTCACATATGTTTGAAACTGCTCAAAGGCAGTTTCATATGAGGAAATATTTTCCACAATTTGCCTTATTTTTTTTTTTATTTCTTTCATCTCTCTCAAGAGTTTCTCGCAAGTTTTCTGCTGGAATAGCCATTATGTTATCTTTACCCTAGATGTAATCGTTAAGAAATGAACAAATATTACTCTTTTATAGGAAAAGTTAAAGCTATTAATTTCTTGACCAGAAGTAGTTGGGAAGTGAGTAGTTGAGCTTAATAAATTGATTTTGGTTATTGTGTCCTTAATGAATTCTTCAAAGTAGTTTTCACTTTAATAAAACCATTTTGAAGAATGAGTGTACTTTAATAAAAATGCGTGTACTTTAATAAAATCATTTCTAAAAATTATTATATTAACCAGTGCGTGTACTTTAATAAAAATGCGTGTACTTTGAAGAATTTCTTGGTGTACATAGTAATTATCACTTGTATTTTTCGTGAAAACTGTTTGTACATTGTTTCATAACACTCAGATGCATTGTTTGTCTAAACCTTACGTGGATTGTGGTCCGCGCCAGCGGAAAAAAACCATTTTGGTGTAATAAATATGTAAACAATAACCAATATAACACAAAACAAATTACAAATATGTTTTGAATTTGAATCACAATTTATAGAAGTTTTTTCTCCTTTCCGGGGAAGAAATATTTTGATAGAAGAATTTCCCCGAGTACATATGCTCTTTTTTTTAGCATGTCAGGGTCTTGAAATAATTTTTGCATTTCCTTGTTTCTGCTTATTTGTTCAATGTAGTACATGCAGAACACCCCACAGTCAACCCTGAAATTAAAATAAAACAAATATACAAATTAGTATGATGTGATGAAATTTTTTGAAAAGATACAAATTAGTAATTTTTAGAAATGAAGTTTTTCTTACCCATTATATTGTTTAGGGCATTCATGATCTCTTATTAGGTCAAATTTGAGATCACTTTCCAGCAAGAAATCTACTGTCCTTTTTCTTGCTTTGTCAATGGATCATCATCCAATGTAAACTCATTTGGTGTACCTTCATCAAACTTCCTCTGAATTTTGAAACCATTATTTTTCATTGTTTCTTCTTCAGTCTTCAATAGGCACAATATTTTTTGGAAGATAGAATTCTCTTAAGAAGACAAATATTTAGTGTATACAAATAAAAGAGTATATGAAGATTAAAGAGTGAAAAGTTTACGCATAATATTAAAGTACACGCATATTTTATTTTTTCATATCACGTGTATTTTAAAATATGATGCGTGTACTTTGCCTAATGAGTTAAAAGTACACGCATAATATTAAAGTACACGCATATTTTATTTTTTCATATCACGTGTATTTTAAAATATGATGCGTGTACTTAGCCTAATGAGTTAAAAGTACACGCATAATATTAAAGTACATGCATATTTTATTTTTATCTATCACGTGTATTTTAAAATATGATGCGTGTATTTTGCCTAAAGAGTTAAAAGTACACGCATAATATTAAAGTACACGTAACTTGTATTGGTTCATTGCACGTGTATTTTAAAATATGATGCGTGTACTCTAATAATCTGGGTAATTATGTGCAACTAATAAAAAGTACACGCATTATATTATACACGTGTACACGTGTATAAACAAGTACAAGTAACATTACTAATTAAGTTTAGGCACTAACCAATTTTTTTGCATCATCGAAAAATATTGTGTTTTTTTCCTTGTCGTTCGGTCGAAGGGAATCCATGTGGACCACTTTATTTTCTTTTTTGTATATCACAAGTAATGTGAAATGTCCTACACTATGTATTAGTACAATGAACAAATTATTACAAGTGCCTAATGTAACAACCCGCGTAATTTTTGGGCTATTTTAATTAATTTTTGGAAAATTGAGGAAAATAAAGTTTTTTATAAAATTATTTTTATTTCTCAAATATGTTGGTTATTATTTTTAAAGGCGAGAATTTCAAACGGTTTCGAAAACGGAGTTAAAACGGATTTTAAAATTATTTTTAAATGTTTTTAACTCTTGGAGTTGTTTTGACTTCCAACTCTTCATTTCTTTGCCTTATTTAAAGGAGTCTTTTGGATTCCAACTCTTCCTTTCTTTGCATTATAAAAGGAAGTCGTGAAAAACCCTTTTAACCTACTTTTGGCATAAATTTTGACAGCAAATATATTTTATATTCCTCTTCTTTTTATATACACAGTGGCCCTTGAGATTTGTGAGTTCCAACCTTAGATTAGAGGTGTTCTTGGGGCTATTTTCTTGGAGGTTCTTGGAGGAGCTTTTGTAGATCTTTTGTGTTGATCTTGATGATGTGATCGTTGGTTTCTCATCGTGGTTTGAGGTATGGGGTTTTACACAATATGCTCCTTAAATCTCACGAGTGTCATTCTCTTTGAATTCTTGTTTAATTGAACTCATATTTGAATTGATAAATTCATTGAAATCTGGAAAATAATTATTGAAATTATTTTGATTCATGTGGTATCATTATATTGTTATTGAGCACGTTGTCATGAGATTTTAATATGGCACGAATGTTGAGTACCCGCCAAAATACCTATTCCCAGCTATGGCTTGATAAAGCATATGCGAATGGGGTGAGGCCTGGTTACCCATTGATGTGTTGTTGAAAAATTTATTGATAAATGCTTATGAGATTTGCATTTGATTTGAATATTCGTACTCGTGTTGTTACGTTTTATTCATCACTAACATATATTTGTTGAGCATCTTTCTTGTCGTATTGTGTACTTCCCCATATTTTCTTTTAGTGGCAGGTTATCCCGAATTTTGGGGTGCTATGGAGATTGATTTTAGCGAGGATTATTTGGGAAAGATTTGTATTATTTTGATGTATAGAGCTTTGGAGATTTGTATTTATTTTCGAGTTAGATAGTTGTAATTTTAATTCGATAAACTTGTTGTAATTGAAGAGATTGAGATTAGTGGATTTATATTATTGTGGATTTATTTAGATGCTCTATACCTTGTTATTGTGGGTTTGGATTTATTTTATCGCATTAGCGCTCCGTTCGCTCTCCCCGGGCGGGCGGAGTGTTACAAATGGTATCAGAGCTTAGGTATACGGCAACCCTCGGGGATTGGGTTTTGGGTTCATTGCGTGGTTAGCAATTTTTGGAGATAAAAATTTTTAGATGATATTCGTGTTAGGTTTCGAGATTAGAGGTGAGGAATTATTTTTGGAGACGAGATTATTTTTGGAGATTGTTAGCCTGATTTTGAGAGTTAGGCATTCGGCGAATTTCGAGGGCGAAATTCCATTGTTATTGGGGAAGTGTAACAACCCACGTAATTTTTGGGCTATTTTAATTAATTTTTGAAAAATTGAGAAAAATAAAGTTTTTGATAAAATTATTTTTATTGCTCAAATATGTCGGTTATTATTTTTAAAGGCAAGAATTATAAACGGTTTTGAAAACGGATTTTAAAATGATTTTTAAATGTTTTTAACTCTTGGAGTTGTTTTGACTTCCAACTCTTCATTTCTTTGCCTTATTTAAAGGAGTCTTTTGGATTCCAACTCTTCATTTCTTTGCATTATAAAAGGAAGTCGTGGGCAACCCTTTTAACCTACTTTTGGCACAAATTTTGGCAGCAAATATATTTTATATTCCTCTTCTTTTTATATACACATTGTCCCTTGAGATTTGTGAGTTCCAACCTTAGATTAGAGGTGTTCTTGGGGCTATTTTCTTGGAGGTTCTTGAAGGAGCTTTTGTAGATCTTTTGTGTTGATCTTGATGATGTGATCGTTGGTTTCTCATCGTGGTTTGAGGTATGGGGTTTTACACAATATGCTCCTTAAATCTCGCGAGTGTCATTCTCTTTGAATTCTTGTTTAATTGAACTCATATTTGAATTGATAAATTCATTGAAATCTGGAAAATAATTGTTGAAATTATTTTGATTCATGTGGTATCATTATATTGTTATTGAGCACGTTGTCATGAGATTTTAATATGGCACGGATGTTGAGTACCCGCCAAAATACCTATTCCCGGCTATGGCTTGATAAAGCATATGCGAATGGGGTGAGGCATGGTTACCCATTGATGTGTTGTTGAAAAATTTATTGATAAATGCTTATGAGATTTGCATTTGATTTGAATATTCGTATTCGTGTTGTTACGTTTTATTTATCACTAACATATATTTGTTGAGCATCTTTCTTGTCGTATTGTGTACTTCCCCATATTTTCTTTTAGTGGCAGGTTAGCGCGGATTTTGGGGCACTATGGAGATTGATTTTAGCGAGGATTGTTTGGGAAAGATTTGTATTATTTTGATGTATAGAGCTTTGGAGATTTGTATTTATTTTCGAGTTAGATAGTTGTAATTTTAATTCGATAAACTTGTTGTAATTGAAGAGATTGAGATTATTGGATTTATATTATTGTGGGTTTATTTAGATGCTCTATACCTTGTTATTGTGGGTTTGGATTTATTTTATCGCATTAGCGCTCCGTTCGCTCTCCCCGAGCGGGCGGGGTGTTACACCTAAGTATTGAAATAAATCTCCGTATAACTCCCCCTTCTTATTGATTTCATTTGTGCTACAAGGTTCTATCTGAATAAAAATTATAGACATTGTGTTAATAAAAAAAACTGAAATTTGTTTCTCAAAACTTTCGGTTTAATTGTACTTACCCAACAATAATCAGAAAAAGTGTGTGAGTAGGAGAGCCCTTCCTCTGACAATTTTAACCTCAATACTTCACTAAAGGAAAGTATTATTTGTTTCACACAATATAAAATGGTGAGGAAATAATAATGTTGAAATTTAATGGATGTCTAATATTTGGACTACATAGTTGGCTTGAAAATTCTTGATTGTTGAGGACTTCAACTAAATCTTCCCATGGGACATACGAAACCAACCCTTGGAAAATAAATTCCCTGCATTTTATATAATCAATAATAATTGTATAATAATAATAACCTTATGCTTTTGCACCAAAAAAAATATAAATTAGCAAAGTGATAAATCATAAAACAATAAATTTTACCATGGCTCAGCCTTTTAAATAAACTCTTCAATCTTTTTCTTCGAAGCTTCATTGAGATATTTGTATACTTAGATTGCTTCAAGCTTGAAGTGAGTTTCCTTCATTTGCTCAGCTGTTGTTAGACGGCCTTTTCTCAGCTTTGACTCTTTTTGTTTCTTAATTGGTTCATGCTTTTCGGTTTCGCTGTCAGCTTTTCTTTTATTCTGCCCTCTAGTAAGAGGTCCTTTTGTTTTGGATATTTTGGGGGTGCCCTGAACTTTCTTTGAGGCTAGTTCAATCTTCAAACTCGAAATTTCGTCCATGAGTTGTTTATTAATGTTTTCCTGATATATTTAACAAGGAATGTTGGATTGTAAGCATTTTTTGAAACAATGATTCATTTTCTCTTACGTGTATTTTATAAAGTACACGCGTATATTTTAATACATGCGTGTATTTTATAATATACACGCGTGTATTATAAAATACGTGTACTTTATAAAATTTATAATATACATAAAATTTATAATAAAATTTAGAAAGTAAAGCGTGTACTATATATCTATTGTATTTTATAGATACCTGGTCAGTTTTTTTCAATTCTGATTCTTCAAGCATTTTCTTCAACTCCGAAATTTCGTCATTAAGGATTTTATTATTGTTTTCCTGTTATACAAAAAAAATGTTACATTATAAGCAATACTTGAATAAAACTGCATTATTTTTAATAAAATAATGCATGTACTCTGTATTATTTCTAATATCAAATAAAACTGCATTAAAAATACTATGAAATAAAACTGCGTGTACTTTGGAAAAACTGCGTGTACTTTGTGAAAACTGCGTGTACTTTAAAGTGTACTTTGTCAATATAAGTTCACGTATATTTAACATGTACTTTGTCAATATAAGTTCACGTATACTTTCCAAAGTACATTTATAATATTGACAGAAATTATAACAAGAGTATTTTGAGAGTACACGGTTTATATTTACAAAATATAGTACACGTGTTCTTTGTAAAATACAAGTGTACTTTCACGTGATATAAGATTAAGACCTATATTTTCAAAATACACGTGATATAAGACGTGTATTTTGAAAATACACGTTAAATATCAAGTGTATTTTGAAAGAACAATAGAAAATATCACATGAATTTTGAAAATACACGTAATATTTTCAAAGTACAGGTAAGTATTGGTATGTGAATTTCGAAATATCAGGATGATCAAGTGTATTTTAAAAATACATGTGAAAATATACGTGTATTTTCAAAATACACGTTAAATATCAAGTGTATTTTGAAAGAGCAAGAGAAAATATCACATGTATTTTGAAAATACATGTAATATTTTCAAAGTACAGGTAAGTATTGGTATGTAAATTTTGAAATATCAGGAATATCAAGTGTATTTTAAAAATACATGTGAAAATATACGTGTATTTTCAAAATCTGCGTGTACTTTAAACGTGTACTTTAGAAAAACTGCGTGTACTTTAGGAAAACTGCGTGTACTCTGCATTCAAAAGTACCTGTTGAGTTCTTTTCAATTCTGACTCCTCAAGATTCTGCCTCAATGTCATCTTTTCTATGTCAGCATCTTTCCATTGTTGTAATGTATCATCATACTTTTTTTTGAGATCTTCATTACTCAGAGACAGATATCCATTCTTTTGTTCCAAAATTCGTGTTGATTCTGCCTATTTTTTAAATGATTCATCCAATTCTTTAATTCTATCTGAGTCACTCATTGTGACTTGATCAAGCTTTTCTTTTAAAGAATTGTTTAACTCAACTAGTTGGGCATTTTCTACCTCCAACTTATTTAATAACTCTTTTTCCTTCAAAAGGTTGGAATTCTCCACCTTTAACTTCTTCATTTCCTCATGGGCTTCAAAAAGTGAATCACGATCTACCTGCAACTGTACATTCAAAATGGCACTCTCCACCTCCAAAGAGGTCACCTTCTCAATTGCACCATTAATGTCTTCAGCTGCTTTAGATAGTTGGTTATTTTTTTTCAACAAATCCCTTTTCAAAATAGCAATTTGTTCCTCCAAATTAACCTTTAGTTGGTCTTTTCCCTTCTTTTTCTTTGGAGTCGCAATGTTTTTAAGGGAAATATTCCAACCATGTGAAAACTCATTGTCATTAATATCTTCAGGTACTTTTTTTGATGATGAATCAGCATGTATAGGACTTTCTGTAGATATGTTCAAAGAGTAACTTGGCCCTTCAAACTAAGATTCCTTTTGTACAGGGCAGTCCTTACAAGCTGGTTTATTTGTAGCCTGCTTCAAAGTTGCTGTTGCGATGTCATTCTTCACAAACCATTATTTCAAAGACGACAACTTCCACTTCAGGAATTTTGGAGTATTTTCTTTATATTCTTCAACAGGAGAAATAATTTCAAATTTCTCACATGCCCAATACTGTGATCATACAAAAAACAAAATGAATTTAATACTTGTATTACCTAGGGATTCATAATGGAAAGTACAAGAGATTTGTTCAAAATACACGTGATATAAGATGTGTATTTTCAAAATACACGTTAAATATCAAGTGTATTTTGAAAGAACAAGAGAAAATATCACATGTATTTTGAAAATACACGTAATATTTTCAAAGTACAGGTAAGTATTGGTATGTAAATTTTGAAATATCAGGAATATCAAGTGTATTTTAAAAATACATGTGACAATATACGTGTATTTTCAAAATACACGTGAAAATATCACGTGTATTTTGAAAATACACGTTAAATATCAAGTGTATTTTGAAAGAACAAGAGAAAATATCACATGTATTTTGAAAATACACGTAATATTTTCAAAGTACAGGTAAGTATTGGTATGTAAATTTTGAAATATTAGGAATATCAAGTGTATTTTAAAAATACATGTGACAATATACATGTATTTTCAAAATATACATGAAAATATCATGTGTATTTTGAAAATACACGTTAAATATCAAGTGTAATTTGAAAGAACAAGAGAAAATATCACATGTATTTTGAAAATACACGTAATATTTTCAAAGTACAGGTAAGTGTTGGTATGTAAATTTTGAAATATCAGGAATATCAAGTGTATTTTAAAAATACATGTGACAATATACGTGTATTTTCACGTGTATTTTGAAAATACACGTGAGTATTGGTATGTAAATTTTGAAATATATGATATTTTTTTGCTCACCAGTAGGAAAATGACACATCCAGTAACTGTGCTAGGTTTTGAACTTGCTGATTTGTCAAGTGAATGTATGAGAAACTTATGCACAGCAGATGCCCAATCATATTTATTCATTTCCTCAATATCGTCGATGTATTTCAACCAAAATTCTCCAAGGGTGAAGTTTGAGTTGGAGAAAAACAACGTGTTCAAGAAGTGGAGACACACAATTTTAACAAAATCATCAATTCCTTCATTTGTCTCCAATTCAACTGATTTCTTCAAACCATTCAATATTTCTGATTTTCCTAATCTTTTTGCAAAGTATCGTGCTTGTAATCCAGATTTTTTAGCAGTATTCGGTCCCTTTTTCAGTTCTATTGATTTTAAACCCTCAACCAGGGGTATGCCAAATATTTCACTTATATCTATTGGCATTATTGGAATCCTACTCTTCATACGGAAACTTTTGGTTTCCGTATTGTACAGCTCGATAATTGATAAAATATTTTTATCCGTCTTCTTGTGGTCCACTTCTACTACTTTCTCACTGTAGTAGGCATTGAAAAGCTCACAAAATGGAGTCTTCTTAAGAAGTTCAATATGGCTATTGTTTATTTTATCTCTAATCTGATGCAAATCATGGAGAAATCTAACAATATTTGACCGATATTGGTCATTCTTCTTTGCAAAACGTTTAGCTTTCAATGCCACACTAGAACTGGAACTGGAACTGGAATTGGAACTGGAACTGGAACTGGATGAAGAACTATCATCAGAACTGCTCTTTTTTTATTTCTTTCCTCTTCTTGCCTTCATCTTCATCCCCATTATATTGATATATAAACAAAATTTAAATTACAAACTATAATGCATGCGAATTAGAATAAAACATAGACTAAAACAATAAAATACAAGCGTATTTAACAAAAGTACATGCAATATTCTCACAAACAATTTATTCAAGTCTCATCAAAATACATGCTAAAGGCGATAATATATATCGTCAGTTTCATGGTAATACCTAACAGAGGTTGTCCGACAAGTCAAAAACCAAGATTCTCTACTCCTAACATATTCAGTAAAGAAGTGATACAATAGCTGAATGCTAAAAGCTCCAACATCATCAAAACCCCTTAAGCAATACTGCTCAATTCGTTTAGCTAAATCCTTCGCTTTCGATTCAGTTACTTGAAGCTGTTGCACATCAAAAGTGCAGTAAATGTCTTCATAGTAGTAGTAGAAACCAAGTAACCTTTTAGCTCTATCATTGATGCGAAGGATAAAATGAATTTCATCATCATTAGTACTATTCACTATCAATGTGAAAGGTTTTGTATTGTTAAGATCTTCGAACGTGCAAGCAGCAGTTTTGTAGTTGAACATGCTTGATCGTATGATTCCTAAACAAAAACACAACAATACAAAATAGTACACTCATAATACACATTAGTACATGGATATTGGATCGAACAAATTGAATTTCAATGTGCGTGTACTTTCTGAATTTTTTGCGTGTACTTTCAACAAAATACACGCAAAAAATGAAAAAGTACACGCAATAAAACTAATTATTAGCTAATAACATATCATTCAAATGCAACAGGCTATTGGACAAAAAACACTCCTAAATATTAACAAAATAATAATACTTCTTAAAAACTCCTGGAATATCATTCAAATGCCGCTGGCACGGACCAAGATAACATAGGATTGATCAAATATGGATTTGAAATAAATATTTTATAGAGTACACTTATAAAACATAAAAGTACACGCATAATGAATTGAGAAATTCAATTTCAATGTGCGTGTACTCTGTGTATTTTGCGTGTACTTTTTGATAGTACACGCAAAAATACATATAGTACACGCAACACAGGGCTTGTACATGTACATATTCTATATAGTACACGTATAAAAAATAAAATTACATGCATAATGAATTGAGAAATTCAATTTCAATGTGCGTGTACTCTGTGTATTTTGCGTGTACTTTTTGATAGTACACGCAAAAATACATATAGTACACGCAACACAGGGCTTGTACATATACATATTCTATAGAGTACACGTATAATAAATAAAAGTACACGCATAATGAATTTAGAAATTCAGTTTCAATGTGCGTGTACTCTGTGTATTTTGCGTGTACTTTTTGATAGTACACGCAAAATACACATAGTACACGCAACACAGGGCTTGTACATATACATATTCCAATCATGTATATATTCCTAGTCCTTGATAAATCCTCGATAAATGATGTATACAGGAGGAAAAGTACAATGATGAAATACATATATCTAACATCCAAAAAGTGTGTTTTGCAATTAAAATGAGGGAAACAAATATATGATGAAATACATAACATGAAAAAGAAGAATGTGATTTCATCAGTCCATGTGTCTACAAATTTATACATATGAGAACACAAAATACACAAGGACAAAAAGGTGATAAGAGAATGTATACATACTTGTTAGTGCTGTTTGGAAGAATTTGATTTAGAATGTAAAATGTAAAATTTCAACGATTAGGGTTTGATCGAAGAGAGCTAGGGTTTTGACCGAACAGAGTTTTTAGAGCTTCTATCAGGAGTATTTATATGTTGTTGTTGACCAAAATTTGATTGAGAAATAGATTCATTTTGGGGTTTTGATCGAAGAGATGGTACGATTAAGGTTTTGATTCAAGAGAGAATACAGTGTTTTTGGCGCTTCGATTTCTGAATAGTGCATGTTTGTTTGAATTTCGGGGTATTTATATGTTGGACCTAATCGTTTAAAATTTGTCGGGCCTAGTTTGTTTGTCCAATATTGTTAGTCCAAGGACTAGACCGTTAAAGCCCAAATTTTATTTGCTCAAATAATTGATGACTTGAACTTTTATTTTTCATTCTAATTAATTTCTTCGCTTCTATCACAAGTATTAAAAATCCATCGTACATAATTAGTATCAACAACCTTTTGTAGCCTTTCACCACTATATTTTCTTAAAACATTAGAGAGAGGAACATTTTATCATCCTTAGTCGAACGGTTTCAATCAACTAGCATGTAACCCGTGCGATGCGCGGACATACATGTATTGAACATCATATATACGAATCGAAATAGATGTACTATGAATTTGATATAGTTAATAAAATAAAATTCATTTAGAAAAGATGAAATATAAGAATAATGTAAAAATAATCCCTAGCCAAAAACCGTTTGAAATTCTCCAACTCTTTGGTCATAAAAAAAAATCCAATTTAATGATCAATGAATTTAGACCAAGACTTCTACCATGCCATTCAATAGTGGTTAACTTCATTTGTCCTTAGTCTCTTTTCCTTTGCTCCTGAGATTTAATCAAAGTAATTTTAAAGTTTTTTATAATATTGAAGAGATATTGTAAACGTAATATGTTGACGATGTTATGTAAGTTAATATTTTAAAATATACCTCGTAGATTTTATTCTCTTAGATGCTCTAATGGTGTTTCCTTCATTGTCTGTCGGCATTTCCGGTGAATGTTTGAAAAAACGTGACTGTGTGATAATTGATTAACTTCGCAAATATCTAATTTGGCACACTTATTTAATTAGAGTATATTTTTGAACCAAACTAATTCAGCCCCTAAACATGCATCTAAATATGATAAATCATTCAAACCATGCATGAAAAATAAAGACGACCGATATAGGAAAAAGCCCCTTTCGGGTAAAACCTTTTATAAACACGTTGAAGAATTCACAAGACCTTTGACTTACATACAACCTGATAATCTCCCACAAGTGTGTAATGCACGGTGCCTTCAGCAAATCTTCAAAGATACGAGAGACATCGAAATACCCTCCAGGCGTCGGTTCGTCATCTTCGGCTCGTCCACACGTAGAATGACTACGCTCGGTATCCACCGATCAAATACGGAGATCCCTGCTCCACAGAGGTTGAACAAAAGAAAAGTTATTCTTAAACACCAAACAATTCACTAAAGCATATGGGAGTTTTGTGAATTGAAAACAAAAAGGATTAAAACCCTAAAGGAAGAAGCCAAAAAGGATTCTGCTTTCGCAGTATTTCTGTTCGTCAAAACGCTGTGACTTCTTAATGAAAACGTTACCAAATAATGAGTATTTATAGAAAAACGCGCCGCCTCGAAAATAGAGCTCGTTTGAATGAGAAGCATATGTCGCTCGAACGAAGGACGCGTGTCGTTCAAACGATATCGCGCAACTTCCAATCTCATTCGAACGAGATGCTTATCTCGCGCGAACGACCTGGGCGTCAAAATTGAGGTCCGCTTCAAAACTTAGAAAAAATACTCATTCTCAATATTTGACGTAAAAGTCCGCTCCAACACTTAGAAAATATTTTGTAAAAATATCCCAAAAGCTCTAAGTGAAAAGTTAAGGTCATTAAAACATAACCTTACCAAAGTAAACTTCGCGGAGTCTTGAATGATGAAGAACTTGAGTAATTCGGATCCGTTTTTGATATAGATGTCTCTCGAATGCTCTTCGACGGTGTAGCGGTATAAGACATAATAAATTGATAACGGACCTATGAAAATATGTCCTTACAAATCTCCCCCTATGTCTATGCCGGTACATACATAAAAAATCCGAATTATCAAAAACCAAATTGCCTATACAAATATACCCTCCCATGAATAAATTTGCAAGACTTCAAAACTGTTCTTCAATCATCTTCGTCAAATCTCAAAGCTTTTCTCATCAGGGTGTGCAACATCATGATCTTCAATATTTGTAC
The DNA here is from genome assembly GCA_949130495.1 of Sambucus nigra. Taxonomy (NCBI): domain Eukaryota; kingdom Viridiplantae; phylum Streptophyta; class Magnoliopsida; order Dipsacales; family Adoxaceae; genus Sambucus; species Sambucus nigra. Next base: position 642,042,105 of record OX422207.1, on the reverse strand, counting down.
CTACACACATGAGATAAAGAAAAAAAACATTCGTGACGCATCGAGTTTGAAATGATATGAGAATAAAGCATTAATAATCAAATCTCCCCCATAATGTAAAAATTCCCCCATAATGTGATAATTCTTTCTCCCCCTTTTTATGATGTCCCCAAATAGACAGATAAGAAGAAAAAATCAAAACATGGAGTATCACGATAAAATGCATAGCAACACATGGATCAAACTACGCACATGCAAAGGTATGTCCCCAAAAACTTCACAAACTATTTTTGGATTTTTCAATTTTTTTCATACAAAAACAGGATACAAAAAAAAATCACACCATGGATTTAAACTCAAACAACCAAGTCATGAAAATGGAATGAAAGGGTGTGAACACATTCGATAGGTAAATAAAATCAATAAATCATGTGTGCACGATGCATATGTGTACCCCTAACAAATGAACATCAAAAATATCCTTAGGTGTAAAAAATTGTTGAATTTAAATGACATCGTCTTAAGCAAATCAACAAATCAAAGTCTAAATAATTTCCACACCAATAACGTCCAAAACTATTTAGCGCTTTTTGTAAGATTTTCAAGGACGTGCAAGCCCGTTTAAAATCTCCAACCAAACACCCTAATATATATTTTCTTTTAGAGGTGAATAAACTAAATTCTCAAACTTTGGAGAATTGGTGCAAAAACCTAAATGACCCATAATTGGCATGAATTTCTTTTTATTGCCTTTAAATTTTTTCGAGCTCTTTTAAACCTCTTTGGACCCCGGATAATAAAATTCCTCCATTTTTTAGGTCCAATTTAACGGTGGCTTAGTATTCGCAAAGGCAAAATGATCCTTTCGCAGCCCTTCCCCGTTTTTAAACAAAGCACACAAACTCATAAAACGGTTCTTATATGCATAATTTCCTTATCAAAATTTATCGCGCTTGATTCGTTTTAAAGGACAGGATTGAAGTGAAAACACCCAACCAACATGTGATAAGACAAGCACAATAATCAAACAAATCCGTGCATGTGTGCAATAAAGGAAACACGAGTCAAACATGTAGGAAGTAACACTTAATTACATCTTAATGACTCCAAACATTATAAAGCACAAGGATGAATTGACCCAATTGTCTCAAAACACTATAAAATAGTCACATGAAAATAATGGAATGATGTTGTGACTAGGTCAACCTAAGTGTTTATCCATAAAAGGTGCAAAGAAAATACAAAAATCTTTTTGGATTTTCAAATTTGACCAAAAAAATATATGAATGGACACTCAAAGCATAGAATTTTTTTTTGTATTTTTCAAAAAAATTTCAAAACAAAAAATATATACAAAAAGTACATGTCATTACACTAGCAAATATATATCAAAAAGCATAACTAGCGTATGACAAACATGCAAACACAATCATCTATATGATATGGCAAGAGAAGAATCATGTGTAAGCAAATGAGAATCAACTATCCTAAAATCTAACGTATCCAAAATTGATTTCCTAACCCAAACAGATGTAACACGTCGACACGGGATTTTGGGAACCAACAGAACACTAGACTTCGAATTCCTAGGACCTCTTCCAAGATCAAAACAAAATCTCCTAAGGTGACCTTTCCTACCACAATATGAACATGTGTAAACGGGTGGAACGACACCTAAAGTGTGATCTTTTCTAACATCCTTGAAATTAGTTGACCCTCTAAAGCAAATAATGATTTTGGATTTAGCATTAGAAGCATGAGAACACGATGAACCATTACCATCACTATCAAACCTACTTGAGTCTGTCAAATCATTTTTTAACTTCAAAATTTTTTACTCAAGCAAAGAATTAGACTCTTCCAAAGACAGGGATTTCTTTTTCAAAATTTCAATTAAACTTAACAACTTATCACGCTCCCCCTCAATTAAAACAAACTTATTCCTAAGAGTCTTTTCACGTGCCGTAAAATTATCGATTAATTTTTTATCCTTGACGGCACAAATGGGAACCCTAGAATTTTTTAAGTCCTTTAATTCCTTCTTTAAAACTAGGACTTTCTCATCACTCTTCTTTTTGGCAATTTTCAAAGAATCAAAATCAATACACAAATTACCAAAGTGCTCACGACAAATATCACTTTGAGTTTGAAACGCTTGCAAATATTCAATCTTACTTTTAAAGAGAGAATTTTCTTTTTCCAAAACTTTAATTCTTTTGCAAAGTTTCAAATTCAAACTTTTTAATTTATCAGCACGGTCGTGAATTTTTTGCAAAAATAGGCTCCTCATTAAATGGGCGTTCCATTGAAAAATTGCGATTTTTCACAAAACTGATTTAAAAAAAAAATCAATATCACACAAATTTTGCGAAAAATAGAAATACGCAATAAATTAGCGCAACCTGCTCTGATACCAATTTATAAACGCGAGTAGACAAATTTTATCAGAAAGTAAATCCTCGAAAAATCAGGATCACGTGATAAATTAGCGTAACCCTCTCTGATACCAATTTGAAAAAACGTGACTGTGTGATAATTGATTAACTTCGCAAATATCTAATTTGGCACACTTATTAAATTAGAGTATATTTTTGAACCAAACTAATTCAGCCCCTAAACTTGCATCTAAATATGATAAATCATTCAAACCATGCATGAAAAATAAAGACGACCGATATAGGAAAAAGCCCCTTTCGGGTAAAACCTTTTATAAACACGTTGAAGAATTCACAAGACCTTTGTCTTACATACAACCTGATAATCTCCCACAAGTGTGTAATGCACGGTGTCTTCAGCAAATCTTCAAAGATACGAGAGACATCGAAATACCCTTCAGGCGTCGGTTCGTCATCTTCGTCTCGTCCCCACGCAGAATGACTACGCTCGATATCCACCGATCAAATATGGAGATCCCTTCTCCACAGAGGTTGAACAAAAGCAAAGTTGTTCTTAAACACCAAAAAATTCACTAAAGCATATGGGAGTTTTATGAATTGAAAACAAAAATGATTAAAACCCTAAAGGAAGAAGCCAAAAAGGATTCTTCTTTTGCAGTATTTCTGTTCGTCAAAACGCTGTGACTTCTTAATGAAAACGTTACCAAATAATGAGTATTTATAGAAAAATGCGCTGCCTAAAAAACAGAGCTCGTTCGAACGAGAAGCATATGTCACTCGAACGAAGGGAACGTGTCATTCAAACGACATCGCGCGACTTCCAATCTCGTTCGAACGAGATACTTATCTCGCGCGAACGACTTAGGCGTCAAAATCGAGGTCCGCTTCAAAACTTAGAAAACATACGCATTCTCAATATTTGACGTAAAAGTCCGCTCCAACACTTAGAAAATATTTGTAAAAATATCCCAAAAGATCTAAGTGAAAAGTTAAGGTATTTAAAACATAACCTTACCAAAGTAAACTTCGCGGAGTCTTAAATGATGAAGAACTTGAGTAATTCGGATCCGTTTTTGATGTAGATGTCTCTCGAATGCTCTTCGACGGTGTAGCGGTATAAAATATAATAAATTGACAACGGACCTATGAAAATATGTCCTTACAATATTCCCTTGAATGTTGAATATCCTGCATAAATGTTCCCTAAAAGATAAACTAAGTGTTATGATTTCCAAACGTAGGAAAAAGTTCAATTAATAATGACATAGTGAACTTAGGATGTGATTGTTGCAATTATGAAAAACGGAATAGACGAAATGAAAGATCATTGTCAATCAATAACGACGTAGTCAGCAAAGGAGTGGCTTGTATTTCCTTTATATGTTCCATCAATTATGATAAGCGGCAGTGAAGAACGAACTTCTTGTTTAAAGATATCACTGGAGGTCATGGAGACTATTTTTCCATTGTTGTCAATTGTCTTTACTACGGGAACAATCAAAATGAATTTGGGTATATCATTTAGCTTCTCAAATATACACTTCTTTGACTTGCTCCTTAAGTATTCAACAAAATCTGCTTATTCTTTATCACGTTGTCATTTTTCGAAGCGTAAGGCCCTAGGAGACGGATTATCAACATCGATTAAATCTTTACGAGCGTAGATGGCGTTAGACTTCAAAAGCATTTCACGTTCGTTCTTAGTCATTTTCTAATCTTCTTTATGTAGAAATGGGATAGAGAATTGCAATTTTCAAAAACAAATTTAGTGAGAATCATAGTAATTAAGACAAAAGTATAGAAGCATGGAATTGTAGTTATTTGTAAAGAAGCACTTCTAATAAGTATGTAGTTTTTGTGTTTGTTATGTAGATAAACTTATAATATGATGCTTTAATATAGAAGTTCATGGTAAAATCAATATATAACATCAGGAATGAAAGTAAGATTAGGCATGTGACAACCCGTGATCCGAAATAAGGGGTGGCCAGCCCAATACTCTAATATAACAGGAATCATGGATGGAATCATTCTCAGCATCACAACAATATAAGGAATATACAGGATAACCACTTAATATTTCAGAAAAACGGGTTGCCAAAAATGTTAGTTTTAAAGTTAAAGAAAGAATTTAAACAACCCAATTTAAAAAGAAAGTGGAAACACAGAAGAAATAGTACTACATACCCAATAAGTATACAATAAGGGACCAAATATGATGTCGCTCAACAGACTCATACAATAATACTAAACAACTTCAGTAAATTACATAATACATTACATTATACAATTACAAAGCTTGGGCCTCACGCTCGAGTAAAAGACCCGATCATAACTAGAGTTCAAGAATGACGGCGTCTATTGCAATATGTCCCGTAATACCCGCAAAGAATCACGACTCCCAAACACACTGGAATAGGAAAGTCAGAATAGGCGTCCTTGCGGCGGAGCACCTGAGTGGATACAAGATGCATGCACAACAAGAAATATGAACGGGTCAGGGCCCGATTTTATATGATCACCAGATGAATAAAAGGTATGACAGATATGAATAAAAATCATGCTAGAAAAGATAAAAATCTACCTACACAGTTTTAAAACATGAACTAAGGGAATCAAATGATCATAAAATTTAAATTTAATTATACAAAAAAATAAGATTAACATTAATTAAAAAAAAACTCCATCATTTTATATTAATCCATTTCATTGTTATGTTCCTTATCAGAAACTCATAATTACAATTTTTATGCTCTTTCTACAATTCCATTCCTTATCAGGAATATAATCATCATCAAATGCTCTTTGTGGCATTTCATTGTGCTCTTTATGGCACTTCATCATGCTCTTTATGGCATATCTCATACATTAAGTCCCACTTAATTATGAATAGTTATATTAATATACATATAACGATTCTAAGACCGCCCCTCCGAGTTTCCCCACTGGGCGTGCCCCTAAATAACCATCATCTTCCAGGGCCTATCAATCAGGGTAACCTGGGCACCTATCGCAACGTCGGGAAGCGGCCATATGCCCGCGGGAGAGTCATAGCCAAACCTGGAATTACCTCACCAGCGCAGAAAAATATACAACAACGCTCATATGGCCTGGGACTATATCAACCCTGCATTCACTAGCCAGGGGGCATCACCACACGCACAAAACTTCCCTTATGATGGCATTTAGAGAGGTGTGTTTAAGTAAATTAGCATTTACCATATTTACGATTTAGTAAATTATCATTTACCATCATCATTACCATTTCCATTTCATTTTCAATTCCCTTTTTCATTGTATGTTTAATTTTATCCGAAACCATAATCATTTACATGTTGTAAATAACTCACCTTTTTTTATCCGGAGCCATACGTAATTCATATCGTCATTACAACCTCAAGGAATAAGTGAACTCCCAATTTACTTCTCCCAACACCCTTTTGTGGTGTTATACTATTAACCATCAAGACTATCATGGCTCGATTGAGCTCCTAAAGTCTCCCAAACATAACACTAAAACTCCTAGTTTTATAATAATCAACTAGAAGAAAAGAATGCCCTAACATCAATTGGCATATCCCCGGAAATGCCCCCCACATAACCCATTTCTAAGGTAGGGTAATTAACTAACTCATCTAGGACTCTAGGACTCTAAGTTTACTTCATACAAGAAGGTTCCTAGGCCCTAAACTTAAAGAAAATGAATTGGAATTGAGTTATAAACTTAACTCAAAAACAGCAGGAAAACGAATTGATTCGCCCTAGGGCCGATCGATTCGCCCAGAAAGCGAATCAGTTCGGACTGAAAGACCTGGCACTCTGTAAACTTCCGAATCGATTCGGTCCAAACAGACCTGTAAGCTGACCCTTTAGCGAATCGATTCGCCCTAGGGCCGAATCGATTAACCCCTGCGAATTTGCCAAGAAAGGGTTAAGGGTTATAAACCCTAGTTTCCCCAAAACTCAATTCTCTTCAAATTTTTGCAGACATCTACCAACAATAATCTACCCCAAACCCTCCTACATGATTATCAACTAATATTGATCATAATATCATTAACATCAACCATTATCAAGGTTCAAATACCATAATTTCCATTTTTGATCCATAAATACTAATACACAACTATCACACTAATTATTCATCTTAAATCACATATTAGCAAGTAGAAAACTTGCCTTAAGCTTGCCAATTCAGATTCTTGGAAGATGGAAGCAAGATCAATCTCCAAATCTTCAATCTCTCTCTTTCTCCTCTTTTTCTCCAAAGCTCTCTTCCTCTCTCTATCTCTTTAGGTTTAGTAATACACAACTAGGAAATAAAATAAGGTGCAAGACTAAAATCGTGACTTAAGTCTAAAATTCCCAACTTAAATGGTTAATACCACATTAAAATGACTCCCAAATACGCATTTAAGTTAAAACCAGTCAAAAGTGCCCGGAACTTAAAAATACAATATGGCACTTAATTTGACTGTCTCGCACCTTTCGGGACTAACTACGTCCTGTAAAATGGCATCCGGAAATTTTATAAATCATTTCGAGTTCCGGTTTCATTTAAACCACAGTGTCATTTAAAACATATGACACCATAAAACATACAACCAAATAATATTTACTTAAATGTACAGTAAATATACAAAAATCCAGTAAATATTAACTTCCAACTCCTAAAATTAATATTTACTCCAGTACCAACATTTTATATAATTACCTCATGCGGTAAATTAATATAAAATTAGCCTCTTAAAAGCGAGGTTTGTTACATACTCCCCCCCTTATGAGGGAATTTTACCCACAAAATTCGTGCGTACCCTAATCGCATAAAGGGTATACTATTCTAAACTATCATTTTATTGCCCTTAACAAACCCCTCGTTATTGTGGCATCCCAAATGGACTCAGACTAAGGTCGTCACTATCGATCTCGGTCTAGCGATCAATAATTTTCTCAAATAGGATCCTGACCAGTTCGGTGCTGGCAATTCAATGAAGATGTCTATGACTATACCCTTCTTCGTTCCACCACCACTCTCTTCACACGAGTGGGTGAAATGGTCAGTCACAGACATGAATGCTTTTTCTACAAAGTCTTCCTAATTGTGCTCGTTCTACTTGGCTTTCCATGCCTTCACAAATATCTCCGACGGGTTTCCAACTCGACGCATCTACTACCCCAATCGTATTCCCTTAGCGAGAGGAAATGTCCAATCGATAGTCTTTGATGAACTCCATACACCAACTCGATTCCTCCCACATCATATTGCAACAACTTGTTGCTTGCTAGAAAGACTAAATTTCCTTCCCAGGAAGTAGTGCCTCATCTCTTTAAGACGATCACTACCACAATGAATTTTAATTCAAGCATGGGATAATACTTACCACAAGTTTAAGCTTGTGAGACGCATAAAAAATGGGTCCATGCTCCAGTATTATTACTCCCCATCCTGGCAGAGACTTATTCATTAAATCCACCCTCGAGCTTGCTAACACGAACTCAGGAGTGAAAGTCAGCTCATCCTTTTAACTCTCCGAACGTTAAGTTACCAACATAACACTCTATCTAAGAGAGGTCTCATCTCATATGGCTTAACTTTTTGAATCACTTGAGATTCCATACTTCTTGTCTCTAGGGACCTAATCCCTCTTAGAGTTAACCCACAACCTATTCGTGGTCAACTCCCTACAGCCTTCCTACATCAACGTCACATGCTCTAAAGGCCTTACGTCCTAATAATCCTAACATCGATCTATATATATCCTATCTAAGTTATAGACGTAGTATACTAAGTATATCCCTAGTGTCCAAGACCATTCTCAACTCCCGACATTCGCTCGGTTTCATGCGTGGGACGTCTCGCCGAAGCGAAATCCAAACAAGGAACCCTCCCGTTACACCACTACCTCGCATCGTCGGTCATTAAGACATAACGGTCTAAGACACATGATCGGGACCGAAAAAGTCTAACTCGTAACCCTACTAATAAGATTTTACTTCTACGTATTACCATAACAAATAATTGAGGATTTCAACTAATCGGACATTTACTTTTGTGAAGTCTTACGAATATTTATCCCACAACATATATACATCTTTCTAAATAGCCTTCTTATCAAGGCATAACCCGAAGTCTCAATTCAACTTCATATCTCAGTCTCCCTCGCATCGATCAGAGGAGAGAACTATATTTAGTGCTTCTATCTCGCACTTTAATAGCCCTTAATCCCTCAACTACGTGATCCTCGGCTAAATTTTTTCAACTCAACTCTCAATCAGCAAAATAAGAAAAAATAAAAGAAGAAAAAGAACAACATCTCTCCACTTCCAACGTCGTTAAGGTTCATGCGTGGAGCGTCTCGCTAAAGTGAAATCCAAACAAGGAACCCCTCCTATGCATTACTACTTAACCCTGTTGGTCGTGGAGATAAGTCATAACAACCACAAAAAAAGCAACCAAACAATCAAACACTCAAGCAAGATAATACAACAAGAAATGAAAATCTCCTACTTACCTCAAACCACCTCTATAAAATCTCAACCTGTATCCAAGAGAGATATTATAGGACAACTAGTTCCATCTTAAAACTAGAAGTAGGATAGCCTCGCAATCTAATCGCTTGCTATCACCCCAAACAAACCAAAATATCTTTACTAGCATAATACACATAATAAAAATAACACATAACACACATAATACTTAAAAAAATATCATCACTCGCCTCATAACGAGTGAGGAAAAATATAAAACTTCCTTACTAAGGAAGTCATATATTTACCCTTTCTATAATAGCGTCGATACTACCACAAGCTAGATATGCACACCCGAATCTAGAGTAAATACAATACTACTCCCTCTTATCATAAGGAATGCACCCCCCCCTACTAAGGAAGAATTCCTGCCAACATTCTCGCCAATCACCCCGGGTCAATACTGATGGTTCTCCAATCAACAGAATCAAAATGAGTGGTTCTACATTCCACATCATAGCCACTATTCCATCCCTAGCTGCCAAACAATTGCCCACGCAGTCCCTTTCACTTTCTCCACAAAAGGGAACACGCTACTGGCCTCCCCTTCCTTAGTTCAATGAAATATCTACGGGCGGATATCCACCAATGGGGTTTCATGAACACTGTTCCTTCATAAGTGTTAACAACACTTATTCTGGAGCCTATCATTCCACTGAAGGGCTCCTTCTTCCTTATACCTACCTTATTTTAGTGCACGACCTCCCTAACCGTACAACTCTTTATTTACTGTCGGCCCCTAACTAAACCTCGCGCGAACGTTTGAGAATCCATCTTCTCCTCTGTCCAGTTATCCCAGAGAAACTTGTTGTTGAAAACGTCCATCGGGTTTCTCCATGGGCAAAACTTCCTGCACCCACAATTATGGTGACTACGCTTTCACCGTTTCAACACTAATCCTATGGGTGAAGGATTTTCCTCCATCCTTTTCATCTGGGCACTTCTATACCCTCTTCAGGGCCAAAACTCTTGGGCCTTATGCTTCTACCGAATGAGGATGCATTTCCTCCATCTTACTTCAACGTGTGGCCCTTATCTTGGGCTCTTCCCCACTTCAATTTAACATCGCTTGGAATCCCAAGCTTAGTACCACCCTCTACTTCTAGCGGTACTTGGAAAACTATATCCAATGTAACTAGTAGTTGCAGTAGCAAGACAAGAAAATGCTACAAGAGGGAGCGACCTACGAAGCGGTCCTCATCCCCGACCACAACTTACAGTTACTAGTAATCCCATCTCGTGACGCCTTCACAACGACCTTCTATGGCGTCCTTCTTCAATCGACCTAGTAATCTAACACGAACGCGCAACAGATTCTATGAGTCCTACCTCGTGGCAGGAGAACGAAATCTCACAAGAGAAATCAACGATCTTAATCCTAAGGCTCTATGTCAAATCAAAAGCAACGCTGAAAGCGCAAGGCGTTCACACAGATTCCTAAGGACTCTAGAACCTGATGCTCTGATACCATCTGTGACAACTCGTGATCCGAAATAAGGGGTGGCCATCCCAATACTCCAATATAATAGGAATCATGGATGGAATCATTCTCAGCATCACAACAATATAAGGAATATACAGGATAACCACTTAATATTTTAGAAAAACGGGTTGCCAAAAATGTTAGTTTTAAAGTTAAAGAAATAATTTAAACAACCCAATTTAAAAAGAAAGTGGAAACCCATAAGAAATAGTACTACATACCCAATAAGTATACAATAAGGGATCGAGTATGATGTCGATCAACAGACTCATACAATATTACTAAACAAGTTCAGTAAATTACATAATACATTACATTATACAATTACAAAGCTTGGGCCTCATGCCCGAGTAAAAGACCCGATCATAACTAGAGTACAAGAATGACGGCGTGTATTGCAATATGTCCCGTAATACCCGCAAAGAATCACGGCTCTCAGACACACTGGAATAGGAAAGTCAGAACAGGCGTCCTTGCGGCGGAGCACCTGAGCGGATACAAGATGCATGCACAACAAGAAATATGAACGGGTCAGGGCCCAGTTTTATATGATCACCAGATGAATAAAAGGTATGACAGTTATGAATAAAAATCATGCTAGAAAAGATAAAAATCTACCTACACAGTTTTAAAACATGAACTAAGGGAATCAGATGATCATAAAATTTAAATTTAATTATAAAAAAAAAATAAGATTAACATTAATTAAAAAAAACTCCATCATTTTATATTAATCCATTTCATTGTTATGTTCCTTATCAGATACTCATAATTACAATTTTTATGATCTTTCTAGCATTCCATCCTTATCAGGAATATAATCATCATCAAATGCTCTTTGTGGCATTTCATTGTGCTCTTTATGGCAGTTCATCATGCTCTTTATGGCATATCTCATACATCAAGTCCCACTTGATTATGAATAGTTATATTAATATACATATAACGATTCTAAGACCGCCCCTCCGAGTTTCCCCACTGGGCGCGCCCCTAAATAACCATCATCTTCCAGGGCCTATCAAACAAGGTAACCTGGGCACCTTTCGCAACGTCGGGAAGCGGCCATATGCCTGCGGGAGAGTCATAACCACACCTGGAATTACCTCACCAGCACAGAAAAATATACAACAACGCTCATATGGCCTGGGACTATATCCACCCTGCATTCACTAGCCAGGGGGCATCACCACACGCACGAAACTTCCCTTATGATGGCATTTAGAGAGGTGTGTTTAAGTAAATTAGCATTTACCATATTTACGATTTAGTAAATTATCATTTACCATCATCATTACCATTTACATTTCATTTTCAATTCCCTTTTTCATTGTATGTTTCATTTTATCCGAAACCATAATCATTTACATGTTGTAAATAACTCACCTTTTTTCTATCCAGAGCCATACGTAATTCATATCGTCATTAAAACCTCAAGGAATAAGTGAACTCCCAATTTACTTCTCCCAACACCCTTTTGTGGTGTTATACTATTAACCATCAAGACTATCATGGCCCGATTGAGCTCCTAAAGTCTCCCAAACATAACACTAAAACTCCTAGTTTCATAATAATCAACTAGAAGAAAATAATGCCCTAACATCAATTGGCATATCCCCAAAAAAGCCCCCCACATAACCCATTTCTAAGGTAGGGTAATTAACTAACTCATCTAGGACTCTGGGACTCTAAGTTTACTTCATACAAGAAGGTTCCTTGTCCCTAAACTTAAAGAAAATAAATTGGAATTGAGTTATAAAATTAACTCAAAAACAGCAGGAAAACGAATCGATTCGCCCTAGCGAATCGATTTGCCCAGAAAGCGAATCGGTTCGGACTGAAAGACCTGGCACTCTGTAAACTTCCGAATCGATTCGGTCCAAACAGACTTGTAAGCTGACCCTTTAGCGAATCGATTCGCCCTAGGGCCGAATCGATTCGCCCTAGGGCCGAATCGATTCACCCTTGCGAATTTGCCAAGAAAGGGTTAAGGGTTATAAACCCTAGTTTTCCCAAAACTCAATTCTCTTCAAATTTTTGCACACATCTACCAACAATAATCTACCCCAAACTCTCCTACATGATTATCAACTAATATTGATCATAATATCATTAACACCAATCATTATCAAGGTTCAAATACCATAATTTCCATTTTTGATCCATAAATACTGATACACAACTATCACACTAATTATTCATCTTAAATCACATATTAGCAAGTAGAAAACTTGCCTTAAGCTTGCCAATACAGATTCTTGGAAGATGGAAGCAAGATCAATCTCTAAATCTTCAATCTCTCTCTTTCTCCTCTTTTTCTCCAAAGCTCTCTTCCTCTCTCTATCTCTCTAGGTTTAGTAATACACAATTAGGAAATAAAATAAGGTGCAAGACTAAAATCGGGACTTAAGTCTAAAATTTCCAACTTAAATGGTTAATACCACATTAAAATGACTCCCAAATACGCATTTAAGTTAAAACCAGTCAAAAGTGCCCGGAACTTAAAAATGCAATATGGCACTTAATTTGACTGTCTCGCACCTTCCGGGACTAACTACGCCCTCTAAAATGGCGTCCGAAAATTTTATAAATCATTTCGAGTTCCGGTTTCATTCAAACCATAGTGTCATTTAAAACATGACACCATAAAACATACAACCAAATAATATTTACTTAAACGTACAGTAAATATACAACAATCCAGTAAATATTAACTTCCAACTCCTAAAATTAATATTTACTCCAATACCAACATTTTATATAATTACCTCATGCGGTAAATTAATATAAAATTAGCCTCCTAAAAGCGAGGGTTGTTACAAGGCAGAACATTCATATTTTAACATTTAGAAATACTATTTAACATAATCGGAAGAGAGTATTGAACTACAAAAGGTCTTGAACGACATAATTGTAGGTATTTGTAAAAACTGTTTGTAAAAGTTGAAAAAATTGTTTTTATTTTTATAAAATATATATATATATATATATATTTTTTTTTTTTTTAAATAAAAACAATTTTTTCAACTTTTACAAATAGTTTTTCCCCATAAATAAAAGATAATTTTTATTAAAAAAACAAAAAAATGAATTTTCTAATAGGTAATTTTTTTTATAAACAAAAGACGTTTTTTATAAATGGAAAACTCATTTTTCATTTGAGAAAAGCATGTTTATTAATATTTTTTTTTAAAAATAACCTATTTATTATTTTTTAAAAGTTAAAAAATTAAAACTGGGTATATTAATGGATAAAAGATTTTTTTTATATAAAATCTTTATTTTTTAAAAGACAACTATTTTATTTATAAAAAAAGTATAAAAATAAAAAACTCATTTTTTTTATAAATAATATTTTTCACAAAACAGGTTATTTATTTATTAAAAAAAAGTATAGAAATAAAAATTTTGTTTTTTCTTATAAATAAAAGACCGTTCTTATAAAATTGACTTTTTTCTTTATAAAAACATATTTTTATAGCTTTTTTTTAGAAAACAGGTTATTTATAACTGTTTTGTAAATAAGATATTTTACAAATAAATAAAATGTTAAAAATAAATAAACTGTTTTCAAAATAAAGACATCTTTTTATAAATAAGCATTTTTTATAAATATTTATAATTGTTTATAACTATGCTGTGACTTTGTTTTTTATAATAACATATTTTTTATAACCTTTTTTTAGAAAACAGCTTATTTATAACTGTTTTGTATAAAAGATGTTTTACAAATAAATAATATGTCATAAATAAATAAACTGTTCTGAAAATAAAGACATATTTTTATAAAAAAAGCTTCTTTTATAAATATTTATAACTTATTTATTACAAAACAACTTATTTATTTATTGAAAAAAGTAACTGTTTTGAAAATAAAGACATCTGTTTATAAATAAGATTTTTTTTATAAATATTTATAACTGTTTATAACTATGATGTGACTTTTTTTTATATAAAAACATATAATCTATTATAACAGGAAAAACAGGAGCCTAATTTCCTAAATCTAAAATGATAAATTCAAGACTCCTAAAACCAAGGAAATTATAAATCAAAATCAAATCGGATAACTTCCTCCAAAAAAAGGCAAAATTTGATTAAAAGTAAAACAATTAAAATCACAGAGAAATAAATTTAGAGCAGTTGAAATACTCCAAAAAATTAGCTTGCTTGAAAATGGTTAATCATATGAAATCTTAAAAGACCCTTTTCATCACTTGTGACTTGTCATCAGTAACTTAAACCCAAAAGTGTCCCTCACGAAGCCTTTCAGGGGAAAAACCACTTTATACAGATACGTATATAACACACAACCATGGGAGTTAGGAAATATGACATGAAAAATATGACACACAACCATCATGGAGAGTTATTCCATCTTCATAGATTTAAAACTATAGGTCCTCTTTGAGCCATGGAACTCTGTTGAAATATTTAATGCAATACCAATTTTTTACAAATCAAACCAACTCTTACAAATGCCAACATTGTTCAGCCCAGAAAGTCTAAACAAACCACAATAAAAGAGTAAATATATCAAAGACATAAAATGCAAGAGACAATGACACAATTTCACATGATGGGAGGGGATTGATAGGTGACTTACAATCTATGAAGATTGATTGAAAATCAGAGGGATGTGCCAAAGAAAAACTCTGCACAAAATACATCAGTTAATAAGTTCTTACAACAAAACAAATGACACATTATATGTTGAAATATGTTTTTACAAATTCAATCGTATGAGAATACCTGAGATTTAATGCAGATTACCTGAGAAAGAGTACAGAATGGGGAGGAAATTTTCAAATATAAATGCGTGGAATAAACCTTTAAATCTTCCATCTTAATGTGGGTATTCATTGTGTAGCCGCAATAGAAGGTCGAAGGAGATAAAGAGATAAAAGACGATTTCTATGGAATGGAAGAGATTGAATGCTCTGTTCTTCTCTTTAAGGGTGGAAGTTGAAGAGTTGGATTAATATAAAAGGGTGGGACGTTTGGTTAATGGGGGGAATGGTGCATTTGGTTAGGGGGGAACTGATGTAGAATGACATTTTGTTAGGGGGAACTGTTGTGGAATGGGGACGTTTGGTTAAGGGGAAGGTATTGATTTGTTAACATTAATTGATACATTAAAATCTCTTTTCTACTATTTTACAAGTATAATATAGATTTTAGAGAAAAATATGGAATCTAGAGAGAAGAAGGTCAGGTTTCAAGGGAGTCGGTAGCAAGTTTTATCCAATAAATATTTCAAACCATTTGAGGTAGAGGTTTATATTAAAGTATTTTCATGATTAAAATACTACACGTTAGGATAGATATTATATTCATAAATGTGTGTGTGTGTATATACCTACTCAACATGCTACTTACATATTATGTCAATAGTTGGTTATTTTATGTGGAAAATATATGTCAAACATGTAATTTATTATGTGGACAACATGTATACTATTGTTTAAATACGCATGTTTTGAAGAAAGGATTGGTAATTCAGAATACATTTCATTTTGGGTTTTTTAAACCCTAAAATGTAATAAAATCAGTATAAGTATTGCTTAATAGGTAGGCCGGGTTTGGAGTAAAATACCAAATAATACACATGAAAAAGGTATAAAATGTAAATTTAATGTTATAAATTGTGTTTATTTGGTATAAATTGTTAAACTATCAAAATAGCCCTAAAATTTTATTATTTACAAAACATCCCCTAAGGTTGAAAAGTTAGGATTTTGCCCCTAAAAATATAAATATTACAAATGAGTCCTTATAGTGAAACTTTTATTTGCGTAACGAACCCTAGAAAATATAAAGTTACAAATGGTCCTTGGAAATGTGAACAGTAAGAGTGTGATCTCATGTGACAACCCGAGATCCGAAATAAGGGATGGCCAGCCCGATACCTCAACATAACGGAATCATGGATGGAGATCATTCTCAGCATCATAACAATAAAATGAGTATGCGGAAAAACCACCCAATAAATCAGAGAGCGGGTTGCCAAATTTTTGTTTGATTTAAAAGTTAAGGAAATAACTTAAACAACCCAATCCGATAAAAAGTGGAATTCCAAAGAAACTTATATTACTACTAAAACACCATACAATCAAGGACCGAATAAGTTGTCGGTCCACAACTACATACAACGTATTACCATAATTCAATAATTTTACATAATACATCCATTAACAATTACAAAAGTTGGGCCACACACACGCCCGAATGAAAGACCCGATCATAACTAGAATTCAAAAATGAAAGCGTCTAACAAAGCATCCTGTAATAATCCGCAAAATCATACAGCTCCTGGAAGTATTGGAATAGGAATATCACATCGGGCGCCCTTGCGGAGGAGCACCTAAGCGAATACAATAACATGCACAACATGAAAAATGAACGTGTCAGGGCCCGATTTATATTTGATCACCAGCTAAATGAAAAGTGATAGATATGAACAGTTAGTCATGAATGAAGTAGATGAAAATCTAACAACCTAGTCACCAAGTTTAATAAGCCAATTTAAATGATTCTAACAGTTATTAACTTATACAAGAGAATGAAATTTAACCTCATTATTCATCATGTCTTTTCATTTTCCATTCCTTAACAGCAATATAATTACCATCATATTTTCTTATGGAAATTCACATATATCAAGTCCCACTTGATTTAGAAAGGTTATATTCTTATACATATAACGCTTCTAAGACCGTCCCTCCGAGTTTCCCCACTGGACGCGCCCCTAAATGACTATCATCTTCTAGGGCCTATCTATACAAGACAACCTGGGCACCTAACGCACGTCGGGAAGTGGCCATAAGCCAGCGAGTGAGTCATAACCACACCCGGAATTACCTCACTAGCGCAGAAAACATATAAAAATCCCGCCTATGGTCGAGGACTATAGTCCCCTGCATTCACTAGTCAGGGGACATCACCTCATGAACGAGCTTCCCTTATGATAGCATTTAGAGAGGTGTGTTTAAGTAAATTAACATTTACCATTTAAATCTCATCATCATTTTCATTAATCATATACTTGTTTCATTTATTTGAAACCATTATCCCCGAATATTATCATTTATATTCATCATATTTTTAAGTCCCGAATCATTCTCCAAATGATCACCAAAATTCTTACAAGTCCCAAGGTGTTATAGACCTCAAAAGATCCCCTAACCTCTCCAAGTATGGGCATATAACTCTTAATTCCTAACAATATGTGAAATGGAAAGTAATGCCTAAACATCACTTTTTGTACCTATGGAATGAACCCCAAGTGAACCCATTCAACTTTAGGGTGACGACCAAACTCAAATAAAACTCTAGGACTCTAAGTTTACTTCGTACAAGAAGGTTCCTAGGACCTAAGCCTAAAGGAAAAACAAAACTTGAAAAGAAAAACAAAAGAAAAATGCAGGATTTCCTAATCGATTCGGCCTGGGAGAATCGATTCGGCCAGACAAGCGAATCGATTCGGACCAGCCGAATCGATTCGGTCAGGAAAACCAACATTCTGCATAATAGCCGAATCGAGTCGGAAATAGCCGAATCGATTCGGTTTACTCAGACCTGGAAACTGTCTCAAGGCAAATCGATTCGGCCAGGCCGAATTGATTCAGTTCTGCAGATTTGCCAAGTTTTGGCTATGGAGTCTTGGACTCCTAATTTTACCCAACTTCAACCAACTCAAACCCTTATCATTTATGGCCACCAACTGATTATAAATGCATCAAACAACCATAATTTACCCCAATATCCAATCAAATCATCCTCCAAAGATTTAAAGCCCATAAATCCAATAAAAACCCTAACTTTCTTAAACCATAATTAACCCACAACTATCAACACTAATCATTCAACTTAAATCATATAATAGCAAGTAGAAAACTTTCCTCAAGCTTGCAAATTCAGATTTGATGAAGATGAATGCAAGAACAATCTCCAAATCTTCAATCTCTCTTTTTCTCCCAAGGTTTTCTTCTTCTCTCTTTCTCTAGGTTTATGAATACAATTAGGGGAAACAGAAGACTTAGGGAGACTAAGTCGTGGCCTTGGCCTAAAATTAACAACTTAAGTGATCAATATCGCGATAAAATAATACGCAACTACACATTTAAACTAAAACCAGTCAAAAGTGCCCCAAACATAAAAATACAATATGCCACACAATTTGACTATCTCGCACCTTCTGGAACTAACTACGCCCTCCAAATTATCATTTGGAAATTTTATAACTCATTTTAAGTTCCAGATTCATTATTAAGCCAAAGTGTCATTTTAAATGTTATGACATAATAAAACACAACATGGGGATATTCACCTACTCTTAAGGTAAATATGAAACATCATAGTAAATATTAATTTTTTTCCCTAAATTAATACTTACTCCCCGTTCCAACATTTTATATAATTACTACACACAGTAAATAAATATGAAATAGGTTCTCAGAAGTGAGGGTTACTACATCTCAATATTTGAAAATAATTACAAAGTTAGTTTTAAACTTTGGAAATTTAATGAGACTTTATATTGGTGTTAAATAAGTTGGGAAAATTAGGACCTTAAAGACAAAACGGTGTTTTAAGTGTGTAACTATGAAAGCAAGGAAATATAAGGTAAGTTTATATCTTGGAAATTTTAGCATCATCGACCAGGTTAAAAGATATAGAAATGTGAAAAGATGTTATTAAATAATAAATAAATGATAGTCAGAGAAACCGAAAAATTTAAGAAGGGCACAGAGTCCTAGGGTTCGGCTTTAGCTTACATTCAAAACAACTGGCAAATAAAGAAATGACTATGACATTTATAGCAGACGGTGAGAGACCGTAAACATAAATGAGATTGGTGGCCTCTGAATAAAAGGTAAAAGGTAAAGTATCGATCTCCGAGATCATAAAGAATAAATGATAAATGTTTAAAGAATAAAGTGAAATGATGTAAACAAATGGGACTCGGGTAAGAGTCAGTTAAAAAGGAAATAATATGCGTGTTCTAGCACGTAACGAAGTAATTACATTACCATGTGTCGTAGATTTCATCTGAAATATTAAAGTAGATGAAAATGATTTCATAACTAAAAAATATGGTATATGTATATCTATTTTCTTCTACGTAGTATACTCTGCTATTATTCCCCCTACTGGGATTTTTCTTTTTCCCTTTTTTTTCTAAACACCCCCGGGTACTTCGGGTAAGGATAAAACGAAGGCAAAGATAGAGCGATGAAAAAAATATATTTATTGGTTCCATCTCCTACTTTTTATGAAGAGAATGGATATTTTTGTCGAAGTAAAAAAAGGGGTCCGGATCTCCCGCGGGAATGATTTGAAAGATCCAAAGTAAAAAATAGTGGTATTTGCAAGCTCTGACCATCGGGCCATACCACTATGTGCTCTCCAAAACTCTTGTATTTTTTTGGGCATTTGGAAACAATGCAATAAAGTAGTAATAATTATTTAAATTAAATATTTTATATTATTGAGTTATCTCTCTTAAATTCATTTATGAATAAATTAATTAGACATTTATTTATATGCAAGTGGCCACATCTTTTCACAAATAATATCTGACTAAAGATTTCTTTTAATAAAATGATATTTTGGGTTAGAGTTATAAGTGTAAATCTCACCCACTAAAAAGGTTTTATATCCCTTAACACCTCGGTGCCGGTACAGGTTAGTCCAATTAGATGACCAAAATTCGAGTCGGGGAGTTACAGTTTCATTAATTCTGTTTAAGTGTATACCATCGTCTCATTCCTCAACTTTGAATCCGCTCAATAAGGAATTTCCAATTGAGGGGACCAAACTCACTCACATTCAATTCTTGGAACTATCACTTAAAGGTTTTAAGAATAAAGGATACTATGATTAAAATCCATCCATTAAGATTCTTAAATATAACAATGGAGACCGCGGAATTTATGTTGAAATCCCTCTCTCACTTAATATTTTAAACTTTAGGGTATTCTGAAAAACAATTCATTCAATTCTAAATGACCAAATGAAATCCTTGATAATTGCCAATTTACTTCTACAAATTAAATTATTTGATCTCACTATTTAATTTTTTAAGAATTAAACCATTTTAAAATTAAAATATAATCCGAAGATCAAAATTTGATATATAACTTTATATTAATTACCTGATTAAATTCATTTTAGAAAAGAATAAATAAAATGGATTTTCCATGAAAAAATCGTGATCTATTCCAATCTCAAAATTAAATCTATGTTGTCCAAAAAAATGAGTCCCCCTAATTAATCAATTTAATTAGAACATGAAATTATGCAACAAAATAATTAATACCCAACATGAAAATATAAATAAATATAAAAATAAATTAAAATAAATATGAACAATAATGTGCCTATCCATCAATGTCAAAAACAATTTTCCTGAGTTGATTTCTTATGGGTCAAAAACTCTTTGAAGAGTCTATCCTATGTTCAACTTATTGAAGAAGAAATTATCCAAAATAATCTTTGAACCAAAAATGATGATCATGAAAATCCTCATGAAGAATAATGGGGTTCTATAAGAACAAAACCACTAGCTAGCACCCGTTATAGCGGTGGGCACTATCGCTATAGCGGTTAAGTATCGCAACTATAGGGTCTTGAGGAATACCCCTCAACTCCGTCTCTTTATTTTACTTCTTTTAATGTTTCTTTCTATTTGGTACTTCTTTTGTAACTTCTTGAAAGACCTATAAGCTTATACATAACCCATGAAACATTTCCAAGATCAAACCCGAATACCAATTTGGAAATAAAGATTACATCCCCTCACATTCTCCTTCTAATAAAAAAATCCAATCATTAAAAACCCTAATTATTACAACCAAATTGAATCTAGGAGGAGAAAAATAATTACGGATAAACAGATATTAGTACCAATCACACAAAATACATTCATGTGACCAGGATGGAAGGGATACACTCATTCACATCCTATAAAACCATGTTAGTACAAACATATATACATCCATGCACATATTTCTAACATACAGCCTAGGGCTTCGATCATTGGACAACATGTATCTTTCCAAAACATGATCAATCTACAACTGAGGGCTATGGTACATTTATTGGGGATTAGGACTGATATTTAAAATGCAGAATAATTTCATCCCTAAGAACTTTGATCAATCATGCAATGGAAAGAAAAATAAGAACTAGGTTTGAGGATGATTAGAATTGCAATACCATGGTGGATTTTATTATGATTCGAATGAGGAGAAATAAATTGATGAAGATGATTATCTTGCTACCAAACTAAGGTCTCCAAAAATATTTCTAAAATGATTTGAACATCTGAAATCTTATAGTATATGATTAACCAAAAGTAAACCTTGTGCGGGGGCACTCATAGAGATGAAACTTTGGTGAAATATGAGAGAAATAATTTTCTCTCTCCTTATCCCTTAAAAAAATGTGAATAGTATTTCTCCTCTCCCTTTCTATCCTTTCATAATGAATCATTAACCTAAAACCTTAGCTTAAACCAATATAAATAGTTAAATTATGAACTTAGCGTTAATTGGGCTTCCAGAGGGTTTTAGGCTGACTACTTGGATATTGGTCTATGATAGGGACCTAAGAGCACTAACGAAATTGACTTCCAAATAAATATTAAAAAAACTCAAATTACTTTTATCGTAAATTATTTCCTTTTTTATTTAATAACGATTAATTCCATTAAATAATCATGACCACAATCCATTATTAATTATCTCTAAATTACTCAGAATAATGAGGACTTATTTAAAAAGTTGATTATGATACATAATATGATTGCTCACGTTATGTGTTCGATATCCGTTTGGTCAAATAAATTTCTCACTAATCACTTTTAACCAACATCTAATCAATTCCTTGATTCTAAGACCTAACTTATTTATTACTCCACTGGATTATACAATAATCTAGCGATTGGGTTTTACTAGTGAAAACAAAACATATAAGTCCATAAAGGGGCATCACAATTCACGATATCTCTTGGAAGAAGATCCCTTTGAATTATGATCTTAGACCTACTCACACGATGATTTCCCAGCTTATGGGGATCTATTAATCCAATATATAATTAACTCGAACCCATATCAATCAAAGAAATAATTGTGCATACATTCCAATCCTCATAACCCTCGGCCTTAAGCATCTATGCATAATTTGAAAATGGTGTGATAGTGTCAAGTCTAATAAAGACAACCCTTAAACTTGAATATCACAGGTGATCCTATTTAATACATTCTTGAATGTACGGGTCACAATCCTATTATGAAATATCATACAAGTTATCCAATTATTAAACAGGTTCCTGTAGTTTGAGATAAACTACTAATATTTTAACACAACCATGCCCAGAGGATGTCAACTCCCTATCTAGGATGCTAACTGTTTAATTATACAAGTACTGGGATTCTGATATCCATTGATCAAGCCAAACCCAACTCACTAGAATTCTAAATAAGTACAATTAATCGATATATATATACATTATGATAAACGTAAGTTTTCGTCCTTTTTATCATTCTAGTAGGAATATTTCACTATCGATTTCCCTTGAAGCACCCATGCAATACACACTCAAAATGAGTATAATGGCAAGTAAGGAGTCAATCCATGATTTTAAACTAAAGAGAAGTTAAATGAGGTTACTAAAAGTCATTTTAATATTTTAAAACTATCTTTTTAAGAGTTTTTGATTTATCTAAGATGGTAAACTAGTAAATGAAGTCTAAGATAATAATATCAAGTATAAGAATGAATAAGATGTAACTAGAATGAGAAGAAGATAAGGAATGAAATTTGCCCCCATTTCATACGATTGACACTAGTTTGAAACTTTCTAATTTGATTAACTTCCAAAATATTTATATAATTTAAAAGTTGATTCTCATCACACTAATGAATTAAAACAAATATTATTTTATAAAAGGAATTTCAAATCCTAAAAACTCACTCCAAATATATTAGACTTAATCAAACAAAATACCTACTAGGAAAATTCGTGTAACTAATTTTAATTTAATTAAAACATAACAAGAGTAGTAGAAAATTAGATTATAATTTTAATCAAAAGATAAGCCTATATCTAGTTTGAATTTTAGGACAAAATTATAAACTTGTTTCCAGTCTTTTATCAAAGATAGTTTACCATTTATCAAGGTATAAACAAGTGTAGGATTTAGAAATTACTAATCGAAGAAATTTAACAAAAGAGAAGTTATCAAACTAAATTAATATAATCCATGGGGACTTCATTTCATCCTTTGAATAGGATGATTAGCCTACCATAGTGAACATCCAAGGCATGAAATAGAAATCCAAGTTAACATGTAACTTAAGCCAGTGTGAAGAGAGGGAAGAAATTATCAAACCAATCTCTTGAATTAATATACATCTTCACTTTTTACACAATTTCAAACTCTTCAATTTAATTTAAGACACTTGGATGATTGTTTTATCTTCTAAACAAAACATAATAGCTATCCCTCTATCTATAATTCTTCCATAAAAATATTATCCCCAAAAATGAACACTAATGTTTCCTTTTATAAATAGAAAGAAGGGTTCGAGGAAAAAATTAGAATTTTACAATGGTGATGGAAACATTTAATCATATAATAAAAGGTGTGTATGGGCAAGGTGTACTTAATTAAAAGTGTGGCAATAATTAGGAGAGTGTGGGAGAAAATATAAAATTTGGCTCCTTTTCAAAAAGAAACAAAAAAAATATTCAAGAAGAATGGAGGAGAAATTGAGGAAATTATAAAGAAATAAAAGTTTTGGGGTAAAATATGTAAAACAAAAAAATGGAATCTCGACTAATAAAGGACGGAAAGGGAAAGTTCACGGGGGCACATTTGGCCAGTGAAGCGGGGTTGGATCCGAGGGGCGCTGAATCACCACGTGGTGCTTAAGAATTAAATAACAAAAGTTGGGGAAACACTCCCTTAAGCTTGAACCCAGGACTAGTTAGTTTCTGCAAAGACAAGCCAACCAGTGAAACAACTTATGGCTCAATAATTCATATGTGCGAAAAATATAAGAACCTTAGTTCTTTCCAGTTTTCATTAATTCAATAGTGCTCTTCAGGTTTGACGCGAAGCTTTGATTGATGCACCGCTAAACCAGTGCGACCTATATTTTGAGGCCGATAATAATTCAAAAGTGCTCTTCAGGTTCGATACGGCGCTTTGATTTTGACTTTTGTTTCATTTTGAACTTTGCATAGTCATAATTTTTTCATTTGAGCTCAGATTGATATGCCATTTGAACCCTAACGTTCCTAGATTCAAGGCCTATAATTTCATGATTTGTCCTAGTCCAAAATTAGTGAGTTGAAATTACCATTTTGTCCCTAAAAATGCATATGTGGTCATTTCTTCCCTAAATTTCTTTAAAATAGCAAGTTTAAATTCGCAATTGTGTTTTGACCTACAAGATAAATAAATACCCGCACAAGTCCAATTATACCGAGCACTACCAATTAAAATGCATCTACTTGGGGCATAAATTTAACACTTTTAGGTGATTATCACACCACCCACAAACAGAACATCAGTAGACCTTGAGCAAAAATAGAGAGAACGAAAGATAAAAAACAAAAAATGTGCCACTTTTATGCAATAAGTCGTTAAACCTCTAGGTTGCCCCAGAGGACAAGTGATGTCTCTTGAGGGTTTGCATTGAATATACCCACAAAATTCAAAACATTTTATTGAAAATTACTTAATAAAAGGGCGGTTAATATCTTCTTAGACATTGAAAAATCACACAATCCATGATTAAATAATTCAAGAAATACGAGTAATGAACTATGAAGTGTATGAAAGGATAATCTTACTTAATACATAAATCAAATCTTTATTAAAACTTAGCGTGTGTAATGTGAATTAATAAAGTAGTTTCAAGTATCATAAGAGAAATTCTTAGATTTCCTTTTAAAATCAATGCTTTAAATTAAAATCTCACAAGATATATCTTTCTCAATTGAATCTCGCGAGATTTGGGTAAGGGTGTCTGTCTTGTGTGTGAGGAGAAAAGTAAATTTAAATGAGGTCAAACATCTCACACACATACATGAAAAAAATGGATACTGGAATGCATTTGTTCTTATAAAAGTAATGTAAATCTTTATATTGAGAATATCAAGTTATTCACCATGTAAACTTTTCATTCACCCGAACATCTCACCAAAAGTAAAATTGAGGTTAATGTTAAGGATGAGGGGAAATAAAGTGGATAACATGGATGATACGATGATTTTGGAATTTTGAGAAAAGTGAACTACAACTTGAACTACTACTGTCTTCATTTCACAAAATCTGATGGCATGTTTTTCTTTTTCTATTTTTTCACTTATTCATTTTCTCATTTTTTTCTATATCTCTATTTTTTTTTCTTTGTAACTTTTTATGCGATGTGATTGTCTTTAAAGAACAAAGGAAGACATTTTAAATATATTATTTCAAACCACTCTTATCCTAAAAAAGAAGGGTAATGATGGATATGATATAAGGATGATGCGGGGAGATATGTATATTGGTTGTTAGGGGTGATAATGCAGAAAATAAATGGTGTAAAATGGTAAATGTATAGATGAAATGGGTGTAGTTTTAGTGCTCAGGACAAACTAAGAGACACATGCTTCTTACAATTTGAGAGTGAAGTTATTCTTTGTGGTTAAGCCAAATAAAAAGAATAAAGAGATCACGCAACGACTTTAGTGCGATACCCAAAGAAAGTTGAGTTAACTTATGATTCAAAAATTTCATATAAACTCTCAAAATGGGGAAAAGCTCAACTCTCACTAGTTTAAGTCTTCACTCGTGATCCTTAAGATTCTTTTGAAAAATTTTACACTCTTTAACTTTAGACTCTCATGACGCGATAAGTGCGCAAATAGTGACGAGTCTAGGAATTCATGGTGCAATATGCCTTACGAAGTATTACTTAACCTTTTAAGTTTAAAGATCGATTACAAGTTCTATTTAGATTATTCTAGACGTAGACAATATATGATAGATAAATCACGTCAAAATAAGAAAAAAACTACATAAAAAGTGAAAAATATGGCTTGATTTTTACAAAAAATTTTTTAAAAGAGGTTCGATTTTGATAAATACCCCACCCCCAAACAAAAATTGAACATCGTCCTCGATGTTTAAAATCACATTTTTGAAATTTTGAAAGCACGTGGTAAGAAAGATTATATCGAAATCAACTACAAATGATATTGCATCACATGATGGATCAAATGGTAAAACTTAAGAACAATGGTAGCACAAAAATATGTACAAGTCTATAAAGCATCAGGGAGCGGGTAGAACACTACCCCTAAACAGGGTAAGATTCATAATTGAAAATAAGGATATGACGGTCTACCTTCCAGTAGCGCTAAGTTTAGCGTCTTCAGTTAGACGAAAAGGTAATCACCCCTAAAGATAGGATCAATGACAACACGGGGTGGTAGAATGTGTGAGTGATGGGAATCACTCCAAAACAAGACTGAAGCATCAGGCTTCATAAATTGGGTTAACAAGGTCAATCTCTCTAACTTGAGGATAGGGTAATTCTAAGAAAGTCTTGAGATGTTGACCATTGACCTAAAAAAGGTTACCATCCTTGGGATTTTGAACGGTAACGGCGCCATAGGGAGTAACCGATTCGACAAGGAATGGACTCGACCATCTAGTCTTGAGTTTACTGGGAATGATATAGATACGAGAATTATACAAGGCCATCTAAACATGATGGAACCCTTTATGAAAGATGTTTATGTCATGGATCCATTTCATTTTGTCCTTGTATTTTAGGAAAAATCATACGCGTCATTCCTCAATTCTTATAACTCATTAAGTTACAGTTTCCTATGAATACCTATCTCATTGATATCCTAGTTAAGGGACTTGATGGCCATGCATGATGTTCAAGCTCAATAGGGAGGTGACATGGTTTTCTAAAAATTGATCGGTAAGGAGACATACCAATTAGAGTCTTTTATAAAATATGATATGTCCACAGTGAGTCATTTAAGTGTAAGGACCAGCCTTTCCAATTAGGATTTGAGAATTTTCTTAGTTTCTCAATTGGAGACCTCAACTTGACCACTTGTTTGAGGGTGATGGGAGAGAACAACTTTGTACATTACACCATGCTTTTTAACAAGTTGTTCGAAGACTCAATTACAGAAATGCTTACCACCATCATTAATGATATATTTATGGATGCCAAAATGGGCAAATATATACTAATTAAGAAAGTGGACCACTACATGCTGGTCATTGGTACGAAAAGTTATGGCTTCCATGTACTTCGATACATAGTCATCTGCAACTAAGATATATTAAAACATGAGAAGAAGGGAACGGGCCCATAAAATCAATATCGAATAGTTCTATGATAAGAATGGGCGTGAGAGGAATCATGTATCTATAAGACATACACCCAGAATGTTGGCATTTTGGCGCAAGCATTACAATATTGGTGCGTGTCCCGAAAAATCCCAGGCCAATACAAACCACTTTGCAACACTTTGTCTGCGGTTTTCTTAAAGATTAAATGTCCACCGTAAGCACCGTTATGAAAAAATAATAGAATGATTAACGGTTCATTATCGAGAACACAATAGAAAATGACTTTATCAATATAATATTTGAAAAGACATGGGTTATCCTAAGAATAATAATTGACATTTTCTAAGAACTTAGATTTTTATTATTTTGGCCAATGAATGTGAAATTGGTTGGTAACAAGAACGTTGACAAGATTGGCATACCAAGGTGTTTCAAAAATATCAAATAGTTGCTCATCGGGGAGGGACTCGAAAATGGGAATATAATCTGTGTTAGATATAATGGACCGACGGGAGAGATCACCGGTAATGACATTTTCAATACCCTTTTATTGTAAATTTCTAGGTTAAACTCTTTAAGTAAGATAGTCCACCATATCAATCGAGGTTTAGAATCCTTCTTGTGAAGAAGGTGTCGGAGTGTGGAGTGATAGATATAAACGATGATTGAGGATCCTATAAAATAAGTGTGGAATTTGTCAAAGTTAAATACGATAGCCAACAACTCTTTTTCAATTATGGTATAATGGAGTTGGACATCTTAGAGGGTTTTACTTGCATAGTAAATCACATGAAAGTGCTTATTAACCCTTTTCCCCAAAATGGCTTCGAAGGAGAAGTCAGAGGAATCACATATGATCTCAAAGGGAAGAGACCAATCTGGAGGTTGGAATATGGGAGCGGAGGTGAGATTCTCTTTGATATTCTCAAAGGAGGTAGTACAAGAGGTATAAAAAGGAATATCCTTCGCTAAGAAAATTATTAAAGGTCTAGAAATTTAGTAGAAATCCTTAATTAAGTGTCGGTAAAAACATATATGTCCTAACAAGGAGAGAATATCCTTGTAGACTTAGGAGTGGTAAGAGTAGATATTAAGTCAATTTTGGGTTTATCGACTTCTAGTTCGGCACTAGAAGACAACGTGTCCTGAGATAATTCCCTTTTTCACCATAAAGTGGCATTTTTTTAATTAAGAACCAAATTCTTCTCTTGGCATAGCTCAAGGATCCTAGTGAGATGTAATAGTCACTGATCAAAGGATGATGCAAAGATGGAAAAGTCATTCATAAAGACCTCAAAACAACGTTCTACCATATCACTAAAAATACTCGTCATACACCGCTAAAAAGTTGCTAGTTCATTTCATAAGTCGGAAGATGTGTGAGAGTAGGAAAACGTGCCAATTGGACAGGTAACAATTATTTTTTCTTAGTTTTCAGTGCAATGGGGATTTGCTTATATTTTGAATATCAATCAATCATGTAATAGAATGCATGGCCTGCTAATCGTATAAGAATTTGGTCGATGAAGGGAAGAGGAAAATGGTCTTTCCAAAAGTTTTAGGGACAACATGAATGGGACTAACCCCCCGGTTATTCAAGATAGGGTAAATGATAACGACATCAAGAAACTTTAAAATTTACTTCTCACGACGTATTTCATTGAAGGATTTAATCGACGTTGAGGCCCATGAGAAGTCTTAGAATTTCCCTCTAGATGAATGCGATGACTAAAAATAGTAGGGTTAATGTCGTGAATCTTTGAAATGGCTCACCCTATAGTAGTGTTATGTTTAGTAATAGTATGGAAAAGTTTCTCTCTTTAATCTAGGGTAAGGTCAGAAGCAATTAAAATCAAATGATGATTGTTTGGGACTATAAAAGTATATTTTAACTCTGAGGGAAATGGCTTAAGATCTAAACTAGGTAGATTTGGGGGGAAGATATGGAGTCAGATACAGAAACAGAGTCCGTATAATCATTAGGGTGAAAGTATAAAGGATTATCTACTGAGTGAATAAGAGCAAGAAGGAGAGATTCAAACTGATTTTCCTAATCATCAATGTGCATTAACGATGTGAACTCTAGTAAGGCATTAATGTCAAAATTGGACTCCAAATGAGCCAAACATTATTGAAGATGATTCTCGAGGTACTGTTGATCCAATATTGCTTGAACCAGTGAGTCAATCATACATACCTCCTCAATACACTCAACATTGGCTTTGCGTTGCATGGGGTGAAAATGTTGATATCAATTGTCATATTGCCAGATAAAAGTTTCATGGAAATGTTACAGTAATTGGTGAGTGCATTAGCTGTGGCCAAGAAGGGATGATCAAATATGAGAGGAATACTGATTGGGTTTGGATCGAGTGTGTCCAAAATTATAAAATCCACTTGGTAGTAAAAGTTGGACACTTTCACTAAAACATATTCATTGATTCCTTTAGGAATTTTCACTGAACGATCGACTAGTTGAAGAGTAACACTTGTGGGTTTCATCTATTATAACCTTAACTCTAGATATATTGAGTAAGGTAAAAAATTGACACTGGAACCAAGATTAAGTAAGGCCCGGTTAATGTAGTTATCTCCTAGCATGCAAGAGATAGTTGGATGACCGAGGTCTTTATATTTCACTACAACATTTTGATGAATAAGGAACGAAGCCTTCTTTGTGGAAAAAGCATCACAAGGGACATTCGTCTATCACTTGACAATGCATAAGTCCTTTAAGAATTTGGGATATAAAAGGACTTGTTGAATGGAGGTGAGGAAGGTAGTGTTTATATTAACATTCTAAAAGACATGTTTGATCTCATCAAATTGGTGAGCCTTTTTATAGGATCTAACCTATGAGGAAATAGTACCTTGGGAATGTAAACCGTGCTATTCTCACTAGGTTTTGACTCAAACTTTTCTCTAGACTTCTCATGCTGACGAAACTTAGGGACGGGTTTTATTGGATTTTTCCGGTTGGGTTGAGTTTGACCATCTGTGGGTACATCGACACTATTGATAGTTCAAGATGAAGGACTAGACTCATTAACATTCATTATCGGCTTAGATACAAAGAAATTTTGTTGCATTGAACAAGCATGAGCATCAACGGTTCCAGTAAAAGTGCTTAATCCATGTATTAACGTTTTAAAATTTGGGTCATTCTTGACCACATTAATGATACCCTAATATGGTGGTTCAGATATAGAAAACTCATTTGTGCCTTACCAACCTTGAGAGTCATCACCTAATTCAAGAAGAAAATTATAGGTAGTAGTGGGATTTAAATGCATGAATTTGCCTTTATGCATAAACTCAATCATGGTGCGAGACGGAGGGACAATGCCATTATAAAAGCTATGGACTAGACAACTTTTCCCAAGTCCATGATGCAGGAAACTATTAATGAAACCTCGAAATCGGGTCCACGCTTTATAAAATTAATCATTAGGCTTTTGCTGAAATTCTTGAATAGCTTGGCTCATTTCATTTCTTTTTCTCATAGGGTAAAATTTAGATATGAACTTCTTCACGAGTTGTTCCATGTATGAATAGAATCTTGTGGCAACGAATGGAGCCACATGGATGCATTATCATGTATAGAGAATGGAAATAATCGGAGATAAAAAAATTCTTCGTCTAAATTTTGATTCTTGAAGGTAACGCAAATGGTGAGAAAATATTGTAAGTGAGTATACGGGGACTGACATTTGAGACCATGGAAATTAGGTAACGTGGAAATGGTGGCAAGAAAATTTTTGAATTGGGCGATCGATGTGGGTGGAAGTAAAGTACATGACGGAGGATTGGTCATTATCGGGGCAAAATAGTCCCTTAGAACACGTTCGTCAGCCATAGTGGGCGGAAATCTAGGAGATCTTTAAGTCTTCGAGGATGAAGAACTAGAATTAGGGATATAAGGTAGAAGATCAATGATGAGAACTCAAGAACATATGAGTGAAGGTAAATATGGGTAACTAGAGGAGCATGTTAATCGACGATCAAGCCATTGTCATTCGAGAATAAGAGAGAAATAAAATATTTTTTGTTTTTTATGAGAAAGAAGAAAATATTTGTGAATTTTTATATAATAAAGAGGAAAATATTTTTGGATTTTTGATGATAGAGGAGAACATATTTTTGTATTTTTGATGATAGAGAATGAAATGTTTTTGGATTTTTATGAACAAAATAAGTATTTTTGTGGAGGAAAATGGGAATTTAGGACGCACCTCGAAACTCGTAAGACGGGGTGTAAACCTATAACCAAAGGATTCACATACAAGAAAAGGCCAAGTCCTAACTAGAACATTACCAGTTTTTAATCTTTTATAAAGCAATGGGGTAGTCAAATTTCACTTTAATCCGCGGGGAAAAAAATTACGAAATTTGTTGAAGTTGCCTTTGTAAAATTATGTATCTCTACTTCCTCTACAAGACAACTAGAGGCTTGCCACAAAGATTCCTCTCAAATCTACAACAACGAATCGGTTGGTCGGTACAACACTGGGGACAGTACAAACCCATTTCACTCAGCATTCGCACTTAAAACCCAGTTTCCCTGGACACTAATGTGACTCAAGGTGAACGGATCAAGGTTTGTCTGGGTGGAGAGGGATCTATGGTTTATCCTACAAGTTAAATTATTCAAAAAGTTTCCTATGAACACCGTATCCTTTGGGGCTATCTAGTTAATTGATTTTAAATTTTAGTGATAGCAAGGGTTGCACATAATTGATAAGTGATTGAGTCAGGTGATGAAATCCCTTCTCGTTTCAATGACCTGGTACAGCCTTAACTTGATTAATTCCTCACTCTATGATAAATTAAGACAATGTGGAATTGAAAATCACATAAGATCATATAGGAGCACATAAAATTGACTTGCTTATGCGAGATTCGCGAGTGGTTTAAAAAAATAAGTCCTATGACTTTTACACACGTAGGGAGACGATTGAGTTGAGTTGATCAGGGGGAAGTCCACCTAACTTCAGTAACCCCAAGAGTCCCAGTGACCCAAAATAGAGAGGATTATAAATTCACTCCAATGATGCTCTCTCTATTTTGTCCAGTTTTCCTTTTTTTCCCTTTTTTTGGTTTTTTAATTAATTAATTATAATAATTGGTGTTTAAATCACCACAAATAAATATACAAGG
This sequence comes from Sambucus nigra, assembly GCA_949130495.1. Classification (NCBI taxonomy): domain Eukaryota; kingdom Viridiplantae; phylum Streptophyta; class Magnoliopsida; order Dipsacales; family Adoxaceae; genus Sambucus; species Sambucus nigra. The sequence goes on along the minus strand of OX422207.1, from coordinate 642,009,187 downwards.
ACTCAATAACCTGTTACAATTAATCGAATGAAATGTACAAATGAGAAATGAAATGTAGCGGTCTTCACAAACTTCTCTTTTAAAAATCCGGCAACAATGTGATTTGATAAACATAAATTTTCTTCCTTTTCCTTTTCGTCGTTGTAGTAGGAATATTTTTCTATCAATTTCCCTTGAAGTACCTACGCAATACACTTTAAAAAAGAATATAATGGCAATTATAGGGTCAATATGTGCTTTTAATTTAAAAAGAAGTCAAATGAGGTTATTAAAGTCATTTTCATGTTTTAAAAACTTAATTTTCAAGGTTTTCTGATTTATCTAAAATTGTGAACTAGTAAATGAAATCATAGAAAAAACTTCAGGTATAAGAATGAATAAGATTTTAGTAGAATGAGAAGGAGACAAGGACTGAAATCCACCCCCATTTCATACGATTAAAATTAGTTTGAAGTTTTTTAATTCGCTTAACTTCCAAAATATTTATCTAATTTAAAAGTTGAATCTCATCACACAAATCAATTAAAATAAATATTATTTTAGAATAGGAATTTCAAATCCTAAAAACTCACTCCAAACATATTAGAGTTAATCAAACAAAATATCCTCTACGAAAATTCATGTAACTAATTTTAATTTAATAAAAGCATAAAAGAGTAGTAAAAAGTTAGATTATAATTTAAGTCAAAAGATAAGCTTACCCCTAGTTTGAATCTTAGGGCAAAATTATAAACTAGTTTCAATCTTTTCGCAAGGATAGTTTACTGCTTATCAATGCATAAATAAATGTAGGATTTAGAAATCACTAATCAAAGGAAGTTAACAAAAGAGTAGTTATCAAACTAAATTAATGTAATCAATGGGGGCTTCATTTCATCCCTTGAATCGGATGATTAGCCTACCATATTGAGCGTCCAAGGCATGAAATAGATATTCAAGGTCATATGTAATTTAAAAAAATGTTAGTAGAAGGAATAAATTACCCAACCAATCACTTGAATTAATACACAACTTCACTTTTTACATAATCTGAAACACTTCAATTTAATTTGAAACACTTAAATGATTGTTTTATCTTCTAAACCTAACAAAATAGCTTTCACTCTCACTATAATTTTGCCCTAAAAATCTAATCCCTAATAATGAACACCAATGTTCCATTTCATAGGTAGAAAGAAGGGTTTAGGGACAAAATTCGAATTTTACAAAGGTAATTGACACATTTAATTAAATAATAAAAGGTTTGTATGGGCAAGGTGTATCTAATTAAAAGTGTGGGCTCATAATTAGGAGAGTGTGGGAGAAAATAAAAAAATTGGCTCCTTTTAAAAATAAATGAAGAATATTGGAGGAGAAATGGATGAAATTCTAAAGAAATAAAAGTTTTGGGGTAAAATGTTTAAAATAGAAAAATGAAATCTCGGCTGATAGAGGAAGGAAAGTGCGCATGCGTGGGGTACGTTGGTGCATGAGGCGTGGTTGGATCCGAGGGTTGCTGGGTCACCATGTGGTCCGCCAAGATGGTGCCACATGGGGCCCAGACATTATATAGCAAAAAAGGGGGAAATAACCCCTTAAGCTCGATCCCGCGACCAATTAGTTTGTGCAAAAGTAACCATTAGCCAACTTGTGGCTAGGTTATACATATGAGCGAAAGATATAACAACCTTAGTTCTTTCCAGTTTTCTTTAATTATAATTAACCCCCAAATATTTATAACTTCTCCATACGACCCCTGATTGATGCACCGCAAGAATCGACGTGACCCATATTTTGAGGCTGACAATATATCAATAAGGCTCGATCACGGGATTTGACTTTGGGTTTGACTTGGGGCTTTAATTTTGACTTTATTTCAGTTTTAAAGTTTTAAAAATCATAATTTCTTCATTTAATCTCAAATTGACATGACGTTTGAACCCAAGCGTTCCTAGTTTCGAGACCTACAACTTTTGTGATTTGTTCGGGTCCAAAATTTTTCCACTGATCATGCATATGTGACTGTTTCTTGCCCAAACTGTTTCAAAATGGCGCATTTGAATTCGAAGTTGCATTTTGACCTACAAGATAAATAAATACCCCCATAAGACCAATGCTATTGAGAAGTAGCAATTAAAATGCATATATTTGGAGTATATATTTAGCAATTTTGGGTGCTCATCATAATATATTTAAGAAAACATAAGTCACTCTCGTAACCATGATTCTTATTTCAAAATAAATCGAAACCCCTTTACTAAAAAGTAAATGTCATGCATGGATTTAAGAATAAAATTCCAATAGGGGTCACGAGTCATAACCGTGACTAATTAAAAGATGGTCACAGTTAGGGTCATGGTCATGGACCGTGACCATTGACTATGACCATGTCCCTAACTTTAGACTATAAATAAGAATGTGACACTTCGATATTTCCACGGTCCAAAACTGTGAAAATTCAATCTATTTGGTGTAGTATACGTAGTCACACCATCATTTACTCACATACCACACCATCTGACAACCAACATAATTCATGATTAAAACATCGACCTTCATGTAACCTGCTACATCATCCAGGGGTGTGATACCCGGTTCCACAATCTATTTAAATCAATAACCCCCATCCCTAGATTCCCCATGAGCCAAATACTTATATACCATATGTTTACATCCAACACACAAATATATAAAGCATAATATATATATTATATATCATTTTAACACTCACGTATCTCCCTTTCATAATCGTAATATTATAATTCCTGGTTAAACATAGGCTCTTCCTAAAAAATACCCTAAGTCGGTAATAAATATAATCAGTAACCCAACAAAAAGGCGTATTCAAGCCTAACCAAAAACCCATAAAAAGGCCCATTGAAAAACACTAGCTAACACAAATAAAAAAGGCCAACTCGCGGTGCAGATAAGATATCTACTGGCGTGACTTGTTTAGGCATGGTCGGAGGTGGAAACCCGACAAGTGCGACCCCGGTGCGGTTGTACCAAAATGACATCATTTTGTCCATGGTCATCTCCAACCTCCAATTTCAAAGTCCTAAGTCCTAAATCTTCCATTAATGACTACCTAATCTCCATAATAATCGTAAAAGAACTTGAGATCATCATTAAATGCTTATAAATAAAATACTAACATTATAGGATCATAATATAACAATGGTTATTCAAAATAGTATTAAAAATAGTCAACTTTAAGATATCTTAATCAAGGGTCATTAACAGATTCGGGCTTCACAATTAATAACTAGTTTCATGATCGTCAAACTAACATTTAAATGCTTAAATCATATATTAATATTAGCCCAAATTTTTTAATACCATATTTAAAATAAACTACATGTGTTTTCATTATCGAATCCTACTAACAAATTTATGAGAGATTTAGCAAAACAAAGCGTTTAATCATCATTAATCTAATATAAGACATGATTAAGTATATTATTAGATTTCTTACATAAGTTTATTCCCAAATAAATTCCTAACAACAATCAAAACATAAAAAAATTACAAGTTACACTATGATAGAGCACGATATTTCTTGCCCGAATAAGCAGGTTTAAGGTGCCAGATTGATTCTCTCTCTTCTGGTATCATAGTTCTTCCATAAAAGCCTTCTTTAGCTCTCACAAATCTCTTATGCTGCTAGGGGTTGGATGTTAGGTTTAAGGTAATTAATTAATGAGGGTTAACATTATGTTTATACCTTTCATCTTGAAGGTCCTTAAAAGGCCTAATTTTGGACCCCCATATGAGCCCAAAATGCTACCATACTGACCCAAAACTAAACCAAAACGTATATTTACCCATGCAACCCAATCCAAAACACTAAAATAGATTTTCAAGTCTCTGTACCACCCTAGAGTCTGGTCCAACTGATAATATCTCAAAATGTAATAATAAAATGAACCACTTAAATAATTTACGTGAATACCTCACATGAATAAATATAATATTATTAATTCCAATGATGAATTAATATATAGCAAACGATCCTAATATCACATAACATGCAAATTTAAATGTCAAATAAATTACGCATTTATTATTTACCATCTTGAACAAGTAATAATTATTCACATTTAAATATTTATTCCCAAATTAATAATAAATAGTACCGAATAAAATACAAGGTATTACATTCCTCCCCTTAAAAAAGAAATTTCGGCCTCAAAATTCGAAGAGTGGTTAATATTTCTCTTGAATGTCACTCTCACTCTCCCACAACCTCATTGTGGTCCCCCCACTAAACACACGCTAATGAAATGAACTCAGAGTGAAGAATTTGCTCTCTATGGCTGATAATAGAAAATGTTTTCTCATCGTATCTCATGTTTGGATCTATCTCATAGACATCAATGTGTTGGTATGCAATCTCATTTCTAAGAAATATCTACATTATAGAGACATTGATTACATCATACACCTATTGTAGGTGATCCAGAATGGCTAAACAATATGCAGCTAGACCTACTCGATCGATGATAGTGAATGACCCCACATATCGGGGAACCAACTTCCCTTTCTTTTCTGAACCACATCACTCCCTTCGTGGGAGAAACTTTAAGTGGCATCTGATCCTAAACTATGAACACTTGATGAATCCCCCCTATCTACATAGCTCTTCTTCGCATTACAGGAAATTCTCATCATGTCCCTAACAAGTGTCACTTTCTCTAAGCTATCCTGAATGAACTCGGGTCCAAGAAGCTTGGTCTCCTCCACCTCTATCCAATAAATAGGAGGAAGAAAAGGCCTCCGATAAAGTTCCTCAAACAGTGTTGTGCTAATCATCTGTTGGTGAATGTTATTGTGAGAAAACTACACTAACGGTAAGTACTTCACCCAACTACTTTTAAATTCGAGAATACATAATAGTAACATATCCTATAGTACCCGATTCACCCATTTTGTCTATTCTTGTAAGCGAAAATATTTTATCTTAGGTTTTTTATTTGTATTTATTTGCATTTTGGTATTTTTGGCGTATCCCGTTACAAACCATCACGCACTGACACATCGAACCAAACTCCAACATCTCCAAGTTCAAGACTCCTCTACATCTCATAAAAGGTATAAAACTTTAGGAGTTCTTAATTTTTCATATTTATATTTGGGGTGTATTTCTTATAAAAAATCGAGGCTAGATTTTTGAAATTTAAAAATAGGTTTTTTTGGCCTCGTTCAAATGAGTTTAACAACTTGTTCAAACAAAATTGCCATTTCATTAGAAGGTTGTTAAATATTTACTTCGAACAAACATCTAACCAGGTTTCACTGCTTCACAGAGAATTATCATTAAAAGTTCATTAGATGTACACATCGAATGACATGTCTTTGTTGTTTGAACGAACTTGTGTTCTCGTTTGAACAAACTGTCATTCTTGTTTGAACAACCCTTATTTTCATTCGAATGAGATTCCACCTCGAATTTTGTGTTAAACCTATAAAAACCTATTTCAAAAAGATTTTTAGTAAGACTTTTGAAAAAGGAAACATGCATATCTATTGCAAAAGTTCTCAACTTTTATGTTCCTAAACATGTTTTGATTCACAAATCATCATCCCCAAATATACTTGTGAATCTTTTTGAAACCCCAGAAGTTTTATATCTGATATACACTTGTGGAGAGAGATCTCTACTACTGAAATTGTTACCTGACGGATCAATACTGAAGGAAGAAGAAAGGCTGATAGGTGGATACCGAGAGTGGACTGCCGCCTGTGGATGACTCTGGACTGAGTCGTATTCTTTAGGAGTTTTGTAAGTCGGCTACCTTGTAAAACTTTCTAAAATGCTGAAAAATAGGTTTTTCCTTGAAAAGAGCTTTTTATTTATTTGTCGTGTTTGATTGCATGCATATTTAATTTCTATGATTGAAATATGTATCTTATACAAATCTATTTTAATTGAAAATTAAAATTTGATTAAAATTGGATTTGTGTTTGGAGAATTTAATTAAATAAGTTAATCCATTAAGATCGTTCGCACTCTCAAATTGGTATTAGAGTCGGTTACACAAAAATACTGTGTGATCTTTTCGCAGTTTTTTTATATCAATTTTTTTTTGAAAAACAAATTGTTGATCTTGAAAAGGTTGAATTTTAATGGATAATTTGTATAATCGAATGCCCATTTTTTTATCATTCCAATTATGCTTACTAGAAAGCTATTATTAAGTCTACACTAAAATCAATTAATGAATGCATATGGCTGTTCTGTGAAAGAGGGTGGACATCACCCACTGTTACCATTGACAATGTCATTAGACCTAAACCTATCTCTCAATGGACAAAGGACGAATTTAATTTGAGCAATTTTAACTCTCACGATTTGAGTGCCATCTTGCGAGTCGTCACCCCTGACAAGTTCCATCGCGTTACTATGTGCACCACGTCCAAAGAATCTTGGGATATCCTCAAGCTCACACATGAGGATACCAATGCTGTTAAAGCTTCTAAGCTTTAGAATCTCATCATATAATTTGAAACTATCACTATGCTTGAATTTAAATCATTTGAAAAGTTTATGCACAATTGTCCAATATAGTAAACTCGAGTTTCAATTTAGATGAGAAAATACCTGAGACGCATGTTGTTAAGAAAATTTTGAGATCGTTTCTCACTCGTTTTATTCCTAAGGTTACTGTACTTGATAATTAGGGATCTTAGACACTCTTAAGTTAGAAGATTTTGTAGGAGATCTTCAAACATACGAGACGAATATGTTCCCAAAAACTATAAAACCTAAGGAAAAGGGAATTTCTCTCGAAGCCTAATCTAAAAAGAGAGAGGAAGTATCGTTCGATTGTGAGTATGACTTTGTTTTAGATGATTTGGCCCTTTTTACTAAAAATTTCAAAAAAACTCTCAAACATAAAAACAAAATACTTCCAAAGAAAGGAAAAGTTTTGAGAAGGATAAAAAATGTAAATCGGGTAAGAAAAAATTTAGAAAAGAAAAGAAAGACAAAGAGAAATGTTATGAATGTGTGGGAAAGGTTCACAAATCTCATGAGTGTCCGACTAGGTTGGAACGTTAAGGAAAAGGCAAAGTTGCCTTAAATGTCACATTTAACGATAGTGGGGTTTAGTTGGTGAGTTAGGGGGAACAATCACTACATGGATGTAACTTCACCGCATTCAAAGCTAGTTATGTTAGTACATCTAGTGCTCCTCACGATGATGAGGAAGCTACTAAACATGTACACGTCGATAGTGAGTCTAGTCATTTCGAGGAGAGTGAGTGAGAGAATAGTTTGAGAGAGAGAGAGAGAGAGAGAGAGAGAGTGAGTGACCTACAACGCGCCTATGCCGATCTTTACATTGAGTCCTTTAAAACTAAGAAACAAAACAAAGGGTTATCCATGAGAGTTTCAATGCTAGAGAAAGAGTTGATAGAGGCAAGAGAGAGTGACTCCCCGATGAGATAAGCTTTGGGAGAGAGAGTTTGTTTTGTTAAGAGAGAGAATAGGGACTTGGCCAACAAGATGGCTAGTCTTATGAGAGATATCCACGAATCCATGGAGACTCATGAGAAACTTAAAGCCATTGTATCCCAATTCGAGAAAGATCTCGAACGTGCCCAAGAGGTAAAGATAACTATTGAGGATACATCGAAGAAGGTAGGTAAGATGCTCTCAACCCCTATTTAGGTTTTGGTGAGAGGCATGGAATACGTTAACAAAAATAATGAACGTCGAGGAAGCAATGGACGCAAAGCAGACTCCAATTAAGAAGCCTGAAGCAAAGTCTTATAAGAAGGAGTAAAAGGAGCATTAGGAACCCAAGACAAAGAAAGAGGATAAACACAAAAAATATGGTAACTACACTCCATTGAGTGTTAACATCCACCATATTTTGGAAAAAATCAAGCACGGGAAGGAGTTGCGATGGCCTGAGAAGTTGAGGACACCTTCTAACAAGAGGGACAAGTCCAAATATTATGAATTCCACAAAGACTATGGCTATACAACGGATACTTGCATCACATTGCAAAATGAGATGGAATCCCTCATCCACCGAGGAAAACTCGATAAATTTGTTGATCGGCGAGATAGTAGAGAAACTATAAGAAAATCAAATTCTACATGTAAAACCAGAGATGACAGAAAGAGAAATCACGAATATGATTATGAGGATGATCCCGACCTGCCGAAGAAGCCTAAGCATCCAGAATGTGTGGTATTTATGATCAGTTTTGGTTCATTTGACTGTCATATGATTACAGGTGGCGATACAGGAGGATGTGATCATACTGCTGAAAAAAAAGCTTACCTGAATGATGCCAAAGCTTGTTCTTATATCCAAAGGATCAATTTTGTTGAAGAAGATCGGCTGGGGAAGGTCAACAAAGACAAGCTGGTGATTGGATTCTCCAAAAATGACCTCGCTGGGGAACTTTTTCCCCATGATGATCCACTGGTTGTCAAATTCAGAATCCAAGATATTGTCATTGCCAGAATATTGATTGATAATGGGAGCTCGACAAATATAATGTTTTATCCTTATTTTTAAAGTCTGGATTTGAAGCTGAGTCAGTTAGAACCATATCACAAGTCACTAATAGGTTTTTCTGGTGAAAATTTTTATCCTGTGGGAATAATCAAATTAAAGGTGATATTCGGTACCTGGCTTACAAGTCGCACAGAGAAAATTTGATTCTTCATGATGGATAAAAATGCGCAATCTGCCTATAATGTGTTCCTCGATAGGGTAGAGTTGAAGAAGTTTGAAGCTCTACTATCAATAGTCCATCAATGCTTGAAGTTTCTAACTCATTTTTGCATAGGCATTATGAAGGGCGGCCCGAAGGTGACCAAAGAGTATTATTACTCTTCAGTTGAGAAAGAAGACCTGATTGAATTGAAGAAAAAGGCTATAACTTATCAAGTGCTTACCACTGAGCCTACCAGTGAATCTGAGGCTGAAACCTTAGATCCATGGGATGAAACAGAGTTGATCAAAGGCCAGATTGTGGAAGCAAGTGAAAGCATCATTATGGATGATGACAAAGTAGAAAGGACTACACAGATCAGCTCAACACTAGATCCAAACCTTAAATAGGAGTTGAATATGTTCTCGAGGCAGTAGAGAAATGTATTTTCTTGGAGCCATGAGGACATGCCTAGGATTGATCCCAATTTCCTTTGTTATGAGCTCAATGTCAGCAAGGATGCCAGGCCGATCAACCAAAGATGTAGGGTTTTCAGTCCTGAGATGAATCAAGATATCCAAGAGGAGTTAGATAAGCTTCAAAAAGCCCAATTTATTGAAGACGTGAAATATCTAGATTGATTGGACAATGTCATTATGGTTAAAAAAGAAAAATGATACATGAAGGATGTGCGTGGATTTTTCGAATCTAAATAAAGCTTGCGCGAAGGATCATTTTCCCTTGCCCTGAACATGACATGAGCTTTTAAGCTTTATGGATGTGTAGACACCCCATTCTAGGACCCCATAAACCTCTCCTTATGTCCCTAGCACCTCCCTTCATCGCTACAAACCTAAGTCATACCCCAGGTATTGACCTAAAGGCCACCGGGTACTCTCGGGCTCCATTTAACCAAAAGTCAAACTCTTCAGCTCGACCAAGACTAAATGAATCTTCGAAGGGCACTGAAATGCCTTTCCAACGGTCCATCCTGTGCACGATTCTGACTTACGGTGTGGACAAATAACTCATTTTCCACGAAACTCGATCAGGGAGTCACCGGGCGCTCTGAGGCTCCATTTAACCAAATTTAACTCTTCAGCTCGACCAAGAATGAATGAATATTCTAAGGGAACTAAATCCCCTTTCCAACGGTCCGCCCCATGTGCGATTCTAACTTACGGTATGGACGAATGATCCGTTTTACTTCGGAAGGTCACCGGACGCTACCAGGCCCTGATTGACCAAAGTCAACTCCCCAAACTGATTCAAACTCTTTGGAATTAGAAGTACATCTCCTCACCTTTCCGACAGTTTTCCCCGTGCATGATTTTGACCTACCATGCAGACGAACGATCCATTTGCGGCTGACGATACCCCGTCCAAAGGATCAACAAACGCTTTCGAGCCACATTTGACCCAAAGTTAACTCCCGAACCCGGGAGAAGTCCGAAGAACTTTCGAAGGTATCTGAAATATCTTTCCAACAGTTTTCCCCGTGTGTGATTTGGATCAACGGTTTGCGCTCTACGACCCATTTTTCGAAGGGACCTGAAGGAGATTTCCAAACGACATATCCCTGGTCCTGCCTATCGGTAGTGTGTCCAAACACACCTACCGATTGGAAGGACCAGGGATATGCCAATCGGTAATGACCTAGGCCTATAAAAAGGAGGGCCTAACCTCATTTCAAAAAAGAAGAAGATCATATATTCATCACTCTCAGCAAGCTCAGAAAACCCCTCTCGAAGTCAACGTGATTTCCTCATCCAAATGCCTTTCCATCCTTCACCTTTCATCACCCTTTTCATCAAACTTGGTGAATTAAGTACCTTCCATCATCACCCAAGTGCAAGGGCTGCTCTCCAACATCCAAAATCAAGGTCAAGATATTCAAGAAGGTCCAACTTTCTCCACTTTCTCCTTAAATTCTCCTAAATTCGCATTAATTTGTTTTATTACGTAACACTTTTATTCTCTCATCTCATATATCCTAATATACTTTTTATGTAGTATTATTGCACATCTCTTATTTTCATATAAATAAAACCCAAAAAATAGGAAAAAGAGGGTTTGCTCATAAATTCCAAATGGGAATTCTCACACTTTTCTCACAACTAAAACACCTTTTTACACACACACACATATAAGAGAAGTCCCCGGTTGGATTTATGGGATAAACCCCACCCCTCATTTTGCATACGAACTACGTGGACTTTGATGTCTCTATAGGCTACGTAGGCATCTTGGGGTAAAAGTCGAGACTTGAGTCCTTTTCCTACCTTTTTTATATTTTTCCTACATTCTTTAAACATTAACTCTCTTTAACTCTCTATATACATATATTTTTTCTTAGTGGCGTATTATCCCGCATGCATCATCATTCCCTTATAATGATCGACGCTAGGATAATTTCATAAATCCTATTTTATAATATTACTTTTAGGAACATTCCTATGGATGACTCGCTTTATCTCTTCCATGATACAAGTTGATGATTCATATCTCCGCTACATATACACATGCACTCATATCACGGAGAAATAAAGGAAAATAGAAACAACCCATGAGAGACCGTAAGGGCGGAATGGGTGCCTAACTCCTTACCATTTCATAACTTAGCCTCCAGACCCTTTTCGAATCATTTTTGGTTTCGTATGTATCAGTATGTCTTTGGATATTGTCCTTCGGGATGGCTACCTTTTCTTTTGTCTATTTTAAGTAAAATATACTGGCGACTCCACCTCTCTACATTTTTCAGCTCATCACCGACGCCGGCGGAAGCGCTCCCGAGAGGGATACGCGAAACCAAGATCCTCCCGAGAAGAAGAAGACCCCCACTCTTCTTTCGTCTCTCTCTCGTCGCGAGGATCGGAGGGGATGGCCACAGTGGTGACTCCACTGGGTAATTATTTTGAGGGCTAGACTCTATTTACATGGGTGTTTTATTTTCTTATATATTCCCCTATTTTGCATGTTCCCCTTTTACAATTCATGTGTACCTCATGCTTATGCTTCTCTTCACACACTTGTAGAAGATTCTCCGTGTACACTTCACACCACGTGCACCTAGGATCACATATATCCCCATCTTGCACGCATCACCCATCCATACTTGGTATACCATTGGTACTCGTACTTTGCTCCTTGTTGGGCATGTTCAAGAAAGATACTCTCATAAGATACTAATAAGAGAATCATGCATGATTCACATGATGTCACCAAAGAACATTGTGATTGACCAAATTTTGTCCAGTAACTGGAGGGTCACTTCGTGATGGGTGTTGGTCCGACAGGGCGCAGTTAGCCTAAGTGATATGACTCTCACATTCCATTGGCCAAGTACCTTCGACGTATATCGGACGGTTCCCCGCATCGTACCGCTTGACCAAAGTCATGACGGGAGGTATATCGCAGGGAACTCGTTCACATACGCTGAGTACATCAAATTCTCTCTCACACGTACCGTCCCCACGAGGTATATAGTGAGGCGATTCACGTACACTAAGGTATATCAAATGGCTTTTCCACACATACCGATTGCCCTCAAGAGCAAGACGTATATCGTGGAAGCCACGCCAAAAGGGGGAACCCTTTTCGATTCACCCAACCAACTTCATATCCACATATAGGTGTCGATCCTAAGACACACATGTTAGATTGCCGATTTCGACCCGAAACTCTACCGAAATTTCGGATAGGCATGATGCCTAAATTTTCGCGCATTTTTAAAACGGGACCCTGCTCGTGAGCCTGGTCACAAGTCCATCCATAGCTTTGCATATGTTACAAACCCAACTTTTCCAGGCTTGAGTCCCGTCCGGAATTTCATTTTGCATTTAGGAGAATTTAATACAAGTGAGAACATAATCATAATAATTATCATGCTGAGACCCGTCTCCCAAAAACATTTCTCCCTTCTTTATCAAAAATGCAAAAATATTTCTCCCTTCTTTATCAAAAATCCAAAAATATTTCTCCTTCCTCTATCAAAAACCCAAAAATATTTTGTCTTTCAATCTCGAAAAAAAATGTGTTAAAAAAATATTTTCCTTCTTTCTTTTCAAAAAAATAATTCCCATTTTACGCCTTCTCAGGTCGATAGCACGCCCTTGGCCTGGCTCCTTATTGCCTTCGATCTTCAGTCAAATCACCTCGGAGCTCCGCTGGTTCCCCTACTACTTCTTCCAAGTCCAGTATCCATCCTCTTTCCATGGAGAACACAGATCAAGTGCCAGTTGTGCAACCCGATCTAATGACAGTTTTTGCTCAGCTCGTGTCCAAGATTGACAACCTCCAGACTGAGGTCCGAAAAATGCAACGAAATCAGGTTCCTGATCCTCAAGAGCCCGATGCCCTATTCCCTCGTGCTATGGGTCCACCTGAGCCTATTTGGGTTCCCGAAGAGTATCAGCATGCTCCACGTGCCCCTCCTGCTAACGGGTTATCGCCTGCCCAACTTACTATGACAAACCTTGCCTAGCCTGGGGCTAACTTGCCTATGATCGTTGATCCAAAAGAGGTTCTCAAGATGCTAACTAAGAAGTTTGACCAAGTCAGAATCTCTGGAACTTGCATGGACTACACCCACATGTCTCCTTATCCAAAGGCGAGGTTACCCGAGAAGTTCAAGATGCCGAATATCGAGAAATTCAGAGGAAGTGGACCAATGATTGTTCATCTTCGCAGTTATCACCGTTCTATGACTCTCTCAAGGGCTTCTGAAGATGTGATGGCCCAATTATTTCAGCAAACTTTGAAGGATAACGCCCTCCGATGGTTTTTGTCTCTCGAGGAGTCCAGAATCCGTAGTTGGGAGGATGTAGCCCGTGAATTCATATCGCAGTACAAATACAACAAAGATCTTGAGGTCACTCGCCGTGATTTAGATCTGCTCAAACAAAACTCTGGGGAATCAGTCTGTAACTTAATAGCCCGATGGATGGAAAAGGCAGCCGCTATGACTAATCGACCATCTGAGGAAGAACAAGTCAATGTAGTGAAAAAGAACTTCTTGCCCCATGTTCGAGCAACCATGGGAGGATAGTACTATCCCGACCTCCGAGCTCTCAAAGAAGCAGGAGTAGAAATCGAGTAAGGTCTTACTAAAACAGAGGTTGAACCAAAGAAAGTGTCCGAACAGTTCACCCCCAAAAAATATGATAAACCTGTCAGTGCTGCAGTCTCAACCATCAATAATATATCTCAACCAACCACATCATGGGCACCAGAAAGTTGCCCTGTCCCAGTCTGAAAGGAATACACCGAGCTCCGTGCTCCCCTCTCCAAAGTTTATCAAGCCCTGTTAAGACGAAACCTTATCAAACCCTTGGACCCTCGTCCATTGCCAAACCCACTTCCAAGAAACTTTAAGGCAGATGCCCATTGCGCCTTTCCCCAAACTGCTGGCCATACTACCGACCAATGCTTTCACCTCCGAAGCATAATCCAAGGTCTAATTGACCGGGGTACCATTGCCCCACCAGCCAATCCTAAGCCAAATACTACTCACAGCCCACTCCCAAATCATACCAATGCCGTCTTCCTAGAAATGAACCCAGAATTTGATCCCTCAACTCAAATCACACCCATACACTCTCCCAAACCTCTCCAAGCTTATCCATATTTCCTCCTACACCCTGTTATCCTCGCTGATCAAACACTGTCACTCCTTACCAGAGCATGCATCACTGTCTGTACCCGTTCTAAAAATGAAAGTATGGAATTATCAGAAGTGTTAAACCAACTCCTGGAGCTCGGCTGGAATTTCCCTCACAAATGATCATTGATTGCCAAAGGTTCAGTACGCTATTCTTAGAAGCACAAAAATGGGCCCGAGAGTCATACAGTTGGGTGGTACCAACCAATGAAGTCAGCCTAGATGATATTGTCAAGATTATGGCAGAATTATTCACGCAAACCAACAATATTTGCAGTATGACTGAGTTACTTGATACGCTGAAGCTACAAGGACACCTGTTCCCTTCACCCTTACATATCCCCACATAATGGGATGACCTGTACGAAGAAGCCATTGAAGTTGTGGTATGCATTGACTTCACATGGAAAGATAGAGTTGTTACCACTGGATGGGGGGGGGGGGGGGAGGGGGAGAATTTGAAAATTCAAATAAAGATCAAGCTTATAATAAAATTGGCCCGGTATCCTACATGTGTGGGATTATATCATTTAAAGAACTCCTTGGAGAAATAAACAAGATGGCAGAATAACCCGAGATTGACGAGGAAACGGGGTTCATGTTATTCCCTTCTTCAGTAAATCACATGACCAGATTAGGAAGGCATTACCAGATCCCAAGCTCACTACCCGCAAATGACAAGGGGAAAGGCATTAAAAATCTTCCTATGCCAGAGATGACCCTCGAGGAGAGCAAGATCCTCGATCAACTGAAGAAAACTCAAGCTAACATCACTCTATGGGGGCTTTTCATGTCTTCTCAGCTACACATAAATGATTTGATAAATTTGCTCACTGGACCCACAGTTCCTCCTTTTACTACACCAGAAGAAGAAGTAAATTTAGTCAGATCCCGGACCTCTACCCGAATGTTATCCTTTTCTGAAGAAAAAATCCCCAGAATTGGGCCAAACCACAATCATGCACTCAACATCTCCGTCAAAGTTATGAGGAAAATCATACCACTCTCTCTTATCGATAATGGATCCGCCTTGAATGTCTGCCCATTAAGAACCTTCAAATGCTTAGGACTGAAGGAAAGTGACCTCGCTCCAACCTTCGCTACTGTATGTGCCTACGATAATACACGTCGGGAGGTGATGGGATCCATAAAACTTGTAATAGGGGCTGTAAGGACATAATTTTATAAATGTCCGGGGTAGATTCTAGGAATTTTCTGTTTTCTCCTAGATCACAGTTCATATGTCTGATGCCGCTACATTCGGCACGTCAACACGATCATCCTCAAAGGCCCGTATCCGAATTCAATGCATCCACTTTCTTCACGTGCATCATGCTACATGCAACGTGCTGCTCATCTCATTCCCACTACTCCACTACGCTCTATCAGTAAAATGTTATATTGGAGTTTTAAATATTTGCATAAATATTTGGGAAATATTTTTGAAAATTGTTTTTGAAGTCTGGGTTAATTTTTTATCAAAAGCAGAATTTTTCTAAGTGTAGAAGCGAATGGCCTCGATTGACGAGATCGCTCGAGCGACTTTGCAAGTCATTCGCGCGATATAGACATGTCGTGCGATATCATTCGAATGACTTCTGTCCTTCGTTCGAGCGACATGCTATCTCGTTCGAGCGATATGCTATCTCGTTCGAATGAGCAACCGCCTCGATTTTTGTATAAATAACTGATCTCCTTCTACACGTTTTTCAAGTCTTTCTGCAATCTCAATATTTTGCGAAATCTGCCTAGAATAAGACTTCACCTTTTAAGGTTTTCTAAACCTTTTTGATTCACAAAACCGATCCCATATACGTGTGTGAATCTTTAAACCTTCATGAAGATCATTTACTCATCTGGAGTACTTTGTGAGGAACCCACTCTCTTCTTCACTGCTTCCCTACTAGAAAGGGATTGTTCCAGTCGTCGACAACAGAACCGACACCCGAGGGTATTTCTGTGTCACTGTATTTTCATTGTAACCCGTTCTCTTACAAAAATTATTGTGAAAATAAAAGGTTTTGCCCCGTTGGGGATTTTTCCTCATGTATGTGTTCTTGCATGTTTCATCATCGTATTTAATCACATATAGATGCATGTTTAGGACTTAAGTGGTAAAAACTGTGTTTAATTAAATAACTTCTTTATTTGAACGCAAGCGCACTCTTCTCAAATTGGTATCAGAGCCAGTTACACAATTTTACCGTGTAATTTTTTGCAAATTTTTTCTAAGATATCAATTTTCTGAAAAATTGATTTTTGAAAACGAGTGTGTTCATTATGGAGAAGTTATATAATAAAATGCCAGTTTTTGACGGGACAAACTATGCATATTGAAAAGCTCGCATGGGGTCTGCTTTAAAAGCCATTGATGAACGTGTCTGGATTTTGATTGAAAGAGGGTGGACACCTCCCTCCGTCACCGTTGATAATGTGATCAATTTAAAACCTGTCACTTCTTAGACTGAAGACGAATTTAAATGGTCATCATTCAATTCTAAGGGTCTAAGTTCTATTTTTGGGTCCGTCACACCTGATGAGTTCAAACTCATAATGACGTGTACCACGTCAAAAGAGGCATGAGATGTTTTACAACTCACTCATGAAGGAACTAATGCTGTGAAAGAGTCTAAATTGCAAGATTTGACAACTCAATTTGAAACCATCACCATGCATGAGACTGAATGTTTTGATGATTTTTATGCTAGATTTTCTGACATTGTTAATACTAGCTTTAATCTTGGTGAACATATTCCTAATGCTAGAGTTGTTAAAAAGATTATTCATTCTTTGCCTAAGCGTTTTATCCCTAAAGTCACTGTGCTAAATTCTATGGGTAATTTAAATACGCTAAAATTGGAAGAACTGATAGGAGTTTTGCAAACATATGATATTGATATGTTCCCTAAAACTGCTAGGTCTAAAGATAAGGGAATTGCACTTAATGCCCAAGAGAGAAAGAGTGAGGGGTCGACTAGAAAGAGGGTAGAGTCATCTAGAAAGAGAGAGACTGACACGTCAGATTCTGATTATGATTTTGACTTAGATGATTTGGCTATTTTTGCAAAAAAATTCAAGAGGATTCTCAAATTTAAGAAAAATGGCAATTTTAAAGATAAAAAGAAATTTGAGAAAAATAAGTTTGAAAAGAAAAATGATTTTTTTTTTAAAGATCCTCCTAAGAAAGAAAGTGAGAGATGCTTTGAGTGCGACGGTAGGGGTCATAGAGCCTTTGAGTGTGCCACACGTCTGAACAGAGAGAAAGCGAAAGCTGTCCTTAATGCTACCCTTAGCGACGACAGTGAGGTTGAGTCGGTGGATTATGGAGTCGAGTCACCACATGAGTGTAACTTCACCGCATTCATGGCTAGTCATGTGAGCACTTCTAGTTCTCCTCACGACGATGAGGATGATGCTTCACAAGGACACCTCGACAGTGAGAGCGATGTGAGTGAGGGGGAGGATGACACAAGTGAGAGCAAGAGTGATATTCAATGCGCCTACGCTGAGTTATATTCTGAGTCATTTAAAACTAAAAAGCGTAACAAAGCGTTAGTTCTTAAGATCACCAGCTTAGAGGAAGATTTAAGAAAAGCTAGAGAGAGAGAGAGTCCTCCACCTGCACCGCCCTGAGTGAGAGATAATTTGCCTGTGTTGAGAAAGAGAGTTTGTTTAGAGAGACAGAGAGTAATTTTGAGAAAGAGAGAGGGGACTTGACTAAATAAGTGGCTAGTCTTACGAGTGAGCTCCATTCCTCCATGGAGAATCGGA
The DNA here is from genome assembly GCA_949130495.1 of Sambucus nigra. NCBI lineage: Eukaryota > Viridiplantae > Streptophyta > Magnoliopsida > Dipsacales > Adoxaceae > Sambucus > Sambucus nigra. The sequence goes on along the minus strand of OX422207.1, from coordinate 641,991,105 downwards.
AGAAACTTGAAGTCCTTGTTGCTCAGCTGACTCATGATCTTGAGAAAGCACGGGAAGTCAAGGTACAAATCGAGGACATATCTAGTAAAATGGGAAAGATGCTCCTCGGCCCCGCTTTAGGTTTTGGTGATAGGCAGGGAATTGGTTATGATGGTGCCTCTACCTCCCAAATTGCACCTGGACCAGTTCCTGAGTTTACTACGACTCCTTATGGACATCGTCAAAATCCTCGAAGGAGAGTTCGACCAAGAAAAGCAAGCCAAGGTCCGCCTTTGACTGTGTTCTTTTGTACCTATTACAAAAGAAAAGGCCACCTCAGGGAATTTTGCTATAGCATGGGTCGTACACGATGTACTATAGCTCCTCGTCAACATACTGATGATTTTGCCAATCTGAGAGAGCAAGTTGAGTTTTTAGCTTCCACGTCTCAGAGTTTGATGGAGGAATTCCGACGGATGTCTTTGCCGTCAGTGAATGCTTCTCACATTCCAGCTAAAACCAACAACAACAAAGGTAAACAAAAGGTCACCACTTCTTGGGTACCTAAGAAAGATAAAAAGGAATTTGTTGTTCATGTTGCTCTCAAAGCACATAATACCTCACAATGGTATTTTGACAGTGGATGCTCCAGACACATGACATGTGATGTCTAATTTTTTACCCATCTTGAGGATTATCAGGATGGCAGAGTCACCTTTGGAGATGGGAGCAAGTCTAGCATTGTAGGACGAGGTACTGTAGAGTTACCAGGACTTCCTAAGCTAGAGAATGTGTTGTACGTCAAAGGTTTAAAAGTAAACCTTCTCAGCATTAGCCAGCTGTGCGACAATGACTTTGCAGTAAAGTTTGACCGGGATGCATGTATTGTCTACAATCAAGCCAGTAAACTCTTGATGCAAGGGGTGAGGACCGAGGATAATTGTTATGGGACTGTGCCCACTTCCTCACTTGTCTGCAACAGTGCCACGATCACTCCTATGGATCTGTGGCACCAACGTCTAAGTCAAGTAAATATTAGAGATCTCACTCGCTTAGCTAAAAAGGACCTAGTACGTGGATTACCATCTCTTGGAAGGCCAACTTCGATGGTTTGTGGACCCTGCCAGTTGGGAAAACAAATTCGTAGTCCCCATAGGAAGTTGCATTCCATTACCACCTCTCGTGTTCTTGAGCTTATACACATGGATCTTATGGGTTGCACTCGTACCGAGAGTCTGGGTGGTAAGAGGTATATCCTCGTGATGGTGGATGATTTCTCCAGGTACTCCATTGTAGGTTTTCTGAGAGAGAAATTCGATGCTGTAGATTTTTTAAGGACCAAGTGCCGTGTCCTGCAAAATCAACATGGAGTCACTATTAACAGGATACGTAGTGACAACGGCACTGAATTTAAGGAAGCAAAGGTAGATCTTTATTGTGATAGCCTTGGGATCAAACATGAGTTTTCTGCTGTGAAGACTCCTCTGCAAAATGGGATTGTTGATAGAAAGAATAGAACGATCCAGGAGATGGCTAGATCTATGCTTCTAGGTCGTAAAGTTTCTAGGAGATTTTGGGTGGAGGTAGTGTCTACTGCATGCCACACGATGAATAGGGTTTATCTGTGTCCACACACACTTCAGACACCTTATGAGTTGTGGACTGGCAAGAAGCCCAACCTGGCATATTTCCGTGTTTTTTCGAGTAAATGCTACATCCTACGGGATAGAGAGAAATTAGGAAAGTTTGACTCCCAGAGCGACGAGGGAATATTATTAGGCTATTCATCGAAGTAGAGCGTACCGGGTTTTTAACCTGAAGAGCTGTAAGGTTATGGAGTCAATAAACGTCACCGTGCAAGATGAAGAACCTTCGACGTCTATTGATCCTAACCTTCAGTGTGAGGATGAGGATTGTTCTGACAGTGATTTACCTGTTCCTCTCCCACACCCTGTGGACCCTATTCCTGTGTTAGGGGACACACCCGCTTGGGTTTGCAAGAGTCATGACCCGTCTGCCATCGTTGGCGATCCCACTATAGGGGTCAATACTCGTGCTCAGCTAGAGAACGTTGTTAGCCATCTTTGCTACACGTCCAAAGTAGAGCCCAAGAACCATAAAGAAGCACTCAAGGATGAACACTGGATATCTGCTATGAAGTATGAGTTGCTTTAGTTTAAAAAGAATAATTTCTGGGAACTTGTCTCCCGACCTAGTGAGACTAATGTGATAGGTACCCAGTGGATTTTTAAGAATAAAATGGATGAAAATGGTACCATAATCAGAAACAAAGCTAGGTTGGTCGCTCAAGGCTACACACAGATAGAGGGTGTATACTTTGGAGAGACATTTTCTCCTGTTGCGAGGCTTGAGTCCGTCCGTCTACTACTCGCCATCTCATGTCATCTGCGCTTCAAGTTATATCAGATGGATGTCAAGAGTGCCTTTCTGAATGGCATTCTATAGGAGGAGGTTTACGTGGAACAACCAAAAGGGTTTGAAGACCCTCAGCACCCGGAGCACATCTACTATCTGAGAAAAGCCTTGTATGGATTGAAGCAAGCACCCCGTGCTTGGTACGAGAGGCTTGCTTCCTATCTCTTAGCCCGTGGCTTCAAGAGAGGGGGAGTTGATATGGCGTTGTTCGTCAGGAGAGATGACAGTGCAATTTTGGTTTCCCAGGTCTATGTGGACGACATAGTCTTTGGATCCACGTGCTCTCAACATGCTTATCACTTTGAAGAGGAGATGAAAAGTGAGTTTGAGATGAGCATGGTTGGTGAGCTCACTTTCTTCCTTGGTCTCCAGGTTCGTCAGCTAGAGGATGGGATGTTCATCTCCCAATCCAAGTATGCTAGAGAGCTAGTGAAGAAATTTGGTTTAGACTCCTCTAAGCATGCACGTACACCCATGAGTACCACTACCAAGCTTAGTAAGGACACTTCAGGCAAGGACGTAGAGAAAACCTTATATCGGAGTATGATAGGTAGTCTTCTCTACTTGACTGCCAGTCGTCCCGACATAGCCTTTAGTGTTAGAGTCTGTGCGCGATATCAGGCGTCCCCGAAAGAGTCACATTTACTTGCTCTAAAACGTATTATTAAATACGTGAGTGGGACTCTCTCATACGGTATTTGGTATTCCTTTGATACTGATGACCGTTTGTCCGCCTATTCAGATGCCGATTGGGCCGGGGATGTAGATGGTTGTAGGATCACTTCTGGTGGGTGTTTCTATTTTGGTTCTACTCTTGTCTCCTGGTTGAGCAAGAAGCAAAATTGCATCTCTTTGTCCACTACGGAGGCTGAGTATATAGCCGCCGGGAGTTGTTGCACGCAACTCTTGTGGATGAAGCAAATGCTGGAGGATTATGGGATTTCACAGGACACCATGACCATTTCCTGTGATAACACGAGCGCGATACACATATCCCGCAATCCATTCCAACATTCATGCACAAAGCACATCAGGATACGTGAGCACTTTATACGTTAGTTAGTTGAGGAGAGAGTTGTATCCCTGAGTTTTGTTCCCACCGACCGTCAGTTAGCCTATATTTTCCCGAAACCTTTAGATGCCCTTAGATTTGAGAGTCTTAGGAAGTCTTTGGGGATTTACACAGTTGACTGAGGGGTTGGTCTATGTCTAGAATAGGATGTTTTTTTATGTTCATATCATATGCTTCCTATTGCTAGTCTGTTTTATATGTACCATTGCTTTGTTGTACAACTATTTATTTATTCTTTTGAAAAATCCAAAAAGAATTTTGTTTTTGTATATAAATATTTCAAAAAAGCCCAAAAAGATTTTTGTATTTTTTATATACATCTTTTATGGATGAACATTTAAGATAGCCAAGTCACAATTTCATTCCATTTATTCATGTGACTGTTTGATAGAGATTTGAGATGCTACATCATTTCATCCATGTGCTTTACATTGTATGGAGTCTTTGAGATGTAATTAGTGATATTTGCCTACATGTTTGAATCCTATCTCCTTTATTGAACACATGCACGACTTTATTTAATTATTGTACTTGTCTATCACATGTTGTCTTAAGTGTTTCCATCTCAATTTTGTTTATACAACTTGCAATATGCGATAAAACTTGACAAGATTGGAATGCATGTAAAAACTGTTTTTGTGAGATTGAGTGATTGTTTAAGAATGGGGAGGGGCTGCGAAAGGTAATTCTCTTCTTTGCGCAAAATCCACCATTCAAAAGGACCTAAAAAATGGAGGTATTTTATTATCCGGGGTCCAAAGTGGTTAAAAGAGCTCGAAAAAATTTAAAGGCAATAAAAAGAAATTCATGCCAAATATGGGCCACTTAGGTTTCACCTTCAATTCTCCAAAGTTTGATAACTTAGAAAGCCTCTATTCAAAATTAATATCTGAGGGAGTTTGGTTGGAGAATTCAAACGGGTTTGCACTTCCTTGGAAGTCCTGAAAAAGCATGAAATAGTTTTGGACGTTATTGGTGTGGAAATCACTTTAAGCTTTGATTTGTTGATTTGATTGAGTCAATGTCTCATATTACCACCTTTTTAAACCAAAGGAAGACTTTGAGTTCATTCGTTAGGAGTATCCGATAGTCATCGTGCACATATGTCATGTTTGTATGCATTGATTTTCCTATCGAATTTGTTCACACCCCTTCATTTCGCTATCATTGACTTGGTTGTTTTTGTTATCTTCCATGGTGTGATTCTTTGTTCTATACTATGTGTGAAAATTTTTGAAAAATATAGAAATAGCAGTTTATTCCCGTGTGTCATTCTCCATGTGCACTCATTTCTGCTTCTCATATTTGTCTATTTGGGGACATCATAAAAAGGGGGAGAAGAATTATGGGGGAGAATTATTTTGGTGTTTGGTTGATTTATGAATAATTTTCTTAAGCTTAATTGATCATCAATTTTTGCATATCATTATATATTTCAAACTGTTCCTTGTCACGGGTATTTGCTTTATCTCATGTATGTAGGTACATCATTGTTCATTTTTGGATTGCACACCCTGATGAGAAAAGCTTTGAAAGTTTCTGAAGAACTGAAGATTTGGGAGACATGTCATTTAGTATTCTCAGTTTGAGGGTTTAATGGGGATATTATCTTATATGTCATTTGATTGCATAATTCGGATTTTTTATGTATGTACCGGCATAGACATATGGGGAGATTTGTAAGGACATAATTTTATAAATGTCCGGGGTAGATTCTAGGAATTTTCTGTTTTCTCCTAGATCACAGTTCATATGTCTGATGCCGCTACATTCGGCACGTCTACACGATCATCCTCTACGGCCCGTATCCGAATTCAATGCATCCACTTTCTTCACGTGCATCATGCTACATGCAACGTTCTGCTCAGCTCATTCCCACTACTCCACTACGCTCTATCAGTAAAATGTTATATTGGAGTTTTAAATATTTGCATCAATAGTTGGGAAATATTTTTGAAAATTGTTTTTGAAGTCTGGGTTAATTTTTTATCAAAAGCAGAATTTTTCTAAGTGTAGAAGCGAATGGCCTCGATTGACGAGATCGCTCGAGCGACTTTGCAAGTCATTCGCGCGAGATAGACATGTCGCGCGATATCATTCGAACGACTTCTGTCCTTCATTCGAGCGACATGATATCTCGTTCGAACGAGCCACCGCCTCGATTTTTGTATAAATATATGATCTCCTTCTACATGTTTTTCAAGTCTTTCTGCAATCTCAATATTCTGCGAAATCTGCCTAGAATAAGACTTCACCTTTTAAGGTTTTCTAAACCTTTTTGATTCACAAAACCGATCCCATATATGTGTGTGAATCTTTAAACCTTCAAGAAGATTGTTTACTCATCTGGAGTACTTTGTGAGGAACCCGCTCTCTTCGTCACTGCTGCCCTACTAGAAAGGGATTATTCCAGCCTCCAACAATAGAACCTACACCCGAGGGTATTTCTGTGTCACTGTATTTTCATTGTAATCCGTTGTAAGCCGTTCTCTTACAAAAATTATTGTGAAAATAAAAGGTTTTGCCCCGTTGGGAATTTTTCCTCATATATGTGTTCTTGCATGTTTCATCATCGTATTTAATCACATATAGATGCATGTTTAGGACTTAAGTGGTAAAAACTGTGTTTAATTAAATAACTTCCTTATTTGAACGCAAGCGCACTCTTCTCAGGGGCTGGCCCTATAAACCCTATCGTTGAATTCCGAGTCATCAACATTCCCGCTTGTTTCAACCTGTTACTCGAACGACCTTGGCTCCACAGTATTAAGGGTGTGTCTTCCTCACTCCATAAAAAATTGAAGCTCTTTGCCGATGGAAGATTCATAACCATTTTGGGCAACGACGATAATGCTGAAGGTTCAAGTATTAGCAATCAAATCCTTGAGATACAACACGGGTCAAATGATATGATCTTATCAGGATTCCGAGTTGAACCACTCCTACTCCCGGTAGGGGATTATTTCAAAGAAAGGGTTTGTCCAAAATACAACCCTCATGGAAATGTCAATGTGATTCAAATGTTCAGAAACATGCACTTCATTCCCGGACTGGGGCTAGGACAAAGACAGCAAGGGATACTTGAGCCCATTGAACTGAAGAAAGATTTCCTGCCTTACGGTTTGGGGTATCAACCATCAGAATAAGAGATCATAATGATCTGTCAATCTCGACCAAAGAGAATATTAGATTGCACCCAGACTATCCCAGGTGACTCCTTGAATGGACGATTCATCAAAGAGGGTGAAGACTTCCCCTTTTGTGGTTTTTCGAAACCATGGTATGACTATACAGATAAGAAGATGAAGCCTGGAATGGAGATATTTTTCCAAGACAGCTACTCATGGGCCAAAAGTTCCTAACACCATGTACAACCGCTCATCAAAGATACCGCAGATTCCGATGGAAGTGACTCCGAGGATTCGTTTAACTTACATACACTGGGGCTGACACTCTGCATGGTTCATTCAGGCACTACATCACTGGATCCATCCCACGTGATTTTGAGTACCTTGCTGTGCCTTACATTAATTGTTTATATTCTAATCCAACATTTGATGATAATAATTTTGAAAATGAACAATTCTTAACTGATCTAAATAAGGTTAATAACAAATAACATAACCACGTTCAAGTTAATGAAGAAGAGACTGTTATTTTTAACCTCAATTCTAGTAGCCAATTGCGCGAGATTAGGATAGGGGCTACCCTCGACGAGCATGAGCGCGCACAACTCGAAGAATTACTGAAGGAATTCATGGATGTCTTCGCATTGTCCTACGACGATATGCCCGACATTGATCCCGAAATGGCTCAACATGAGATCCCAACTCTTCCAGATTACAATCCAGGTAAAAAAAAAGTTGAGAAAGCTCCGCACCGAATGGTCGCTTAAGGTCAAAGAAGAAGTGGTCAAATAGCTGAACGTGGGTTTTATTTATGTGGTCAAATATCCCACATGGTTAGCTAACATAGTGCCTGTGTCAAAATCAGGAGGGAAAGTTCGGATATGTGTAGACTACTAGGATTTGAACAAAGCCTCTCAAAAGGATGATTATCCGTTACCCAATATCGATATGATTGTGGACAACATAGCCAGTCATGCTCTTAAGTCATTCGTCGATGGATTTTCCGGATACAATGAAATCAAAATGCACCCAGATCATCAAGAAAAGACCACGTTCATCACCCCACCGTTATGCCATTTGGTCTAAAAAATGCAGGGGCTACCTACCAGAGGGTTTCCACAACCATCCTGCATGATCTAATTCACAAAGAAGTCAAGGTCTATGTGGATGACATGATTATTAAATCCAAAACTAGAGAAGGTCATGTCCCAGCTCTCCAAAAGTTTTTTGAACGACTCCGACGATATCAGATGAGACTCAATCCACAGAAATGTGTCTTCGATGTTACAAAGGGGAAACTCTTGGGATTTATGGTCAGTGAGAATGGGATAGAAGCAAATCCCACCAAGCTGAAAGCCATACTTGAGATGCCACCTCCCCGAACAGAGAAAGAAGTCTGAGGTTTACTTAGAAAATTGCAATACATCAGCCGGTTCATCAACCGGCTCACCTCCATCTGCGAACCTATTTTCAAACTCCTCTAAAAGGATTCAACCAAGTTTTAGAATGAGGCTTGCCAATAAGCTTTTGATCGAACCAAGCAATATCTGACCCAACCTCCGGTACTCATGCCACCACAGCCTGGTCTCCCCTTGCTCTAATACTTGACTATAACCAACACTGCAGTTGGGGCTTTGCTAGCCCAATACCTTGAGGATTCTGGTAAAGAAAGAGCCATTTGTTATGCTCGTCGCAAACTGGCCAAATACGAAGTCAACTACACTGCTTTGGAAAATCATGCATCGCGCTTGTTTGGGTCACCCAAAAGTTGCGACATTACATGCTCACCTTCCCCATTAAATTGGTATCCCGAATGGACCCCATCAAGTACCTGCGTGAGAAACCTGCGTTATCTAGCTGAATGGCTTGATGGTTAATACTCTTAGACAAGTTTGATATCGTGTACGTCACACAAAAAGATATGAAAGGAAGAGCCGCCTCTGACTACCTCGTTGACTACCCCATGGAAGAAGCTGATGTTCGGATATCTGAATTCCCAGATGAAAACATCCTCTGCACCGCTCAAGATGACTTTCGATGGAAAATGTTCTTTGATGGCGCTGCCAATAAAAAGGGATATGGCATTGGAATACTTCTGATCTCCCCAGATAACTCCCACACTCCCATTTCCATCAAATTTGATTTCCCCTGCACCAACAACATGACTGAATAAGAGGCGTGTACAGTAGGCCTCAGAGTTGACCTCAAGAAAGGTATCCAATGCCTAGATGTCTAGGGGTATTCTTCCCTCATCATTGGTCAAGTTCTCAGAAAATGGAAGGTCAAGGACGAGAAACTCCAACCCTTTCATGCCCACCTAGAAGAACTAGCCTCTCAATTGTAAGACATCACCTTCCACTACCTACCTCAAGCAAAGAATAACCTAGATGATGTCCTTGCTACCCTAGCCTCCATGGTCGACATGCCCGAAGGAATAACAATGGCCCCCTTCCTAGTCTAAAAGTAAGACAAACCAACCCACTGCTAACACATTGAGCTCATCACCAAAGAAGATCTCGAGCTAGACAATTGATGGTATTATGATATCTGGCACCTCCTCAAGCATGGTAGGTATCCCGAGGGTTCCAATAAGAAAGACCGAGTAACCCTTCGAAGACTGGCCGCCCAGTACATCATCTGTCACAAAGCACTGTTCAAAAGGAACTTCGATGGAACCCATATACACTGCATCGCAGGGGCTGACATTGAAGAGGTAATGTAGAGAATCCACAATGGGGAATGCGGACCCCACATTAACGATCAAATGCTTGCTAAGAAGATCCTATGACAAGGCTATTATTAGACCACTATGATCCATGATTGCTCCGCCTATGTCTGGAGGTGCCTCAAATGCCAACAGTTCTCTAACCTTCAACACTTGCCTCCATCAAAATTATACAACATGACTTCCCCCTGGCCGTTCTCCACCTGGGGAATCGACATCATAGGGAAATTTACACCCAATGCTTTTAATGGGCATGAGTTCATCCTAGTTTCCATTGATTACTTCACCAAATGGGTCGAAGCTGAGTCATACACAGTTTTGAACGCCAATAAAGTGGCCTAATTCATTAAGAAAAATGTCATCTGTCGATATGGTGTCACCCACGAGCTAGTGTCAGATAACGAGTTGCATTTCGAGGCAGAAGTCACAGAAGTGGTCAACGAGTATGGGATTCATAGACACAAATCTTCTCCCACCGTCCTCAGACCATTGGTGCAATCGAAACCGCCAATAAGAACCTCAAAGCCATCATCAGTAAGATGACCGAAAGCTATCGAGATTGGACCGACCAAATCCCATACGCCCTCTAGGGCTACCGAACCTCAATTTAAACCTCTACTGGGGCTACCCCTTACTCTCTAGTCTATGGCATGGAAGCAGTCCTACCTGTGGGGCTGGAAATACCCTTGTTACGCGTCATGCTTGAAAGCAAGGTCAGTGAGGAGGACAGGCACCAAAGTCATCTCGACGAGTTATCACTCTTGGACGAAAGGAGATTGAAAGATTTATATCACATACAAGGGTACCATCGCCAAATAGAGAGATCATTAAGAGAGTCAAGGACCGCAGTGTCCGAGAAGGGGATTTAGCTCTCAAAGAAATAGTAGAGCCCATCTGAGACCCCAGAGGGAAGTTCAAGCCCAATTGGAGTGGCCCATACATCGTCAGAAAGATCTTGTCTGGCGTTTCCGCCATGCTCACCGGCTTAGATGGAGAAGAGATGGCTCATCCAGTCAACTTGGATCGTCTCAAGAAATTTTACCCATAGTCCGAAATCTTGGTGCGCTACGACTCTTTTCATCTCCCTTCTATTAAAAAAAAAACTTCATTCCCCTCTACCCAGAATTACGCGGGCATGATCCTTTGCAAAAACCATTTTCATAAAAATTAATACTTTTCAAAACCCCTAGAGGTACGTAGGCAGCTCATACATCTTACAAGAGCACGACCCTTTCTTTTTCACAAAAAACTATTATTTCCTTATATCCGAGAATGACAGTTCATTCTAACATATACTTGAACAAAAGAATTATGCATGCCTTAGCGATCGGTTTAGATAATTAAAAAATACAAAATTCATTAAAAGGCACAACTGGATGATCAAAAACTTGTTTATTTCACTAATAGGAAATTACAGTGCAATTACATAAAGGAACGGATGACTCCCCTCCCCACTTACCTTCCTAGAAATCTAAATAAAATTCCCAAATTTATTCCCCAGTACAAAACAAACTCTCCAAGAGTCCTACCCACAGCTACCAGAGGAGCCCGCTCCATCATCATCATCTACATCCTGGATCCATAGACTGATAAGCTTGAACCAGCCTCGGAAAAACTACCACACCTCCCTCCATGGCATCAAATAAAATAAGACACCTTTGTCCGATCTCCACTGCCACCATCTTGCTGACTACTCTTCTCCACAACCACTTCATATAATCCCTAGGGATGTGCCAAACTATGCAAGCAGACTGAGAGGGACAGGTTGATAGATGCCGACTCTCCCAAAAAGAGCCAAGCTGCATGCGCAGATGCTCTATCAGATCTTTTACCGAAAAGAAGTCTAGTATCCTAGGTGGCACGATCTTCTCCTAACTAAATTGGCGCAGAAGACGCCAAGGGAAATAAAAAGAGGTCTGTCTGAGATCAACCAGCTGAACGTACGGGTATTCTCCCAGTTCCATAACAGGCAACAGCTGTCCCCACCAAGGCACTCACTAATATAGATTTAAAGCCCCATGCTCCAAAAACCAGTTCTCCCAGCTCTCAATATCCAGGCCCACGCTGATGAAATGGCATGAAAAAAGTTGAATACAGCCGACAAAGGATATTTCGGAGGAGTCACCAGGCGAAATCTTTCAGACAACCACATGAACAGCATCACTGGGATCCCCCTCAGAAACTCAGAACGACCTCCTTGCTAGGCATCCAGGCCATTTAAAGTCTCCGCCAGTATCACTGCTGTAGGATTGCGACGGAAGGACATCCATGAAGTAATAGCAGCAAGTTGTGGGTCCACCAGCAGCAATTTCGAAACCAAGCCCAGTATGACAGCTCCAGCATATCCAGCATCACCATCCTCCTATAAATGCACAGCCACAACACCGCCAGAAGAGAAATCATTCCTCCAATAACCAAGGATCTATCCACCGAGGGTGAGACGTGGAGAAGGCCAGCCAACAACTCCCGAGGAGATCGAGAAAACTCAGGCAGAGCCACAGCAACGCCAAGATTTATCCCCAATATGGAAGAAAAATCCTCGTAGGTCGGACAGACTTCTTCTAAGTTAGAGAGAAATACATGATCTTTTGGGTACCAGAATTGTACCATCGCCATCAACATGTTCCACTCTATGGGATGATTACACCATAAAGAAATTTGACGCATGTATTAAGAATCGTAGTCGACGTTGTAGGAGCACATCGCCTCCAAAGTCTTGAGGTAGTTGGCAAACTCAACACTACTAGGGAGAGCCATCTCACAGAATAAGAAAAGGAGAATGTGAAGGTGTGATGAAAACACTCTACGCTTACCCCGTTTTATACTTGAAAACCCCCACGAAAGACATAACCTATGCATAAATCGGAGGAAACCCTGCCCCACAAGGTACCAAAGGCTGAATAGGGTACCAATAAAAGCTTTGAAATAATTGGACTAGACTGACCTGCCGATAGGCAGGACAAGGGTCTTGTCGATCGGCAACCCCCTATTTTTGGAAATTTCCCTTTTTCCTCTTTTGTCAAAATTAGAAAACTCAATAAATAAATTGATATTCTCAATAGAATTTCAAAAATCCCCTTTCATCTTATATAATTCCTCATTATGAATAAAACTACCTTTCTAAACTTCCAAAAATATTTCTTTTTACAATCTCAGCAGCAAAGTAAAAAGCGCATGTACATGCATTCATTCATTCATCACTAACAGAAGATAATAAAAAATTTCCATTGCATTGCATAGATGTATACTTATTTGTGTTGCATCAATCTTGCAGGAAATAAAGAAAAGCAAAAAAATAACGGGACTCAGCCTGAACCCATATTCTCCCTCTCTCTCTCTCACTTAATCTTCACCTCTCTCCTAAGAGCTTCCACCTCTGCGACGCGCTCTCTTTCCCCCGCGGTGAGATGACGCACCACTGCTACCCGAACCAGACTCCTCCCCGGACGAGGCAGAGGACACCAAGCAAGAAGGAACAGGAACCGCATCCCGAATATGGGCAGCCGCCGAAGATATCCAGTCCCTAATGTCCCTCAGTTAAGTGGTGGACACCCATACGTACTGCAAGTAAGGATAGAATCAGTATCAGGTAGAAAATATCAAACGAAACCAAAGGAGAAAAACAGAAAAGATATACCTTAGGACGAAGAACCTCCTTTATCATGCCCAAATCCTCCGGGTCCATCACATGAGGACGATGTAGCATAGGCACCATCCCTCCATCAGCCCCCCAGATGTTTTATGAAGGAGTATGCAACAGCACAAAGGGCACCTTCGAAGTCGCCGCAGATGTCGACGAACCGCCACCGCTATGGGAGGACCCCACTGGCCTACTCGAACCTGTAGGAGGGAAGGGAAATGCATCATATATGCTGGGCGCCATCATCCTGCTCTTCATAAAGTCAATATAATCATACGGTACAGCTGTATTAGTGTACAGCAGATAGGACTCACCAATCATCGCCACAATCCTCGCATCCTCCGACAGCAGCTGCTCCCGCCTCATAGACATAGGGGGCCTCACAGGTGGCACCACCACCTCCCCCTCAGCAATCTGTCGGACCACCATCTCCCCGAGATACCAAGAGTGGATAAACTTATGCTCCAGCAAACGCCTCATCTGCGCATTTACTCCAGTCAACCCCGTGTCTTGAATGGTTGCCCCCCAAGGGTAAAAGGTCACCTGAAAAATCCCCAATAAATATAAGGAAATATGGAATCAGAGCACCCAAAGGTCTTAGACTGAAGAAGAAAAGTCTTACCCTATCACTAGTCAGGCCATTCAAGACCTGACGCACCGTCTCCAGAAAGAGAGACCTCCTCGACTGTCGATTCCCCTTGCACCATTGATACAACGGGCAAAAATCCCCAATGGTGTCATCCTTCAAAGAAATCAGCTGGGTATTACACCCGATTACCTCATAGAACCACGTATGTCAAAGACAGGAGATTCACAATTAAAAATAGATGCATAAGGAAAATGTGAATGCATGAAAGGAAAATGCGCAAACTAAAGAATACCTCAAGAACATCGGAGATCTAGTAAAAGTCTGCTGACAACACTGGCTGAATGCATCCAAAGAAAAATAAAGGGTCGCCAAAGTCAGGCTCCCCCAATCATAGAGGGGGATGTTCGAAAAGATCCTCAAGTATGGAAAAAACCATAAATGGACGACGTTGTCGCTCGACGCCACCAGAAATCCCCCCAACACTAGCAAAATAAACAACCGGTCCATCTACCTCAGCTACAGCCCGTCCTCCACATCAATCACCCTGCCCAATAAAACATCCTTCAGCAGCGACAAGTGAATGGAGTCCCCAGAAACTATCCTCCCCACATCACCAAGCGCCGCGCGCACCACCTCCGGCCTCACCCGTAAGGAGAGATCTACCTCTATCTGCTCCCCATCATAATCCAGCCCCAGCAGTTGCTACACATCTATGGGAGTCACAATCATCTCCCCGAAACCACAATGGAAGGTGTGGGTAGTGTTCCACCACCTCTCCCCCAGAGCGAAAAAAAATCTTCGTCGAACGAGGCGTCTCATCCAGTATAGACGCCAACCTCCCAAAGCCTACTAATGATACCACCCAACGCACCATAGGTGGAAGATGCTACCAGACATCCTTAAGCCCTGTCGTCCAGCGATCACGCATGGTCGACAGAGACACATCGGACTATCAAAAAGAAAAAACCTTGTCAAAATACAAGAAAAGAGGAAAACACAAAAAAGGAATGCCAAAGGTCATTTTTACTTACATAACCGAGAGGATTCACCACCCTCGAAGAGCGATGATGCAACGGCTCCCGCAATAAGGTCCGCTCATCCGCAACCGGCTTGAAAGCATCAAAAGAGTTCTCACTTCCCAAAGCAAGAGGCGCCCTATCCCTCCACTCCACGTTCGCCCAGTCATCAACAGCCAACCACTCCCGGTGTACTGCAGTGCTCACAAAAGCGTCCATTTCTCAGATTATGGTTTGCTAAAATGCTTCACAGAAGAAAATCGCAGAAAGAGAGAAGGCAAGAAGCTGTGAAAAATGAGGAGAATTCGCCCCCTTTATATAGGATGCCAAGGGTCATGTCGATCGACACTGCACCCCAACCTACCGATTGGCACTGACCCTTTGCCTTCTCGAGACAACTCAAAAGTCAGTGCCACTACCGAATGGCACCCTCTACACCATGCTGACCGGTACCCCCCTTAAATTTTCGTACAAAATTCCCAAAAAATACCAGAAAACCCTGAAAAATCCTCAAAAAATTCCTAAAAATCCTGGAAAGGATTTAGAACATTTTCACCAAGAAAATTTCGCACTTCCTTAAGTGGAACCCCTATTTCCCTAGCCGAACTCTTAAAAGCCAAGTGAATCCCTCCCTGACAACGTCCCCAGAGGACCTCCAAAATATCCAAAACTTCAGGATCATCTCCTATTCCCCAAAGGTCTCAAATTTCCCCGAGAAATACGTCCAAACCCTGGACCACCTAATCACTTCCCCAACATTAAATTGGTTATTCCCTCGGTAAAGTCTCCAAAAGACACGAGGATTTCCCCAGCAATTAGCTCCCCAGCTCGAATCAAAATCACGGGGTAATTTTCCCGGCAGAGTTCCCCGAGATCATCTCAACTTAAGCCCTCAGAATTGGCTTTGACTCGCTAAATTGGTCATCTTAACTTAAGCCCTCAGAATTAGCTTCGACCTGCAGAATTGGTCATCTTAACTTAAGCCCTCAGAATTGGCTTCAACCCACAGAATTGGTCATCTCAATTTAAACCCTCAGAATTGGCTTCGACCCGATGAATTGGTCATCTCAACTTAAGCCCTCAGAATTGGCTTCGACCCGCAGAATTAGTCATCTCAACTTAAGCCCTCAGAATTGGCTTCGACTCGCAGAATCGGTCGCCCTCATAATCAAGCCCTCAGAATTGGCTTCGACCCACAGAATCGGTCACCTTCATCTTCAAGCCCTCAGAGTTGGCTTCAACCCACAGAATTGGTCACCTCAAACCTAAGCCCTCAGAATTGGCTTCGACTAGCAGAATTGGTCATCTCACCTTAAGCTCGAGGAATTGGCTTCGACCCGCAGAATTGTTCATCTCAAGCCTATAGAATTGGCTTCGACCCGCAGAATTGGTCATCTCATCTCAAGCCCGCAGAATTGGTTTCGAACCACATAATCGGTCATCATAACCTAAGCCCTCAGAATTGGCTTCGACCCGTAGAATTGGTCACCCCCATCATTATTATAGGTCCTCAGAATTGACCTAAATATTTGGTCATAATTTCATTTAAAACCATCCCCATCATGCCCCTTCAAGCCCGCAGAATCAACTTCGATCCGCAGAATCGGTCGCCCTCATCTTTAAGCCCTCAGAATTGGCTTCGACTAGCAGAATTAGTCATCTTAACTTAAGCCCTCAGAATTGGATTCGACCCGCAAAATCGGTCACCCTCATCTTTAAGCCTGCAGAATAGGTTTCGACCCACATAATTGGTCATCTCAATTTAAGCCCTCCGAATTGGTTTCGACCCGCAGATTTGTCACCTCAACTTAAGCCCTCAGAATTAGCTTCGACCCGCAGAATCGGTCGCCCTCATCTTCAAGCCCTCAGAATTGACTTCGACCCGCAGAATTGGTTATTTCAACCTAAGCCCTCAGAATTGGCTTCAACCCGCAGAATCGATCACCCTCATCTTTAATCCCTTAGAATTGTCTTTGACCCACAAAATTGATCACCTCAACTTAAGCCCTCGGAATTGGCTTCGACTCGCAGAATTGGTCATCTCAATTTAAGCCCTCAGAATTGGCTTCGACCCGCAGAATCGGCCACCCTCATCTTCTAGCTTGCATAATTGGATTCGACCTGCAGAATCGGTTGCCCTTATCTTCAAGCCCTCATAATTGGCCCTGACCCGCAGAATCAATCAGCCTCATCCTTAAGCCCTCAGAATTGGCTTCAACCGCATGAATCGATCATCCTCATCCCTCAGGTCCTCAGAATCGACCTTTTTCAAAGGTATCATGCGGTGTCTATTCGACAGCTATCATTTGTTCCAAACTCACCCATCGAGGTTCTATTCAACAGTCCACCCTGTGCGCGATTGTAACTTACGATATGGACGAACGATCCGTTTTACTGCGAAAGGTCATCGGACGCTTCCAGGCCCCGGTTGACCAAAGTCAACTACCCAAACTGAGTCAAACTCTTTGTAATGTCGAATTACATCTCCTTATCTTTTCAACGGTTCGCCTCATGCGCGATTCTAACATACCATACAGACGAACGATCCATCTGTATCCGACGATCCACCGTCCAAAGGACCGAAAAATGCTTCCGAGCCACATTTGACCCAAAGTCAATTCTTGGAACCGGGAGCAATCCAAAGTACTTTCGAAGGTATCTTAAATACCTTTCCAACAGTTTTCCCCTTGCATGATTCGGATGAATGGTTTGCGCTCTACGGGTGATTTTTCGAAGGGACCTGAAGGAGACTGCTAAGCGGTAGGTCCCAAACCCTGCGTATCGAGAGTGTGCCCAAAGACACCTTTCGATTGGCAGGATCGGGGCTATAAAGATCGAAAATTCCCTGGGCCTATAAAAAGGAGGGCCTAACCTCACTTCAAAAAAGAAGAAGATCAGAGATTCATCACTCTCAGCAAGCTCAGAAAACCCCTCTCGAAGTCAGTGTGATTTACACATCCAAATCCCTTTCCAACCTTCAGCTTTCATCAAACTTGGTGAATTAAGTACCCTCCATCATCACCCAAGTGCAAGGGCTGCTCTCCAACATCCAAGATCAAGATATTCAAGAAGGTCCAACTTTCTCCTTAAATTCTCCTAAATTCACATTAATTTATTTTATTACTTAGCACTTTTATTCTCTCATCTCATATATCCTAATATACTTTTTATCTAGTATTATTGCACATCTCTTATTTTCATATAAATAAAACCCAAAAAACAAGAAAAAGAGGGTTTGCTCATAAATTCCAAATGGGAATTCTCACACTTTCTCATAACTAAAACACTTTTTTGCACACACACACACACACACATAAGAGAAGTACCCGGTTATATTTATGGGATAAACCCCACCCCTCATTTCGCATATGAACAACATGGACTTTGATACCTCTATAGGCTACGTAGGCATCTCGGGGTAAGACCTAAGACTCGTGTCCTTTTCCTACCCTTTTTATATTTTTCCTACATTCTTTAAACATTAACTCTCTTATACTCTTTATATACATATATTTGTTCTTAGTGGCGTATTATCCCGCATGCGTCATCATTACCTTATATTAATCGACACTAGGATAATCGGGTAAATCCTATTTTCTAATATTACTTTTAGGAACATTCCTATGAATGACTTGCTTTATCTCTTCCATAATAAAAGTTGATGATTCCTATCTCCGCTACGTATACACATGCACACATATAACGGGGAATTAAAGAAAAATAGCAACAACCCATGAGAGACCGTAAGGGGGGAATGGGTGCCTAACACCTTCCCATTTCGTAACTTAGCCTCCGGACCCTTTTCGAATCATTTTTGGTTTCGTATGTATCAGTATGTATTTGGATGTTGTCCTTCGAGATGGATCCCTTTTCTTTTGTCTATTTTGAGTAAAATTGACTGGCGACTACATCTCTCTACATTTTTCACCTCATCACCGATGCCGTTCGAAGCGCTCCCGAGAGGGATACGCGGAACCAAGATCCTCTCGAGAAGAAGAAGACCCCCACTCTTCTTTCGTCTCTCTCCCGCAGCGAGGATCGGAGGGGATAGACACATGATGCTTATTCTGGTTATAACCTCATAAAAATGAAACCCAAAGATAGGGAAAGTACAACCTTCATTACCCCCTCAAGGAACTTATTAGTATAATGTTATTCCCTTTAGCCTAAAAAATGCAGGAGCAACATATCAAAGGTTGGTGAACAAGGTCTTTGAAGAGCAGATAGGCAAGAATATGGAGGTTTATGTGGACGATATGCTGATAAAGTGAAAAAAGATTTAGATCATATCGCCGACCTCAGTTAAACTTTTGATCAGTTGGAGAAGTATCAAATGAAGCTGAATCCGACCAAGTGCATATTTGGGGTACATGGAGGAATGTTCCTCAGCTTCATAGTTAACCCGAGGGGAATTGAGGCTAATCCAGCAAAGATAAAAGCTTTAATTGAAATGCAGTCGCCAACCTGTAAGAAAGATGTACAAAGGCTCACCGGGCGTGTAGCAGCCTTAAACAAATTTGTTTCTTGAGCAACGAACATGTGTTTATCATTTTTAAGGTGCTGAGAAAGGTTTTTGAGTGGAATGCTGAATATGAAGAAGCATTCTAGGAGTTGAAGAAGTACTTGGGGTCACCACAATTACTTTCCCGACCCGTTTTGGGAGAGAAATTGTATTTATATTTAGCTATTTCTGAGTCAGCTATGAGCTCGACCTTGGTTAGACAAGATAATGGAATCCAAAAACTAGTCTACTATATCAGCAAAGCATTCGGAGGAGTTAGAATCAGGTACCCACATTTAGAAAAACTAGCCTTACTTATTGAGGCTTCTAGTCGTATGAAACCTTATTTCCAAGCACACACCATAGTTGTGTATACTGATATGCCTCATCGGCAAGCACTCCACACACCTGAGAAGTCAGGAAGACTGATGTACTGGGTAGTAGAATTGGAAGAATATTTACGAACCAAGATCTTCATTAAAGGGACAATCTTTGGAAGATTTCATTGCTGAATTTACTTATTCAAAAGTTCCCGAGCAACAACGATTTCCTATCGAGCAGAATTCGGAAGAGGAGCCTTCAGCTAAAATTATTGCCGATCAACCTGAGTCATGCAGAATTCAAGAAATGACCCAAAAACATTCGGAGGAAATCAAGAAGATATTACAGCACAGATGACAACAAAAATCTTCAACGATGATATTCTATGGTGGAATTTGTACATGGATGGATCCTCATATGCTACTGGTAGTCGAGTAGGTATAATACTTAACACTCCAGATAATATTGATATTTAGTATGCTCTCAGATTCCAATTCAAAGAATAAAATAATGAGGAGGAATTTAAATCTCTGATAGTGGGATTGAATTTAGCTTATTCATTAGGCGACGAACAAGTTGTGGCGGATAGTGAATCATAGTTGGTTGTAAATTAGATACTGAATTTGTATGAAGCCAAAGGCGAATTGATGACCAGGTATCTTGCTAAAGCCATGGAGGTAATTACAAAGTTTCCAACAGTTCAGATGAACATGATTTTAAGAATAGAGAACGCCTAAGCTGATGCACTTGATCAGCTAGTGTCAACAACAAGGATTAAGATCAGATGAACAATCCCGATAAAGATTTTTGCTAATCGGGGCATCGATGAAGACCTAATGGTCAATTTCATTGCAGTAGATTTGGGACCCTCTAGGATAGATCCCATCATAGCTTATATTGAAGATGGTACTTTACCAACTGATACCATAGAAGCTAAAAAGTTAAAATAGAAGGCAACGAGATACATATTAGACAAGGGAATTGATAGGAAGGGTTTCGCCGCGGCGCGAGCGTCACCTATGCGCTGGTCGTTTTATGTTTGGCTCACCTGAACTATAAAAAAACCTAAAATAATGACTACACTCAACGGGTGAGTATAACGGCCAAGTTCGGGTATCGAAAATATCCACAGAGACGAGTTGCTAGAATTTATAGGATTTAATACTCCTAAATAAAGGTGTAAAAGATGATTATACACAAAAAGGAAAAAGATGCATAAAAGGGAAATGATTAATCTAGGCGAGTGTATTGAAACTAGATTAACAAAGTAGTAAAAAGTATAGGTTGCGTCGAATATCCCTCACCCGAGTTAATTAGTATAAAATAGCTACATGGGTCGACGAGTTATTATAAATGCATCTCGTTTCGACAGTTAATTGAACCAAGGGTTGTCACGCCCCTAAATCCTCATAAATGCCTAATACGATTTTGGCATCAACAAATACCCTAAAAATTACAAATGCAAGGTCGTAAGCACGGGACATACATGATATGCCCTGTCAAATCCCCTAGGTGTAATAACTAGGACAATGCACCCGAAATAGCCCCGTAAACTCCATCACAAAGCAAAGCAACACGTCAACCCAAATGAGTTCAATTCACACACAACCTAGACTAATTTAGCTATAAAGCATATTAAAAACGCAGTAAATAAATGCGGTAAATAAACGCGATAAAGCTACACTAGAAAGCACGAAAATAAAGCATGTGAATCTAATTAATAAAGCATGTAAATTAACTACAAAGCAAGAAATAAGTAAATACACACTATATTAATGGAGATGGAAGATGAAAGTGCAAATTACAAACCCAATTGGGTGTCAATCCAAGAAGAAATGAAGAAATGAGCTCTAAAACCTCCAAAACCCGAACCTAAACTATCTAAAACAAATTATCTCTGCTATTTCCAACAAAATTCCTTTATATAGTAAAAGGAATTAAATTAGAAAAGAAAATAAAAGGAAAAATATCTGCAGAAAATAGGGGATCGATCGATCGATGGTAAAAATCATAGCCCACTGTATCCCCACGATGGCAAAAACTGAAGGATCGATGGCTACAGGTTTGAACAAGCTGCTTGCTGTTTTGGTTTGAATGGATTTCTCTTCCGCTAAAAATCCCGTAACTTCTTCATACTGACTCGGAATCGCGCACCGTTTACAACCACGTGAAGCTTGTGAGGAGGGATACAACTTCCGTGTATATGTTGGGCCAGGTGCCCAAGCTGTGAATTGATCGAATTGCCCTTGAACGTGCGATCGCATATGAAAATTGAGCGGAATGCGTCCGAACTCCATACTTAGCATCCAAATACCTATAAAGGCTCAATTAACCCTTGGAAAACATGTTAACATAGAAATCCGAGGTTGTTTGGTTAACGAGCATAAATATAGTGAATAAGATACCTGAGGGGGTTAAAATGCGTAGGTTCGAGAGATGAAATACGCAATATTTGCGTATTATCACACTCCCTAACTTACACATTGCTTGTCCCTACCAATGAAATAGGATGCAACAAGAACTATAAGCAAAACAAAACCAAGAGATAGTACAAAAGTATGGTATAAAAGCATAAGGCCACTTTCGCGGGCGATTCAAATCCATTTAGCGTATGCAATAAGCCGTTAAACCTCTAGGTTACCCTAGTGGACGAGTGTCGTCTCGTGAGGGTTTTTAGGGATGATACCCACAAACATCACATGGTTTCCTCAAAATAAGCCCAAACCAAAATGCGACAAGCCCATCAATAGCGAACAAGATTTCATACGCATTATTAGAAAAGTGAATGAATTCAAACAAAAGTCCGAATCATTAACATTATAGAATGCACCTCATAGAATTGAAACCTTAAAATATGGGAGGGGAGCGAGCACATGCAAAGTGTGATTTGGAAAAAACTTATATAAACCGGTTAAAAGCAAGAATATATTCAATCCTCATGGGCAATAAACTCATCAAGTGAATTCACTCGAAACAGGGAGGTAACACACGAAACATGCGGGCAGAAAGAGTAAATGTAAATGGAAACTAGGCCGCATACATGTCACAAATGAAGAACGCTATATATAAATTGAAAAATAGTAATCTCAATGAAAGATACCGCACATTAAGGGAGGCAAAATGTATTTTCACAGATTATCAAAACTATTCTAACTTTTAAATTACATCTACTTAATATCACATAGGACTTGTATAGGGTTGTTATGTAGGATAGTCTAGGGTACGAAACGAAGGATATGTATGTACGGGTTCAAAGTGTTCGGATATGAAAACTCGGGATAATGGGAAAATGCGGGCAATATCAAAATTGGAAAACAAGTTCCAAACGAGCATTGGATATATCAATCGGGAGAGCAATCAAAGTTTATTGAACTATATACACACCATATACGAACTTCTCTTTCTTTTCTTTTCTTCCTTTTCTCATGTTTTCTTTTTCTTTCTTCTTTCTCTCTTTCTTTTTCACTACACTTTCTTTACTTTTCATACTCTCACATGACTAAATTGCAACCGACATCACAACAACAACATTCAATCCCAAGTAACATTCCAACCAAAGGTATGGAAAGTGTATGTATGGTTTACAACTCCAATGTGGAGTTGGTATGGGATTTGGGTTATGAAACGAAGGGCTAATATTTAGGCTCAAAGAGGTTGACGAGGGGAAACATATAAGGTGAGGTCAAGGCTAATATGGGTGATATAAAAATATGGCCTATGATCATTTCCAAAAGTTTACGCAATTCTCGAGTCAAAACAAATTTTGAAAATCATGCTCAAGTAACACATTTCATATATGAACTCAATTAATGAACGATCAAATGAAAGAATAAAGAGATTACCAACGAATGTAACGTTTTCAAAGAGGAAAGAATAGTTTATACACTCACAAACGACGAAAGGTATAAAGCTTACTCGGTGTAAGTATATACAATGCAACAAAATATTACTGAGTTATAAAAATATTAAACCAAATCATTAGAACGATAAAAGTGCATGTGCTCATGGGATTAAAGTATAATTCATGAAGTTATTCATAATATCAACAATTGAGACGAAAGTATAATAACGTCTAAAATCGAGAATATACATCATTGGGTTGTCAATTGAATCGGGCAATTATTGAAATTTATCATCGAAAACAAAGGCAAAATGCCCAAAAAAGGAGAAAAAAGAAAGAAAATCTTTTTGAATTTTTTGAATTGTTCTAAGAAAAGCATACTAAGTAACTAACATGTGAGAAAAAACATGGACTAAATAAAGAAATGGATAGAATATCCCACACCCCCTAACTTAAAACCTGAAATTGTCCTCAATGTGAATTAAGAACCAAGTTAAAGAGAGGAAACGAGCAACATTACCCAAAATTGGAGCGATCCCCATAAGAACAAGTCCAAAGAATCTACAAAACAAGTTAGTACCGAGCATAGAAAAAATAAATAACAAAAAGTTAACTAATTACACTAGACTAAATTACAAAGGAAAGAAAAGATACAAATAAAGAAAGAATAAAACGCTAACTATATACAACCAACTATTTAGGTTTCACACTAACTATACACTAGAAGTCTAAATAGATGAGGGTCCCCCACAAAAATGATTTGACTTTGGAGGATAACTGGTGTACCCTCACTCTCAACAATGCCTTTCGAAAAATATGAATTTCGTTTGAACAATGAAAGGCAGGTGTATGGCAGAAGAAATGAACCATCGGCAATTAAAAGTTTTGGAGGGATGATGGGGGATTTGGATTGAACGGGTGACAAAAACATGTGGGGATCGAGAAAAGCAGAATATCCTCCCAACGATTTTGAAATTGGAATGGGATGGGCGCACAAAAAGACAAAGATGCGATCGTGGAAGGCCACTCGAGCAAGAACTCCTCATCGGCGAAAAGATTTAAAACATTAAAGTTTAAAACCGAATCATCGGGTACTTGTGACGGCGTGATAAAAGAAAATGAAAATGGGGAGGAAAGAAATTCAAACTCACGAGATGAATCATCATCGCAAGAAGATTGTGTTTCGAAAGAAATAAGATCATTTTCAATGAAATGTTCTTCTTTGGGGGCCAAAGAAGAAATCATTTCATTGCAAATAGATATTACGTCATTTTCATCCTCACTTTCAATATCTAGTACGCAATGGGTAAAGTCGACAATGATTTGTTCCAAAGTAGGCACAAAGTCCTCATTTGGTTCAAAACATTCCTCGACTTCAAAAGTCTCGGAAGCAAAATCGTCGTCGGATTCAAATAATAAATCCAATTCATGTTCCCACAGATGATTTTCTTGCCGATAATGATTTTCAGTTTTCTCATTTTCAAGCATACGCAAACCCTCACCGAATGTCATAGGTCAAGGTGAGGATACTTGCAAATGGGAACTTTGAAAATTATCATCGGACTTAAACTGAAACTCATTATTATTGGAATTTTGAAAACTATTGCAATTCGTTTCAAGATTCCTATTATAAGGAGGTAAAGGCCCAAAATCATATCATCATCATCATCAAAATACATGCACTCCAAAGCTTGAAATTTGTAATACTCGCCCAAAGTCATTTTAGATGTTACAATTTTTTGGGATTCTAAGTATTGACCAAAAGTCGAAGGTTTGCGAGAATTTTGAGAAATATCATAATGATTACCGAAAGAATTGGTATAAGACATGCTTCCCCCAAAAATGGCTCGAAGTGGAAAATTCCACAAAGTAGATGCGCGCGGGAAATTCAAGCATTTCTAAGTGCTCAAATGTAGAAGTCCTGCAAAAAGAGTAGCCAAAAAATACAAATAGAAAGAAAATAATACGCAATACTAAATCAAATAAATTCTAAAACAAACTCATCCTCGACAATGGTGCCATTTTGATAGGCAGGATTTCTCCGCCGCACGAGCGTCACCTACGCGTCGGTCGTTTTATGTTCGGTTCACCTGAACTATACAAAAACCTAAACTTATGACTACACTCAATGGGTGAGTATAGCGGCAAAGTCCGGGTATCGAAAATATCCACAGAGACGAGTTGCTAGAATTTATAGGATTTAATACTCCTAATTAAAAGTGTAAAAGATGATTATACACAAAAAGGAAAAATATGCATAAAAGGGAAATGATTAATCAAGGCGAGTGTATTGAAACTAGATTAAAAAAGTAGTAAAAACTATAGGTTGCGTCGAATATCCCTCACCCGAGTTAATTAGTATAAAATGGTTACATGGGTCGGCGAGTTATTACAAATGCCTCTCGTTTCGACTGTTAATTGAACCAAGGGTTGTCACACCCTTAAATCAGCATAAAAGCCTAATATGATTTTGGCGTCAACAAATACCCCAAAAATTATGCACGCAAGGTCGTAAGCACGAGACATACATGATATGCCCCGTCAAATCCCCTAAGCATAATAACTAGGACAACGCACCCGAAATAGACCCATAAACTCTGTCACCAAAGTAAAGCAACACGTCAACCCGAGTGAGTTCAATTCACACATAACCTAAACTAATTTAGCTAGAAATCATATTAAAAACGCGGTAAATAAACGCGATAAAGCTACACTAGAAAGCATGAAAATAAAGCATATGAATCTAATTAACAAAGCATGTAAATCAACTAAAAAGCAAGAAATAAGTAAATACACACTATATTAATGGAGATGGAAGATGAAAGTGAAAATTACAAACCCAATTGGGTGTCAATCCAAGAAGAAATGAAGAAATGAGATCTCAAACCTCCAAAACCCTAACCTAAACTATCTAAAACGAATTATCTCTGTTATTTACAACAAAATTCATTTATATAGTAAAACGAATTAAATTAGAAAAGAAAAGGAAAAAGAAAATAAAAGGCAAAATATCTGCAGAAAATAGGGGATCGATCGATCGATCCCTTTGATCAATCTATCGATGGTAAAAATCATAGCGCACTATCTCCCCACGATGGCAAAAACTCAAGGATTGATCGATCGATCGATGGCTGCAGGTCTGCACAAGTTGCTTGCTGTTTTGGCTTGAATGGATTTCTCTTCCGTTAAAAATCCCATAACTTCTTCATACGGACTCGGAATCGCGCACCGTTTATAATCACGAGGAGCCTGTGAGGAGGGCTACAACTTTCGTGAGATGTTGGGCCAGGTACCCAAGCTGTGAATTGAATGAATTGCCCTTGAACGTGCAATCGCGTACGGAAATTGAGAGGAATGCATTCGAACTCCATACTTAGCATCCAAATACTTATAAAAGCTCAATTAACCCCTGTAAAACATGTTAACATAGAAATCTGAGGTTGTCTGGTTAACGAGCATAAATATAGGGAATAAAATACCCGAGGGGGGTAAAATGCGTAGGTTTGAGAGATGAAATATGCAATATTTGCGTATTATCAGGAATTTTATACAGATTAGGAATGACGACCTCTTTACAGCACTGTGTTCACCGATTAGAGGTGAAATACCTGATCAAGAGGTCCATGAAGGTTCTTGTGGAGCTCATTCAGCTGGAAGGACATTGCTCCAATGAAAATAAACACTCAGGGATACTACTGGCCGACCATGAGGGCAGATTATATAGCCTTTGCAAGGAAGTGTGATAAGTACCAAAGGTTCTCTAATGTTCGAAAACACCAAATGCTGATTTAACTCCAATTACCTCACCTTAGCCGTTCGCTATATGGGGAATAGATTTGGTCGGACCATTGCCGACCACTAAAGGCAGGTTTAGATATTTAGATGTTAGTGTTGATTATTTCACCAAATGGGTTGAGGCAGAGCCACTGGTCTATATGCCATATGAAAAGGTGTATCAGTTCATGTGGAAGAACATAATTTGCAGATATGGTCTGCCATAAGCTTTCATTACATATCATGGAACATAGTTTGACAATGAGGAGTTTGAAACGTATTGTATCCAATCTAACATCCAGAAGCTTCATTATGCACCTAACTATTCTCAAAGTAATGGTCAAATAGAAGTGAAGAATAAAACTTTGCTGAATGGATTGAAGAAGAGGCCTGATGCTACTAAAGGAAATTGGATAAATGAGATACACTTAGTCCTTTGGGCTTACAGAACCACACCGAGAATAGCAACAGGGGAGACACCATATATGCTTGCATTTGGAACTGAGGCCACGGTTCCAGCCGAAATCGATTTACCAACTCATACGGTGTTGAATTTTAATTCCCCAATCAGTGATTTGACGAGGTGACTTGATCTGGATATGCTAGAAGAAGTCAGAGAAGATGCTATTTTGATAAATACTACTTACCAATAAATAACTGCTCACTTATATAACAAAAGGGTCATGACGACCATCCTTAGAGAAGGAGATTATGTTCTTAAGAAGGTAATACAAAAGGGCAACAAGCTAGAGGCTAACCGGCATGGCCCATATTGCATATCAACTGTCATCCGACCAGGAACTTACAGACTTGAGACATTGGAAGGTGAAGAGTTTAAAAACCCATGGAACGCCGAGCATCTCTAAAAGTATTACCAGTAATTCCAAGGGTTTCAATTATTGTATTTAGTTTATTTGAACATCAATAAAACATTGGTTTCAGTATCTTTAATTTTTTTTATTTTTTTCGGAGTACGGCGATATGCATCCCCAGAACAAAGATAACAAATAAAATAGACAAGTCAAAATAGGATTAAAATCCTCAGTATTTGGTCCGGCTATTAAAAATAACAACTAAAGCCAAGTCAAAACAGGATTCCAATCCTCAGCACTTGGTCAAGAACGAGTGGTAAAACTTCGTATACAAATCAACAAGTTTTACCCAAACTAAGCCAAATGCAGGAAGACTTATAAAAATTTGTAAATATCAAAATATAAACATACATTCCTCATACGCTTGGTCACCACTAATAACTAATTCTAAACTTAGGTTGATAAATCTAAGTGCATTAGTATAATCTATGGCATTACCAATGGTAACTAATACTAAATTTGGATAAATGTATCTAAGTATATTGGTAGAACCAATGGCAACCACTGGT
This sequence comes from Sambucus nigra, assembly GCA_949130495.1. Classification (NCBI taxonomy): domain Eukaryota; kingdom Viridiplantae; phylum Streptophyta; class Magnoliopsida; order Dipsacales; family Adoxaceae; genus Sambucus; species Sambucus nigra. Next base: position 641,962,702 of record OX422207.1, on the reverse strand, counting down.
AACTAATACTAAATTTGGATGAATATATCTAAGTGTATTAGTAGAACCAATGGCATTCCAATCACAAGTTAACTCAAATAATCACGAGTTAACAAAAACAAACATATTTCATTCATATAAATTGTAGTACATTCAAATGAATTACAAAAAATAGTATAATCATTCAACTGGACATTTTCCCTCAGCTTTGGAAGATGATTTCACTCTTTCCATACCAGTAGGAGGATCATCCATCGTATAAGGAGAATTGATGAAGTTAAAATCTTGAAGTATCCTACTATTACTGCTTCTCGGTGTGTTGGTCAGATGAGGAGGTTGAACTATTTCAAGATCACCATATAACTCATAATCACCTAAGTATTTTGATATCAAGCATTGGGGAATTGGTTCGATAGGAATCCAACTGACATCCAACTTGGACGTAGGTTGTTGGCAGTCTAAGAAACTAGGATCATGCCAATATTAGAGTTGTATATCTTAATTAATCTTCATCACAGTTAAGTAGTTAGTCTAACCCCATTTATAACCTTCATGATTAGATTGAGCAAGTTAATCATCTATATGGCCCAAAGCTTCATTATAGCCATCCATCCATACTTCTCTGGGTTTCTTCTAAAATTGTAAGGTTAATCTTTCAACTTGATGTTGAAGTCTCTGTAAAACCTCATCCTTCGCCTTCAACTTGGAGAATTGGTAGGCAAGGGATTAGTCTTTAACTTCTAACTTTATAGACAAATCAATAATAACTCTGTTCTTGGCCTTCAGTTAGGCAGCCTGATCAGTCAAAGTCTTCTTCATCCTAGCCTCTTCTACATTTGGAAAGAAGCACCTTCGTCGACAATAATAGTAGAAGAACTCGTCAAAGACCTAAGTTCATCACTCAGTTTATTATTCTCTTCTACTAGAAGTTTAGCAATATTTCTGGCCTCATCAACTTCGTGGTTCAATAAAAACTCATTTTTTTCTGAAAGCAATATCATATTTCTCTAGATTCTCTACAAATCCCTAGGCTTCACTCAATGCCTTATACTTTGCTTCATAATCAACATGGAGAAAAGCTTTGACTTCATTATGCTCTACTTATAGATCTTCTATCATCTCAAAATAGGCCACAACCCGACCAAGAAGGAATTTGAGGTAAGTGTATGTATTCCTAGCTTGAAGGGAAGCATCTGCGCCTAGTAAATTGATCAAGTCCTCATATATCAAGTCCAAGTGACCAGCCTTGAATAGATCATTACAACGTTTGAGCCGGTCGAAGTCATTAGCAAAAAATTGTTCCATATTGGCCATGAACTAAGTAAATAAAGCAGCAATTAATCAATCACAAAAGAAGATAAAAAATAACAAGGCGAGTTATTTCATTAATAAAGGATGGTGATACAAATACATCAGAGGAAACCAAAAGAAGATCCAAAAATATGCAAAATACAAAGATTATCAGCCTAGAAAATATACACATTCTTCTTATCATCTTCAACATTAAAGGTCTCTTGCTCACCAGATGGAATGAAAGAAGTATCTTCTTGGTCGGCATGAGGGGCTACAGAGTCAATGTCCAAAGAATATTCCATTGAACCATTGTTATCCTCAATCTATTCATCAAGGTTGGGGGGAGAGTCAGGGTCATGTCTAAGGAAGAGTTTAGAATCCTCAACGATAATAACTTCCTTTAATATTGCTAACCAACCATCCTGGAAGAATATTTTTCCTGGTATACCTAACTTGAGTAGAAGTGGTAGAAATAGCTTTATCCTAACCCCTGTTAAAGGAATCCTCCCTAGCCTTTTTCTTCTTGGGCTTCTTAGAAAAAACGTCCTTTGTCAGCTTAGCTACTTGTTCTTCAGCAACCTTTGCCTTGCGCTCAGCTTGAGAAACAGTCAAATCAGCCTTCTGTCTTGCTTCCTTGAAAGTCTTGATCTTCCCTTCTAATGCATTCTTCTCTGTCTTCAAGGCTTGTTGGGAATCCAGGAAAGATTTCCTAAGACCTACAAAGTCCTCCTCTACATCATCCAAAGATGAACAAAGAAGATCATCCTTACCCAGCATTTGGTTAAAGTCGACCAAGAACTACGAGAAAAAACCAAGTCAGTACAAGATAAGGAAGATATAAATAATATTCTATTAACTTTAATGATGAAAATTTACTAAGGCTAAGCTCTGAGTGTACCTCCCCGACTGTTTTAGTCGGGGAAAGGAGGCGGCAATAGCTCTATGGTCTGGGAGGGTGCCAGACTTAATCAATTTCCTAGCCAAGCTAGGACTCAAGGCTACCAATGAGCCAACAAAAATGGAGAAATACCAACCAAGCCCTTCTGGTTAACATCAACAACTTCTCAACCTTCTTGTCAGCAGGACCTCTCCTCGGTCTTTTTAAAGAAGATTCATCACCTTTATTGGCGGAGGGTTTCTTGCCAATATCGGTCTTTTTCTTTGAGACATCAGTATCAGTAGGCTTCTTAGTGCTAATAGCAAAGTCATCTTCCAAGATATTAGGAATTTTCCTCTTACCCATACTCATAGAAACTGGAAGGTCAAAATTAAAAGAGGTAGAAGTACCAACTTCAGTAACCACTCCAATAGAGGCACTAGTTGAAGAAGTAAAGTTTGGATCTCTCTCTAAGACTATCACGTCGGAAGGAGCAGAAACTGTTAGTCGAGCAACAAAAGAAGTCACAAAACTTATATAATTTAGCAGATAGGAGGCTGACCGAATGTGCTCCTCGCCAATCTTCTGATGAAGACTCCACAAAAACTTGAGCTTGTCAAGATTGATATCACTCTCCTTGGGACTTTTCTTTTTCCTATCAACTGTAACAAAATAAATTAACTAAAGTCAATTGGCACATCAATAATTAGTCCATCATCATGAATATACAAAAAATACATTATAACCTATGCCATGACCCTCCCGAGGACATCTGGGCCCATCATATGCTTCACCCCCTTGAAGAGGAAGATATTGCCAATTCTTTGCAATAACCCTATAGTCGAAATCTTTGTTGGAGTCAGGAAAATTGACAACTAGGGCTCTATTGATAGACCTAGTTTTCAAATAATATGTACTGTCACTAGTGACTCACTTATAACAGAATAGGAGTTCAGGGATATCGATATGGGTCCCATGGATGTGGTTAAGCCTTTGAATCCCTTTAACTATTCTCCATGTATTGGGGGTTATTCTTGCAGGTACAACATCAAAATATTGATAGAACTCTCGACAAAAGTGATATGGGGGAAAGTGAAACCACGGTGAACAATAAATAAAGAGGGAATTCAATGACCCTCAGTTAAAGAAAAACATCAACGGGAGTGACCAAGCATAAATTCTTCAGAATTTAGCTCCTTAATTTAGTGATTTTAATATCTCGAACAATGTAATTGAGCCATTTTTATGCCATATCACTCCATTGTTTATTCCTAACAACTTTCCCTAGTTTTTGTATAAGTTGGATGAAGTTTTCAGGAATGGAATGCAAGAAAGAATCCAAAAGAAAAGAAAAGATGCAAGCAAGAAATGTCTAAGGGAAAAAGTGTAATTCCATCCAGAATTCGAAAGTGACACCAAAAGGGAAGTTGAAGAGAATGAGTTCACAAGAGCATAGGAAGAAACGGCATCCAAATCGGAGGTCTAGATAAGAAGATATGGCCAGTCAAAGCTGCAAGGAAAAAGTCAAAGAAGAAGAAATTCGGACCGATCCGGGTAGGAGTCGGACCGATCCGATTTGCCCAAGTCCAGTGCACTCCGGATCGATGGCAAACCGATGGAAGCAATAATCGAACCGATCCGGACACAACCGGACCGATCCGGAAGAAAATAAAAGAACCGATCCGATGGATATCGGACCGATCCGATTAAGACCCGGACCGATCCGGGTATTCGAAAGCCTGGCATTAATTTGCCATTTATTGTGCAGATTTGAGTACGTAGCTGTGAATCTTGTTCCACAAGCACAATTGGAAACCGACTTTGGATGATTTGTGCTATAAAAAGCCAAGTTCTACATCATTTCTAGGAGGCGAGGGTTAGGAATTTTAGAGAGAGTTTTCAGATCAGATTTTTAGGTTAAATTTCCATTTCCTTCAAGATTTGCATGAACCCTAGTTTGTATTCTGAATCTCAATTCCGTTTTTGTGCTGAATTCAAGTAATATCATTCTATTCTCTTTTGTTTAATTTCTGCAAATTTCTTACAATGTTCTGCAATTTCATAGTTTCATATGTGAATTTGTTTTTCAACCAAATCACGAGTAGCTAATTTCTCAAGGGTTGGGGTACATGAACTCAATCCTAATACAAATTATTCGTATGGAAAATTAGAAAATAAATGAAAATGTTGGTTGAATCGTGAAAGAAAATCATATATGCATTGTCATATCTTTTAATCTCTCTTGCCCTAGGTACTTGGGATGTTTAAGAATGCTTTGTATGTATAATTTGTCGTTCACCGCCTTATATTGATCTTTGATTTCATATGATGCGGTCTTGAACCTCATATATGTAATGCTTAGTGATGATAAGGACTAGATTTAATCAAGAATTTTGATTTATAATTTTAATATTCTAAAGAATAATTTGTTAAGGATTGAGGGATTGTACCCTACCCTAATTTTCTCTAAATTGTTAAACCCAAATTTTTCTGTTAATTTCCATTTGTTTTTCGTAAGTAAAGTTTTAGAAATTTTCTAAAAAATCAATCATCTTTTTATTTCTTTCAAGAAATCATTTCACGGTTTGGTAATTTTCCTTGTTATTGTTTGGCAATTTTGATCCCTGTGGAGACGATCCCGACTTACCGGGTTATTACTTGAGCGACAAGGCTTGCACTTGAGCCTAGATAAATACGCACTTTTGAGACAAATATTAAGTCGCGTCAAGTTTTTGGCGCCGTTGCCGGGGATCTAAAATTGTTAAATTTTCAAGAAAGTTATTGTTATCTACAAGTGATTTCATAAAAAAAAAAAAAAAAAAAATATTTTCTCTTGTGATCTTATATGCAGAATTCATCTCCCACCCAAATTCACGAAAATCCTATTGCCGAAGCCGGATCTGAAAATTCTGAGTCTCCTCGTTTTTGGGTTCCACCTCCTTCACCTAATAATTCCATCACAAGTCGTTCGTTGAGTCAAACCTTGAGTGAGAATTCGGAACCTTTCGGTAGCGATATGTCGGATCATGGTAGTGTCGGTGTTGGTGCTGGAGAGGATGATGTACCATATCAACCCATGAAAGATCTTTTATTTCCGGAGAGAACTTCTAACCCTGGTTGCATTTTATTCCCATATAATGCCGGTCAGTTCCACTTTCGGAATGGAATGATCCAAATTCTTCCTACATTTCATGGGATGGATTCGGAAAAACCATATCTCCATATTCGAGAATTCGAAGATACGTGTGAGACATTTAGAGATCAAACTTGTCCACAAGAAGTAATCCGGTTAAAGCTCTTTCCTTTTTCCTTAAAGGATAAAGCGAAAACTTGGTTATGGACCCTGCCCCCAAATTCTGTGTTATCATGGAGAGATATGCAAAACAAGTTTATCTCTAAATTTTTTCCACAACACAAAACCAATTCTGTTAAAGCCCAAATTCAAGATTTTCGTCAAAATGAGAATGAGGCTTTTGATAAGTGTTGGGAAAGATATCAGGAGTTAGTTAGTGCGTGCCCCCATCATGGTTTTGAAACTCATCATCTGATTTCATTTTTCCATCAAGGCCTTACTGTAGCGTCTAAACAACTTGTTCAAACCATGTGTGAGAGACCTTTTTGGGAGCTAAGTACGAGCGATGCTGAGGCTCATTTGAAATATGTGGCGGAAACTACCCAAGCATGGGATACTTCTGATCCAAATAGTCAAAATAGAAATCGACAAGTGTCCAACTTGCCTGCTGCGTCCGGTATTTATCACGTGGACAAGGACACTTTGTTGGATCTAAAACTTGATCAAATGGAAAAGAACTTTAGAGATATGCTAGATATGCGATTGAGAGATGTGTCTGGACCCGTACAAACTGGGATGGAGAAGGTCTGTGCCATTTGTAATGCAGGCCATTCTACCGAAGGATGTCCTACTATTCCTGCATACAAGGCCATGTACACTGAACAGGTTGATGCAATAGGAGGTTATCGAGGAAATTATAATGCTCAGTAAGGGAATGTATATAATCAATCGTGGAGGAATCCCGGGTACAATTATGGACAACCCCAAGGTGGGATGATTCCTAACCCACAGATGCCTCTACCACAACCTCCTCAATTTCAGCAAGTGGCAAATCCTATGCAAGTACCACCTCCCGGGCCTTATGTACCTCCACCTAAGAGATTTCTTGAGGATAATTTCAATCAATTCATCCAATCCCAAAAAGAGAGAGATGTCAAATTTGAGCGAATGTTCGCTGAAATGCATACTAACATCTCTAGGTTGCAGTCTGCGGTGAATACTCAAGAAAAGGGTAAGCTTCCAGCTCAAGGCCAAAGACCACCTATTCAAGGTCAAACCACGATTTGTTCCACATCATCAGATCTGCAAGAACAATGTCAAGCTGTTACTACTCTTCGTAGTGGCCGCGAAATTGATCTAGCACCTAAATTGCCAAAGGTGAATGATGATGGAGTCGAACCCGAGATTGTGAAGGAATCTGAAATTTCTGAGTCTGAAGAACCTTCCTTAGAAAAGGAATTGAGAGATGCGGAAGTTGAGCCTGATATTGAAGTCAAGTCGCCTATTGCTGCTCCATTTCCTCAACGCTTAGAGTCACCCCAGAAAGGTGCTTCGCGTATCGAGGTGATGGATGTGTTGAAGCAAGTAAAATTGAATTTGCCGTTCCTTGATGCTATTCAACAAATTCCAGCATATGCGAAGGTTATTAAAGATCTTTTGACTATCAAGAGACGTCTTAAGGTGAAGAAAAATGTTTTCTTGGCACAGAATGTGAGCTCAGTTCTTCTCAATGATCTTCCACCAAAATTCAAAGATCCAGGTTCACCTACCATTTCGTGTATCATTGGAGAAATGAGAGTGGAAAGGGCATTGCTTGATTTAGGTGCGAGTGTAAACATCCTCCCATACTCCATCTATAAGAAGCTTGATTTAGGTGATTTAAAACCTACCCGAATCACCCTACAGTTAGCGGATAGAACAGTCAAAGTGCCTCGCGGGATTGTAGAAGACGTAATTGTTCAAGTGGATACGTTCTACTTCCCCGTTGATTTTGTTATTTGGGACACCGAGCCTGTTCCCCATACGTGAAATCATGTTCCAATTATATTGGGCCGACCGTTCTTAGCTACCGCTAATGCTTTGATCAATACACGGAATGACCAAATGCAACTCACTTTTGGAAACATGACTCTCGAGAAAAATATTTTCAATGTCGCTAACCAAATGGGTGATGAGGATGAGATTCTTGAAGTGGATCTTATTGAAGAAATGGTGGATGAAAATATTGTAAAAATCATAGGAGGAGATGCTCTGAAAGTGTGCTTAGGGCAAAGTGATGCTCAAATGAGTGATTATACTGAGTTTGAGAGAGAGGTGGAAGAGTTAAAAATATGGTTACAAGAGGAGGAGAGTTTTGAGAGCTTGAGAGAGGTTGACTGGATTTCTAGGTATGAAGAATTGCCTCCGAGGGAGACACCCATGGTCCCCTCTGAACATAGATTTCCTAGTCTTGAGTTGAAGAAACTACCTTCTCATGTCAAATATGCCTTTTTAGGTGAGAATGATACATTTCCTGTTGTTGTGTCTTCCCATCTAGAAAAAGGGCAAGAAGGTATGTTGTTAGATGTGTTGAGAAAGCATAGAAGTGCTTTTGGATGGACCATAGCAGATTTGAAGGGTATAAGTCCTTTGATTTGTACCCATAAAATCCATCTCGAGGAAGAAGTGAAGCCATCTCGTGAGATGCAAAGGCGGTTAAATCCAACCATGAAAGATGTTGTAAGAAAGGAAATAATCAAATTGCTAGATGCTGGAATTATATACCCCATTTCGGATAGTAAATGGGTGAGCCCAATTCAGGTCGTTCCAAAGAAATCAGGGATGACTGTGGTTGAAAATGCTAAGGGAGAATTAATACCTCAACGCACCACCCCCGGGTGGCGTGTTTGCATTGACTACCGAAAGCTCAATGCCGGAACTCGAAAGGATCATTTTCCCTTACCATTTATCGATCAAGTTATTGAACGAGTAGCGGGCCATCCTTATTATTATTTTCTAGATGGGTATTCCGGTTATAATCAGATTGAAGTGGATGTTCTTGATCAAGAAAAGACGACTTTTACATGTCCATTTGGTACGTTTGCCTATAAACGTATGCCATTTGGGTTATGTAATGCGCCGGCTACTTTTCAAAGGTGCATGTTGAGTCTCTTTAGCGACATGATTGAAAAAGGTCTTGAGGTGTTCATGGACGATTTCAGCGTTTTCAGTTCATCTTTTGACCATTGTTTAGCTAATCTTGAGAGAGTTCTATTCCGATGTGTGGAAAAAGACTTAGTCCTCAATTGGGAAAAATGCCATTTCATGGTTACTGAGGGTGTAGTCTTGGGCCACATAGTCTCATCTAGGGGAATTGAAGTTGATCGAGCAAAAATTGAAGTAATATCTGAGTTACCCCCGCCAAAATCACTTAAAGATGTGAGGTCCTTTCTAGGCCATGCTGGATTTTATAGGAGGTTTATCAAAGACTTTAGCGCCATCGCTAGACCTTTGAGTAATCTTCTCATGAAGGACACTCCATTTGAGTGGAGTAAAGCATGTCAAGAAGCATTTGATAAACTCAAAAGCATGCTTATTTCTGCACCTATCATGCAAGCTCCGGATTGGTCGCTTCCCTTTGAGCTTATGTGTGATGCAAGTGATTATGCGATTGGGGATGTTCTTGGACAGAGAAGAGACAAGAAAGCTCATGTTATTTACTATGCTAGCCGTACATTATCTCGCCCTCAGCTGAATTACTCTACTACAGAGAAAGAGTTGCTAGCTGTCGTTTTTGCTCTCGACAAATTTCGCTCTTACGTTGTTGGGTCGCCTATCCTTTGTTTCACTGATCATTCGGCATTGAAGTATCTCTTGAGCAAGAAAGATGCCAAACCTCGTTTAATCAGGTGGATCCTACTCCTACAAGAGTTTAATCTCTCGATTCAAGATAAGAAAGGGGTAGAAAACGTCGTTGCTGACCATTTGTCACGACTCTCGTCCGACGTACCTATTGATCCCATTCCCATAGACGAGTATTTTCCGGATGAGAATTTATTTGCTACCTCTTCTCTCCCTTGGTTTGTGGATATTGTCAATTACCTTGTCACCGGAGTTGTTCCCTCTAGTTGGAATCCGCAAGAGAGAAGGAGGTTCATTACTTGGTCACGCATGTTCTTTTATGATGATCCATACTTGTTTAAGTATTGTGCTGACCAAATTATCCGGAGATGTGTACCCGATGAGGAAATCCAAGGGGTGATTAGATTTTGTCATTCGGAAGCATGTGGCGGTCATTTTTCTAAAAATAAAACTGCTGCGAAAATCCTTCAAAGTGGTCTTTATTGGCCCACAATCTTCCGGGATGTGAATGCTTTTTGTAAGACTTGCGATAGATGCCAAAGAATGGGAGCTATTACTCGCCGTGATATGATGCCATTATCCCCTATTTTAGTCTTGGAGTTGTTTGATTGTTGGGGAATTGACTTCATGGGGCCCTTTCCCCCTTCTTTTGGTTTTCTATACATTCTCGTCGCTGTAGATTATGTCTCAAAATGGGTAGAGGCTATAGCTACACGGACGAATGACAGTAAGGTGGTGATCAAATTTATTCAAGAAAATATACTTTCTCGCTTTGGTATGCCTAAGGCCATAATTAGTGATAATGGAACTCATTTTTGCAATAGGCCGATGGATAAACTAATGCGGAAGTATGGAATTGTCCATAAGGTTAGCACACCTTATCACCCCCAATCGAATGGCCAAGCCGAGCTTGCTAATAGGGAGATCAAGAATATCTTGGAGAAGACAGTTGATCCTAATAGGAAAGACTGGTCTCTTAGGTTGACTGATGCTCTTTGGGCTTATAGAACCGCATACAAGAATCCCCTTGGGATGTCCCCATTTCGTTTTGTGTATGGCAAACCTTGTCATCTTCCGGTTGAAATCGAACACAAAGCGTATTGGGCTATCAAAAGGGTGAACTTCAAAATGGATCAAGCCGGTGAAACACGTAAACTTCAGATGAATGAGTTAAAAGAAATGCGTAATGATGCGTATGAAAGTGCCAAAATTTCCAAAGACCGAATGAAACGAGCTCATGACGGAATTATTCGTAAGAAAGAGTTTCATTTGGGACAGAAAGTACTTCTCTACAACTCGAGGTTGCACTTGTTTCCCGGTAAATTGCGGTCTCGATGGTCTGGTCCTTACATTGTGAAAGAGGTATTTCCCCATGGAGCCGTTGAGCTAATGGATGAGAAAGGGGGAACCACTTTTAAAGTCAATGGGCATCGTCTCAAGCCTTATTTGGAAGCCATGGTTAAAGAAGCCGACACAATCTGGCTGTCGGACCCCATTTATGGGGATTGATTGAAAGAAGAGAGTGAGGTCCTCGCACCCCCGACATGTATGGGGTGATTGTTGTACATATGCGTCGTAGGATGTAGAAGTTATAGGGTAGAGTCCGTTCTGAGGGTTGAGAATCCGAAGGGTGTGGGTTGTTCGTTATCAATGAGTTGCGAGGTTAGTTGGAAGTTTGCGAGGATGAAAAATCATCATTGGAGTGGAGTATGAGCATTTTTAGGAAGAGAGAAGAAGAATTCTGGAATCCTGAAACCGGATCGGTCCGGTGGAAAAAAAGAACCGATCCGGTCATCCGGATCGGTCCGGGGTAAAAACAGAACCGATCCGGTTAGGCAGATCGGTCCGATTTTCTGCAGGTTTATAATCCCAAGAGACACACCTCTTCATTTCCACCTCCTCAATCCCCACCCATTCACTTCACCCAATCCAACCCTTCCTTCAAAATTCCGTCCCCCCATTTCCCACCCATTCATTCCCTCCATTTCACCCATTCATTCCTATAAATACCTACCTCCACTACCCATTTTCTTCACACCTCCACCTATCTTCTCTCTTATATATCCATAGCTATCTCCTTCCTCCATACCTCATGGCTGCTCCCCAAAAGTACACTTCCATTGAAGTTCTCCCCAACGACAATGGGGAGTATCGTTCCCGCCAAGAGGCAAATTGGTGCCGAAAATTTTTCAGCCCTACCCGCAAAATCCATATCGAGCGCCAAGTGTTATGGGATCAAATACCCCATTCGGTCACCCCCCTTTTTCTGTCACGGGGCTGGTGCCGTTTCTTTAATGAACCATATGAGGCTGTGTGGGAAAATGAAGTTCGTCAGTTTTACGGCTCACTTGTCCGTACGGATGAATTTGAATCCCAAGCCTTTGTGGATTCCATACCTATCCCGTTCTCACTTGACCTCATGGTGCGCAAACTCGAATCATATAGTGTGCTCACTCCCGATCAGTTTGACTATCCGAGTCCCGATCCCGTCCTCACAAAAGAAGTTTGTATCTCGCAAATCCAACCGGGTGCGGTTTGGAACACAGAGACATTTCCCGTCGGCCGCTTGTCCGACAAGGCACGATTCACTTTCCATATCGTTTGTGCCAACATTTTGCAAACTTCTAATGATTCGGCGACGAGGCCTCGCCAAGCCACCATGGTGTATCATCTCTTCGACCCGGCGACCGTGATCAATTTGGCCCGCACATTTTACACCGATATCCTTTTTGTGGCCTATGATAAAAAGGGACGCAATCCTCTTCCGTATGGTCGACTCATCACCTCAATGCTTCGAGATGCCGGTATCGCACCACCTCAGGATCTTGTCAAACTTCCTAAACCTTTAGGACAAGAGTCTCGCACTCGAAGTGAGCGGCAAATTCAGGTCGTCCGTGCTCGGCACGACGACGATTCTAGTGAGGAAGACGACGATGAAGAGGAGAACATCGTCGAGGAGGACGTGGAAATGGAGGAGGGTGAAGAGGCAGAATATGATGAGACGGCGGATCCGGATTACATTCCGGTGGATCCTGTCTTGCATGAGCGCGTTTTCTCTCTTGAGACGCGTTTTGACGCACATGTGTCCTCATATGAGAGGGATATGAGTTTGGTCCTGCGTATGCAGGCCGACTTATACCGTCTCCAAGCGGGACCCGAGGCCCCTCTTCCTCCCTACTATTATAATCCATATGATCAGTCTGCTCCGAGTACTTCACATCCCCCACCCGCCCCTTAGGATACCTTTCCCTTATTAGGATTTTTATCCCTATGTTATAGTTTTGCTTATACAGTTATTTCCACAGATTGTTTGTAATCTACAGTTTTAATATGATATTGGCATGTTTTATTTATCGCACTCTTTATGTTGTCTTCTTTTTATCTCTTATCTGTTTGATTGAGGACAATGCAAATCATTGAGTTAGGGGGGATGACAGGTGCGTATTCATAAAACTTCGCTTATATTCATATATATGTATTTAAAAAAAAAAAAAAAATTGAAAAATGTTGAAAAAATCCAAAAATATTTTTCTTCAAAATAAATAAAAATTGGAATTTAAATTTTCAAAAATATCACCTTTATTCTATTTATAGTCTCAAATTGTAAAATTCCTAATGCACTAAGCCAAAATTGACCGAAGATGGAAATTGAAAGAAAATTGACGACTTAACGAATAAGTGTGGAGATTGATCAAACCCGGTGCGATTTCGAGCCTTTCAAATTTTTATGAGTTTTTAAATCAATCCGAGTTTATGATTAACTCAAAGTTCTTTTCAGCGTTTTAATAAGTCGTTGATGATCTCAATCCTTTATTTTGATCGGTTATGGGAAATGTGTGAAATGTTGTCTCGAAATTCGTGCTAAATATATCTCTAAACTTAATTAATCTCGAGATGCATATAGTAATGTGATTAGCAATTCGGACAATGAAGTAGGCAATCGTTTGTTACCCAAAAATATTAGCCATGCAAAGTTGTGAAAAATTATCCCTTTGCAACCCAATTTGAGCCAAATAAAATATTTTCCTTTCGTTTGATAACCCGAAAAACCTAAATAACCCGGAATTGCGAAAATGGAATATTCATTAAGTCCGAAAAGTGCAATAAAAAGGGGCAAGAAGAAAAAAAAATAGTGAAAAAAAAAATGAAAATTGAAAAAGAAAGAGAAAGAGAAAAATGAGCAAATGCCCGAAAAAGCACTAATGGACATCATAAGAACATTTTTCAATTCCGAACATTCCATCCATTCCCATTTTTACCCTTTACACCTTTTAACCCGAAAAAGTCCTAACCGAGTCCAAATTGAAAAATTAATTACTGCGTGGAGAGCTAAGACATGAAAAGATAATATGAGAGATTAAATGGTGTGAATTAGAGGTGATGTTCCCATTTCCTAATAACCGTAATCCGATGATGAGATCTTTTCACCATAAATTTCCTTCTTTTCAATTTTGTATGCATGAATTTGTGTCCATTATATTTGCTCTTTATATCATGCATACCGAGAGAAAATAGCCACAATTCGAGTGATTCGTTTGTGAGTACAATCCGTAAGAATTTGAATCAAAACGAATTTTCCGAAAGTAACGTAATGCTCAATCGGTGGAAATTGGAGGTTTAATTTTTGGCTTTGCACACACACACTATGGTTTGAGACAGTTGAATATGAATTTATGGTGATTATTTTTAGAAAAGTTTAAATTGTACAATTTTTGAGTATTTTGATATTTATTTGAGTCAATAAAGAATTTTGTGGGTAAATTCACTGCAAACCCTCACGAGACAAAACTCGTCCTACTAGGGTAACCTAGAGGTTTAAAGCCTTGTTGCATACGCTAAATGCAATCGCGTGCCTGCGAAAGTGGAATACTATTTCAAATAAAGAAGTTTTCAAGAAATGAATGATGGTTAGATTCAAATACATTGCCCGGGACGTGCAAAGTCCTAAGTTAGGGGATTTGACCAAGCATAAATTCTTCAGAATTTAGCTCCTTAATTTAGTGATTTTAATATCTCGAACAATGTAATTGAGCCATTTTTATGCCATATCACTCCATTGTTTATTACTAACAACTTTCCCTAGTTTTTGTATAAGTTGGATGAAGTTTTCAGGAATGGAATGCAAGAAAGAATCCAAAAGAAAAGAAAAGATGCAAGCAAGAAATGTCTAAGGGCAAAAGTGTAATTCCATCCAGAATTCGAAAGTGACACCAAAAGGGAAGTTGAAGAGAATGAGTTCACAAGAGCATAGAAGAAACGGCATCCAAATCGGAGGTCTAGATAAGAAGATATGGCCAGTCAAAGCTGCAAGGAAAAAGTCAAAGAAGAAGAAATTCGGACCGATCCGGGTAGGAGTCGGACCGATCCGATTTGCCCAAGTCCAGTGCACTCCGGATCGATGGCAAACCGATGGAAGCAATAATCGAACCGATCCGGACACAACCGGACCGATCCGGAAGAAAATAAAAGAACCGATCCGATGGATATCGGACCGATCCGATTAAGACCCGGACCGATCCGGGTATTCGAAAGCCTGGCATTAATTTGCCATTTATTGTGCAGATTTGAGTACGTAGCTGTGAATCTTGTTCCACAAGCACAATTGGAAACCGACTTTGGATGATTTTTGCTATAAAAAGCCAAGTTCTACATCATTTCTAGAAGGCGAGGGTTAGGAATTTTAGAGAGAGTTTTCAGATCAGATTTTTAGGTTAAATTTCCATTTCCTTCAAGATTTGCATGAACCCTAGTTTGTATTCTGAATCTCAATTCTGTTTTTGTGCTGAATTCAAGTAATATCATTCTATTCTCTTTTGTTTAATTTCTGCAAATTTCTTACAATGTTCTGCAATTTCATAGTTTCATATGTGAATTTGTTTTTCAACCAAATCATGAGTAGCTAATTTCTCAAGGGTTGGGGTACATGAACTCAATCCTAATACAAATTATTCGTATGGAAAATTAGAAAATAAATGAAAATGTTGGTTGAATCGTGAAAGAAAATCATATATGCATTGTCATATCTTTTAATCTCTCTTGCCCTAGGTACTTGGGATGTTTAAGAATGCTTTGTATGTATAATTTGTCGTTCACCGCCTTATATTGATCTTTGATTTCATATGATGCGGTCTTGAACCTCATATATGTAATGCTTAGTGATGATAAGGACTGGATTTAATCAAGAATTTTGATTTATAATTTTAATATTCTAAAGAATAATTTGTTAAGGATTGAGGGATTGTACCCTACCCTAATTTTCTCTAAATTGTTAAACCCAAATTTTGCTGTTAATTTCCATTTGTTTTTCATAAGTAAAGTTTTAGAAATTTTCTAAAAAATCAATCATCTTTTTATTTCTTTCAAGAAATCATTTCACGGTTTGGTAATTTTCCTTGTTATTGTTTGGCAATTTTGATCCCTGTGGAGACGATCCCGACTTACCGGGTTATTACTTGAGCGACAAGGCTTGCACTTGAGCCTAGATAAATACGCACTTTTGAGACAAATATTAAGTCGCGTCAGGGAGGAATGGGCAATTCTAACTCCACCGAATTCAGAATATTCCATTCCCGCCTAAACTCGTCTAAAGATTCAATATGAACTATATAAACCATGTTTAAGAAAGAAGAAAAGAAGGAGAAGGAAAGAATTCTTACAGGGATTTAAGGATTCGGCAAGAACAATCAAAAGAAAGGAGGAACAATGGAAAATGATCGCACAAAAACTCAAAGATAGCAGCTATAGTTAGAAAATTTGGGGTAAGGTAAAATCTGCAAAAATCTCCGGCCTTTTATAGGCTACCTCGAAAATAGTGAACGTAATGATTAAATGTACCAATGATTGACATTTCGACGGCTTCGCAAATTAGATAGTGAAAAATACTCATTTACCCTTTGGTCATTCGTTAGAATTCAAATTATTTGCAAAAATACCATTTTCAAACAACACCAGCAAATTTTTACAAGTGTGGAGGGTTGGTTGCCGATCAAACATCGTGAAAATGCTCCAAGCTATTCCTAGATTTAAATTCTTCATACTTTCAAGAAAGCATCAAGCATGGAACATTGGGGGCTTCTGTTGATACCAAAAATTACCCACCTATGTGGACCAATTAGAAGTAAACACGTGTCCTCCTACATGGCAAAAATCCTAATCAACAAATAGTAGTTGTACCTATTACCATGAAGAAGGCCGACCAACTCAAGGAATACCGACCAACTCATAAAAGGCCAACCAACAAGGCCAGTGAAGCATCACTATACCAAAAGTCATATTTCACGAGATTTATACAATCGACCATCACATTCATTATGTAAGGATGTAAATGCTTGAATATGAAAGACCTTCGTCCCTTGACATTCTAACCCTTAGCCTCCGGGTCATTATAAATACTTTGTACCCCCTTCATTAAAGGTAGGCATGTAAGTTATTGACAAGATTAATACCATATCAGTGGATATAGGCTTTCATACATAGCCGAATCACTTAAAATCTTGGGTCGTTTTCTTTTTATTTACATATTTTATCTTTGATTAAAGAATTAGATCTAGTCTTATTTTTTACATCTACAACTAGTATAATACATGAATAATCCACCCATACCCAAGATAAAATCATATAAAGACATATATATATATATATATATATATATATAATCAACAAATTAGTTACAACACGTACCCTCCCAATATCTACATGTATACCACGACATGCGGAATGAATAGCTGTACTCTGAAGCAATGATAAAACTATATGCAATAAAGTTTCCTACGCTTAATCTAACATCCCATTTGACAGAGCGAAGAATCAACTAACAAAAGAATGTGACGTACTCGTATCAAATAATATACATCTAACATTCCCATGAATAGAAAACATACCCTTGACTGCCTGAACTAGCGCCTAATAATCTCTCAGAGAGAACTAGTGCACACGCGAATACTATAACTATGGCTGGCCCTACGACTAAGCCGGTGGTGGAGCTAGTAAGGCTGGCACTATAATAATTGGTGGAGACGACAACTGCTAATGTTAACCCTATGGTGCCTGATAACCCTGTTGATCTCTTTGCCCCTAGGTCCCCTTATATCCTTTTGGGTAACTCTTAGTTTCATGCCCCACATCTTTACAAATAAAACAGTGTCGAAAAACATCTCATGTTAGTGCGTACCTTGTTATTGGCTCGGTTGACCTCTACCCTACTATTGGCCCTAGCAGGACAATTATCTTTGGTCTTGATGGTACTAATGGTGAAGTCATTATAACCCATTTGTCTCTCATGATGCTGAACTCCAAACTGTGGCCCAAATGTATGAAAAGACTGTCCCATACTACCTCCTCCTATCACTACACCATATATCGCCAATGGTCATAGTTTTAACTCATGACCATCTTCATAGGTAATGATCACAACCCTTGACAATATTAAGCATGAAAAAAGGAGGTCACAGACTGTACTCATGACCTATAAAAGAGAACCTGAGTCATGGTCTAGACCCGTGACCAATGCACCATGCTGGTCACGGTCAAAGGCCATGATCCATAGGAAACAATGTGGGTCGCAGTCACATGTCGTGACAACCACACCACGAGGGTCACAGTATAAAATCGTGACCTTGAATTTATTTCAATTTAAAAAAATATATATGGTCATAGTTTTGGGCCGTGACCAAATAGAAAAAAATTTAAAAAAAAATTATTTTTTGTAACAAAAAAAAAATCTTGTACATTTTTTGAACCTATTTACATTTACAGAAATAAATATTTCAGTAATATGTAATAAAAGTTATCAAATGAACACAAGTTAACTAATGCATGTTTGCATGAATATGTAATAAAATACAACGCATGCTTGTGTGAATATGTACAACACAAAATAAAATACAGTGCATGTTTGCGTGAATATGTACAATAAAAATAAAAATACAACAAATGCTTGCGTAAATATGTTCCAAATATTTCTTCTCCACTGAGCCATGCAAACGAAAATTCAAAATTTCCCTAGTAGTAAGTAACAAATGACTTGATTCCCAAAAATAACTTTGGAATGCCTACGTAGCCAAAAATGGAATCAAAGACCACATAGTTCGTAAGATGAACAAGGTTGGGAACTAGCCCATAATTGGAATCTAGGGTGTCTCTTTTGATTTATGAAAAATTATGTCAAATGAGTTGAAATTGTGGAAAAATGTGATGACACTCTAAATTGGAAATTGTGGTATAGGCCCCCTTTTTCTTGTTTTTTTTAATGAAAATATATGTGAATGCATAATTTTGAGAACATTCTAAACTGAGTACTTTGTGTTTTCGCCCTTCAACAACATGTTTTCAAGCTTAAGTCTAGCTACTTGCAAGTTTTGGTCATGTTCTCGAACTGGGAGTTCCATGACTACACAGTTTACGTAGCTCCCGTGTAAGGTGTTCATGCCTTTTAAATGGCTATTTGGGGTTGTTTGGCATTTTTACCCTTCCACGACATGTTTTCAAGCCTGATTCTAGATACTTACAAGTTTTGGTCATATTCTTAAACCGGGAGTCTCGTGAACATGTGGTCAGTTGCTATGTGTTATGTTGATCCTGTACAAGGTGTTCGTGCCTCTTGTGTGGTCATTTGGGGAAAGTTTTACATTTTCACCCTAAGCCTAGGTACTTGCAAGTTTTGGTCATATTCTTAAACCGAGAGCCCCGTGAATATGCGGTCAGTAGCTACGTGCTACATTGGTTCCGTGTGTGGTGTTCGTGCCTCTTGTGAGGCCATTTGGGGGTTATTTTGTATTTTTTCCATTCAACGACATGTTTTCAAGCCCAAGTCTACCTATTTTCAAGTTCTGATCATGTTCTCGAATCAAGAGTCCCGTGACTATGAAATCCATTGCTACGTATTACGTTTGTCCCATGCAATATGTTCGTGCCTCTTGCAGGGCTATTTTGCATTTTCCCCCTTTAACAAAATGTTTTCAAGCCTACGTCTAGCTAATTGAATGTTTTGGTCATATTATCAAACCAAGAGTCCCGTGAATATGTGGTTAGTTGCTACGTGTTACGTTGGTCCTGTGCGAGGTGTTCATGCCTCTTGAGAGACCATTTGGGGGCTATTTTGCATTTTTTTCCCTTCAACGGCATTATTTAAAGCCTAACTCTAGGTATTTCCATGTTTTGATCATGTTCTCGAATCGAGAGTCCCATGACTACGCGGTCTACTTTTATGTATTACCTTAGTCCCATGCGGAGTGTTCGTGCCTCTTGCGAGAGTGTTTAGGGGTTATTTTGCATTTTTGCCCTTCAAAGGCATGTTTTTAAGCTTATGTTTACCTATTTGCAAGTTTTGACCATGTTCTTTGGAATCCCCTAACTACGTGGTTAGTTGCTATATGTTACGTTGGTACCGTGTGAGGTATTTGTGCCTCTTGCGAGGCCGTTTGGAGGTTTTTTTCTATTTTTTCCTTCAACGACATGTTTTCAAGCCTAAGTATATATATTTACAGGTTTTAGTCATGTTCTCAAATCGGGAGTCCTATGACTATGCAGCCAGTTACTACATATTACATTGGTCCCATGAGAGGTGTTCGTGCCTCTTGCGGGGCCGTTTGGGAGACTATTTTTCATTTTCTCCCTTCAACGGCATGTTTTCAAGCCTAAGTCTAGCTATTTGCAAGTTTTGGTCATGTTATCGAAATGGGAGTCCCTTGACTATGCAGTCTATTTCTACGTCTTACATTATTCCCGTACAAGGTGTTCATTCCTCTCATGGGGTCATTTGGGGGTTGCTTTTTTATTTTTGCCCTTCAACGACATGTTTTTAAGCCTAAATATACCTATTTGGAAGTTTTCATCATGTTGTCAAACCGGGCGTTCCGTGACTATGCGATCAATTTCTACATTTTAACATTTGACATAATCCAATAAAACAAATGAAATAAAAACTAATACATACCTCTAGGGATGAAGATAAACTATGGAACATGATGAATAATGGTTCGAAGAACATTTATTTATATACCCTATATTTCCTTCCCCATCTCTCTCTCTCTCTCTCTCTCTCTCTCTCTCTCTCTCTCTCACACACACACACACACACACACACACACACACACTCTCTCAAAGATCCCGAGAATGGATTACAATCGACTTTACCTTGTCAAACTAGAAACAGTTGTTGAGTTTGATTTGAAAGAAATTTTTTAAATGGAAATCACATCAACTAGTTTTATGTATGAGTAGTGCTAAAACACCCACTTTTAGCATGAACTACTGAATGTATTTTATTATATTGCACGTTGTGTTATTCACTCAACGTATAATGCATTTAAAAAAAATTGGTATTAGATAGGTATTAAGTGTAGGTGTGTGTATATATAATCTTAATGTTTATACTCTTTATATATCTACTTCGCTTTTCTTTTCTTATTTATTGCAGAAAAATTAGATCCATACAAAACATTGACCAATAACTTCAATTATTTCCTACCCACCGATGTCCTTGAGTTTGATCAATTTTAATTTTCAGAAAAGAACAATCTCCTCACCAACTTACAGGATATCAATAATGTCAAAATGGAAGAATTTCATATTTTTAGCAAAAGAGAAGAGTTTCATATTAGCAAACCATCTCAGGCTACAAATGTGTATATATGACACCAAAATCCTTGCCCAACACTTTCTTAGCGGTGAAACATAACATCTTTCACACAACGTTTGATCTCAGGGAGCGGCCCACAAGAGAGAAGAATGTTGATGTTCGGCCGATCACTGAGATCAAAAGTTGTGTAAATGATATTATGTTTTATTTCTGAGAGAGTGTTGGGCAGGGATTTTGGTGTCATATATATACATTTGTGGCCTAATAAGGTTTGCTAATATGAAACTCTTTTTTTTATAAAAATTCACAATTCTTCAATTTTGACATTATTAATATCCTCTAAGATTGTGATGAGGTTGTTCTGTTTTGAAAATTATAATTGATGAAACTCAAGGACATCAATGGGTAAGCAATAGTTGAAGTTATTGGTCAATGTTGTGTATGGATCTAATTTTCTGAGACAAATAAGAAAATAAAATCTAAGTAGATATATAAAGAATATATACACTAAGATTATATATTCACACACATTCTCTAAATACCTGTTTAATACCAAATGTTTTTTAAATGCGTTATACGTTGAGTGATTAACATAACAGTGTAATATATTAAAACACATTCATTAGTTCATGCTAAGAGTGGGTGTTTTTACAACTACTCATACATAAAACTATAACTAGATCGGTGTGAATTACACTTGAAATTGTTCTTTCAAATCAAACTCACCAATTATTTCTAGTTTGATAAGGTTATGTCGATTGTAATCCATCCTGAGGATCTATATGTGTGTGTGTGGGGGCGGGGGGGGGGGGGGGGGGGGGGGTGGGGGGGGGAGGAGAGAGTTTTGAGGGATGAGGAGGGAAATATAGGTTATACCAACTTTGTAAATGTCCTCAGCTTCATTTTTAACTCAAAAAATGCAATTATATCCAGACTGGTGTAGAAGACTGGAAAAATTTGAGAAAATATATATAGAAGGGTGTGAATATGAGTCTTAAGGGTGAAGACACAACAAATTATGGCTCTAATTAATCCTATATAATTATGGTTTTCCATCTAATCAATCATACACAACAAGTCAAATTTAAGTTCATTTGAATATAATCCTAAGGAAGGGGTGAACACTGTCACAAGAAATTAACCAAATGACTATATTTTAAATATTTAATTGTTATGATAGGGTCATCGTCAAGACAAATAATTAGTTAAAGGTTTGTTATAAAGAATTAATACGGTCTGCGTTTTAAGTATCCATCATCTGCATAAAACCATCAATCTAACAACCATGAACCCAATAATCTAACACAAGATTATCCCGTTCTCCTTCTAAATCGTCTATTTGATTTATTATTAAGAACATAAATATAGAACATGAGTTTTCATATATAATTTTACATCAAACGTTTCAAATACAATTTCTAATAATAAACAGGGTCATATTTTTATATAGAATATGTGATGTACACATAATAATGAAAAAATATATTGGATGTTGTTCATTATAAGTACTAAAATATATAATTAAAAAATATTCATCATGTTAAAAAATTCAAGGTATGAAATTACATATATTGGTTGTTGTTCAATTTCAAGTTATTAAAAAATATTCATTATGTGAAAAAAGAGTATAATAAATGAAGAACAATAACCAATATATTTTTTTAATATCAATACACACACACACACATACTGAACACACACACACTGAACACATACACACACTGAACACACACATACACATACATGTTGAGCACACACACACACACACACACATTAAACACAATATATTAAACAAATGAAAGGAGTACCTTATGTGGAGAGAGAGAATTTGATGAAAAATGAAAGAGGAGAGAGAGAGAGAGGCTGTCGAAAATTGAAGACTTTTATCGAGAGAAAGAGAGAGAGAGTTCTGACTTTTAGGAAAATAGTGAAATAAAATGTAGGGTTCTGACTTCATTTATGCCTTAAAAGGGGTCACGTTTTTCGACCGTGACCCCATAGGTGACCAATATTAAGCTCGAGAAATGGTCATGGTTATGGTCCGTGATCATATTAAAATAGGCTTAGCTATCACGGTTACTGACCGTGACCAATGTGCACTGGCCACCTTTGTGGACAAAGTGGAGGGAGGAGACAAAATACCTTAGTCACAGCATGTGGTCACTGGTGGGTCGTGGGTGATGACAATGACCACTAGTGTGACCAAAAGCGAGGGACATTTGGCGCCATCTTCAATCATGGGTGAGTCACAATTGTAGCTTGTGATCTCGTTGGTCACGGCTCTAGACAGTGACCAGTCCCTTAATAAGGTCACCCAAAACCCTATTCACATATGTTGTCACTTTTACTATGACTATTTTTGGTTTAGTGTATCTTTCCCAACTAGCTACATGTGTCCCCATTGGACCTTTTCTAACCCTTTTACTTCTACAACTCTCGGTGGTCCAAATTATGAAGTAAAGCAGAATTCACCACCTATTTATGAGTGGTGTAGGACGGGGTCCCCAAGAAAATTTGCTTAGTTTATCAAGTCAACCCACGGATGAAGAAATCCATCCTCTTTGGCTTAGTACCACCTCCTCTAGTGCAAAAGATTACGTGCTTGTAAGCTCCTTCTCATATATTCACAACAGCATCTCCCTTGTGTCAGACTCAGTTCTCTCTTTTGCTTCCCCTGACTATTGGCGGATAGTAATTGCCGTCAAACCTGCTCCAGAACTCAAAAATGTTAATAGTGATCCTCTCCTCTATCGTGGTGGTAAATTCCATGGTAAAGCCTCGCCCACCAGCTTAAAGTTGGCAACCATATGCATCTGTATCTGAACCTCGGTGCGCTACGTGCCTTTGAACATCCTTCCTCTACTGATGTGCCACAAAAATATCAGTGATCCCTATGAAATCTAATGTGTTACCTTTAAAAAAGGACCCACGTGCTCTCTCCCTAGTAGATAGTTGTCGTTGTGACTGTTTGAGTAATAATGGCAACCATATCAATTAGTAGTGCTATTTGTGGTACCTAGTACTACTGTGTTTGCTGCTCTAACTACACTTCCTGGTTAGCATCCCTATTGGAAGATAGTTGTCTTATCCTTCCTCATGTGTTTTCCATCTGAAAGAAAATAAAGAATTTGTATCATCTAACACTCATAAATATGCATACAACGAATTCGATTAATATGGCTATAATATTAAAAGAGCACAATACAAAATGTAATGGGATTCCATGGAACCTAAGACATTATAACCTAGGATGCTCTAATACCAATTGTAACAACCCTTTATTTTCTAAGTGTTGGTTGGCCATTCCGATTTGGCGAAGATGGGGAATGTCAATAGATTTATATTTTTCTCAAAATCAGCAAATGAATACATAAGTAATAACAAAAAATTACCATCCACGTAACATAATAAACAAAATGAAGATCCAATATGATATAAATATATAGACCAAAATAATTATAAGTCTCCGTAACTTAATGGAAATAATTGGCAGTATCAAAACTAAATATATATAACTCCGGAGCTGCAACGTCCCCATAATAAATATCTGACTTAAATAGATACATAAGTCTAGACTAGAAAACTGAAATGAAATAGAATCCTAAATAAGAATGGAAGAACTAGAAACTGAAGATAGAAAGTATGAATGTTCATCCCCGGTGCTCCTACTTAGGAGTACCTGGAAAAGATTTTTAAATAACAAATGGGTTAGGTCAAGAAAGTTGAAATAAATATCTTCTTATAATGGTGCAATAATAACATGTGAATCATTTATCTAATCATGACAATCAGTCGACACGCACATGAAAACTAAATCTCACCCCTCAACATAAGTGAAATAATGTGCTAAAAGTTCCCATACTAAATCACAACTAATATATATAGTCCTAACTCATAGACTATTAGGTAAACTATCACATACTACTCTGCAACTATATCATAGTAAAATCCCAACCGTAAACTGAGTGTATGACCTCGTACAATCCCCACTCATGTCTCACCTGAACATTATGATGTATGTGGTATCATACAAACATAATAACGTGACATAGTGTCTTCATATAATATGTCCATCATGGGACTAATATATATATATATATATATATATATATATATATATATATACAGAGAGAGAGAGAGAGAGAGAACACATCATTTTTTTAAAATAGCAAAAAATATATTTTGAGTTGATTGTTTTTCTGTGATATTTAAACATTTCAAGGGACCCATATAAAAACAATCAGCCAAAAAAAATCATTTTTTTGCTATTTTAAAAAATCGGTTAAACTTTCGCTGCTTTAAAGCACTTTAAAAGCTGCAAAAGTTTGACCAATTTTTTTAAAATAGGAAAAAAGGTCTTTTGAGGTAATTTTGTATATATGGGTCACTTTAAATGTTTAAATATCATATAAAAAATCAACACAAAAATATTTCTTTTTATATTTTATAAAAATAGGTGTGCGTTAGCACGTGTGCAACCGTAGTGTGCACGAGAGCTTGCTTCGCTCTCTCTCTCTCTCTCTCTCTCTCTCTCTCTCTCTCTCTCTCTCTCTATCTCTATCTATCTATCTATCTATCTATCTATCTATCTATCTATCTATCTATCTATCTATCTATCTATATCATAAACAACAACAGACAGGCTTCAACCTTTGGCGACATTCTTGTGCCTCTATTAGTAAATTTACAGGAGTGTCATACCTAACAAATTTAGAACATGCACACAAAAAGAATGGGGGGTAGGGGGGGGGGGTATGGAGTCACACCATCAACTAATAATATAACAAACCATTTTATGGATCAAGTCATCCATGCCCCCATGTCGTGAAACGGTGACCAACTCAATGCAGGATTAAAACATCGATCTCAACGTAGTCTGCTATATTAGCTAAGGTTGTAGTACCCAATCCAACAATCCATTTAAATGAATAACTTGCACCGATAGATTTCCCACGACCCAAATACTTACATGCAATATGTTCGCATCCTACACAAAATATACAAAGCATAATTCATATATCAAATTTGTTTTAACACTCAAGTGTCCCAACTCTTGTTCATAATTCCAACATTGTAATGTCCAGTTAAGCATAAGTTTACCAAACTAACTCCAACTAGACTCTCCCTAAAATAATAACCTATGTTTGTAAATAAATATAACCAATATCCCAAACAAAAGGAGTAACGAACACCAACTAAGAACATATACAAATGCCCATCCAAAAACTCGAACTAAGACCAACTAAACCCATCCAAAAGGCCCAATGTGTAAGACTTACTAACAAACCCACGAGTGCAGCCGGGATAGCCACGGGCACAACCAATCTAGGTATGGTCGCAGGCTTAAACCCTAAGGGCACAGTCCATGTACGGTTATTCCAAAAAGATTTATTTTTGTCCATAGTCATCCCCAACCTCCAATTTCGAATCCCTAAGTCATAAGTCCGTCACTAATGATTTTCCAATATCCATTAATAGCCACAAAAAAATGTTCCTCAATCGCATTGTACTATTATAGGATCATAAAATAACAATAATTACTTAGAATTGTGTTAAAAATCAACAGTGTTAATATGCCTTAATTAAGGGTCATTAACAGATTCGGGTTTCACCACTGATACATATTTTTCATCATCAAAGTATAATCCAAATGTATAAATCATATCTAAATATTACCCTAAACACTTTAATATAATACATATTTATAACATATTTCATGGGTTTTCATCATCAAATCCTAATAACAACTGATTTATGATATATTTAGTAAAATTATGCCTCTAATCATCAATGGCCTAATATAAAACATGATTTAACATGATATTAATCCCAAATAGATTCTTAACAGAAAAAAATAATAATAATAATAACATGTTACAATGTGATAGAGTAAGAAGGTTGAAGGTGATAGCTTGATTCTCCCACTTTTGATCTCCAAGTTCTTCCTCAAAAACCTTTATTAGCTCTCCTATTACTAAGGTTTGAGTTTTAGGTTTGAGGTAATTAATTACTCAGGTTTAACACTACTTTGTACTCTTAATCCCGCATGTCCTTTTTAATTTTTTACACCCATATGAGCCAAAAATGCTACCCAAACTCTCACAAAACTAAGCCCGAACGTGTACCTACTCATGGGGATCAATTCAAAATATTAAAAATACCTCTCTAGGTCTTCATACCACCTAATGTCCGCCCCAAATGACAATGTATCTAATGTAATCATCAAATATACCAGTTAAATATTTTACGAGAATATCGCACATGACTAATCCATTAAAATCAATTAAACCAATTAATTAATTTAGGAAATACGATCCCAATGTCACATAGCATGAAAATTTAAATGTCACATAAATTATGAATTTATTATTAGCATATTGCACAAGTAATCATTATTCATATTTAAAAGTTTATTCCCAAATGAATAATAAATAATACCAAATAAAATACAGGGTATTACATGTTTCTTACAGATTGACTTGATAGAGGCATGAAGGATGTTCATGAAGGTTAGAGCCTAAAAGTGATGATACTATATATATATATATGGAGAAGATCACAAGTGGACCTAAAAAGCGAACTTTTTAATGGACATTAACAAAAAACATCTAACAACCCATTAATTTTAATTCATATAGTGTAATTGTCCACGCCAGTGACAACAGACACGCGTGTGACTCGAGACCCCCCGACCCCCTCCCCTCACCCCCACTCTTACCACCACCATGGCAGACCACTAGTGAAAAAAAATAAGTTGTTGGAATGTTACTCAGGGGTAAGGCTGCCATGGCGTGTGGGGGACTTGTAAAAAAATATTCGATCGACATGCGTATCCGTTACTGCTGATGCGGACCAATTACAACATAGGAATTAAAATTAATGGGTTGTTAGGTATTTTTTGTTATGGTCCATTAAAACGTCTCATTTTTAGGTCCACTTGTGATCCTCTCCCTATGTGTGTGTGTGTGTGTGTGTGTGTGTGACTAGTTCAAAGATGGATGCATATGACTGGGACATGTTACATAGCTTGTTACAAGCTAGTATATGGGTACTATGTATGATTTCTACTCCGGGGACATAGTTAGAGTTCATTACTACGTTGAAGCCTTAGGGTGAGGTTGGGAAGTTTACATAATAGTTTTTGAACTTGGTTTTTTATGTGTAAGATATTTTTTATTGTAGTTAGACTTTATATTTAACTTCTATCGTAGGGCAGTTAGGCTGAGGTATATTTTATGTGAGTGGTGGAAGCATGACATATGTAAATAAGTTGCATTTTTAATATTATTCAGTTAAAGTAAGCTATTTCTTTCTTATTTTGTGGGGTCACATTATTTCCTAAAAAATATTTTTCAGGTGTCATAAATATAAATTGTATGGATGAGTGTTCATAGTTGCATTCCAGCTGATTAGGAAACTATCTATCCTTAGTATAAGATTTCATTCACACGGGTCTTTTATTTTGTTCACACTTTTCAGTTATTCTTATCTCTGAAATATTGTTATGGGTCTGTGGGGATTCCAAGGTTGTTTATTAGTTTATTTTTAGATTATAAGTATTTTCAGACTCAATTACTACTATTGATTTAGTTTGGAGATTATTATTATTGTTATTTTATTTTAGTTATTCACATCGTCTATGTACTATTGTCGTGAATATATTACTTTATTTTACTAATTTTATTGTTGATGCTGATAATGATCTTAATTGTTTCCCTTATATACGGTGTATCGGACCAGCCACCCGACTTGTGGACTATAAGTGGTGTTACAGAATGTGTCTAGAATTTTATTAATTTATTAATTCTTAAATATACATGTAAAAGTAGATTATTGATTTCAAACGTTTATACTGTAACTACAACTAGACAATTTAGTTTACAGAATAAGAAAGAAACTATAGATGAAGAGTTATTTTTTCCATCACAGAATTAATTGAAATAAATAGTTAAGTCAAAGATGAACCATTTTTTAAGGATTAAAACTCAATTAGGAAATCAATCGAACACCTAGAGTATCACTCCCTAAATCATCATGACTCAATACAAACATTATTACATTATTTTATTGATTATAAAAGTCTCAGTTATATGTTTAAGAATAGGTAAAGTCACTATTTAGACTATGAATATTGATTACAGTCACTATATAACATAAATAACTTTCTAATATATATACATATATATAAATTGAGTCATAAAGTAACTAATATTATTTCACGTGGGTGATAAATTAACTATTATTGTATGGGGTATGTAATGAAGAAATTTGTTATGTTTGTTCCCTGTTATTAAGGTAATAGTCTGTTTCATGCACATGTTCTTTGTCAAATGTCTATTTCAAAAATAAATTTGTTTAGGGATCAAGATAGTCACTAATATTGGTTGTAGTGATTGCTTTAGTAATTAGTATGGATTATTGATATCAATTAGCTAGTGGGTTATATTGACTATTAAAGTCACTATAATATTTGATTAATTAAGATTGTCAATTACATAAAGTAATTGTTATAATAGTGACTCTTAAAGTCCCTAATGCATTATATAAAAACTGTTAAACTCACTACTTTTAGATATAGTAATTGTAAAGGTCACTAATAATTATTAATTCCCTTATTGTTATTAAAATTCTAATTAAATACAATTTCTTAAAATTAAATCGTAGGTTGAATGGAAAGAATAAGATTTGCATCGTCTACACTGCCACGTGAAAGTTCAATCAATGAGGATGATTTGGAAAATCAACATATGGAATGAAATGAGAAGAATGAATAATGGAAAAAAAAATAACAAAATCAACAAGAGGGTGGGTAAGAATTCACATAGTGGTGTTGATGACAATCTAAAACAACAATAGCAACCCAACTTGAGAGAAAACAAAGGTGATGGACTGATGGAGATGGCGAACAAAATAATCGTCGAAGAATGTGAAATTTAAATTCACACCCCAAAGGCAAAAAAAACACCTTCAAATATTGTTTTGACAATTCAAATGTGTAATAATTTTACCTATGAATTTGATTTTATTTTTTGATTTATTACAATTAAATAATATTGGAATCATACTTGTTTAAAGTTACTATTATTTCAACAACTATTTTTAGGCTGGAGTGGGAGTATAATTTAGTAGAAGAGCAACATCACTCATTCTGAAAAAACAAGCAATTACAAGCCATGTAGGTACAAAATGTGAGTTATTGAGTATTTTTTAGTGGATAACAATTAAGGTCACACGAAATTTATTGTTCAAGCCACTTATTGAGTATTCTTCTAGTGTTAAAGTCAATAATGTTGAATTTTCTACCTGTTAAAGTCTCTTGTTATATATACACTTGTTGTCAAAGTCATTACTTTAGCCTTCAATCAATATTAACTAATTCATTTTTGACCTAAAATGCACTAAGAATTTATGTTCTTGAATATATAATTCATACACATAAAATTATAACACGATAAAATATCCATTTATTTTCAAATATCACATTTATGTCACAAAATCTATTTCCTACTATTAACATCATTTTTCTATACATGCTATTGTGCTTATACTAAATTACATTCTAAGAAATTGCTTCAAGATTATGCAATCGCATGCAAGTCCTCATTCATTACAAGTTATTATTTGGTAAGTTACAATATTTGATATTATTTTTAAAAACATATATAGCAAATAGTCAACCCAATGGGGCACAATTTCATTAAAGCTTGGGGGTTGAATACTTAACTAGTGATGTCACTTATTTCGTATTAGATCTTCGCTAAAGTCATGACTCTTCTATGAAAACATAGATAAAGAAACAAATTTCTTGTATAATCAATGAATCAAATAATATCCACATAATTAATGGAGTTGTATTAGTAAGTTTATTAATACGCAAAGTAACTCGTAAAGTAATTTTTACTTAAGCTATAAATTATGAAATTCCCTTATGATTTTCTATAACATGATTATGTGCAGGAATGGAAAATAATAGCTTACAACAAACAAAATTTAACAAGATTTTAATGTATATTGGAAGTGTGAGATATGTGTTCTTCACTTTAGTCCATGACAATTCGAGACATTTCACTATTCTTATTTTTTAGAAAGAAATGAACAATTGGAGGAATTGCGATTCAACACAATTTGGAAGTCGAGATGATTGAGGCAAATATTTTATAGATGCTAACTTAATGGTAAATAATACTCTAAACACGCATTGAAAAATCTGTAGAATAAAATAAGGATCGAATGTAAAAAAAAAATCCAACTATGAAATTGGTAGAGTCTCCAAAAAAGGCATTAACTTGAAAATTGTCAAGTGAGATTAAAGTAGATTTGAACAAGGATGAGAAATGGATATATGCACATCAACATACCAAACCTGAACTTGCAATTGTTTGCGCTCAACAAAAAGAAGGGTCATGAGTTCTTATCGTTTGAATTGTAAAATTTAGTTGTCACCAAATATTTATATTAAACTTGAATGTTTGTTAATAAACAGGGAAGACTATGGGATAGCTGTGACATATTATATGAAAAAAATTCGCTGGAAGAGGTGCTAGAAAAATAATTTACAGAGGATACAATGAATGCAATGCTTGCTAAGTTTCTTGTTGAGCTACTCAATTTTGCTAAACATAAGAAATCGCAGAAATATAGTAGATAATTTTTCAGCTTTCATTGTACTCTACAATTTTAATCATGTTTGTTAAATATAGTAGACACTCAAATTATGTATATTTCTTTTTGTCTTAGATTTATATCTAATGAATTGGTGTTTAGTTGATTTAAATTGATTATTTATTATTGGATATTACAACAATTATTTGTTGCTTCAATTTTGAGTATCACTGAGATTGTTACAATAGAAACTAAAAATATGGGTGTTGAAGTAACTAATTTTGTATTAAATCATTGTTAAAGTCACGATTATTTCCCAAATTTTCACCGCTAAAGTCATTATATATGTTACTGCTAAAGTTACTATACATGTCATTGCTAAAGTCACTATATATGTCACTGCCAAAGTCACTATATATGTTTTTTTCCATTGCTAAAGTCATTATATTTTCCTTTTATAATTTTTAACGATGTTATATTTCTCTTTTGTTACAGTTGAAATTCACTTCTTTTCGATTTTCTGACTGGATAACTCACTAAATTTTTCTTTTTCCACTGTTAAAGTTATTATATTTATCCTTTATCAATGTTAAGTTCACTACTTTTTAATTTTTTTCATTGTTAAAGTCACTATTTTTTTATTGGAACTATTATAGTCACTAGTCTTGCCATGATAGATTGTTAAAGTAGTTGATTAAGTGCTCACAGTTCTTTAACATGGCTAATAAATTAACTAATGTTTTATATTGGGGTTAGTAATGTAGTTGTTTTAAAAAATAAGTAAGATGCAAGTCCACATATTTTCTCAACTACATAAATTGTTTGTCTTGTTAGTTCTCTTATAAAAACACGACCAATTGAAAAAGTCCATTAACACATTCTCTTTTATAGCCACTTAATATTTCAATTTTGTAATTCATTATTTTTAATGTCTTTATAATATAAATAACTCAAAAACATATAACTTATTTCATAACCAAAAAACACAATAACATAACTAGTAAAATATCAAAAAAAAATTCATTTATTAAAACTCCACTACAAACCGATATATTCATTAAAATATAAATCATATATACAAATAAAATGAAAACAAATTTTAAACAATAGATTTTATCAACAAACTATACTCAAGTAACTCATATGGCTGTTTTACATGTTTTCTTATTATGATTTATAATACCCCGTATTTTCGTGGACTTTTTTATTATTTATTTAATGAGATATAAATTAATAAATGGAATGAATTATTACTTGAAGATAATTGGTAATAACACTTTCATATTTTGATGATGATTAAATTTGCATATTATGTGATTTGTGCGTGTCACGTGTAATTAATTATGTTGGACTACATGCGATTATGCATAAAATAATTAATTGGTTTGTTTATGTTATGTTGTGAAGTTTTACCATGAGATATTACGAAGACCTGATTATGTATTTTTATCGTCTTAAGTTGGGCCCGGGGTAGGTATACCCTTACGCTACGTAATGGGATATTTCGGGTGGTATTTTGGGTTCATTTGGGAGCCCAAAAATAGATTTAATATAGAGATTAAGGATTAGTTGGTATTTAATTAAGTTAGTCCTAATTAATTAATCATTTATCATGACAAGAGTAAAACCTAATATCCATATTCTTATGGGAGAACTAGAGTAGGCTTTGAGTGGAGAAAATACAAGGGATTCATCATTCTTCGAATTAAGGAAAGAAATTTCTTGCTATACACTTTTAAATCTATAAATTGTTTCGAATACATGGTTTCCAATGTTATTACGAGATTATAATGCATGCTTAGGGCCTGATTTGATTAGTCTTAATAATGTTTGTGAATATGGGTTAATTAGGATTTTTATTAATCTATCTATGCGTTAGAGGCATGTACCTTGATTGTGAAACCATGAAATTGAATAATTTAGATGATTGAATATGGAATGGAACCCATGTTTTAGGATTTACTTTTGATATTAAGTATAATCCTCATGTTAATTTGAAGAATTGAATCTGAATTCGCAAGTTAATTGGATCATAGTGTGTTAATGATTGACTAAGTTTGAGAGCATGAACTTTGATGAATTAAACCTTGAATTGATATTTTTGGTCATAAATCATTTAGGGAAATCGATTAAGATTGTTAAATTATGTTTAAATTTCACTTTGGAGAAGTTTTTAGTGTTGGGTTTAAGCCTTATAATCCATTAATGGAGGTTTTGAGTTGAAGTCTTCGTTTCTAAGCAGACTTGTGCCTTTTGCGTGACGCTAATCGATTTCGCTTGGGGGCGAATTGATTCAATCCTTGGAATTGAATGATAATTTAATTACGAATGTGTGAGCAATAGTTTTGTATATTTTGGGATTTTTTTATGAATTTCTTTTAATAGTGAGCATGACCGTACTGAATGGGTGCGACAAGGTTTTCAGTTGGGTTATTGGATTAGTCTTTGTCTTAAACACTTGGCTGGATGTTTGTGTATATATAATAGATGAGAATTATATATATATATATATATATATATATATATATATATATATATATATATATATATATACTTCTCATCTATTATATAAGAGAGAGAGAGAGAGAGAGAGAGAGAGAGAGAGATAGAGAGAGAGCGGTTCTCATGCATACCCCAGTTTGCATACCGCTGACGCGGACCAATTTTGATAAAATAGTAAAAAAAATAGTTTTGATCTAATTTTTTTTTATAGTTTCTAAACATTTCAATAGTACTATAAAAAAGAATTCAACTCAAAATGATTTTTTTTTGTATTTTAAAAAAATCGGTCAAACTTTATCAGTTTTTAACAACTTAAAAATAACTTAAAAACTGACAAAGTTTGACCGATTTTTTTAAAATAGCAAAAAAATTCATTTTTAGCTGATTATTTTTTCATGGTCCTACTGAAATGTTTAAAAATCATAAAAAAAAAATCATCTCGAAATTATTTTTTTTACTATTTTAAAAAAATGGTCCGCATGGAGGGTATGCAAACTGGGTATGCATGAGATCCTTTCTGTATATATATATATCGTGACATATATATACATTTTCTCATTTAATTACTAAGTTAATTGCACGACATATAATATCTTAATACCTATACTAACACCCAACCGTCTTAATATGTTTACTCAAAACCATAAGTACCAACTATACATGTGTGTGTGTGTGTGTGCATCTATATATATAAGCAGGTACTCATAGTTTAGATATGTGATAAATTAAGAGTTGGATTTAATAAAGTTTGAGAGTTCATAAACCTAAGAACGTTATGAACAATCCGTGTTTGGGGATTAGGATAATTTGGGGTACGCTTGAGAGTATGCGGTATCCTACTTTGTAGTATATGTTTGATATGGTTCTTAGAGATGTTAAACCTGTAATTAGGATGAAAAATTTAGCATTTGAGAATTGGGATGATTTGGGTATGCTTGAGATTGTGCGCTATCATATGTATATATATTGTTTGTTATGTGAACATACCGCTACTGGTGTTGAATCTATCGGTTGAGGTTTTGGATTCAAGTGAGTTTGATAGTATATCGCACCTTGGCTGTTGACGTATGATTGTATAGGGGTCGATATTTTATGATCACACATTGGGGATGGCCACCACCTCATGATGGGGGATGTCTATGGCTCGATCCATCGAGCGACTTAGGTAGTGGTCTTACTGTGTGTTAACACATTTAGATCATACGTTCAATCGGTCTAGACTTTGTGATGAGAGATGTTGATGATCTGAAACATCGATCATGTTTTAGTATGGGACTACCCAGTGGTGTGATTGTGTAGTGATCCCTCGTTCTAATATCTGTGTGGATGTTTGTTTTAAAATCCATGAGGTGAGGGAATCCAATGGGATTACTGATGGAAGCACAAGATGATCCCCTGAAGTTCAATGCCTTCGTATGGGTGATATGTAACTTATACATGTAGATGATATTTTCTGGTGATGGACGCTTTGATTTAAGACTTGTGTCACATTATGTGCTTTGTTATGAGATTATGTTTATCGTATATTTCGAGTGACATGAGTGGGGGTAGTATGGGATCGTATTGTGTACATACACTATAGCTCAGTGACAAACCTATTTAATTAAAGATGTTAAGAAAAAGTAAAATACTACGTTATCAGATCGTGATAATTTAAATAAGAAAAATATAAGATCTTGGGATGTATTTTGTACATGATTAGTTAGTTGCATCCAGTGTTAGTAATTCATATTGTGATAGTATTGTCTTATCTAGTGATAGAGACCCCATGAGTGGCGACATGCTCATAGTACTTGCACTAAATGAGAGGTGAGGTATTCATTGCATGTGATCATCGACATGTTGCATGTGTATTGTAAATGAGTCGCATGATTTACATTATTGATATTTCATTAGTGGGGAAGAATGTAATACATCGTGTTTTTGTGGATTTTTTTTTTGTATTAAGTGAGAGATAAATTAATACATGGGATGAATTATTACTTGAAGATAATTGATAATAACAATTTCATATTTAGATAATTATTAAATATGCATATAATGTGATTTATTTGTGTCACATGCTATATTTAATCATAGGGTGCAATTAATTATATTGGACTATATGCAGTTACACGCAAAATAATTAATTGCTTGCTTTATATTACGTTGTGAAATTTTACATTAAAATATGAGGTATAACCCATTGGAAAAGACTCGAGTGATACGGAGATTCGATTACGTATTTTCATCGTCTTAAGTTCCATTAGGCTAAGTTATGGGCTATTCCATCTAGTATTTTGGGTCCATTTAGGAGACCAAAATATGCCTAATGTAGAGGTTCAGGATTATAAGTTATTTAATTAAGTTAATCCTAATTTATTAATCATTTATCATCAGAAGAGCAAACCCTAGCAGCCATATTCGTGTGGGAGAACTAGAGAAGGCTTTGAGAGGAGAAAGTACAAGGGACTCATGCAAGGATTCACCGTTATTTGAATTAAGATAAGAAATCTCTTACGATACACTTTTAAATATGTAACCTGTTTAGAATACATGGTTTCCTATGTTAATATGAGATTATAATACATGCTTAGGGCCTGAGTTGGTTAGCCTTAATCATGTTTATGAATATGGGTTGATTATGAGCGTAATTAATTTGTCTATGCATTAGAGTCTTGCACCTTGATTGTGAAACGATGAAATTGAATGATTTAGATGGTTATATCTAGAATATAACTCATGTTTTAGGATTTAATTATGATATTAAGTAGAATACCCATGTTAATTTAAAGAATTTAATCTGAATCAGTAGATTAATTAAACCCTTGCGTGTTGATGATTGACTAGGTTGGAGAGTATGAACTTTCAAGAATTGAACTTTGATTAATTTTGTTGGTCATAAATTATTTGGGAAAATCGATTATGATTTTTAAACTATGTTTAGACTTCACTTTGGTGAACTTTTATTGTTGGGTTTCATTTTTATAATCCATTAATGGAGGTTTTAAGGTTCAAGTCTTTATTTTTAGGAAGACATGTGCCTTTTTCCCTACCCGAATCGAATCAGCCCTGGAATTGTAGATCATTGAATTAAGAATTTGTGGACCCCGGTTTCATATTTTTTTGGGGAGATTTTTTGAAATTTCTTATGAATATTTTACAAACAGTGCTCACACCCTTGTTGTATGGGTGAAACAAGGTTTTTGGTAGGTTATTGGGTTTGTCTTTATCTTGAATAATCAACTAGATGTTTGTGTATATATAATATATGATAGTATGTGTATATACATGTATAGTTAGTAGTTATAGTCATGAGTAAATATATATATAATCAACTGGATGTTTGTGTAAATAACATTGTGTTGCTTTGATTTCCTTGTTTTAGCTCATGAACATAACATAATATAAATAGCTCAAGTTACCGTGATATCAAAAGATTTGTCTTGTTCCATAAAAGATGAAATAATAAACAAAAGATTATGACAAAAATGATTATTTCAATGAGCATCTTAGGAAATTATAAAAAAAAACATGTTCATTTTTTTTGTACAATACAAGTATATTGGTCTCAAAATACAAAAAGGATGAAAGATGAATGACGCGACTTTAAAAGTGTTTCTAATGCATGCCTATATCGACTCAAGTGTAAGTCGGTCGCTCAAGTATAAATTCGATAAAACCGGGTATCGAACATAGGGTATAGGACGTAAGCTCACGACGACGAATAGGAAGATTGGTTAACCCTACTAATGACTCAGAGAAAGAAAGCAAAAGATGATGACATGAGACTTTACGTATCAACTAATGCAATTTGAATAAAATTAATATCTAAACTACTTATGCAAGACAAGCTGAATTAAAATTTAAATGTATAGGAGAAAATGGAGTTAAGGTTCCCCCGAACCGTCGGTAATTGCATAGAACATAAAAGCTTCAAAAATCTAATTCTTTATTAAACGAGACATCAAATACGTTCTAAGCATTCGACATATGAGGACTTTAGGCCTCATAATATCAAATAAAAAATTGTAATTGACGAGGATGAAAAATTATCAAAACGCCAATTTCACCCTTAAATATTTCGGTTACCTAGAGCAAACGGAATTAAATGACCTACAACCTTTATCTTGATAAAGTTCAAACCTTTGAATAGTGAATTACTTTTTATTCACTTTTAAATACATATGTGTTAGCTAGGTTGGGGTCATGTACTCCAACCCGCTGAAAACTTATCCTAACATGACTACGTAAGAAATACACGAAGTTTTAACGTTGCATGGATGGAAAATCATGATTAAATAAATACTAAGCATACAAGAGATATTTAGATTTCCAAAAAAAGAAAGAAACATGCAAATAAGAAGAATACACAAGAACAATATAGAGAAGAAAAACTTGGGATTGCAAAAGTAAAATCTTGATCTTCAATAATGTATGAACAAGCAATGAATTGAAATCTCTCCAATTCTAAGGTAAAAAGTAACTAAAAGATACCTATCTCCTTAAAAGATTAATAAAGCCATGTTTTTACAAGTGTTGGAAACAAAACAAACTCTCCAAAATAAGTGGAATTAAGTTGGAATTTTTCCCGTACAGAAAAACTAACCGGTTCTACTTTCTATAGAATAAAATGTGAACCAGTTCTGGCTTGTTACAAAACCCTGAAAAGGCGAACCGATTTTACTTTGGAACCGAACCGGTTCTGATTCTCATTTTTTATTTTCATATTCTAACTCTCATATCTTTTGAACCATTTCTCGGCTTGGTTTGTCGTTTCTTCCTACATTCTTATGACTTCAAGATCTTCAATTTGTCTTTAGGTCCCACATCTGAATTTCGACTGCATCATTACGGATTAGCCCTTGACTTTTTTTTTCTTTCTTTCTTTATTTTGGTTCTCTCTTTTCTTTGTGTGCATGAATTACCTGAAAAATGTAAGAAAAATACACAAAACTCGGTGTACTTGTTAGAAGATGTCAATAACATTGATATGCGATAACTACACTTTATTTGCACCGCAAGAGGTAATAAAGCCTCTAAATTAAGGGGATAAATATGAAATATTTATTCCTAATCAAACCCCCCTAACTTTGAACTTTGATCATCCCAAGAAATGTGAAAGAATCAAGCAATACTAAACACTTCAAAAATATTTTATTAGGATCGAATATCTTTTTTACGGACGAGCGATCGCATTTAGCGTATGAAACAAGCCGTTAAACCCTTAGGTTACCTAGTAGGACTAGTGATGTCTCGTGAGGGTTTGCAATGAATATACCCACAAAATTCATTTTTTGACTCAAAGAAAATTCAAAATACATAAAAATTGTACAATTTAAACTTTTCTAAAAATAGTCACTATAAATTTATATTCACAAGTCTCAACTCGTAGTATGTGTGTGTGTGTGTTAAGCCAAAAATTAAACCACTAACTTCCACCAATTGATCATTACGTTACTTTCGGAAAATTCATTTTGATTCAATTTCTCACAGGATACTCTTATAAACGAATCACTCGAAATTTGGCTAGTTTCTCTCGGTATGCGTGAGATAAGAGTAAGTATAATGGAACATAATTTCATTCACACAATTAGAAAGACAGAATTTTTATAGTGGAAAGATCTAATCATCGGATTACGGTAACTGGAAAACGGGAAACGTCATCTCTTATTCACACCGATTAATCTCCTTTATTATCTTTTCGTATCTTAGCTCTCCATACGGTAATTAATTTCGTAATTCGGACTTTGTTAGGACTTTTTCAGGTTTAAGGTGTATTGGGTAAAAGGAGAATAGTTGGAAAATTCGAAATTGTAAAATGCTCTTTACGTTGTCCGTTAGTGTTTTTTCGGGCTTTTGCTCATTTTTCTTTCTTTTTCCATTTTTTTTATTTTTCATATTTTTCTGTTGTTGCTATTTTTATTGAGCATTTTTCTTCTTTTTTTCTTGCCCCTTTTATGCACTTTTCGGTTGTGTTTTCTAAAATTTTTAATTTTCAAAATTCCGGACCAATTGGTTTATTTGGGTTACAAACGAGAAGGGAAAATTTTTATTAGGATCAAATTGGGTTACAAATGGATAATTTTTCTTAA
Source organism: Sambucus nigra (assembly GCA_949130495.1). NCBI lineage: Eukaryota > Viridiplantae > Streptophyta > Magnoliopsida > Dipsacales > Adoxaceae > Sambucus > Sambucus nigra. Next base: position 641,922,884 of record OX422207.1, on the reverse strand, counting down.
CTTTTTATGGTATATATTTTGGGATAAAATAAACGAGGGCCTACTTCATTGCCCAAATTACTAATTATTTTACCATATGCTTCTTGAGATGCTCTTAGTTTAGAGATATTTTAGCATGCTTTTCAAGACAACATCTCACTCCTTTCCCATAACCGATCTAAACAGAGGAATTGAGATCCTCAACGACTTATTTAAACGTTGAATTGAATGTTGAGTTAATAATTAACTCGGATTGATTTAATTAGTCACAAAAGATGATAGGCTCAAAATCTCACCGGGTTGATTAATCTCCACACTTATTCGTAAAGTCATCAGTTTTCGTTCAATTTTCATCTTTGGTTAATTTCGGCTTTGTGCGTATGAGTTTTACAACTTGAGACTTTAAACAAAATTTTATTGACATTTTTGTAAAAATTAAATTCTAATTTTTATTTATTTTGAAGAAAAATATTTTTGGCTTTTTCGAATTTTTCAATTTTTTTTTGGAATTTTGAAATTTGTGAAAAATAAATTTACACGCACATGTACCCCCCCAACTTAGTCCTAAAATCTAAACAAAAGAAGGATGCGTAAAAAATAGACAAATGGCAAAATGCAAGGTTTTTATATTAATAACCACCGAGTGCAAGCAAATTCAAAGGATAGAGACTACATAGTTATTTTTAACATAAATAGAAAATAAACTTAAAGAAAAACTATATAAATGGAAATCAACTACAGGAGCTACTGTGGAGGTGGGTTGGAAGTGCCTGGGCTGTTTGGGTTATAAGGGTCATATAAGTAGGTGGGGAGTGTGAGATTAGAGCCGACATGTAAATGGTACATCTCTGCTTGGATGAAGACCATCATACTAGTGTCACGTTGATATGCTTGCTGGTCCGCTCTATATTCTTGTATAAACCCTTAGAGTTGTGCCTCGATATTGTCAATTTGGTTAAACAAGTCCTCCCCCTCCAACTCATAATCGGGGTACGCCTCCTCGCCATACTCTTCCTCCTCACCCTCTCCCATCAAAACATCCTCCTCAACCTGAGCAGTTGGTGCTTGTTCGTGTTGATGTAAGAACCTCATTTGGTGAGCGCTCCTAGTGAGAGAGGAGGCGCCAATAGGCTTGGGGAGGGAGGGTTGCACTTGTGGTGCCTCGATGCCCGGATCCTTTAGGATGGAAGTGATGAAACATCCATAAGGTAGGGTTGCCTTGCCATTGTGATCGTATGCGGCGTTGACGATTTTCACATAGAATCAAGTAGGTGGTAGAGGAAGTTGGCTTGGCATATGCGGAGGGAGGAGTTGGCGATAGTTTACAAAATTGACCCGCATATGATGAGAAGGCGAAGCGGGACCACTCGTCAAAGTTTCCCATGGGGAATGAATCACAATGCCAAGCATGGTTTGGGGAAATTCGGGCCATGTATTCGACCCGTCACTTTGGTATGTTCATGGTGGTGTAGGCGTAGTCTTTCGGATTTGGTACGCATTTGGACCACATTTTGCGAATGACCATCTCGACCGAGAAGGGGACGGCGATCTCATCCACATAAGCTTCACCTTGTGTGCTAGAATTTTTACGAGGGTGTCGTAAAAGGTATGAACCTCGTCGGGCTCCGCAAAAAAGGTGCAGCACCCGCGGTGGCAGAAAAGGAGGGTGACAGATTGGCGAAGTTCAACCCATTTGATTTGCCGCTCAATGTGTACTGTGCGGTGTGCGGAGAACAATGGTCGTACCATTCTTTCTCTTTATTGGAGAAGTATGAGTGATCAAACCCTTCAAGGATTTTCGTGTTGTCATATTTCTCGCTAACAACTTCTTCATCAGATATGGTTATGGGGGGTTGAGGGTGTATGGAAGGAGAGAAGAAAAGTTTTGGGAATAATGGAGGTGGTGAGATGGGGTGGAATGGGTGTGGGAATTTATAGGTGAGTATGGATGACTTTTTGGTGGGAAAATGGAAAGATGTTGGTGGGAAAAGGTGAAGGGAAAGGGAAAAAGGGAGAAGAATGATTTAGAGGGAGATTTTCGAAGTGGGGAGGGAGAATTAATGTTGGGAAGTGGAAAAAAAATCAAAGGGAAACGAGAAGAGGGAAAACTAAACTCCCAGAAAAATGAACCGCTTCGAACTGGCATAAGAAATAGGGCGAACCGGTTTGGGCCCTCACACAAATCCTAAATAAACAAATCGGTTTGAACCTGGTGTAATGCCCAGGGCGAATCGGTTTGGAAATTTGGAACTACAATTTTTTGTTGCAGTTTTGACTCTTAAGCACATGCAGCGATCCCAAATTCCTTCTCAACGTTCTCGCAACACGTATACCTATGTTTTCACCTCAGAACCCTCAAAATCTCACCGTAATTGAACTCTCTTATGTGTTGTACAATGGTTTGCTTAATCCTTTTGAATTCGTGACTCATGACCCTATGTTATCATAATCTATGGGACTACCTATGGTACAACATTAATAACCCCATACACATCGGGGGTGCGACGACCACTCCTATACAGCTCACTCCTCCCTGTAGATGGGGTCTGACAACCAAATGGTGTCGGCTTCTTCAACACATGCCTTTAAATATGGATTTAGGAATTATCCATTAACTTTGAATGCACCCCCCTGGATATTCTAACTCAATTGCTCTATGGGGGAACACTTCTCTCATAACAAATGAGCCAAACCACTGCGAACGTAATTTTCTGGGAAACAAATGTACACGAGAGTTGTAGAGAATCACCTTTTGACCCAAATGAAACTCCTTGCATCAGATAATTCTATCATGTGAGAGTTTCATCCTTTCTTTGGATATGTTTTCATTCTCATACGCATCTTTGCACATCTCTTCCAACTCATTCAATTGAAGCTCGTTGGCTTTACCGGCTTTGTCCAAATTATAGTTTAACCACTTGATTGCCCAATATGCTTTGTGTTCTAGCTCCACGGGGAGATGGAAAGGCTTTCCATACATAAAATGAAATGGGGACATCCCGAGGGGGTTCTTATATGAAGTTCTATAAGACTATAGCGCATCGTTCAATCGTAGGGACCAATCTTTTTTATTAGGATCAACGGTTTTTTCAAGAATTTTCTTGATTTTATGATTTTCTAACTTGGCTTGACCCTTCGTTTGGGGGTGATAAGTCATCCCAACCTTGTGGATGACTCCATACTTTCGTATAAGTTTATCAAACAACCGATTACAAAAGTGTTTGTCGTTCTCACTAATAAATGCCTTCGGAGCTCTGAAGAGAGAAAGTATGTGTTCCTGCAAGAACTTAATCACCACATTATTGTCATAAGTCTTTGTAGCTATGTCCTCAGCCCATTTTGACACATAGTCTACCGTGACTATGATATATAAGAAACCAAAGGAAGGGGAAAAGGGCCCATGAAGTTAATACCTCTATAATCAAATATCTCAATGACGAGTATGGTGGTCAATGGCTTTAGATCTCATCGAGTGATGGCTCCCATCCCGTGACATCTATCACAATATTTGTAATAAGCATTAACATACCAAAAAATTATGGCCAATAGACCGCTTTGACGAATCTTAGCGGCCGTCTTATTCGTCAAAAAATAACCTCCACATGCTTATGTATGACAAAAATGGATGACACTATGTATCCCGTCATTCGGTACCCATCATCAGATGATCTAGTCCACACAATATTTGAATAAATATGGATCGTCATAGAAGAACATGCGCGACCAAGTGAGGAACTTATTTCTCTCTTGCGGTGTTCAATCGGGAGGAATGACTCTCGTGAGAAGGTAATTCACTATATTTGCAAACCAGGGGAGACAAAAAGTTACAAATACCTGCTCATTTGGAAAATATTCGTATATGGGTATAGGATCACTAGGTACGTCAGGCGAAAGCCTAGATAAATGATCAGCGATGACATTTTCTACTCCTTTCTTATCTTTTACGGAGAGATTGAACTCTTGTAGGAGTAGGATCCACCTTTGAGGCGCGGCTTAGCATCCTTTTTGGAAAGGAGATACTTAAATGACGCGTGGTCGGTAAAACAAGTGATTGGCGAACCAACAAGGTAAGAGAGGAATTTATCTAGGGCAAAAACTACAGTGAATGATTCTTTTTCAGTGGTGGAGTAATTAAGTTGCGATCCGATTAGCGTTCGGCTAGTGTAGTAGATGACATGAGCCTTCTTATCTTTTTTTGGCCCAAAACAACTCCTATAGCATAGTCACTCGCATCATACATGAGCTCAAATGGAAGGGACCAATCCGTAGCTTGCATAATAAGAGAGGAAATGAGCAGGCTTTTTAATTTTTCAAAAGTGATTTGACATGCTTCAATCCACTCAAAGGGGGCATCCTTCATAAGGAGGTTACTCAAGGGTCTAGCGATGGAACTAAAATCACTAATAAACCTTCGATAAAAACCCGTGTGGACTAAGAAGGAGTGAACATCCTTAAGTGACTTAGGAGTGGGAAGATTGGCTATGACATCTATTTTAGCCCTATGAACCTCAATTCCTTTGGACGACACTATGTGGCCAAGAACTATTCCTTCGGTAACCATAAAATGAAACTTCTCCCAATTTAGAACCAAGTTCTTTTCCACACAACGGGCTAGCACTTTTTTAAGATTCACAAAAGAAAGGTCAAAAGATGGGACAAAAATGCTAAAGTCATCCTTAAAAACCTCAAGGCCCCTTTCGACCATGTCGCTAAAAAGACCAAGTATGCACCTTTGAAAAGTCGCAGGGGCATTGCATAATCCAAATGGCATACGTTTGTAGGCAAACATGCCAACAGGACATGTTAAAGTCGTCTTCTCTTGATCAAGGACATCTTCAATTTGGTTATATTCGGAATAACCTTCAAGGAAGCAATATAATGGGTGTCCCGCTACTCGCTCTAGCATTTGGTCGATCAATGGCAGGGTAAATTATCTTTTCTCGCGTCGGCATTGAGTTTTTGGTAATGAATTTAAATCCGCCACCCCGATGTTAGTGCGTTGAGGAATTATCTCACCCTTAGAATTCTCGACCACAGTCATTCTCCACTTCTTCGGGATGACTTGGATAGGACTCACCCATTTTCTATCCGAGATTGGGTAAATGATACTCACATCCAATAGCTTAATGACATCCTCTCTCACTACATCTTTCATAGTGGGTTTCAATCGCCTTCGCACCTCTCTATAGGGCTTCACATCCTCCTCGAGGTGGATTTTATGGGTACAAATCAGGTGACTTATACCTTTCAAATCTCGAATTCTCCAACCAAAATCATGCAGGGCCTCCTCAAAATTTCTTATAATTTACCCTCTTGCTCTTTATCTAAGCTCGAGGAGACAACAACAGTAATGTCTCATCCTCTCCCAAATAAGCATATTTTATGTTGGAGGGTAGTTTCTTTAATTCAAGGGTAGGAAATTTTTCATCGAAGGGAATCATGCACGACTCCCTCGATGGTAACTCCTCAAATCTAAAAACCCTATTTACCTCTCTCACATCCTCATTCGACGCTCACTCGTCTAATATCGCTCTCCACTCCTCTACCTCCCTCTCGAAGTCGATGTACATCCCATCACACTTACTTTCCAAAATAAGGCATGCTCTTAAGGCATACCCACCTATCTTTTCCTCAATATGCTCCTCTATTATCTCCTCGCTAAGATCTACCACGTAAAAATCCTCCTCCTCACCCACTTGCCTAAAGATATTGAAAATATTCATCTTAAGGATCATGTTCCCAAATGTGAGTTTCATTTGCCCATTTCGAGTGCGGATTAATGCATTAGACATAGCTAAGAATGGGTGACCAAGGATGATAGGAACATGATTGAGTGAGGAGACGGAGGGATCCATATCCCAAATGACAAAATCAACCGAGAAGTAGAATGTGTCCACTTGGACTATCACGTCCTCGATAATCCCTCGAGGCATCTTCACTGTACGATTCGCAAGTTGGATAATGATTGATATGGGCTTAAAGTCCAACAAATCTAGTTTCCATATATATCGAAGAAGGGAGAATGTTGACACTCGCCCCTAAATCAAGAAAGGATTTTCTATTCGGTTCTCTCCAATGATGCACGAGATGGTAGGTGCACTCGATCTTTAAACTTGGGCAGGAGGTCATTAAGTAAAACGGGGCTCACATTTTGTGCTAGGAGAACGTTATTTTTCACCTTTAGCCTTCGTTTCACCGTCAACAAGTCCTTAAGGACTTTATCATAGGCGCGAATTTTCTTTATGGAATCGAGAAAGGCTAAATTCATCTTTACTTGCTTAAATATGTCCAACACATCATCGTAGGAGACCCCTTTTTGAGGTGGAGTCAACCATTGAGGGAAAGACGCAGCAGTGGGTGGTTTCTGTCGTGCCCCAACTTAATTAACTTAAAATCAACCTTTTATTTAAAAAAAATCCCCATTAGACAATATGGTACTTGAAATCTTTTGAAAAAAAGCATAAGATTTTTTTTTCAAAGGCATGTTTGGATGAAAACATAGCTGCCTTTATGCACAACTTGAAAGTACCAAACAAATTTACTTACATAAGATCCTTTGTTTAACATTTACCCAAAAAGTTTGTTGATATAAAACTCACGTTATTTATCCTCCACTCTCCCATTTAATGTCCTAACTTGGCAATGAACTCCAAACGATAGTCACACCTGAAACATAATATTATAGGAGTGTAAGCAACATAAGCTTAGTGAATAACCGTATTCCACAGATACATCACATATATATAACCAATTTGAATAAAAAAAAATTATTTTCTAATACCATAACCCAACAGGAATTGTGTAACTCTCGCAAGCCTGGACCCGCCAGTCCAATTAACTCTCAGTTAGTGGGGATACCACATCCCATAATTAGGCCCGAGTGCAACAAACCTTTAAGTTGGATTAACGAGACCACCACATCCCGTAGGACCCACCAGAGTCCTTAACATTAGATAGAGGACCGGCCACAGTCCATAACATTATATAAAATCACATAACATTCAAAAACATATGCCTATATTTCATATATACAACATCACTCCCATAAGCGTCTTAACACATGACTTTAACTACACATTTCCATATGAACATATAAGCATCTATATTTCATAGGACAGGTCACTCACTTTGAATTTGGTACTAAGATTAATACCAAAACTATTTCCTTGGTATGGTAGTGTTAGCCTCTTCCCCACCTAACAATTCAACATCATTAGTATTTGAATACACCAAATCACATAAAACTTGGTAACACATCACATAAGTTGGTCAATCTGACATAACTGAAAAATAATTTAGTATGATACTTCACATTTCTATAACACCTTATTCATTAAGGTTCTAATACAATTTCCAGAATTAAATTAAGAATTCTCTAGACGAAGTTATGCATGTTTTATTACAACCTTTTTCCAAATCATTTCTAGAGGAAAACAACAACAAAACTTCAACATAAGCACAACTACCAAGACAAACTAGAAGGTATTTTATTCTCCCCTTCAATTATATCATACTCATATATGTTATCTAACATTTCCAATTGGAATTTCTTGATTTCAACAAGTATTCAATCATTTATGTCACTTTTAACACATCTAGGTCTGAGTAGACCATCAAAGCATAAATTAACATTTTTGAAGAATATATAACCTCCACCTTGGTGATAAATCATGGGAACATATATGAAACATATTGAATAATATAAAATTAGAGTTGTATAATTTTTAGAGTTCATTTTCTAAGTCAAGCAAAACGTCGAACACCTGGTGTGCGCACCTACACTTTAGGGGCAAAATTTTATACATGAACTTCAAACTATCACCCAAGATTCATTTCTTGGTACTTTAATATAATTTTTGGATATAGTATACACATATGAGTCTATTTTAATATCCAAGTGGAATCATTTGATTTCAATCAGTATTCCATTATTTATCCCCTTTTTAGCACAAATAGGTCGGAACAGAACAATAAAGCATAACTTAACATGATTAAGCATACCTACTCTCCACCTCGGGCATCAATCATGGAAAAAATATACTAAACATGTTTTAGCATATATACACATCATACACATGAATTTCCTACATCAAAAAGCATCACGATAAGGGAATTCAAATCTAGGACTTTAAAGTTAACATTTACTATCCTTGTTTTAATTCAATTTGGAAAAATGGGTATCATTAAAATCTTTAACCAAATTAGAAACAAAAACTTACCAAGTGTAGAAATCATCCATGTGACCAACTTTAATAAAGAAGTAATTACCTTTCAAGAATTCCTCGATTTATGGTAATTTTTCGAAGGATTTCTTCCTTAACTTTCTTTTTCTCTCTCCATAAGCATTTTTTTTCCTCAAGCTTTTAATAGGAAATGAAAAATATGACCAAGTATGCCTTATAAGCATAAAAACGTGGCTATGTGACCACTTTAAGGTGGTATTGTGCGATTGGTTGAGCAAGGGGTCTAATAGGATAATACCATTAATGATCGATTTGTCCTGTCTTGTAAAATTACCATAACTCACTAATAAGGGACACGATTTACTCTCACTTTGTGTCTACACGTAGATGACATATATATATACAACTTTCATATTTTGAGTTTTCCAAAAATCATAAAATTAGTACGCCTAATGCGGGCTCGAACATAAGAGTAATAATTTACTCAAAATTTCATAACTTTGACATTTGGCGACCAAACAACGGCAATTTTGGACCAACACCTTGGTTATATTTTATAATCATAATGATGTATGAAAAACATATTTTCATGATGCATTTACCCACATAACTAATTATATGATCTAAACAAGTCATCCCCGATCATAATCTCGATTAACATCTAATGCAACCAACACATATATCACATGAGTATGCATCCCCCAAATCTGATAATTAACATGTTTAACACCCCTCACAAACTTATAACTTATAACTTATAAATTATACTTAATCATATAATTAACCTTTCTAATCACGTTTTAGGGCCTTACAATTCTACCCCTCTTATTAAAATTTTGTCCCCGAAATTTAACGCATAAGAACTTACCGACAGATGAGGATATTACATCTTCACGTTATTCCCTCTTTCCCAGGTGGCATACTCCACATTTTGACTTTTTCACATTACCTTAACTAACGAAATAGTTTTTATTACATAACACCTACTTTGTCGATTTAAATTTAACGAATGGTTCCACCACGTAGGTCAAGTCATCTTTAAGCTCTATCGGTTGTGAAATAAACACAGGTGAAAGATCGGGCACATAATTACGTAACATTGATACCTAAAAAACATCGTGTATCCAAAACAATTCTTGTAGTAAAGCCAATTTGTAAGCTACGATTCCAACTCGTTTCACAATTTCATAAGGGACAACGTACCTAGGACTTACTTTGCCCTTGTTCTCAAATCTCATTTGCATAATTTCTGGCCCAAGTAGTTTTTGTTCTTCTAATTTTGTCCAACACACTGGGGTCCTTCACTTCCTCCCATACAAGGCTTCATAAGGAGACATTTCAATATTCAAATGATAACTATTATTATAAGCAACTCTATTAGTGACAAGTGTTCATCCCAACTTCCCTTGAACTCTAATACATAAATTCGTAACATATCTTCGAGTGTCTGGATCATTCTCTCTGATGGCCCATCAGTTTAAGGATGAAAAGCTGTACTAAATTTCAATTTAGTCCCCAAAACTTGTTGTAAACTAGGCTAAAAGTGTGAAGTGATTTTAGGATTTTGATAAGAGATAATAGAAATAGGTGCACCATGCAATCTAATTGTCTCATCCCCATATATGTTGGCAGATCTATCCATGGAATAAGTAGATTTAACGGGAAGAAAATGTGCAAACTCAGTTAATCTAGCAACGATAACCCAAATAGAATCACACCCTCAGGATGATTTTGGTAAACCTATAACAAAATCGATAGTAACATGCTCCTATTTCTACTCAGGAATAGGTAAGGACTATAGTAAACTACTAGGCGTTTGATTCTCCACCTTCACTTATTGACAATCAGTCATCTAGCAACAAAGTATGCAATATTGTTTTTAATTCCGGGCCACCAAGAACATTGTTTCAATTTTATATAAAGTTTTGTGTTTCCTGGATACATAGCATATAAAGAACAATGGGCCTCCTTTAAAATCATTCTCCTTAAATTAGGAACATTAGGTACACACAAACGTTTATCATACATAACAATGTCGTAATTACGACTAGAAAATTTATATGCTTTACTCTCATATTGTCTTTGATTTTCTCCAATTCTATGTATCCTTTTTATGATTGTCATATCCAGTCTATCAACATAGGTCTACATTTTAAATGCGCCAGTATTACTCATGACTCATTCAAAGTTAATTCCACCTCCATTAAAGCTAACTTTCTCATCAGGTCAACTCAAACACAATAAATATAAGATACACTGTTTAGAGATTTTCTACTCAAAACATGAGCAACAATATTAGCCTTACCCGGCTGGTGATGTATTGTGTAGTCATAATCCTTTATAAATTCCATCCATCTTCTTTTCAAGCAACACAATTAATTACTATCAACAAAAATAACATGCCCCAAAAATACTACTTTGGTCTAGCCAAAATTCATATTTATAAAATTAAGTATATAATTGCTTTTCTCACAAAGCCTGTAAAATAATACACAAATGATGTTCCGTTCCCTAATAAATTTAAATTCAGGTTCATCCGGTAACCGAAACATTACCTCCCTTCTAAAACAATCTAAACATACATGATATGAGTACAACCAAACCATATCCAATATCACATCAAATTCATGCATACTGAAAGGTAGTAAGTCAACCAATAACTCCTTTTCACTTATTCGCACCATTCACTCCCTACACACCCTATCTATAAAAAACCAATCCTCCCCACTGGAGTAATAATAGCTAAACCAGAATCTAATGATGACAGTGGTTTATTAAGATGCAATAGATAAAGCAAAACATTAAGAATGTGTAGAACCAGGAGCTATCAACACATAAGCATCTTTATCATCCATACGTAAGGATATTTGTCTAGTGATTTCTTATCAATGAAAGCTAATTCCCAACTCATATATTTTATCATACCTTTATATACGTATGTTGAACATTCACACATAATAGATTATCGTATGTGTCCTCTTATATTCATAATGAGTGAACATTATTAATAAATCAAACATCATTCTTTACGTTTCCCACTTCATTCCTATAGTCCATCCTTATCATCGTATATCATTTCAAATAATAAATATTCTAATACAAGACTAACTTCTCTTAGTTCATCTCTCTAACTTCCATTCAATACTTCAATCGATAAACATTATATTAGAATACTAACTTATTACATGAGATCTTCTCATCTTCCACTCAATACCAAATTCATGTGTTCGACTTGGACTACTATCTGTATCATCTCAGAAGTTTTAGAGTATGTTAAATGTCATTCTTACGCTCCTTAATCTAAACATAGCCTCACTACTTTCCATATATCGGTAGTGAACAATCATTCACCAAATGCTTACTTTTAACCAGTATTCCATATTCACTTTCATGTATATTGTGCAGTCATGCCCTACGAAGCCAATATAACTTCTCACTATATTATTTTTTTTCCAGTATTGTTTGATTGTTCTTTAACTAAACATACAATAACCTTAATAAGTCATTTATCCAACACAATAACTTGGCAATCATAATCTTACCCCAATCCTTATTAATATGATAGTCTTACACAACATCATTAACACACTCATTTTACCCGTTTGATAACATGGATGTTAGACATAACATCACCACTTGAAACTTTAACCATACTTACCAACCCCATAGTACTTATCTAACTATTATATGTTGTATCTCTTTCAAATAACCGTCACAAATATCTTAATGTACCACATTATGGTATCTCACATAGCACATTCTCCTTACACATACTTCTTGGTGACTCTGTGTAATGTTAATCATATTAATTATATAACGTACTCTTAGTGGTAACACATATGCACAATGACAAATACAACTCAACATTCATCCAACCCAATTGTAATTATTTAAACCTCACTAACATCTTTCCCATACTCGTCCGTAACACATATTCTTAAAAGGACTCCTCGATATTTTTAAACTTCCAACTCTTTAACACCTTATCTCAACTTTACTATTCATATAATCTTTTCAAAACATCACAAGAGTAATATCTACTACATGTACTCATACTATTAGAGACGTACATCTCAACTCTCATTACTCTTTTATTCTACTTATCATAATTCACTATGAACCCATATTCTGAGCATTTGTGATATATCAACTAGTTATTGAATTTCATACCTTTTCACATGTTAAATATAAACATACTATTACTAACCTTCTCATTTAACCTTTACTATGTAAATATTCATTTTTTTCACACTCCAACAATTTAAGTCTCATCATAATCATGTAACCATAATTCTTTTCATTTCTCATCCTTTAATGGAATATGTGTTCTCATACATCACTATCCTATACAGATAAGGAGCGCACCCATTCATAATGATATACATAACACGACTTAAATCCACATATACCAACATAGGAAGAGATCACCTCCAATACTTCATAATTTTTGTCAATTTCACATATGCTAGTATAAGAAGAGATCACTTCCAATAAATCACATTTTTGTATACCACATTATGTCTTTTAAAAAAAATTCCTTTAATGACACATTTGTTCATACAACATATAAAACAATGTAATGCTTCATATTAAAATACATGTATTCGCTATCATCCTCGAATAAACCTTAACATCTTATTTCCTTTCCTGCAAGATCCTTGCATTTGATATCAACAATATATGTGTATAACTCATAGATGTTAGTCAACAAAGCCAATTTAAAACTTAATAACAAACCCTTCGTGTCCACACCTCAGTAATTCAACATATTTAAATGTATCCCTTGAAACTAAATACTTATGACTCAAAACAGTTTCTACGTTCACTGCCAATCTAGACCCTCACACCCTGTCTAGAACCTAATAACCATGCTCTGATACCAAGTTGTTGCGCCCTGACTTAATTAACTTAAAATCAACCTTTTATTTAGAGATACATCCCCATTAGACAATATGGTACATAAAATCTTTTAAAAAATAGCATAAGATTTTTTTTTCAAAGGCATGTTTGGATGAAAACATAGCTACCTTTATGCACAACTTGAAAGTACCAAACAAATTTAATTACATAAGATCCTTTGTTTAACATTTACCCAAAAAGTTTGTTGATATAAAACTCACGTTATTTATCCTCCACTCTCCCATTTAATATCCCAACTTGGTAGTGAACTCCAAACAATAGGCATCCTGAAACATAATATTATAGGAGTGTAAACAACACAAGCTTAGTGAATGGATGTATTCCACACAGACATCACATATATATAACCAATTTGAATAAAAAAAATATTTTCTAATGTCATAACCCAATAGGAATTGGGTAACTCTCGCAAGCCTGGACCCGCCAGTCCAATTAACTCCCAGTTAATGGGGATACCACATCCCATAATTAGGCCCGAGTGCAACAAACCTTTAAGTTGGATTAACGAGACTTCCACATCCCGTAGGACCCCCCACAGTCCTTAACATTAGATAAAGGACCCTCCACAGTCCATAACATTATATAACATCACATAACAATCTTAATCATACGCATATGTTTCATAAATACAACATCACTCCCATAAGCGTCTTAACACATGACTTTAACTACACATTTCCATATGAACATATAAGCATCTATATTTCATCGGACAAGTCACTTACCTTGAATTTGGTACTAAGATTAATACTAAAACTATTTCCTTGGTATGGTAGTGTTAGCCTCTTCCCCACCTAACAATTCAACATCATTAGTATTTGAATATACCAAATCACATTAAACTCGGTAACACATCACATAAGTTGATCAATCTGACATAACTGAAAATTAATAGAATATGATACTTCACATTTCAATAACACCTTATTCATTAAGGTTCTAATATAATTTCCAGAATTAAATTAAGAATTCTCTAGACGAAGTTATGTATGTTTTATTACAACCTTTTTCCAAATCATTTCTGGAGGAAAACAACAACAAAACTTCAACGTAAACACAACCACCATGCCAAACCATATGGTATTTTTTTCTCCCCTTCAATTATATCATACTCATATATGTTATCTAACATTTTCAATTGGAATTTCTTGATTTCAACAAGTATTCAATGATTTATGTCACTTTTAATACATCTAGGTCTAGGTAGACCATCAAAGCATAACTTAACATTTTTCAAGAATATATAACCTCCACCTTGGTTATAAATCATGGGGACATATTGAATAATATAAAATTAGAGTTGCATAATTTTTAGAGTTCATTTTCTAAGTCAAGCAAAACGTCGAACACCTGGTGTGCACACTTACACTTTCGGGGCAAATTTTATACCTGAACTTCAAACTGTCATCCAAGATTCATTTCTTAGTACTTTAACATAATTTTCGGATATAGTATACACATATGAGTCTATTTTAATCTCCAAGTGGAATAATTTGATTTCAATAAGTATTCTATTATTTATGCCCTTTTTAGCACAAATAGGTCGGAACAGAAAAATAAAGCATAACTTAACGTGATTAAGCGTACCTACTCTCCACCTCGGGCATCAATCATGGAAAACATATACTAAACATGTTTTAGCATATATACACATCATATACATGAATTTCCTACATAAAAAATCATCACGAGAAGGGAATTCAAATCTAGGACTTTAAAGTTAACATTTACCATCTTTGTTTTAACTCAATTTGGAAAAATGGGTATAATTAAAATCTTTAACCAAATTAGAAACAACAACATACCAAGTGTAGAAATCATCCATGTGACCAACTTTAATAAATAAGTAATTACCTTTCGAGAATTCCTCGATTTATGGTTATTTTTGAAAGGATTTCTTCCTTAACATTTTTTTTCTCTCTCCATAAGCATATTTTTTCCTCAAGCTTGTAATAGGAAATGAATAAGATGACCAAGTCTGCCTTATAACATAAAAACGTGGCTATGTGACCACTTTAAGGTGGTATTGTGTGATTGGTTGAGCAAGGGGTCCAATAGGATAATACCATTAATGATCGATTTGCCCTGTCTTGAAATTACCTTAACTCAGTATTAAGGTGTAACAACCCAGACTTTTGAGCGACTATTTTATATTATTTTGCCTGATGGGATAATCTTATAAAATAGAGGGAGTTGGAGTAAATATTATTTCCCGTGATATTAAGGGATAATATTTATCGTGTTTTGTCTATTTACTGATATGAGAAGGTAAATAACATTATACTGTGTTTTATTGCGTCGTTGTACTTTAAACGACGGTTATGACTTATATTTAAATTGGGGCATAAATAATGAATTAAAATTATGTTGGACCCTAAAAATATTATACGTTACTCCGAATGCCAATTTAGGGGGTGCGGTTGGTTTTAGAATAGTCGAGATAGTCAAAATAGGTGTGAAGTTGTATTTTTGAGTTTTGGGCACTTTTGACGTGTTATAACTCAATTATGTAGTTACGAGTCATTTTAAGGGAGTATTAGCATTTAAAAGAAGGGAATTTATGTTTATAACCCAGTTAAGTCTCCCAACCCCCTTTTTATCCCTTATCTCGTGTTATAAGCCAAGAGAGAGAGAGAGAGAGAGAGAGAGAGAGCTTGGGAGAAATGGGAGAAAATAGAGAGAAATGGAAGATTGGAGCTGGAATCCATTGCTACCGGAATAGAATCCGAGACTACAAACTCGAGGCAAGTTTCTTACTTGCTAGATCATGATTTAATGTGATAAATTGCATGTATAGTTAGTTTTTGGAGATTTAAACCATAAATGGGTTTTTGATGATTTTGGTGTTTAAACCCTTAATCTTGTAGTTTAATTTGATTTGAGTTGGGAAAATTAGTTAGTTGAAGTGTAGGAATTATTTGGTAGAATTAGTTGTTGTTGATGTTGGAGAAAATGGAAGATTTGAGGTTTTGGGATTTTAGGGTTCATACAACCCATAACCCAGATTGGGCAATTCTGCAAGGCCGAATCGATTCGGCCCCTAGGGTGAATCGATTCGGATATGGGGAAGGTCTGGGTAAACCGAATCGATTCGGGTTGGTGCCGAATCGATTCGTCTAAGACAAAATGTTGGTTTTACTCATCGAATCGATTCATTTTTAGGCGAATCGATTCGCAATCAGGGGCGAATCGATTCGGCCCTAGGCGAATCGATTTGGATGCCCTGTTTTTGTGAGATTCTTCTAGTTTTTTTTTAGTCTTTTCTTTTAGGTTCGACGTTTAGGAACCTTCCTTCGGTAAGTAATGAAGATTTTTAGAGGTTTGTGTTGGGTAGACGATTGTCCTAGGCTAACATGGGGGATATTTGGGCTTATCCCAAGGGTTAGTTTATAGAGGTTAATGTTTCGTTCGATATGGGAAGTTAACCTAAAATGTATAGAAGGTGAAAATGATAATGTTGAGACTTTTGGGAGACTATTAATGAGGTAGACTTGCTTGGATGATTTATGGTATTGTTTTGTACTCTTGGAGACTAGTTTGAGGAAAGTGGCACTTCGGGTCTTAGGTCATTAATAAAATATGACTTTAAGAATAAAGAAATGCATACTCTAAAATGGGTATTTAATCATTGAGAATAAATGATTTTTGAGAATGTAAATGTGAATGTTTTCAAATGGAAAAAGAAATGATTTTCGTAAATGATAATTTACATAAACACACCTCTCTAAATCTTTATCATAAGGGAAGTTGCGCGCTTGAGGTGAAGTCCCCTGACTAATGAATGCATGGTGAATATAGTCCTCGACCATATGACCGGTTATTGTATGTTTATTTTGCGCTAGTAGGGTAATTCCGGGTGTGGTTATGACTCACTCGCAAGGTATTTGGCCACTTCCCGACGTTGCGTTAGGATCCCAGGTTGTCTTGGTGATAGGCCCTGGAAAATGATAGCCATTTAGTGGCGCGTACAGTGGGGAAACCCAGACGGGCGGTCTTAGAAACGTTATATGATATGAAATATAACTATTTTTAATAATGTGGGACATTATTGATGTTAAAGCATTTTATGATAATAAAATGGCTTTAAATACATTTCCTGGATGGAAGAAGGGAAATTGAAAAGTTATGATGTGATAAAGCATTTTATGATAATAAAACTTACTTTAAATACATTTCCTGGATGGAATAAGGGAAATTGAGAAGTTATGATGTGATAAAGCATTTTATGATAATAAAACTTGCTTTAAATAGATTTTCTGGATGGAAGAAGGGAAATAGAATTGGTAAAGAAAGTTATGAAATGAAATTGAATTGGTAAACATTTTGTAAAATGAATTGCCATAAATGTCTTTCCTAAAGAGAAAAAGGAACTATGCATGTAATATCGAGAATAATTAAAATGATGTCTCTTTGAGTATACGTAGATGAGTTCTCCCATGCTTATATGATCATTAAGCATTAGCATTGATATTGCGCTAGGTTGTGCTTTTAGAATGAGAGGTGAGAACCTTTATGTTTAATTGCGAGAGATAGTTACGCTCATAACTGTCATGCATTTTAGTCACATGGTAATCATATCAAACCGGGTCCTGGCCCGTCTATATCTCTTTGTCTTGCATGCAATTCTTTGTCCGTTCAGGTGCTCCTCCGTAAGGACTCCCGTATTGACCTTTCCCAATCCTGTTGTCTTGGAGCTATAGCATTTTGCGGATGTTGTAGGATATTTGTTATACGTTTCTATTCCTTGTACTCTAGTTATATGTTCAGTTTATTTATTCGGGCGTGTTTCCCATGCTTTGTACTCATTTATTATAATGTGATATTAAATTGTAATACTCGGTGTGACCTGTTTGTATTAGTCTGTTGACCGACAGGTTATTCGGTTATTAATTTATGCATATTGTATTCTATTACTCGTTGATTTTTGGTACCCACCATTTTTGCAAATGGGATTGTCTAAGTGTTTTTCTTTTACTTATAAAAATTTAATTTGACAGTCCATTTTCTAAAATAATTTGTGGTTATCTCGTACTATTATTTTTATCGACAGTGATGCTAAGAATGGACCATCTATGATTCCTGTGATTATTAGAGTATCGGGATGGCCACCTCTTATTTTAGTTAACATGTTGTCACAGATGGTATCAGAGCATCAGGTTCTAGTGTCCTTAGGAATCTGTGCGAATGTACTATGTTTTCAGCATTACTCGTGATTTGTTATAGAGCCTTAGGATTAAGAACGTTGATTTCTCTGGTGAGGTTTTGTTCTTCTGCTGTAGAGCAAGAACTTAGAGAATCATTTGCACGCTCGTTGGAGATTCGTAGGTCGACTGATGAAGGGCATCAGGGAAGGCTGTTATGAAGGCGTCATGAGATGGGATTACTAAGAACTGTAAGCTGTAGTCGGGGATGAGAGACGCTTTGGAGGTCTATCCCTTCATAGCAATATCTTATATTGATACCGAGACTACTAATTACAGTAGATATATTTTTCCAAGTACCGCTATAAGTAGAGAGTGGTACTAACTTTGTAATTCCTAGCGACGTTGATTTGAAGTTGAAAGGTCCTTAATAAGGAACCCATGTTGAAGTTAAGTCAGATGGAGGAAGTGTAATCTCATTCAGTGGAAGTATAAAGCCCATGAGTTTTGGCCTAGAGAGGGGTATCGAAATTCCCAGATGCTAAGAATAGAGGAAAATTTTTCACCCATAGGAGTAATGTTAAAATGGCGGAAATGGTAGTCGCCATATTTTGGTGGAGTGGGAAGTTTTTCCTATAGAGAGACCTGGTAGATATTTTCAACAACGAGTTTCTCTGGGATATCAGGAATGATGAGAAGTTAGATTCTCAAATATTCACACAAGGTTCGGTCAGAGACCGACCGTGAGTAAAGAGTGGTACGGTTAAAGAAACCGTGCATAGAGATAAGGTAGGTACAAGGAAGAAAGATCCCTTCAGTGGAATTATAGGCTCACGAGCAAGTGTTGTTAACAATTTCGAAGAAGTATTGTTCATGAAACCCCATTGGTGGACATCCACCCGGGGAAGACTCATTGAACTAAGGCAGGGGAGGCCAGTAGCATGTTCTCTTTTATTGAGGAAGTTAAGGGAACTATGCAGGTAATCTCCAGGTAGCTAGAGATGGAGGAACGGTTTTGACGTGGAATGTAGAACCACATACTTTGACCTTGTTGATTGTAGAACAAGGGCCAGAATAGGGTGCCTAGTTGGGGCGTTGATGGAAGTAATTTGGTTCGGATAAGACTCGAGTACGGTGTCTGAGAACCATTAGTATTGGCTCGGGGTGATTGGCAAGAATGTTGGCGGGAATTCCATCTTAGTAGAGGGTGGTGCATTCCTTAAGATAAGATGGAGTAGTATGGTATTAGCCCTAGATTCAGGTGTGTAAATTGAGCTTGTGGTAGTATCGATGTTATTATAGAGAGTGTATCTATATGACTTCCATGGTAGGGAAGTTCTATATTTTTCCTTCACTCGTTATAAGGCGAGTGATAATATTTTAAAAATATATGTGTGCTATGTGCTACTCGTATTATATGTATTATACGAGTGGAGATATTCTTGGTTTGGTTGGAGCGATAACAAGCGAATAAATTGCGAGGCAATCGTATTTGTAGTTTCGAAATGGAACTAGTTGTTCTATAATATCTCACCTGGATACAGGATTGAGACTTTATAGAGATGGTTTAAGGTATGTAAGAATTTTTCATTTTTTTTATTTTATTTTCCTGCATGTATGATGTTGCCTTATCTCCACGACCAACAAATTTAAGTAGTAATGCATATGAGGGGTTCCTTGTTTGGATTTCTCTTTGCGAGACGCTCCACGCGTGAACCTTAACGAAGTTGGAAGTGGAGAGACGCTGTATTTTTTTTCTTTCTTTTTATTTCTTTCTGTTGATAGAATGCTGGGTTGGAAGGTTTAGCAGAGAATCACGTGATTGAGTGATTAAAGGGCTATTAAAGTGCGATAAAGAAGCACTGTGAATAGTTCTCTCCTCTGATCGATGTGAGGGAGACCTAGATAAGAAAGTTGAATTGAGACTTATGGTTATGCCTTGATGAGAAGGCCATTTAAAAGGTGTATGTATATATATGGGGATAAAGTATTTGTAAGACTTTACAAAAAGTAAACGTCCGATTAGTTAAAATTTTCAATTATTTGAAATGGTAAGACATAGACGTAGAAGCGTATTAGTAGAGTTACGAGTTAGAATTTTATGGTTCCGATTATGGGTCTTAGACCGTTATATCTTGATGACCGACGATGCGAGGTAGTAGTGTAATGGGAGGGTTCCTTGTTTGGATTTCGCTTTGCGAGATGCCCACGTATGAAACTGAGTGAATGTCGGAAGTTGGGAAAGGTTTTGGACACTAGGGATATAATTAGTGAAATACTTATACAACTTGATTAGGGTGTATATCAACCTTAGGATTATTAGGACGTAAGGCCCTTAGGGCATATGTGACGTTATTTTAGGAAGGCGGTAGGGAGTTGACCATGAGTAGGTTTGTGGGTTAGCACTAAGCGGGATTAGGTCCCTAGATACAAGAAATATGGCATCTCGAGTGATTCAGAATCTTAGGCCAAAGGAGGTGAGGCCTCTCTTATATATAGCGTTACGTCGGTAACCTAACTTTCGGGGAGTTAAAAGGATGAGTTTACTTTTACTCCTGCACTCGTGTTGTTAAGATTGAGAGCGGATTTAGCGAACGAGTCTCTGCCGGAACGGGAAGTATTAATACTGGAGCATGGACCCATTGTTTATGCGTCTCACAAACTTAAGCCTCGTGAGAAGTATTATCCCATGCTTGATGTAGAATTCATAGCGGTAGTATTCGCCTTAAAGAAATAGAGGCACTACTTCCTGGGCAGGAAATTTGGTCTTTTTTATGAACAACAAGTGTTACGATATGTTGTTGTGGCGCCAGAGTTGGTGTTTGGAGTTCGTAAAGGACTATCAATTGGATATTCCCTTTCGCTAAGGAAATGCGAATGGAGTAGTTGATGCGCCGAGTAGAAAACCATGGGGGTGACTAGCGAAGGCCTGGAAAGCCATGTAGGACAAGCCTAACCAAGTGGATGCTATAGCAAGAGCATTCATGTCCTTGATTGATCATTTAACCTACTAGGGTGAAGAGAATAGGGGTGAAACAAGGAAGATGATATCCGTGGACATTTTGTCAAATTTCCGGTATCGCGATGGTCATGATCCTATTTGAGAAAAAATTGTTGATCGTTTGACCAAATCACTGCCTTTCGAGCCAATATGGGCGGACTGTTTTACGGAGGAGGGCGCACAACCCTTATGGTGGGGCATGGAATAGTAGGAGGTGCCTATTGATATAGTGTTGGGCCGAGACTAGACTCTCGTGTCAAAGTTTTAATAAAGTTTCCAGAAAGAAATTGGAATCGAATTGAAGTTGGGTACAACCCACCATCCGTAGATGGATTAATGAATGGAGAAAGTTAACCAAATGCCGAAAGGCGTACTTCGAATGGGTGTGTTTGACTTAAAGGTAGGATAGGAGTAGTAGCTTTTATGGATCAAAATTTGGTACAATAATTCGGATCGATTTTGTCTAAGGATGCCACCGTTTGTGGCCTTTTATAGTCGGCTAAGTAATTCACCTACTCGTTGGTTGGAACCAACGAACAATATATTCCTTGGACTTGGAGTGGTCCATGAATATTTCTCTAATGATTGGGCCCATTGAGCCGCGTACTTTAAAGGGCTACGTCGACGCGATTAGAAGTCACGTAGTGTTGGAGTAGGGGATCAAGTTTTAATCCAGTATTCCCAAAGATGGGTATAATGTGATTCAGAAGGAAAGGCAAATTGTGCCAAGTTATGTAGGCATTTTCTTTCCGTTGTGGAAGGTAGGATCGATAGTTCATGAGGAATGACTAGGTGCTATATTAGAGCACGATGAGTGTAGACTAAGATCAAAAGTGATGACCTTAGTCTGAGTCCAATGGGGATGCCACAATAATGAGGAGTTTGCTAGGGATGTGAGAACGATAGTTTATAATAGTATACCCTTATTATGGTTATACTGTACGCCTGAATTTTGAGGGAAAAATTCCCTTCTAAGGGGGGAAGTATGTAACAACCCAGACTTTTGAGCGACTATTTTATATTATTTTTCCTGATAGGCTAATCTTATAAAATAGAGGGAGTTGGAGTAAATATTATTTCCCGTGATATTAAGGGATAATAAATATCGTGTTTTGTCTATTTACTGATATGAGAAGGTAAATAACATTATACTGTGTTTTATTGCGTCGTTGTACTTTAAACGACGGTTATGACTTATATTTAAATTGTGGCATAATTAATGAATTAAAATGATGTTGGACCCTAAAAATATTATACGTTAGTCCGAATTCCAATTTAGGGGGTGCGGTTGGTTTTAGAATAGTCGAGATAGTCAAAATAGGTGTGAAGTTGTATTTTTGAGTTTTGGGCACTTTTGACGTGTTATGACTCAATTATGTAGTTACGAGTCATTTTAATGGAGTATTAGCATTTAAAAGAGGGGAATTTATGTTTATAACCTGATTAAGTCTCCCAAACCCCTTTTTATCCCTTATCTTGTGTTATAAGCCAAGAGAGAGAGAGAGAGAGAGAAGATAGAGCTTGGGAGAAATGGGAGAAAATAGAGAGAAATGGAAGATTGAAGCTGGAATCCGTTGCTACCGGAAGAGAATCCGAGACTACAAACTCGAGGCAAGTTTCTTACTTGCTAGATCATGATTTAATGTGATAAATTGCATGCATAGTTAGTTTTTGGAGATTTAAACCATAAATGGGTTTTTGATGAATTTGGTGTTTAAACCCTTAATCTTGTAGTTTAATTTGATTTGAGATGGGAAAATTAGTTAGTTGAAGTGTAGGAATGATTTGGTAGAATTAGTTTTTGTTGATGTTGGAGAAAATGGAATATTTGAGGTTTTGGGATTTTAGGGTTCATACAACCCTAACCCAAATTGGGCAATTCTGCAGGGCCGAATTGATTCGGCCCCTAGGGTGAATCGATTCGGATATGGGGAAGGTTACAGGTCTGGGTAAACCGAATCGATTCGGGTCGGGGCCGAATCAGCTCAGCTAAGACAGAATGTTGGTTTTACTCACCAAATCGATTCGTTTTTAGGCGAATCGATTCGCAATCAGGGGCGAATCGATTCGGCCCTAGGCGAATCGATTCGAATGCCCTGTTTTGTGAGATTCTTCAATTGTTGTTTTGAGTCTTCTCTTTTAGGTTGGAGGTTTAGGAGCCTTTCTTTGGGAAGTAATGAAAAGTTTTAGAGGTTTGTGTTGGGTAGACGATTTTTCTAGGCTAACATGGGGGATATTTGGGCTTATCCCAAGGGTTAGTTTATAGAGGTTAATGTTTCGTTCGATATGGGAAGTTAACCTAAAATGTATAGAAGGTGAAAATGATAATGTTGAGACTTTTGGGAGACTATTAATGAGGTAGACTTGCTTGGATGATTTATGGTATTGTTTTGTACTCTTGGAGACTAGTTTGAGGAAATTGGCACTTCGGGTCTTAGGTCATTAATAAAATATGACATTAAGAATAAAGAAATGCATATTCTAAAATGGGTATTTAATCATTGAGAATAAATGATTTTTGAGAATGTAAATGTGAATGTTTTCAAATGGAAAAAGAAATGATTTTCGTAAATGATAATTTACATAAACACACCTCTCTAAATCTTTATCATAAGGGAAGTTGCGCGCTTGAGGTGAAGTCCCCTGACTAATGAATGCATGGTGAATATAGTCCTCGACCATATGACCGGTTATTGTATGTTTATTTTGCGCTAGTAGGGTAATTCCGGGTGTGGTTATAACTCACTCGCAAGGTATATGGCCACTTCCCGACGTTGCGTTAGGATCCCAGGTTGTCTTGGTGATAGGCCCTGGAAAATGATAGCCATTTAGGGGCGCGTACAGTGCGGAAACCCAGACGGGCGGTCTTAGAAACGTTATATGATATGAAATATAACTATTTTTAATAATGTGGGACATTATTGATGTTAAAGCATTTTATGATAATAAAATGGCTTTAAATACATTTCCTGGATGGAAGAAGGGAAATTGAGAAGTTATGATGTGATAAAGCATTTTATGATAATAAAACTTACTTTAAATACATTTCCTGGATGGAATAAGGGAAATTGAGAAGTTATGATGTGATAAAGCATTTTATGATAATAAAACTTGCTTTAAATACATTTCCTGGATGGAAGAAGGGAAATAGAATTGGTAAAGAAAGTTATGAAATGAAATTGAATTGGTAAACATTTTGTAAAATGAATTGTCATATATGTCTTTCCTAAAGAGAAAAAGGAACTATGCATGTAATATCGAGAATAATTAAAATGATGTCTCTTTGAGTATACGTAGATGAGTTCTCCCATGCTTATATGATCATTAAGCATTAGCATTGATATTGCGCTAGGTTGTGCTTTTAGAATGAGAGGTGAGAACCTTTATGTTTAATTGCGAGAGATAGTTACGCTCATAACTGTCATGCATTTTAGTCACATGGTAATCATATCAAACCGGGTCCTGGCCCGTCTATATCTCTTTGTCTTGCATGCAATTCTTTGTCCGTTCAGGTGCTCCTCCGCAAGGACTCCCGTATTGACCTTTCCCAATCCTGTTGTCTTGGAGCTATAGCATTTTGCAGATGTTGTAGGATATTTGTTATACGTTTCTATTCCTTGTACTCTAGTTATATGTTCAGTTTATTTATTCGGGCGTGTTGCCCATGCTTTGTACTCATTTATTATAATGTGATATTAAATTGTAATACTCGGTGTGACCTGTTTGTATTAGTCTGTTGACCGACAGGTTATTCGGTTATTAATTTATGTATATTGTATTCTATTACTCGTTGATTTTTGGTACCCACCATTTTTGCAAATGGGATTGTCTAAGTGTTTTTCTTTTACTTATAAAAATTTAATTTGACAGTCCATTTTCTAAAATAATTTGTGGTTATCTCGTACTATTATTTTTATCGACAGTGATGCTAAGAATGGACCATCTATGATTCATGTGATTATTAGAGTATCGGGATGGCCACCTCTTATTTTAGTAGACGTGTTGTCATATAAGGGCTTCGATTTACTCTCACTTTGTGTCTACGCGTAGATAACATATATATATACAACTTTCATATTTTGAGTTTTCCAAAAATCATAAAAATAGTACGCCTAATGTGGGCTCGAACTTAAGAGTAATAATTTACTCAAAATTTCATAACTTTGACATTTGGCGACCAAACATCGTCAATTTTGGACCAACACCTTGGTTATATTTTATAATCATAATGATGTATGAAAACATATTTTCATTATGCATTTACCCACATAACTAATTATACGATCTAAACAAGTCATCCTTGATCATAATCTCGATTAACATCTAATTTAATCAACACATATATCACATGAATATGCATCCCCCAAATATGATAATTAACATGTTTAACATCCCTCACAAACTTATAACTTATAACTTATACTTAATCATATAATTAACCTTTCTAATCACGTTTTAGGGCCTTAAAGTTTCACTACGACCTTGGTCCATTAATGTTATCTTCATTGTCACATTTATTCAAGGGGGCATCTTCGACCTCTTTCGTGTCCGGAGAAACCTCCTTTTCTTTGGATTCGTCGTGTGGGGGATGTGATAAATCAACAACTCTCCCACTTCATATAGTGGTGATTTCTTGACATTTCCTTTGATGGTCGTTAGATGTAGATCTAACATTAGGTTGACCTTGGGAAGGTCTTTGGCCTTGGGCCGGCAACTTACCCTTCTCTTGGATACTCAAGGATGATTACAATTATGAAATGTTAGCATATATCTCAGCAAACATCCAGGTTTTTTTAGCATTGGTTGCTTCTTGGGCTTGTATAAATTAATTTATTGTACCTTCAAAATTTCTCCTTGGTGGGGTGATATAGGGCACGGAAGGTGGTGCTTGCATATGTGGAGGAGGGGCAACGTGTGAATTAGGATTCAACACGATGTTTTGTTGCTCGTAACTAAACCTAGGATGGTTCCTCCATGAAAGGTTGTAAGAATTCCCGTGAGGGGCATTAAAATTTACCTTAAATCCTTCGACTGCTTCCACTTGCTCATGAATCATAACTTTGTACGTGGGTATCGTCAAGCATTCCTTCGTTGAATAGCCTGCCTCATAAATAGTACACACCTTTTCTTTCATATCTCGAGTGGATCCAGTTGTTTCTCGTGCCCATGATTTGAGTACTTATTCCAATCTTTTCTCAATTTGGTTGACTCGAATTTTCCATTAGGTGTCCTTGTCCACGTCAAAGAGACCGAACGCGGAAGGAGCGGTGGACATTTGTCAAAACCGATTTTGGGTGTTAGGATCGGATGTATCCCATACTTGAGTAGTCTCGTTAACATACTTAAGGTGGGCCTCAGCATCATTTGCATCTAACCGCCAAAATTCTCCCTTGCACAAAGTTTCCACGAGTTGTTTAGAAGCGATACTTAGCCCTTGGTGGAAGAAATAGATAAGGTGATACTTCTCAAAACCACGATGTGGGCATGTGTTAACCAACTCTTGGAAGCGCTTCCAACATCGATCAAATGGCTTATTTTCTTATTGTCTAAATTTTTGAATTTGAGCCTTGATGGAATTTTTTTTATGTCGGGGGAAGAATTTCAAAAGAAACTTGGCTTGAATATCTCTCCATGGCCCGATTGAGTTTGGTGATAAAGACCAAAGCCAGGTTTTAGCTTTATCCTTTAAGGAAAAAGGAAAAAGATTTAGGCAAACGACATCTTGAGTGAAAGCTTGACCGCTAAACATGTCGCATGCCTCTTCGAACTCGCGGATGTGGAGGTATGGTTTCTCCGAATCTAAATTGTGAAAGGTGGGAAGAATATTGATCATCCCATTTATGAAGTGAAATTGTCCCGCATTGTATGGATGTAGAATGAATCCCGACGGGATTGTTCGCTCGAGATATAAGAGCTCTCTCATGGGACGATACGACATCTCACCCTCACCCGTACCATAGCTAGCATGGTCTGACATTGTTCTCTCTCCAAATGACTCTGTATCCTCACTCGATGCCCTAAAACTGTGACTTATAATAGAATTTTGAGGTGTAGGAGGTGGAACCAAAACTAAGGAACGTTAGGAGTGTGTGGACTATCGGAATCGTACTCAACTGTACGATTTTCGTGAATGCGGGTTGGAGTAGATTGAGGTGTTTGTTGCGGATGTTGCATGAAAGGACTTGAGAGGTGCTATATTTTTTTCTTTTTTTTTGAATTTTTTTTTGAAGTTTTGATTTTATGATTTTTTTTGTCTTTTTAAGATTTAGAGTCAAAGTTTTGAATTAAATCGATCTAACCTATAAGTCCACCTAATCCCCGGTAACGGTGCAAAAAACTTGACGTACTTTAAAAGTGTTTTTAATGCGTACTTCTATCGACTTAAGTGTAAGATAGTCGCTCAAGTATAAATCCGGTAAAATCGGGTATCGAACACAGGGAATAGGATGAAAACTCGTGACGATGAATAGGAAGATCGGTTAACACTACTAATGATTCAGAGAAAGAAACAAAAAGATGATGATTTGAGACTTTACCTACCAACAAATGCAATTTGAATAAAATTAATAACTAAACTATGTATGCAAGACAAACTAAATTAAACTTTAAATTTATAAGAGAAAATGGAGTTAGGGTTCCCCCGAACTGTCGGTAATTGCATAGAACATAAAAGCTTTAAAAATCTAATTCTTTATTCAAAGAGACATAAAATATGTTCAAAGTATTCGACATATGAGGACTTTAGGATACACAATATCAAATAAAACATTGTAATTGACGAGGATGAAAAATTATCAAAACACCAATAGCGCCCTTAAACATTCTGGTTCCCTCGAGCAAACGGAATTAAAATACCTAAACCCCTTATCTTGATAAAGTTCAATCCTTTGAATAATGAATTACTTTTTATTCACTTTTAAATCCATACGTGTTACCTAGGTTGGGTTCACGTAACCAACCCGCTGAAAACTTAGCCTAACATGACTAAGTAAGAAATACACGAAGTTTTACCGTTGCATGGATGGAAAATCATGATTAAATAAATACTAAGCATGCAAGAGATATTTAGATTTCTAGAAAAATAAAGAAACATGCAAATAAGAAGAATATGCAAGAACAATATAGAGAAGAAACACTTGGGATTGAAAAAATAAAATCTTGATCTTCAATAATGTACGAACAAGCAATGAATTGAAATCTAGTTTTTTTTTGTCTCTCTTCCTCTCCAATTCTAAGGTAAAAAGTAGCTTAAAGAAACCCATCTCCCTATAAGATTAATAAAACCACTTTTTTACAAGTGTTTTAAACAAAACAAACTCTCCAAAATAAGTGAAATTAAGTTTGAATTTTTGCCATACAAAAAAACTAACCGGTTCTACTTTCTATAGAATAAAAGGTGAACCAGTTCACTTGTTACAAAACCCTGAAAAGGCGAACCGGTTTTACTTTGGAACCGAACCGGTTCTGATTCTCATTTTTTATTTTCATATTCTAACTCTCATATCTTTTGAATCATTGCTTGGCTTGGTTTGTAGTTTCTTCCTATATTCTTATGACTTCAAGCTCTTCAATTTCTTTATAAGTCCCATGTCTAAATTTTGGCTACATAATTACGGATTAACCCTTGACTTTTCTTCTTTTCTTTCTTTCTTCATTTTGGTATCTCTCTTTCTTTGTGTACATGAATTACCTGAAAAATATAAGAGAAATACATGAAACTTGGTGTACTTGTTAGAGGATGTCAATAACACTAATATGAGATAACTCCACTTTATTTGCACCGAACGAGGTAATAAAGGCCTCTAAATTGAGGGAATAAATATGAAATATTTATGCCTAATCAATGAACAATATTTACCTAAAGGTGGTTTATTCTATCTTAGCATCACAAAAAGCTACTTGTTGGAAGTGAAAAAAATACACCCATAAGTAACACTCTAATTTCATGTGAGTTTTTCTAATAATATATATATATATATATATATATATATATATAATCAAAGCAAGAAAAACCTATTATTTGACCTAATCAAATTTTAATATATGCAAGAAATTAAAATCAATTAAATCTGATTGAGTCTAATGTCAATAACAACAATCTAATTTATATTACATTACAAATCAATACACCCTACATGATGGATTATTATAAATCAATCAAATAAATCGTAGACCATTTTTAATATCAACTCACCCATAAAAGGAAGATTGACATGCGTGATTTTTTAATGTGGTAAAATCTCAAACCTAGGGAAAACATCCACGACCCCTTTTACGGAGTAAAATAAAAAATTTACTATAATCAAAACGGAATATATAATTACAACAAGATGAACAAATAAGAAAATAAAATTTATGTAACACGAGAGTCCACTCTTGGGCAAAATCTTCACTTGCATATTTTTTTACTCTTATAATTCCAACACATTAACCAAAGAATCTACTCCAATAACCAAACGTATCTATCGTGAATTTGAAACATATATAGTGTAGTGAAATGTTCTAAAATGCATAACATGAAAGAACTCACTTCAACACAAATAGTTATAAGACATTATATATTTACAAGACAAGATTGCCAATATCAACTAACTAAATTTTTCGAAAAACCTTACAAAATACTTTTTCAAATCTTAATTCATAATATCGATTCACATAGATTTGAAGATGTATAATCATTCAAGAATACATATGAAAAAAATAAATTCAAATATTTTTTTTACAAAAATGTTTTCCAAAAGTATCATAAAAGAAAAATAAATATGCATATGTCCAGACAAAATATTTCTCTTAACAACTTTAGAGAATTTATCATAATAAGCATAACCGACATAATGCATACACAAAGAAATAATAACAATAATATCATCATTGAGTAATATGTATAACATTAATCATGAAGAAACACCGAATATATTTTCTTACTAAAAAGTGTTCTCTCTCTCTCCCCAAAAATTATACATTCAGATTAAATGAGAATAATGATAAAAATTTATTTCACAAATACAAGAGAAAATAGATCTATAAAGCATATTCAATAAACATTGACGATTGAAGATTCAAAAAGATTTTTGATTTTAAATGTTATATACAACTAATAAAAAAATCATAATGTTTAGATCATAAAGAATAAACATTAAAAATTCGGATCTAATCATAACTTAGAATCTAGTTTCTGAAAAAATAGATTGGAACATCAAATCAAAAAACTCTCCACTACAACACTTAAACTCAAACTCTTTAAAAGAGTACGTGTTTTGTAAGCTCGTTGAGATTTTTTCAAAAGAAAAACTAAAATAAGAAGAGTAACTAAGAAATCAACACAATGTTGAATCTGAAAAACACTCTTTATCTCTCCCCGAATATATTGCGATTTAATTCTCTATACTCTTTCTAAAATAATCTGACCCCATTTGTTTCTCACTATAGAGAAAATTACTGACTAACCCCAGTAAATTCTATAATGAGGTTTATATAGTATGGGATGGAAGGGTCTAGAAACATATTGAGAATAGAGATCGGAGATCATCCTAAATGATCTAAGGGATATAAACATGCGTAAAGATTAAGCTAATGAATATAATGGTCATTAAGTTAAATGAATTGAATCTAGTATAAAGAATATCTAAAACCATCTAAAGAATGCAATGATGCTATGTGATTTTCGTTATAAGGCCATCTCCAATGGTCATTTCTATCTTGACAAATTTCTATATTGGAAATAAAAGTATACTCTAATGAGGTCGTCTCCAATGGTCATTTCTATCTTTACAAATTTCTATATTAGAAATAAAAACATACTCGAATAAGGTTTTCTATACGTATTTCTATATGATGTGATGACTCAAGGATAGAAATCTCTAATGAGAATTTATACATCCAAAAATTTCTAATAGGTATTTCCATATGACATGGACATTTATAATTGGATCAATACATTTTTTTTATAGATATTCTATTATTGACACATAAAATAGAAATACTTTTAAAAATAGTAGCATTAGAAATACATTTTTAAAAACTTTTTATTAATATAAAACTAATAGTGAAATTCCATGAAAATTTTTACAAATAATTTGACACATAAGATAGAAAAAGATGGATATTGGAGATGGCCTCACAAACTCAAACGGTCATAATTAGGCACATCCATTATTCTAATTGGGCCTCTAAGACAAAGGTTTAATGCGATATAGAAGTATAAATGGATTAAGTCCTTAGCTAATCTGACAATTGGAAAAGAAACAATTGGTAAGTTTAATCTGAAATAGCGTTGCCAAAGCCGTTTATGAAAATAAACTATTTAAGCAACTCCGAAAGTTTGTTGAAGAAACTCTTTACTTAAATCAAAACGATTTGAACACAAGATGTGTTAACAAAAATATGTACGAGATATGGATAAGATTTGATAACAAGTTTTAGTAAACAGTTTAAAATGTTTTAAACTCAGCACACAATCAGAATGAGATGCGAAGATGTAGAAATACTGATACTCAGGATTTTTAACGTGGTAAGACCTCAACCTTGAGGAAACATCCACGACTCTCTCTACGGAGTAAAACAAAAACAATCACTAAAACAAATATATGAGTTACAACCTATTTAACTAACATGCACACAAAAACAAATCTATACAAGTTCAGGATTGTACCCTCTGGCGTCCTTAACTTTTCTGCAGATCTTGTTTGTTGATGTAGTTGTCTCAGTTTGTCAACTCTTCTTTGTTTCAGCACTTTACGTCGACTTATGTTCACCAAATCTTATAGCCAACACTTTCAGTGTTTGTAGTGTGAAGATGTTTGTGAGAAGTGTTCTAAAACACATGCATGCACACACACACACTTATTAGTTACAGACGATCCTAACAAATCACATATAAAGTCTATATGCAGTGTATTTGTTATTTTTCTTTCTTACAAAACCAAGAACCTTTTTGACCTTTTAAAGTAACCCAGATTCCACGGAGATCTTGCTTAAGAAATCGGTCAAGACCTTTCTCAATCACTTTTGAAAATATTATGGAGATTGAGAACCCTCCAAGTGCGAATCCAACTAGGTCAGGTTAAGTTTTGTAAAAACAGAAATAGAAAAACATCTATTGTTGATTCTGAAGTAAGAAAATGTTTTAACAGAAAACAATCAACAACGAAATTCTCAAGATGAGAAATAAATGCAACTAAGTGTATTATGACATGCAAAACTACAGATCTATGATTTCTATTGAACCAGAAACAAGATCTGAGTCTATGTCTAAGTTGGAAATAAGATTTATGAACACAAGGATTTCAGCAATCCAAGATCTCTCAACCAGAACTCTCATAAACTCAAGAAAACACTAAGGATGGTGTTTATTTGGTTATGGTGTTTATGGAGAGGTAAGTAGTTTGGGCTTGAGAAGTATTTGGACGAAGTTAGGGTTTCTAACTAGGGTTTGGTTTCTCTCTCTAACTTCTCTCTTCTCTCTTCTCTCTCTCTTCTCTCTCTATTCTTTTTCTGAGAAAACTCAAAGTGGCAAAAGCTTTCGAAGGCTGAGATGGGAGGCCTTTAAATAGGAAGAGAGGAAGATTCCAGAGCATCGTTCAAAAACAATGGCTGAGATTGAGTCAAGCTCCTTTGACTGCAATCCAAGGGCTCACAACAGGCGGTGGATTAAACTGGATGCGATTGGCTAAAGGGTTTACACGGGGATTCACTCAAAAGACATGCAGGCCATCGATAAGGGTTGATCCAAGGGCTGATAACAAGCGATGGTATGTCTCTGTAAAGAAACACACCTAGGGCCAATCAGACAACAGCAAGTGTTGGCCTGAGGACGAATGTAAACTCGCGTCCCAAAATAATTACAAAGCCAACCCTAGAGTCTCTAGCGCTTTCGGTTTCTACCCAGAGTAACTTTAGGCCAATAAACACAAGAATACATATTTATATATTAACCCCAAGACTTTTTAAATCAAATTTTAATTAAATAAAACCTTGTTTAAAATAAGTTTAAAATTCCCAAAAAATTATTAAAAATCAAATTGAGGGATTTAAACACACTCACAACATTAATACACATAGAGGTGCAATATGATATGCAAGAATAAAATTCTAAGTGTGTGAGTGATGGCTATAGTCTCAGGATCATTACAAGATGGATAAGAAGAAGAAGCAACCCAATCTCTGAAGCTCTTTGGTTTCTAGGATAGACACTATTTTGTCACTATTTCCAAACTAGATGAGCTCTTATACAGTCTAGACTCAAATGAGTCAAAAGCATAAGGGCTTCATAATCCTTCAGCTAAGAGATCCTACAACTTGCCATAACTTAACTAGAAAACCCATATGACCGAAATCGAAACGATGAAACCCCTATTGATACAATGGTAGGTAATAACAACTCTAATGATCCTAATAGGAATTGCACAACTGATCTAACGACTATATGCTCATCACAAACCAAGAACTGATAGAAGGCAATTAATATGCGGTCAAGAATAGTTAAAAGGACAAATGGTATCTCCCTATTAGGAGCACGTAGGGATGTAAACGGATATTCAAAAATCCGCATCCGACTGATATCCGAATTCGAATTTGCGGATATTTATCCGAAAAAATGGAAACGAATATGAATACGGAGACTTCATAAAAATATCTGAGAAAACGGATACGGATATGGATAGTGCTAGTATTCGACACGGATATTTGTATCCGATGCGGAGTATCCATTTTATCGAATATCCATTTTACCAAATATCTGTATCCCTCAAACATATGTTTAAAATATTACTAATAATATTAGTATTTAAAATAATATAAAAAAACCTTAATCTTTTATTCCCTAAAACAAAACAAACACATACTCCACTCAAAACAAAACACCCTAAAGTTATTATTTTATTGGGGATATTATAAAATGCTATATATTATTATTTTTTGGTATATTATCATAGATTTACACTGAAGTTACAATATACCATATCACACACAACATACACCCACTAAAGAACATATACACCACTAAAAAAACTAATTTCATTTCATTTCTCTTTAGTACAAAATAGGAGAAAAGAAACCCACATTTCACTCCACAAAAAACCCTAATTCCACCACTTCCCCCTCCTCCGCATCAGCCCGTCGTTTCTCATCAACCCCGCCATCGTTTCTGATCAACCCCTCCATTGCACATCAACTCCGTTGCTCCGCCATTGTTCATTCCCTCCTCCTACAACAGAAAGTTAGAAACAATAGGTACATATAAAATAAAAATAAAAATATATAACTGTATTTATATATTGTTCATGTGGTTGT
Source organism: Sambucus nigra (assembly GCA_949130495.1). Taxonomy (NCBI): domain Eukaryota; kingdom Viridiplantae; phylum Streptophyta; class Magnoliopsida; order Dipsacales; family Adoxaceae; genus Sambucus; species Sambucus nigra. The sequence goes on along the minus strand of OX422207.1, from coordinate 641,888,370 downwards.
TCATTAGCTTCCTTAATTATAAATAAATGTAGGAGAGAAAAAAAAAGTAAAGAGATGGTTTTGATTGTGATGAGAACTGAAGTTAACAACATGTATATTATATAGAAAAAAAATGTACTTATTAAAATAAAAATATCAGTATATTTTGAAGACTAAAAGGTTCATGAGGTTGTCATTCTCAATAAATTTGATTTAATCTAAATGGTTCATATTTATATCTACTATTATAGAATGCTATTGTTATTTTTTTTGGATGGATTTAAGCTTATATGGTTGTAAAGTATGGATGACTTTAAGCCATATTATCATTATGTAATGCTACTATTATTATGGGATCCATAATTGTTGATGTTAGGAGGTTGTAATTTTGTTATATATTTATTTGGATTGGATTGGATTTCATTGGATTAGATTGGATATTTTAATAGTTATTTTTGCGATGGCTAAATAATGTAAACGAATACGAATATTATCTGAATCCGAAGTTTTCGAGCGAATACGAATATGGATAGTTGTATTAACTATTCAGATTGATACGAATATGGATAATGCATCCAAATTGTGGAAATGGATATGGAAAATATGGTATACAATCCATATCTGTCCGTTTAGGCCATAGGGGCAGGTATGTTTCCTTATGACTTCAAATGATCTAGTTGTTTAAAACCATATACCTACAGCTAGTGTTAAAGGTTTCTAGATAGTGTAAAATGTTTCTAGCAGCCGGCCAAGACCTCTAAGGCCTGATCAGGTAAGGGACAAACATCTCGATCAAACCATAAATGCAACAAGTAATCTCTTACTACTATAAAATGCAAAACAAGGCATTAAGACTCCTCTTCAACCAGCCTATCCACGTAGGCAAAGCATTTAATACAGCCTATCCACGTAGGCAAAGCATTTAATACTAAAAATTTAATTTTCTCAATGCTAAAGATGTTCACGTAGGCATCCATGAAAATGTGAGTTTTTTCTCTCCGTCTCTCTATCCTCCCATTTAATCCATACATTGCATCTTCTCCTTTTATCTATCTGCCATTTCAGTTCTCAAGGGAATTAATATTCTACCCGTCCCTTCTTCTGCCACAGCCCAAACCTGACAGTCCCTCCCTCTTCCCTCTTCCCTCACCCATAAACCCAACAGTCCTCCTCCCTCTTCCCTTCTCCCTCTTCCCTCACCGACGACCGTCGCCATAAGTTATCCACGAGCAGATCCTCAAAATCGATTTTGGTATGAAAATCAATTTTTGTTTTGAAATAGATGTTGGTTTGAAAATTGATTTGGGTTCTAATTTTTTAAATAGATTCTGGTTTGATGTTTGGATTTTGAAAATAGATTTGGAAAGAGACGAATCCAGATACGGTTTGGTTAGGTGGAGATGACGATGGCCGAGTAGAGATAATGGTTGGTTGTGGTAGAGGGTTGTTGAAGACGATGGTGGTGGAGCAGTGGAGGTTGGGGAGGTTGAAGACAACAGTGGTGGGTGTCGGAGGTTGGGGGTGGTAGGAAAGGGAGTGCTGGAGAGTTGGGAGTTGGGAAGGGGGAAGAGGAGGGGGTTGAAGACGATGGTGGGTTTTTGCATTTCTTTTCATTTTGTTTTTGTTTTTCTTTTTTTTTTCTTCACATTTTCTTTTCAAGAAACATTACATATGGATGGTTTGAACTGTTGTTTTGGGGTTAGTTGTTTACCTTTTGCAATATGTCAAACTTAGAAAAAGATGCACATGGGGGTTTTAGTTTTGACTTTGCCTTCACTGTGTCAGTGTTAAAAGTGAGATTGATTTTATTGTTTCTCAATTATGCTGAGTTTAGTTTCATCATTTTTAATTTTGTTAGTTGCACATTTTCAGAGTGGTTCAGTAAAATGATTCTTTATCATGTATCATTCCAATTAAACATATGTTTAGCGCATCTAATTCCCAACTGTTTGTTACTGGATTTTATTGCAAATTTAATTTTGTCTTAATCAATTTAGATACCCCTTTTTTAATGGGTTGTTCAGTGAAATGTTTTTGTCATTGCAATTGACATTTTTTTAGCACATCTGATACCCTTGTGCTTTTCAAGAAGAGAAAATAAAACCCATAGATAGAAAAATCCAACTGTAAGACATTTCAACTGTGAGACATTTCACAAAATAAAACCCATAGATATAAAAAGTTGTAAATAATCAATTACTCAGACATTTGTAATTTGCAATTAGTATGTCTAATATGTACACATGATTTTCTTTTATTTTTATCCCTTTGATGTAGCCACATATTCCTAGACTTTTTCTTGAACAAGTCTTCCTTTTAGCATATCTTTTTATCTTTCATAAGACCCTCATCACCCCTTTTCTCCATCGGGTTAGTATGAATATTGTCTAAATCATGTTTTATATAGAAGTAGTCAAAGTTAAATGGATATAAATCCCTTTGGACATATTTGTAGGATATGCTTTTGAATATATATACAAGAGGAAGATTGGGCATTCCAGTTATTTAACAAAAGTCTTGAAATATTACAATGAAGATCCAGAATTTGCGTCGATCAAAGCAGTGAAACAATTGAGTTTGGGAAGTTGGCCGGATGAAAGCCTCATTGAGTTTATCTCTTTTCACTTTTGGGTAAGTTTATAGGTTTTTGAGCAATTGATTCTGGAATTAGGTTGAATTGGGTGAAATTTGTTAATTATATACCTCATTGTGTATCTGTATGAAAAAAATTTCAATTTGTGAATAATAAAACTTTGCTGGAATTATATAGACGCACACCCTCACTTGTATACGAAGCTTTGTTATGATTCTTGGATTTGTTTTTTACCCGTATGGAGGGAGAATGAATGAAATTCATAATTAGGAAACTCCTCTTCCACACAGGAAAGGAAATATTTACAAAATTCAGTATTCAGTGAATTGGCATGACGAAGGAAATGAAGAGGTTGATCCAGATAATTATTTTAGGAATGAGCAGATCATTCCAACTTTGCCATCTTAGGAGAGGTTCAATTTGAAGTAGAGGGAGACAACTTGGATTATTAAAATTATTATTAAAGTATATTCTATATTTTATTATACACACCAAAATGGAAAATCAAGTTAATTAGTTGAGTGATGTGTTTACATTGATCCACATACTACTATATTCATCAATGTTTGTTGACATATAATTTAATTAAACAATTGTTAGGTGATTGCTTTATCCTATGTTTATGAATACTAATTTCATTCATTCTCCCTATGAGACCTTAATAGTGTAAACAGAGCTTTACATGTGTTTTGTGAACTATGTACATAGACTTATTGCTTGGGGAAGCTAATGTATAAAGAGAAACACACCATGGTCTTTCGTATGTCTTTATTAAGTTGATTTGTTTGTTAGTAAATCCGACTTTGTCGTATAGCCCGCGCATCGCGCGGGTTTCCACCTAGTGTAAACTATACTGGAAATGGATATGGCAAAAAACAAACGATACCTAAGCTACAGGTGGAACCAATCCGAAAGCAATCTTACAAATAATTGGCATTGGTCATAAATGATAAGTCAAGGGTCAAAATGTTGTTCCCAACGAATGTCGGCAAATAAACACAACTGTGTACAAAATGAAAATTTTTAATCAATAAAAAACATAGTTTTTTAAAATCATTTATTAATTTCAAAATTTATTTAAAAATATAAAATTAATTTGAACAAAAATTAATTCAGTTTTACTTTTCAAATTTGTTTTAAGTAAATAATACATAATAATTAAATAATATGCATAAATGTCTGTCAAGTGTAATATGTGCATTCATATGTATCATACCTTTACTCAAATATGAATATTAAGTAAGTCTGAAGTCTTGAGGAGGCTTATATAGTCTTAAACAGTTGAGATGATGTACCATAAAGTGGTCTCGAACTAAAGATACGTTTTGACACAATATTCAATTTATTTGAAATTCATAAATAATATAGACTTGAGAAAAATTTAGGAGTCAAATATTTAGGGTGTTTCGAGAAGTTTTCTTGAAATTTCTTAAGAACAAAATAATACGACTCTTTTGATTAACATGTTTGCGGACCTTTACATCTGAAACTTATGTAATATTGGCATGTAAGGCGATATAGAGAATAAAGGAAGTATCTTTGGATATTTAATTTCTATTATGATGCTTTTATTTACTAATTCAAGTCTAGAATGTGAGTGGAAACTTCCATCCCTAAAGAACGAAGCAAAAGAATACTTTTTAAAACCAAAGGGCTTAGTCCAGCTATTATCAAATAGTAACACCTTAAAGTTCAAAGGCCTTGGGGAAAAATTACTTTGAATAAAAATTAAAATTGGGGTAATTTTCTAGCCTCTCTATTTTTATTGGTGTTTTAAATTAAATAAGATGGATTATTCTCTAGTGATAGCACATGTAGGTGTTATTGCTACAGTTTCTTCTACACTCAAACGATAATTGTTTTGTGCTAGTCACACAATGTTACAACAAACATAAGTAAAATATCAAATGCATCTTAAAATTGTTGTTCTGAAAATTATTTTATTGATAAAATGAATCAAATAAACTATATAAAATAATCAAAGACAGAATTACATAACAAATATGAATATAGTAAAAAGCAGGAAAGAAATAAATAATTGCAGAAAATATGCATAAAATAGATGACACAAAATTCTTCAAAGAAATATTTCGAAACCAACGAGTTCATATTGTGTCCGTAAGATGAATTTGCTCCCTCAATTGGTACCCAAGGTTGTAAGAAATTGTCTCCCAGTATAGAACGTATATCATCCCTGATTGTAGCGACATTAGAAACGTGCATAACAAATATGAAGATAGGTTAAAGCAGTAAATAAATAAATACTGATATACATAAGCATGGACTCGTCTGGATGAGACTCAACCCGACTTCATGACCCCCTCTAAGTGCAAGTCAGACTCATTTTTCATATGCGCCCACATTTCAGAGGCCCATGCCAGTCAGTCTCGGCCTACGAGACTCAATCATCAGAATAATTGCAATTGTGCATGAAGGCGACCTTTATACTCGTAAGTACCTCTGAGTCTCGACTCCATCGTGTGTTGGCCTCGTACGACTGACTACCAAACCGAGACCAATTCGTAGTTCTAGAATACGTATCACTCTCGGCATCACTCAATCGGAGGCCACCTCATCAGTCTCGACCAATCGAAACCTCCTAGTCCTGACATCCTAATCTCAACCTCCTAGACCCAACCGAGACCTCCTAGACCCGACATCACTATCTCACATAGAACATATGACCTGTGGAGTTGTGCATTGCCAAGACACGTGGACAAAACCATTACAAGAGATCAACACCCCACGTGGGGAGAATATCCCGTTATCATGACATAAACATGCAAGAGATAGTGGCATTCTCTCATTCGTCTATTAATCTCGTGCACACCAGGTGAATGCTTGGGGTGACACTACACACCACCAACATGTAATACCCCGTAGTTTTATATAGATATATTTAATTGAATATTTAAATTATGTGAGTGATGCATAATTTAATTTATGCTGGTGACACATAATTTCATCGACGAAATAATAAGAAATTAAATAAATATTAATTTAGGTGAAATCAATTAATATTAATGCAATTATTTATTTACTAATGTGCTACAGTTAATAAAATGGAAGTAAGTCGTAAGTGAATAAACGCGATGGAATTTAATATTATCATAACCGGGACACGTGTGATTAAATTAAAATAGGTTGAGATTTAAGTGACTCGGTGATGACTTCGAGTGCACGGTTGATCTGGAATGGATCATAATAGTCAAAACTAAGTACCCGGGGGTTGTGTTTGGGTCTTGAGGGATTTTTAAATTAATCGGGACTTATTTAGGTGACTTTGGTGCTCCTGAAGAGCATATGAAAAGCCAAAAATGGGATTACAATTATAAAATGCAAGGTTTGGGGCCTAGGAAATAGTCATTTCACAAATTCAAATGTTAGGATAGTTATACAAAGAATAAGAGAAAAAGTGAAAAGAATTGAGAAGAAATTTCAAAAGTCTAAAGAAGGAATTGAAGTATTTTTGCAAGAACATTCTAGGAATGAAGATTTGGGAAGAAATTTTTTGGATTATTGTCAATATCTTCACTAGATTCAGACTCTACGAATATCAAGGCAAGTAATTAATTTGTTATTTAAATTGTTTATGCAATTTTAGTCATATCATAGTTACGACATACTATGAATAATTCACACATAAAAACGTTATAGTTTCTATTGTGAGATTCCGACACGATAGCCAGGATGATGTGAATATTCCATGTTCAGTGCAGAGACCCGCATCCAGTAATGTTATAAAGTTGTGGGATGGTGGTTATTCACGATATATGTGTATTTGTTGTGTTATATATATATATATATATATATATATATATATATATATATATATATATATATATATATATATATATGTGTGTGTGTGTGTGTGTATGTGTGTGTATGTGTGTGTGTGTGTGCAGAAAATATATACGGGCATGAGATGATATGAATATTGTGTATATTAATGTGAAGAAGTATACATGGCTTAAACATTAAGTGTGAATAATAATTTAATAACTAGTGAAATTTATTGGAAATTAGTTATATGATATTAACTTGTGAATATTGATTTAATAAATAGTGAAAGTTGTCGAAAATGAGTTATGTGATATTAACTTGTGAATATTGATTTAATAATTAGTGAAAGTTATTGGGAATAATTTATGTGAATATTGAAATAATAACTAGTGAAAGTTATTTGAAATGAAATGATAGATTATAATTAAGAATTATAATTGTTAAGCAGAAATAAAAGCTAATTATATATAATAAGCGTGACAGGGTAGCGTATAGCATTTAAGGATACTTGGGAACTAGTTAGACGGGTAGCATAACTAGGTACTTAAAATGCATATGTTAGGTGTGCCCTTAGATGGGAGGTGCGTAGTGTCTCATGAGAGAGTGATGTACCAATATAAATATGAGTAAATAATTATACATTTATTTATACATTTTAATTACTTGCAAAATATTTTCAAATGGATTTGGGCTCTGATTATGTCAAAATTATTTTAAAACCTTTTAGGTGTCCATCCATAGGGATGCCAAACGTGATCATCTTTTTAGGTACCGGAGCTACGATAATTGTGGATTATTGCATAGTTTTAATTAGTCGCTTATATTTTTAAATTCTAGTTCAGGACACTTTTCCTATTCATGCATGTTGCCTACGATAGTCAGTTTATTACATTTTATGTTTACTTCATTCTGAGTATTATTGTATGGAGATTTATTCTGATGATTAATCACAACAGTTTGACATGTAACAAATTTACAATTTTGATTTATTTGTGGTTGTGAATTTTATTTTAAGTTGTGTAGATAATTGTGGTTGATGATTATATTGTTGTGTCGTGTTAAATAAGATTAAAATTGACACAAAACGTAATTTAATAATAGGCAGCTTGTAATTATTTGAATTCGACAGTGATTCTAAGAATGAGCCAATGAGATTCCTGTTTTATTTTAGAAAAGCGTTGGACACCCGTTATATTAATAAACGGTGTGTCACATAACACTATGAAAGCCCACTTTTTCTTTTTTACCAGGGATCAATTAACTATAACGCTACTGCATTTATTTTAGTGCCTTGTTATAGTAAAAGCGCCATCACTTTGCACAGTGGAGTAGGTACGAACCACTTATATGCTTGTGTCTTCTATCTCTCTCATCCCTTCTTTCACATGCATATATTTCTTATACCATCATTATGATTCCACCATTATTAACAAAGATAGAGCTTATGTTGTCTACATCTTAGAGGTGGTGATTCTCAGCATCATCACCATTTTGGAGCCGCCTGTGGGAAGAGCTTCTCTTTTCCCTCTTCTCAGCTTGGAAATTTCGCTGTCTCTGGTGGTGATAAAGACCCACCATTATTGGGCCTAGATTACCATTGAAAGAACTTAAGTGGCGTTCTTAAGTCTTTTCCTAAATCATCTCACTTCTTGCCTTGCAATTCATCTTGTCTCTCTTTAATTGGTATAAATACTTTTGGAATGGCAACTGACCCACTATGTAATGATGGAACTGGCTCCATCCATCCTCCTCCTTTGTAAGAAATGGCTGATGTGGTAGCGGCGTTGATATCCTTGGTGTCCAACTAATAATAAATGCAGTAACTTCTATTGGCTTTCAGCAATGTGATGGGGAAGATCCCTAGTTACCACACAACGAAGCTCATTAATTCGGTAGCCAGGGAAGTGGTGGATGTTATGGTAGGGGGACCACCCCCAGCCCTAACCAAAGAAGCATAAAACCACTAAAGGTGGAGAGATGTCACTGATTCACGGCGTCTCCACCTCGGGAAGAAGGTTTAAGGGTGCCTAAACTTTCAGGATAGTGATGAGGAAGATTGCTGGGAGAGATATTAGATTTCTGGCAACACCGTCCGTCCTATAGCAACCCTAGCACATGCCTACTAGGGTAATAGTGTTCATCATACTCTCAGGATCAGATAGAGAGGTTCGACATTTGATAAGTTAAGTAGAGGATCAGTCTTTAATCGTCTCAATAGATGATCAGCCTTTGACTGTCTCGGCCCAAGAAATGACACAGGCTGAGATAAACACTCCCACTCTTGTAGCATAAGTGGCGTAAGGGGGAATAGGCACTGAGAAAATGAAAGGTTGAGATGAGATCATGAAAGGGGGGATCATAGATAAGTTAATAGTCGACAGAGAACTATCGGCCGAGAGCCAGTCCCAAAACCAATTGAGAAAATGAAGGGGTGGAGATAATATAGTGCCAGAAGAGAAGTCGTGGTACAATTATATCCAAAGGTTAGATAACAAGACCGACATCTTTGTGTCGAGGATTATCAGCTACCCTACCAAGGCTAAGTTTAAATCGTATAGTGTAATGCCAAGATATATCGGGAGCACAAATCCCGTACACCACATTAAGATGTATCAATCAGCAGTCGATATTTACTCGATCCCTGATGAGATGAGATATCGAGCCTTCTCAAGCACTCTTACAAGCGCAGTGCATGTTTGGTACACCAGCCTGTTGAGAGGTTCAATAGAGAAGTAGTTACAACTTTTTCTTAGGTATGAAGACATCGAAGCGTGTGAGTCATCTATTGCGTGTCAAATAAGGGGAAAATGAACCTATGAGGGAGTGTATCTCTCATTTCAATAAAGAAAAGTTGGAGGTTGAAGATTACAATGAGAAGATTGCGATGACAACCCTTATCAGTGGCCTGCAACCAGGGAAATTTTTATGGAACATCTTTAAGGATCCTCCAAAGACCATGATAAAACTCTTGCCATGAATGGGAGGATCATGAATGTGGAAGAAGCCATGGCAACTAAGAGAGGAGACACTAAAGAGTCTGGTAAGGGAAAATCGGGCCAAATTAAAGACAAAAAGGGAATAAAGAGGTCTAATGATGATAAATTCTCTGTGCTTACTTCTTCATTGTAATCCATGGCTTGATTTTGAATGAAATCAAAGATGACAAAGAACTTAAATGGCCAAAAAAGATTAAATATCTTACTCACAAGAGGGATAAAAGAAAGTGGTGCGAGTTTCATCAAGACCATGGCCATGCAACAGATAAATGCTTTTCCTTAAAAGATGAGATAGAGAAGATGCTGAAACAAGGAAAACTTAGTAAGTATGTGGATAGGAATGGCGGTTGAGATGATAAAAGGAAGGTACACAGTAGACGAGGGAGAGATGATAATTCGAGAAGGTAGGTTTAGGAAAATAAAGGCAAAGATGATTCAGATGATAGTAGGGATAGTGATCCTGATCTCCCAACGAAAATCCAGGAGGAAAAAGGAGCACTTTATATGATCTCTTTTGATGTGAAAATGATATGTGTCAACCTAGAAGGTGGAGGTAATAAGATAACTGATAGGAAGGCTCACGTTGTTGAAGTCAAAATAACGCCAAAGATAATGGAGGTGAACTTCCTAGAGATAAAGGAAAAGCCGGGCAAACTGAAGAAGGTCGACATGGAAACTCTTATTGTGGGGTTTTTAAGATTAGATTTTAAAAGAATATTTGCTCCGCGTGATGACCCCCTCATCATTAACATAAGAGTTCATGCTATGACACGTCTCAAATTCTCATTGACGGGGAGAGCTCGGTCGACGTCAAGTTCTACGACTATTTCAAAAATCTAAAATTGAGTAAGAAGATACTTGTACTATACCACCGGCCACTAATTAGCTTTAGCGGAGAGAAAGATCACCCATTTAGGGATAGGAGATGGATGTCTTCATGGGAACCTGGCCGAGTTGTTCACTAAGAAGGTTAGATTTTTTATTATCGGCGAGCATGTTTTCTCGACATACAATATTATCTTAGGCATAGTGGCTCTCAAGGGGTTTGAGGTCATGCCTTCCACCGTTCACTAGATGATGAAATTCCTGACTCTCTATGGATTAAGGGAAGTACAAGGAAACCAAGTGAAATCTCGAGAATGCTATATTACGTCAATCGATGAAAGAGAATCCTACAAAAGAAAGATGACATCATCACCATTGACACTCTCGACCTAAGGTACAAGAGGAAGCTTAAAAAGGGTGAACCCTATAAGGAGGTAGAACCCATCATCCTCAATGAGGACGAACCGAAAAAAACCATCCAAATTGGTTCATCCCTAAAAGCTTAAGTGCTGGAAGAGCTGATGAAGCTATTGTGAAGAAGTCAAAGTATTTTTTCATGGAGCCACTCAAGTATACTGGGGATTAACCCCGAGATTATCTTCCATCGAATTTATATTGACAAGGATGTGAATCCTATAAAGAAGAGGTGCAAAAATTTTACTCGAGATAAGTACGAGGTCATTCAAGATGAGGTTAAGAAACTACAGACAACTGACTTTATAAGAGAGGTCCGGTACCGGAATTGGGTCTCTAACATTGACATCGTACCTAAGAAAAATGGAAAGTGGAGAATGTTTGTGGACTTCACGGATCTTAACAAAGCTTTCCTAAAAGATAATTTCCCTATAACTCGGATCGACCAGATAATGGATGCCATGGCCGGTCATAAACTTATGAGTTTTATGGACGCATATTCTAGGTACAATTAGATATTCATGCATGAAGATGAAGCCGAGAAGACATACTTTATCATAAATAAAGGAACCTACTTCTATAAAGTAATGCCCTTCAAATTGAAGAACGTAAAGGAAACTTACCATAGGTTGGTCAATAAGATGTTAGAAGACCAAATTAGGAAGACTGTGGAAGTCTATGTAGACGACATGCTAACAAAGAGCTTGAAGGCTGAGACCAATGTAGCCGACCTTGATTGCACTTTTGACACATGGATATATATAAGATGAAGTTGAATTCGGCCAAGTGAATTTTCGGTGTCGGTGCAGGGAAGTTTTTAGGATTTATTATGAATCAGAGGGGGAAAAAAGTAAACATTGGAAAGATCAAAGCCTTGATTGATATGTAGATACCCAAAACGATCAAAGACATCCAGAGGTTAACCATATTACATATAGCTCTTAACTATTTTTCCGTTCAAGAGACTGACAATTGTTTTTCCCTTTTTCAAGATACTAAGGAAAGCCCTCGTTTGGGACAAAGAATGTGAAAAAGATTTTTAAGAATTGAGAGTGTATCTGGGGTCTCCGATGTTGCTATCTCTGCCAGTCTAGGGAGAGAAGTTATTTTTATACTTAGCCGTATCAGAATCAGCTATCAGCGAGGATATTGTCCGAGATGATGATGGAGTTCAAAAACTAGTATATTTTAATAGCAAAGCCTTGCGAGGTTATGATTTCAACTACCCCAAGATGGAGAAGCTGGTTTACTAATTGATTCATGCCTCAAGAAAAATAAAGTCGTACTTCCAGGCACATATGATAGTGGTACTCACCGACACTCCACTGAGGCAAGTCATTTATAAACCCAAGAAATAAGGTAGGTTAATGGCTTGGTCAGTAGATCTAGGTGAGTTTGATATCATTTATCAACCTAGAAATGTAATCAAGGGGCATACATTGGTAGATTTTATTATCGAGTTTACGAGTCAATAATGATGATAACGAGATTAATGAAGAAGCAAGAACTCTAATAGCTGTCCCAATATACCCAGCGACAGAGAATGCAAAGGTCGACCTTGAAAAAAAGGAGGTGTGTTCAAAAATAGAATCTTGGGTGAAGGTACCTTTTTAAAAAGGGTCCCACTCTGGAGTTTATTTGTAGATGGTTCATCTTACGAGAATGATAGCAGGACGGGGTTGATACTATCGGCCAAAGATGGAACATTCATTGAATATGCTTTAAGATTCATCTTTAAAGCATCAAACAATGAGTCAAAATATGAGGCCTTGCTAGCAGGCCTCTCCCTTACCAAAGTTTTGAACGTCGACCAGATGGTAGCCCATATTGATTCACAGTAGATTTTAGGAATCTATGAGGATAAAAATGAAAATATGGCCAAGTACTTGTCCAGGGTCGGGAAGATGATGATGAACTTCAAGGAAGTTCAAGTAAAGAGAATTCCCAGACTAGAGAATAGATGAATTGATGCTTTGGTTAGACTGGCATTGGCGATAAGAATATAGATTAGGCAGATAGTGCCTATCGAGATATTATCAAAGTCGAGCATTAAGGAAGACGTGAGTAACACAATAATTTTCCCAATTTGAATTTAAGAGAATCATGGATGGATCCATTGATAAAGTACATACAAGATGGGGAGATTCCAAAGTCCAAAGCCAATAGGAAAAATCTCAAATATCGTGTAGCAAAGTTCACCATCATAGGTGATGTACTTTATAAAAAAGGATTTCTACTCCCACTGCTCAGATGTGTTCACCCCTCTGAGAAAGACTACATCCTTAGAGACGTTCAATAGGGTTCTTGTGCAAGTCACATCAGTGGTCGATCTCTCGCTAAGAGGATCATCACCCAAGGATATTTTAAGCCAACACTTTCCAAGCACGCAACTGAATATGTTAAGAAGTGTGACAAATGTTAGAGGTTCATGAAGAGCATTCTGGATCAGCCTCACTAGCCTCTCTCGTCCATTACATCACCCTGGCCATTTATGGGTTGGAGGATAGACCTAGTCGGCCCTATTTCAAAGGCAATAGGAAATTATTGATATTTGATTGTATTGATTGATTGTTTCTCAAAGTGGGTTGAGGATGAAGAAATGATAACCATCACAAAAGTGAAGACATTCAGATTTATTTGGAGGAACATCATCTGCTTCTACGGCCTACCCCACATCATGATATCAGATAATGACAACCAGTTCATGAATAAGTCATTGGAGGCCTAATATGTGAGGGTCAGCATAAAACAGTTCTTCTCTGATCCTGGTTGACTCCAATATAGTGGTCAAACTAAGGTCACCAATACGATGGTAGTCGATGGGATCAAGAAAAACCTAAAAGATGCAAAGGGCAAATGGACTCATGGACTACATGGGGTTTTATGGGCCTATAGGATGATTCAGAGGATGCTGATAGATAGGACACCTTTTATATTGGCATATGGGTTACAGGCAGTCATTTTAATAGAGCTCGGGTTCCCTAACTATAGAGTCTGAAATTATGATTCAGAGGCGAATATGGAAGAAAAAAGATTGGACTTGGATCTTATTGAAGAGAGACGAGAAGACGTAACAACCATGCAATCGACCTATTAGCAGAGATCAAAAGATTCTATAATAAACGGGTGAAGGCTAGGCCGATAGCAATGGGAGACTTTATTTTAAAGAAAGTCTTAAATAAACCTAACAAGTTGCATCCTAATTGGCATGGGCCATTCAGAGTAACGAAAGAGGTTGTGCTAGGAACTTTCAGACTATAAAATCTTGAGGGCAAACCTTTCTCCAATCCATGGAATGCCGACCATTTAAAGAGATATTATCAATAGTCTTTTTATGTCATTTTGTATATAAGACCAATGTCTTGATTGATTCAATGAATGTACTGTTATCTTACTTTCATCAATATGACAAAGAGTTATGATGCAATGAGAAGTTTTATTTTGTACTCATTCTTTTTATCATTAAAAACTACATGGTTTGAACATTATTAAACTAAAGAACATCATTTTATGGTGAACTAGTTTATAACTCACTCTTCGCGATGTGAGACTGTATGAGAAGTATCATTTCCGTCATGCTCTCCCAATAACACCGAGAGAGGGGGTCAAAATTATAGCATCACATTTGTGGTGAGGACAAAATTAAAAATCATGTTAGTATGGTTGTGCAATATCATTCTATCGCGAATTAGTTTATAACTCAGTCTTAACGATGGGAGTGTATGAGGAGTCTTGTCTCCTTCATACTCTCCTAATAACGCCGAGAGAGGGGGTCAAAATTATAAAATCACTTTTATGGTGAAAAAAAATTAAAAAACATGTTAATATGGTTGTGTAACATTATTCTATAGTGAATTAATTCATGATTCACTCTCGACGATACGAGAGTCTATGAGGAGTCCCATATATACTCTCGTCTCTTTCATTCCCTCCTAATAACGCCAAGAGAGGGGATCAAAATTATAACATCACTTTTTTGGTAAAGACAAAATTAAAAATCATGTTAGTATAGTTGTGCAATATAATTCTATGGTGAATTAGTTTATAACTCACTCTCGATGATGAGAGAATGTATGAGGAGTCTCATCTCCTTCATACTCTCCTAATAACGTTGAGAGATGGGGTCAAAATTATAGCATCACTTTTGTAGTGAAGACAAAATTAAAAATTATGTTAATATAGTTGTTCAACATTATTTTATGATGAATTAATTCATGACTCACTCTCGATGGTACGAGAGTATATGAGGAATATCGTCTCCTTCATGCCCTCCCAAAAATGTCGAGAGAAGGAATCAATATTATAACATCACTTTTGTGGTGAAGACAAAAGTAAAAATCATGTTAGTATGATTGTGAAACATCATTCTATAGTGAATTAGTTTATAACTCACTCTCGGCAATGCGAGAGTGCATAAGGAGTCTTGTCTTCTTCATACTCTCCTAATAACGCTGAGAGATGGGGTCAAAATTATAACATCATTTTTGTGGTGGAGACAAAATTAAAAATCATGTCAGTATGGTTATGCAACAACATTCTATGGTGAATTATATCGTGACTCACCTCGACGATAAGATAGTGTATAAGGAGTCTCGTCTCCTTCGTGCTCTCCCAATAATGCCGAGAGAGGGGATAAAAAATTATAACATCACTTTTATGGTGAAGAAAAAATTGAAAATCATTTTAGTATGGTTGTACAACATCATTTTATGATGAGTCAATTTATAACTCACTCTCTGCAATACGAGAATGTATGAGAAGTCTCATCTCCTTCTTACTCTCCCAATAACGTCGAGAAGGGTGATCAACATCATAACATCACTTGTATCGATGATTGTTTCATTATTAAATGTCACCTATATTAATTAAAGTTGTTGTGACAAGTGGTAAAACACAATCCAAGCATCATACTCAAAACATCATTTAATGGTGATAAAAGTAAAGTGTAGAGACTAGAGTTCTACAAAAATAACACAAATCCAATGACATTAAAGATGGATTCACATTCAGAGTAAAGCGAATGGAATAAAGTGTTATATGACAAAAAACATGAGGTATGAGACAAAAGACTATTTAGACGTTCATTTTAAAACATAAGGCATTCAAAGATCACAAGCGGCTGCCCTTAAAAATGATGAAGCAATTTAACTCTCAATATGGTCTTTCTCGGCCTCAACTGGGACCTCAAAATTTATTGGAGCAGGATTATTTGTGTTGGCTTCTTAATTATTGGGACCATTGTCCCCTACAATAACTCCTTGGGTCATGACTGTGGTCTCAGTCGCAGCATCTTGAGCATTAACCTCAACTTGAATTTGGTTAAGGACGACAACGTCCTCGGTGTATGCTAGATCAAATGATTTTAATTACTTAACAAGTTAAGGGTCGGTTATGGCAAGATCGGGATGCATATTTAGAACCCAACAACTAGCGGATTTAGCCCCCATGTCCAAGTATTGGATCGCATAGTCTGCAACTTCATCAGACGACTTGAAGGTCGAAATTACCTTCTTTGCTGCATCTTTAACATCTTTGTGATTTTTAATAAGATTGTCAATCTCAACCGTATGACCCATCCTTTGAGTTAGAAAGTCCTTCGAGTGATATTTTTTCAAGTCATCAATCTTCTTCTTTTTATTCTTCTTAGATTTATGGAACTTCTTCTGCATGCCCTTATTTTTTTTAATAGCAGAGTCGGACTATTATATCTTAGTGGCATTCTTTTAGACCCACTGGTTCGTATGGTGAAAGGAAAACATAGACTGCAAAATAGAGAAGGGAGAATTAGAACAAGATGAGACAACACTTAACAAAAATGGTGAAGAATGACTAGAAATATTACCTGAGTTGCCTGCTGAAGGCCAAATTCGTGGACTAGAGAAGGGTACTGGGCATGGAAGAATCGGTTGTTCCATTCGAGCATGATTGACCCGGGAGCTTCTCGGGCCCTTAGTTTACTACCGAGAAGTGATTTAGTGGAAACACTCAGCTGGTCCAAATGAGTATCGGTCACAGTATCATTAGAATTAAGGACTTCCAAGTCCCTAGGGGTTTTGGACGAGATGTCCTTCTTCTTATTATGTGTAGGAGGAATGGTGCTAGTGTCGTCAGGTACATCTTTATACTTCTTAGAACCCTTGTCTTGATAGGTCCCTCCTATTATCATATTTTTAGAGGGAGCGGCCTTCCTCCCTACTAGTTTTGATAGAACATTAGCAATTGATGGAGAAGACATCTCCCAAATGTGATTCGAAGTCTCAACTGGATGACCTGCAAATAAAGTAAATGATCAGTAACTGGCACATAAAATAAAGGACGACAATGAAGTTTAAAAAATTCTCCAGCTTACATAGCTCAGTGAGGGGTTCAACCCCCAGACCAGTATCGGCTAAAAATGATGTCTCTATAGCCATCCCCGATCCTCATCGAGGGCGGGCGCGTGAAGGAGGATCCTCGGGTCCCGCATGTCCCTCTTAGGAGCACTTCGGCCGGCGTCGTTTGAGATGAGGTGTAAAAATATAGAGAGATTTAGAGACTCCAATCTATTTTACTCAAAACAGACAAAAGAAAAAAAGGGTAAGCCATCCCGAAAGACGGCATCCAAAGACATACTGGTGCATACGAAACCAAAATGATTCGAGAAGGGTTCGGAGGCTAAGTTACGAAATGGGAAGGTGTTAGGCACCCATTCTGCCATTTCGGTCTCTCATGGATGTTTGCTATTTTCCTTTTTTATTTTCCCGTGATATGTGTGCATGTGTATATATATAGGGGAGATAGGAATCCTCGACTTGTATCATGAGAGAGATAAAGCGATTCATCCGTAGGAAGGTATAAAAATAATATTAGAAAATAAGATTTACGTGATTACCCTTACGTTGATCGTTATAATGGAACGATAACGCATATGGAGTAATACGTCACTAAGAACAAGTATGTAGAATATAAGAAAATTGGATTTAGAGAAGGTAGAAAATGGGAGAGAAAGTGAGAATATGACTCAAGTCTCGGGTTTTACCCTGAGACATCTACGTAGCCTATAAAGGCATCAAATTCCATGTAGTTCGCATACAAAAGGAGGGGTGGGGTTTATTCCATAAATCCAAATGGGGGATCGCTTATTTGTGAGAGTGTTTGTGTGTAGAAAAAGTGTTTTAGTTGTGAGAAAAGTGTGAAAAAAGTATGAGAATCCCTATTTGGAATTTATGCTCAAACCCTCTTTTCTTGTTTTTTGGGTTTTATTTATATAAAAATAAGAGATGTGCAATAATACTAAATAAAAAGTATATTAGGATGTGTGAGATGAGATAACAAAAGTGCTAGGTAATAAAATAAGTTATTGCGAATTTAAGAGAATTTGAAGAGAAAGTTGAGAAAGTTGGACCTCCTTGAAGATCTTGAGCTTGATCTTGAATGTTGAAGAGCAGCCCTTTCACTTGGATGATGATGGAGAGTGTCTAATTCACCAAGTTTGATGAAAAGGATGGTGAAAAGTGGAAGTTAGAAAGGGATTTGGATGTTGAAATTACGATGTCTTCGAGAGAAGTTTTTGGCACTCGTTGAGAGCGATTTCTATCAGATCTGGGACCTTCTTTGCAAATGAGGTGAAGGCCTCCTTTTATAGGCCCAGTTCACTACCGATCGGCATAGACCTGGTCCTGCCTATCGGCACATGCCGATAGGCAAGGTCTGGAACCTGCCATTTGGTAGTGTGTTTCAGGCCTTTTTGGAAAATTAGCTGCCGAGGGAAAACCGTTGGTCAGAATCGTGCACGGGGTAGACTGTTGGGAAGGTAATTTAAATACCTTTGAAACTCCTTTGGATCGCTCCCAGGTTCAGGAGTTGACTTTGGATCTATTATGGATCGGAAGCATTTGTTGGTCCATTGGACGGGGAATCGTTCGGATGCAAACAGATCATTCGTCCGCATGGTAAGTTCGAATCGTGCACAGGGCAGACTGTTGGAAAGGTTAAGAGATGTACTTCGATATTCTAAAGAGTTTAACCCGATTTGGGGAGTCGACTTTGGTCAAACGATCCTTGGAAGCATTTTGTGACCTCTTGGTGTCAAACGAATCGTTTGTCGGCATTGTAAGTCGGAATCGCGCATGGAGCGGACCATTGGAAAGGGGATTTAGTGCACTTCGAAGATTCATTTAGCCTCGATTGAGCTAAATAGTTGACTTAGGTCAAACGGAGTTCGGGAGCACTCGGTGGCCTCTAGATCAAGTTTTAGATGCAAACGGATTGTTCGTCCGCATGGTAAGTCAAAATTGTGCATGGGATGAACCGTTGGAAAGGGATTTCAGTGCCCTTCAAAGATTCATTTAGCCTTGGTCGAGCTGAAGAGTTTGACTTTTTCATCAAATGGAGCCTAGGAGTGCATGATGGCTTCTAGGTCAGTACTCGAGGTATGACTTGGGTTTGTAGTGATGAAGGGAGGTACTAGGGACCTAAGGAGAGTTAGGGGGTAATAGAATGGGGTGTCTATAGAGCCCCTCGATGGGTGAGTTTGGAATAAATGATAATCGTCGAATAGATAACACATGATGCTTTTGAGGGAGTATGACCGATTCAGAGGGTCGATGCCGATTCTGAGGACCTGAGGGGTGTGCTGGGGATGGTTTGAATGACGATCAAAGGTTTAGGTCTATTCTGGGGACCTGAAGTGATGATGGGGGATGACCAATTTTGTGGGTCAAAGCCAAATATGCGGGCTTAAATGATGAGGGTGACCGATTCTGTGAGTCAAAGACAATTCTGTGGGCTTATTGTGAAGATCTAATAACTTAGGTCAATTCTGACCTAAGAGTGGTGACGACCGAGGACCGAGGTCAATTCTGACCTAACTCAGGTGACGATCCAAGACCGAGATCAATTCTGACCTACAAGTGGTGACGACCGAGGATCGAGATCAATTCTGACCTAACTCAGGTGATGATCCAAGATCGAGGTCAATTCTAACCTAAGAGTGGTGATGACCGAGGACCGAGGTCAATTTTGACCTAACTCAGGTGACGATCTAAGATCGAGGTCAATTCTGACCCAAGAGTTGTGACGACCGATGACCGAGGCCATTTCTGACCTAACTCAGGTGACAATCCTAGACCGAGGTCCATTCTGACCTACGAGTGGTGACGACTGAGGACTGAGGCCAATTCTAACCTAACTCGGGTGATGATCCAAGACCGAGGCCAATTCTGATCTAACTCAGGTGATGATCCAAGATTGAGGTCAATTCTGACCTAAGAGTGGTGACGGCCGAGGATCGAGGTCAATTTAAACCTAACTCAGGTGACGATCCAATATTGAGGTCAATTTTGACCTAAGAGTGGTGACGACCGAGGACCGAGGCCATTTCTGACCTAACTCGGGTGACGATCTAAGACCGAGGTCAATTCTGATTTAAGAGTGGTGACGATCGAGGATCGAGGTTAATTCTGACCTAACTCAGGTGATGATCCAAGACTGAGGTCAATTCTGACCTAAAAGTGGTGATGACCGAGGACCTAGGTCAATTCTGACCTAACTTAGGTGACGATCCAAGATCGAGGTCAATTCTGACCTAAGAGTGGATAAAGATTGGATTTTTTATTCTGCTGGAGAAAGTGCCTTGTGATTTTGATCTGAGCTGGGGTGCTGATAGCTGGGGAAGCATTTGTTTCTTTAGGAGGCCTCGCAGGGGGGAACAACCAATTTTGGTGCTGTGAAAATTCCGCTGGGGAAGAGATCAGGCAATCCTTAGAGGTCCTCCGGGGCTTTTCCAGGAGGAGATTCACTTGGTTTTTGAGGATTCCACTGGGAAAGAGGGGTTCTGCTTGAGGGAATGCAAATTTTTCCTGGTGAAAATGTTCTAAATCCTTCCTGGGATTTTTAGGAATTTTCTGAGGATTTTTCAGGGCTTTCTGATAATTTTTGGCAATTTCTGTACGAAATATAAGGGGGTGTCGGCCGACATGGTATGAGGGGTGCCATTAGGCAGTGGAACAGACTTTTGGACTGCCTCGGAAAGTTAAAAAGTCAACATCGATCGGTATGGTTGGGGTCAGTGCCGATCGGCATGGCGTTTGACATCCTATATAAAGGGGGAGAATCCCTTCATTTTTTTCATAGCTTCTTTTGCTTTCTCTCTTTCTGCGATTTCTCTGCAAATCGTTCTAGCATTCTGATCTTCAAGAAATGGCCGCTTTATGAGCACTGCAGTCCACAGGGAGTGGTTGATCATTGATGACTGGGCGAATGTGGAGTGGAGGACCAGGGCGCCTCTTGCTTTAGGGAGTGAAAACTCCTTTGATGCGTTTGAGCCTATTGCGGATGAGCGAACTTTGCTGCTGGAGCCGTCGCGTCATCGCTCTTCGAGAGTGAACCCTGGTGGTTATATAAGTAACCCGACCTTTGGTATTCCTTTCTTTTTGGTTATTTTTCTTTCTTTCTTGACTTTCGATGAGATTTTTTTCCATTTTTCCACTCTGATATTTCTTTGAAGAACATGCGTACCCGCTGGACGGCGGGGCTCAGGGATGTCTGGGAGCATCTCCCACCTGTGGTGCATTGGGTGGTATCATCAATGGGTTTTGGGAGGTTGGCATCTGCGCTGGATGAGACACCTCGTTCGACAGCGGTCCTGTGTGCTTTGGGGGAGAGGTGGTGGGATACTACCCACACCTTCCATTTCGGTTTCAGGGAGATGACTGTGACTCCCATAGATGTGCAACAGCTGTTAGGGCAGGATTGTGATGGAGAGAAGATAGAGGTGGATCGCTCTTCGCGGGTGAGACCGGAGGCAGTGCGTGCGGCACTTGGTGATGTCGGGAGGATAGTTTCTAGGGATTCTATCCGGATGTCCCTGTTGAAGAATGTTCTGTTGGGCAGGGTGATTGATGTGGAGGATGGGCTGTAGGTGAGGTAGATGGCCCGATTATTTATTTTGCTGGTTTTGGGAGGTTTCATGGTGGCGTCGAGCGGCGACATCGTCCATTTGTGGTTCTTATCGTACTTGAGGATGTTTTTGAACATCCCTTTCTATGATTGGGGGAGTCTGACTTTGGCGACCCTTTACTCTTCTCTAGATGCATTCAGCCGGTGCTGCCGACAGACCTTTACTGGAGCCACGTACCTTCTTGAGGTATTCTTCAGTTTGCGCATTTCTTTTCATGCATTCGCATTTTCCTTTCATGCATTTGCATTTTCCTTATGCGTCTCTTTTTGTTTGTGAATTCTTCTCTTTTGACAGACGTGGTTTTATGAGGTGATTGGGTGAAATACCCCACTGATTTCTCTAAAGGATGACACTGTTGGGGACTCCTACCAATTGTATCGACGGCGTAAGGCCAATCGGCAGTCGAATGGATATCTCTCTCTGGAGGCGGTGCGTCAGGTCTTGAATGACCTGACCAGTGGTAGTGTAAGACTCTTTCCATTTTCAGTCTTAGTTTTTGCACCTTCTGATCTTGTATTGATTTATGCCTGCTTGGATATTTTCAGGTGACCTTTTATCCTTGGGGGACAGCCATTCAGGATGCGAGGACGACCGGGGTGAACGCGTAGATGAGGCATCTGCTAGCGCATGAGTTCAGACATTCCTAGTATCTCGGGGAGAGGGTGGTTCGCCAGATTACCGAGGAGGAGGTGGTGGTGCCACCTGCGCATCCTCCTACGTCTATGAGGCGGGAGTGACTGCTATCGAAGGATGCGAGAATCGTGGCGATGATCGGCGAGTCCTACTTGTTGTACACTGATACGGCTGCACCGTATGACTATATGGACTTTGTGACGAGCTGGTTGGTGGTGCCCAACATATATGATGCCCTGCCTTTCCCTCCTGCGGGTTTGAGTCGGGCGATGGGATCTTCCCACAGTGGCAACGGTCCGACGGCATCGGCGGTGATGGAGACCTCGGAGGTTCCTTTTATGCGGTTGCATAATCCTTCATGTAACATCTGGCGGGCTGATGGAGTGATGTTGCCTATGCTGCATTGTCCTCATGTGATGGATCCGGAGGAGTTGGGTTTGACAGAGGAGGTCCTTCGACCTACGGTATACCTTTATGTTCTCCTCTTTCTTTCTTTTCTATTTTGTTCATCTCTACTTTGATACTGATTTTTCCTTTTTCTTATAGCAAGTCAGAGTGTCGACCACTTGGATAAGAGACATCAGAGATTGGTTATCTTCGGTGACTGCCCATATTCGGGATGCGATTCCTGTTCCTACTTGCTTGGTGCCATCTTCTTCATCTGGAGAGGACTCTGGCTCGGGTAGTGGTGGTGCATCATCTCGCCGTAGGGGAAAGAAAGCACGTCGCATGGGTGGAAGCTCTTAGAGAGAAAGGTAGGTGAGAGAGAGAGAGAGGGAGAATGTAGGTTCGGGCTGAGTCCCGTTGTTTTTGCTTTTTCTTTTTTATTTCCTGTAAAATTGATGTAACATAGAAAACAAATAGATGCAATGCAATGGAGTTTTTTATTATCTTTTATTAATGATGAATGAATGCATGCACATGCGCTTTTTACTTTGCCGATGAGACCGTAAAAAGGAGTATTTTTGGAATTTTTGAGGGAAAGTTTTTAATTAAAAGGAGAAATTATATAAGGAGGAAAAGGGATTTTGAAATTCTGCTGAGAATATCAATTTATTTTTATTGAGTTTTCTGATTTGACAAAAGATGAAAAAAAGGGAAATTTCTAAAAATGGGGCGTTGCCGATCGACAAGCACCCGGTCCTGCCTATCGGCAGTTCAGTCCAGTCCCATCAATTCAAATCTTTGAATGGTACCCTCTTCAGCCTTTTGTATTTTGTGGGGTAGGATTCCCTCCAATTTCTGCAGGGATTGTGTCTTTTGTGAGGGTTCTCAAGTATAAAAGGGGTAAGGGTGGAGTGTTTTCATCACACCTTCGCATTCTTACTTACTTGCCCACTATCTCTTAGCCTTGCAAGATGGCTCTTTTTAGTAGGATTGAGTTTTCTAACTACCTCGAATCCTTGGAAGCAATGTGCTCTTATAATGTCGACTATGATGCCTTCAACATGCGTCCAGTCTCCTTGTGGCGCAATCGGCCTATTGAGTGGAACATGTTGATGGCAGCGGTATAATTCTTGTACCCTGAAGACCATGTATTTCACTTTGGGTTGGATGAAGTTTGTCCTACCTATGAGGAATTTTCTGCCATGCTAGGTGTATATCCCAGTGTTGCTGCGGCTTTGCCCAAATTTTTCCGTTTTCCCAGGGATTTGTTGGCAGGGCTTCTTCATATTTCGCCTTCGGCGGCCAGATCACTGGTTGCTGGAGGAACGATCTCCCTCCCGACAGTTCTGCAGCCCGTGTATTTGCGGGAAGTAGGTGATGCTGGCTATGCTGGAGCCGTTGCTCTGGGTCTGGTTTTAAAATTACTGTTGGTGACTGGGGAACTGCTGGTGGACCCGCAACTTGCAGCCATTACTACATGGATGTCATACCTTCGTAATTATATGGCGATGATACTGGCGGAGATGCTGAATGGTCTGGATGCCTGGCGAGAAGGTCGTTCTGACTTCCTAAGGGGTAGCCCCGTGATGCTATTCATGTTGTTATCTAAAAGAATCTGCCTAGTGACTCCTCCAGAATATCCTTTATCGATTATACCTAACTTCTTTTCGCGTTACTTCTTCACCGTTGGCTTGGATATTGACAAGTAGGAGAACTGGTTTGTGGATAATGGGGCTTGAAATCTGTATTGGTCAGTGCCTTGGTGGGGGAAGTTGCTGCCTATTCTGGAGCTAAGAGAGTACTCATATGTGCGGCTGGTTGTTCTCAGACAAACCTCTTTTTATTTCCCTTGGCGACTTTTGCGCCAATTTGGCTGGGCACAGGTCGTGCCACCTCGGACCTCAAATTTATTTTCGGTGGAAGATTTGACTGAGCATCTGCGCAATGCAGCTTGGCTCCTTGTGGGAAAATCGGCGTTCGTCGACCCATCCCTCTCAGTCTATTGGGAGATTTTGGCATGTCCCTGGGGATTATATGAAATGGTTGTGGAGGAGAGTAGTCAGCAAGATGTTGGCAGTGGAGACTGGACAAAGGTGTTTTGTTTTATTTAACACCATGGAAGGGGGTGTTGTGGTTTTTTCAAAGCTGGTTCAGGCTTATCGGTCCATGGAGTGTTTACGGCACTCTGTTCAGGCAGGGGAAATTTGGGGACCCCAGGATGTAGATGATGAGGGTGTAGGCTCCTCTGGTAGTTGTGGGTAGGACTCTTGGAGATTTTAATTGTGTAATAGGGAACAGATGTGGGGATTTTATTTGGCTTTTTATGGAAGTGAGGGGAAGGGAGTTATCCGTTCCTTTTCTTATGTAATCTTTGTTATAATTTCTTATTAATGAAGTAAGCAAGTTTCTGATCATCCAGCTGTGCCTTTCGATGAATTTTACAATTTGAATTATCTATACCGATCGCTAAGGCATACATAATCTTTTTATTCAAGTATTTGTTAGAATGAACTGTCGTTCTCGGAGATAAGAAAAGAATAGAATTTTGTGAAAAAGAAAGGGCCGTGCTCCTGTAAGATGTATAAGCTGCCTACGTGCCTTTGGGGGTTTTGAATTTTTTTTTATTTTTCTTGAAAAATGGTTTTTTTTGCAAAGGATCAGGCCCACGTAGTTCTGGGTAGAGGAAAATGAAGAGATTTTTTCTTTTAGAATAGAAGGGAGATGAGAAGAGTCCTAGTGCATCGAGATTTCAGACTAGGGGAAGAATTTCTAGAAATGGTCCCGGTTGACTGGATGAGCAATCTCTTCTCCATCTAGGTCAGTGAGCATGGCGGCACCGCCGGACAAGATTTTCTTCACAATGTAGGGGCCGCTGCAATTGGGCTTGAATTTCCCTCGGGGGTCCCAGATGGGTTATATTATCTCCTTGCGGGCTAAATCCCCGTAGACATCAAGGTATTGAATACCTTTCTTGAGAGCAAATTTGAGGCCTACTGTGCATGCCTCGTATTCCGTCATGTTGTTGGTGCAAGGGAAATCCAATTTGAGGGCGATGGGAGTGTGGGAGTCATCTGGGTCAATGAGAAGTATCCCAATGCCATATCCCTTTTTGTTGGCAGCGCAGTCAAAGAACATTTTCCATCGAAGGTTGTCTTGAGCGGTGCAGAGGATATTTTCATCTGGGAATTCGGAGATCCAGACATCGGCTTATTCTATGGGGTAATCAGCGAGGTAGTCAGAGATGGATCTTCCTTTAATGGCTTTCTGCGTGACGTACATGATATCGAACTCGGTTAGAAGCATCAACCATCTGGTCATTCGACTGGATAAGGAGGGTTTCTCAAGCAGGTATTTGATGGGATCCATTCGGGATATAAGTTTGATGGGGAAGGCGAGCATGTAGTGTCGCAACTTTTGGGTGACCAAGACAAGTGCGGCACATGCCTTTTCCAAAGAAGTGTAGTTGACCTCGTACCCGGGTAATTTACGACTGGCGTAATAGATGGCTCTTTCTTTGCGGGAATCTTCAAGGTATTGGGCTAGCAAATCCCCAGCTGCAGTGTCGGTTATGGTTAGGTATAGGAGCAAAGGGAGACCAGGCTATGGTGGCATGAGCACTGGGGGTTGGGTCAGATATTGTTTGATTCAGTCAAAAGCTTCTTGGCAGGCCTCATTCCAAACCTTGGTTGAATCCTTTTCGAGGAGCTCGAAGATTGGTTCATAGATGGAGGTTAGCTGGCAGAAGAACCGGCTGATATATTATAATTTCCCAAGAAAACCTCGGACTTCTTTCTCTGTTCGGGGCGGTGGCATCTCAAGTATGGTCTTCAGCTTTGGAAGATCTTCTTTTATCCCCTTCTCACTGACCATGAATCCCAAGAGTTTTCCCTTTATAACGCCGAAGACATATTTCTGTGGATTGAGTCTCATCTGATACCGTCGCAGTCATTCGAAGAACTTTCGGAGAGCAGGACATGACCTTCTCTAGTTTTGGACTTGATAATCATATCATCCACATAAACCTCAGCTTCCTTGTCAATCAGATCGTGCAGGATGGTTGTGGCATCCCATTGGTAGGTAGCCCCAGCATTCTTGAGACCAAATGGCATAACGGTGTAGCAAAAGGTTCCCCATGGGGTGATGAATGTTTTTTTTTCTTGGTGGTCTTGGTGAATCTTGATTTGGTTGTATCTGGCAAACCCGTCGAGGAATGACTTGAGAGCATGACTGGCTATGTTATCCACGATCATGTCGATATTGTGTAGCGGATAAGCATCCTTTGGAGAAGCTTTGCTTAAATCTCGATAGACCACACACATTCGAACCTTCCCTCCTGATTTTGACACAGGCACTATGTTGACTAGCCATGTGGGATATTCGATCACACGAATGAAGCCCACGTTCAACTATTTGACCCCCTCTTCTTTAACCTTGAGCAACCATTCGGTGCGAAGCTTTCTCAATTTTTGTTTAACCGTCTTGTAATCTGGGGGAGTGGGGATCTCGTGCCGAGCTATTTCAGGATCAATTCTAGGCATATCATCATAGGACCATGCCAAGACATACATGAATTCCTTTAGCAATTCTTCGAGTTGTGCGCACTCATGCTCGTCAAGGGTCTCCCCTATCCTAATCTCGCGCAGTTGGCTACTAGAACCGAGATTAACAACAACAGTCTCTTCTTCATTAACTTGAACGCGGTTATGTTGTTTATTATTAACCTTATTTAGACCAGTTAAGAAATATTCATTTGCAAAATCATTATCATTAAAAGTTTGATTAGAATCCGAATAATTAATGTAAGGCACGGCAAAATACTCAAAATCTTCGTTTATTTCATTGATATGAAAAATAGCATTGAGAATCTTATCAAAAGAGGTCTCGATTACATTTGAACAAGGATAGACAATAGAAGAAGAAATAAGGTAAACATTGGGGTTAGGGGAGATTTCAAGAGGTAGAACTGGCGTAGCATGCCAGTTGAGGGGGGTGTATCAACAACTTTAATCAGATGGGATGGATCCATTGATGTAGTACCTGAATGAACCATGTCGAGTGACAGCCCCAGTGTCTGTAAGTTGAAGGAATCTTCAGAATCACTTTCCTTAGTCTCTTCTATATCTTTGATAAGCGGTTGTACTCGGTGTTGGAAACTTTCGGCCCATGGGTAGCCATCTTAGAAAAAGATCTCCATTTCAGGCTTCATCTTCTTGTCTGTGTAGTCATACCATGGTTCTGGAAAATCGCAAAAAGGGAAGTCTTCGCCTTCTTCGATGAATCGTCCATTCAAGGAGTCTCTTGGGATAGTTTGGATGCAGTCTAATCTTCTCTTTGGTCGAGACTGGTGGATCATTCTAAGTTCTTGTTATAATGGTTGATACCCCAAGCCACAAGGAGGGAAAGCTTTCTTTAGTTCGATGGGATCAAGTATCCCTTGTTGCCTTTTCCCTAGCCCCAGTCCGGGCCTGAAGTGCATGTTTCTAAACATCTGAATCACATTGACATTTCCATGAGGGTCATATTCTGGACAGACCCTTTCTTTGAAACTATCCCCTGCCAGAAGTAGGAGTGGCTCAACTCGGAATCCTTATAGGAGCATATCATTTTACCCGTGTTGTATCTCAAGGATTGGACTGCTAGTGCTTGCACCCTCGACATTTTCGTCATCGCCCAAAATGGTGATGACTCGCCCGTCGACGAAGAACTTCAATTTTTGATGGAGTGAGGAAGACACACCCTTGATACTGTGGAGCCAGGGTCATCCGAGCAACAGGATGAAACAAGCTGGGATGTCTATGACTTGGAATTCAACGACAGGGTTTATAGGGACAGCCCCTATTACAAGTTTTATGGATCCCATCACCTCCCGACGGGTATTATCGTAGGCACGTACAATGGCGGAGGTTAGAGCAAGGTCGCTTTTTTTTAGGCCTAAACACTTGAAGGTTCTCAGTGGGCAGACACTCAAGGCAGATCCGTTATCGACAAGAGAGAGTGGCACGACCTTCTCCATAACTTCGACGGAGATGTTGAGTGCATGATTGTGATTTGGCCCAATTCTGGGGATTTCTTCTTCAGAAAATGATAGAATTCGGGTAGAGGTTAAGGATCCAACCATATTTACCGCTTCTTTTGGTGTGGTAGAAGGAGGAACTCTGGGTCCAGTGAGCAGCTTGATTAAAGAATTTTTGTGCAGCTAGGAAGATATGAAAAGCCCCCATAGAGTGATGTTAGCTTGAGTTTTCTTCAGTTGATTGAGGAACTTGATCTCCTCGATGGTCATCTCTGGCATAAGAAGGTTTTCAACGCCCTTCCTTATGTCATTTGCTGGTAGTGAGCTTGGAACCTGGTAATGTCTCCCTGATCTGGTCATGTGATTTATTGAAGAAGGGAAGAACATGAATCCCGTTTTCTCATCAATCTCAGGTTATTCTATCACCCTGTTTATTTCTCCGAGGAGTTCTTTAAATGATATCATCCCACATATGTCGGCTACTGGGCCAGTTCTTCCTGAAGCTTGTTCTTCTCTTGAATCTTTGAATTTTCCCCCCCATCCGGTGGCAATAATTATATCTTTCCATATAAAGTCAATGCATTCCACAACTTCAACGGCCTCTTCATACATGTCTTCCCATTCTGTGGGGATATGTATGGTTGAAGGGACCAAGCTCCCTTGTAGCTTTAAAATGTCAAGTAACCCGGTGATACTACAAATCATATTGGTTTGCCCGAATAATTCTGCCATAATCTGGATAACATCATCTAGGCTGACTTCATCGATTGATACCACC
This sequence comes from Sambucus nigra, assembly GCA_949130495.1. Lineage (NCBI taxonomy): Eukaryota > Viridiplantae > Streptophyta > Magnoliopsida > Dipsacales > Adoxaceae > Sambucus > Sambucus nigra. The sequence continues at coordinate 641,859,030 of OX422207.1, read as the reverse complement.
TACTTATCTGAATCTCGGGCCCATTTTCGTGCTTCCAAGAATAGCGTACTGAACCTTTATCAATCGATGACCATATGTGAGAGCAATTTCATCCCGAACTCTAGGAGTTGGTTTAATACCTCTTATAATTCCATATTTCCATTTTTAGAACGGGTACGAACAGCGATGCATGCTCTGGTAAGGAGTGACAGTTCTTGATCAGCGAGGCTAGTAGGGTGTAGGAGGAAATATGGGCAAATTTGAAGAGGTTTAGGAGAGTATATGGGTGTGATTTGAGTTGAGGGATCGAAATTTGGGTTTTCTTCAAAAAAGTTGGTGTTAGCATGATTTTGGAGTGGATTGTGAGTAGTGTTTGGCTTAGGATTGGATGGTGGGGTGATGGTACCCCGATCAATGAGATCTTGGATTATGTTTCGGAGGTGAAAGCATTGGTCGGTGGTATGTCCATCAGTTTGGTGAAAGACACAATGAGCATCGGCCTTGAAGTTTCTTGGTAGTGGATTTGGCAATGGATGGGGATCCAAGGGTTTGATGAGGTTTCGGCTTAACAGGGCCTGGTAAACTTTGGAGAGGGGAGCATGGAGCTCAGTGTATTCCCTTCGGATGGGGGAAGGGTGGGTTTCTAGTGCCCATGATGTGGTTAGTTGAGAGATGTTGTTGATGGTTGAGACTGTAGCACTGGCGGGCTTGTCATACTTTCTAGGGGTGAACTGTCCAGACACCTTCTTCACTTCAATCTCTTTTTTAACAAGGCTTTCCTCAATTTCTACTCCCATTTCTCTGAGAGCTCGGAAGTGGGGATAGTATTGTCCTCCCATCGTCGCTCGGACATGGGGCAAGAAGTTCTTCTTCATTATATTGACCTATTCTTCCTCAGATGGACGATTGGTCATGGTAGCTGCCTGCTCCCTCCAGCGGGTTATGAAGTTACTGACTGATTCCCCAGGGTTCTATTTAAGTAGCTCTAAATCATAACGGGTGACATCAAGCTCTTCATTGTATTTGTATTGCGACATGAATTCTCGGGCTACATCCTCCCAGCTACGGATTCTGGATTCCTCGAGAGACAAAAACCATCGAAGGGCACTATCCTTCAAAATTTGCTTAAACAATTGGGCCATCACTTCTTTAGAAGCCCCTAGTAGAGTCATGGAACGATGATAACTACGAAGATGAACAATCGGGGGTCCACTCCCTCCGAACTTCTCGATATTTGGCATCTTGAACTTCTCGGGTAACCTCGCTTTAGGATAAGGAGACATATGGGTGTAGTCTATGTAATTCCTAGAAATTCTGACTTGGTCGAACTTCTTGGTGAGCATCTTGAGATCCTATTTGACTTTATTCAACTCCTCCTCTTTTGGATCAACGGCCATAGGCAGGTTAGCCACAGGCTGGGCAATGTTTGGCATCGGAAGTTATGAAAGCGACGGCCCATTGACAGGAGGGGAACGTGAAGCGTGCTGATATTCTTCGGGAACCCAGATAGGCTCCGGCAGACCCATAGCACGAGGGAATAGGGCCTCGGGGTCTTGAGTAATAGGAACCTGGTTTCGTTGCATCTCTCAGACCTCAGTTTGGAGGTTGTCAATCTTGGACACAAGATGAGCTAGGATTTCCGTCAGATTCGGCTGTATGACTGGTACTTGATCTGTATTCTCCATGGAAAGTGGATAGATTCTGGACTAGGAAGAAGTAGTATAGGAATGGACGAAACTCTGGGGTGATTTTAATGAAGATCGAAGCCAATAGGGAGCTAGGCCAAGGGCTTGCGATTGACCTGAGAAAGTGTAGAATGGGATTTATTTTTGATAAAAAGAAAAGAAACTATTTTTGGATTTTTGATAAAGAAGGGAGAAATGTTTTTGGAGACTGGACTCAGCGTGATTATTATGATTATTATGTTCTCACTTGTATTTAATTCTCCTAAATGCAATGCCGGACGGGACCCGAGCCTGGAAAAGTGGGGTTTTTAATATATGCAAAGCTACGGCTGGATTTGTAACCAGGTTCACGGACAGGGTCCCATTTTAAAAATGCGTAAAAATTTATGAGGCAGGTCGACCCGAAATTTTGGCAGAGTTTCGGGTTAAAACCGGCAATCTAAAGTGCGTGTCCTAGGTTTGACACATATATGCGGGTATGCAGTTGGTTGGGTCAATCGAAATGGGTTCCCCCCTTTGGCGTGACTTCCATGATATACGTCTTGCTCTTGCGGGCAATCAGTACGAGTGGACAAGCCATTTGATATACCGGAGTGTACGTGAATTGCCTCACTATATACCTCGTGGGGACGGTACGTGTGAGAGAGAATTCGATATACTCGGCGTACGTGAACGAATTCCCTGCGACATACCTCCTGTCATGACTTCGGTCAAGCGATATGATGCGGGGGAACCGTTCGATATACGTCGAAGGTACTTAGCCAATGTAAGGTGAGAGTCATATCGCTTAGGCTAACTGTGCCCTGCCGAACCAGCGCCCATCACGAAGTGACCCTCCAGTTAGTGGGTAAAATTTGGTCAATAACAATGCTCTTTGGTGATGTCGTGTGAATCATGCATGATTCTCTTATTAGTATTTTATGATGAGAATGTTTTTCTTGATTATGCCAAACAGGGAGCAAAGTATAAGTACCAAAGGTACACCAAGTATGGATGGGTGATGCGTGCAACATATGGATATATGTGATCCTAGGTGCACGTGGTGTGCAGTGTACATGGAGGATTTTCTACAAGTGTGTGAACATAAGCATAAGCATGGGATACATATGGAAAAGGGGAACATGCAGATATAGGGGAAATATAAAAAAATATAACATCCATGTAAATAGAGTCAAGCCCTCAAAAACATACATGTCCCCAGCAGAGTCGCCACTGTGGCCATCACCGATCCTCACCGTGGGCAGGTGCATGAAGGAGGATCCTCGGGTCCCACGCGTCCCTCTCGGGAGTGCTTCGGCCGTCGTCGTTTGAGATGAGGTGTAAAAATGTAGAGATATTTAGAGTCGCGAGTCTATTTTAATCAAAACAGACAAAAGAAAAAAGGGGAAACCATCCCAAAAGACGGCATCCAAAGACATACTAGTGCATACGAAACCAAAATGATTCGAGAAGGGTTCGGAGGCTATGTTACGAAATGGGAAGGGGTTAGGCACCCATTCCGCCCTTTCGATCTCACATGGATGTTTGCTATTTTCCTTTTTTATTTTCCCTGTGATATGTGTGCATGTGTATATATATAGTGGAGATAGGAATCCTCGACTTGTATCATGAGAGAGATAAAACGAGTCATCCGTAGGAAGGTATAAAAATAATATTAGAAAATAAGATTTATGCGATTACCCTTACGTTGATCGTTATAATGGAACGATAACGCATGTGGAGTAATACGTCACTAAGAACAAGTATGTAGAATATAAGAAAATTGGATTTAGAGAAGGTAAAAACTGAGAGAGAAAGTGAGAATAGGACTCGAGTCTCGGGTTTTACCCCGAGACGCCAACGTAGCCTATAAAGGCATCAAAGTCCACGTAGTTCGCATAAAAACGAGGGGTGGGTTTTATTCCATAAATCTAAATGAGGGATCTCTTATTTGTGAGTGTATGTGTGTGTAGAAAAAGTGTTTTAGTTGTGAGAAACGTAAGAGCATCCCTATTTGGAATTTATGAGCAAACTCTCCTTTTCTTATTTTTAGGGATTTATTTATATGAAAATAAGAGATGTGCAATAATACTAAATAAAAAGTATATTAAGATGCGTGAGATGAGATAACAAATGTGTTAGGTAATAAAACAAGTTATTACGAATTTAAGAGAATTTGAAGAGAAAGTTGAGAAAGTTGGACCTTCTTGAAGATCTTGAGCTTGATCTTGACTGTTGGAGAGAAACCCTTGCACTTGGATGATGATGTAGAGTGGATAATTCACCAAGTTTGATGAAAAGGATGGTTAAAAGTTGAAGTTAGAAAGGGATTTGGATGTTGAAATCGCGCTGTCTTCGAGAGAGGTTTTTGGGATTCGCTGAGAGCGATTTCTATCAGATCTGGGGCCTTCTTTTCAAATGAGGTGAAGGCCTCCTTTTATAGGCCCAGGTCACTGCCGATCGGCATAGACCTGGTCCTGCCTATCGACACCTGCCGATAGGCAGGGTCTGGAACCTGCCATTTGGTAGTGTGTTTCAGGCCTTTTCGGAAAATTAGCTGCCGAGAGCAAACCGTTGGTCAGAATCATGCATGGGGTGGACTTTTGGGAAGGTAATTCAGAGATCTTTGAAAGTCCTTTAGACCGCTCCCGAGTTCGGGAGTTGACTTTGGGTCAAATATGGCTCGAAAGCTTTTGTCGGTCCATTGGACGGGGAATCATTTGGACGCAAATAAATCGTTCATCCGTATAGTAAGTCCAAATCATGCACGAGCCGGACCGTTGGAAAGGTTAGGAGATGTACTTAGATATTCCAAAGAGTTTGACCGGGTTTAGGGAGTCGACTTTGGTCAATCGGTCCCTGGAAGCATTCGGTGACCTCTTGGAGTCAAACGGATCGTTCGTCTGCATGGTAAGTCGGAATCGCGCACGGAGCGGACCATTGGAAAGGGGTTTTAGTTCCCTTCGAAGATTCATTCAGCCTCAGTTGAGCTGAAGAGTTGACTTAGGTCAAACAGAGTCCGGGAGCGCTCAGTGGCCTCTGGATAAAGTTTCGGATGCAAACGGATCGTTCGTCCGCATGGTAAGTCGGAATCGTGCACGGGATGGACCGTTGGAAAGGGATTTCATTGAAGATTCATTCAGCCTCGGTCGAGATAAAAAGTTTGACTTTTTGGTCAAACGGAATTTAGGAGTGCCCGATGGCTTCTAGGTCAGTACTCGGGGTGTGACCTGGGTTTGTAGTGATGAAGGGAGGTACTAGGGACCTAAAGAGAGTTAGGGGTAACAGAATGGGGTGTCTATAGTCTCCATCAGCCATTCAAAAACTACAAGCCCCTTTTTTTTCCATAGGTGCACGGATGATCAATTATCGTCCAACCATTTACACTAACGTCAGGATTAATATTGGTCAACATTAACACCTTTCTACACTTATGGGAGACCCTCAGTTCATTGGTGCCAGATCAAATGTCAGTATCAAAATCCCAAGCACCCGACACAAAGAAATATTGAGGTTTCCAATTATGATTCACGGTCTGATTGACAAGTAGAATTTTTTTATAAGCCCGTCGAGCTATGAAATATAAGTAACACGTTTGAGACTTGGTAATCGAGATAGTATAGAAATCCATAAAAATGCTAACTATAAGGTCGGATTTATATGCCAGCTTCCAAAGTTGAATGCAATCGAGTAATATTCTCTATTATTTTATAGATAACTGAGCTTGAGAGAGCCCTATACTAGCGAGAATGGCCCTAATGTTTGAGTGGATTGGTAGTCTGAAGCCGATACTGAACATTTGCTCATAGACTGTAACCTCACCTTCTCAATTATTAAATGCCCTCTCGTCCTGAGACAGAACTCTCATCCTAATGGAAGGCTTGATGTCATAAAGATATCTCCATATAATGAAATATATCTTAAGGACATTGCTGGGAAAAGTTGAGGCATACGAGGTATCTAGCTCATCCCCGTCTTTATCTTCATCATCGTTTTCATCATCTACAAGAGCTTTACCAAGGGGGTCTCAATTAGTGAACTCGGCCTCATTCATGGCCAATATTGGAATAGCCATATGTGGATGGTTAAACGCTATCTCTACTATCGGCTCGTCATTAATCAAGATTTCGGGAACATCAAACTTGGTGCCCTCCAACTCATTTACAGGTGACTGGGGTATTACCCCAATTACTAGATTCAGTAGCCCCACTATCATCAAGACGAGAATCTAGAACTTGCATTTTTTCCTCGAAGGAGTTGGCTCCCTTAGAGTCTGTGGAGGAAAACTTTATGTGGGTACGGCTATAACCATCATATGAGGTTACATTCTATGAACCCCTATAAGAGGTGGATGATATGGTATCACTACTGATACTTATAACCCTAGGATCGACTAGAATAGGGCATGTAAGGAGTAGATGAGGACAAACAAGAGATAAAGGAGTTTGGTGAATGGGAAGTCTAGAGTCAGCCTCGACTCTCCTCTTAGCATTGCCCTTGGCCTTGCGTATCTCCCTCATTATTCATTCTCTAAGTTGTGGGTACTGCTCTCCTAGTTCATATAATCTATGGTAAATTCAAACATGAATAGAGTTTTGTAACACCCCATGCTCTATTAATTAATTAATTAATTAATTCTAAAATTAGAGAAAAATAAAATTTTGGATCTAATTATTTTTAATAATTAAATATGTTGGTTTTTATATTTTGAATTTGGAAATCTAGATTACAAGACTCCTAATATGAGTATATATAAGTATTGGGCCATTTAGAAGAGTCCTTAAAATATTAAACTCTCTAATAGTCCTCAAATCATAAAACTGTCTAGAAAAAAATATATAAAAATATTCGACTATCCGATCGAGTTGAAATTTTTTTTACAGCTTCCTCTTGTCTTCAACTACTAAGCCCCCAAATTTCGGCCAATTCCAATGGTCCGATCATTGGAAATATTTTTTTTAGTGCTTGTATCTGATTAGAACTCTTTTCTTAATCAAACTATAATCCTTTATTTATCACAATAAATTCATGGCTTGGCTTTTCAAATCACTTTTTCATCAACTTTTCAACCAGAAGACCTCTCCAAAATTATTCCCTCTAATATACAAACTTTATCCTCAAACTTAATCAAGTGTTTGACTCAATATTCGAAGGCTTAATTGGTGTTTTCTCAAGATTGTTCAAGAATGACTCTGTGCTAATTTTTCGAGGGGAATCCAACCGTCAGATCAGATCTTCTTCATTTAAATAACAAGAATGAATGATCTATTCCTTTCATTTAGTATTATGCATCTTAAGTGTCGCCTACACTCTTAATCATGTGTTTTGTTAAAATCAATTAGTAACATAATTAGAGAAAGTGGACACTAATTTGGGATTGTTTTTATGAAACTTTTAAATATGAATTAATATTTGAAACCCTTGGGTGCATAGGTTCGATTATTGGGGTTTTATGGTTTTGGGTGTAGGTTCTCATGTAGAATTTTATTGGATTATTTATATGTTATTTGGGACGCGTACACATTTATAAAATAATTAGATGATTTATAAAAGAGAACGATTATGTCTTGTTGAAGATTATTGCATGTTAATTAATTTAACATTATTGAATGGAATTAATTGTGTTGAAATCAAGACGGTGTTAGTAATTGATTTAAAGTAACTTGGGACTGTGGGTACATGAAATTAGAATGATGGGCCTGGACGAGTATCCCACTTGTAGCGGCCCAAAGTCCAGGCCCCTTATACCTTAAACCAATTATGACTTAGTCTCTTCCCACGTTCCCATTAAGGGGCACTCTAAGAAGGAGATTGGAAACATGGAGGAGTCCCACACCCCCACTCACCAGAACGAACATGTATATAACAAACCCTAGGTCCGGGGCAAAGGACAAGTTGTATTCTCTGTAACCACTCTCCGGAATATATAGAAATAACACCGACTGCACCACCGTGGACGTAGGCACATCTTTGCTAAACCACGTACATCCTTTATTGTGTGATTGTCATTTTACATTCCTTATTCTTGCTCCGTGATTGCTTTTCTCTTATCTATTTGTGTTGCACAATAATTGTCACCACAATTGGCGCCGTCTGTGGGAACGTTTATCTTCCCTGAGAAAGTCCACACCAAAAAAGGAGTTTAAAACGTCTGGTCACAGTAATAATGCTCCCCAGGCAGGAGATATTCAAGAACCACCTGTTCCTCGCAGGATTAGATGTGAAGTTCGACGTTCAGATCAGAGGGCTCGCTTAGAAAGGCCAGCCTCAGAAGAAAGCCAAGGACCAACGAGGTTCACGCAGATATCCAGACTGATTGATGCGTATGAGGCAAGGCTCCACGAGCAGCGAGAAGACTCGCTGCCTTAAATCGCTTTATCTCCAAATACTCCGAGAAATGCAAGCCTTTCTTCCAACTTCTAAAGGGGAACAAAATGGTAGAATGGAACCCATATTGCTCGTAGGCATTGGTCGAGCTCAAGGCTTACCTAAGCTCCCCACCACTGCTCGTCGTACCACAGCGAACAGATTCTTTGTACCTGTACCTCTCCGTTTCCAACCACACCTTCAGTTCTGCATTAATGTACGAAGTTGCAGGAATCCAGCACCCAGTTTACTACGCGAGCAAGACCCTACTAGATGCAGAGCGGAGGTACCTACCACCGAAAAAGCTCGCCTTCGCACTAGTAGTGGCTTCGAGGAAGCTGAAGCACTATTATGAAGCCCACACTATAATCGTCCTTACGTCGCACCCCCTTAAAGCAATACTGAGGAAAGTGGATTTATCGGGCAGACCGTCTAAATGGTCAGTCGAGATCAACTGATTTGACATCCAATTTCAACCAAGGATCACAATCAAGGGGCAGATCCTTACTAATTTCATAGCCGAATTCACAGGCGAGGAACCTTTCAACCAACCTCAACCAGCAAGGCAAGAGGGGAGCTACGCGACAGAGGAAACTTAGAAACTGTTTATTGATGGAGCCTCCAACTCAAAGGGGGCAGGGGTAGGCATTGTCCTCATTACTCCAGAGAATACAATCCTTGAACAAGGAATCATGCTTGGATTTGCAGCCTCCAACAACGAAGCAGAATACGAAGCCTTAATAGCCGACCTCCAGAAGGGGGACACTTTGGGAGCAAAGCATCTGTAGGTGTTCAGCGATTCTCAATTAGTCTCCAATCAGATAAGTGGAGACTACAATGCAAAAGATGAAAGAATGGCAGCATACCTCGCCTTAGTGAAAAAACTAATGGCGGGCTTCGAAGAGATCAATGTCCAGCAGTTTCCCAGAGGGCAGAACAGCCATGCTGACGCCCTAGCATCCCTGAGTTCAGAAATTGACTTCGACCTAAAAAGAACCATTCCCATTGATTTCCTCACTCATCCGAGCATTAACCGTGACAGCAAGCCACCAAACGTGGAACAGGTACTCCAGGTAGGATCAGCTCCCAACTAGATAGACCCCTTAAGGGACTATTTGAAGGATGGCACCCTCCCAGGTGACAAGAAGACTTCCCACCAGATAAGAGTCAAAGTTGTTCGCTTTCACTTATCTCCAGAGGGAAACTTGTATAAGAGATCCTTCTCCGGTCCCTACCTTCAATGCGTTCACCCAGGGAATATCAAGAAAGTTCTACATGAGCTTCATGAAGGAGTCGATGGAAGCCATATCGAAGGAAGGTCTCTAGCTTTTCGAGCAATAAAGGAAGGCTATTGGTGGCCATATATGCAAAGGGACTATGCGATGTATGTCCACAAGTGCTTGAAATGCCATCTTCACGCTCCAATGGTCCACCAACCTGCTAGTGACCTAAAATCATTATCCAGCCCATGGTCGTTCGCCCAATGAGGGATGGACATCGTAGGACCACTTCCTACCGCCACCGGCAATCACAAATATTTGCTGGTCGCAACTGACTACCTCACCAAATGGATCCAGGCAGAACCCCTAGCGAATATCCGAGATTCAGATATGATAAGGTTCATATGGAGAAATATAATTACCCGTTTTGGCATCCCCAGATCCATCATCACTGACAATGGAACGCAGTTTGAGAGCGGATCCTTCCAGAGTTTTTATGACGAGCATGGAATCAAACACCATTTCAGTTCGGTGGCCTATCCTCAGAGCAATGGCCAAGCCGAGGCTTCCAACAAAACTATGATCGACGGGTTAAAGAAGCGATTGGAGAGAGCTAAAGGCACATGGGTAAATGAATTACCACATGTTCTATGGGCTTACCGAACCACTCTCCGACGAGCAACAGGGGAAACCCCATTTTCACTGACATATGGAATGGAAGCAGTCATCCCATTAGAAGCATGCTTGCCGACTATGAGGTCCAGCCTTGTCGACCAAGGCCATAATGATACAGCATTGCTCATCGAACTCGACCTAGTCGATAAGCACCAAGAGCTAGCCCTAGTAACACTAGAGAGCTATCAGCAACAGCTCGCGAGGCACTATAATAAGAAGGTAAACCCAAGGACATTCCGAGTTGGGGACTATGTCCTAAGGAAAGTCCTGGGCAGCGCAGTGAAGCCATCAGACGATAAGCTAGGGTCAAACTGGGAAGGTCCATTCAAGATAACAAGAGATAATCTGCAAGGCGCATATCACATACAAACGCTGGAAGGCAGAGATATACCTCGAGCATGGAATGCAGCCAATCTCAAGAAATTCTATTTTTAGATCCTTCTTTTTCATTGTACTCATGAAACTGAAACTTATTAATAAAAGTTATTTGGCAGTGTCATTCTATGAAGTATCAGTTAACTAATAGTATTTAGACTAAACAACTCACACACCCTTTCCAAGTAAAGGACATGCTGATCATTGCACTATAGCAGGGAAATGCCCCTCCTCAGGTTTTTGTTATGAGACACGAAAAACCTCTTAGCATTGCCCCTGGAAATACATGAAGCCCTACAGGGGATCCTTAGGCAATATGGCCAAATTTAGACTGGCCACCAAACCATCTTTGGTTGAATAAAATCCTGATCGGATAGAACATCCAACACCAGGTGTGTCCTCGCTAATTGCCACACTTAGGCCTAAGGTAGTGTGACGACACGACCTAAAAGGTAAAGTGGTGCACAATTGTATCTCAATATTATACTGGACTGGAAGGACACTTGCATGATACTACAGATTTAGAGATCACAAAGGAATAAGAATGTGGAGAATATTATACACTTGTTTAGTCAGCTAAATTAGCCCAAAACAAAAATTTTATTAATCCACTATAGTTACAACAAGTACAATACATGCTTAGTCGGCGAGCTCACCCCAAAACATTGACATAACATTACTTCAATACCAAGTACACAGTAACTACTGGAAAAATCTCAGTGGGGGTGAGGCCTCTGAACGAGATAATCATCCACTTGAGCTCTTCGTACATCATCAGGAGCAGGAACTAACTCTTCTTCGACTTCGTTAGCATCCAACTCCAATAACTGCTGAGGAATGGCATCAATAGGAATCCACTGATCATCTCTCTGGAGGGGATTGGGCATCCGAGTGGAAGGAGATATTTCATGGCGATACCAGAGCATGGAGTTCCTTGGAACTTGCATATCCTTCAAAGCACTCAACCACCCCCTAATAAAGGTGATCTCCTCAAACTCTATCAGCCTAGTCGGAGCATCTTTCCAACCCTGATCATAACCGTCGTCCCATACTCATCGAGGTCCTTTTTAAACAAGTGCCGCAGTCGAGTAACATCCCTTTGAAGCCCAGCAACGATCACATATGCTCACTGGACATCACCGCGAAGCTCTACCATTTCCCTATCTCGACTCCTGGTGCTCCTGCCAGTTCGCGGAACGGATGGACCAGTAGAACTCCGCAGCACAGGAGGAACGTCACTCGAGCCAGCCCTTGCTCGCGACGAAGAAGAGCCTTGCAATACTACAGGAGCGGTGCTCGGTGCATGCTCCTTAAGACGTGAGACCTCTCTCCTTAAACCTTCATTTTCTTGCTGAAGCATTTCCCCGACCTGGTTGATCTCAGAAGCATCGAGAAGCTTTGTTCTTAGTGCATTCACCTCTTCTTGCACTGAAGCACCAACCTCTTCCATCTCCTGGAGCCTGTCCTTCAACTTGGCCACAAGCTTAGACTGATCCTTATACTTTTGGTTCCTTGACCTAAGGGATTTGCAAAGCTTAACAAAGGCCTGGAGAACCTGAGGACTCGCATTAGGACCAAGGGTCCTGCCCAATTGAGATGTGGCAGGAATATATTCTTCTACATCAATCAACTACAAGACATAAGAGGACATAAAAAAGAAAGACAAATTAATGCACTGGTAAAAAGAAACCTTTTCATTAATAAGGGTTAAAAGTACATCAAACAGCAAAAAGAAAATTTACAAGCAGAAAAAGCAGAAGTACAAAGTAGTCCTAGAAGAAAAAACTAACTAGCAACCTCAGGTTTCCCAGAAGTCGATGGCTGCTTCCCTTTATCAGCATCAGCAGAAGCACCGCCCTCAACAGGGGTAACCTCTATCGCCACAACAAGGGGAACGTCAATAGGGATTGTCTGAGAGACAGGGTCAGCGCCTTCGATAGCTGGGGCAGGGGCTTCATCCACAATTGGCCTCGGCCCTGGGTCGTGTTCATCAAACAGAGGAGATGCAACATCCACTCCGGCAGCTAGAAGGGCCTTGTTCTAGCCCTTCTTGAAGTTCAGACGGATAATATAGCCTATCTGAACCTCATCATCCTCGTATGCTGCAGCCCAACCAGAATTATATGAGTCTTCCTTGGCAGTGACCGCCTCAGACTCCTTCTTCTTCAGCTCCTCGGATAGCACTCTGTTCTCCTCCACGATAGCCAGCTTGCTCGAGCAAACCAGGTCGTAGGCTTGTCGAAACTCTTTCAATTTTTTAATTGCTGCGTCCTTTCCCAGTTGGCAGTAACAAGAGCCAGATCGGATGATATCCGAGCAGCATCAACAGCCTTAAAACTAGCCTCGAGATCTGTACCCCTCAACCTCAAGGCTTTATTTTGTTTCTCCATCTCACCATTTCTGTTCACCAGATCATCGCGAGAATGATAGAGCACGGCGAAGTCGGTCACAAACTGTAAGAAGAAGAATACATCAGAAGAAGAAGACATCAAAAGAAGGAAGTAATGAAATTCATTAAAATATTGGAGAAAAGAAAAAAGTCTTACCAAAGCTAGCCTCTGGCTAGCCTCTAGGGCCAATTGATCAGACCCCAGCGCCCTTTGGCGATCAGCAGGAAGAACTTCTCTCTCGAGCAGCGCGGGGGCCAACTGAGGAGAGATAGAAATAGAGGCCTCCTCGGGTAGTGTGAACACCGAGACTAAGGCCTGCCTAGCCTTCATCCTTGATTCCATCCTCCTCATCTCCTCCTCTTTCTCATTCTCCATCTTCCCCTTCTCCTCCATCCTTTTCTTCTCTTCCATCTTCTTTCTCTCTTCTCCCTCTCTCTATCACTTGCTCTTCTTCTTTCCTCTTCTTTTCCTGCCCCTGAGCAGAAGACCGAGAACCAGTAGCCACGGCCCCAGAGCTAGACTTCTGCTTCTTCGACCTCTGAGCGAGGAGCACGTGATCTTCATTATCATCGTCCCGAATTAAATTCTTTCTTGGAGGAACCATCTCCTCGCTCGAACTGCTAGATGTGCTCGAAGACTCTCGAACTTCAGAAACTTCCCCCGAATCAGAGGAGCTGCTACTACTGGAGCTCCATTCACCCAAATTGCCTCCAGCACCACCTGCGATATCACTTTCAGAGCTGTTATCCTCCTCGTCCAGCTGAATAGGATCCGCAGTAGTCTCTTCGGAGGTATCAAACTCAGGGATACTATCCACCGGCCTAGCTATAAAACTGGAACCAACGTTCTTATATTCGAGCAAAAAAGTAGCAGACCGAGGATGCTCGCCGTCAGCCAAGGGCTCCCAGATATTCCAGGCCTTGACCAATTCAGAGATACGAACCTCACTAAGAGCAGGTTCTAAATTCTTCGACCTCGCTGAAGAAAAAATAGAGAAAAATCAGAAAGATCACAAATTAACAAAAATTAAAAGAGCAGAGCAAAGTCTACCTATGTATTCTTCCCCATAAAAGGGAACAAAGAACCTATCAGACCTCGACCCTTCAAACTGGGGAGAAAACTGCCAGTTTCTAGCAAGAAAAACCTCTTGCCAGTAGTCCTTATGGGAATCAGATAGGTTTACTACCAATACCCTGTCAGGGCTCTTGGATTCGAGGTAGAGGACACCAGAACTAGTTCAAGAAAAAGAGTAGCAAAAGCAGACATCAGCAAGCCCTAACTTGGTACCATATAATTGATTTATTCTATGGATGCCATTAATTATCTTCCATACATTGGGCGACCACTGTGCAGGAATAATATTGAAATAGCCTAAGAAGTGCAAGAACAGATTATTGGGAGGAAAAGTGAGTCCCCCTTGTGAAAGCAACAAAACATGGATCCAATGGGCATCCTCTATCTCTCTAACGTTTCTAGGGGGAAGCGCAACACTCAATATCTACCCACTCTGGGATGTTATAAAACTTCCTAAATTCGGAGACCGACCTATTCCCAATCTTTGCCATTGGAAAACCCTAGAAAAACTACAAATTCAAATAGAAAGCACAAATAAAAGGCACATGAGACTTACAAGATAGAAGTTCGACTCGAACAATGAAGAATCACAAGCCCAAACGACGAAGAAGATCAAAAGCGATGAAAATGAAGGCTAGACGAAGAGAATATGAATCGCTAGAGTTCACAGGAAATGGAAGAATGCTGAGAAAGTTGAAACGACGGTCGAAAAGTGGCTGCCCTGAATAAAACCTTGAAGTGTTTCTAATCATAGTGAAAAGACCACGAAGCGGGTGCCGCCAGAATCAGTCCTCAAATTTTGGGAAAAGTTGCACGATACACAACTCAGCCATTATGACAAATCATTTAAGTTTATTAAGCCCAAAGTATGGCCCAACAAACTTAGGGGAATTGTGGGTACATGAAATTAGAATGATGGGCCTGGACGAGTAGCCCACTTGTAGCGGCCCAAAGTCCAGGCCCCTTATACCTTTAACCAATTATGACTTAGTCTCTTCCCACGTTCCCATTAAGGGGCACTCTAAGAAGGAGATGGGAAACATGGAGGAGTCCCACACCCCCACTCACCAGAACGAACATGTATATAACAAACCCTAGGTACGGGGCAAAGGACAAGTTGTATTCTCTATAACCACTCTCCGGAGTATATAGAAATAACACCGAATGCACCGCCGTGGACGTAGTTACATCTTTGCTGAACCACGTACATCCTTTGTTGTGTGATTGTCATTTTACATTCCTTATTCTTGCTCCATGATTGCTTTTCTCTTATCTATTTGTGTTGCACAATAATTGTCGCCACAGGGACCCTTATGATTAAATTGCTATGTTGTGCATATTGAATTGTGTTTTGTGTGATTTGTTTAGTCACTTTTGCCAACGCGGGGACGAGGGGCTTGTGCGTAGTATATTGCTCACCTCTATTATAGGATGCTTACTAGGTATGGGACAAGTGGGTATGCCTTGGTTATAATTTCTGCTTCCTAGGTATGGTACTAGTTAGTGTAGATTCGTCGGGTTTTATATTCCGGGGTGGGGCAGATTTTTATGCTTTACTGTCATTAAGCTAGCCTAGGCATGAAACTGGGACGTGATATATGTTAGTAATTCATCCTATATGTAGGATAGGATGTATGTGTACTTTGGGGACCCTTAGGTATGGGATTAAGGGGTATTTTTTATTATCTCACATCAAAAAAGGGTGGGGTAATTTGATAATTGAGAATTTGAGAAAATGAGAAATAATGCCTAAGATAAAAGCGGGTATTAAAATTGGTGGCGACATAATATGTCAGGGACCGACAGTTTAAACGGGTCAGCGGACAATTTATGTCGTGTCGTGTGTGGAACCTTGTCAAATTGCGAAATCGATAGTTTAAACGGATCAGCGGATGTTTTGACAAGGGGATGTGTAAAACTTTTGTGCGAACACCACCGGGGGCGGGATGACCGCTATAATAAATTGGGTTAATTTAATTAAATTAACAACTTGGGTCTTAATTATTTAAAATTATATTGGTGTGCATTGTGAATAATAATTATTAAGGGTAGCTAGTGACTTTTGCTATTGCGTTTAATTATATTCCGTTTAATTAAAATATTCTATTGTGATATTTATCATGTAAAATTTATTGTTGGGCCATTTGGTTCCAAAGTTGTTATGGATTTTATTCATATATTTCTTTATGGAGTTAGTTGGAGATTTTTCAACTTTATATTATTAGAGATTGGATTTTTATTTGGAGTTTTAGCATGTGATGGCTATCTTATCGCACATTTGGTTATTATCTTTTAGGATTGATTCAATTATTAATATTGTGGATTGTTTTATTTATGTCTCATATCTATATCATGCTAAGAATGGTATTTTATCTACTCGCACCTGACTTAGTTTTGGTGGCGTCCGACGCCATAATTTAGCGGGGTGTGATAAGTTTGAACAACAATGACTAAAAGATCAAACAACGAAAACTCAAACGCTTTTACCAAAAACTAGTCAATAACAAGTTAGAGTTCTGCAGAGAAGAAGACTGAAATACATGCCCAAAAAAATAAGTGATGCCTAAAAATGTATCTTTCTTGCTAAACACTAGCCTAAACCCTCTATGTATCCTACACAACACCTCAGAACTGCCAAATAAACCTTAGATCCACCTAAAATAGTTGTCGGAAAATGGAAAACTCGTACGAGAAAAGAAAAAAAGGAAACAAACAACAGAAATGGAAATCAAAGGTAAAAAAATGAAAAAAGAAGGTTACCTGAGGAGAATTAAGGCTTGTAATGAAGAGAAATGAAGAAAACACGCCTTGAACTATGAGAATGGAGGATATATAGAGAGAGAGAGATTTTCGTGCTTTGGTTTCGGCAAGAGCACCTAGGCGGGAAGGAATGGAGAAGAAAGAGAAAAATGTAGTTTTTTTAGGTAGTTAAACTAGGTAATGATTATACACATTTAACAATTCCAACATCATTAGGGAATAACTCCCCGAGATACATGCCTGTCAATGCTTCTTGGGTCGTACGCCATGCATTTGCCTGCTAACATGTGTCCGTTTAAGGACATTATGACGTCAATTATGTCAAGACTCTGAAACGATGCTCCTGACATGTACCCAGTCTATTTATGTCACCAGGGCATCCTTTGACATTGAGGGGTCATCTCATCGAGGGGGTCATATGACTTTTACACCTAAGCCTCCCAAATACATTAAAGAGTAAGGTTTAGGGGTGATTGATATACAGAAGTATGGCCTCGTCTGGACGAGACTCAGCCCGACTTCATAACCCCCTCGAAGTAAAATTCATACTCATCCTCGTATGGGCCCACATCTTAGAGGCCAATGCCAGTCAGTCTTAGCCTCTAAAACTCAAACAGAAGAATAGCTACAACTATGCACGAATGCTACCTTTATACTCGTAAGTACTTCCAAGTCTTGACTCCATCGTGTGTCGGCCTCTTACGACCTCTTAAGACATCGCCAGGTCGAGGTTAATTCGTAGTAGCAGAATAGGTATCACTCTCAGCATCACTCAACCAGAGGCCACCTCATCAGTCTTGGATAACCGAGACTTCTCAAAGCCGACATCAATATCTCACACGGAATATGCGAGTTGTGAATTGCCAATACACGTGGACAAAACCATTATAGGAGATCAACACCCCATGTGGGGAGACTATTACATCATCATGACATACACACGGAACAGACAGGTGGCATTCTCTCATTCGTCTGTTCATCTTATGCACATCAGGTGCATGCTTGGAGGTGACACTGTGTAGCCCCAACACTATAAAATCACACTTTGTCTTCTTTACTAGGGATCGATCAATTATAACCCTACCATGACTCTTCTATTTTGTACCTAAGAGATAGAAATCTTGAGTGTGTATACATGGCCATTTGTGCCTTGTTATAGTAAAAACACCCTCACTTTGCATAGTGGAGTAGGCTAAGGCGACCGAACCATTTATATTCTTGTGTCTTCGATCTCTCTCATCCCTTCTTTCATATGCATATATATCTTATACTATCATTGTTATTCCACCATTATTAACGGAGCTAGAGATTGAGTTATTTACATCTTATAGATGGTGATTCTCAACATCATCATCAAATACTTATAGAAAATTTGTATAATACAGATAAAATAATTATTCAAAGAAATATCCAGAGACCAACAAGTTCATAGTGTGTCCTTAAGATAAATTTTCTCCCTCAATTGGTGCCCAAGGTTATAAGAAATTGTCTCCCAAGATAGAATGGATTTCTTCCTTGATTATAGTGGCACTATAACATTCCGGGCACTAACGAATGTAACTTGTGTTTATACTCGAACACAGAATACACATTAGAGAGGGACGAAAATATGCATCAAATTTTTTTTTGGAAAAAGGGAAAAATGGAAATCCCTATTTATAGTTGTGTCTTGTGGTCATTTAAACTATCATAATGGCTTTCCAAACGAACAAGCCCAATCCTTTGTTATTTTGTCCACCCAAAAAATAAATCCAAAAATGGGCCCAAACAAAATGGTTAATTGAAACTGATCCTAGAAAATTTATTAAATAAAATTTTCATTAAAAGATAATACTCCATGAAGCTTAAGCAAAAGCCCAGACCTAGAACCCGAACATGGGTCGAGCCAACCGGTCCGACCAGATGGTAGCGACGGTGCGGGTGTGAGTTAAAACCACTATTGCCTAGGTCCTCTCCCCTTTACAAAATTAGGGTGCTCCTTGGAACCCAATCCAAGGTGCAATGTAGGAGTATATTAAATTTTAAGTATTTCATAATCTTTTTATATGGGATGAAAGTTCTTTACTAAGTTTACAACATACTTTAACATCTCAAGTGGGTGACTTTAGATAAAATTTTCTCATTCAACACTTAATGGGTTTTGACATGCAAATATATCATGTTACTCTCCTAGAAAAGGATAACGTGATTGGGCGTGGTCCTAATAAAATCAGAGTACGGATCCCACTTGAAATTGGGCTCAGTGTTGCCCAAAATTTGATAAAAAAGAAACCCATTTCAAACATAATGTAGTCTACATTAAAAGGAGCATCCTAACATTGATCAATTTTTCTTTAATCATGTACAAACTTTGTTTTATTAATACTAGTTCAAGGGTCATGAGTTTCATGCTGCTAAGGGATAGATATGTAGTGGGAATTTATGTAAGTAGTTTTCTAGCATATATATTTATTATCAAATTTTAGTACATGATTCATAATTTTGATTCTAACCACCAAAAATTTGAGTGAACTCATGTGTAAATACTTTTTAATTGTTATCTAATTTCAATTTTCCCCCAACAAGTTTCCAAATATCCCCCTGTATTATTGTGTTTATGAAAATAAATTTTTTTGAGTTATTTGACTCTTCTCATGTAATTATTATATTACAAATATTAAAGATGTTTAGTAGGCACGACATTGTAATTTTAACAAGTAATATTATTTGAATTATATATATATATATATATTTGTGTGTGTGTGTATGTGTATTCAATTAATATATTTTTAATAAAGATTGGTATGTTATTATCAAGTATCGTTGTAAATTTGTATGTAGTGCGTTATATAATAAGAACTGAAAATTGCACGTGCTTTGCATGGGGCTAAAATATAGGTGTATATACGATTAGGTAGAGAAAGTTATATGGATGTAACACCCCGAGAGGTAATACTAAAACTACGGATAAATTAAAGCCTTATTAAAAGAAAATAGCATTAACGTAAATATTTCCTAACGACATAAATAATTTTGTGGAAGCATAAATAATAAATCAACTGAATAGAATGTCTCAATTTTATTAAATCTCAAATATCCTTTTACAAAGCAATTTACAATAGAAAAAGAGGTACACTTAACGTTTGAAAATAAATATCTAAAGTCTCTAACGAAGATTCAAATCCCAACGATGCCATACATATCATCTCGCATCAATCCTGAAATACAACAAACTATATGGGATGAGCGGGATGTGACACCCCGCCCAATTAAATCCCGGGTGATCAGTCCTAAATTAAATTAAAACAGGTTTCTCAGTTGCTTCATTCTTAGCATCACTGTCGAAGACTTTTAATTACTAATCACCTGAGTGAAATTTGACCGGTGTCAAATTTTATCTTTCATTAACCCGAGAAA
Organism: Sambucus nigra; assembly: GCA_949130495.1. NCBI lineage: Eukaryota > Viridiplantae > Streptophyta > Magnoliopsida > Dipsacales > Adoxaceae > Sambucus > Sambucus nigra. Next base: position 641,839,131 of record OX422207.1, on the reverse strand, counting down.
ATTACTCATGCGAAAATAATAATTAAACATTCACAATATACTATAATTCAAACCATCTCACAATATATAAATAATAAAGTCTTGCCGATTCAACAATCGGCTAAAATCTAAAACTGCTAAATAAAACCAATATAATCCAAAATTGAATATCTGAAATAATGTCAATGTACAACATGTCCCACTAGAGAGTACTAAAATGAGATCCTACACTAGATCTAAATGAACGAATCGTCTATGCAAAGTCCTTCCAACCTTCACAATGCTACAGCTACGAGTCCCTGAACTGAATTCTCAAGTCTGGCATCCCTATGGCTGGACACCTAAAAGGCTGATAGCAAGAGTTAGTACTCAAAACGCTTTGAAAATATTTAGCAAGTGCTTATCACAGTAAAATGAGTTATTGATTACACATGTTAAGATTTGCATACACTCTCTTGAGTTACCTCACCCCTCATCTATAGTGCACGTCTAACGCTCCATACTTAGCCCACCTAGTTGTACTACCCAACCTAATTGGACTATAGTATTAACCTGAACTTATCTACGTGACTAAGTTCCCATACCGCCCATATAGTATGTAATAGTAACCATAACTCATGATTTATATACTTAGATAACTTTTCACGCCTTGTTATCTTTAACCTTTTATAATTAAGTTTCCCCACTTAATTTGCTTTTAGATGCATTCACGGCATCTCATTATCTACTAACTCGTATAAGTAGATTATTTATATAGTATACATTTCACACACAATATATACTTATAAGATTATTCATCAATATCATGTCCTCGCAACGGACATTAAGGACCCTTAGTTCGGAATGGTTCATCGACACTAAGTAAAAGTATTGGTTCAGAATATCACCTCGACCCCAATTCTATTCCATGTACTGGTTCGGAAATCCACCTCGACCCCACTAATGAAATTTTTATGTATATATATTGGTTCAAAATCCTGTCATCCCGACCCCAATTTACTATTACCATATATTTGTTCAGAATCCTACCTCGACCCTAATATAGGCATATATATACTTTAGGTATGCTCCCCACCTAAGCATCTATATAATTCAGTTGGTATACACGCAACCTATTAATAGTGCTCGTACGTAATATTTTCTCTTTAATATTCACCGTACTTTATAATTTATGATTTATCTCACTATCTCATTTTAATGGAGTATCCACACAACTCTAAGGGTCCTAGTTACCCCTCCATTCATTTCAGTAGCTAAACTATCTCTAACCTACCGATATTAATTTATATTGACGTTAGCTTCCCTCGTAACTCAAATTCGTAATCCCCTATGCATGGCTCGATCGATTTATCTTCGTCGATCCATCTCTCCAAATCTTACACCCATGATTATAACGGACCCCCACTAAATACCTACTGGTCTTAACTAAGTCCCTACATAGGTATTATATTATCTCTAAGGTTCTTCTCAAGCATTTGAAATCGATTAGAACTCATCAAACAAAAGAACCCAAAATTAGCCAGGGTTAATCGATCGTTCGACATTCATAGTCGATCGATCGATTGAGCAGTGACAGACGCAGTTTTTCTTCTTTATGAATTTTTCACCATTTTCAATTATCCAACTCCCATGATAATACACCAAACTTACAACTAACAATCCCTAACCATTCCTACATACACTAGGATGATTTCTAACAATTTAAACATTACAAATCTTTATAATTTAGCCCAAAATGATTCAAATCTTCTAATCATTCAAGAACCCTAATATAACATGTTCTTCCCATATTTTCAATCATCAACCCAGATTTTAATTCGTACTACCAATCATGGTTCCTCTGATTTTCAATCCTATATAGATATAAATCTAACTACATGTTATTTCTACCCAAACATGCAATTAATCAATTCTTTTTCTCTAAGAATATTCATCAAAATCAATTATTCATAAATCCTAAGCATGGATATTATAACTCAAAATAATTTGCAAATAACCACTTGCCTTGACTATATTAGGGTCTAATTTCGTGATTGTTGGAGGGTTGATGTTCTTCTTCCCCTTTATTTCTTCCCAAGATGCTTGTGGTGGAAGAACACACTCCAATCTCCTCTAAATCTCTCTATTAGGCTTCACAATAGCTCTCTCTCTATCTCTAATAGTTTTTGTGAGTTTTTCTCTCATCTAACCCTAGCCTGCAACTCTTATAATCTGATTTAGTGTTTGTAATTTCGTAGTTCTACTCACCCCCAAATTCGAAAAGACTAAAATGCCCCCGTATGGTCCCGGTATAGCCCAAAAATTCCTGGTACCCGAATAGTACCCGGGTATACTATTTTGACTAATTTGACCCTTTTGGAATCACCTGTTGCCTCTAAATTATCATTTGATTCACTTAAAAATATATTTCATATCTCATCCTCAATTTAGTCTACACGCGACACCCAGTTGAGATATAATCAAGTACATCCATATCACTCGTTATGTCGTACAAATTAACTATCAATATTTACTATTCACACTTAATAAATTTGAATCATAATTTTAGTCAGTGTTTATATCTCGATTAATATTTAATAATCACAATTATTATTTAATCACTTAATAATCATAATTATCATTAAATCGCAGTAAATTACTCCACTCACGTAATTTAAATTAAATTGTTTTTTCCTATTTAATTACTCAATTAATTAAATTCTAAATACGCAGAAATACGGTGTATTACATGCTTCCCCCATTACAAAGGAATTTCTTCCTTGAAATTAGGACATACATGCGGTGAATAACTCTGGATACTACTCTCGCATATCCTCCTCCCGCTCCCATGTTGACTCCTTAACATTGTGATGTCCCCACTGTACTCGCATTAATGGCACCACCTTGGATCGTAGTTTATGCTCACTATGATCCAGAATAGCCACGGTTCTATCCTCATATGAAACATCTGGAAGCAAATCAATGTCCTTAAGTGGAACGTGCTAGAAGGCTCTCTCGCTCCTCCTATATTTCTTCAGCGCCGCCACATGGAACACGTCGTGTATCTGTTGAAGATGCTCTGGGAGTCCCCATCGGTATGCTACCGGTCCCACCCTCTAAATAATAGGGAATGGTCCCATATATTTTGGTGCTAACTTCCCCTTTTTTCCGAACCTCATAATCCCCTTCATAGGAGATACCCGAATCAACACCTGGTCGCCCATCTCTAGCTCCACGTGTCTCTTACCAGCATCAACATAACTCTTCTGCCTATCCTGAGTTATTGGAATACGTCCTCAAATTAACTCTATCTTGGAAGAAGTCTCTTGTATCATCTCTGGCCCCAATAGCTTGTTGTACCCCACCTCTAACTAGTAAGCGGGCGAACGATAAGGCCTCCCATAAAGTTCCTCGAATGGAGCCATACCAATAGTGAATTGGTAAGACTTGTTATACGCAAACTCTACCAATGGAATATATCTCTCCCATTCTCCCCCAATATCCAGGATACATATCCTCAACATAGCCTCAAGCATCTTATTTACCCACTCAGTCTTCTCGTCTGTCTGCAGGTGACACGTCGTACTCAACCGCAAGTCTGTGCCTATGGCCTCCTAAAAACTCTGCGAAATATGCGACACAAATATTTTGTCTCTGTCAGACACGATATTAATAGGAACCCCATGCAGCTTAACGATCTCTAAAATGAATATCTGCGCATACTCCATCATATCAAAATCAGTACGAACCAACAAGAAATGAGCTACCTTGGTCAGCCGATCCACTATCACCCAAATGGAATCGTGACCCCTCTATGATGTCGATAGCCCAGTAATAAAGTCCATCAAAATTCTCTCCCATTACCATACGGGAATCTTAAGTGGCCGTAGAATCCCTAAAGGTCTCTGATGGTCAACTTTCACAAGCTAACATGTAACACACTTCGAGATAAACTCTGTTATGTCTCGCTTCATACCCGACCATCAATATTATCACCGCATATCCTGGTACATCTTATCCCCACCGAGATGTACTACAAACCTCGACCCGTGCGACTCCATCATGATTGCATGACTCAAACCTTCATCCTATTGTACTACCAGTCTCCCATTAAACCGTAGTCCACCCTCTGAGCTGATGGAGTAGGACTCTGTCCCCTTGGCTAGTAATTGTCATACTTTGTCCTGATAAAATGGGTCCTCTTCCTGTGCCCTCACCACCCACATAACACTCTCCGGAGTGATAGCTAAAACTGCCTTATATGCTCGGGCTACCCCATCCTCATGTCAAAGTTTTCTCCACTTCTCTTTCAAAACCTCTGCCAACTCTCCAGTAGGTCTTCGGCTCAACGTGTCTGCCGCCACGTTAGCCTTACCAGGATGATAGTGTATATCAAACTGGTAACCCTTCACGAATTCAAGCCACCGCCTCTGCCTCATATTCATATACTTCTGTGTGAAGAGGTACTGAAGTGACTTATGATCCGTGAACAAAGTAAATTTCTCTCCCAGAAGATAATGTCTCCATATCCTCAAAGCAAAAACAACCGTTACCAACTCGACGTTGTGGGTGGATAATTCTTCTCATGTGACTTTAGATTTTTAGATGCATAGGCTATATCCATCTCCTCGTGCTGTAACACCCCCTCCCCCCCAAGTCCTTGGGCTTCAATTCAAGCTCGGTAGCATTCTCAGTCGAGGGAGGAATAGATGACGAGGAAAGTGAGAGGGGCTCAGGCTTATACTCCCAACTTCCGACTTCCATGATGGGGGCGGAGTCAAGAAGGGAATTGAATTCTTCGATTGACTCTTCGACATCAAATTAGGACCCAAAAAATGCAATACATGTTTCTAAAGGGTCATTATTATATGTTTGCTCAAAAGTCTCGTGGAGGATACTATCAATCATGTCGACATCCACGGGTTCATCATCATCGGGTGGTTGTTTGGCCAAATTTAATACATTAATGTCCATAGTCATTTTCCCAAAGGATAGGTTCAATTGGCCGTTATAGCACCTAATGAAGACATCAGATGCGGCGAGGAAAGGACGACCTAAAATAATAGTGATTTGTGGAATAGGATTTTGCACTTGTTGGGTGTCCAATACAACAAAGTCAATAGGAAATATAAAGTCACCCACTTTAACTAGGGCGTCCTTAACAATACCTCTCGGTATTTACACAGAACGATCGGTTAAGGACAAGGTAATCCTAGTCAGTTTCAACTCCCCCAAACCTAGTTTCTCGTATATGGTGTACGGTAGAAGATTCACGCTTGCTCATAAATCTTGAAGGGCTTTCTCAATGAGATGCTCCCCTATCTTGATTAAGATCTTCGGAGTACCAAGATCCTTATACTTGATGGGTGTTTGATAACAATTTATCGAGCTTGCTTGATCAGCAAGAAAATCTTTCTTGGGTTTATTAAATACCGGGTGATCAGTCCTATACCCAATTAAAACAGAATTTACGGTTGGTTCACTCTTAGCATCACTGTCGAAAAACATTTTTGTTTATTTAATCACCTAATATCCAATTAAGCTGGTGTTAAATTATTCCAATTTTAATAAAATTTCCTTTTTTAAAACATAAACCATTTAACACAATCGATTCACACAATAAATAACTATTCAGTAATATCAAAACTGAATTAAATGCAACTAGAATAAAACTCTCCAGTTTAAATATCTCAATACAATAATCCGATCAAAATAAAATGTAACAAAACCGACATAAGAATTTAATCTATCTATGATAGGAAAGAAATAACTAGAATCCTCTTGGGCGACATGCCCTAAATGAAAGATCAACTACAGAGTATGAATCAATGAATATGAGAGAGTCTACATAAAGTCCAAGACTTCATAGCATCCATAGCTCATCAAAAATATCAATCCTCTATGGTTGTCATCCCTGTGGCTGGACACATGATATAGGAGATACAAGAGAGAAGATAATATGCAAGAAAATAGGTCGGAGCCCGATGTAAAAATAGTTTACAAAACAACAAGTGAATAAATGCTATATTCAGCAATTATTATATACATGTTAGATTTATCGGACTCTCTCTTGAGATCCTCACCTCCCATCAAGAGTGCATGCTTAACGTGCCTTAAAACCATACTAGTTATTATTCTTGTGCTAACTAGTTCATATATGAGCCAACTAACCATATCCCATATCTTTCCCACATATTTCTCTCGCAATACAGGTAATACATATATATCCAATTTCTCTATAACATGGATAAGACTTTTTTTCAATTCAATATAATTAAGTATTCACCTACTTAATTCTTTTCAGATTTCATTATCTTTCATGTCTACTTAATTGACACAATAAATAATATTACAAGTATGTATACACATTCACTCTATTGTATATAACACTAAACTGCACCCTGAGGCTCAATTGAGGTGCATGCGTACTCTGATATCATGACCCAGTACATCTCATCACTGTATAAAGGACCATAGGTTCGGTATGTCCCACAAACCATAATAAACAAATAAAAAATAGTGGAGGCTAACATAGTCCAAAACCTTTGGGCTACGCACATACATACGCACCCAAAATACCGTTCAATACCAATGTTCTCACTGATGGAAATCCAACCTAAGTCCTATGTTCTGGGTCAACAAGTCAAAGATCCACCTTAAGGCTTATCACGATACGAATGCCATCTACGCGTAAACCTCCCGTCGATAGAAATTAGGCTAGGTATGCTATACACATAAATTAAACAAGAAATTGCTATACACATCAACCTATATAAAATACGGTATGCTCTCAACCAATATCATATTAAGATTTCATCCTATCCCAAGTACCCGTCGTATTTCTTGAATACCACCCGTACTTGTTAATCACGATTATCACCGTATATTTATTATGTAGTTATCACTCATATAATCCCAAGTACCCGTATATATATATATATATCGATCGTAATATTATTATGTAGATATCACTCACAGAATTTAGAATTATCATTTCATAACTAAATCATCAAATTGACATATTCAACATGAGTAGAATTCATGTACATGCAATACCTAACTTCATTTTCCTATCATCAATAAACAAATAAATCCTCTACATGTATAACCTATCCATTTTCATGTTCATAGTCTCTACATGTATTTCCATTTTCATGTTCATAGTCTCTACATATATAAATTTCCAAATAAAAGAATTTTCCTATCCATTAAACTTGATTTATCAATCATTTTTAGACCCAAATTCATAAGTTCATCAATCCAAAAAGAAATCATAATCTAACATGGATAATATAAGCACCAAAATAAAATAAGAATTACATTTGCCTTATGTGTAGGTCTGAACCTTTTATGAAGACAAGTCTTTGGCACCTCTTCTTCCTTTTTTCGGCGATAATCTAGTGGTGGTACAAGGTGTAGAGATGGTGGTTGTCCGATTAGTTTGCCCTAAATGACTCTTCCTTTCTAAGCAACTCTTCCTCTCTTCAAATAAACCTTTCACTTTCTCTCTAAGGCTTTTCACTCTCTCCCAAAAGACCTCACTTTGTGTTTTGATGAAATGAATCTTATATACATCTAAACTCACATATATAATAAGTCTCCAAGGTTATCTAAAAGACAAAAAACGTATGTACTATTCATCTCCCAAGCAAAATGACTAAAAGGCCCTTTCGGGGTGTCCTTTCATCTTCCAATTGACCTGAGACCCAAACAAAACTTCGGGTAGACTTTTTTGCCTATTTCGACCCTTCCGGACTCAACGATGCACTCAAAATAATCATCTGAATGACTAAAAAACAAATCTCATTTTATTTCCCAACTTTCGTCCCGGCACGACTCATAAGCGCATTCCGACTTAATTTCCATTATTTTCGTATTTGTAGCTCCAGACAATAATTATTATTTTCACATATTACTTTTATAACACTACGTAATAATAAAAATCATATAGTAAATATCATATATTACTTTAATCTCTAGTAATATATAATTCGGATTAATCCCAATTAATTTCTCAATATAAATTTCCAATTAATCCCATTTATTTATCTCATTAACTTTTAATTAATCTCATATTAAAAGTCATTAAAATTACGGGGTGTTACATACTTCCCCCCTTATAACGAAATTTTGTCCAGAAATTGGAAAAATAAAAGCATGCTTGGTAAAAATAACTCCGGGTATTTATCGCGCATCTCATCCTCAATGTTATGGTGCTCCCACTTGACACGCACCAACGGAACTACTTACAATCTCAACCGTCTTTTGTTATGGTCCAAGATCGCTACCGATCTCTCCTCATAAGAACTATCTTGCTGCAAATCGATCACCTCAAATGCAACATGAGTGTGAGATAACTCATCTCGAATATATCACCTCAGCGAAGAAATATGGAACACATCATGTATCCTATGCAAGTGCTCCGGCAACCCCAATCTATAAGCAACCGGTCTAACTCTCTCAATTATAGGAAATGGTCATATATATCTGGGCGCTAACTTCCCTTTCTTTCCAAATCCCATGATCCCCTTCATAGGAGATACCCGCAATAACACCCGGTCCCCCATACTGAATTCGCAAAAGAATCGTTTCTCTTTGGCATAGCTTCTATGTCTATCTTGGGCTACCGGAATACGACTCCGAATCATTTCAATCCTGATAAATGTGTCCTGAATTACCTCTAGCCCATGTAACTTGTTGTCCCCCACTTCTAACCAACATGTAGGAGAATGACAAGGTCTACCATATAGTGCCTCAAATGGGGTCATACCGATGATGAATTGATAAGAGTTATTATACGCAAACTCCATTAGCGGAAGGTACTTCTCCCAACCTCCCCCAAAGTCCAGGATACACATACGTAACATATCTTCTAACATCTGATTTGTACGTTCTGTCTACCAATCTGTCTGCGGGTGATAGACCGTACTCAAATGCACCTCGGTACCCATGGACTCGTGAAAACTCTCCCAAAATTGAGATACAAAAATCTTGTCCTGATTGGACACAATATTAAGAGGTACCCCATGTAACCTCACTATCTTAGCTATAAAAATTTAGGCATACTATCTCGTAGAGTAATCAGTTTGAACTGGAAAAAAGTGAGCTACCTTAGTCAACCGATCTACAATCACCCATATGGAATCGTGACCCCTTTAAGAATTAGGTAACCCTACGATGAAGTCCATGTAAATTCTCTCCTATTTCCACATTGGGATCTTTAATGGCTAAAGAAACCCAGCAGGCTTTTGATGGTCCACTTTCACTAACTGAAAGATTTCCCAATAAGTGCTAGAGAATCTTCCAATTCAGGCCATCGGTGAACATCTGAATTATCTTTTCTTCAGTAGGTACCTCTCTTAGTACCAAATTACTTAGCCTAGTAAATTCCTCCTCACATTTTGTCACTGTCCTCCCTTCCTGGTTTAGGTCGAGTAATTTCCGCCTCATCTTAGTCTGAATGGCGGAGGGAAAGTATTTATGGACAAATCGCACCTAAAAGTCCTGGATAGTCATAGTATCCCTCTCCTCAGTGGTGGTAATAGATTCCCACCACTATAGAGTTTTCCCACCTAGATTAAATGTAGCTAGTATCTAGCACGGAACCACCATGCATTCAAACATTCCCAAGTGCCCTTGGATGCCCTTCTTCCATTGGCTAGCAGTCACAACATCAGAACCTCCCTGAAACTCAGGTGGATGCGCCTTCTGAAAAGTATCCCTAACACGTTCCCAAGCAGTAGGAAACACCTTCCCTGGTGCGAGTGGCACAGCTGGTGCCTGTGCTGGAGCCTGTTGAACAATAACTAAAGTTGTGCTGACTGCCTGAGCAACAATGGCATCAACTTCTGCAGCATTCATTGTACCCTGAGTTGGGGCAGGTTGAGGTTCACATCGAGGAGGCATCTGAAATGAGAGAAAAAACTTATTCAGTATTTAATTTAAATCCCAAAGAATAGGTGAAGATAGTATATGCGCAAATAAGGATACAACAGTCATAAAGATAGGGCTTTATATCGAAGAATGCTAAGATGAAAGCATAATAAACCGTTCACATCCTAAAAGACTCTAGAACCTGATGTTCTGATACCACCTGTAACACCCCGCTTAATTAAATACCGGGTGATCCGTCATATACCCAATTAAAATAGAATTTACAGTTGGTTCATTCTTAGCATCACCTTCGAAAAACATTTTTGTTTATTTAATCACCTAATATCCAATTAAGCATGTGTTAAATTATTCCAATTTTAATAAAATTTCCTTTTTTAAAACATACACCATTTAACACAATCCATTCACACAATAAATAACTACTGAGTAATACCAAAACAGAATTAAATGCAACTGGAATAAAACTCTCCAGTTTAAATAACTTAATACAATAATACCATTAAAATAAAATGTAACAAGACCAACATAAGAATTTAATATGTTTATGATAGGAAAGAAATAACTAGAATCCTCTTGGGAGACATGCCCTAAATGAAAGATCAACTACAGAGTATGAATCAATGAATATGAGAGCATTTAAACAAACTCCCAAGTCTCCATAGAATCCATAGAGTGTCAAAAATCTCAATCCTCTATGGTTGGCATCCCTGTGGCTGGACACCTGATATAGGAGATACAAGAGTGAAGAGAATATGCAAGAAAACGGGTCAGAGCCCAATGTAAAAATAGTTTAGAAAACATCAAGTGAATAAATTCTATATTCAGCAATTATTATATACATGTTAGATTTATCGGACTCTCTCTTGAGATCCTCACCTCTCATCTAGAGTGCACACCTAATGTACCTTAAAACCACACTAGTTATTATTCTCATGCTAACTAGTTCATATATGTGCCAACTAACCATATCCCATATCTTTCCCACATATTTCTCTCACAATACAGGTAATACATATATATCCAATTTCTCTATAACATGGATAACCCTTTTTTTCAATTCAATGCAACTAAGTATTCACATACTTAATTCTTTTCAGATTTCATTATATTTCATGTCTAATTTATTCACACACTAGATAATATCACAAGTATATATACATATTCACTCTATTATATATATACTAAACTGCACCCCGAGGCTCAGCTGCGGTGCATGCGTACTTTGATATCATGTCTCAATACATCTCGTCACTATATAAAGGACCATAGGTTCGGTATGTCCCACGAACCATAATAAACAAATCACAAATAGTGGAGGTGAACATAGTCCAAAGCCTTTGGGCTATGCACCCAAAAGACCGTTCAATACCATTGTTCTCACTAATGGCAATCCAACCTAAGTCCTATGTTCTGAGGCAACAAGTCAAAGATCCCACTTAACGATCATCAAGATATAACTACCATCTACGCGTAAACCTCCCGTCGATAGTAAGTAGGCTAGGTATGCCATACACATAAATTAAACAAGCAGTAGGTATACACATCAACCTATATAAAATTTGGTACGCTCTCAACCAATGTCATATTAGGATTTCATCCTACCCCAAGTACCCGTCGTATTTCTCGAATACCACCTGTATTTGTTAATCATGATTATCATCGTATATTTATTACGTAGTTATCACTCACATAATTCCAAGTACCCGTATATATATATATATATATATATATATATATATATATATATATATATATATATATATATATATCACACCAATATTAACCCGTACTTGGTCATAATGATTATTTATCCTTTAATCATAATATTATTATGCAGATATCGCTCACATAATTTTATTCTTCAATTTCATATAATTTTCCAACATTAACCCAAGTCCCTCACTCCTTGTTAATGTACCAAAATTATTCAGAACCTACTCTGGGCTAAAAATACAATTTTTCAAACTGTTCTGGGCTAAAATAGGAATTCTAGAATATCGTCAAAACCCCAAAAATCTCGTTCAAATGTGATGGCATCTCGTTCGAATGACAGCATGTCTCGTTCGAACGAGAACAGCATCATTCCAATTCGTCTTCAACCTTCGTTTTCTGCATTTTTCTTCAAGTTCTTACACCCAAACCCTTTCGGATTATATTCTACCCAAAACCCAGATTTGCTAATCGTGTTCTAACATGTTCAAGGGTGATTTTCACATAAGAATAACATCAAATTCACGTGTTCATAAGGGTATTATCATCAAACCCATTAAATCCTTAAAATTCCAATTTATCTAAATCCTCTACTTTTATACCTCTTAAAAACTCAGAATTTAAAATTATCATTTCATAACTAAATCATCAAATTTCCATATTCAACATGAGTAGAATTCATTTACATGCAATACCTAACTTCATTTTCCTATCATCAATAAACAAATAAATCCTCTACATGTAAAACCTATCCATTTTCAAGTTCATAGTCTCTACATGTATTTCCATTTTCATGTTCATAGTCTCTACATATATAAATCTCCAACTAAAAGAACTCGCATATCTATTAAACTTGATTTATCAATCATTTTAAAACCCAAATTCATAAGTTCATCAATCCAAAAAGAAATCCTATTCTAACATGGATAATATAAGCACCAAAATAAAGCAAGAATTACACTTGCCTTATGTGTAGGCCTGAACCTTTGATGAAGACAAGTTTTTAGCACCTCTTCTTCCTTTTTCCAGCGACAATCCGGTGGTGGTGCGAGGTGTAGAGATGGTGGTTGTCCCATTAGGTTTCCCTATATGACTCTTCCTTTCCAAGAAACTCTTCCTATCTTCCAGATAACCTTTCACTTTCTCTCTAAGGCTTTTCACTCTCTCTCAAAAGACCTCACTTTGTGTTTTGACGAAATGAATTTTACGTACTTCTAAACTCACATATATAATGAGTCTCCAAGGTTAGATAAAAGACAAAAAAAAACGTAGGTACTATTCATCTCCTAAGCAAAATGACTAAAATGCCCTTTTAGGGATTCCTTTCATCTTCCAATTGACCCGAGACCCAAAATAAATCCTCGGGTAGACTTTTCTGCATATTTCAACCCTTCCGGACTCAACGGTGTACTCAAAACAATCATCCGAATGACTAAAAAAATAAATCTCATTTTATTTCCCAACTTTAGTCCCGACACGACTCATAAGTGCGTCCCGACTTAATTTCCATGATTGTCATATTGTATCTCCCGACAATAATTGTTATTTTCACATATTACTTTTATAACACTAAGTAATATTCAAAATCATATATTACTTTAATCTCTAGTAATATTTAATCAGGATTAATCCCAATTAACTTCTCAATATTAATTCGAATTAATCCCATTTATTTAGCCCATTAACTTTTAATTAATCGCATATTAAAAGTCGTTAAAATTACGGGGTATTAAAGGTAAGCTGGTGGTTCTATTGAAGGTACAAAGGTCCTTGTGAAATTTGGCGTAGGATGGCATTTGTTGAATATCATCCAGCAGTGGGATATTGATTTGTACTTGCTTGAATACTTCCAACATTTTATCAACTTGCGCCTTTTTCTTTTGTGGCACCAAACGCTGGGGAAATGGAGATTTTGGGACATAGGTCTCTATAGATGGCTCGGAAGGTAAGGGTGACGAGGAAGTTGGATCCACGGGTGGATCTTCCTTCTCCTTACCTTTCTCAGATTCACTCTCGGTAGGTGGTGAAATGTTTTTCTCTACTTCCTTATCTGACCTAAGCGTGATGATGGCTTTCGCATGCTCATGAGTGTGTGACGTGCTCGTGCCATCTTGAATAACAAATTGACCCATAAGCATGTTACCCTTTGGATTGGGTTCGGGCTGACTAGACAATGTTCCCTTGTTCCTCTCACTCAACGCGTTAGCTAGCTGGCTCATTTGAACCTCGAGTTTGGTAATGGCTTGAGTATTCGCGTGCATGCTTTGCTGGGTGGATTGGAGGACATTTGGAGTGGTTTTCTGGAATTGAAGGGTACTTTGGGTGATAAGGTTCATCGAATCCTATCAAGATTGGATCTTTTGGGATGAGGAATGAGGGATTCGAGGGTGCAGTGGCATTCATTTGGGAACCCTGGGGTGGGTTACTGGAACATTGACCTCCACTTCCTTGGTATTGACCCTTGGACCATGAAAAATTGGGGTGGTCTCGCCATCCCGGATTGTATGCATTGGAATATGGGTCATACTATGGCCTATTTTTGTAGAGGGCATTGTCTTGCTCGCTGAGTGCCTTGTGGGCCGGAAGGGTGGGGAAATTCTCGACTAAGTGGTCGAATGCATTGCAAAGTATACACATAGGGGAACCTACATGTTGAACGACTGTAGATGCGGTTCGATTACCCTCTTTGCTCGTCTCTAAATCTTCTAAACGTCGGGCCAATGTGGCCACTTTGGCATTTAAATCATAACTTTGTTCGACTTGGTGAGCAAAACCCTCATTGGATGTGGTGGGCGTATAATCTCTATTGGGTGCCCATCGCTGGAACTTTTTCTCTACGGCTTCTAGGAATACCCACGCGCCGACCTCACTTTTTTCAGTAAAATCACTGTTACATAACGACTCGAGCATAGTTCAAGTGTTACAATCGAACCCCTCATACAAAATTTGGACTTGGCGTCCCATATCAATACTATGGTGTGGACATTGAAGTAGCAAGTCCTTGAATCTCTCCAAATACATCCATAAGGCTTCTCCCTCCTTTTGGCTAAATGTATTGATGGCGTGATGTATCGATGACGTCTTTTAGTTGGGAAAGAATTTTTATATGAAGGCAACACTCATTTGGTTCCACGTGGTGATCGATTCGGGTGTTAATGAGTTAAACCAACTCTTGGCTTTCTCTTTCAATGAGAACGGGAACAATTTAAGTTTGACAATCTCATCGGTGAGTTATTGATACTTAATGGTCCCACATATCTTCTCGAATTCTCGAATATGAAGGTAGGGATCCTCTTGGACGGAACCTCGAAACACGGGCAACATTTGGATTGTTCCATGATGGAATAGGAAATTATTCACAGTGCGATCGGGTAGACGTATGCACGAATGTTGACTCGACCTAGTCGGACAATGGTAATCTTTAAGGGCGCGTGGCGCTAACTCATCACCCATTTCGGTGAAAATAAAAAATCTACCTACGTAACTATCGGGAATTCTAGACTCCACACTCGACAAACGACCGGTATGATCTTGAAAACAACTTCGCATACACTGAGCTCACTCGAATTTTTTTTAATTCATTATTTTTTTTATGTGAAGAAAATTTAAAAAAATGACTCAAACCACGTAATTCCTAGCTAACACACAGCAAATCGAATTATCTAATTTAGGTAAGAGGAATTTCAATTTTAAAATCTAGTTTTCCCAAGATTAATCGACTATACGGGGGTCTCCAAATTAATCTCCCTGATTAGACAGCTCCTACTCTTTGACAAGGGAGAATTTAAAAAACGACCAACTACGATTATCGCCTCAAATCTCGTTTTTTCCTCCAGGTAGGTGGTCGTACGAAGACACGTTAAAAACCACCAATCCTAGACAATGTGAAACGGGATTGATTTGACAAGTTCGCATTGGAGTAGCTTTTAATTCTAGCCCCGTTAAGAGGTTTCCTATGAGCTATGTGATATCCTAAGGCCAATGTCTACCTGATTTTAAATTCACTGTGATGGCCGAGGAAATGCAAATGCTGGTTAATTAGTGATTTTCAGCCCAAGGAAGGGTGATGAAATACCCACCTAATCTTTCACACGGGTTTTGCCCTTAAGTCAATTTATGCAACATGCTAAATTAAGTGCAAAATTAAATCACGTAGGTGCACACAAAAACTTACCTCCGGCGTGGACTTTTAAGGTCACTTGCTGACACCGGGCCGAAGTTTAAGTTGGCGTCGATCGGAGGGAAACGCCGCCTACGTTTCAGTCGTCCCCGAGAGTTCCTTGTGATCGTTGCAAGATTGCACAATTTTTTTCTTCACGTTCACGCACCGTTGCACAGTTTTCGAATTTTTCTTCACTTTTGCTCCTCTCTTTTTTCCTCTTTTTTTATGTGCTTCTGGAAAAAAAAAAAAAGAAACTATACCAATGTAAAGTGCGACACACACAAAAAAAAAATACTAAAAAAAAAAAGAAGAAGAAGAAAATATGACAAGACACACGCACTAGCTTTGTATTTAACACAAAAAAACAAAACAAGCGCACTTATGATTTTTTTTCCTAGGAAATAGCAAAATTAAAACTAGAAATAAAATTTCTCTTTTTGAATTTTCACTTTTCTTTGGACTACTTACCAAAAAACGAATCTGGAAATTTCCAATATATATATATATATATATATATATATATATATATATATATATATATATATATATATTTCAATTTTTTTTATATATTTTAGGATAAACTAGTGCTATTTATTAAAAAACACTTAAATGTGACTTTTTTTTACCCAGAAAAATAGAAATATGGTTGATGATATTTTTTTTTCTAGAATTTTTTACTTTTTTTTTATAAATTTTTACTAACAAAAATGCGAAAAGTAAAAAACAAATAGTCCAAAAGTCACAACTTTTAAAAAAAAATGAACAAATTCCCGGTAACGGCGCCAAAAACTTGTTTGTCAATTTTATCAAATACCGCAAGTGCACGCGCTGTTATAGAATAACGAGTGTAAATACAGGTCAAACCCATGAGGATTTATCAATTTTTTTTTGTTAAAAATTATTGTGACTATCCAACTAGACGAAATGGGTTTGAATCAAATAATAAAGTCAGTCAATAACATAAGTAAAATACCACAAGGTGCTATTTATAATTTGGCACTTAATTTCATTCCACTATTTGAGGCCCGTGTGTAAAACATATACATGGTTATATTTGTAATTCACATGTTCCATTTAAAGCACCACACAATGTATGTTTCACACATCAGCATGATCACAAAAAATGATCATGAAAAAGGGTCTAGCTAAAAAAATATTTAATTTTTTCCCTAAATTATTAGTTAATACAAAGATGACATCAAAAACATATTCTAAATTTTGTATAACATTTACTATTAACAACGTTGAGAATTATACATGTTATAAAATAAATTCCAATCAGGATGGACAATTTTACAAGCATACGATCAAACGAACAACGACATGCTCGCTTATCTACGTGACAACGTCGTCTAATTTCACGTAATTCAAATCGTATCGATCAAGTCTTCATAAGTTTTCTTCGATCCATTAAGGGAGATATGTGAAATGTTGGATTGTCATTATTGCGCCTTAGACGACTACAAGTTGTTCAACTAGAACATGTACCCAACATCAATGATACTACTGCACATTCTACTAACAACATACATCCACCAAATGGTAAAGCTATATGTAAAACTGCGTTTCCTTAACACTTAGAATTTTAAAATTTTGGCACATGTAATTTTTCACAAATCATTTTTTACGCCATTGCAATTAATAGTGAGAACCAATCAACCGTTTGTGCATCCACAAATGTCAACGTCACAATAAATAGCTTGCGTCTTACAAATCGGTCAACTTTTGCTCGTAATCACATTACGGTTGTTATATATATATACATGTGAGAAGGCTCACCTACAACACACTCTATACATCACCCATATACATGTGAGAAGGCTCACTTATAACTCAATGTTGTCATTCACGTCAATGAGGGGAAAATATATTACACCATACTTGATGGAAGGGGTCTTTATGTTTTTCGAGTTAGTGGATCGAATTATCATCGAATTGGCTCATTTCTCCCTAATCCTGGAAATGTGCCTAAATTCGCCCGACTATACATCTACGACCCCGAGCATGAAATATCCAACAGATTGCGATTTATCGATTCAAGTGGGCTTATCATAGTTGATGTTGGATTCCACAAACCCTTATGTTAGAGTGTTTTGCAAAACACGTGATATGTTTGCTGAGAAAGATACAAATAATCTACATGTTAGAATTTTACATTCAAGATATGGACGACAATACAACAGACCTACATCAAATGAAGTTTCGAAACTTATCATAGGTGATGAATCTGAGGATATGACAAACCGTGACATCATTATCAAGAAACTTGATGGAACACTTAAAAGGATAGATGAGACCCACCCATCTTACATGCCTCTTTAGTATCCACTACTTTTTCCTTATGGGATAAATGGTTGGCACTTAAATATATAATTCACTGTCGGTTCCACTAATAAGAATACCGGTGTGTCAATGGGAGAGTTTTATGCATTTAGATTGCAATTTCAATACAACAAAGGTACGATAATACTTTAAGGTGGTCGTTTGTTCCAAGAACATGTTGTTGATTACTATCCAGCTATTGAACAATAAAGACTTTGTTATGCATGTGCCAACCAGAAAATGATTTGTTAAGATTTGTATAAAGTATTGATGGATGTCGTAAATATCGATGATACTAATGATGCAATGATCAGTAGAAGATATATTCTTCCCTTCTCTTTTACTAGTGGTCCACGTAACATGATCCAACACAATTAAGATGCATGGGCAATATGTCGATCAATGGGATTTCCATATTTCTTTATAACATTCATGTGTAATCCAAATTTATCAGAGATCCAGCATGGGGTATCTATGTTACTGTGTCAACGCTCTAAAGATATGCCCGACATAGTTGATAGAGTACTTCAATTACATTAGAAGCAATTGATTTACGATTTTAAGAAACACAATTTCTATGGTAAAACCATTTCAAGTATGTTCCTCGAATACTATTAAGGTGTGATTTCTTTTGGTTACTGGCATAGGTATTTTTTACATTTAATTGAAACCCATCTTATTTGAAATAGATATTCATGTTATTGAGTTCCAAAAGCGCGGGCTACCATACTCCCACATTATTCTCACTTTAGTTGAGGATGATAGACTACGTTCTCATAAGGAACTAGATGATATTATTTGTGCCAAAATTTTAGATGAAAGCAAAGATGCTTTATATTTTGAAACCATGCTACAGTGCATGATACATGGTCCATGTGGTTCCATGAACCTTAATGCTTCGTGCACGGTTATCGAGAAGTCTCGAAAGGCTACCCAGATAAATTTATTAGCGAAACTATTGTGGAAGAAACTCGATTTGTTCCTTATGGGCATGGTAATACAAATAAGATGTACACGGTTAATGGCTTTCACATTAACAACTGTCGGGTCGTTCCATATAACCATAAATTAATTGTAAAGTACAATGCACATATAAATATTATATACTGTGCACAAGAAAAACTTATTAACTACTTACACAAGTACATTCACAAGGTACTTGACCATACAATAGTCATTATTTAGTATAATGTGGTTCGCCACAACAACGGTGGAGAACGACGATTCCAGGTTGTTGATGAAGTCAAACAATACAAAGATTGTCGATATGGATCATGTATCAAGGCATGTTGGCTAATCTTTAATTTTATTTACAATCCCAGTATCCAACCATTGAATGATTATAATTTCACTTACCTGGTGAACAATTTATCGCCTTTGACGAAATATTTGATGTCGAATCCATAATTAATCGAGATGGAATTCACGACATAATTTTGACCAAATGGTTCAAAGCTAATAGGGATCCTCTTGATGAAAATAACTTGATATATATCAAGTTCCCTAATGCATGGTTGTGGGAAAGTTCAACAAAAATATGGATGCGAAAATGCCACCATGGCAGTATAGGGAGGTTTCCCTATGCGCCTCTGATCTCTTGAGAAAGGTATTACATACAAATGTTACTTTATAAAGTTCGAGATACTAAGTCTTTCAATGATGTTAAAACATTCAATGGGATTGTGTATTTAACCTTCAAGTCAGCATGCATTGCACGAGGATTAATTGACAATGACAACGAATAGGATGAAGCACTTAATGAAGCTTCAATATGGGCTACGAGTTCCTAACTTAAGAACATGTTCTATTCTATCCTCATGTTCTAGGAGATTTCAAATCCAATATTATTATCGAAAAACATTGGTATAACATCTCCGACGACTTATAAAATCGAATAAGAAGGAAATTGGCTGACTACGATGTGTATCTTAACAATAATGACTTGAAAAACTTGGTCTTACTAGAGATCAAAAATTTATTGAACAACAATGGAAGATCCCTATCTGAATTCCTTCCTATGAAGCTACCATCTTCACGTGCATCTGAATTTGTTATCAATAGGGTTTTAAGAGAACAACTTGATTACGACAGTGTTTATATGTTCCAACTATTTCAGTCGTTGCATCTCGGATTAAATAATGACCAACTAGCAGTTTTTAACACAATAATGGAATCATCTTTACATTAGTGTGGTGGGATTTTCTTCGTTTATAGTAGCGAAGGAACGGGGAAAAGTTATTTGTGGAAAACATTAATACTGAAGTTCAGATCTAAAAGAAAAATAGTTATATCTGCTATATCTTTAGGCATTGCTTCCTTATTCATGCCAGGAGGATGACCAACGTATTCCCGTTTTCAAAATACCACTTAATCGAGATGAATCATCAAGTTGTTCAATTACTTAGAGGATGAATTTAACATCAATGATACAGGAAATGTCATTAATTATCTAGGATGAGGCACCAATGATAAGTCATTATGCAATCGAAGCAGTTGACTGTACATTTGAGGATATTTTAAAACATACAGTTAATTTTTCCTCCCATCGACCGTTCAGTGGTTGAAATAGAGTTAAAAAATAGGTGGCTGACAGATATTTTAAAAAATAGAGTTGAAAAATAGGTGGCGACTTCAGGAAAATATTGCCTGCTCTACCTAAATGTGGACGTGAACATATTGTTGGGTCTTCATTGTCGAGGTCAATGACTTTGAAACATTGCAAAGTCTTGCACCTTAAGAAAAATATGCGTGTGTCATCAGACTACGTGACTGACGAATCACATCAAACTCTACACAATTTCACAAAAAGGATTAAATTTATCGGCGAAGGAAATTTCCTTCACTATCGTTCAGTATGGACATTGAGCCAAATTAGATACAAATACCTGAACAATTTTTTGTACAAAATAGTGAAACGAGACTAAGAGAATTAATATTGACAACATATCCTCATCTTGTACAAAGTTCAATGATCTAACATACCTAAATGAGAGTAGAATTTTAGCCCCAAAAAATACTGATGTGGATGAGTTGAAGTTTATTATGCTATAAATGCTTCATGTATCGCTTAAGGTATATAATAGTGCGGACAAATTATGTCCATGGGAAGAGGATGGTAATGACCCCGCCATGTATCCTCCCGGGTTTCTTAATTCTATGCATTTCCTCAGGCTTCTAAATCATATATTGCAACTCAAACTTAGTGTTTTTATAATTCTCCTATAAAGCCTTAATCAATCTTTAGGTTTGTGCAACGAAAACTAATTAGTGATCACCAAGACGGGGGAAAAGGTCATAGAAGCTAGAGTGATCAAAGGGTCTATGATCGATGAAGTTGTGTTCAACAATGTCGACTTATCACCTACAGTTGGTAGTTCACCCCTTATGATGAACGATGACAATTTCTAATCAAATTGACTTTTTATATAACTATTAACAAAAGTTAAGGTCAAACTCTTTATCAAGTTGAACTTTATCTACCAAATCTGGTGTTCTCTCATGGACAGTTGTATGCAGCCTTATCAAGAGTTACTTCTCCAACATGATTGAAGATTTTGATAAAGAATCCATAAGGAGTTCCGACTGATTTCACAAAAAACATTGGGTACAAAGAATTTTTCACTAGCCCTGCTACATAAAAAAAGTCTTTTACTGAATGAATGAGCATGTATTTCCATGAAAATTCATGTGAAACTATTAATGTATTTTCTATCCTCTTTAACTTGCCAATTGATTTTTTAATTTCTAAATGCATGTTGATTTATCAACTTAAAATATTATATCCATTAATCATTTTAATATGCAAATTTATAATGAGTCACTAGTACATCCAGTCCGCCAAATTATAAAAACTTTATAAGAATTTTTCTTATACTCTTCACAAGTTGTTATGGGACGACCACCTATTAATCGATACCCCAGTTGTATTTACGATTATAAATGTAACATGTTATTCAAGGGAACTTCTGTTCATAAGCATGCAACAAAAATAGTTGATTTCGGGCACAAAATATAAGATTTTGGAAGATTCATGTCTGAACAACTAATTATGGATAAAATAATAGAGTTGCCACCATTGTGGAAGACCGCAGCGGATAGTATTCTTCAACATAATAAGCCAAGAGATTCAAGTGAACTAATTAATAGGGAAATTAACCCATTATGAATATAATTTGAGAAGGAAAAATGGACCTAAATTTATGTTATCGTCGCCATATTTATCGAAAACAACAACTACAAAGCGAACTGTATAGAAAGGTTTTTTTCCCAACCACTAAAATTCTAGTATATGCTATAGTCAACACTCTTCCACCAACATGCCCACAACAGACTATCCACAACAAGGTGACAAAAGAGGCGTTAACTATTGGGGAATTAACTAACTACTTAACAACTATAGAAGACTACTTAATATGTATGAAGTTCAAGCTTTGGGAGGATTAACAAATGAGAAAGAATAAAAAAAATGCATTATCGAGTGATTCTCGAGTACTTAAATGATAACATTATACATAAGTATTGTCAAACAATAAAGTATTGGTTTTTACATCGTATACCAAAAAGTATTGATTCTCAATGGTTATTACACATCTATAAACATTTTTCCAAATAATTATTTTTATTTAAAATTTTCAAACATTAACTTTTGTAAAAAAGCTTTTCATCATAACTAACTACTCATACACAATACTAGATTAACTTATACACATATTTTAAGCCTATCTACTACGACTAATTTCATTTATTTCTTTTACTTTTTACGAGGTTTCAAAATGACGAACATTAAGCAAAAATACATAACAATTTATGGCCAGGTACTCAACCATTTCACATATTCACATATTGCTATATCATATTAACATACCTTTCGTTTAACAAATTTTGTCTACTATATAGATAGACTTGGACCTTGTAAACACTCTAAGTCTTACATGTCATTTTGTTTACTACTTCACCTAAATTATTTCACATTGATCATCTAAATAAATTACTACAAATTTGATTATAGATTCATTTGCTATAAAATCAAGGGGTGAAGGTTATATTATATTCCAACAAGATGTGTGGTGAAAAAAATCCAAAATTTATAGTTCATTTTATATTAAATTTCATTAAATGTGAAAAATCTAACTTAATTTTTTTCGCTCCCACATTTACAAAATATAGTCTAATTCACTGTCACTCGAGATGAATGAAGTATGTAGTGTCCACGTTGTAAAACATATGTGCTGCATTTATATTTACTTTTACTGACAACCCATTAATGTATTTTCAATTTTCTATGACTTCACAGATTGCGATTTTTGTCCCGCAACTCGAGAGATGCGTTTATATCCAGACATGGGAATTTCGGAAGGTTATATTCAGAAAATATGGATTTACAAACGACGAATACGATGAAAATCTATATTTGTTGTGTTCGAAAAAAATGAATATCGTTGTTATTTTTGTAAAAAGTAGTATTTACCTGTTTGAACTACTACTTTATTTTAAAAACTAACTTTTATATGTATTTTTTTTCTAATTGAATTTTCAGACTATGTTTTGTTCTACGATAATTTGGTACTGGACATTTTATTTCAATTCATATGCGTTTTCCATCATATTAGTTAAATTAACATGTTCATAGTCAGTGGTGGATCCAGGATTTTGTGTCAATTAGGGCGAAACTTTCAAGTGTTGCCGGGGGTTCAGGGGTGGGAGCCCCCGAGGCAATTTTTGGGGGGGTTATTTCGAGTTTTATCGGCCATTTTTTGGGTTGCTTTTACTTTTTTTGGGCATAATATTCATTTTCAACTTTAAAGACGATTATCAAAATATCACATGATAATGAATACAACATAAATAAATAATTTCAATATATATTTAATTTCACATTTAATTTTACATTATAAATTTAATTTCACATATAATTTCACAAAATAAGCAAATGATGAAATATAAATAAAATTTGAGGAACGGATCATCGGCGATCAAAATATACCCGTGGAGGAGAGAGCAGCAGGGTAAGTGGTGGAGGAGATCAAAATTTTACATTCTTTAATACACGTTTAGTCCAAGCATTTTATTTTGTACCAAAAAGTCCCTCAAACACTCATTTAACTAATATTCTCTTATTCTTAAAGGTCCGCGCCAGCGACATGGTGAAGGATTTTTTGGAGCAAAATAAAAAGGCGAGTAGACGTGTATTAAAAAAAATGTTTGAGGGACTCTTTGGTATATTCCCTATTTTTTTATATTTTTTTATTTTTTTTAAAAAGTGAACTGGGGCGGCCGCCCCGCTTCGGCCGTACATGGGTCCACCCTTGTTCATAGTTATAGCTACGATCATTTTTTTAAATAGTGATACTAATTATATATTAGATTACATATTAGAATAATATATTTCAAAAAGCGTTACACCCAACCGTGCGAATCACCACTAGTTTATGTTTATTTGTATGTACTAATATATTGTATGACAGCAAATTATATTGCGAGATATTGAAACCTGGTACCATATAAACATTTTGGAAGATTAGAGTCATTTCAAGTCCCTAAACAACAAAGATCCATAAATTCTTCTTCCGTCACAGTTTCGTATTAATAATCAAAGAAAGTTGAAATGATACTGAAGCGTTTTTGCCCACGCTTTTATTATTTGATAACTACGAGTTACAACGAATAAATAAACCAATGAAGTTGAAAAATGATACAATTGCACTGGATAAAGAGTTCAATCAATCAATTTGGACAATCCAGCCCCTCTTGTCCTCTAGTGTCCCTCTTTGAATTCCTGCAAGTGTTGAGTATAGTTCTTGGCAAACAAGCTCTCTATCGGTCTTATATATGACCCTGCATTTACATGTCAATTTGCTTAATTACTAAATGCGCCCCAATGAAACTAGAAATACAATATGAAACCTCTGCCACAAATCATGTTATAGCATCAATACAATGTTGACTAAAATCAGATGGCTTTTGTACAAGGGTTCTTTATTAGTAACATAAGAAACACAACAACTGCTTACCTTAGCCCCTGATATGTAATACTCCCCACAGGAGCTACACCAACAGCAGTTCCTGTAGTGAAAACTTCATCGGCTTCAATTAATTCCTCCACTGGAATAGAACGCTCTTCAACCTGATCAAGTTTCAAATACAGAATGTTAATATACAACTTAAGTTATGATAAAATTTAATAGCGTAGAATAAATATATTCTTAATTTCGAGGCGTACTTGGTAGCCATGATCACGGGCAATATCTATAATGCTTTTTCTTGTGATTCCTTCAAGTATAGTTCCACATGTTGCTGGTGTCGAAATAACATTGTTCTGTGAATATAAACTTGTACTCAAATGAATCGCTGTTCGTATTTCTGATAATATGAGTCATGTTGAACCTATTTGCTAGAAAACAATTTAACAATTAAAGTAATACCTTAACAATGAAAATGTTACAAGAACTGGCCTCCTCAAGATTTTTCT
This sequence comes from Sambucus nigra, assembly GCA_949130495.1. Lineage (NCBI taxonomy): Eukaryota > Viridiplantae > Streptophyta > Magnoliopsida > Dipsacales > Adoxaceae > Sambucus > Sambucus nigra. The sequence goes on along the minus strand of OX422207.1, from coordinate 641,813,617 downwards.
TATTTACTGCATCCAGGTATAAGACATCAGAAAATCCTTTCTCCTTTGCCTTACTCATTGCTTTTAGAACCTACAAGATAACATAGCACATATATTCTTAGGACAAGTACTAAACAAAAGCCTTCATTCAGGAATATTCATTTTTAAGTGATTTATTTCCTTGTCTTAGTAGATTACAATCACTAATTAGTACAAAAATTCAAGGATAATTGTTTACCGGAGCATAATTGGTAATGCTTTTAACTCCTCCGGCTCCACCACGTGATGCACGATGGAATTCGTCATCAACATATAAGTTCAAAGGTGCTGTGCCCTCCTGCATAACATAATTACAAAAACTACTTCAACTATTGTTTATTCTTAACAAAGAAAGCTAATCTGATCCCATATTATAGTACCCAAACTACATAAATAAATAACTAACCTTGAAGTAGTTGCCAACAGGAGAAGCATAGATGAGGAATGTGTATTCAGGTGATGGAGCCAAACCCAGTATTGGACCACTTCCAATCAGAAGAGGTCTGATATACAGAGACCCTTTTCCTGGTGGTGGAACCTGCTCCAATCCAAAAAAAATGTTACAAACTCCAAACATTTATATACACATAAGAAATTAATGACAGAAAATAAATATTGTGACAATGAATTGACATGTTTCAAAATTGCGGGATCAAAATTTCTGGGTAGAAAAGGTAAGAAATTGATTACCATTGGGATGTTGATTTAAAATGAAAAGGGTTACCCACTTATGTAGCCCATGTTTATTTATTTTTAAATAACACAGCTTGAATTGTTATCTCAAGATAAAAGGTTAAAAAACATGTTATCCAAACGAATTATGAAGTATTACCCAACGCCTGTTAGAAAGGGCAGTTTGTTTCACTGCATCCACAAATTGATCAACGGAGGGAGAAGGCATGCACATTCTCTTGGCACCAATTTGTAAGCGGATTGCATTCTGTTGCGGGCGGAATAGGCATACTCCCCCATCTTCTCGTCTAAACGCTTTTGTGCCTTCAAATAATCCCTGTTCAATGTTTCATGTAATTGTCAATTTCATTGTTCCATTACACTTTCCTAATTTCAATTATATCAGGTAATTTGTAAATGGAATGTAAGAGAAGCTTCAATACTTGTCCATAATTCAAGACTCCAGCAGAAGGGCTCATCTCAACGTTTCCATAACGACTAAGTTTGCCTTGTTTAAAGCCCTCGTCTAATGAACATTTGGAAGTGTACATATAATCAGCTGGGTTAAGGCCGAACCCAAGATTGTTCCAATCAATATCAACGTATTCATCATCACTGCCAAAACAATTATGAATATTAATTCAAACCCGAAAATGCAACATCACATTCACAAATCAAATGTTCATCAATAAAGGGAAAAAAATGATGGGGTGTTGAAAAACTAGAGATACGTGTATGTTTAAATATATAGCTTTACCATAATGGTATAATGAATATTTTAATCTTTTGGCATATAGAATTACCTTAAAGTGGATGGTTCATACACTTCTCGTAGAGCAGTCGCAGCCTGAGACGAAAAGTAGCTAGCCCCGACCTATAAATACGCAAAGATTAGTCATCAACTACCAAAAAAAGTGTAAATAAAATAAGAACAGGGTGGGAGGATTGCAAAATATAATCACCAAATTGAAAGATAAGTAGAAATTAAATAGTAACCTTTGATATTGAAGAATTCTTAGTTAACGACTTGATAGCACTCCGAAGGCAGGCACTTCTAGATATCATGGTTGGTCTTGTTGATTAGTAGAGAGAAATTAAGCGGTTAGGATATTTATCCACCAAGTTCAAATAATTGAGGAGGCAGCGAGAGTCAGAAAGAGGAACTATATATATAGATTTAAAAGCAACTAAGATGATTTCTATTTATATTATTATATATAGTTGCATGAGTTGAACTACAAGGTCACTAGGAAAGAGAGAGTGTTGACTACGGAACAAGCGGGTCTAAGATGGGTAGCAAAGTTTTTTAATAGTTTATTAGATACTCCATTGACTAATTTGCCACGTGCTCTATTTGAATGTGTGTTGCATATATATATATATATATATATATATATATATATATATATATATATATATACACACACACAACAATTCAATTGTATGCTATATATATAATAGCGGATACCCGTACCGAGGGCACGATGATTAATTTACCTTCGTGATAAAATCCAGCCCATAAAAAAATTAAAATTAAAATAAAAAAAATAGTTAAAAAAATCCATATCTATTTATTAAAAGAAACTATTTAAAAAAAAAAAACTTTTAGCATGACATTTCATGCATGACCATGAAATGTCAAAAATATCATACATGCTTCTTTGCCATCCCCATATGACGTTATATTATATGGATATACACACACAACAATTCAATTGTATGCGTTTCTACACTCAATATATCATTATCATCACAATCACGAACTTTGGAATTTGTTCAAAATCATCACTGCTACCGATATAGGATATCTATCACCCAAGTTGTGAATTTCTTCAAATTGTTTCTAGAAGACTATATGTTTTTCTTGTTATGTTTTATTTTTTATTTTACAAAATAAATATTAGATCAACTTAAGAAGAAAAACAGATTTGGCGTTGCCATAAAAGTTTCTTCATTCTATTATATAAATGTTCCAAATAAACTTAAATTTATTTAAGTTGCGTATATAAATAATTTGTTCAGTAATTTTTTGTGGTGATGATGGTTGTCTATTGAAATTACAAGTTGTAAGACCATCTCCTAGTCAAAATATTATATTTGACAACTCTAAGTTCAGTTTGGGTACTAATATTGTTGTGCAGAGTTGACATGTTGAGCCTAGCACGGCCAGCCACTTGGCGCAAATTCCGGTACATATCATTTTTTTAAAATAGTAAAAAAATAAATTTTTTGATGAAACTTCATGGATATGATCTCCATGGTGAGAACATCGTCTCTAATTTTTTTCATCCAAAATTCAATAAAAAAATCGTTGAGATGAAGTGATATGTAAAAAAATGGTATAAATATACATTTTCAACCGTTAAATGTTGGGTCGGCGCCAACCGTTTTATTGATTGAATTTTTTTATGAAACTCCATGGATATGATCTTCTCACTATCGAGATCATATCCATGAAGTTTCATCAAAAAATTCAATCAAAAAGTGAGTGAGATGATCGTCAACATTTCAACGGTCGAAAATACATATTTATACCATTTTTTTTACATATCACTTCATCCGAACGATTTTTTTATTGAATTTTTTGGTGAAAAAAATTGGAGATGATCTTCCTACCATGGAGATCATATCCATGAAGTTTCATCAAAAAATTCATTTTTTTATTATTTTAAAAAAATGGTATGTACCGAAGTCTGCACTATAAGGAGTCCTTACAGGAATATATATATATATATATATATATATATATATATATATAAAGAGAGAGAGAGAGAGGGGTTCTTAAGTGAATTAAAATAATGAACTTTTTAATGTACTAATATGACAATAAAAAAAATCTTTAATTCTTTGTTGTAATTGGTCCAATCCAGCGGCAACGGTTATGCGTGTGTCACAAATTATTTTTTAAACAACCCCTCTACCCAATCCATCCATCAGTTATCGATAACCCACCTCCCTCCCTTATATCTCCAATCCTGTAACCCAACTGCCATAGTTCCATTAAAGCCGACCTCCACTTCCTATCCCTCATGCGCGGCGACCTCATACCTCCATCGCCGTCGACCTCATGCCACACGCTCCGACCAAAATCCGACCAGAAACACAAAGCCGAACATCCATACTCATTGTCATCTCCGACCTCCGGCCAACTTCTGCTATACCCGACCATTAACCCGCCTGAAAACCCCCATACATATGCTTCTACCCGAGCTGCCCCAACACCGGGTAGATGGGTTATGAGTGTGGCTTTGCTCATCGGGTTATGGGTAAGAAGCAGGTGCGGATTTCAAGTTTAGAGAGTTGGGAATAAGTGATGGCATACGGGTTGGGTGGTGGGTAAGGTTTGTGAGGTGTGTGCGTATATTAAAAAATACGTGTGTCCGTTGCCGTTGCCGCGAACCAATTAGAATAAGTAATTATCAGTTATTTTTTAATGTCTTATTAGATTCATTAAAAAGTTCATTGTTTTAGTTCAATACACACATATATATTAAATAAATCTCACTAGAAGCAATGTTTTATTAAAAAAAGTAAAAAAGGTGGATGAGTGTGCCCACAACCAAGGCTCACAATAAAATAAAAATAACAATGAATCGCATGAATAACTCATTTATAGTTCAATAGAAACTATTACTCTTCTTAGCAGCTCCATGATTAGCTCGTGAAAAGCTATTGAAAAGCAGGTGCAATGATCTGATGTGGTTCCCATGTGAAAACACACGTGTTAATGAAACCAAATCCAAGAGACCCATTGTAGGCCGTTGGATTAATCCAAAGATAAAAACTTCATTTGTGGAATTGTAATGCTTTCGAAGATATCCTTGAAAATCTGTTATCCAATCCTAGGTATATCTACCATAGAATTAATCGATCCAACAAAATCACGTGATCCCAAACACTACCATGTGATCCCAAAAACCCAGAAGTTGTCAATGATCCCAGAAATCCCTAACTACCAAGAGTTTTATTTTTTAATAAAAAAAATCTCTGACGGTGACCTTTGGATTTACAAAGAACCCAGTCTGATATCCATATGACGCTAGATGTTGATCAGTGGGAATCCATATAAATTGACCCCATTTGCAGAATTCATCTAAATTATTGGATATACAATCCAACACGACTAGATTAAAATTGAACCAAAAGTAATAAAATCAAAACAGTTCTAACACAAATCGTATTTACAAACAACCCTGAATATTGGATCTGACCTGGAGATCGTCAAATCTAATATGAAAGACGTAAATGTCAATGACACCAATAATAATCAACGATGCGCCATGGCCCCCATTGACGAAATAGTGATCCAAACAATCTGCGTTTATTGAAATCCGAAATATGATCGCTGGCACCGCTCAAGCCAACATGATCAAACATATCTCCAGCGAATAAATAAAAAAAAAACTTATAAACTGTTGCATCAAACGAGCAATAAAGCCGAGAATTACCAAAAGTTTGATTTAATATATCAGAACCACAAAGCGCGATTTAAACCTGTAGAAAAGACAAATGAATTTGTTGATCCATTATAGCAGTCTTCCCATTTTATGATCCGGAATCGGACCCACTTGTTGGTGTGTGAATCTTCACCAACAATAACAACAGAACCTATCCAAACAAATAAATAAAACTTGAACGCAACAAGTTGATCCCACAAAGAGTATGGGATTACCGAAAAGAGAGATAGAGATCACGCAAATCCTAAAAGAACAAGGATCGCCCAAATCATCTCTCTCTCTCTCTATCTATCTATCTATCTATCTATCTATCTATCTATCTATATATATATATATATATATAAAACAACTCAATTGCACGTGTTTAAGATCTACACTCAATATATCATATAAATAAATTAACTTAATGAAATCTTAAATAGAGTGTTCATGTTTTTGTTAAAAAAGAATTAAGAAAACTTATTCTTATAATTATCTTTGATAAATTTAATTTTAAATATTAAAAATGAAATGTATATTTTTGTAAAAAATATTTTTTTCTGCAAAATGAAAATATTTTATTAATAGAAGGAGAAAAAGCCTTTCCAAGGACACTTACAAGAGCTAAAGCAAATAAATTAAGAAAGTTTTCGAGATCTTGAACGAGAAGCAACTGGCCTAAAATTACGTTTGAGAGTCGATTTTTCCTCAGCGGTTAAATATGAAAAAGTATCTTTTCCAAATCTCTCTTTCGATAAACTTCTTTCACCTCAATTGAATTATTAGAGCCTTCAAAGTTCTCTAGAACAGCAAAGGAATTACTTATAAGAGTAGATTGAGTATGAGTTTTTCCACCAATTCTCTCTACCGATTCTTCAATAAATGGTCGAGCTTTTTTAGAATTATAAGGCATACCAAGATCAAACTTTGGAATTTCTACGTATAAATTAATTTCTGAAATATCATGTTTTTCTTTTGGCATGTTTGGTATGGCCTCGAGAGAAGGCATACCACCATAAATATCTATATTCTTCGAACTATCTCCATTTTCTGACTTTCCAGTGTTTCCGAAAAATTAGACTTCAATTTTGAACGCTACTTAAATCTCTTCAAATCACTGGAGCTTTCGCCTGAGAATGAATGCCTGCATTCCCTCTGAAAAGATATACCATTATTGACTGGTTGACCCATTAATGAGGCATGATGGATAATCTCGACAGTTGGATGTTGGGTCTTATTGCCATTGTTAGCAGCCATGACCTCAATGGTCATTTCAGTAGATGAGACTTGATGGACTAAAGGCTTTGCACTCGCGGCATTATGCTGATTAATCTTATCGCCACTGTTAGCAGTCATGACCTCAATGGTCATTTCTCTTTTCCTTTTTTTCAAATTGAGGAGCGATCAAATTAGTTTCCAGAATTTCAGGAATCAGTTGACCATTCTTCTTAGCTGGGCCATCCATATTTTTGGGAGCAGGCTCATAACAAATTTGATCAGTCAAATCAGTTGAAAAATATCGAACTAACCCAGATATAGCAACCAGATTTTTTGGAGTATTCTAAACAGACCGTACTTGCATAGAAAATGACAGATCTTGATCACCATGATCACCTTCCAATAGAGTGGTTTGATGAGAAAACATTGTTCCAAATTGGATCAAAGCTTGGTAGGTCCATAAAAACAGATTTCAAGTCAATTTCATCAACTAGAGGTAAATATGCTAGAATTTGTGTAGAAGTTGACCTATCTAAACCATTGATACCATCGTACAAGCTGAATGGAAGAAAGTATAGAGTAGAATATGAGTTTTTACCATATATATGTTTTAAATGTGGAAAAATTGGTCATAAAACATAATACTGTTCACTTAATACCCCACTCCCAACTTTCAAGCCATCGAAAAAGTCATCCAAAAGCAGTGAACCGGCAGCTAATACCGTTGTGCCTGATAACAGATATATTCAGAATAATACAAATGGGGTTAGGGAGAGGACTTTCGCCGCTGACGTGGAGAAGGAAAAAGAAGGATTTGGACCTTGGATGCTGGTCCAACGTAACAGGAGAACTACTAATGGAAAAACCAAAGTTAGTCCAACTGGAAATAAGGGCTCGTTGGAAAAAGGAAACAATAGGTTTGCAGCTCTAAATAGTGATGGAAAAGACTGCCACTGGCAGGTACGGATATCAGCCAGGGTAAGGGAGACACAGTATTCAGAACACACCACACGAGAGGACACATGGAGGTTCACAATAAAACTAACCACAAGACTCTACAAAAACTAAATTAAGTGACAATAAACAAAGTCAGTAACAGTTGCATGAATCGTGACCAGATATCAAAAAGGAAAACTCTTGGTGTGGATAAGGCGACAACAAACTATTCAAAAAAGGGATTAACAAAGAAAAATCATTATAATAAAAATGGAGTATCCCAAACGGTGGCTACACAAGACCACGAAAAAAGAGCTACTGACAATGCCATACGCCATGTAGGCGATTGCTCTAGAAATGGGACACCTAAATATGATAGCCTTACTGTAGGTAGGATACAAAAAAAAGATGGGACTGATTTAAACGCTAACCCGCTTGGCTCGGATAAAATTACCAACAACACAAAACCACATAATACCCCTCTACCAGACCCTATTCCCTTAAACCATTCTGATAATGGACCTCCCTTTTCCACTGGCCATGCTAGGAGACGTGCAGATCCAGAATCAGAATCTCACATCAGGGGAGGCAATAGTCAACCTAATGGGGGATGTAGAGGAAGCTGCGATATTCAAGGTGAACTGGAAAATTTCCAAAGTCAAACTACTGGTCAACTCTCTGGAAACATCGTGGGGGAAGGAGCGGACTACCACAACAATTTTAGAGGAGAGAGACAGCGTTATACGAGTGCCCCAGGAAACTGCTAATAGTTGCAAATTGACGATTGAAGAAGTGAACACTTACATCCAACATTATCCATCAATGGTAGCGATTATTTGGAACTGTAGAGGGGCGGGCAAACCCCTTTTCAAACCCACTATCACTGAACTCATCAACATCAACAAACCAGATATCATGGTTATTGTTGAAACCCACATACATATAGACAGCTTGGTTGACTTTTTTGATAACCTTGGTCTCACCAACAAAGAGGTTTCTGAACCCGTGAGAAGATCTGGGGCTATTTGGGTGACTTGGAACCCTATTTCCATTAAACTTGAGACTCTCTTCATCACTAGACAAGCCATCCATTTAATGGCTACAAAACAGAACTATGGTGATTGGATATTTTCTGCGATTTATGCGAGTCCTCACCCCCGACTGAGAAGAAAACTATGGGACAACCTATTTGAGATCTCAGAAAATATTGATATCCTCTGGCTTGTTGCCGGAGACTTAAATGACCACATTGGTGATGTTGAAAAAAGAAGCTTCGGAAAATAGGCGAGTGACAATAAAAACACGGGTTTCCTTGACAACATCAACAAATGCAAACTCACAGACTTGGGTTTCTCCGGACCAAAACTTAACATGGACTAATAGTAGAAAGGGGATGGCGAATACTCTCGTCAGACTGGACGGAGGCCTTGCGAACGCTGAATGGTGTCTAAAATTCTCGAAAGCGGGAGTTGAAATCATTCCTAGAACCGCTTCTGATCACTGCCCTATTATTATCAAATTTGAAGGTATTTCACACAATCATGCTATTAGTAGACCTTTTAGATTATTAGCTTGTTGGTTTGATAGACATGATTTCAATGACATTGTTAAATTAAATTGGAAGAATTCGGTTAATCTCGAAACCAACCTGCATCAATGCTCAAAAGAAATTAATAAATGGAACAAAGTTACCTATGGTAACATTTTTAAAAATAAAAAACGTATTCTTCGTCGTCTTAGTGGTATCCAAAAAGCCCAAGAAAATGTTTATTCCCACAATCTTAACACACTTGAAAATCATCTTCGTAACGAGTTTAACACTTTACATAAACATGAAGAAAGTCTATAGAAACTGAAATCGAGAATACAATGGTTAAATGAGGGCGATAAAAACACTAAGTTTTTCCACATGTCTACAATCATTAGACGTAGAAAAAATCGGATCAACAAACTCAACATCAATGGGGAGTGGATTGACAATAGTGTTACTATTTCTAAACATGTTAATGAGTACATCGGTAATTTATTTAAAGCCGAGTTTAACTTTGGCATTAAAGGTCAATTTCGTAACTTGGATATCATGAGATGTATTGATGATGATAATATTTTTTTAACTACCCCCATAACTTTGAGGGAAGTTAGAAAAGAAACTTATAGTATGAAAGCTCTAAAAGCCCCTGGACCCAATGGGGTCTAACAACTATTTTATCAACATTTTTGGAATACCATAGCGACGAATCTATTCCAATTTTGTCAAAAATGTTTTCATGAAAGTCGATTCCCTGCTGAACTTAATAACAACTACATAACTCTTATCCCAAAAACTGAGAATCCGGAAAATATCTCACAATTTAGACCTATTACCCTTTGTAATGTATCTTATAAAATTCTGGCAAAAATCATTGTGGATAGATTGAGACCTATACTATGTCGTAATATTAGTCCACAACAAGCTAGTTTCCTCCCTGGGAGACAAGCGTTGGATAGCATTATTGTTACCCAAGAAATTATCCACACTCTTATGAACCTTAAAGGTAAAAGTGGGGGATTTATTTTGAAAATTCACCTTGAGAAAGCTTATGATAGGGTGGATTGGGAGTTTTTAGAGGAAGTTATTAAATGGTTTAATGTGGACAAAAGTTTTTGTAAACTTATTATGAGTTGTGTTAGGAATACTACTACCTCTATCCTATGGAATGGCACCCCCCTCTCTAGTTTTAGCCCCTCTAGAGGCCTTCGTCAGGGAGACCCTTTATCCCCTTATCTATTTGTTATGTGTATGGAATATTTATCGGCTATGATATTAGAGAAAGTAAATCATAATAAATGGAAAGGAATAAAGGCGTCCCCAAATGGGCCCACCATCACCCACCTCTTTTTTGCTGATGACCTTATATTATTCACTAAAAATGATAATATCTCCTGTAAAGCGGTTATGGACACCCTTGAGAAATTCTGTCATATCTCGGGTCAAAAAATAAATTACTCCAAGTCTAAAGTGTTTGCTTCGCCCAATATCCCAAAAAGGGATGCATTGGAGAGATGCCATATGTTTGAAATGAGCCTAACAAATGATCTGGGAATTTACCTTGGTAATAGACTTATACACAAGAGAATGAATGATTCCCATTTTAAAGATATCATTGAAAAAGTCCAAAAAAGACTGACGGGATGGAAAGCAAAATTCCTCTCACTAGCTGGCAGGAAAACTCTGATCCAGGCTGTGACCTCCACCATCCCAAATTATAATCTGCAAACGGTTATGCTCCCTGTTAACGTTTGTAATGAAATTGATAGATTCAATAGAAACTTTCTTTGGGGAGGGGGGAGAAATGACAACAATAATATGAAAAAGATACACCTAGTTAAATGGGATAATGTCTGTAAACCCAAAAGTCTTGGGGGCTTGGGTTTGAGAAAATGTAGCATTAATAACCAAACCTCTATTACTAAACTGGGATGGAAACTTATGAATAATGAAAAGTCCATATGGGCGGATGTCTTGAAGAAAAAATATAAAATTACTCAAAACCCTAGACTATGGAAAAAAACAAATGTTGCTTCCCACATCTGGAGAGGTATACTAAAATGTCGAGAAACGCTAACCAAAAATGTCAAATGGAATGTTGGAAATGGTAAGAGCATTAATATCCACCAAGACTGGTGGGTGGGGGGAAAAAATCCTAAATGCTGATGAACAAAATGAGAACTTGCTCAATACTACTGTTGACACTTTAATTGATAGGAACAAACATTGGGATGTTGATGTTATTGACTATTTTTTCAATTTAAACACTAGAATGGAAATTGTTAACATTCCTCTCCCTCGCACTTGTATGCGTGAAGACAAACCTTCTTGGAACCCAAGTAAAAATGGTAAATTCTCTAATAGATCTTGCTATCAATGTCTTATCGATAACAATGATGAACCTCGGCCGGGGGAGATTTGAAAAAAATTGTGGAAACTCAGTATACCACCCAAAGTTAGCACATTTTTGTGGCTTCTTCTCTATGGTAAGCTCCTTACAAACGAGCAACGCATGAGAAGAGGACTCACGAATATTGGAGACTGCCCAAGGTGTGGGGTTCTTGAAGATAACATTCATCTCTTCAAGGAATGCGGTCATGCTAGGGAGATTTGGAGCACTCTTGGTTTTAATCAATCTATTGATAGTAACCCTACTAGTAGTATCAATGATTGGATTGTTCAAAATATCTGGGGCAAACCAAACGATGAGAGGTACAAAAGTTTTATTATTATTATTTTATGGCACATTTGGAAATCCAAAAACAATTTCATTTTTAAGAAGGTAAATGATTCCCCACAAGCTGTTGCCCACTCTGCTATAATTTTCTCAAACTATCTTTTTGAAGCTCAACATAGCAAATGCGCAAAGTTAGTGGGGAAAACAAAATGCTCCTCATGAATGAACCAATTTCTATTGCAGGAAACCTCATCATACATACTGGCGGAGGATTTGAGCATAGTAGCGGCATGGGATCGTTTGGTGGGGTGGTTAGAAATCATGATGGAGAATGGATAGTGGGATTTGTGGGGAAGCTTCAAGGTACTGCTAGCCCCCTACGTGCGGAACTGGAAGGAATATTTCACGGACTGAACATTGCCACCAGAAAGAAGTGGAAAAGAGTGTGCTTGAAAAATGATTGTTTGGAAGCCATCAACCTCATCAATCAAGAGTCTGCCCAGAACCACCCGCTAGTTAACATAATTGAAGACCGCAAAGATTTGGCTAAAGACCTAAAGGCAAAAATCATTCATATTCCAAGAGCTAGCAACCTCACGGCTGACTGCATGGTGAAAGTTGCAAGAGGACTGGACATTACATATGTGGAGTTTGATAAGGCGCCCGAGATATTGCTCCAAATGATGGAAAGCGAAATCGCGGAGGAGGAATTCTTTTTTGTGTAATGCTGTGATTTGCATTTGCTACTGCTTGCTGGTTGTTGTTTCCTGTTTTCTACCAAAAAAAAAAAAAAACCTACAATGCTACCGTTATTTGCTAAGACAATCTTGCGACTTGGATGAGCATGATGATTCCTAAAGTGCTGCTGCATAACCGACCCTTGATTCTTATCTTGGGTCATTTTTTTAAGGTTTCTACACTCATTTACAGTGTGTCCAACATTTTTGCAATAGGAACAAAATTTTGAAATAGACTAGCTTAACATAAAAACTGCCATTACCTTTTTCAACTAAAAGTTTTTCAAGAGGTAAATTTTCCATGTCCACTTCAACAGAGGAGAGATGAGATTTTAACTCCTCTAATTTCCATGGCTTGTTGCCTTTGGCAAGAAAAAATGAGATTATTGAATCTACAATCAGTAATAACTTCATTGTAAACCTCATCTATTAGTCTAACTGCCATGGTATCCCCACGCATCTATGGAGCTTTCAAAGGTGGGAGAGATTTAGGATATTTGGGGGTTTGAGGAAATGATGTTTTGTTGGAAATGATATCAGCGTATGATAGTTTTTTTGAATCACCATCATGAACAGGTGATAAATCATTATAACAAGGCTTTGGATCAAAATCCAAGCAAGAACTAGATTTTGGATCCATTTATATGACAATCAAGTATTAGAGCGTTATTCAATTTGGTTTAGGGTACTTTGGATGTTCGAGGATGATTGATGAAATAACGTATTTTTTTTCAATTATATTAGGTATACCCTCTAAATAAAACCCTTAAATCAGATCATCTCATGTCTTATTATATTGGTTAGTGTTTTGATTTGACCAATTTATGGGTAAAATACTTCACGAAGTTCCCAAATGAGAAAAACAATATATTACCAAAGGAACATTTTTCCTTCCATGAAAAGAGAAAGGCTACACTCAAAGTTAACATTAAACCACACTAAGAAATCATTAAGGGTACGTTTGATTTAAAAGTAAGCAAAAGTAAAGACGGTAAAAATTTTAATTGGTAGCAAATTTTACCTAATTTTTGCACATGAGATTATTAAACAACTAATAGGCTTCGTTTGGTTGATAATGGGCAAAAGCGTGGGCATGGCAAAATTTGTTTTGTCTAAGCAAATTTTACCTAATTTTTTTCACACGAGGCTATCAAACAACCATCAGACGAAATTAAAGTTAATCCAATTAGTTTATATAAAAACAATTTTTATATTATATTCAATAATGTTAAAAACAGTTTTTACAATATTTTTATATTACGATTTTTAAAAAAAAATTGTAAAACATTTTCTTAACAATTTTTTTATAATATTAAAAACAGTTTTTAAAATATTACAAAACAATTTTTAAATATTCACAACATTTTTTTAACTATTCAAAATAGTTTTGAAAATTATTTTTTAAAACTTTAAAACGGTTTTTATATTATATTCAAAACAGTTTTTAAAAATATTAAAAACAGTTTTTACAATATTTTTATATTACGTTTTCTAAAAAAAATTGTAAAACATTTTCTTGACAATTTTTATAATATTAAAAACAGTTTTTAAAACATTACAAAACAGTTTTTAACTATTTAAAACAGTTATTAAAATTGTTTTTTAAAACAGTTTTTAAAAATGTTAAAAAAAGTTTTTACAATATTTTTATATTACGGTTTTAAGAAAAAAATTTAAAACATTTTCTTAAAAATTTTTATAATATTAAAAACAGTTTTTAAAATATTACAAAACAGTTTTTAAATATTCCTAACGGTTTTTTTAATTATTTAAAACAGTTTTTAAATTGTTATTTAGAATATTAAAAGTCTTAAGAAGTTAACAAATTTGTTGGCAAATATTTTCCACTTAAATAGATAAGCAAAATTTGCCTAGGGATTATGCATAGGAGGTGCTGTACAATGGCAAATAACTTGTAAGCAAACTTTTATAGCAAACACACCAAATTGTAAGCAAATACGCCATTTGCCAACTTATTTGTCATTTGCCATGGCAAATAAGCGCGACGAAACGGACCCAATAGACGAAATTAAAGTCAATTCAATTAGTTTGTTTAAATATTTTTTTAGAACATTTTTATTAAACAATTTTTGAAAACATTTCTAAAACAGTTTTTTTACAACTTTTTTATAAAACAGTTTTCTAAAATAATTTTTACAATATTCAAAACAGTTTTTTAATTATTCAAAACAGTGTTTTTAACAGTTTAAAAACATTTTTTATAAAACATTTTTTTGATTTAAAACAGTTTTTAAATTATTTTTAAAACAGTGTTTTTAACATTTTAAAAACAATTTTAAAACATTTCTTAAATTTTTTTCTATAAAACAGTTTATAATTTTTTTTTTATTTAAAACAGTTTTTTTAAGAATTTATAAAACAGTTTTTGATATATTTTAGTATAAAATTAAAAAAAAAAAAAACACTTATAAAAAGTGACAAATTTATTTGACAAATATTTCTCATATAAATAGAAAAATAAAATTTTCCAATATTTATAACAATTTTAGGCATAAGAGGTATTTTACCTTAACAAATAACTGCTATACAAATTTTTGTATCAAAAACACTAAATTATAGATAAATAACTCATTTACTAATTTATTTATCATTTGCCACCGCAAACACAGCTATCAAACCAACCCTAGTATCTTCAACCAAAACAAATATAAAACCAAGTTTTAATTAAAGGCTTACGCTTAATGAGCATATATCTCACGGATTATCCCAAAACAATACTAATTGAAAGTATACATTACATCATATTGCAAAAGTGAGGAATATGAAAATATATTGGTTAATGAAATGAGATTACCCATTAGATTACAACATTAAATCCTTTAAAATCAAAGGAGATGAAACACTTACAGATGAAGGGGAAGCATGGTTGGAGACACCACAGGACCTAGAAAATAAAGGACAATAGTTTTCATTGGTTTATCCATAGATATTGAAAAACCCATGCAAAAAAAAAAAAAAAATGTAAAATAAACATACTAACATCATTGACATTAACAAAGCCATGTTTTTCTAGAGGTTAATTTCAAGCTAAAAGAAAAATAACTTTACTTAGTACTAGCAAAATTATGAGCTGGGCTAAATTGGGCGGGTCAAATATGGATTGGTTTAAATATGGGTTGGACCAAATATGAATTGAGTTAAATGTGGACCGGCTCAAATATTGGCGGACCAAATATGGGTTGGGTCAACCCATTATTTTTCTACTAAAATAAATATTACAATACGAGGTATATGTAAAAAAAACTTATATTTTACTCACAACCTTTAAAAATAAGTATTATATTTGATTTAAAAATAAGTATTATATTTGATTTGTATCTTTTAAAATTGAGCTCTATATTTGATTTCTAGCTTTCAAATATGAACCTCATATTTAACTCATAGCTTTGAAATATGAACTTCATATTTAACTCATAACTTTTAAATATGAATCCCATATTTAGATAATTAGACTAATACAAATTATTTTATTATTTACACCACATTTTACCACTATTACTTTTAAGAACCCTTATGTGTTTTACGAAGAGAGAGAAGTATAACTGGCTAAGTTTTGAAAAGTTATTAGGTCTTGATATGCAAAACAAAGAAACAACAAACGTAACCACACAACCCATTTGACACAAATAACCCATATATTCAATTATATCCATTCGGAAATATAAAGAAAGAGAGAGAACTTAGAGAGGGGTGAAAAAGGGATGCGAAAGAGATGAGACTGTGACTAGTTTGAAGAGTTAGATATGTATTGGGTTAGAGCAACCCTTGTGGGTATGCTAAAACTCTAAATATGCAATTTAAAAGGTTGATGTGGGTATGGTATAATTCTATATATACCATTTGCTAGGGAATAATTTAATAAATATAGAAATAGAATAGAAGTCGACAAACTATTTTTTTGTGGGCCCAAGCCTTAAGCGGAACATCATGTTCCGTGGAAGCCACCAATTAAAAAAAAAAATAGTCCTTAAACGGAAAAAGATGTTCCGCCCAAGATTCTTACCAATTTTTATTAATTAAATTTCTAACCCCAAAGATTTATTTCTTCCCAACGGATTTATATGACAACAACTATTTTTTTTATTTTTATAAATACATGTTGAAAATTTAATAGGAGTATTTATTTAATTAATAAAGGGTATTTATTTAATTAATGGTGGGTAGTTAGGTAGGTAAAATATTTAATAGGGGGTATTTATTTAATTATGAGAAGTTATGTTTTGGGGGTATGTGTAAATCCCAAACCTCTTAAAAGGAAATTGATCTTCCGCTTTAGGAATAGTGGCCCAAGCCTTAGGCGGAACAACATTTTCCGCTTAAGAAATAGTTCTCCAAAACGACGTAGTTTAGTGCTACTTGGAGGTCAAATTTGCACTACCCATAACATTTTCTTCCATTTTATTCGGGTATATTTAGACTAAAATTGTTTAAATTTAGACTACCCATAAGGATTGCTCTTAGGGTAGAAGCATAGGTTGGTAGGTTCGCAGAGAGCTGTTACATCCTTATAGGAGCCATATTCTCTCATGTCGAAAGTTGGTATATACAGTGGTTAATACTATTATAGAGTTACTTTCTTAGTTCCAAAACAATGTTGAAATATCCAATGTGTGTGGCGTTGTCTCATTATGAACCATTAAATATAAATTTCTACATTTGATTCGAGCCACCGGTTGGGACACCAAAATATAGATATATATATATATTATGAGTGTAAAAGGAATGCATACAAAGCAGATATTGTAGTCTTCTCTGTCCTTATTTATTTATAAGTTTATAAGTTTATTATTTATATTCTTACTAGTATGCAATTCGCATGATGTGTAAACACATATATTTTTTTCTATTATAGCTAAATACATTCTCGTAGTCAAACACTATTGTAATGAACATATATTTTGATTGTGGACTTGTCAACTCTTACTTAAAATACACATTCATAAAAAAAATGACACATTCATTATATGATGTAACAATTTGTAAGGTTGTAATACTTCTAAAATAACTTCTTATGTTTCGTCTTATTTTCTCAATTTATCATTTATATGTTTTCCAAATGAACAATTTGTTACAAAAGTAGTGTGTAGAGTTACCTCTCTAACCATTAGTTGGGGGATACCTCTTACCATTCCCCACATATATAGAAAAACTCTAGACGCACACACAATCAGTTGGAGTCCATACCAATACGTTGTTATTATACTTTAGTGGGATTGGAACTCAAAGACTAAAAACCTTGAAGAGGCAATGCACAACCTCTCCACTTCCACCCTATTGAATCTCCTAGACTACGAAACCGATTTACAGAATGATAAGATTAAAATGGAACCATGGAAATACTTAATGATGAAATAAAAGTACATAAAAACAAAAAATGCTCTGTATTGAAAAAAAGATATTTCACCATATTTATATATAAAAAAAAGATATGAGAGAGAGAACTTTTTTTCATGGAACCTCCAGCCGTCAACCCCATGTTGTGATCCTATTCCATTAAATTAACTTATGTATTGTCTAAACTGAAAAAAAATCATCTTTGAGTTCCCAGTGCAAGATCACACTAAGTGTCCTCTTCAACTTCTGGAGTTTGGTTATTGAAGTCTCGTTCTTCTCGGATATGAGATGGGGAGGAAGGGAAGGAAGACGATGGGCTGCTGTTGTTATATATAGCAGGCAAGTTCTTTATCTGTTATAATATATAGATATAAGAGAGATGAGAAGTACCTGAATAGTCATGGCCAGGGGGAATGAATGGTAGCAGCCACGAAACTCAACAGTCGAGGGGGATAAATGGTAACGCAGGGCTGGAAACAGGAGAGGGTGGGTTGGAGAACTAAAGTCTTATTAATTGAAACTAGCATGATATAACAACATTGGTTGCAACATGAGAGACCCTAGGATATAAATAATTAAAGATATCTAATATTTTGTCAAAATTATACCAATTTGTAATTATAGTTCCACCTACACATATTTTTACTAATTCACTGTAATAAAGCTTCCTCCACAAATGAACAAAATTCTGGAAAAAAATATCATTACAAAAATCCCTCCAGGAATACCAAAAGAATTCAATAGTTGTATACAAAGTTTAATGTCGTGTCTCCAAAAAATCCAGAATCAAAAATATGAATCAAATGAAAGAAACTGCAAAACTCCAAATCAAATGGACTTACTAAATTAAAAAACTTCATATGCTAAATGTTTATTCTTTCATTGTAAAGTAACTCTTTGGACAGAAGATGGATGTGCTTTGTTTGGTTTAATGATTCTTTCCACAAAAAAGAATAAAAATAAGGGCCTCACCAATATGGAAAAATTGCAATTTAGAACATTTTCACTTGAAGATGATATATAAAAATGAAATTACAAATTCAGAAATCTCATTTTATCCCAAACAAATTGCAAATATTGATCAAACCCAGATAGTAAAATGCAAAGTATCTACAAAACTTCAAGCTACACAAAACTCTAGAAGCACAAAATGCCACATAAATGCAAAAATTAGGCACACCGAGAAGAGTAAACAACATAATCTTTCAATAAAGAAAATAGTTACCATGTTTTGCACTTTGGACTCTCTCGATCTCCAAAGCTGACTCAATTCCCGAGTTTTCTGCCTCAGATAGTTGGTATGTGGATAGTGAAAATAATTGATGAGTTGGGTCACAAAGTTGAAGAATAAAATGACGATATGAAATATTGATGTTTCAAATCTATTAAAAAATGTAATAAAAATAAAAATACGAATCTTCCTTTGGTCTGGTAAAAAATTATATCATTTTAATATTTTGGGTTTGATTATAACTTTTGATGTTAAACAAAACAAAGAGGACTAAGAAATTTTCCAAATACATATGCATATAACTTCACCTGGATTTGGACAATATACATCTTCTTCCTGCAATACCAAACATCTTTATTGCATAAGAAGACGTAATTTAAAAAACAGGAAGAACATACATCCAAAAATCATTAATATATCTTTACCTAACAATAAAAAAGAAAGAATTTATACCCATCTGCAAAAACACAAACTTCCATATGATTAGATAAATGTTTTTAGGTTTTCAAATGCAAACAAAATAGAATTCTACATCTAAATTTTAACCAAGATAACATATAGTATAATGCATTGCAATTACATAACAATTACAATGAAAAATGTTACGGGTGGAATAGGAATAAATATAGTCAACACCAATAATTTTTTTTAATGATTTTGGTAAACAATTTTTTTTTAATGTCGTTGGCGTGAACTCACATCCACTAAATGACGTGGGTTCGTGCCAGCGACATTAATTCTTTTTTTTACCAAAAGCATTAAAGAAAATGTTGGTGTTGACTATGTTTATTCCTATTCTTCATTTTTATTAGAGTTTATTATTGATAATTATTTTTATTTGCAATGAAACCTACGTGGCTTAAATTAATATTTTTTCTCTTTTCTACATGGATTGCACCATGTAGGTGAATTTGAAAAGTTGGTCTATTTGGTGGGTTTCTATATATACATATATATGCCAATTGAAGGTATTTACCATAATATAACTGTTATGCAGGAGACTAACTGAACTCAAAAGAAAAAAACAAATATGAGTCTATAATAACATATAATAAATTTTAATGAGTAGAGAGTAATTATGCTTTGTTACCTAATTTGACCTTAGTTGAAAACACCCACTGTTTGAAAGAAGTCTCGACTGAAAGTGAGAACTGCCATTATTGGCGGTGTCCTTGTAAAAATCGGAGTCAAAACAAATAAATTTGATCGGATTTGGAAAAGAAAAACATTATAAATAACATAGAGAATAATTTTGTAGTGTAGTTAAAAGGAACAACAGATGAAGAAAATATTTATAAAAGGAAGAGAGGAATTGAAACGTACCCCTTACCTTTCACTTCAAAATACCTTGAAAGCTTATCTGAGTTCCTCCTCTCAATCAGTGTCCTTTATTTTTTGAGCCATCAGATTCAAGAAGTCGGGGAAATCAATTGTGCCATTCCGATCAGCATCAACTTCACTGATTATATCTTGCAGTTCAGCTTCAATGGGATTTTATCCCGAGGTTCTCATCACTATCCCCAACTCTTTGGTAGTGATATAGCAATCGCCATCTTTGGTATGGAAACCCTTTTAAGATGAGAAGACGAATAAGAAAGAGAACGAGAGTTGTAAGCTGTAGAGAGAGGAGATGAGAGGGGACGTATGTTTCTTGAGAAAATAAAAAGCTAACGGATGAGAGAAACTGAAAAGCCAACAGATGAAAGAATAGATAAATACTAAAAACTGAATAATCACAATGCGTTTCTCAAATTCGGAGAGAGAGAGAAGAAAAAGAAGAAGAAGAGGAAAAGGTTGTAGATTTCAATGTGGGTTCTTGAAAAATTAAAAATGGAGTACACTGAATAGGAAGCCGGTTGGATGGATTAAATTCGTTGTATTGAAGTGTAGAGAAATATGAGTTATTATCTTCAGGTGTTATCTTCACGTATCCTTCTTTAGAGAGAGACTCTCGTTTATGATATGCCACATGTCAGGAGGGAGAATATTAATCATTTATTAAATTGTCACGTGTCAGTCTCACATGATTTTGGTCTACAGTTTTTATATGTAATACCCCGTAATTTTAAATGACTTTTAAAATGGGTTATATTTTAAATTAATGGATTAATTGGATTTTATTATTAATTAATTCATTTGGGTTTTATCCGGACGGTGGATATTAAAATGGATGATTCTGAATATTACTTAAAGATATTTAGGTAATATATGAATGTGATGTCATTGATATGACTGTATGATATAAATTCGGTAATTTATATTTTTAGTCAGACGCGGTATGGGACGTGTCGGGACTAGTTTATTAAATTAAAAAGGAAATTTATTTTCTATCGACCTTATAGTCATTTCGACTGCGTCGTTGCGTCCGGAAGGTTCGAAATAGTCAGAAAAGTCTATTTGGATGTTAATTTTGAGTCTCGGGTCATTTGGAAATGAATAGACAACCCGAAAGGGCATTTTGGTCATTTTTCTAAGGGGGATGAATAGTGATTTCGGATTTTGGCCTATTATAAGTATTGGTAGATTAAGTGTATGTGGGTTATCCATCTTCTCTACACAAAATAGAGAAGTCATCTTCCTAGAGAGAGTGAAAGAGTGCTTGGGAAGGGATAAGCCTACTTGGGAAGGAAAAGAACAAGAACCAAGGTTCACCACCACCAACCTCCACCGGAGTTTGACCGGAGAAGGGACAACCAACTGAGATATACTACACCAAAGGATCAGACCTTCAGTAAAGGCAAGTGTTTGATAATTGCAACTTAAGTTCGTATATTGTCCATGTTAGAAAATTATGAAAAGAGATGATTTTTCTTGTTTGGAAGACATAATGGAGTTGTTATATGGATTTATAGAAACTGAAATAATATGGGAAGTAAACTTATATTGTAGGATGATATTAATCCACGAAATGATCATGAATATGTTGAAGAAAAATCTGAAAAACCTTTGTAGTGTACTTGAAGTTAATATGTTGATGATTTTCTGGAAATAAGGAGAGAAACATGCTTTTAATCCAATCCCTTGATGATTCTAGGATGTTTAGAGTATTGGAAATCGTTCATATATGTTGATATATCATGTAGAAATAATTATAACTCATTTTGGAGGTTAATATGAAGGTTTGAATGAGTAAAAATGGTGAAACCCGTAGTTGTAGAAAATGCAGAAAACCAGGCTTGGACCTGAGGGATCGATCGATCGACCCCTGCCTTCGATCGATCGACCTCCCCAGAATATGTAAAGTTGTTTCTTTTAAATGTTGATTCTAATCCCAAAACTTTTGTGGATCTTTAGTGATTATTATTTGGATATTATGAGACTTAGAAAATATTAGTAAACCCTTGATAAGATTTCAATTAATTTGATTTGGATTCAAGTGATTAAAATGATGAAAATTATATTAAATGGAATTTCGGTTGCTAGATTCATTTGTTAAATTCCAAATGGGGATGTATGAGGATTAAAGATAGGACCAGTAGGGGTGATTTAATATAACACCTGGGTATCCTTAAGTTTACAAGAGGGTTTAATCCTAAGTGAAAGAAGATGTGTTTATAATAGATTTGGAACTATCGGTTTTAACCCTAATTGAAAGGAGAGTTTAATTCGTAATAATTCGGGAGAAATAATGTTATGGACCAGTAGGATATTAGTGACTTCTTACTGAATATATGTTGAGGAAAAACCTATTTGAATCATGTGTATTGAGTGAGGGTAGCCTTAGGGTTACAATTTGAACATCAAGGACTGAGTTTAAGCTCATTATTGATTTCGCAAGGACGGAGTGTAATACAAGAGCGTAGTGGTATGTCTCCTGGATAGAGATGGGAGTTTAGAACACTTTTGGTTGAAAGAAGATATGAGGTTATCCCGATCGCATTGTTGAAGTTGTCGGACCTCCTCGATCGACAAAGTTAAGTAGTAGTGTATTGGAGGGGTTCCTTGTTTGGATTTCGCTTTGCGAGACGCTCCGCGCATGAACCTTAACAATGTCGGGAGTGGAGAGATGTTATAGGATGCGAGGATAATTAAATTATGAATTAAAGATATGATATGTTAATACGTGGGATTTAAAAGAGATATAATGCTACGTATGGGAAATATCTTAGGGTAGTGATAATTACCTTATTGATATTATATTATAGGTATGATAATACCTATTTGATTGATTGATGATTTATGTGTATGACATACCTAGCTTACTTGCTATCGGTGGGAGGTTTGCGCGTGAGGGCAGTCATATCCTGATGAATCCATGGGATCTTTGATTTGTCGCTCGAGAACATAGGTCTATGATGTAACACCCCGCCCGCCCGGGGAGAGCGAGCGGCGCGCTACTATCGATAAAACTAAACTAATCCACAAATAACAAGGTATAGATCATCTAAATCCCACAATAAAACAAGAAACCACTATTCTCATCTTCAAATTAATATAACAAATCTCTCGAAATAATTACAACAATCTAACTATCTCGAAAATAAAATAAATCTCCAAATGCTCTATACATCAAAATAAATACAAGTCTTCTCATCTCTTGTATTAAAAATTCTTCCCAAATAATCCTCGCTAAAATCATCCCAATTGGTCCATAGCACTCAAATCCGTGCTCACCTGCCAACTAAAAAAAAGATGGGGAAGTACACAATACGACAGGAATATGCTCAATAAAGATGTTAGCGATGAACAAAGCGCAACAATACGACTACGAATACTCAAATCAAATAATGCAAATCTCAATAGCATTTTATCAATAAATTTCTCAACAACACATTAACCGGAGTCACCAGGCCTCACCATACCGCGCCATACTTTATCAAGTAGCTGGAAAAGGAGTCTTGGCGGGTGCCCAACATCAGTGCCATATTAAAATCTCATGACAACGTGCTCAACAACAACATGAAAAATACCACATGAATCAAAATAATTCCAACAATTATTTTTCCAGATTTCAATGAATTTAACAATTCAAAATACGAGTTCAATTAAGAAGAATTCAACGGAATAAACACTCGCGAGATTTCAGGAGCATATTGTGTAAAACCCCATACCTCAAAATCACCAAAAAGAACCAACATGAATCATCACATAATTTCAGTCTCAAAATCGAATCACACCATCACGTCCTCTCGTGAAAATAATCAAATCTCGTTCTAGCCCAAACTCGAGAAAACACCAAATAAGCCTTCTAATCTAAGGTTGAAATCTTGAATAGGTTTAGGGCTATGGTTTGTAGATGAAAGGGAGTAATTTTGGAGAGGTCTTCTGGTTGAAAAGTTTGAGAAAAAGTGATTTGAAAAGCCAAGCCACGAATTAGTTGATATATAAAGGATTAAGAGTTTGATTAAGAAAAGAGTTCTAATCAGATACAAACACTAAAACTTTTATTTCGGATGTTCGGACCATTGGAACCGCTTGAAATTTTAGTATATTGCAGCGAATGGCGAGACAGGACTTCTGACAAAAATTCAGCTTGATCGGACGGTCGAATTTCTAAAAATATTATTTTTACTAGAGAGTTTTATGTTCCGAGGACTCTTAGAGAGTTTTATGTTTTGAGGACTCTTCTAAATAATAAAAATTCAATTAAAACTCCATTTTAATTCCGATTTCGAAACAGTTTGAAATTCTCGCCTTTAAAAATAATAACCAACATATTTGAGCAATAAAAATAATTTTATCTCAAAATTTATTTTTCCTCTTTATTTCGAAAATACCCCAAAAATTACGCGGGTTGTTACATATGAAAGACTTATCGGGGAGTTGATAAGTCTGCTGACTGTGGGTACGTAGGTATGTACGTGACCCATGGATACGAGAACTATGTTCGCCTCCAATTTGTTTGTTGTTGTTTGTGGTTCGTGGAATCTTACCGAACCTTTAGTCCCCTATTCGGTGACCTGCGATGATGGGACATGATAGCAGAGTAATGCATTGCACCGCAGCTGTGACTCGGGGTGCCGTATTATATATGAATATATATATAATGGATTAAATGATTGAATGGATATATATTGTGGTTAAATCTATCTACGGTGATAATTGTAGATAACTGTGAATAGAGAAAGATAATGGGATTAAGTTAATGAATGTTTATGCTTATAGAATTGAAAAGCTTAACTCATGTTAATGAGAAAAAAATTCATATTAATGAGTAATGACTCATGTTAATGAGAAACGATTCATATTAATGAGTAATGATTCATGTTAATCAGAAACGATTCATATAAATGAGAAATGTAAATGAATAATAATGTGACGTATGGTATGGGACATACGGGGATTATGATATGGGAATGGAATTATAATATGGAGACTAGAAAAGAGGAAACATTAACTAGGAGGTTAATAGGAAACGTTAAGTGTGCACTCTAGTTGAGAGGTGAGAATAGCAAGTGAGAGTTGGATCTAACATGCACATAATAAATGCTTTATTGCACTTGTTAAATACTTGATGTTTTAAAAATCATCTACACATTCGGGCTCTGACCCGTTTCCTTGCATATTTTCTCTTCAATCGTATCTCTATATCAGGTGTCCAACAATAGGGACGCCAACCCTAGCGGATTATGACAGGCTATGGATTTATGGAGTTTTGCTTAGACGCCTATCTTCATTTGATTCACAGTATTCTTAGTAGGGCATGTCGCCCAAAGGATTTTCAGTTATCTTTTCTATCGAGGTCAAATACTGTTGTATTCGGGACTTTTTAATACATTTAACATTGTTGGGATTATTGTAAAGGATTTATATTAGTTGGGAATGTTTATTCCAATTGCATTTAAATTCTTTTGTGTTATTTATTGGGTTATCAATGTTGTAGAATAAAATGTGTTGTGTTATTCTTAAACTAAAAATGGTTTTGTTGAAATTTAAATTTGGAAAGTTTTTAACACCAGCTTAATTGGGTATTGGGTGAGTTGTAAATGTTTTCGACAGTGATGCTAAGAATGAGGCAACTGTATATTCTGTTTTAATTTGGTATGGGACTGGCCACCCGGTATTTAATTAGGCGGGGTGTTACATTATATAGTTATATAGATAAAGGAATCAAGTCGGGGAGAGTTAATATATAGTCCACATGTCATGCTCCCAATGTTGGACTCTTGTTTTTTTTATATATATATATATTAGTATTATCTCAAACAATTACGTATATTTTCGGATTTTTTGAATTAGGATAAGATTTGAATTCGTTTGTATTGTTAATATATATACATAGAGAAAGATTGTGCTTATAAAACATTGATTTGAAAATTTGTTAAATCTTAACAAAATATTTTTTAGAAGAACATTCTAAACATTATAAAATATTCGATTAACTATAATTATAAAAAAAAATAGATGATCAAATTTTAGGAGGCTTAAAAACAAGTGCTAACATTTAATGTGTACATGGACTGGCCTAATAACGAGTCATATAGGGTCAATGACAGTTTGAGTGTGATGCCCTGAGTCTGGGTGTCAATTCAGAAGAAATAAACATTTGCTTTATTTAACTTTCATCCATTTTTATCACATATTTTCTAACATTATATCATATGGAGTGATAATAGGCATAAATAAGCATGTGAATCATACATATATACATATATCTATCATGATTTGAATCAAGATTGAAAATAGTTTAGAATCCCTACCTCTTGAAGATAATAATTCCTTTGATGAAGAGGTAAAAAAGAAAACCCAATAAGTTGTTAGCTTCTTGCAAGCTTTCTTCTCCAAAATAACATCCTCATCACCATCTTTAACCTTGATAATAGAAGGATGGGATAGTGGTCTTATATAATTGAAGTATGGAGATATGGGTACTTTAGGCTACTGAAATGGGGGAAGAAGAAGACTCAAAAGGTCTTTGTTTTAGGGTGTGACACCCCATGATTTTTAACGTTGAGTTGATCAGTCTGGACACAAAATATCGGAAGCACTAAAATAATTTATATCATTCTCAACATCAACGTAAACTAAAAACTGTGATAAACTAAGACCAACACAATAAAAATCTCAATAAAAGATGATGAACAAAACTACAAAACTGAGAAAACAGAATCCATTATATAAAAATATCTAATTACAATCGTTTCAACTGAATAAAAGAATACAACTGAAACCTCCTCTAATTATAATATCCCAACTGAAATAAAATAGAGTACAACAGTAACCACCTATAAGTCAACTCCGAATATATTGATAACTACAATGAAATAGCCACTCCACTCTAAGGATACCAAGTCGGATCTCTGCAACTGCAAGTTTGACTACTCATCCCTTCTAAACCTTGAGAACACACTATATGGTTGACTTGCTTGAGTCTGTACCATATAGGAGTTCCAACTAGTTTGGATATGTTGACAAAATTTTATTAGATTTTGAGCTCTTCTCCATGGTACATTGAAGGCAACAAACTGCGTATAGCTCCATCAAAAATCAACCAATTAGGGTAAAACGGGAAACTAAAATAACACACTTAGAACATAAATTTATGCATTACATTGTGTGTGTTAAAATATTTTAAAATAGTTTTTAGAAATTATTGAAACATTTTAAATGATTTTTAAATATTTATAAAAGCACACATTTTTTAACCAGTATTAGCTAGACACATGTTTGCTTCTGTATAGTTGATTTTTTATTTTATCCCTCTCAGATATCTGAGATTGGTTTTCAACCATCAGATCACTCCTAATCAACGTATTGCATGCGTCCTCAGTGAATCCTAGTGCAACACGTGAGGATCAATCAGAGTGAGCGATTGAGCTGTGCATTATTAACCCTTGGATTTGAATTCCAACTGTTGTTTTAATCTCAGCCCTTGATTTCGTTCATTCATCCAGAATCTTCTCTCACCAGTATAAATAGAGACCTTTGCCTAAATATTTGAAGACTTTGGGCATTCGTCCAACTGAGAGAAATAATAGAGAAGAGAGAGAGAGATAGAGAGAGAGAGAGAGGAGAAGAGAAAGAAATTGAGTGTTTCTCAAACCAAAATACTCCATACTCATTGTCTAAACACATCTAAAAACCATATTTGTGAGAGTTAAATTCTTAAGTTTTCTTGGGAGTTTTTCTAAGTTTAGTTCATAAAAGAAACCCTCTTCGAAGGTTATCTCTCTTAGAAATAGCCTCTCATAGGTTTTACTCACATTTCTTCCTAGAAATTTTTAGAGAAACCACTGAGATACATTTTCACGTTTATCTTAGGTGTTTTTGTGTATTTCTATTATAGAAATACATTCTATTGTTGGATCTTGTTTTTTACTGTATATTTTTGTAGATCCAACATTCTATGTTTTCAAGATCTTGAAAATGAGACTTCGAAAACCATTTATGTTTTTAAATCTAAAAATTTCTCTTAAAATAAAGTTTTATAGTTCGTAAAATTTATTTTGTACATAAATAAAGTTTGAGTTTAGATTTGTATTTGTTGAGATATGATTTCAAATCTAAAATATTTTTCGCTAACAAGTATGATTTTTTTGAAACTGAAACTTCGCATGTCATATAGAAGATTTGTAATTCATAGGACCGGTTGTACAATTTTTACAGTGACGTGAGTAGCATTCTGCATACTTAGGCACTTCACAGTCACCATCACTCTCACACGAACATATAGAAGTGTGTTGTTTCTTTGAGAGATTTTATATGACTAGTCACTAAAAGAAGGAACAAGGAATTAAATCAAGAAACGACCAGGAGGATCAAAAGCATCAGCATCAGATACTATGGAGGAGTTTTGCCCAGTAGGTATATTCTTTCTTTTAGCTTTAGGATCTTGTGTGTTTTTATTCATGTGCTTATAATTCTTGTAAACTGTTTTTAGTGGATTTTGGGTTGTGGCATAGAGGTCACCATGGATGTTTTCTCAGATTTGAGGTTTTACCACGTTAAAAATATTTGTGTCAACTTTACTACTGTATGTTCTTAATGTTTGTATGGTTGGTTTCTGACAAAGAATTAGATTAGGTTTTTCATTTAAAACCTAGGTAATCAAGCTACTAGATCTTGAATCTTACTTAAAACAACTTTTACACATCTTGTGTTCTGATTTATTAAAGGAGTTTCCTAAATGAGTTTATTTCTTAGTTTACTTAATCTTTAAATTTGTGTTAAAATCTTAGTGAACATTTTTCAAGTCGTATCAGAGCGGGCTTGTCAAATTATTTTTGATCCTGAAACTCCAGAAACAACTTTTTGAAATATTTTTCTTAAGATGGATGAGAGATTTAAAAAGCCTGGTAACTTGTCCCGCCCACCCCCCTTTGATGAATACAATTTTCCTTAATGGAAAGTAAGGATGATTGCATTTTTCTAAGGGACTTTGGGTGATGATGTTTGGGACATGATTGAAAACGGCTATGTTCACGCTACTAAGCCTTTGACTAAAACCAGCACTATAAGAATTAAGAAAAGTCTTAGTGAGTTTACCAAAAAAGAAAAACAAATGTCACTTAGTAATAATAAGGGAAAGAACTACATCTTTATGTCCATAAATGAGCATGAATTCAAATGTATATCTATTTTATCTACTTTTAAAGAAGCCTTGGACACCCCCATCATTGCCCATGAAAATGATGAGCGTGTTAAGTCTAGGAAGACTCAAATGTTAATCCAGCATTATAATACTCTTATTATGGATGAGAATGAGTCATTTGATGATTTTTATATTAAGTTAACTGATATTGTCACCAAATTGCATGCAAATGGGATAACATATGATAGAAAGGAAATAGTGCTTAAAATATTAAGATTTTTGCCTGCTAAATTTGACAACAAACGTTATGCCATAGAAGAGATGAATGATCCTAACTTGACTCCCGAATTACTAAGTAGTAAACTTAGAAAAGTAGAGATGAAGTTAGAGTATAAGAAATAATTGACCTCCCAGAACAAAAGATCCTCTGGATCAAATGTGGTATTCTAATCTCTATGACTGTCCCTAAAATGAACCCACTTGACTTTTACCTATACCTTAGTGAGGACTATGATTTAGACAGTTTAAATAATCAAATTTCTCTTTTGAGCAAACAATTAAGAAAATCATAAAGTTTATAAATTTTTTTGCTTCTAAATAGGGGAAACCTGGTTATCAAAAATTTTAAACTCACAGACCTCATGACAAAAACGATGACAAACAGACGACTGATAACAATAGGCTTAAAACTGACAATCGCCACATCAAATGTCATCATTATGGGAAAATAGGACACATTACTGCTAAGTTTAGTCAAATTGAATACTAATAATGTCAGGGCTGATATGTCCAAAACTTGGGACGACTCAAGTGACTTGGATAAAGATGAACCTGAGTCATCCAATGTTAATGAATCATGCATGTCCTTTTATGCCAAGATTATATACTCTGGTGACAATGAATGTTTACCTATTGATAATGTTGTTGATGAATGTATTATGCTTGTTAATATTGATATTATTATGGCTAACGAAATTGTTATATCTACTACTATTGAAAATAATGTAGATAGTTTTATTTTATGGGCAAGGCAAAGTGAAAACAATGTTGATGAATTGAACATGTATGTGAGTTCCACTGCACCGAATGAAATGATAGGAGCCACTGCACACACTTCACTTAGTGAGTATGATGACGACCTACCTGATATTCAAGAGTTGTACACTAAGACTTGTAAAAAGAGTGCCAATATTAAATAAGATGGTTAAGCAATTGACTGCACGTGTTGAACAACTTAGTAAAATTATGAGGAAAAATGTTGAATACTACATTGTGCAATGTATTGCACATGAGATAGAGATGAAATAATTTTTTTTTAAAACTCAAAGACCTCTCCGGGAAAATTGTTATCTTAGAAAAAAAAAGATACAAGGATACTTTAATTGAATTGGAGGAATCCAAACAAAAACTTTCAAATGTCTTTAAAAATGTTTACATTTTGAAGCACACGCTAAACCTTATGAAGAGATTGTTATTCGTAGTAAAATGAATTCGAAAGATAAAACTGGTATGGGTTTTGAAGAAACAGTCAAGTCTAATAAGATGACTATTTCTTTTGAAAATGTAATTTTTGTAAAAGAAGTCAAAGCTTTGAAAAAACATCATAAATGAATTTTTAATATCAATGTTTCTAAAGCAACACAAAATGTGTGTAAGTCGAAACCTAATGGTGAAGCTAAGTATGTTTGTCCGCCTACAAGAGATCTCGAAAAAAACACTAAGACTTGTGCAAATTGGACAAATGTGTCAAACCTGACCAAACCCATCTTTAAGGACTTAGGTGATTGAGTCAAGCCTACCTTGCATCAGCATTGTTCCTATTATGATGTCTACGGGAACCCCATTATCGAGTGTTTTCAAAAAAGGCTACACACCTACTTATTAAAACTGTAACTATTCGAGAAAGAGAAATAATACGTATGTTCTCCCAAAGCAGACCACACCTAACTCTAACTATAGGAAGAAAAATGGGGGACTTAAAACTAGGAAGAAACCATTTAGAAAGACTCCTTAAAACTTTTCTAAATCAAAGCGAAAGAAATTTTTTAAAACCAAGCATATTTGGGTTAGAAAAGATGACCATTTACCCAGCTCAAGTGTAATGTGGTCATAATTGCTTTTAAAGCCTAACGCACCTCAACTGCTTAGTACTTGAATTTCGAGTGTTCTAAACACATGATCGGTGATGAGACTACATTAACAAATAAGACAGACTTTCTTGGAGGTAGTGTCATGTTTGGCAATGGAGTCTCATCCTAGATCATTGGTAAGGTAACACTATGTGACAAGGGGCTCCCTGGTCTAAATGATGTCTTGCTAGTTAAAGGTATTAAGGCTAGCCTACTAAGTATATCACAATTTTGTGACTCTGATCACACAATAACCTTCTCTAAAACCAATTATAAAAATTTTATTCAAGAGGGTAACTGTATACTTTGAGGAAACAGAACTGTGGATAATTTTTACACAGTGATACCAAAGAATGAATCCTGTAAGTTTTTCAAATTAGATGATTCTAATTTATGGCACAATAGATTGGGACACATGAGTTTTGATAACCTACGTAGATTAAGCTCCAAAGAAATAGTTATAGGTTTACCCAAAATTAAAATTATTTTTAACTCTCTTTGTGGTCCCTGCCAAGTGGGGAAGATGAGTAAATGTGCTCATAAGAAGGTTAAAGATATTTTAACTTCGAAACCTTTTGAACTAATCCACATGGATATTATGCGTCCCTCTAGAACTGTTAGACTTTGTGGTAATAGTTATATTCTTGTTATGGTCGGGGACTTTACTCAATTTACTTGGGTCGTTTTTATAAAAAACAAATCAGACACCTTTCGTGAGTTTTTGAAAATTCTTTTAAAGATTGAAAACGATAATGATACCCAAGTGTGACACCCCGCCTAATTAAATATCGGGCGATCGCTCCTTTATTAAATTAAAATCAAGGTGAACAGTTGGTTCATTCTTAGCATCACTGTCGTAAAAATAAACTTTTCCAAATTAACACCCTAATTAATTAAGCTAAGTGTCAAAACCATTTTTAACCTTTCTAACCAAATTGTATTTTTCAAGAAAAACTTATTTATTTAATTAGTAACAATATTTTCAATAAGTAAGAATCATACAACAATTATCCTGGAACATAATCCAATTACTTTAAACATTCAACATCCAAAATCCCAACATTTAAAACTAAATGTAAAACATACATGCTGAATAAATCCCAAAGTAATAGTACTAGAAATAACTGAAATACAAATGTCCCAACATAACAGATAAATAGTGAAAAGGGCGACACATGCCCCAATAACTGATAATCATAGGAGTGGAATCAAGTAAATGAAATCGTCTAAGCAAGTGGCCTGCAACTCCCACCTAAGCTGCAGCACGTTCCTTCCAATGGATCCTAAGCAAGACGCCCCTGTGGCTGGGCACCTGTAGTACATACATATATATACAAGAGAGAGAGAGAGAGATAGAGAGAGAAAAACGGGTCAGAGCCCGATAGTGTATATGATTTAAAAATTGTTTAGCAAGTATTTAAATTGATACAAGCCAATGCAACAACATATTAGTGCGACACTCTCTTGAGAAATTCTCACCTCTCTTCTAATGTGCACACCTATCGCACTAACCTTCCCAGTGGTATATCTCATCATATATCACGCTATCCTTTCCCAATGGTTTAACTTATCTTAGGTTATTCGCAGGATTCAAAATTTAACGATTCAATTGTTTGAAAAGAATATTTCAATTAGTAACCAAAGTTCTCATTTTAACTTTATTAATTAATAAAGTTTTCCAGTGATATATTATACTTTCTCAAAATAAGTATTTACAATTTGAGTCATCAACCATGTCCTACATATCAAATCACAGTAGGCAGTTCCAGATTTCAGAATTTCATATATATATTAACTACTCGTAAAAATATATATATCATAACAGCACCCCAAATAAAAACTATGGTGCGGGCATACTCTACTATCCAAACCCCATATCACTCATATTAAGGGGAATACAAATTCGTAATCACTCTCGAATTGTATTAACACATACTCAAAAAATATTGAGGCGAAGTATAGATTCCAAGTCTCTAAGAGGATGGCATATGTCTGCGTCTCTTAGGACCGTCTGAACTATCACTGCGATAGCCTGTACCAAGGATATCTATACACAAATAAGATGAGGCGAAGCTTAGATTCCAAGTCCCTAAGAGGATGGCACATGCCTGCGTCTCTTAGGACCGTCTGAACTATTACATCGATAGCCTGTACCAAGGATATCTATCTTCTAGGGTACAAGTTAATATCCCCCATAAAGGTCCCATCGAGATAAGACTGTCCCAGCGCGGAAACCTCAGGGATAGCAAGTAGCGTGGGCATGTTTTTTACACATAGATAGTATATGCATACACAATCATATAACTATACTAATATTACCATATCAATAATGGGTATATTCTCAAATCCCATAGTTACGACTTTTATTTATCATTATTTAGTTATCACGTATAACCGTTCACATCTTACTTTAATTTGAGGAACCTTTCCACTTACTACATAACGCTCATGGATTCTATCCTCCCAAGTATAAAATTCAGTAGGTATACACATTTGTCCCAAAGTAACTCTCTTACGTGTCTCTCTCTTTAAATCATAAATTCACCGACCCTTATGTAATTATCCCAAAATACAATCTTTGCTCGACATCAAGGGTCCCAAAATCTATTCACACGTCCTACTGGTCTTCCCTATCTCCCAAAACATTTTATTAA
Organism: Sambucus nigra; assembly: GCA_949130495.1. Taxonomy (NCBI): domain Eukaryota; kingdom Viridiplantae; phylum Streptophyta; class Magnoliopsida; order Dipsacales; family Adoxaceae; genus Sambucus; species Sambucus nigra. Next base: position 641,779,555 of record OX422207.1, on the reverse strand, counting down.
GGATGCCCAAGAATTATCTCACAATAAATTGAATTTAACTCATTTAAAAGGAAATAGGAGTCTGCCAGGAGGGGTCGATCGATCGAGGTCTGGGGCTCGATCGATCGAACCTTCGATCGATCGAAGCTCTGGGCTCGATCGATCGATCAAGCAGGTATTGCGATTTCTGCAGAATTGCAGTTACGGGTTCTAACACATTTCTTCATCCAAATCCATATTTTTCAATCCCAAACGTCTAAAAAATTGTACTACCAACATTATATCATCCTACTAGGTATTTCCAACATGAAGCATGAGGAATTCTATCATTATACATGGATTAACAAACCAAAAATCATTATAATTATCAAGAACCCTAGAATTCTCTTAAACATGGTTCTAACAAGTATTTCCAGAAATTCCTTTCTTGTAAACATCATAATTTCGTGGGTAATTCCTCTACATGACAAGGGTTTCCAGAATTATCAATTTATCCATCACTACATGCAATTCCTATCTCAAATCTTTGGTTTTCTTCCATAAAAACTCATTCTAATTACTCATAAACTAATATGAAAGATGCACCAACGAAATAAGCAAGATAAACACTTGCCTGGGATTTTTGACGTTCTGGTTTGCGGATGATTTTGGTGTGGTTGCGTTCCCCGTCGCGCGATCTACGCGTTGGTGGTGACGGCGGTGCAATCGGAGGTGTTCTTGGCCTAGAACTCCTTGGAGAGCTTCTCCTCTTCCTCTCCAATGGATGTTCTTGTGTTTGTGTTTTCTAACCCTAGCTGACTAACCTAAATGGCTGATATAGATTACTGATTTTCGTGGGTTTAATTACCCAAAAATGTGAAATGTCCAAAATGCCCTCCCGGGGTACCACATAGGCCTAAAAATGCCCCGAGATCCAAACTAAGCCCCCGGGTATACTTTTCTGACTATCTCGACCCTTCTGGACGCGTTGGCGCACTCAAAACGACCATACGAATAACTTATAAAATATTCACTTTTATTAATCCACATTTAGTCCCGACACGACACAGGCGCGTCCTGACTTAAATTTCCACAATTGTCATTTTATTCACACGTGACAATATTATAAAAATAAATCTCATATATTACTATACTCATCCAGTAATATGCAACAAATAATATATTCCCAATAATTACTAACTCTTGTCACGCTAGTAAATATTTAAAACAACATTTCGGATTAAAATTAAATTAATTTATCTCAATTAAATTAAATAAATCCTTAAATTTAAAAGCCATGAAAATACGGGGTATTACATACTTCCCCCCTAATAACGGAATTTCGTCCCGAAATTTGGAAAATAAGGCCTACCAGGTAGCACAGTTCTGGATATCCTTGTCAGTACGGAAACTATCTATTTTGCGCTCAATCACTATAGCTTTTTCCTCACAGCAACATTGTTTTACATTCTCATTGGAGACACTTCACATTGTGCTCCCACCCGACAACATTCGCATAGGTCACGCCTATACGTTATAATTTCCTTATCTCACTATCATTAGGAGGCCGCACCTCACTACATGACAAACTACTCGTATTTATTCATACACAAAAATCCCATTCTGAGAAGATCATATGAACATTTGACCACTCCTGACTGCCTAAAACAGTCATGGAATTTCACCATAGATATCGGATATTTTCTCGACCGATCAAAATTCTGATTATCTACTCTCCTCTAAACATACGGATAGAGAATAGTCGAGGTTCTGCCATAACAAAACCTTAATAAGTACCTCGTACACGACAAACAGGTACGAGTGCTTCTACAGAGCATACTTGAAATCATCGTACCATGATTCCAAAATTTCCTTCACGTGGCTCCACTAATCTTTAATCACCATGCGCTTATTCCCTGGCTAAGGGTGATACATCCTACTCGAAATGAAATCTTATCTCCGTTGGTTCCTGAAATCCCATTTCAATGGTGGGATTCACCAATCTCATACTAATTCAGAAATTTATACTGCGCCGGACCATGCACTGGCGCGATCCTTCCTTTCAAAGGAAGTCTGGGGCATACTAGTTAATATTGTAAGCCAGCCCAAATGAATATCAATCACTTCCTTCTCGGCGACTTAATTCACATGTTCGGGATAAACCCTTGATCTTGTTTTGAGGATGGTAACTCATCCAAGAACTTTACCGGCTTTACCGACCTCTTCCAAGTTTAGGAATTTTCGATAAACACAAAATTCTTTGGTTGACTCTCCTCTTTCAACCAAACCTTACCTATGGGCGGTGCATGTAGAGACTACTCACTACGTCTCGCTAAACATCGATTCTTCCCTTGAAATGTCTCACATTAAGTGACACGTAATACTCCCCTTCCTTCCTTGGAGTATGCCGAAAGTTCCGACCCGTGCTCTTCTCTCCATAAAGCGCACTTCTGGATATCTTATACTATACTAACATCATTACTCTTTGTATGCGCAAGTCGCTCTCACATTTGACTAATAACAACTCTGCTCCGGGTGTGCTTCATAACAATTAAATTCTACTCTATTCAAGGAATACCGATTCTTGAATGGCTTCCCACAGCCTTCCAATCAAGTTAGGGCGTGTTATTCTAATTGCACACTTATGTATGGATTATCGCCCCTCATGTGACGTTTAATCCACTCTATCACTTCCACTTCGTTATACTAGTCCCACAAATATATATTTCACACGTCTTTTACCACGTCCCTTCAACTCGAACTATTTTAACTGCATTTAACCGAGATGTACACATTCTTGCAACACCCCGACCGCCCTAGAAGAGCGAACGACGGCTACTCATCCGTAGAACGAACTAAATTCAACGGAATAGAAGGAATAGGGCATTCAAATTCCATGACAATAAAAGAGGAATAATAATTCTCAACCTTCCTCAGATAAGTACAACAATTTTCCCAAATAGGTACAACAACCAAAATAAATCACTAACGCTCTATTCATCAAAATAATTACAGGTCATCTCTTTTGTATAATATAAAGTTCTTTCCAGATAATCCATGCTAAAAATCATTCCAACTCTTTATTCACCTTGTGTTCTGTACGGGGTTATGATATTTGGGTACTCTCAATCACCCTAGAAATCAAAATTCTTAAATTCTCCTTATCATCGTTCCACCCCTCAACTCGTGGGGATAACTTTCAATGCTTTCCTACCACAAAAATCCGGCTCCAATGACCTTAAAAAAAAATTCAACTTCCAACTTACATACATAATTACTTGATCCCATTTCGACTAGGGTGCCAAACTCATGGAATAGTGACCAAACGTCTCCCTATTTCCAACCTTACGCCAAGTTTCATGCGTGGGATGTCTCGCAGAGCGAAATCCAAACAAGGAACCCCCCGATACACTACTACTTAGCATTGTCGGTTATCAAAATCCGTTAGGTCCTCTGTCCGTGGCATGTACCCCTTTATTCTGTCTCTTGACAGAAAAGTTAAAATTTCTCTCGTAATTATGCTTAACAAAGAACGTTTCACTAATTGCACTATTGTTCAGTATAGGTTGGTGGTAATAGCATTTCATAAACCTTGAATACATACACTCGGAATTCTCGAAATTCCTTTCCCTAATAATAGGGGTATAAATATTAACTCCCACATCTCTAAAGGATAAATATAACAATGCACTTTTCCTATCACTAGGTCCGGAGTGCTAAATATAATACTGAGTCAAATCTTTTCGCTCAATGGTAAATCCTGATACATACGGAATTATACTGACAAAGTCTATACATACCTTGGCATCGAATATCTCGAGCCCACTATCTCCTCCGAAGTCTCTAGGATAGATAATATAGGTGCGAGTCCAACCTTCTTACAGGTAAAGCTCGCCACAACAAAACATGCTGCACTAATGCAACTACTCCGATAGCCTTGTAATAAATGCCCACTATCGTACTAACCATTTCTATAACGTTTTAACAAAGATAATATCATACTCGTGTATCGCATCACTACAACGAGTAACCTCAATAAAGTATGAAACACTGTTAATATACTCATTCATCCTCCGCGGATAGCACTAAAGAAAAATCCCGCTACACTAGGGAAAAATATTCACATAATGGTAACAGTTATAATTATATGCATTAAGCTCGTCTCACATGCTAATCTAGCAATGAAAAAAATATGGTGATTCGCTCGTGTCACATAAACATGCCGCATCCTCTAAGGATACAACTTATACTTCCATCCTGGCAATCGTCTTGACTGCACAAATGGTTTTCGGACGTAACACGTCTGCCCAATCCAAAACAAAATTATTTTAATCGTTGCCTTAATAGGCACCGTATTCCTGCCCTTTTTCTCATTTTGGAACATATTATCGTGAGCGATCTCACTCCACACAAAATACCTCAACACATAATCCACTTACCACCTGTCCTACTAACCAGGTTAGGATTGTCCTTCTCTCGGACGTTAGTAAACTCGATTCCTGTTAGCCATCCCGGTTGTTCCCTTAGCTTCTTAGGCCATAAAGATCATGTTACTATCTATAATAGTACTTACTGAATTTACCATTACTTGGTAAGAATTTAACTATCTGAAGCATTTAAATGGTTTTCCTGATGTGCATCTACATCCTTTTGTGGTGCTATACCGCCACCATTGTATTTAGTCTTATTCTCGACTAAATTCTTCGATTCCTTTAACTCCCCCACAAGGAAGCGTTATCATCTATATTGACAAAATATGACATTGTCAACCTCTGAATTGGTCGTCCATCAGAATTACCTCTTTGAGTATTATCAACTATTATTACAAGTGGGTCTCCCACATGGAGTCGTTTCCTCCACTAGTATCTACCTCTTTCGATACAAAATTTGCTAACGATTAGGATTCATATCCATAATTGGACTTCTGTCATGCCCTCCTGCGATGAGTTCAGAACCACGTTTGCTTCTCATCCTGAACAGTTGAGGAACGAACATATGGTCAACACTGTACCTAAGGTTCTCCTATAGGCATAACATTCCACTTCTAAAATCGGTGGTTGACTCCAACCATTTTAATTTCGTCCCGAAAGCCAAGAGAATTTTCTCTAAATTTTCACTTTCAGTTTGCCACACTCCGTCCTATATTTAAGCCTTTGGATACTTTACCTCCTTTGGTAAACACATACAATTTTCGCGTTTCTAAAATTTCCCACTGACAGTCTCTACACATTTTTGTAATACGTTGGGTAAGTTTACCCTCGCACCTCATTTGACTATAACAGCATTTGAAAATCATTGCTGCACCTTAGTCGCCTTTCTAGTCGTGGTTTCTCGTGCCATAATGGAGGTGACCTCGACTACGGTCATCATCCTCGGATATATTTCATAATCTCAACTGAGCCCTGCCTCCTGATGTACGCTTAACGGTCCTCTTCTGACATCCGTCATCGCTCGGCACACGCACACATCCGAACGAAATTAGAATTCACTAGTGTATACACATTATAGCAGGAGAATGAAATCTCGTCAAAGGAATCGACAATCCTAAACATAGGGCTCTATAACAAACAAAGCAACACTGAATGCATAATAAGCCGTACAGATCCTAAGGACACTAGAACCTGATGCTCTGATACCACCTGTGATACCCCGCCTAATTAAATACCGGGCGATCACTCCTTTATTAAATTAAAATCAAGGTGAACAGTTGGTTCATTCTTAGCATCACTGTCGTAAAAATAAACTTTTCCAAATTAACACCCTAATTAATTAAGCTAAGTGTCAAAACCATTTTTAACCTTTCTAACCAAATTGTATTTTTCAAGAAAAACTTATTTATTTAATTAGTAACAACATTTTCAATAAGTAAGAATCATACAACAATTATCCTGGAACATAATCCAATTACTTTAAACATTCAACATCCAAAATCCCAACATTTAAAACTAAATGTAAAACATACATGCTGAATAAATCCCAAAGTAATAGTACTAGAAATAACTGAAATATAAATGTCCCAACAGAACAGATAAATAGTGAAAAGGGCGACACATGCCCCTATAACTGAGAATCATAGGAGTGGAATCAAGTAAATGAAATCATCTAAGCAAGTGGCGTGCAACTCCCACCTAAGCTGCAGCACGTTCCTTCCAAGGGATCCTAAGCAAGACTCCCCTGTGGCTGGGCACCTGTAGTACATACATATATATACAAGAGAGAGAGAGAGAGAGAGAGAAACGGGTCAGATCCTGATAGTGTATATGATTTAAAAATTGTTTAGCAAGTATTTAAATTGATACAGGCCAATGCAACAACATAGTAGTGCGACACTCTCTTGAGAAATTCTCACCTCTCTTCTAATGTGCACACCTATCGCACTAACCTTCCCAGTGGTCTATCTCATCATATATCACGCTATCCTTTCCCAATGGTTTAACTTATCTTAGGTTATTCGCAGGATTCAAAATTTAACGATTCAATTGTTTGAAAAGAATATTTCAATTAGTAACCAAAGTTCTCATTTTAACTTTATTAATTAATAAAGTTTTCTAGTGATATATTATACTTTCTCAAAACAAGTATTTACAATTTGAGTCATCAACCATGTCCTACATATCAAATCATAGTAGGCAGTTCCAGATTTCAGAATTTCATATATATATTAACTACTCGTAAAAATATATATATCATAACAGCACCCCAAATAAAAACTATGGTGCGGGTATACTCTACTATCCAAACCCCATATCACTCATATTAAGGGGAATACAAATTCGGAATCACTCTCGAATTGTATTAACACATACTCAAATAATATTGAGGCGAAGTATAGATTCCAAGTCTCTAAGAGGATGGCATATGTCTGCGTCTCTTAGGACCGTCTGAACTATCACTGCGATAGCCTGTACCAAGGATATCTATACACAAACAAGATGAGGCGAAGCTTAGATTCCAAGTCTCTAAGAGGATGGCACACGCCTGCGTCTCTTAGGACCGTCTGAACTATTACATCGATAGCCTGTACCAAGGATATCTATCTTCTAGGGTACAAGTCAATATCCCCCATAAAGGTCCCATCGAGGTAAGACTGTCCCAGCGCGGAAACCTCAGGGATAGCAAGTAGCGTGGGCATTATTTTCACACATAGATAGTATATGCATACACAATCATATAACTATACTAATATTACCATATCAATAATGGGTATATTCTCAAATCCCATAGTTACGACTTTTATTTATCATTATTTAGTTATCACGTATAACCGTTCACATCTTACTTTAATTTGAGGAACCTTTCCACTTACTACATAACGCTCATGGATTCTATCCTCCCAAGTATAAAATTCAGTAGGTATACACATTTATCCCAAAGTAACTCTCTTACGTGTCTCTCTCTTTAAATCATAAATTCACCGACCCTTATGTAATTATCCCAAAATACAATCTTTGCCCGACATCAAGGGTCCCAAAATCTATTCACACGTCCTACTGGTCTTCCCTATCTCCCAAAACATTTTATTAAGGATGCCCAAGAATTATCTCACAATAAATTGAATTTAACTCATTTAAAAGGAAATAGGAGTCTGCCAGGAGGGGTCGATCGATCGAGGTCTGGGGCTCGGTCGATCGAACCTTCGATCGATCGAGGATCTGGGCTCGATCGATCGATCAAGCAGGTATTGCGATTTCTGCAGAATTGCAGTTACGGGTTCTAACGCATTTCTTCATCCAAATCCATATTTTTCAATCCCAAACGTCTCAAAAATTGTACTACCAACATTATATCATCCTGCTAGGTATTTCCAACGTGAAGCATGAGGAATTCTATCATTATACATGGATTAACCAACCAAAAATCATTATAATTATCAAGAACCCTAGAATTCTCTTAAACATGGTTCTAACAAGTATTTCCAGAAATTCCTTTCTTGTAAACATCATAATTTTGTGGGTAATTCCTCTACATGGCAAGGGTTTTCAGAATTATCAATTTATCCATCACTACATGCAATTCCTATCTTAAATATTTGGTTTTCTTCCATAAAAACTCATTCTAATTACTCCTAAACTAATATGAAAGATGCACCAACAAAATAAGCAAGATAAACACTTGCCTGGGATTTTTGACGTTCTGGTTTGCGGATGATTTTGGTGTGGTTATGTTCCCCGTCGCGCGATCTACGCGTTGGTGGTGACGGTGGTGCAATCGGAGGTGTTCTTGGCCTAGAACTCCTTGGAGAGCTTCGCCTCTTCCTCTCCAATGGCCGTTCTTGTGTTTGTGTTTTCTAACCCTAGCTGACTAACCTAAATGGCTAATATAGATTACTGATTTTCGTGGGTTTAATTACCCAAAAATGTGAAATGTCCAAAATGCCCTCCCGGGGTACCACTTAGGCCTAAAAATACCCCGAGATCCAAACTAAACCCCCGGGTTCACTTTTTTCACTATCTCGACCCTTCTGGACGTGTTGGCGCACTCAAAACGACCATACGAACAACTTAGAAAATATTCACTTTTATTAATCCACATTTAGTCCCGACACGACACAGGCGCGTCCTGACTTAAATTTCCACAATTGTCATTTTATTCACACGTGACAATATTATAAAAATAAATCTCATATATTACTATACTCATCCAGTAATATGCAATAAATAATATATTCCCAATAATTACTAACTCTTGTCACGCTAGTAAATATTTAAAACAACATTTCAGATTAAAATTAAATTAATTTATCTCAATTAAATTAAATAAATCCTTAAATTTAAAAGCTATGAAAATACGGGGTATTACACCAAGTATCTCGCATAAGAAGTGATGGAGGTGGAGAGTTCAAAGACTCGGGTTATACAGAATACTGTATAGGTAATGGATATAAACACTAGTTTAGTGCACCTAAGACACCTCAACAAATTGACATTATTGAGCATAAGAATTGGACCATTTAAGAGATGGCTAGAGTTATGTTACACGCAAAAAGGTTGCCAGAATACTTTTGGCTTGAGGTAACCCAGATGACGTGTCATATTATCAACCATGTATAGCTTAGAAAATATCAAAAAGACATCCTATGAACTATGGTACATTAAAAAGCCTAACTTGAAGTACTTCAGAAGTTTTGCTAGTGTTTGTTACGTTTGTAAAGATAGAGAAAACCTTTTAAAATTTGATACCCGAGGTTATAAAGATATTTCTCTGGGTTACTCCCAATCAAGTAAGGCTTACCGTATTTACAATTTGCGTACTAAAGTAATTATGGAGTCTATTAATGTAATTATAAATGACACAAGCGCAGAGAGTCCTGACAGTCAAACAGTAGTCCTGGATGAGTCTAAAATTATTTTACCCCTGAATCTCGTGAGATAGCTGATTCACTGCCACCTGAGGTCCCTGTGGTACTAACCTGGGTTTCTAAATACCACCCTCTCGAAAAGGTTATTGGTAACCCATCTGAGCCAGTGTGAACAAGATCCCAACTTCAAAATATGGCTAACTTTGCATGTTTTGTTTCTCTAGTAGAACCGAAAATATAGACGATGCCCTATGTGACTTGTTCTGGATTAATGTTATGAAAGAAGAGCTTGTCCAGTTTCAGATTCATGATGTTTAGTATCTTATCCCACGACCTGAGGACAAAAAGGTTATTGGCAGTCATTGGATTTTTGGAAATAAAACTGATGAGTTTGGGATTATAGTTAAAAAATAAGGCGGATAGTGCAAGGATATTATCGGATAAAGGGGATAGACTTTGACAAGACTTTTGCTCCTATCATAAGACTCAAGTCCATTTATCTCCTCTTAGCATTTCGTGCCATTTACAACTCAAATATTTTCAAATGGACGTTAAGCCTATATTTTTTAATGGTATTTTATCAGAGGATGTATACTTAGAACAACCTAAGGGCTTTGTATATCCCTCGCACCCTAACCATGTCTTTAAAATTAAGAAGGGTTTTTATGGCTTAAACCAAGATCCTAAAGCCTGGAATCAATGCCTCTCAACCTTTTTAGTTAATAAAGGGTTTAAGCGTGGTGTCGTCTTGATTGCACATGTATACATAGATGATATCATATTTGGTTCCACCTCTTCTAATTAAGTAAAGGACTTTTCTAATATAATGCATGCTGAATTTCAGATGTCCTTAATGGGGGAATTGTAACATTTTTTGGGTTTACAAGTTAAACAATTTTACTGATGGGTTATTCATAACACAATCTAAATGTGTTGGTAATCTTGTTAAAAAGTTTAGTCTTGATAATTCCAAAATAACACGTACACCCATGAGCACATCCACGAAAATATCTAAATCGAAACATGGGGAAAATATAGATCCTGCCTTATATTGAAGCATGATAGATAGTTTATTAAACCTCACTGCATCTAGACCATATATTTCGTTTGTTGTACGTGTTTGTATACAATATTAATGCCCACCTAAAGAATGGCATATGTTGTGTGTAAAACGGATAATAAAATATGTTAATGGCACAATAAATTTTGGCATTTGGTACACGAAAGATTGGCTACACCGATGCTGACTGGGTAGGAAGCTTAGACAATAGTAAAAGCACGTCTAGGGCATGTTACTATGTAGGAAATAATTCAGCAGGATGGATTAGTAAAAAACAGAATTGTATATCCCTTTCAACTTCTAAATCCGAGTATATAGCTACGAGTAGTTATTGTGCTCAACTTCTATGGATCAATCAAATGCTTAATGATTATGGTATTATCAAAGATAAACTAAATATGTATTGTGATAACCAAAGTTCTATTAACATATCTAAAAATCATGTACAGTACTCGCGAACTAAGCATATTAAGATTAGACATCACTTTATCCGTGAACTTGTTGAATCTAAGGAACTTGATATTGAATATCTTAACACTGAAAAATAATTGCCTAACCTTTTTACTAAACCTTTGGACAATATTAGGTTTGAATCACTTAGGAAAGCCATAGGGATGATTGTGTTTAAATAATATATTATGCATATTTTTTATATCCTCGATAGTTTTCATGCTTATACTTGGTTTTTGAGGATTTAGGGTTCGATTATTTCACAAATAACAAAAGATGCCTCCTTTATCTTAACAATGTAGGAGACCTTTGATATTACCCTTGCTTATGGCAGTATTTGGGTAGAATAATTCATTTTACATCCCCATTTATATTTTTGTACCCCATTGTCTATTTAAGAAAAATTGGGGGAGAAGAACTTGAGTAATAGCCTTGAACTTATCTTGCTACATCTTTATTTGATTCAACTAATATGCCATCAAGTGTTTTCTTTCAGGCATTCTAATTTACAGATTCATTATACATATCTTACCATATTAGGGTATTGGTTTGTAATTAGTTGAATAATGTATTTTTGAGTTTTCTTATTATTGGTTCTAGGATGGAAATGGGCAGAATAGCTCTTTTGTATAGGAATCTAGGAATTCATTTTTTACCCACGAGTATAGGTTACTCAAGGGAATTATGTCTCCAATATAAAAAGGAGGAGATTGAGAACACACTATATGATTAACTTAATTGATTCTGTGCCATATAGGAGTTCCAACTAGTTTGGATATGTTGACAAAATTTTATTAGATTTTGAGCTCTTGTACATAGTACATTGAAGGAAAAAAACTACATCAAGCTCCATAGAAAATCAACCGATCAGGGTAAAAAGGGAAGTTAAAATAACACACTTAGGACACAAATTCAAGCACTGCATTGTGTGTGTGTTAACATATTTTGAAATATTTTTTTGGGAATTTTTAAAACATTTTAAATGATTTTAAACATTTATAAAATTAGTTTTAAAATGTGTTGGGGTTAAAAGTTGAATTAAATAATTCCTTAATAACTTCCCGACCGACGGGAACATTTTTGGTGCAAAATGGGATTTTTTTAATGTTCTAAAACACTTGTTTTTTAACTGGTATTAGCTAGACACATGTTTGCTTCTATATGGTTGAGTTTGTGTTTTCTCCCTCTCAGATATCTGAGAATGGTTTCCAGCCGTTAGATCACTCCTAATCAACATACGCCATGTGTCCTGGGTGAATCCCAATGTAACCTATGAGGACCAATGATAGTTATCGATTGAGCGGTGCATTATTGACCCTTGGATTTCAATTCCAACCATTGTTTTAAACTCAACCCTTGATTTTGTTCGTTCAACCAGAACCTTCTATCACTAGTACAAATAAAGTCCTTTGTCTAAACATTTAAAGACTTTGGCATTCGTCCAACCGAGAGAAAAAAGAAAGAAGAGAGATTAGAGAGAGAAAGAAGAGAGAAAGAAGAGAGAGAGAGAGAGAGAGAGAGAGAGAGAGAGAGAGAGAGAGAGAGATAAAGAGAAAAGAGAAAGAGAAAGAAATTGAGTGTTTCTCTAACCAAACTACTCCGTACTGATCATGTCAATAGCTCGAAAAACCATATTTGTGAGAGTTAGATTCTTAGTTTTTCTTGGGAATTTTTCTGAGTTTGCCTCATAGCCTCTTCAAACGTCATCTCTCTTAGAAACAAACTCTAATAGGTTTTACTTTCTTCCTAGAAATTTTGAGAGAAACCATTGCAATACAATTTCACATTTATCTTAGGTGTTTTAGTGTATTTATATTATAGAAATACATTCTCTTGTTAGATCTTGGTTTTTACTATGTATTTTTATAGATCCAACATTATCTGTTTCAAGATCTAGAAAAAGAGACTTCGAAAAGCATTTATGTTTTTAGATCTAAAAATTCCTCTTGAAACAGAGTTTTATAGTTTGTAAAATGTGTTTTGCACAAAAATAAAGTTTGAATTTAAATTTATTTTTATTGAGATCTAATTTCAGATTTAAAATATTTTTCATTAAGAAGTCTAATTTTCTTAAAACTGAAACTATGCATCTCACATAGAAGATTTATAATTCATAGGAATGGTCATATAATTTTAAGAGTGACGTGAGTATCATTCTGCATACTTAGGCACTTCGCAGTCACCATCACTCTCAGGAACACATAGAAGTGTATTATTTATTTGAGAGATTTTGTTTGACTGAGTCACTGGAACTAGGAACAAGGAATTAAAGAAATGAATGGCTAGGAGGATCAAAAGCGTCAGAATTAGATACCGTGGAGAAGTTTTTCTTAGTAGGTATATTTAGTCTTTTAGTTTTAGGATCTTGTGTGTTTTTGTTCACGTGCTTGTAATTCTTGTAAACTGTTGTAGTAGATTTTTGGTTGTGACGTAGAGGTCACCGTGGATATTTCCTCAGATTTAAGGTTTTACCACGTAAAAATATATGTATCAAACTTTATTGCTTTCTATTTTTAATTCCTGCATGGTTGATTTCTGACAAAGAATTAGAATATGCTTTTCATTTAAAGCCTAGGTAATCACGCTACCAGATCTTGAATCTTACTTAAAACAACTTTTACACATATTGTGTTATGATTTCTGAAAGGAATTTACTAAACAAGTTTATTTCGAAGTTTACTTAATCTTTAACTTTGTGTTAAAATCTTAGTGAACGTTTTTCAATCCTGTTTATAATAATAATATTGCATTGGGAGAATTTTTTTTATAAATTTGGGTCAGCGCCCTAAAGTGTGAAAGAATTAACTTTAACTATTAGCAGTTAATCATAAAATTAATTCACAATATATTCCACCATCCAACTCTCACATGCAATAAGCACCTCACCCCTCTACCAAGTGCAATATTATACGAATGTCCCTACTCAAGTCATAATCATACAAAACATCTTTATCTCTAGACTAACATAAGCTATCTCGAAGAATAATTATCAAGGAATGAAACTGACTATCCAAATAAGATTCCCTAATGGCCACGCATATATTTTAATTTTAACATTCTCTCTGTTTTAATATCTTCTACTCAAAGTGTTCGCCTCTGAATGATAACCTATAAATCAACCCCTACAATGTCATCCATAAAAAAATATAAGTAAATCACATAATTTATTTAACATGATTTAAACAGTGGTTATCTATTATACTAGATGTAACTAATTACATATTTAAGACTACGCCCAATCCTTAACCCACGCAATGCCACCCACACATAATATAAGTCAATCACACCAAGTATTTAATGCGACGTAGGGTTCATTATTAATTGTCCATCACTAGACTATATAAAAATATATCTCATTAAATATTACATCACACAAAGTCCACTACCTTCGGGGACAATCTTCTGCTTCTACTGGCAAGTTCGTAGGAGTCCCTCACCTATCGAACTTAATCAAAACACACATAAGCAATGGGGAGATCATCAAACAGTACACCACCGATAGGGCCCAAACCAAAACCCTTTGGATTGATCTAGCAAACCAATTTTCTGTCATTGCAAAGTCGTGACTCCTACACATGATCTCAGAGACATCCAATACTATCCTATTTCAATCAGCCAGGCACAAAACCCCTGTCCAACATACGTAACCCCAACTGATATATTCCCTACGAGTTCGGGTATGTTTACATAAATATAAATACACATATGTATATCACACAGAATATATGTAAATACCAATGGGATAACACTTACTCTAAGCATACTCAAAACATCCAACTCCCTACAGGTTGGATCGTCATCTCAATAAGGTTTATTATCTCTCAAAATCATGTCGAACATATTGTGGCACCCCACTTATTATAATCATGGGTGATCAGTCCATTATTAAATTAAACAGGAATCATTAATGGTTTCATTCTTAGCATCACTATCGAAAGCCAATTTACTTTACTAATATCCTAATAGCCCGGTGTCAAGATTTTAATCTTACTATTAACATTCAATTTATTTTAACTAGTAATTCACATTCACCATTCCAATACACATAGTAATAAATGATAAAATAATGAGATGAATAAATATGTCTGGAACAACACTTTAGATGAAAATGCCAATATAACCATCCATAATATAAATCCAAAGTCAATACGGGAAATAAAATAAAAGTGTAATGTCTCTCAAAATAACCATTAGATAGAGATGGGCGACGTGCCCGACTGAGACAGATAAATGATAAATAGGAATTGATAAATGTGGAAGCGTTTACTACCAAGGTCCTGCAATGTTCACATCAGTTGCAACACGTCGAAAATGAAGGAACTCCTAAGGCTGATGTCCCCGTGCCTGGGCACATAAAATGTTTTTACAAAAATAGATTTGAAACGAGTCAGAGCCCAAGTAAAACAATTTTAAAATAATTAGAAAGTATTTATAATGCATTAAGAGTAGATATTACATGCATGTTAGCTTCACATGTTCTCACTTGAGATCCTCACCTCTCAACTATTGTGCACGCCTAATGTATACTTCTAAACTAACCTAGTTATGATACCCCGTCTAAGTAGTTTTAAATAAGTCTCTTCCCATCTAATAATTCATCGTGCCCCCCCGTATTGCACATACAATACATTACTAAATTTCTAAGCTCTTTTATCCATCAGAAGTGACCAATTAATTATTAAGTTCCCATATAGTTAGATTGAATATATATGTACGAAATCCCTAGGTGGAGACCTGCGATGTCGGTATACTCTGCTATCAAGTATTAGTACATCACGTACTAAGTAAATCACATCGGGTTCATAATCATTCTCGAACCATACATTCACAATTCACACAATTTGGGGGCGAACATAGTCCTAAGCCTTTGGGCTACGCACACACCTAACGCATCCAAATGATTGATCACACTCTTATTCAAACAAGTAGTGTTCAATCTCTAAGTTTTATGTTCTGAGGTACAAGTTAAAATCCCCCCAATGGGCTCATCAGGATAAGATTGTCCACGTCGTGGAACCTCTGCAAATTCACACAATAGGTATTCACACAACCTATATACATATAACATCAGTACAAGTATACACTTAACCTATAATATATGTCCTGTATGTAGTGTATATAACTCCCGAATATCCTACGTATTATTCAATTATGATTTTTACTTCTCATCGTGCATTCTCGAGTATATCCCACTACTAGAAGTGTGCCATTTATTCTTTAAAGTATTTCAGTAGGTAATTCACTTATGTCCTACTTGTCTAAGTCATAGGTTTGCTCCTTTCCCCGCGACTCATTCTCACTCCCCGAATTCATCACATTACAAACCACATAGATTAATATTAGTCTTAATTCATCTCATTTATGATTAAGTCTCAAATCCTACCATTAGCCTACTGGTAATCAAAATGTCTCTCGCGATGTTCTAAAGGTGTCCCAAAAGTTTCCCCATTCATCGACTTCAAGTTCAAGGTAAACTAGGGAAAATTGTCAAAATTAGGTGATCCGAATCGATTCGGCCAAGGAGCCAAACCGATTCGCTGTAATAAGAATTTTCCTCTCCCTTCTAACTATTACGGGTTTCGCCATTTTGAACACTCCAAACCTTTGGGATTCAATCCCAAACTCCCAACCAAGTTTACCAAACATTATACTAACTTAAATAAATGATTTATAACGTAATTTAATCATTAAATCATCAAAGAAATCCTTTAAACCAGATTAATTCAATAATTAAATTCCAAAACCCTACATTATCCTTTTTCTTCAAGAACATCACCACATCTCAGATTTCTTCCAAGTTTTACCGTTCCAATCCTTAATTTCGTGTTACATACACGAATTAGATATATCCATCAAGTTTTCTACCCAAGAACATGAATTGAGTCTTCCAAATCAAAGCCAACATTTATATATTCATGAGACTATTCATCCTACACTAACATGGATGGTATAAATGCTCAAAATTAGCAAGATAAATAATTTCCTCAAATATCAGGTCTAAATTTTTGCAGAATAATGGTGGAGTCGCTTTCCACTCCTCCCGATCTACACAACGGTGGTGGTGGTGGTGGTGGGGGAGGGGGGGGGATGGCCTTGAAACTCCTCCTCTCCCTCCTCTAATGGCCTCAGTGTATTTCTTGTAACTTCTAACCTAACTCCCTCATGTAACTGATGATATAAATCTCCAATTTTCGTAGGTCTCTTTTCCCCAAAAGTTCAAAAGTCCAAAATACCCCTTCGGGGTGCCGGTTGGCCTAAAAATGCCCCGGGACCCAATCCAAACCCTCGAGTACACTTTTCGGACTATTTCAACCCTTTCAGACACCCTGACACACTCGAAATAAACATTTGGAAGACCCATAATTAAATTACATTTTATCCCACAATTTTATGTCCCGACACAATCGACATACGCATCCCGACTAAATTTATCGTAACTACCGTATTTTTCGTTCACAACAATCAGAATACTTTGTTATCAATTTATTACTCATTCACTAAGTTATATTCAATATAGATAAATATTAACCCTTGTCTCGCTAATTAATATTTATTTTAATCCAGATTAATTTTTAATTTTAATTTAATTAATCCCAATATAAAAATGATTAAAATTAGAGGGTGTTACACATGTATAACCGAGTAGGGTACTGCGTGCACTCAAGCGCACCCCAAATCATCTAAATACCAAAACAACGTATTATTCATTACATACTTAGTTTTATTAATTCTTAAACCTTATGAAATTCAACTCCTAGTTTATTACGTCTCTAAACTATGAGCACATCTATCTCACTACATATATACATTCTATTATAACGCACACATATATTTTCTCACTTAATTACTAAATTAACTGAATGACCGATATTCTCTCAAGACCCAAATCAATCTCCTAAGCATTTTAACTTGTTACTCTCTAAGCTCGATATGTACATACGTACGACCATAGGATATCGCTCTCTGGCGTGTTTACCCATTCTAAACCAGTCTTAACACTAGTTGTAAGTACAATAAGTATAAGATTCATATCTCTAACCTACATAACTATCCTCATAATTAAACATATTTAATCCATCACTAAATTGGGTGTAGCAATCATAAAGTAAAGTCTCAACTAAAATCACAAAATTCAACTTTCGGTCTCGCACACCATCTAGTAGAAATATTAAATTAACAGTAAATCCAAAGCCCACGCCTTCGTATTTTGATTCTGCACAAGTGGACACATTTTTAAAGTCGTTCAAAATAGAAAGGTACCTCATTCGAATAAAAAATACTAATTAAATTAACTCCTCAAAAACCTCCAATAAAGCCCCACTATGGTCTCCCATCAAGTCCCCATCACACCAAAACCTAAAACTAACATCTATGGACATGGATCCCAATGGTTTCTAATCGTAAACAAGTATTTTTTTTCATGATTTCAATTATTAATCAATTTAAACTAAAATTACTCGAGAAAAATTTATAAATTTATAATTTTTTTTCTAAGATTTGTTAAATATAGATTCGATTAAAAAGGTAACTACAAAACTAAACATGGTGTAAGGACAAATTTCCAATCGAATCAATTTGTATGTAATTAGCCTAATTTTGGACAAAAGATTTGAGTCATAGATTAGACTTTGTGTTGTCGATTCCGTAAGCCTGTGATGTGTTTAATGAAGACATAACATTCAACCTTCAAAGATTGGATACATCGTGTCATGATCATTGTGCCAAGTTATATCACCCCATATTTTTAAATAATTATGGATTTAATTATTTTTGATATTTTAAATTCCATGTGTGTAGTAATTTAATTAAAGTGAAATATGGCCTATTTAAGAAATATTAATTTGTGAAAATGAGATTAATATTTATGTAAAAAATTTACAAACTCTGTTTATAGTAAATAAAATACGGTGAATTATTAGTATGTCGTAGTGAGTAATAACGGCGGGATTGTAATGATATATAAACCGGGACCTGTGAGTCGACTACATTAAGGTTGAGATGGGAAATTTGTATATAGTGACTCGAATAGCGATTTCGAGTGCCCGGTTGATCCTGAATAGGTCAAAATAGTAAGAAATAAGCACTCGGGAGTAGTAATTGGGTTTCTTGGGATTTTTAGACAAGTCCGGGCTCACGTAGGGGTATTTGGGTTTTTTTATGTAGCCTAATAATCAAATTTTGGGATTTGTGTTTTAAATCACAAGGGTTAGGTGGGTGAGGCAATCTTATCATTATTTCTAAACCCTAAGAGAGGAGGAAGATAAGAGATATCAAGAGAGAAAGCTATATGATGCCAATTCGGGAAGTAATTCGAGGAACATCTAGCAATAACCAATCACACACGGAGTAGATTAGACTCTACAAAAATTCCAAGATAAATAATTGACTTTCTTTAATTAAATAAGTAGTAAATTTAATTCATATCATATTAGGTGATATATTGTGTTTTAGAACTCTTTTGGGAATGGGATCCATGTTAAAAGATGGAATTTTGGGTGATAAGTAGTGTAATCATTACTCTATGCATATTTTGAGAATTAATCCAAACATAAAGATCGAATCTTGAATGAGAAAGTGGAGGATAGGAGTAATCTTGAGAATAAATTGAGAAATCATGCAATTTCTTCAATCTGGCGTTCAATCCCTTGAGTTTGATTGTGTTTTAAAGGTGTTGTGATAGATTTATATTTGAAAAGAGATTAGGTTCATGTGTAAGATCAATAGAGCATGGGAAATTGGGTTGTGAATGTATCCGACCTAACTTTTGATTGAAGAAAATATATGAAATTCCATCATTGTAAGAAAATCTGATCAAATGCCCAGAATCAAATCGATTCATCTCTCAAACCCAATCGATTCAGCGGGCAAATCGATTCGACTTGGAACCCAAATTGATTTAAACCTGTTGGGTAGGGGAGTTGAGTTATTTATAAATTTTTAATTGAGTTACGTTTGGGTTTTATGCTTTAGATTTCCGTGAGAGTGTTAAAACTTCGGGAAAATTTATAATAATAATGATAAAATACCTTGGAATGATTGTGGGTATGTTCGTAATAAGAGTTAGAGCATTGGGATGAATAATACTGAGGAATTAAAATAATTAATTTATGAAAGAAGAATTCGAAAACATTTGATATATGGGCTGGTTGGGGTAAGTCCGAGTGTTTAGCGGAGTGATGCTACGTATCAAATTAATTATTTAATATGACGGGTTGGTTGGGTAAGTCCGGGTATTTTAGCAGGGTGACGTTACTTTATTTATTTAATTGGTGAAAACTTAAATAAATTAAGAGTCGGGGGATAAACTCTAGATAAGTGGGCTAGTGCTTTGGGCAATAAGCACAGGTTAGCCAAATTTTATGATTGATGCACACACACACACACACACACACACACACACACACACACACACACACACATATATATATATATATATATAAGAATATTATCTGCGTGTATGATATTTATGTGAAACATACCCCCTCTAGTGCTATTAGTGGAGGTTGGTTGATGTGGGTGATCTTCTCTGGAGAGCGAAAGCAGAATAAGTATAGTCCCCAGGTCATAGTGCCATGTTTATGTTTGTGTGATTTATATTCGAAGTGAGACAGTTTGGGTATGGTTAGGGCTCACTTTTGAAGGACTATAACTGCCTCCAATACGTTTGCAATTTATATCGAGTCGGTGTTAGAGTCTGATCGCTGGTAACCTGGATGAAGTGAGTATACCCTGGATTATAATAGCACTGTAGATAAAGGCATGCAATGAGTTATAACTCGAGAGGTGGCAACATCTATTGAGTTATTACTCGGGGAATGACGAATATACGTGACGTATGTGTGTTTATTTTAGTATATCTTTACGTATATAATAGTATTATTAATTACATATGGCCTTAACACATTAAGAATGAAGATATGTGTGCTTATTGTAGTATCTCATTACGTATATAATAGTGTGGTTAATTGTATACGGGCTTAATACATTAAGTGTGAATGTTTTTAAATAATTGGAGTAAAGTTATAAGAATAACAAATGACGAGATGATTAATTAAGTTAATAAGTAAACTAGCTAAAAAATAAGCGATAAAAAATGCCCGGGTTAGATTAGGGTATTGGTGAGATTTTCAACAGGACTAGTTAGGAGACTAACGTAAATAGGTGGATTAAGAGCACACATTAGGTGTGCGCTATAGTTGAGAGGTGAGGGGTATTTCAGGTGAGTGTGACTCCAACTTAAATATGGAAAGTTATATTGCGTATTTATTAATGCATCTAAATTACTTTCAAATGTTTTTAAAAGGCTTTGGGCTCTAACCCTTTTCAAATTATTTTCCAAAAACTTTTAGGTGTCTAGCCACAGGGACACCAGGATGACTATTCTTTCAAGCGAGATGAAGTTGTAACTAATGTGAAGGCTTGCAGGTTGTTGAGTGGCCTCTTTATTTATTGTATTCTAGAATAGGTTCTTTACTTCAGTTATCAGTTGGATGTGTTGCCCCTTTATTTCCAGACTCAATTACTTTTAGTGATTATTGCATTAACATACTATTTTGGATTTTGGTAAGCGATTGTTTATTCGGTGCTTGGTTTTACTATATGATGTTTAGACTTCCTTTTTGGTGTGATTGGTTAGTTAGCTTTATTGTTGTGTTGGTTTTAGTTAACAATTTACTTGTCATATTTTAAATGAAAGATAAAATTTGGCACCAGTTTATTTAACTAATAAGTGGTTAGTAATTTTAAAAATTTTTGACAGTGATGCTAAGAATGACCCAAATGAGATTCCTGTTTTATTTTAGTAGAGGACTAATCACCCGATATTTAAATAGGCAAGGTGTCACAGATGGTATTAGAGCATCAGGTTCTAGAGTCCTTAGGATCTATACGGACTTACTACGTCTTCAATGCTATTTTTCTTTTATATAGAGCCCTATTTTTAGGACCGTTAATTCATATTGAGGATTACACTACACCAAATTGTGTGATTTGTGAGTGTTGTTAGCAGTCACAAATGACCTTTATAATGCTATTTACCGTCATAATTTAGGGGGTGACAAAAGAAATATTGTAACTCCTAACAGCAGTCAGAAATTTTTATAACCCCTATGAGGGTTATAGCTGGTTACCCCAATTTGTAACTGCTGGTTGTAACCGCTGATAGCAGTTACGAATTTAATATTTATAACTGCTGTCAGCAGTTACGAATCTTATATTTGTAACTGTTGTTAGCAGTTACGAATCTTATATTTGTAACTGCCATTAGCGGCTACAAAATTGACGGTAATGACAAATTTGTGACTGCTATTAGTAGTTACAAAAGTTGTATTTGTTAAATGTGGTAATACCTATTATAAATATCTTTATATTTTCACAAAATAATGAAATGATGGAAGTAGAATAAATATCATGAACATGTAACAAGTCTAAAAAAATTGGTAACATCTCATTTATATATTTGATATTCTAAATATCCGGTGCACATAAAACTTGTTTACACTTAATTTAACATAAAGCAACCCCTTCTTGGGCGCCGAGTACAAAAATGAACATAGAATAAAAAATAAACTAAAAAAAATGACACAACACTTCGATGACATGAAATGTCATGAACATGGAGTACGCCTCCCTCGTGTACTTTGAGTATGCCTGCTAAGCAAGTTTAATGGACTCAAATTTTTTAAATACGTCTCCTCGGTATCTATTGACTTGTGCTTGTGTTGCTTGCCACGAAGTGTAAACACCTGGATTTAGGCCTTTGAATACTATGTATGCCAGGTATGCCATGTGTATGCCTGCAAACAATAAAATGTAAATATGTTAGTTACAATAAAGAAGGTGGGGCACAATGTTATTTTCATAATACATGCAAGGGGAAAAGTAAAATGGTAGTAAGAATGAGTGACTTAGTACAACAAAACAATCATGAATACAAAAAGTCCTCAACTTGTGGCATTCATTAGAACAAAAATATTGCTTATGCCTATTAAACAATTATATAACTGTTATATAACATGAGTTATATAGCTCATGTTATATAACTTTTATATATTTTATGTGTTTAGTGAGAATTGGTATGTATATATTATGAATCGAAAAAACAAATTTATTAGTTGGATGTCAATTCTCACCAAACCCACCTATAGATTGCATACCCAAGATACAAGTCATATATAGATACAATGGTCTAAGACCAAAGAACAAAAGAAAAAAAATCAATTTTAATAAGAAACTCATTAATAAAGATAAATTCTCAATATTGAATTCTCAAACACACTAGAAGTATGAAAGGAAAAAAAGAATGGGGATGAGAAGAATTTTATTACTCTTTAAGATTTGGTCGTCCACCATGTATATGAAAAAAAGGATGACATGTATATGAAAAAAAAGGTCACGACTATGTCAGTAACATGTCAATACACGGTGGGAGTATTACTAGACTAGTGCTCAAAATTTAGGCTTATGACCATTTTCATAAAAATGATTTCAGAAAGATAAATAAAGATGAAATGTATATAACTAGTGTAAGGAACAGATAAACAAACATTGATTGGGCTAAGGAAACAATGTCAACTTTGAACCATTATTCCACAAGTTACTTACCCAATTAACATGTTAGAAAATCTCAAGAAGAAAAAAAAAAGTAGAGAGCATCTTATTTAAGACAAGTAATAATAAACCTCATTGGCAATCCCCTCATCATCTTTGTATCCAATCTGGTCCAATATCTCATGTATGGTAGTGAGATCCGTTCTCAAGCAAGCTTCACCCAGTGGTGTCAACAACAGTGTCTCGGTCGAGTTTTCAGTTCTGTGTGGAATACCTGACAAAACATATGATGGAACCTGATTATGATAATGAGACACTTAAATTCACATAATTTAAGTCATTATTAAAATATAAAAGAAATAAATGAAGTGAATATTACATATACCTTACACTCCAAATAGTTTAATGATTTCTTAAAATATTGTCTACGAAAAGACAGTAAAATAATAGTATAAATAGTTCCTCTTCCATTTAAATAATTCAGTTAGAAATGTGAAACAAGACTAATGCGGGAATCAAGTGCGAGTGATAAGAGACTTAGCATTTGGCCTCAATCGAACGGTAATTGCTCTCATTTTTTATACCTCTACTTCTTTCTGAAGAGATGTGAGAGCAGTGACAAGAGACTTAGCATTTGGCCTCTCACGAGCTTAATATTTCAAACAATGGGAATCTAACATCACCAACTCAGTTCCATCATTGTTAGTGAAATGATCTTCCAAACCATAATCCATGAGCAATAAGAAATTCTTACCTCGAATAAGATCAAGTGTCTGCAAGCCAGCCAGACAGGTCAATGCTCAAAACTTCCTACTATCCCCCGTGTCATTAATTCTGCTAAAACTCCTAATTTCATTCATACTATCCCACAGCTATCCCCTAAAAACAAAGCCCAAAAATATATCCCCCTTTAAAGTCCCTCTGACCAAAGCCATATAAATTCCCCTAACTCTACCTTAACCTGTCCTACCATTATCTAATGCAGTTGCACCAATCCAGTAAAATAAGATGTGATCAGGTACAATAAGCAATTTTTCTAATGCCAAAACAATGTAAACAAGCCAGGATTTCTGATGCTAAAAACATGTAACTAACAATGTAAATGCATGTGCCACACAAGCATCAACACTTACTTTTCTCAATTTCTTCCAATAAGGAACTGTTAACATCAAGCGCATAATAAAAATAAATAGCTTGTCAGGTACAAACAAAGCACGCAGTAAGGGCAGCCTTATAGAATATGATGATGCCAAAGATGGCATATTAGGGTTGATTCTACTCATATCAAGAGTTTGTACTAAGGATAGTCAAACTCTTCTCGAGCTCTAGTGAACATCATCCACGGACTTTTCATCATCCATAGTAGCTAGGGGAAATTCAAGTTTAGGCTTTTATATATACTCTGATGCAATCCCTTGACTTTTTAAAGTTTTTTCCTCTTTTAATTTTGGTTTTCTACTTGCTCGATTTGGTTTTCCAGATACCATTTATTTTCTCATGGTTACTCTTGCATCAGAAGCTGGGCCTTTGGTATTATTTGGGAACCCTTTACCAATACTAGCCATGGTAATGTTCTCAAGAAACTGCTTGTGTTATTTTTCATAGGCCATTTTTTACCAAAATTCTAGCATGTATTTGGTATCACCTAGACCCCCACCTGTCCTACCATTAATCCAGACCTAAACCTTTCAAAAGCCCTGACCCCCAAACATGTCTGCCCAAACTTGGCCAACAGTATGCAAGACTTCATCTACAAAATTCAAGATGGAGACTTGGATGATCAAGAAACCAAAATTTAAGTCTATTGATAATTTAATGCGTGCCTTATGGAAGACCTAAACCTTTTCATTTCCAATGCATGCCTTATGGAAGTTGATTACCCAGGGCCTAATTTTACTTGGCATAATTTTAGGAATAAGGGGAAGGTTTGGGCTATATTGGATAGGGGTTTAGTCTCCCCCTCTTGGCTATCTAGTTTTCTAAATTTCTCCCTTTCTCACCTTAGTAAGGCCTGCTCTGACCATTCCCCTCTTTTATTCTCTATCAAAACTCAGCTGGATGATGCCCCTAAGCAATTTAAATTCCTAAATTTCTAGTGTCTCAAACTAGATATCAACTCTATCATAGACAACTTTTGGTCAAAACCAATGTCAGGTAATCCTCTTTCTCTCTTCTCCTCTAAACTTAAAAGGCTTAAGAAGGATCTGACTAGATGGAACAAAGACTCAGATTTATTTTGGAAATTGAATTTAGAACCCCAATCAGATCTGTCTTAAGCCTTCTCAACGTCAACCCTATCAAGATTTTGATAGAAGGAGCTAGAATTTTGACTAGTCCCTGTACTATACCAAATATTCGGTGCTCAAAATCATGACTAGACTCAAATGAGTTAGTACTTTGGTTGACATCAACATCAGTACCTGAAGTTCGACCTATAGAAAATGGCCTGACTACTATATCGTGCTGAAATAGTTGAGACAAGAAAACATTAGCAGATCGCAATGCAGTCCGAATAAGATTGGTGGCGTGAGATCCAGCATCAAGATCAAGCTCCAGCGTCACTGTCGACCTTATCTATGGCGCAATACATCAAGCTCCGGTGCAAAACTAATGGCTCAAAACCTTAGCTCAGACGCAATACATCAAAACATGCATGGAATTATGAAAATGTGCACAATTTAATCTGGTGTACATATCAAAAAATTAGGACAAATTGTGTACAGTAGTCACTGAAAATGTCAAAGGCCAATTTTAAACACTAAGGGTCCGTTTGGCAAAGGCCAATTTTAATTCCACGGAATTGAAATTGGGCTTTCAATTCCAATTCCAAGCTTTGGAATTGGGTTTCCAAACGAACCCTAAGCCAAAATAATGAAAACCTTAAGAGATCCAGAAAGGAAGAGAGATACCTTAATTGAGAGACATATGCAATAGCAGTAGCCAGTAAAAGTAAATCATCTTTTTAGGAGATTAAACTTCATACAAAAACATTAATTGTCAAAACCATTGACTATAGTAACAAATTGGAGAGCAAAGGCCTAAAGAATATTAAAAATGAACAAAAAATTAAAATCCCAATTTCAAATTACATTATAAATAAGTCGATGTGCATAGTGAGAAGTTATTATGGGAAACCAAAGAATATATTCCATTATTATAGTGACACTGATCACAATTCACAACCTACTGTTACAGAGATACTTTAAACTTAGATGATTAAGGCTTTCACATTCCAATTAAAATAACACATAGAGACATTAACCCTTAATTGAAAGCATTACATTCCATTAACTAAAACTGAAGCTTAGGCATAAAAATGTTTGCAAAACAAAAATACACACCCGTACGTTCATTGAACATGCTTCTAATAATGATTAAAGGTTCAATGAAGTTCAACAAAGAAAGCCCTTAGTATTGATCAAACTGATATACTAAGCAAGCCCGCCAATGATTAACTCCCGTAAGTGAGCTAATCTTACAAATTGAAGGACCTCAAGTAGTACACCAATAGGCATAAGAAACTCACCTCTGTTCGAGAAGATCTTTTTCTTCCCTTTTTTTTGGTGACACTACTAGTTAAACAAATCAGGTCAGTGTTGACTAATACTTAGCTCGAATTCGAATGACATAGTAGAACAAGTCAGGTCATTTGACTCTACTAGTTCAACACTAGTTCAACAAGACAGCTACCACCGTGACTCTACTAGTTCAACAAGACAGGTCTGGTGGACTCAATTCTGTAATTCATGGGACTGTGGTAGCTGTAGATCTTACTATGATTTATATTTTAAGATAACAAAAACAAAAAAGAAAACTTTTATAGTTGGCTATTTATATTGATGATCAAGTCACGGTGGTGGATTGGGATTCCAGATTAAAAAGATCTACAATTCTGTTATAATTCTTCAACAGTGTAGTTTTGACAAGTGAAAGAAATTGTAGCTAAGCTTTTTTTTTTTAAAGAAATAAAAAAAAGGCAATCGCAAATTATTTACCTAGTTAGTATGAAATTAAAATTATAAGGATTCCAATCAACATGGTGAATATGATCATTGTGAGATTTCTCAACCTACAAAACAAACATGTCCAAAAACTCTTAAGGCATATCAACATTAAATGCAAATAATGATCAGATAAAGCAATGGCAGATACAATTAAGGACATGTAATGGTAATGAAGAGAGACAAGTAACTTAAAGTCAAACTAAATGTATGTGAATATGTGTTTGGGAGATTTGATACCTTCTCCATTCTAGATTTTTCCCTCGAGATTTTTAAAAATGCTATCAGATGATATATTTGAAATCAGAGAGCTGAGTATGTCCTTTTACTATCTAAGTTCACCACACAAAAAGGTCTCGGTTTCAAGGAATCTATCCCAATAGACTTTTACTAAAATACCTTCAATCCAATACAAACTTTATAAATCATCCAATAATTTTAACATAAACCTTAACAACTTCCTTAAGAGTACATTCATAAACACTTAGGAATAGTCGAAATGATCATAAGGATTTCAGGACAGAAGAATGGAAATTGTCAAATGATCATTAAATTTTCAAGGTTGAAAAATGGAATTACATCAAACAATCCTATATATAACATACATCACGCGTCTACTAAACTAGCCCAAATCTTTCTTACGATGCACCGAAAAAATATCTATATATTGTAGCCATCTTGAAAAAACGAAGTTGTGGACAAGAATAATCCAGGTTATTGGTCATTAACTCAAACTCCCCTTTTGAAATGGTGTGATATATATCTATATCACATTTCAAACTAACCAGAGGGAAAATCAACTCAGTATTGGCCAAGTTTACTCGGTTTCCACAGTGGTTGAACCGATCTCAAAACACACAAGTCAATATAAAAACGATTTTACCTTAAAATCTTGGTTGCATTACACATGTTGTTTGTCGGGATTGGCTCACCAGCTGGAGTGTAAGCACCACACATGACCTAATCCAATTAAGAAAGATAATATAGTTCAACATATGGTTTATAACATAATAATGGAAGAAAACTATAGCCCAAATGAAAATTGAATGCAAAACAATGTACAGTAACAAGTAATTCACCAATATATTGTTTCCCTTCCTGAATGGAACTTTAAAAATTGCTTGAGGACTGTTTCATTACATCATCATAACAAAATAATAATTACCCATAATTCATCTAAATAAAAAAAAAATGCAACCGAATGTATATAAGTGCAGATTACCTAGAATTTTGCTGAAAATGGAAAAATATAACAACTTAGTATAAGATCACTTCACTATCTTTCCCAGGAGCTTGATCTGTGCTCGATCCATCATAATTCCACTTAGGAATCTTTTGGGATCGTTAATGGGTCCAGTAAGGATCTATAAGAAATCAAAATTAACATACATCAGTAATGTTTAGACCTAACCAAAAATAAGAACTATAACCACACAACACCAATTCAAAAATTGGTTTTCCTCTAATGAGAATAATCATACCATGGCTTTGCTTTTGAGGCCCATACCAGATCCACCAATCCTATTTAAGAAACGAAAATACATAAGATAATCAAATTAAAGACATTGAACAAAGTTAAAATTTATAATAAATATATCAGTAACAACTAAGAAGCGAAAACTGTATGCGCTATCACACAGTGATAAAGATGTATAGAATATTCAAAAAAAACTTTGAAACTCTGCAGAACCACAACCCCCTACCCCCGGGGGTATATCTATATATGTATATCCTCGTTGATTGAGTGTATCCTTAATCTATATATCAAGACTGTTAACCATCTCTTTGCAACTTTGAAAATCGAATTTATCCAAACATCACTCAGGTCAAAATTGTTAACAACATTTTGACCGTTGATTGAGAGTGTCCTTAATCTATGTAAAATAAAAAACATGGAATCTTAATTTGGGACAAAGAGAGTATAATTTTGTTCAAAATAAATCTAGTGTCTAAATATTTTATTTATAAATGTACATTACACATAATTTACAAGTATGGATTACAATCTCATCAATCCAAATAAGAGAAAATTGTATTCTAGTTAAGAAAATAGGCAATATTACATCGTAACAATCTAAAGATTTAAATAACTAGGTTTAATATCCATAAAAATAAGCAAATCATGATGAAAAATGAGTCTAAAACATGACCTAGCTCCATTGATAGATACCAATACATATCAAACTACATTTCATCAAAGCTCAAAAGTTCGAATTTGTTATAAAATTGAAACTAAAATGCATAGTAAAGATATCTAAGTTTTCAATTTCTTCTTTTACCTTTTATTATACAACAACATTACCCAGGAGCAGAAGCAACAAAGAACATAATCATTTGATTTCCATGATTTTAAGAAATCGATTTCTATATGATTCTAATAAATGAATTCATAGGTTTCAAAAAATGATTGTACAAATTCATTTTATAAAATCCTAAACTCAAAAACGTATCCTTTTAGCAATGGTTTAAATTGTTTGAATCCAAACGCATCCCTGTTAGCAAAATCAGTATATAATCGTATCTAGGACTTAGAAACACTAACAAAATCATTTTTTATATAAGAAATATTTAGGGCTTACCAAGGAAGAAAGAGTGAGGAGAGAGAGAGAGATTGAATAGGAGAGAGAGAAAGAAGAGGTAAACTAAATGTATGGGCACATTATGATGATAAATTTGTGACCCCCGATAGCAGTCACAAATTAAGCCTTAGGCCAAAATTTGTGAATGCTGCGAGCAGTTACAAATTTGTGACTCCTAATAGCGGTTATAAATTAAGTTTCGGGCCAAAATTTATGACTGCTACGAGCAGTCATAAATTTGTGACTGTTAATAATAGTCACAAATTAAGTCTTGGGCCAAAATTTGTGAGTGCTCATAGCAATCACAATTTTGTGACTGCTCATAAGAGTCACAATGTAAGTCTAATAATAAATTTGTGACTACTTATGGCAGTTACAAATTTGTGACTGCTTATGGCAGTTATAAATTAATTATATGGAAAGATTTGTGACTGTCATTAGTAGTGACAAACTAATTGACTCAAATTTTTTATTACCCAAGATTTTATCACTCCTAATGGCAGTTACAAATAATTTTATGACTGCTCCCGGGAGTGATAAGTTTGTCACCCCCATTAGCAGTCATAAGAAGGCAGTCACAAAATTAGTGTTTTGGTGTAGTGTTACGTTCTCCTGTTATTGTATACTTGAAGATAATCTTATACTAGTTCGGTTGGGTTTTATATGTTGAACAATGGAAGATGACCAATAAAGGCCATTAGGAGGACTGTAGGAGTTGAGGCTTAGCCGGAGCCGCATAATATCTAGGGGACGGTGACCGTAACAGAGGCCACAACTATTGTTGCACAAGCACTTAATGCTGTGGTGACCAGGAGGGCAGACAATTTCCCCTAGGCACCGCCACAGGAGATGGTGGTGCTAATTCTGACTCACCTAGTGCAATTAATACTGGAGAGATCAGAGGAGACTTTTAGAACGGACATCCATAAGAGTTTCAAGGAAAGTGCAGAAGTGTGTTTGGCCAATGGAAGGAAGAAGTTAAAAGGCATTTGCATATGGTTGAGTGTAGTAACACTCAGAAATAAATTTGTGCAGACTTTTAAGCTCGTAGGAGCAGCGTTGCAGTGGTGGGAGTCAACCACAACATATGAGGAGAGAGATAATATATCATTTGAGAATTTTGGGTGCGGTTTATCATAAGTCCTTTCGTTGTTGTTCGAATATAGATGCAAAAGAAGTTTTTAGACTTATTATAGGAGGGATGAACAGTGGCCGATTGTGAGTAAGAATTTATTGGTTTAGCGAACTTCATACCTGATGAGGTTGGTACAGAGGAGAAAAGAGTTCTTAAGTATGATGATGGACTAAAAAGTATAAGTCTCTTATGGGAAATTTGTCTTGGACGACTTATGGGATGTAGTCAACATCGTACTTTTGTAAGGGCAATACAATGCTTCCATGTGAAGGGAGCTAAGATATTGAGGAGTCTAGTCAGCAAAGAAAGAATGAATGTAATCTATTCTAGTGGGGAACCCACCTGGGAGAATAACCAAGAGGTACCCGTTTAAATTATTTAGATCAAGGGAATTCCTATCGAGTGATGGTGTATTCAAACAGGTTTGTCAGTTCCAATAGTGTGTTCCACATTGTTAGCGGAGCCAAGGGAACAACAAGAGTAGCTAACAGGGCCAAAGCTACCAGCTCTAATAGAAGGACAACCCTAATATGGATAGTGGGGCCAGAGATAAGGGGATTATATAGGGAGGTGTCTTAGATGTATCGATCTTGTCCGCGAAAAGTTATGGGATAGGAATAGGGTGGCCAGGAGGGGCAATAATTACAGAAGTTTTTGGTTCACTTTAGACAAGAGTATTATGTCTAAGAACCATTGGAACTGCCAATAATATTGGCAATTGAAAGTATGATCTCTGTCCTAGAGTGAATGGGGTAAGTTTTATGTGACATGGTCAAGTCGTAGTATTTTTTAGCACTAGATTCGTGCATGAGATGAGTTTAGTGGATGTATTGTTAGTATAACTATTGTGTGTGTATATGTACCATTGTGTAATGGGGCTTTCTTTAGTTCCATTTGCAGGGGAGGGGGTGTGGACATTAAGAGGATATGTTTTAATGGATTTTATCATTTTGAGGATGGTTTCAAATATCGATTTGGGGATAAGTTATGGAAGAGGTACCGGTATAATGTTATCGGGAGTATTGAACACATGTCAACTCCTAATTTGTCGATAAACCAATAACGGTGATACATAATAGTTTCGATAAGTTGAAAACCCATTATGTATCGGAGATACGTAACGTTATAGACTGATATTTAAACCCATGGTTTTGAGAGATGTGACATTCGAGCATGATCTTATCTTGAGTACGGACTGGTTAGCGATGGTGTGAGCGATGGTGGGCTATTATATCAAGGTTATCGTGTTCACTACTTCAAGGAAGGATGTATAGTTTTTGCGATGTCTCATCGGAAAGAGGGTCGAGCACGCGTTTATATTATACCGTAGATGAGACTTCGAAGAGTATAGTTGTCTCTCTATATTTTATTCCAGTGCATAAGGACTTTACTGATGTGATTCTAGGGATATTAGGTATACTATCGAGAGGAGAGTTTGACCACGTTATTGATTTAGCGCTTGGGACTTAATGATAGGTCAAGCACCAAATTATGGAACTCCTTTAGAGATGTGGGAGTGAAGGATTAGAATTGTGTGTCTAGGGACAGGATTTTGAGTGTTCCCTCTATGTGTTTTGGACCTACAGAACTTGATGATCGATAATGCTAAGTAAGAGTGCTTCGGGGATGTTCCTTATTTGAGTTTCTTTTGCTGGATGTTCCACGCATGAACCTTAATAAACGTCGGGGGTAGAGAGATATTGGATGCTAAATCATCGATTTCGAATATTAATTAGTGAACGTGTAGAGAAAACACTTTGAGCTGGGGAGATATTATATTATATAAGACCACAGGAGCCGGGTAGTGCTGCGTGGGAAACATTGAAGAAACTTTTGCACCACTAGTTGATTGGTGGGGCAATCACAAGAAGGATTAATTTGTGATTGGTAAGGTATTAAGTATTCTCGACTGTCACGCGGGTGACTCGGGTTCGATCACCGGTAATGGCGACAAAAACTTGTTGTTAATTTATTAAAATACCAGAACTGCACGGGCTATTACAGAATAGCGAGTGTAAGTATGGGTCGAACCCAAAGAGATTTATCAATTTTTTTCGTTAAAAATAATTATGACTGTCCAACTAGACGAAATGGGCCTAGAAATGAGATGTGATAATTAAACTAAGCAAACACAAACAAAAAATAAGACTACGAGAGATATAATCAAGAGAGCGTGAAAACTAGGACGTTGGATCCATTTATCACATTCAACTAATATTATGTAATAATTTAAACTCGTCAGTCCCGATTTTATAACTCAAATTAAACCGACTCTCGTCGTATTTAATTCGGAGGATAACACGGTTAAGTTCCCAATAAAATTTAACATCTCTAAATTAAGACGGCTAAAATCCCTATTCCCTTAAAAGTTCACTTTTAAATTTCAAAGTATAGTCTTTAAGCATGGACTATCAAAACAATCGAGTGCAAGCATAATCCATCAAAAAGTACTCACACTTAAAAATAAAAATATGATTTTTTCTCAAACAAAGCCGAAGGTTTAAAACACACTCTCGTGTCGTTTTAAATGAATACTGAATTTTAAGACCTTTAGCACATATCGAGAACAAAGACGAATTTGAATCACGCATAATATTAATCAAACATGATAAATTTCACCTAGTCCTAGTAAAGAAATTACGCTAACATAATGGAAGACATCATAAAATCTCAAGAATGAATATGAATTTTCATTAATAAAACAACTTACAAATGATGTGTCTTACAATTGATGTTGACAAAACTTCTTCCACAAAATAATTTTTGGCCCCCAATAAAAATATACTCTCAAAATAAAACTACCAATAATTGTTCTAAAGTGACTCTCTCTAAAATTCTACACTTTGCTCTACACCCCAAATAATTAGCCCCCAGGGGTCTTATTTATAGGCTTAGGGTGAGGCATTAGGGTTTTGGTGGAACTTTTCAACTTACACCTCTTCAATTTCCCCCCCACTCGAAAAGTCTTCTTTTTTCTTGCTGAACACGCAGGCCAAGTTTCGTCCAATTCGGAGACAAAAAATTCCAGACATTTTTTACGATTTCACAGTGTAAAAATAGCTTCTTTCGAACGATCGTAAAAATTCGCGCCTTTTTCGAGTTGATCATCAATTTGCACTAAATTTCACCATTACCTGTAAAAATTTCACTAGGCAACTTTTTTCATAAATTAGCACAAGAATATTATAAAATTATCGAAGTGTCCATTTTTAACCTAAAATTGCCATTTTGACTATGAATTCAATCATTCTTGCATTTTTTTTTTCACTTTTTAATAAAATGTTCCTAAGATATTATTAAATAAAATAAAATGGGACTAACAAGGTATAAATTTGGGTATAAAATATACAAAATAATGCACTCGTTAGTAACTTAGTATGACCTTATTGTATAGACACACCAAAAATGCAGGGCCGAGCTTGAGATGGATATGTTACGTATGTGACATTTGTAATGTTAGTGCATATATGCATGAGATATTGGGTGTATGGGCTCCCTAGTTAGTTTTATTTTCAGAATCGTCCGGGATAAAAGGACGTGATTATAAATGTTTTGAACATATGCGTATGGGTAAGTTAGAACTAGAATTAGAAAAGTATTATGGATTAAATCTCGCCATCTCGCCAAGGAGAAAGATAGTCCGCTATGTGTACAGTAAGGAGAGCTATCACACAAGAGATAGGTTAAAAGACTGTAGGGATACAAGCGAGGGATCTCATTAAAGGAGTGATTAACAGTTTTGGGGATTAGAGAAGAGTCCTACTCAGTCAAATGCCAAGGGTGGCTTGCACATAAATAGGACGTTGATTGTTATTAGATGCAAAGAGCCCAGAAAATGCGCAGTTTTAGAGAAGATGCATGGGTCACAGTTTTGGTATACCCAAAGGAAAGGGGAGTAAGATGTACCAGGTAATGTGAAATATTTAGTGTGTGGATCGGTGTTGAGTGGGACATAGTGAAGTTGTCTCCAGGTGCACCACTTGTGGATAGAAAAGCTTGGCCTGAGGTAATCAACTAGAATTTTAGTAATAAATTGGTGATTCCGGTGACGGGGTGGTTAAATAGATTGATGAAGTTCATTATGGGGTCACCAAAATGGCTAGAGAGTTAAAATAGATTTGAGTTGGTAGAATTGGTTGACCAAGATGGATCAAATATTGTGAACTTGGTGAGTTACACTATCAGGCAGGGTGCCCAACATTTTATGAAAGAAAGGTAATGAGTCGGCACAAGGTGCCGCCTAATATTTTTATGGGTCGTGATAAGACCCTTGTGTCCCACCTCTAGTTAGGTTATCATAAGGTAGTGGGGATGGAGTTGTGTTTGAGCAGATATGCCATCGTAGTCCGATGGGTAAATGGGAGGGGTGACTAAGATGTTAGAGGATACACTAGAAATGTGAATCTAGAATTTTAGTGCAATTGGGAGTAGTAATTACCACTGGTAGAGTTACGTGTGATAACTCGTAGAAGTTTATTAATTGCGAGGCGCCTTGTGAAGCTTCATACAAAGATTTTTCGTCCACCTTTTGGTTGGTTAGAAGGGGGAATAATAAGCTTCTCGGACCCGATGTGATTCATGGTCCGTCAGTAAGGATTGAGTTAATCTATGTCATGTTAATATAGTTCAGTAATGTAGTGAGATTTACGTTGCCATGAATCAAAGTTTTTGAAGACTAGCTGATCGAGGTGGAAACCGAGCGTCCGTGTAAATACGCTAGTCATTGTTATCGGCCTCCAACCACAATATAAAAACCTAAACTTTAACTACACTCTTGCGGAGTATAGTGGCTAGTCTGGGTATCGAATCCTCAGGGAACTAGGACGAGTGAACGTAACGATAAAGGTAAGATTGTTAACCCTAACTTGACTGTAAACATAAACAAAAAGTTGATTGAGATGGGAAATAACTAATTAACTAAATGCACACTAAATTAAACTACTGCATTAACTATGTGAGCACAATTAACTAATTAAGAATGACTTACTAAGAATGAAGGGAAAACAGGTTGGGAATGCAATCCCCCAAACCCTAATGTGTATGCCAAGTACAAAACTAGTCGTAAATTAATTAATTGATCAAACCCGATCTTCAGTACTCCCAATTACTACACATATGAGGGATCGTATCCCGCACAATATGTAAGCAAAGGACGACTAAAGCGGTGTCGTATTAGCTACACGCACATTGCACTCTTAAGCATCCTGGTTACCTAGGGCAAACAAGATCAAAAGTTTTATAACGGTTGTGATCACCATACAACACGATCTAATCAACTATTAAATTTAGAGAACTAATTTTATACCCATGCGAACCACATAGGGTTGGGTTCATGCATCCCAACCCTTAAAAATCTAGCCTAACATGGTGAAATTAGTGAAAACTACTTTATCTACATTGCATGAACTCATAATCGCTTGGAAAGAGAGATTAAACATGAGAAATAATAACGAAAGTGCTAGAAATAAAAGTTACCAATATTGAAGAACAGGAACATGCAAGAAGAAATCAAAGGTTGAAGAAAAACTAGAAAGCTCTTGAATTAAAGGTGCAAAATATGTAAATTCTTCTCCTAGATGTTCCTACTTGATTAGGAGATTTTACATGAATGAAATCTGAATAAAAAAAGAACTAATGACTAAATATATAGTCTAGAGGTCGTTTAAAAGAGTCCCCAAAACATAAAACTCTTTTGGCTAAAAGATAAGGACAAAATAAAAATCCCGTATCTAGCAATTTATCACACATAGAAAGCATGACTAATTTTGTAGAGGATTTGGAGTGTGACTAATGATAGGATCGACCCCCTCCGGATCGATCCCCTAAATGTTCCTGATGCAGTGAATTCTAGAAGCCGGATCGATCCTTTATTTTTGGAAAACGGATTGGTCCGTTTTTCCTCACTCAACTTCTCTTCATTTTCTCCTCAACTTCAAATGACCATAACTTCTTCACCGTTGCTCGGATTGAGGTGTCATTTTTTTCCACTGTTCTTGTAATTTAAATCTCTATAACTTTCCAATTGGCCCCATCTCCAGACTAAGGCTTCAAAATTATGAAAATTCCCTTTAACTCTCCATTTCTTGGTTTCTTTCACTGTTTTGAGTTCTCTTTTGCACTAACTTGCATGAAATATCTGTAAAACATATAAGAGATACACACAACACAAAATAATTGACAAAAAGATTTATTAGCATAAATATGAGATAAATCCAAGCTATTTACAATGCATGGAAACATAAAGATACCAAAATTAAGGGGATAAATGTGAAGAATTTATGCCTAATCAAACCCCCCTAACTTAGAACTTTGCACGTCCCAAGCAATGTAAAAGCAAAAGAGTATGAGTTAAGGACCCTTCAAAAACTTTATTGGGATAGAATACCCTTTTCACGAGCAAGCGATTGCATTTAGCGTATGCAACAAGCCGTTAAACCCCTAGGTTACCCTAGTAGGACGAGTGGTGTCTCATGAGGGTTTGCAGTGAATATACTCACAAAATTCATTATTGACTCAAAGAAAAATCAAAATAGTTAAAAATTGTACTATTTAAAATCCCCAAAAATGGTCACCGCAAATTCATATTTAAGAGTCTCAAATCATAGTGTGTGTGTGCAAAGCCAAAAATTAAACCGCAAATTTTCACCGATTGATCATTACGTTACTTTTTGAAAAATTCGTTTTGATTCGATTTCTCACGGATTCACTCACAAACGAATCACTCAGATTGTGGCTATTTCTCTCGGTATTCGTGATATAAAGAACAAATGTAATGGAACACAAGTTCACGCATACAATTGGAAAGGCGGACTATTTGAGGTAAAAAGATCTCATCATCGGACTACGGTTATAAGGAAACAGAAACATCACCTCTAGTTCACACCATTTAATCTCTCATATTTGCTTTTTGTATCTTAGCTCTCCACGCTGTAATCAATTTCGCAATTCGAACTCAGTTAGGATTTTTTCTGGTTAAAGGTGTATTGGGTAAAATGGGAATGGTTGGGAAGATCGGAATTGGAAAATTCATTTATGATATCCATTTGTACTTTTTTCGGGCTATTGCTCATTTTCTCTTCTTTTTCTAATTTTTTTCTTTTCATATTTTTCTTTTTCTTGAGCATTCTTCTATTTTTTTCTTGCCCCTTTTTATGCACTTTTCAGACTTTTTTTCTGGGATTTTCAACTTTCACAATTCCGAGCTAATTAGTTTTTTCGGGTTATCAAGCGAAAAGAAAAAAAATTATTAGGCTCAAATTGGGTCGCAAAAAGATTAATTTTTCACGACTTTTTCTGGATAATCTTTTTGGGTAACAAACGATGGCCTACTTCATTGTCCAAATGCGAGTTATTTTACAATATGCGTCTCGAGATTAATCAAGTTTAGAGATATTTTAGTGCGTACTTCAAGGCAACATCTCACACATTTCTCATAACCGATCAAAACAAAGAAATAGAGATCTTCAACGAGTTTTTTAAAACGCTGAAATGAACTTTGAGTTAATCATTAACTCGGATTGATTTAAAATGCTCTAAAAAAAATATAGGCTCGAAATCTCACCGGGTTAATAATCTCAACACTTATTCGTTAAGTCGTCAATTTTTGGCCAATTTCCATCTTCGGTCAATTTTGGCTTTGTGCATTTTGAATTTTACAACTCGAGATAGAAAAAATGTGACATTTTTGAAGCTTTTATATTTCAATTTTTATTTATTTTGAAGAAAAATATTTTTGTTTTTTTTCAAAAATTTTCAATTTTTTAAAATTTTTCTAAAAAAAACACATTTGGAAAGAACATGTGATCGAATCAATAAATCTAAACAATAAACGAAAAGAATATCCCACACCCCCTAACTTAAATGTTGCATTGTCCTCAAGGCTAATCAAGAACACAACATAAAAAGAGGAAAAGAAAGATATGACCCAAAATGTAGCTATCACCGAAAGTACGAGTCCATTGAATCTACAAAACATGTTAGAACCAAGTATAGAACAAAGAATAACAAAAACTCTAAACTAAAGAAAAAAACAAATAAGCTAACTATTGTACAACCTACGATTTGAAATTCTAATAAGTTATACACTAGAAGTCAAAAAATTTGAGGGTCCACCCAAAATACAATTTGACTTTGAGGGGTATTCGGTGTACCCTAATTAGAATGCATGCCTCCCCAAAAATAAGAGTTCCGCTTGAACAACGAAAGGCATGTGTAAGGCAAAAAATTGGACCATCACCAATTAAATTTTTTAAAGGGATGATGGGTGAAAAATACAATTCGGGTCCAAGAACAATAGAATCCCCTCCCAAAGATATTTCCAGTAGTATTGGTGATCGAGCGCGAAAAGTAGCGTCGCGTAGGTACGCTAATCGTTGTTTTCGTTTCGCCTACTCAATACAAAAACCTAAGCTACTACTACACTTGCGAGGCAAGTAAAGCGGTAAGTCGGGTATCGTAAGAAATCCACAGGGAGTGATTAAATTCTAGACTTTAATTGTTTTAAAACTTCTGAAAACAAAAGGGTGTAAAAGAAATAAGAAAAGGTGATGTGTGGTTATGGTGACAAAAGAAAAGAGAAGTTAATGCTAAAATAAAGGAAAGCGAGGATCGGGATCGCATCGAACCAAACGGATCGAAACAACTAATAATCAAGATTTCGGCTCGAAAGCAATTTAATCGAGCATTTACAATTAAGCATAAACATCACACAAGAATTAATTTAACCCAAAGTTGCGAGATAAAACATTTAACTGAAAATGGTCACACGTGGATTAAATTCGGATTGTCGCTATAAACACTAACGTTGCGTGACAAAGAAAGTTAAACGCATAACAATCCAACTTTAATACAGGCGGTTTCAATTAAATGCAATTTTACACGAAACCCTAACTTTCGAGGTGCAAATCCGTAAATGGCGGAACACAACCCCGACCCTATTTATCTAAGGGTACATCATGAACTAAACTAATTAACAAACCAATAAACTAATTACAACAAGAAATAAATTAATCTAGGCAAGAAAATAGAGAAAGCAAGTAAATCAAAACATGGAAATTAAGGAAGACAACTAATTTAATGTAATTAAAGTTAAGGTACAACTTACAAAACAAAGAGTACAAGAGAGGAGTAGGATTTAGCTCCCAACTACAAACCCTAAAATCTAAGACAAAATGAAGATATCTAGTCTAAAAAGAGATCCCCCAACTTAATACAATGTTTCTCCATATATACCCAACCAAAAACCAACTTAAAAATGAAGATTTTCGGACTTTTCCTGTAGCCGAATCGATTCGGTAAAGGACCGAATCGATTTGGAAACAGGGGAAGCAAATATCTGTCATTCTGGTGCAAACCGAATCGATTCGGTTTTGGGCCGAATGGATTCGCAAGCACCAGGTCTGAATCTGCAGCTTTGTACTGTTTTACAGAAAATGCCGCCATTTCTTCGTTATAGCTAGGAATGAGGCACGGTCGGAGGCTACGCGAAGATAACTCAGAGGACTACAACATCCAAGAAGACATTGGGACAAAAACCCAAAATATGAAATGACTAAAATGCCCTTGAATGTGACCTTGAGTGTACTTTTCATGTCAAAACCATCCTAAAAATGCCATAACTCCATCGATACAACTCGGAATCATGCACCGTCGACGGCCACGTGAAAAGAAATCAAAGGGCTTAAACTTCCGTGAAGAGCTCGGGATTCAAACCCGAATAATGGAATTACTAAAATGCCCCCGAAGCTGGAAAAGTCGACGAAACAATTTCGGAAAGCGTCCGAACTTCATACTAAGCATCCAAATACCTACAAAAGCCCAATTAACCCCTGCAAAACATGTTAACATAGAAATCCGAGGTTGTCTGGTTAACGAGCATAAGTATAGGGATTAAGATACCCAAGGGGGCTAAGAAGGCATAGGTTAACGGGTGAAATACGCAATATTTGCGTCGTATCACACCCCCTAACTTACACGTTGCTAGTCCCTAGCAATGAAATAGGAAACAACAAGAACTACAAGCAAACCAAAAGTAGGATACAAGTACAAAATGGGATGAAAAAGTAATAAAAAGATAAGGCCACTTTCGCGGGCGAACGATTGCATTTAGCATATGCAATAAGCCGTTGGTTTCCTCAAAATATGCCCAACCCAACATGCGACAAACTCAACAACAACGAAAAAGATTTCAAACATGTTATTAGCATATTGAACGAATTCAAGCTAAAGTCCGTTGTTATTAACAAGTTGAATGCACCTCATAGAATTGAAACTTTAAAAGTGGGAGAGGGGAGAGCACATGCATAGTGTGATTTGGCGAAAAACTTATATAAACCGGATACTAATCAAAGCAAGCATACATCCAATCCTCACGGGCATTACGCTCAACAAATGAATTCACTATGAAAAGGGAGGTAATACACGGGACATGCGGGCATAAAGAGTAAATGTAAATGGAAACTAGGCCGCGCACATGTCACAAATGAGGAACGCTATATAGGAAATGAAAAACTTGCAATCTAAATGAAAGGATACCGCACACTAAAAGAGGCGAAATGCATTTTCACAGATTATCAAAACTATTTAAACTTTTGAATTACATCAACCTATGATCACATAGGACTTATAATAGGGTTGTAATGTAGGATAGGCTAGGGTACGAAATGAAGGAATGTATGTACGGATTCAAAGTGTTCGGGATGAAAACTCGGGATAATGGAAAAATGCGGGCAATATCAAAAATTGGAAAACAAGTTCCAAAACAAGCATTAGATATATCATCAGGGAGAGTAATCAAAGCTTATTGAACACTATACACAACATTTACAACTTTCTCTTTCTTTTCTTTTCTTCTTTTTCTCATTTTTCTCTTTTGTTTTCTATTGCTTTTTGCTTTCTCTTTTTCTTCACTTTTTTCACTACTTTCTTTTCTTTGCTTATCAAACTGTCATATGCCTAAAATTGCAACCGCAATACAACAACAGCATTCAATCCCAAGTAACATTCCAAACAAAGGTATGTAAGGTGTATGTATGTCTTAAAACTCCAATTTGGAGTTGGTCATGGAATTTGGGTTATGGAACGAAAGGCTATATTTAGGCTCAAAGGGGTTAACTAGGGAAAACATATAAGGTGAGGTCAAGGCTAATATGGGTGATATAACAAAGAGGGCCTATGATCATTTCCAAAAGTTTACGCAATTCTCGAGTCAAAACAATACATGAAAATCATGCTCAAGTAACACATTTCAAGGATGAACTCAATTAATGAACGGTCAAATGAAAGAATAGAGAGATTACCGACGAATTCAACGTTTTCAATGAGAAAAGAATAGTGTATAATACTCACAAACGACGAAAGGTACAAAGCTTACTCGGTGTAAGTATATACAATGCAACAAAAGATTACCGAGTTATAAAAATCTTAAACCAAATCAATAGAACCAGGAAAGTGCATATGCTCATGGGATAAAGTTTAATTCATGAAGTTATTCACAATATCAATGATTTGAGGACTAAAGTCCAATAACTTCTAAAATCGAGAACATGCATCATTGAGTTGTCTATTGGATCGGGCAATTATTGAAATTTATCACTGGAAACAAGGCAAAGTGCCCAACAAAGGAGAAAAAAGAAAGAAAATATTTTTGAAAATTTTCAAATTTTTCACAAAAAGGCATACTTAGTAACTAAATGTGAGCAAATCCATGGACTACACATGAAATGGATAGAATATCCTACACCCCCTAACTTAAATGTTGCATTGTCCTCAATGCGCATTAAGAACACAACACAAAGAGAGGAAAAGAATGATATTACCCAAAATTGGAGAGATCTCCATAAGCACGAGTCCAAAGAAATCTACAAAACAAGTTAGTACCGAGCATAGCAAAAACAAATAACAAAAAGTTAACTAATTACACTAGACTAAAATAAAAAGAAAGAAAAATAGGAAAGAAAGAAAATTAAAAAGCTAACTATTTACAACCTACTATTTAGACTTCACACTAACTATACACTAGAAGTCTAAATAGTTGAGGGTCCACCCAAAAAGGTATTTGATTTTGAAAGATCAACGGTGGACCCTCCAAAGCGAACATGCCTCCCGGAAAATAAGAATTCCGTTTGAACAACGGAAGGCATGTGGGTGGTGAAAAAAGTGAACCATCGCCAATTTGAAATTTTGGACGGACGATGGGGGATATGGATAATAAGGGGGAAAGGTACACTTGAGGTCCAAGAAAAATAGACTCATCTCCAAAAGATTTTTCAAAAGGAATGGGAGATGGTGCACACATGGGGATAACATCCATCGAAAACAAGTCCGGTAAAGAGTCCTCATCGGCAAAAAGTGTAGAAGTTTTAAAAGTTTATACCGAGTCATAGGAATCAACCGGTAATTCTAATGGTTCAATGACGAAAAACGTAAATGGTAATGAAATAAATTCAATCTCCGTCAACATATCGTCGGAAGGAGATTGAATTTCGGGGGAGAGATCGAGTGTACCTTTCCCCCGGCAACGGCGCCAATTTGTGACCGGGCGGAAAAAGTGTGTTCGTGTGAGGACACAGTCGTCGTGTGTTTCGCCGCCGCGATACAAAAGAAACCTAAGCTACTACTACACTTGACAAGCAAGTAGACCGGTAAGTCGGGTATCGAGAATCCACAGGGAGTTATTGAATTTTAGA
This sequence comes from Sambucus nigra, assembly GCA_949130495.1. Lineage (NCBI taxonomy): Eukaryota > Viridiplantae > Streptophyta > Magnoliopsida > Dipsacales > Adoxaceae > Sambucus > Sambucus nigra. Next base: position 641,735,839 of record OX422207.1, on the reverse strand, counting down.
TGTTAATTGTTTAACTACTTCATGAATAAAAGTGTAAAAGGTGATAGGTTGGAAATGGTGACAAAAGAAAAGAATAAGTTAAATTACGCTAAATTAAAGGAAAGCGAGGATCTGGATCGCATCCACACATTGACGGACTAAACAACTACTAATTAGAATTTCGATTCGAAATCATTTAATCGAGCATTTTCAATTAAGCATAAACATCACACAATAAGGAATTTAAGCCAAAGTTGCGAGATTAAACATTTAATGGAAAATGGTCACACGCGGATTAAATTCGGATTGTCGCTATAAACACTAAAGTTGCGTGACAAATAAAGTTAAATGCATAACAATCCAACTTTAATACACGCGGTTTCAATTAAACGCGATTTTGCACGAAACCTAGTTTTCGGAGCTCGGGGCCCGAAAATGGCGGAAATGAAAGCCCGACCCTATTTATCTAAGGGTGCATAGTGAACTAAACTAAATTATGTTAATTAAACTAGGAAAGCAAGAATTAAAGCATGTAAACTAGTTAGAAAGCATGGAAACTAAATTACAAGGCAAGAAAAGATAAAGAACAAATTATATTAATGGAGAGGAAGTGAATAGCTCAATCTTACAAAACCACATGGGTTGTCAATCCAAAAAGAAGAGAAAATGAACTCTCCAAAACCAAACCCTAACTAAAACTATCTAAATTAGAATATGAGAGTCTCCATATTCTCTTATTACAACAAAAACTCGCTTATATAGTAAGTTGCAATAAAAGAAAAGAAGAAAGAAAAGAAAGAAAATATCTGCAGGGAAATTGCAGGCTGCCCCTGCTTGATCGATCGATCGAGCCTGGGGGTCGACCGGCAACGGCGCCATTTTGATCGAGCGCGAAAAGTAGCGTCGCGTAGGTACGCTAATCGTTGTTTTCATTTCGCCTACTCAATACAAAAACCTAAGCTACTACTACACTTGCGAGGCAAGTAAAGCGGTAAGTCGGGTATCGTAAGAAATCCACAGGGAGTGATTAAATTTTAGACTTTAATTGTTTTAAAACTTCTGAAAATAAAAGGGTGTAAAAGAAATAAGAAAAGGTGATGTGTGGTTATGGTGACAAAAGAAAAGAGAAGTTAATGCTAAAATAAAGGAAAGCGAGGATCGGGATCGCATCGAACCAAACGGATCGAAACAACTAATAATCAAGATTTCGGCTCGAAAGCAATTTAATCGAGCATTTACAATTAAGCATAAACATCACACAAGAAGGAATTTAACCCAAAGTTGCGAGATAAAACATTTAACTGAAAATGGTCACACGCGGATTAAATTCGGATTATCGCTATAAACACTAACGTTGCGTGACAAAGAAAGTTAAACGCATAACAATCCAACTTTAATACACGCGGTTTCAATTAAATGCAATTTTACACGAAACCCTAAATTTCGAGGTGCAAATCCGTAAATGGCGGAACACAACCCCGACCCTATTTATCTAAGGGTACATCATGAACTAAACTAATTAACAAACCAATAAACTAATTACAACAAGAAATAAATTAATCTAGGCAAGAAAGTAGAGAAAGCAAGTAAATCAAAGCATGAAAATTAAGGAAGACAACTAATTTAATGTAATTAAAGTTAAGGTACAACTTACAAAACAAAGAGTACAAGAGAGGAGTAGGATTTAGCTCCCAACTACAAACCCTAAAATCTAAGACAAAATGAAGATATCTAGTCTAAAAAGAGATCCCCCAACTTAATGCAATGTTTCTCCATATATACCCAACCAAAAACCAACTTAAAAATTAAGATTTTCGGACTTTTCCTGTAGCCGAATCGATTCGATAAAGGACCGAATCGATTTGGAAACAGGGGAAGCAAATATCTGGCATTCTGGTGCAAACCGAATCGATTCGGTTTTGGGACGAATCGATTCGCAAGCACCAGGTCTGAATCTGCAGCTTTGTCCTGTTTTACGGAAAATGCCGCCATTTCTTCGTTATAGCTCGGAATGAGGCATGATCGGAGGCTACGCGAAGATAACTCAGAGGAATACAACATACAAGAAGACATTGGGACAAAAAACCAAAATATAAAATGACTAAAATGCCCTTGAATGTGACCTTGAGTGTACTTTTCATGTCAAAACCATCCTAAAAATGCCATAACTCCATCGATACAACTCGGAATCATGCACCGTCGGCGGCCACGCGAAGAGAAATCAAAGGGCTTCAACTTCCGTGAAGAGCTCGGGATTCAAACCCGAATGATCGAATTACTAAAATGCCCCCGAAGCTGGAAAAGTCGACGAAACAATTCCGGAAAGCGTCCGAACTTCATACTAAGCATCCAAATACCTAAAAAAGCCCAATTAACCCCTGCAAAACATGTTATCATAGAAATCCGAGGTTGTCTGGTTAACGAGCATAAGTATAGGAATTAAGATACCCAAGGGGGCTAATAAGGCGTAGGTTAATGGGTGAAATACGCAATATTTGTGTCGTATCAATTGGAAAAGGAGCACACAAAAAGGAAGAATTTATCTTGGAAACCAATTCAATCAAAGATTCCTCGTCGATAAAAGTTTTAACTGTTTCAAAAGTTACAACCAACTCATGGGAATCAAAATTCAATTCATCTCCCAATTTTTTTTCTATTGGAACGGGAGGTAGTGCACGTGTAAGTGAATAACCCATAAGATGAAGCATCTGAAACAAACATTCTCGTTCAAGAATCGGGTCAACGTCCTCAAGACTTTCATCCAATTCTTATGATGGAGTTAACGGTTCGATAATGGTGGGGACACAAGAAAACGAAGGATCTTCAACCTCAATAGATTTTGAAATATTTATAAGAGGTTGAGATTCAAAAGTATTTGGATCACTCTCAATGATTTCATCCTCAAAAGTGTTAGGTGAAGAGCAAGTCTCGCCCTCCCTTAAGCTTTCCAGATAAGCATCAATCTCTTTGCTAGTTTATCTAATTTTCAACTCTGTAGCAACAAGGTCATCAAATTTCTTTTTGCTAATAAGCAAGAGTTCTTCTAGAGTAGGCTTCCTTGGTTCTAGCACCTCGAATTCCTCATTTGTTCGAAAACTGACTTCATCTTCAAAATATCGGAAGAAAAGTCATCATTGGGTTCAAATAATGCATCTAACTCTTGCTCCTAATAATGATTTTTTTCTCGACATTCTTTTTCAAGTCTTTCTTCTTCAAGAAATTCATTTTGATAAATTTGGATGGCCTTAGCACTGGGCTTGTATTTATGAGACTCATATTTAGTGATATTGATGTAATGTTCATAAGTCTTAAGCGCCTCCTCCACACTATTATCATAACAATTAAAGCCATCAAAAGAGTTAAAGTAAGACATTTCAAATTGGGCAATTCAAGAACGTGACACCCATATTTTCAAAAAAAAAAATTGGATTTTTTTTATTTAAGGTCAAATTCGAGATTAACCAACCTAACCTAAAGTCTACCTAATTCTCTGGCAACAACCGAGCTTTCGTGCAAATACGCTAGTCATTGTTATCGGCTTCCAACCATAATACAAAAACCTAAACTTTAACTTCACTCTTGCAGAGTATAGTGGCTAGTCTGGGTATCGAATCCTCAGGGAACTAGGACGAGTGAACGTGATGACAAAGGTAAGAATGTTAACTCTAACTTGACTCTAAAAAGAAACAAAAAGATGATTGAGTTGGTAAATAACTAATTAGCTAAATGCACACTAAATTAAACTACTGCATTAACTATGTGAGTAAAATTAACTAAATAAGAATGACTTACTAAGAATGAAGGGAAAACAGGTTGGGAATACAATCCCCCAAACCCTAGTGTGTATTCCAAGTACAAAACTAGTCATAAATTAATTAATTGATCAACCCCGATATTTAGTAATTCCAAGTATTACACATATGAGGGATCATAACCCGCACAGTATGTAAGCAAATGACGAGTAAAGCGGTGTCGTATTAGCTACACGCGCATTGCACTCTTAAGAATCCCGGTTACCTAGAAAAAACGAGATCAAAGGTCTTGCAAAGGTTATGATCACCATACAACATGATCTAATCAACTATTAAATTTAGAGAACTAATTTGATACCCATGCGAACCACATCGGGTTGGGTTCATGCATCCCAACCCTTCAAAAGAGAGATTAAACTACGTTATCTAGCCTAACATGGTGAGATTAGTGAAAACTACGTTATCTACGTTGCATGAACTCATAATTTCTTGGAAAGAGAGATTAAACATGAGAAATAAAAATAAAAGTGCTGGAAATAAAAGTTACCAGGATTGAAGAACAGGAACATGCAAGAAGAAATCAAAGGTTGAAGAAAAACTGGAAAAACTCTTGAATTAAAGGTGCAAAATATGTAAATTATTCTCCTAGATGTTCCTACTTGATTAGGAGCTTTTACATGAATGAAATCTGAATAAAAAGTGTCCTAATGACTAAATATATAGGCTAGAGGTCATTTAGAAGAGTCCCCAAAACATAAAACTCTTTTGGCCAAAAGATAAGGACAAAATAAAAATCTTGTATCTGGAAATTTGTCACACATAGAAAGCCTGACTAATTTTGTAATGGATTTGGAGCGTGACTAATGACAGGATCGATCCCCTAAATGTGCCTGATGCAGTGAATTCTAGAGATCGGATCGATCCTTTTATTTTGGAAAACGGATTAGCCCGTTTTTCCTGACTCAACTTCTCTTCATTTTCTCCTCAACTTAAAATGACCATAACTTCTTCACCGTAGATCGGATTGAGGTATCATTTTTTCCAGTGTTCTTGTAATGGAAAGCTCTACAACTTTCCAATTGGCCCCACCTCAGGAATAAGTCTTTAAAATTACAAAAATGCCCTTCAGCTCTCCATTTCTTGGTTTCTTTCACTGTTTTGAGTTCTCTTTCGGACTAACTTGCATGAAATACCTGTAAAACATATAAGCGATGCACATAACATGAAATAATTTCCAAAAAGGGTGAGTAGCATAAATATGAGATAAATCCAAGCTAGTTACAATGCACGGGAACATAAAAATACCAAAATTAAGGGGATAAATGTGAAGAATTTATGCCTAATCACGGGCATCAGTAGTCAGGAGTTATTACGGGTGTCTCCCATGAAGGGAATTATGTGTTTGGGAAAAAAGATGAAGTGGCACCTATTGAAGTGGGGTCTTTTTCAACATTGATATGATTGATCCTGTGGAGTGTTGGCTCTTCCTTTGAGTGTTGATTAGAGGACTCACGATAGTTTTACATGTCATTGTATAAATAAACCTTAAGAATGAGGGAATATATGTCAATGTGAAGAGTTTGAATGGACTTGTCGCTATTCTTGGGTTGTCATGAGTAGACCTGCAGTAAAATTGGTACCAATGGTGTGTGTATAGTGGAAACACCAAAATATTATCACGAGTTAACTTTGAATACGTTCGAAGGTAGTGTGTGTAAGGATCCAAAGTTTTAGTACCAGGCATATCCGAATTTCGAGGAAGAAATTCCTTTATAAGGGGGAGTATGTAACACATTATATTTTTAAGTAATTATGGATTTAATTATTTCGCATATTTTAAATTACACGTTTGCAGTAATTTAATTAAAGTGAAATATTGCATATGTAATAAATATTAATTTATGGGAAAAAGATTAATATTTGTGTGGAAAATTTACTAAGTGGGTTTATAGTAAATATAATATGGTGAATTATTAGTACGTCATAGTCAGTAATAACGATAGGATTATAATGATATCTCAACCTGGGGCTTGTGAGTAGACTATATTAAGGTTGAGATGAGAAATTTATATATAGTGACTTAGATGGAGATTTTGAGTTCATGGTTGATCATGAATAGGTAAAAATAATCATAAATAAGTACCTAAGGGTAGTAATTAGATTCTTGGGGCTTTTTATACTTGTGTAGACTTAGGTAGGGGTATTTGGATCTTCTTGATGTAGCATAATAACCTAATTTTAGGATTTTTTTTTTAAACCATAAGGGTTTGGTGGGTGAGGTAGCCTTATCATTATTTCTAAACCCTTAGAGAGGAGGAACATAAGAGAAATTAAGAGAGAAAGCTAGAGGAGGACAATACAAGAAGGAATTCAAGGAACATCAAGCAACAACTCATCACACATGAAGTAGATCAGACTCTACAAACATCTCAAGGCAAGTAATTGGCTTGTTTAATTGAATACGTAATAAATTCAATTCATATCATAGTACGTGATATAATGTGTTTTATAACTCTTTTGGGAATGGGGTCCATGTTAAAAGATTGGATTTTGGGTGATAAGTAGTGTAATTATTGCTCCATTCATATTCTGAGAATTAATCCAAACATAAAGATTGAATCTTGAATGAGAAAGTGGACTATTACAGTAATCTTGAGAATAAATTGAGAAATCATGAAATTTCTTGAATTTGGTGTTCAATCCCTTGAGTTTTATTGTGTTTTAAAGGTGTTGTGATGGATTTATATTTGAAAAGAGATTAGGTTCATGTGTAAGATCAATGGAGGATGGGAAATTGGGCTATGAATGTATCTACCTAACTTTTTATTGAAGAAAATAGATGAAATTCCATTATTGTAAGCAGATATGGGAAACTATCCTGGTTCGAATCGATTCGTCTCCCTAAGCGAATCGATTTGGCAGGTGAATCAATTCGTCTCCCTAAGAGAATTGATTTGACAGGTGAATCGATTCGACCTGGAAGTTGAATTGATTCAGACCTGATAGGTAGGGGAGTTGAGTTATTTATAAATTTTTAATTGAGTTCCCTTTTAGTTTTATGTTTAGATGTCTGGGAGAGTGTTAGGACTTTGGGAAAATTTATGAGAAAAGTGATAAAATACCTTAGAATGATTGTGGGTTTTTTCGTAATAAGAGTTAGATAATTGGGATGAATAATACTCAGGAATTAAAGTAATGAATTTGTAAGAGAAGAATTCGAAAACATTTGATGTACGGGCTGGTTGATCCGAGTGATGCTACATATCAAATTAATCATTTTATATGACGAACTGGTTTGGTAAGTCTGGGTATTATATCCGGGTGACATTACTTTATTTATTTAATTGGTGAAAACTTAAATAAATTAAGAGTCGGGGGATAGATTCGAGATATGTGGGCTAGTGATTCTGGCGATAGGCACGGATTAGCCAAATTTTATTACACGCACATGCACGCACACACACACACACACACACACATATATATAGACCGTATATATATGTGAATAAGAATAATATCTCTGTGTATGATATTTATGTGAAACATACCCCTCTAGTTCTATTAGTGGAGGTTGCGTGATGTGGGTGATCTTCCTTGGTGAGTGAAAGCAGGGTAAGTATAGTCCCCAGGTCATAGCACTATGTTTATGTTTTTGTGATTTACATTCGAAGTGAGACGATTTGGGTATGGTTAGTTCTCACTAACGAATGACTATGACCGCCTCCAATATGATTGCAATTTTTATCAAGTCGGTGTGAGAGTCCAACCGTCAATAACCGGGATTAAGTAAGTATGCCCTGGATTATGATAGCAATGTAGAGATAGGATTATTAATCGGGGGATGGCAACATCTAATGAGTTATTACTTAGGGGATGGAGAATATACACAACATATGTGTGTTTGTTGTAGTATACCTTTATGTATATAAAAGTATAGTTAATTATATACAGGCTTAATACAATAAGAGTGAACATATGTGTGCTTAATGTAGCATCTCATTACGTATATAATAGCGCGGTTAATTTTATACGGGATTTAGACATTAAGTGTGAATGTTTTTAAATAATTGGAGTAAAGTTATAAGAATGATAAATGGCGAGATGATTAATTAAGTTAATGAGTAAACTAGCTAAGAAATCATTGATAATTAATACTCAGGTTAGAGTACGGTATTGGTAAGATTTGCAACGGGACTAGTTAGGCGGGTAACATAACTAGGTGGGTTAAGAGCATACATTAGGTTCGCGCTATAGTTGAGAGGTGAGGGGTACCTCAGGTGAGTTTGACACCGGCTTAAATATGGAAAGTTATATTGCGTATTTCATAAGGCATCTCAATTACTTGCAAATATTTTAAAAAGGTTTTGGGCTCTTACCTGTGTAAATTTTTTTCTAAAAACGTTTTTGGTGTCCAGCCACAAGGACGCCCAGGATGACTATTCTTTCTAGTAAGAGAAAGTTGCAGATGACGTGGAGGCTTGCAGGTTGTTGAGTAGACGCTTCACTTATTGTATTCTAGAATAGGTTCTTTACTTTAGTTATCAGTTGGGCATGTTGCCCCTTTATTTCCGAACTCGGTTACATTTAGTGATTATTGCATTCAAATACTATTTTGGATTTTGGTAACCGATAGTTTATTCGGTGTTTGGCCTTATTATATGATATTTAAACTTCCTTATTGGTGTGGTTAGTTAGTTAGATTTATTGTTGTTTTGACTTTAGTTAATAATTTACTTGTTAGCTATTAAATGAAAGATAAAATTTGGTACCGGCTTATTAAACTAACAAGTGGTTAGTAATATAAATTTTTTTTTACAGTGATGCAAAGAATGAGTCAAATGAGATTCCTGTTTTATTTTAGTAGAGGACCGTGTAATACCTTGTATTTCTGAATATTCCAAATATTCTATTTAATTATAAATGAGAAAATATGGCTTAATTTAAATTACGTAAGAGTAGTAATTTAATGAGTTTTATTTAAAATTGTAATTATGGAATATTAATCGAGAGATAGATACCGATTTATATTGCTTCATTATATTTACTTAGTGCGAGTGGTAAATAGTTACTTAACGCGTGTAGACCATGTTGGGGTGAGAACAAGTAATATTTTTTTAAGTGACTCAAATGATAATTTAGAGGTCACAGATGAGTCCGGAAGGGTCAAATTAGTCAAAATAGTATACCCGGGGGTACTAGTTGAGTCTCGGGGTAATTTTGGACTTAACTGAGACCGTTCGGGGGCGTTTTGGTCTTTTAACATGAGAGGGTATGGAGACCTACGAATTTGAGAGATTTTTATCAGCCGTATGAAAGAGGAGTTAGGGTTAGAAAACCCATGTAAACACCAAAACCATTAGAGAGAAGGAGAAAACATTTCTCAAGGCTTAGAAGATGCTTTTGAGGAGGTTGGGTTTGGATCTTGCACCCTAGGAGCCAAAGGAGGAAGGATTGAATAAGAGAATCATCAATCCATCATCAAATCCACAAAATTAGATTCCCTCTGTCAAGGCAAGTTATTTATTGCAAAAATTATAAAGTTACAATACCCATGTGTAGGGTTTTTGAATAGTTTTATTAAATCAACATCTTGATAGGATAATAATGATAATTATACATGTTGGGATAGAAATCGCATGTAGAATGATTTAACATATGTAGAGGATTGATATTCAGAGTAGAATTGATGATTATTTTGGAAATAAAATCTGGGGTTTAAATGAATATATGGGAAGAGCACCATAACTAGGGTTTTAAGAAATTATGGGTTTAATTCACTATTTCTTTAAATGAATTGAGGTTTTGATGTATTTGATACGTTAGAAATTGTCCTAGAATATGTGGAAACATGTTAGGATCATTGGGGCAAAGTTTGGTGGACTATAATGACGTTTGGAGATTTGTTAATGGTGGAAGAGATTAACGAAGAAGACGAACTGCGTTTGTCCCTGTTCGATCGATCGATCGATCGATCTTGAATTGTCGATCGATCGACTTGGTCAATCGATCGAACCCAGGAGTCGATCGATCGACGTAAGCTGTGTTTCTCTGAATTTTCCGTGTTTAATGTTTCTTTGATTTTCGGGAGTGAATGGGTATCCTAGGATTTATATTATACTTATATGGGAGTGAGAATAAGACCAGTAGGTATATTGTTGAGGTCCGATAAGGCCATTGGGTGCAGGGCTTGGGCTATAGACCGACGAGAATAATCCGATTTAGTAGAGCATCGAGAAATTTGGAATTGAGTTACGAGGTGAGGTAAAGTCAATTCAAGTAATAGACCAGTAGGGTAAGTAATAACTACTGAAATTATATGTGAGGGGTAACTAGGACCCTTAGAGTTGTGTGAATACTCAATAAATGCGATTAATGAGATAAATCATAAAATGAATATTGTACGACATATATAAGAGAATAAAATATTACGTACGAACATGGTTGATAGGTCGGGCGTGTACCTACAGAATTGTATGAACTTTTAGGTTAAGAGAAGTATACCTAAATTAACTATGTTAGGGCCGATGAGATATTCCGAACTAACATAGGGTTATTATATGTTTGGGCTCGATGTAAAATGCCGAACCAAACCTTTGTACTGGTGGCGTGATGAAAGAGTCCGAGACAAAATTTGTGTATATAAATAATTGGGGTCGATGTATCATTCCGAACCAATTCTTAATTTGTGTATATAAATAATTGGGGTCGATGTATCATTCCGAACCAGTTCTTACTTGGGGTCGATGAATCATTCCGAACCAAGAGTCCTTTACGTGTGTAAAAAGGGAAATATAGTAATGACTGATATTTAGTATATATTGTGTGTGGAATATATACTTGATGATATTCTACTTCTATGTTTTAGTAGATTGACATATATTATGTATTTAAGGATACATACCGAACTCGCAAGTTAAGTAGTGAAACTTAATTACGAAACGTAATGTTATATAGAGAATATCTACTTAGTAATTTAAGTAGTGAAACTAAATTACAAAAGTGGGAAGATAGAAATTGTGATAATTGTAGCAATTCAGTAGTGAAACTAAATGAGAAGTTACAAAACATAACATAGGTGAAATGTTACTTGTGTATTAATTAACCTTCGTGAGATGTTAATGTAATGGATGTATGGTGTGGGAAATATGAGAACTTAAGTATAGATAAGTTCAGGTGATTACTTAGTCTTAGTTACCTTGGGAGATATGCCTAGGTAGGCTACGTGTAGAACGTTAGGTGTGCACAAAAGATGAGGGGCGAGTAAACTCAAGGGAGTGTACGAGAACCTAACATGTGTAATCAATAACCGCATTTTATATTGTGATAAACTCTTGCTAAATATTTTCAAAATGTTTTGAGTACTAACTCTTGCTATAAAATATTTTCAAAACCTTTTAAGTGTCTAGCCATAGGGACGCCATGTATGAAGATTTCATTCCAGGGAATCGAAGCTGTAGCACTTTGGATGCTTACAGGATTTTGATTATACGATATCTCTCATTCAGATCTAGTGCAGGATCTCACACTATTCTTTGTATGGACTTGTGGTCCGGTATCAGTCTCAGATGTTTAGTTTCAGACTAGTAGTTATTCTATCGTGTTTGGGATTTTTAGCCGATGGTTTATTCGGTAATACTCTTGTTCTGTTGTACTTACACTTTGTTGATTGGGTTTTTGTACATGGTGTTTGTGTTACTATATTCCATGGTTGATTTATCTATTTTAAGAAAGATAAAATTTGGCACCGGTCTAATTTTCACTTAGGTGATTAGTAATTAAAAAGTTTTCGACAGTGATGCTAAGAATGAACCATTTGAGAAACCTGTTTTAATTTAATAAAGGCATGATCACCCGATATTTAATTAGGCGGGGTGTCACAGATGGTATCAGAGCATCAGGTTCTAGTGTCCATAGGATCTGTACGGCTTACTACGTTTTCAGCGTATCGTTTGATTAATATAGAGCCCTATCTTCGGATTGTTGTACTCCCCTACGTACGTTGTTATGATCTCCTGCTATTTAATAGATGTAGTATTACATATATGAGTTCGATTGGGCATTGTACGTCGAACATGGTGGTAGAACCAACATTGGCGTTTGAAGGACTGGATGAGGGAGGAGCTCGGCATGAAGCCTCGAGTGTTCAAAGATGGTAGTCATAGGAGAGATGACCGTTGTTGAGGTCACTCCTAGTGTGTAATGGAAGTAGATTATGCAAGGGTTATTGAGGCATAACAGGCATTTTCCAAATGTCGCGACGACAAAGGGGGATGCTAATCTTGACCCGCCCAATTCACTCATAGTGGGAGGAGGTCTAAAGAAATTTTTGATGAGGACGCGCCGTAAAAATGTGATAAAACGGCGACTGTGCATGTTAACCAATGGAAGTAGAATGTACAGAGGTTTTGGCATTAAGGATAGAGTAGAAATACTCAGAAGTGAAAATTTAAGTAAATTTTATTTGAGGAAACGTGGTGGGGATACCAGTCACCACATCCGAACCGAGGGTCAGTATACAAATAGAGGGACCTTACGTATAGTTTAATCGCAAATTCCTTCAATAATGGTTTAGAAGCGAAGTAAATAGAAATTTATGAACCCATCACGTGAAAGCCTCATTGAGGCCAATGGTGAGAAAGAGATTTATTTGTTGAAGTGAACTTGTACCCGATGAGATAGGTATAAGGGAAAAAGAGCCCTTGAGATAATGGACTCTCGAGTTGTCGTTCGCAATTTTGGGAAACATCTGCTTGGACGACTTATGTGTATGATGGCAGTACGATGCTTCTTACAAGGTTGAGGTAAATGCTCCTACGTGGGCGGAGCTAAAAGAGTTTAAGGATTTAGTCAAAGAGTAAGACTGAATGTAAAGGGGGCTGGTTCAAGCCATAAGTGTAAACCCACTAAGGAATTTAATGATTTGATTCTAAGTCGGGACTGTTAAGTCCCATAGTGCGTTCCTCTTGGTCAGCAGAACTAAGGGAACCAGGATGATAGTGTTCAGAATCGAGGCTACCAAATCCGAGAGGAGGGATAAACAAACCGGTCAGTGTGGCCTAGAATAAGGGGATTTTTTTTAAAAGATGTCTTGTGTGGGTTGTAGGGCCATGCTTTTTTTTTAGCTTGAAGTTATTTTAGGTAATAATAACTCCGATAAATTTTACATTTCGGAAAGGACAAGCGTGTTATGTCCGAAAACCATCTGAACCACCAGAGCGATGTGCAAGGAAGTATATGAGTTTTAGCCTCGAGTGAATGGGGAATATGACGATGCCTCACCTGAAAGAGGATCGAGCTGTCATTAATCATCAATTTGGGAGACTTCAGAGATTATGGATGTCTCATAGTAATTGATTCCGATGTGTAGGAACCTAAATGATGTGAGTCAAGGTATGTCGTATGACCGCTGAGCGGAGAGATCGAGCTCGTTATTGTAATTAGTGTTAAGGACTTAGTGATAGTATAAGCGCAGTGCCACTTGACTCGTTTAGAGATATTGGAGTATGGTCACACCTATTGTCGAGGAAGGTAATATAAGTATCTCGACTATGTGTTGTTCCAATAATGCTCAAAAAGAATGCATGGGGAGAAGTCCCTTGTTTAAGTTCGGTTGTGAAAGGGGATACGACTGAATTTTTATGCACGTAGGGAGAAGAGACGTTATTAGATACTAGGGCATCAGTGGAACCGATAGTGTTGTGGAGAAACACTGAAAGGCTTATTTCACCACGAAGGGATATGTGGGACTTTGTGGGCGAGAATTTTATTCTTGGTCTATAGGGTATTGAGAATACCCGCAAGATTGTAGTCACGTCGTGTAGATTAGGCTAGAGTTGAGGAAAAGCATGTTACGGGTGCGACGTTTGTAATGTTTTTGCAAATGTGCACGGAGAAAAGGGTGTATAGGATCCCTAGTCTATTGGCTTTCTTAGACATCCGAGATAGAGGGATGCGGAATTTTTTTTTTAAGTACGCCAGTGGGGAAGTTATGAGGTAAGTCATATCGATGAAATGGATTGAATATTGTGAGATATAGACGATGATCCAAGCTTATGTGCTAAGAGAGCCACCACACCCTATGGGATAAGAATCAATGGGAAGCCGTTCAAAAGTTATCTCTTGATTTGGGAGGCCTAACTGTTGTGAAGAAGTAATGCAAGGTGCTACTTAACTAAGTGTTGAGAGTGACTTACGCGTTACTAAAATGTGGATTCTTATAAAGTAACCAACCCAAAAAGTGCGCCAATTACGAAGAGTGCACGAATTATAAAGTATAATATACCCGGAGAGAAAGGGGAATAGAGTACCACTTGAGGAAAGATGACGTAAGTGGGAAGCTGTGTTGAGAAAGAGACATAGTGAGATTGTCTCCAGACGCACCACTAGTTGATAGAGAAAGATAGACTCGAAATGAGCAACCGGAATGTGGTAGTGAACCTACGTTTCCAATGATGGAAGGAGGAGATAGACTTATAAATTATTGATGGGCTGTGAACATCATAATTAAGCCAACATTTCTTTGGGGTAGCCGAATGGGGTGACCGGGATGGATTATTATGTAGTTGAAAAGGGAGAGTGCACAAGTGCATGGTGCCGCTCTACATGATTGTGAATCATGATGAAATCCTAAAATTCCACCCTGTGAGAGATGGTCAGGGAGGAATAGAGATAAAGTTTTATTTTGAGTATGTTGTGTTGCCTACGACTCAATGTTAGTGAGAAGGATGATAATACGCCCTTACGATAGTGGAATTTTGGAGAAGCCCATTGATCAATTCATAGATTGAATGTTTACCTATATGAGCATATTTGTAGGTAGTGTGAGAGTGCCTATATGGACTGTACAAAAGGTTTAGGTTCTTGGATACCTATTAAGAACTTATGTGTACTTTGAGATGTGGTTCGAGGAGACATTTCAAACTTTTAGTCCTTAACGCGTGATATGAGGACATTCTATTGGGGTATGACATTTTAGAATATAAGAAGTGTGAAATATATGGCTCACAAATTGTCTACTCGTGTGCGATGAGATATATATATACTTATATTGTGCTCGAAGTGTGATTCTGAGATAATATAACCAATCACTATTGGTGATCGAGGTGGGATTCCGAGCCAATAACCCCAAAAGTGTTATAAAAAGGGGGTGATTATAAAATAAATGTTGATAGTATATGTTATGTGTAAGATATATATACCTTATGATTTCCTACTTATGTGCGATAATAAGTATGCTTAAATTCTGTATTGGGGACGATGACGTTCCGGATCAATACGTGAAGGATCGATTTGGGGTCGATGATTTTTTCGAACCAAATCGATGATAAATTTGGTATCGACGGAAGGTCTGAACCAACACATGCATTACATTTACCTTGGGGTCGAGGGATTTTCGGACCAATGTAAAAAATAGGATTATTGGGGCCGATGATTTTGCCGGACCAATTTCCCTTATCTTTTACTACTATAAAATGCAAAACAAGGCATTAAGGCTCCTCTTCAACTAGCCTATCCACGTAGGCAAAGCATTTAATAGAGTCTCCAACTTAAGGGTATCCACGTGTCAAATACTTTTGAGTTAACACGTGGCATAGCAAGGAAGGGATTGACACATGGCCTCATTTAAAGGTTAAACATTAACTATTTTTTTCTTAAATACATCGTATTCTACACTCTCTCTACAATTGTGAAGCCCATTATTTACCACACAATTTATTATCTTTTTGGAAAAGACCAACATACTGAGACTTTTCGGTAGCTTCAATCTCCTCGATTTACATCTTTTTCTCTTGATTTTGCTTAAAACTGCGCCCAAGTTATCCAATGCCTTGATAGAGTGGAAGGCAATGTGGATGGAAAGATTGAAATCGAGAAGGTACCTTTTCACAAAGTGGAAATAAAACAAAAGGATTTGCTGCCTGTTTTTTACCATTACCATAGCATCAAATCAGGCTGGAATGACAGAGGGCCTTCTTTTCATCTTTGGAAATTGATCAAGCTAGAGACAAGGTAACTAATGAGACTGTTATTTGTCATTCAGATCCTGCATCACTTAGCTCCACTGAAAGCTCAGATGGAGGATCATCCAGAAGATTTGATAATCTTATTGATTTGGATAAGATGAATAATGATAAGTCTTCTATACTTATTACTAGCGATCATTTGAAGAATTTATATCAGCAAATAATAGGGAGTACCAATCCTGAGCCTCCCATACTGAACCAAAAACCAATAGAAGCTGAATCCCATCCTTCTAAACATTGCCCAACATCAAACATTGTTGGGATAAACAATGTTCCATTATTCACCTCTGACTATTTTGACTATCAAACGAAGTTTCTAATCCATGACTTAAATTCCCGAGAAATATAGAAAATTATATGTTTTTTTGTATTGGTATCCAATTCCAAACATGTATTCTCATCTTACTTCTTACTTATTTATATCGATTTTTTTTCTCAGTTTTTATGTAGATATCAAATGGTTTTTGCTGGATTTTGTTCATTAGGTTGATTTAGACTTCGTTACCTCCATAATGGTAAATGCTTTGCTGCGTTTGTATTTTTTTCTTTTGCAGTTATTATTACGTGATATGCCCTGCATGACTATAAGTATCGCATTGGAGTAATTGCAAAGGTGTTAAAATAAGTTTTACAACCCGCCCGCGCATCGCGCGGGGTTTATTACCTAGTAGTATATATTATGTGTGAAATATATACCTTATAATATTCTACTTATGAGTGATAGTAGACACATAGATGTTATATATAGAGATATACATCAAAAGGGTAAATTAAGTAAGGAGAAACTTAATTTCAAGAGTTAACGTTAGATTGAAAAAAAAAATCTATGGAGAAATTCAGTAGTGAGACTTAATTATGATATATGCGGCATGGGTAACATGCGATAAGAGTTTACAATGAAGCAAGGCATGTACTTGGGGCGATCGTTAGGATGATATGATTTGATTTTGGGTATTAGAGGATGCAATGATGTTTAAGGTCCTTAGTCTTAATACCAGCCTTATCCTAATTTCGAGAACGAAATTCCTTTGTAAAGGGGGGAGTATGTAATACCCCGTATTTCTGAATATTCCAAATATTCTATTTAATTATAAATGAGAAAATACGGCTTAATTTAAATTATCTAAGAGTAGTAATTTAATGAGTTTTATTTAAAATTGTAATTATGGAATATTAATCGAGATATAGATACCGATTTATATTGCTTCATTATATTTACTTAGTGCGAGTGATAAATAGTTACTTAACGCGTGTAGACCATGTTGGGGTGAGAACGAGTAATATTTTTTTAAGTGACTCAAATGATAATTTAGAGGCCACAGATGAGTCCGGAAGGGTCAAATTAGTCAAAATAGTATACCCGGGGGTACTAGTTGAGTCTCGGGATAATTTTGGACTAAACCGAGACCGTTCGGGGGCGTTTTGGTCTTTTAACATGAGAGGGTATGGAGACCTACGAATTTGAGAGCTTTTTATCAGCCGTATGAAAGAGGAGTTAGGGTTAGAAAACCCATGTAAACACCAAAACCATTAGAGAGAAGGAGAAAACCATTCTTAAGGCTTAGAAGATGCTTTTGAGGAGGTTGGGTTTGGATCTTGCACCCTAGGAGCCAAAGGAGGAAGGATTGAAGAAGAGAAGCATCAATCCATCATCAAGTCCACGAAATCAGATTCCCTCTGTCAAGGCAAGTTGTTTATTGCAAAAATTATAAAGTTATAATACCCATGTGTAGGGTTTTTGAATAGTTTTATTAAATCAACATCTTGATAGGATAATAATGATAATTATACATGTTGGGATAGAAATCGCATGTAGAATGATTTAACATATGTAGATGATTGATATTCAGAGTAGACTTGATGATTATTTCGGTATAAAATCTGGGGTTTGAATGAATATATGGGAAGAACACCATAACTAGGGTTTTAAGAAATTCTAGGTTTAATTAACTATTTCTTTAAATGAATTGATTTTTTGATGTATTTGATACGTTAGAGATTGTCCTAGTATATGTGGAAACATGTTAGGATCATTGGGGCGAAGTTTGGTGGACTAAAATGAAGTTTGGAGATTTGTTAATGGAGGAAGAGATTGATAAGCACCCAAAACTGTACAATTTATACCCCGAATAGATGTACTTTCGTTGCTAATTATCGACAATATGGGTCTTATGCGCTTAATTGTTCATTATGCAGGCTTAATTGCAGTTGTGGTGTCAAAAGCTCTATTTCTAGGCAATTTGCAGTTAAAATAGAGCTAAATACCTTGTCCCTAAACCTACCCGAGCCTAAACTGTCCCAAACTCTGTGTGTGTTTAGTTTGTGTCCTTTTTAATATTTTTTAGACTTGTAGTTTGAGTCATTTTTATTTTTAGGATTTATTTTAGATTTATTTAGTATTTTCTAAGTTTTATTTTCTATTTTTCAATTTTATTAGTATAATTTTATTTTATTTTGATTTTTCTTAGTTTTATTAGGATTAGTTTTAGGAGTTATTTTTAGTTTATTAGATTTTATATTTTAGAATTTTTGTTTTCTTATTTTATTAGATTTTTCATTTTTTATATCTTTTGTTTTATTATTTTAGTTTTTAATAGCTTAGGATTTTATTTTCGTAGGTTTTAATATTTTTATTTTATATTTTATTCTTACTTAGATTTAATTTTTATTTTTTTAATTTTATTTTAGTTAGTCTTTATTTTTTTTAAGGGTTCAAATTAAATACACACACATAACTCACTACCACCTAAATCCATACACCTATCCTACATCCTCACCCCCACTCACATTCCCCTACACCCACACATACCATAACCTCCAACACCCACCATCTTTCTCTCTCCACAAAATCCATCTCTTACCTCCATTAACACCCACCCAAACCCATATCTCCTCTCTCCTCCATAACCAAAACACCAAACACCTTCTCTCTCTCTCATACCCTCATCAACACCTTACCCCCTACCTCATCTACTCGTACCCGCCCCCCTCTACATCTCCCTACCTCGGCGAATCACAACCGAACCCGTTGAGCCCCTCTTCGGCCAAAACCAGGCCAACCCGAGGTTTCCCCACTCGAAACCGAGCACCCCTCTCGTCCCAACCTTTCCCCTTTCCAGCGGGCAACCCCGACGAAATCCGTTTCTGCCCCGAGCTCCGGCGGCAACTCTTACCTCTGCCCCTACCCGGGAAGACCGGAACCAAACCCAACCGACCGTAATGGACCTCAAACCCGATCCCAGGCATCCTGCCAACTCCGACCTCAACTCGAGCGATCCCCGGTCACGACCCTCCGATCGCAGTCCTCACTCCGCCGACCGCCTTCTCCAAACCCGGAATCAAATCCAAACCGGGTATCCAACCAAACCCAAACCCATTTCTTCCATAACCCAATTCAAAAACCCATTCCCCATTTCTGACTTTAAACCTCCACAAAGCAAGCCACGATCTTCCAAATAAAAACCAAATGCCACTTAATTCCCCATGTGCCAATAAAACCACTTATTCCCATTTACCCATGTTACCCCCAACTAACCACTCAAAACCAAATCCCAAAATTACCCCTCACCATATCAGATTTTTATTCTCATTCACATGACACATCCAAACCACATGCACACTTATACCAATTACCCTATATACCCCTCAGGCTCCATGCCTATTATAAATTGAAGAAGAAGACCCCATTTACAAAGGAGCTTTTAGATAGGAAAATTCTAGAGAGAGAATTGTAGGGAAAAATACCATATGTAAATAGTTTTATTTTATTCTTTTTATTTTTGTTAGATATTTGTGAGATTAAATATTGTAAGAGAGTTAATTGAGTGGATATTTTAATTTCAAATCATTTGGATGCTCAATTAAGTGGCGTATGCTTCAATTTGGAAGAGTAGAGTTCAACTTTCTCAAAGAGATTTTGTTTGCTTGTTCTATTCTCTTCTCTTTTATTTTAGTAGCCTTGATTATTAATTTGTCATATTTCATAAACCCCTTTCAAGGGGTGGGGTAAAACCTTATCTTATTTTAATTAGTTTAATGACTTGAAAAGTCCCTTTGAATGTTAATTTTAATCCCTCACCCTTAAATTTGCGCCTCGAGAGAGGGTAAATGATTTTCGAGAGAAAATCGAAATCCTAATTATAATACCCATTTTAGATTCGAACTAGAGATGGGGGTTTCTTAAGTGGGGTATTATAACTTGAATTTCAACTCTAAATTTATTTTCTAAGATTTACATAAATTTTAATGGATCGATCCTAGCGGGTGATTAATTAAAAGGAGTGTAGATCTATTTTTCTAGAGTTGTGGGGTGTTAAACTTAATATTCTAAAGTATTATTATTAAAATTACACTTGCAACGAGAGTTGGTTTGTAATTTTGATATTAATTTGGGAGAATTCAAATAATTAAATTAATTAATTAGAATAACTAAAATTTGTGGTGTAATCCCACTCCTTGATTGTTCTCACAATTATTTACCTCACTTATCTCTTATTTTTAGTTTAGACTTTAATTTTTATTTTAGTAAATTTCTAGTTAGTTGTTTTCATCTCATACTTTAATTTAGTTTAGTTTAAATCATCACCTCACCCTATTGTTTTAATATTGAAAAAGCTAAAAAAATTAGAAAAGAGAAAAAGCACAAAAATAAAATAAGAAGTGAATTACAATTTTTCTCCATTTGCTTACACCGTTGAAAGTGGATTGATACCCTTACTTACCTCTACACTTGAGTTTATTATATTTTGTAGGTATTTGAGATTTTTGACTAACTTGGCTTACAACGATATACAAAAAAGCTTAGTTATCAGAGATTAACGAAGAAGACAAACTGCATTTGTCCCTGTTCGATCGATCGATCGATCTCGAATTATCGATTGATCGACTAGGTCGATCGATCGAACCCAGTAGTCGATCGATCGACGTAAGCTGTGTTTCACAGAATTTTCCGTGTTTAAGGTTTCTTTGATTTTCGGGAGTGAATGGGTATCCTTGGATTTATATTATACTTATATGGGAGTGAGAATAAGACCAGTAGGTATATTGTTGCGGTCCGATAAGGCCATTGGGTGTAGGGATTGGGCAATGGACCGACGAGAATAATCCGATTTAGTAGAGCATCGGGAAATTTGGAATTGAGTTACAAGGTGAGATAAAGTCAATTCAAGTAATAGACCAGTAAGGTTAGTAATAACTATTGAAATTATACGTGAGGGGTAACTAGGACCCTTAGAGTTGTGTGAATACTCAATAAATGCGATTAATGAGATAAATCGTAAAACGAATAATGTACGACATATATAAGAGAATAAAATATTACGTACGAACATGGTTGATAGGTCGGGCGTGTACCTACTGAATTGTATGAACTTTTAGGTTAAGAGAAGTAAACCTAAATTAACTATGTTAGGGTCGATGAGATATTTCGAACTAACATAGGGTTATTATATGTTTGGGGTCGATGTAAAATGCCGAACCAAACCTTTGTACTGGTGGCGTGATGAAAGATTCCGAGCCAGAATTTGTGTATATAAATAATTGGGGTCGATGTATCATTCCGAATTAATTCTTAATTTATGTATACAAATAATTGGGGTCGATGTATCATTCCGAACCAAGTCTTACTTGGGGTCGATGAATCATTCCGAACCAAGAGTCCTTTACGTGTGTAAAAAGGGAAATATAGTAATGACTGATATTTAGTATATATTGTGTGTGGAATATATACTTGATGATATTCTACTTCTATGTTTTAGTAGATTGACATATATTATGTATTTAAAGATACATACCGAACTGGTAAGTTAAGTAGTGAAACTTAATTACGAAACGTAATGTTAGATAGAGAATATCTACTTAGTAATTTAAGTAGTGAAACTAAATTACAAAAGTGGGAAGATAGAAATTGTGATAATTGTAGCAATTTATTGTGATAATTGTAGCAATTTAGTAGTGAAACTAAATGAGAAGTTACAAAACATAACATAGGTGAAATGTTACTTGTGTATTAATTAACCTTCGTGAGATGTTAATGTAATGGCTGTACGGTGTGGAAAATACGAGAACTTAAGTATAGATAAGTTTAGGTGATTACTTAGTCTTAGTTAGCTTGGGAGATATGGCTAGGTAGGCTAAGTGTAGAACGTTAGGTGTGCACAAAAGATGAGGGGTGAGTAAACTCAAGAGAGTGTACGAGAGCCTAACATGTGTAATCAATAACCGCATTTTATATTGTGATAAATGCTTGCTAAATATTTTCAAAATGTTTTGAGTACTAACTCTTGCTATAAAATATTTTTAAAACCTTTTAGGTGTCCAGCCATAGTGACGCCATGTATGATGATTTCATTCTAGGGACTCGAAGCTGTAGCACTGTGGATGCTTACAGGATTTTGATTAGACGATATCTCTCATTTAGATCTAGTGCAGGATCTCACACTATTCTTTGTATGGACTTGTGGTCCGGTATCAGTCTCAGATGTTTAGTTTCAGAATAGTAGTTGTTCTATTGTGTTTGGGATTTTTAGCCGATGGTTTATTCGGTAATACTCTAGTTCTGTTGTACTTACACTTTGTTGATTGGATTTTTGTACATGGTGTTTGTGTTATTATATTCCATGGTTGATTTATCTGTTTTAAGAACGATAAAATTTGGCACCGGTCTAATTTTTACTTAGGTGATTAGTAATTAAAAAGTTTTCAACAGTGATGCTAAGAATGAACCATTTGAGAAACCTGTTTTGATTTAATAAAGGCCTGATCACCCGATGTTTAATTAGGCGGGGTGTCACCGACTAATTACCCGGTATTTAAATAAGCGAGGTGTCATATAAGTTCATCTTCACATTTATCGAGGATCTTATAGGTATCAATACATATTGAATACGTTTCCTTGAATATATTTAAGGGTGTTTATTTTTTAACGAAAAATCATTTGGAACTATTTTTTAATATTTTTTTAAGGAAAATATTTGTTGGTTTTAATCTCATTAGAATGAGTATTGAACTCGTTAGAACAAAATTTATTTTTCATTCGAATGATTTTTGATCTCGTTAGAACGGAATTAGATTCTCGTTAGAATGACCATTTAACGACCATCGAACGAGAATGCTTTGTCGAAGATTGCACAACTCTTTAGAAACTCGTTAGAAGGATGATCGAACGAGAAAACTGTTTCGTTTGAACGAAATATAATTTCATTAGAATGAAAATATAATCTCATTCGAAAGACTATGTATTTTCGTTCAAATGAGGTTGTCGCCTCAAAATTCGTATTTTTAGTATTTAAGGCATGCTGGAGTAGATTTTTCAAGAATTTTTGGTGAAAAATGTTTTCTTATCTGTTTACCAAAGTTCAAATATTCTTGTTTCTACCTTGAATTTTAAAGATCCAAGTTCTTCATATTCATATGTTTTATGCTCTTCAGTTTAGGCATCAAAGTTTGATTTTCCACATCTGCAGAGAACCCATTTCGTGTGGTGGAATCCATACTTGCGGTTTACACGCGGTGGACTCCATGTTTATGTTGTTGTGGTGAAGAAGCGGTAGATTCTGTGATCCAATATATAACGGTGGATTTCGTATTCCAATTTATAGATGGTTGCTGAGGCACATTGGTGGATACCGAGCTGTGCGTGGACTCGAGCTTTGTAGAAGCTTGTGTGGGTGGACTCTTGCGTTTCACTATCGGGGAGCGATCAAAGAATCAAGAGTGTTAAGGCATATGGAGATCGAGTCGTTGAGTAAGTCTACTATCAACTTTTTTAATTCCGCGTCATAGTAATCTATTTGGCTAGACTGTCCAAGGTTTTTCCATTTATGCTTTTTCTCATACTTCGACGTGTTATGTTGGATTTATTTTTTTTGCTTATCACCTTGATGTATGTTTTAGGTTAAAAAAAATAAAATTTGATAAATCGAATTTTTCACAACAAAGGTTTAAAATTGGTGCATAACTTTTACAGGGTTAAATTTGTTGAAAGTTTCAATCTTTAAAATTTGAAAAATAAAAAATGGAAGTTTTGTTTGCAATATCATCATTACCTATAGGGGACTTGCATTTTCAAAGTAGTATCAGAGCAGGTTGCACTTAGTTATTATGTTTTGATCTCGTGTTGTTAGGCATGGATCTTATTGGTTTTGGTGTTATTAATACCTCAATGTTTGATGGGTTGGACTATGCATACTAGAAAACGCGTATAAAATTAGCAGTTAATGCTATTGATGAGTGAGTGTGGTTAGCTGTAGTCAAAGGGTGGTCTCCATCTATCACTAGAGATGGAGAAGTAATTCATTTAAAACCCGCAGAGTCATGGAGTGAGGCTGAGAATAGGTTAGAAAATTTTTATTCTCGAGGTTTAAATACTCTATTTTGTTCTGTCACCCCGGAGGAGTTCTGCCATATTATGACTTGTGAGACATCTAAAGAGGCTTAGGAAATACTCTAAGTCACTGTTGGAGGAACTAGTGCTATTAATGATTCCAAACTCCAAAACCTCACCACTCAGTTTGAAACCATTAGGATGTTGGAGAGTGAGTCCTTTTATGAGTTCTATGGTAGATTGTCCAACACTATTAACTCGTCTTTTAACTTGGGAGAGAAGATACCCAATAATTTAGTAACCAAGAAAATCTTAAGGTCGTTTCCTAAAAAAATTAATCGAGAAGTGATCGTTTTGAATTCTCTGGGTTCTCTAAATTCTACAAAACTTGAAGAGCTTATAGGTGACTTACAAACTTATGAGCTTGAAAGTTTTACCTCTAAGAATGTGATGAAGAAATAAAAAGGCATTAATTTTAAAGACCGAAAGGAGGAAACACCTATTTCAGATGATGAATTTGACATCGAGTCCGAAAATTTGGCTTTGATGGCTAAGAAATTCAAGAAAAATTTCAAATTCCAAAAGAAATGGAAAGATGCTAAACGGTTTGAGAAAAATATGCACAACAAGGTCGATCACATCCCTAAGAATCGGAATGATAATTTTAAGAGGGGTGAGTCGTAAAGATGTTATGGTTATGAGGTTTATGGCCATAGGATAGCCGAGTGACCCACTAGACTAAGGAAGGACGGCAAGAAATCGATAGTATTTAATGCCACCCTTAGTGATAGTGATCTGGAAGAGGAATTCAATTCCCACATTGAGCACAACTTTATCGTGTTCATGGCTAGTCATGTGAGCTTTGATGATAAATCTTCCCATTAATATATTTCTTTACCTGACACTTTCGAGGCCATTGTTTATGGATCCCAAGTGAGTGATGGTCGAATGAGTGGAAACGAGAGTGAAGATGAAGATGAGGAGGAGGGAAGTGAACTCGAAGTTGTCTTCCATGAGTTTTATGCAGAAATTTTAAAGGTAAAGAAGGATAACTTAAATTCAAAAGCTAAGTTGAAAGAAAGTGTCGTAGTGAATGATGATAGTGTTATGATTGAGGACGTTCAGGCACATGAGAGGACTCTTCGAGATAAGCTAGATTACATTGAGGGTGAAAGAGATAGTCTTCGTGGTTTGATGGAAGCTATGAAAAGAGATTCATGAGTTTGAGGATTATAGGCGTTTACTCTAGTCAAGGATATTTGAGCTTGAGTAATGATTGAGAGATTCGAGTCGTGTCAATATTGATTTAGAATCTAGGTAAAAAAAGTGGGAGAAAATGTTAGGCACCATCCAAATCAATGATAACAAGTGTGGGATTGGCTTCGATGATCATAATGCTTCCGCTCTCAAGGCCAAGATCATGCATTTGAGAGAGACGACAATGTTAGGAAATGTTAGCCCTTAGGTAACACCCCTCACCTTGTTTACACTTGCACTCATTACGATGAAATGTCACCTTAGGAGGTTTTTCTATGATCTTAAAAACGGTCCAAAGAAGTCTAAGAATCGATCACGAATGTTCTCGAAACACGAGAGCATCACGTTACACCTACATGGGTTAGGGAATCGAATTTAGAGGCTTTACATATCTAATGGTTGATTGTGTTTACATGTTTGTCATACTCTAGTTTGTGTTTCATGATATATGCTTGCTAGTGTTATGACATGTGTATCTTTTATATTTTGAATTTCTTTTATTGGATTGTATTGGAAATTACAAAAGGATTTTATTTATCTTTGGAGTTAGAGTTTGTTTTAAAAAATTGGTGTTTTATTTTGAAAAAATTTCGATAAACTCAAAAAGATTTTTGTTTTTTGTATATTTTAGTTTTACACATTTGGTGTGTCATTTTGGTGTGTTTGAATTAAATTCATTCCATGTGGCTAGGACATTTGGTTATATTTGTAAGTGCTTAGATTGTTCTTTACCAAGCTTGCATGGAGTTGTTTCGAACTTGATTTGCTTAATGGATTTAACTTTGTAAATGCCTTCGCGCACACATACATGCACGAGCTCTTTGGATTTTAACTTCACATGTGTATTTGAGCTATGTGAGATGTTCTCCCATCAATATTATCATCTACATGTTTCGTGACTATGGGAGATTTGTGCATGTAAGAACTATTATCCACACTACAGGAATATTGATTTTTCTCGGCAAAAATTAAATGCCAAGAAAAGCACTAAAATGGCGGTAACACTTTTTGCGGCACTTTTGGCGGCATTTCCACAAGTGCAGTAATAGCCAATGTGGTAAAAAAACAACGACATTTTAAAAAATTTCGTGAAAAGTTAGCGGCACTTTTAGTGGCATATCCATAAGTGCGGTAGCCAATGTGGTAAAAGAACAACGACATTTTAAAAAATGCCGCGAAAAGTTAGCGCCACTTTTAGTGGCATTTCCACAAATGCGATAGCCAATGTGGTAAAAGAACAACGACATTTTAAAAAATGCCGCAAAAAGTTAGAGAATTTATATTAATACTGGTAATAACCTTTTAGAGGCATTAAAAAAGTGCTGATAATAACTTTTTGCAACACTAATTAAATGTTCAACACACTTTTGGCGGCACTAAAAAAATACCGAGAATGATAATAGCGACATTAAACAAAATGTTGCTATTTTTTTGTAATATATGTTTGGGAACAAGTGTTAAAAAAATCATTTATAAGAAGTATTGTATTTATGTGCAAATACATTACCATAACATAAAATTAAGAGGGCAGTAATCAAATTAAAAATGACATTAAATTAAAACCGATAGCATTCATCATAAATAAACATAATTGTGCTTGGAACAATTATCCATCCACAAAATAAAATGTATCACATGTCCATTAAGAAAAAGTGGGAAAACATGAAGCGATTTTTTTTTATATAATGTATGATCCTTCTTCATCAAAGTCAAACATCCTCTTCGACCTACAAATAAAAAAGTCAATCGTTAGTCATTGATACTTATTCTTCAGTATTTAAAAAAAACTTAAAATTAAAAATTAGTACATTAGCAATATGCCATGCTACAGTTGAATGATATGCATCTCCAATTCTGGACTTGTTTCCATAAGTTCTAGGCAATGGTTCATTTGGTACAAATGTTCTCAATATATACTTCCCAAAAGTCTTCACCCAATGGCGTACCCCCTACTTTTGTTGAAGGGTTCTTGATCACAATGAATCCATGTGCCATAATCACTTTTGGAAGTCTGGAAGTAATAAGGTATACAATTTTAGGAAGTGCGTTATTTGAGACCCTTTGTTGTGGTTGATTGTGCTTCTTCTTATTCTTTGATGGTTCTTTCTACAAACAAGATGAATATGTCATCAACCGTATATTTCTCAAAAAAAGGGGCAGAGTTTTATTTATTTTTAAGACATCCAAAATTTTTTAAGACTATATACAACCAAATAAACCAACCCCCAATATCAACTATACATAAACTTCCCAAGAAAGAGAAAATATATTGTGCCCTTTAAAATCCTTTAAATTAGTAACATACCTGAATTGAAGTAGCATTCGTTTCTTCGCTAACACGAGTAGCAGTCTCGGGGGCAGCCAAGTGTTGAGAATTTGCAATCTACAAAAAATGAATTATTTCAATTATGAAAATGTAAAGTCTTAAATTATGATTTTAAGAAGTAGTTATCTACTTACCTGTTGAGATGGAGCTAAATTGTGATTTGATTATGGTACCACTATAGGTTGAAATTGGTTGATTTCTTCTAATTATTGCTCGGGTTACAAAATAGACCTATATGATGGTATGCTTTGTTCATTTGAGGATTGAGGAACTTGTTAATAGCATAATTTAATATTAGAACATACATTTATATATACACACGATAATTAAGCATAAATGATAAAAGTGTGTACTTATTAACCTATTTGTATACAACGGAAGGGAAAGTCATCATGTGTGTGTGTATCAACTCAAATTGAGCCTCTAAATGAATAAATTTATGTTGAAATTCAGATCGAATCTCAGATCGTAGTTGCTCATACTCTTTTTCATTAACCTTTGGTCGCTTAATTCCATGCACATTAGCTGGAGATGGTCCATACCCATAATCTCGATAATGACCGTGTTTATCAGGTCCCAAGACTTCATAAAATATCTCATCTTTACGATTGACGAATTCATTACAATCTGACGGAAGTTGATCTACTTTTTGCCTCACCATCGAATGAAAATGTGACATGGGTGCAATATGGGTCCCGCCTTGATAGATTTTATCCGACGAATGAGATCATACAGGATCCATATCATAAATATGTTGCATTTGCCAAAATTTGACTGATTATTTTGGAGACTTGTCCTTACTTATTATGTAAAAATGTTAGGTATTCCTAAACTGAAGTAGCATTCACTAAACACTTGGCATTGCACGAGTGTTAGATTGATAAATTTTATATGTATGATGAAAATAAGATATGTTGACACTAACTACAAAAATTGTCCAGTATTTGCTAAACACAAGATTACTCTTCGATTTATTGAAAAATACATAAGGAGGAGATACCTCTGAACTTATGGATCATATCTGATCCATCATAAATTATGATCCGCGAGTCGGTAGATGCAACGAGCACATCAGATGGATTCCATGGGGAGAACTGTGAACAAACACACAATTAGTCATTTTGTTGTGCATGCTTGGGGGAAAATAATCCCAGTTTATGTTGAGATAGAACAGAAAAGAGAAAAAATAAGCTTACCTGAAAATCAATTATCTTTTTTCCTGGGGACTTTTTCTTATTTCGTATTTCAATATGATCTTTTAGTTCTAGCTTGCGATCTACGCCACACCCAAAAATATGATAATTAACTGATGTATTTATGAATTGAGTGATTAGATCAGAAACTGGAATTCAAAAGCTATAAACAAAGATTGGCAAATTCTTATAATAAGGACATTAAAGAAAGGAGGAAAGAAACCAAATCTAGGAGAGAAGAATCTAGGGGAGCAGCCTATACTAGTTGTATTATACACGCGATAATTCCCCTTATGTGAACCAACTACGACACCCTATAACTCTGCCAATTTTTTTTAATTACGAAAAACATGTGATATATTCCTCATCTTCGTCCTTGTAGTAGAGGGATGGAGACATCAAATTCACTTTTCCATACAATGATTATCAATCATAATCGATTTCCCAAGAACCTAAAAATCATAATATCCTAAAATAACACTAAGAAAAATGAACTAATAGCAGACCAGTTATTTTGTTTCAGAAACTGCTTCATTAGTCCATGCATTGATGGTTCGTGTAAAAGAAGTAAAAGTAGTTTCACACTCAAATAGTAGTCTCCCTGCACAACAAACTATCCCAAACCTACAGGTACAAAAGTGTAAAAAACTACTACATTGAGAAAATTGTGGATTTACACTTGATGATGAAAATTAACACCTTCATAATTGCATCAGGATCTTGAGATGAGATTAAGGAGATAATCCCGTGTTACAACAGCTACCAAGGTCCAAATTGGGAACATCCTTCTCTGCTACATACAGCCCAATGTCTTCTTATGGGATTACGTCAACAAATGGCAAAATAATGTTGTAAGCTATGATAATGGGAATGCACCCAAATATCACCGCTTCGACCAATCTTGGACTCCATGGAGCCCACCCAAGTGGGCAC
Source organism: Sambucus nigra (assembly GCA_949130495.1). Taxonomy (NCBI): domain Eukaryota; kingdom Viridiplantae; phylum Streptophyta; class Magnoliopsida; order Dipsacales; family Adoxaceae; genus Sambucus; species Sambucus nigra. Next base: position 641,706,053 of record OX422207.1, on the reverse strand, counting down.
AAACAAAAAATAGATCTATGTATGTCTTCATAGTAGGTTGTCGGGTGCTCTGTGGAGATGTCAAAAAGCGGATTATCCGTGATGTTCTCCCATACTGCTACTCGTGCTCCTCTTGCATAATAACCACCTTCCGGATCATTTCCCACATCATAAAACAAACCTCAGAAGTACCCAAAGATGGACCGAGGAGTATTAGGAGGGATCAAATGGGATTGCATTTTTTATGGAGGAGCGTATGGAGGAACTGTAATGGAACCCTCCATTAAGCAAACATGGTTCTGCTGTCTAAAAGTTTGAACTAAAGTAGCAAGCTGGAGCAATGTAAGAACCCTCTATCAATAGCTTTTTCTTCCAGATAATGAAAGCATGACACAAAGTCACGTTGCACTATAAAAAAGTGATCATCCCTTCTGTCCTATTCCAATAAGGTCAATTAGAAGAAATAAGTTGTATTGCACTCCTCATCTTACACGGTGATTTGAAGGGTAAAGGGGGACCATTTGGTGTGAGGTTACAAGTGGTGTATACAGGTGTGTAGAACCAATCAGCTTCTTCAGGATTGAGAGTTCGAACGGGGCTAGATAAGAGGAACCTATGCATATAGATCTCATCTGCAAACATGTAAGTGAGGCATCGAGGGTCCTTCTGCATAATTTTCTTATTGTATTTGCTTGGGAGTTCATAAACAAAAACTTTCAACCTTCCAATAGGATCATCTTCCAAAACATCACCAGCACTACCTGAAATTCGCTCAGTTTGGTGAGTTCGACGGAACTCTAGGGCATCAATCTTCAAAACTAGAGCACAATAAAGAAGCACAATAAAACCCCAACTCTAATTCCTCATCTCTATTTTTTTCTCTCATGGTAAAAAGTATATATTAAATATATGAAACTATATTACATTACATTTATTGTACTCAAGAACTTGATTATATGATTATGATTGTTATTTTTTTGTCTAAATGTTGATTCGGTAACATGTATAATAGGTTGAAACAAAATGGGATACTCAAAATTTTAACTTTGAAACATGTAATTTCAAAAAATTCTAAAAGCACTCAAAATTCTGTATCAAGTCAGGTTATAGTCCCATAGATTATATACTGATAAAATTATAATATTAAGCTATCTTATCATGTGCATCAAATGGAGCATTTCAAGTGACCTCATTAAATTAACTATGGTAACTTGAGACATACACTGGAAGCCTGCCCAAGCATTATCATCATTAGAAGCTATCACCGAGCCATTTTCAGTAATATTGTTCATAAAAAGCATGTTGAAAAGATCAGCAGCGTAATCAACTTTAGGATGAGAGAGAGCTTCACAAACCTGCATTACTGATTCAGCTGGTGGAGCTGCTAGTTCTGATTTTTGCAGTACCTGTTGAGGTTTTGGTGCAGGAGTGAGATGTTTTTATTTTATGAGAAATGAGAAAATACTTTTATTCATACAGAAAATATATACAAGATCATCGCAGGGTTAAAATGAATATAAATCGAATAAAATTCGGAATAAAAAGACCAAATAAAAGGTATAAATAAAAAATACAGCAACACTCAAATCACGAGAACACTTTATTCCATTTTAAAACTATTGAAAAGATGTTCAATTCTTGTAAGCTTTTAAAATAGAAGCCCATGAGAATGCCATAAATTGAACCATAATCCATAATTCATCTATCCCCATCTTCTTGCCGTCGAAATTTCTACTATTCCTTTCTAGCCAAATGCACCACGCAAAAGACAACACTGCACATCTTCCCAAGCAGTTCCTTTGTTTTTATATCCCTACCCAATTAAATCTATACCAAGAAAGTCATGACAAGAACTTAGAAATGTCTAATAAGACCGATCTCCTCAAATATTCTGCATCTCAAAAGAAATTACAGCAAGCGACACACTAACAGGCATGGACCAATCAATCTCCGACGGGGTCGATATCATGTATCTGTCTCTCAGCTTTGATCCGATGCCTTATTTCAAACATGTTGTAGCTATTGCATCACTTTAAGCGATATAGAAAGGTATTTTTGTTATCTGCGCTGGTGAAAATTTAAGAACAGAACCAAACACGACTTACGATGGAGCGCCTTGGATCATGATAGTAGGGGATGGCACTATCGATCGGAGTTTCCTGGCAACATTGACCTTGCAAAATGAGCTAACCTTGGAGTGAACATCGTACTACCCGGAGAGCATTTATGTCACTAACTTACATCTGCATTATGGAAAAGTCAATGTAAGAATGGCAACGTGCAAGTTTTCATCTCTGGATCCAAAAGAGGTTACTGGAAAAGTATTCTTGTGTGATAATCGTAGCGACATGGATATCAATGTCTACGAACAAATTGAAGAAGTTCAGAGGGAAAGTGGATATCAATGCCCAACAGGCCATACATGGAAATAAGAATATATAATTTAGTAACAAATTACGCACTTTACTCGAGCACTTCAATGGCAGAACCCCATCTCATGGGAGTTGCAGCATTGCTAAAGGCTGTCCACCATTGGAGCCCAGCAGCCCTCTGATTTTCTCTGATGACCACTGCCTAGACCATCAACAATTCTCATGCGGTTCTTCAAGACTAATGGAATGCACTCCCTACCACACCTCTAGATTTTGGGGCAGTTCATGTTAGCCCCAATAAAGCCATGGACCCAAGACTCATCTACGACGAGGAATTCCAAGATTACATCGAGTTCTTATGCAACCTTGGTTATAGTAAGAACCAAATGGGTGTTGTAATTAGACGAAATCAATGGAGCTGCACCCAAAATAGCAGCGACCTCAATTACCCTTCCTTTTGTTGCCATATTTTCCAAAAGAGAAGGCACATTAACAGGAAAGGATTTTAGTAGGACACTGACGAATGTCTGGAAACAAAAATATGTCCATATATCAAGCGGTTTTAGTGGATCCTATTGGAATGAGAATCAAGATAGAGCCCCAGACTCTCGAAAGTGTTAGATGCAGAGTTTTGTCGTGAGAGTGGATGTTGATGAAGATGCCCCATTCGTAAAGTATGGTTATCTCAAATGGATTGATCAACATAACCACATAGTATCCGACCCCATTGTAACCATTTTTACCTGACACCATTAGCAAAACCATTTTCGTGATATCAAGGAACAATAAAATTAAAATGGAAATACTATAATTCTTGCTAAAGTCCAAAGAAATGAAAATAAGAGATAAAAGGCCCAACTTTTTCCAACTTCATGCCAATGGATATTGAATATCTGAATAGCCTATATAGTCATGATTGTCACTTACAATGGATTTGATTAGCATGATGGAAACATAAATGTTTTTTTATTCTGACACCATTAGCATAATCATTATTGTCTTAATATCACTAGTAAAGTTGTGATTCTGCATTAGACCATAAATTTGTAAACGATAAAGGGGTGGCAGTGTCGAAACAGAATTTTCTCAGACTTTATTCCACAGCTATGAAATCTGAATTAAGATTTCGAATCAGAACCCTATTTTCCTAAAATATATTTTTTTTGTATTCTGAATCTCAAGATACATTGTAACAAATAGCAAGAATATATATATATATATATATATATATATATATATATATATATATATACACACACACACACACACACACACACACACACACACACTAGGGTATGCCCATGCCTAAAGGCACGCGGATAATTTTAAAAACGAAAAACTCCAACGACGATACTATTAGTCCATCTTGGACCTCCTAATAATGGTAAACTATCAAATTAAAAAAAAAGGGGGAAAAATAACCTTGGTTTATAGGGTGATTCACCTTGGTTGAGAAATAAAAAAATAGTTAAAAATACTAATAGTATCTTGGACCTCACATAAAAATCGTCATCACCATCAAATACTAATTCAAGTCGGAGAAAGTTCTTTTTTACAACCCCAATGTATAAGCATTTTAGAAAATTTTGACAGAGTCTCCTTTGTTTATAGGACTATCCGCCCTGTTTAAGAAATAAAAAATACTCAAACAACAACAATATTAATAGTCCTAAAAAAATTCATTATACGTATACAAATTGGATATACATATATGCAAATTGGTTAGGGCTCTGATTTAGGGCTCTGAAGTGTCTTTTCATGTTTCCTAGTCCGACGTGGTATTTTCTAAAACACATGCGAGGCAAATAAATGGAATCTGAATTGTCTTTTCACGTTTCCTAGTCCGACGTGGTATTTTCTAAGACACCTGCGAGGTAAACAAATGGAAAATTAGAATTAACCAAATGAAAATACAATCAAATAATCAATACAGATAAGACTCAAAAAAGTTAATCAAGATTAGGTTAGTTCTTTATAATGGATATGATTTCATTAATGAAGCTGGAAATTAAAATTGATTGCATTCCTAAGTAGCACACTAACACGGGAAAAAAGTATCAAATGCTTGAAACATGCATTTAGATGGAGACCACCTCTTCGATTATTTTCATGACCCTTTGAAACTAAATATCATACCATCATCATATTTTCATTCACCAACTTTATACACCCGATCCTATTGTTGTACAATTAAAGATAATATATGGATATACTGCTATGCCAACCGAAAACTGTCAATATAAACTGATATGACAATGTAGTTAAAAATTACAAAAAAATGGAGTTTCATTATATCCATATGATATCCATACCTTCAACAAACTAACATAAGTGACTCTATAAAATGTACTAAACGTTGTTATACATCAAGTGTTATACCAGTTGAAAGATACATTTATACATTTCTTGTGTTCACCTTTGTACATTTATTGTTATTTCTCACGCCACCTCTGTTTCAAGAGAAGTCATGGTTTTAAAAATTGCAATTGATTATAGATAACCAAATATAACTTGATGGTAAATAATAAAAATATACCAAATAAACAGTGAAAATGATTGTACCATAGATGAGTTAGGAAGGCTGCTTTGTTTGAAAATTATGTGAGGTTCTCTCTGTGCCGAGTTACAACCGCTGCCCATAGACATTTGGAGCTTCAGAGGATGAGATTAGGCACTCTTTTGGGAAGTTCCTTCTCACCAGGAATATGATCCACCTAAAGCCCTTTTAGTGAATGCGTGAATGAGTAATTTACAAACCTGCTATGATTTACAAATACATTCAGTAATGCACTTTGCGATTGATACTCATTTAATAATGCATTCAGTAAGTAGTAATGCATGATGCGCTTAATACTCATTTAGTAATGCATTCGGTAAGCACAAATTTTGGAGAGATATTTATACCAAGGTAGTCATACCAAGGATGTATAACAATACAACTTCATAAACACTACGAAAAAAAGAATAAAATGAAAAGTTAATAAATAAACTAACAACAAAGAACTACATTAGGTTATAAGTACATATCTGAGCTCATCACTGCCATTAGTTGGACTACCACCTTCTTTTGCATTATCATTTAGCATAAGGATATGATAATATGTTGCTGCTGGACCAATCACCCATAGTTGTTTTGGATTGGAAACTAAAAAGGGGACTGCTGGTTTTGGACAGATATTTATACCAAGGCTGTATAACAATGCAACTTCATAAACACTAGGAAAAAATAATAAAATGAAAAGTTAATAAATAAACTAACAAAATAAAATAAACTTAACAAAATAAAATAAACTTAACAAAATAAAATAAAATAAAAACAAAAACTACATGACGTTATAAATACACACTTGAGCTCATCACTGCCATTAGTTGGACTGCCACCTGCTTCTGCATTATCATTTGGCATAAGGATATGATAATATGTTGTTGCTGAATCAATCACCCATGGTTGTTTTGGATCAAAAACCAAAAAGGGGACTGCTGGATACACTTGGATAGTTATTTTCATATTTGATATTCCCTGCTCCATCTTACTCTACTCTCTCATTTTCAGGATTGCTTTTGGAATAAAAATATTGAGAGTCACCACTTAGCTTTCATTTTTTAGATTGAGGAGAGTATATGCTCTTTATCTCCTATTTTTGGATACTCAGCTTTTTGTACCCTGAAGCGTGAATACCCAAAGTCCATTGCAAAAATAGAGGTTGGATGTGGGAGATGGTAAAGAAGTATCATAGAATCATGAACATGTATGTTCATATATTTGTTTATTTTACGGGTACTTAATGTTGTCATGAGACATGAGAATGTCTGCAACTTGTCCACTTATCTTGAAACCCACATTTAAGAAAACTAATGTTTGTAAAGCTTGTAATCATCATCAAAAAAATCAAACCAACCGGCAACGGCTATGGAAATGTACCAAAATAAACATCCACGATGACCTGAGGGACAATTCATCTTCCTCAACTTGGTCATTAGGCTTCAACGCGCACAACGCAGGGGAGAGGTGATTGCTCAAAATAACACAGCACAGTGGTAGTGGTTGCCCTGCTCCATCTTACTTTGTTCCCACATTTTCAGGATTGCTTTTGGAATAACAATGTTGAGAGTCACCACTTAGCCTTAATTTTTTAGATTGAGGAGAGTATGTGCTCTTTATCTCCTATTTTTGGATGCTCGGCTTTTTGTACCCTGAAGAGTGAATACCCAAAATCCATTGAAAAAATAGAGGTTGAATGTGGGAGATGGTAAAGAAGTATCATAGAATCATGAACATGTATATTCATATATTCGTTTATTTTGCGGATACTTAATGTTGTCATGAGACATGAGAATGTTTGCAACTTGTGCAGTTATCTTGAAACCCACATTTAAGAAAACTAATGTTTCTAAAGCTTGTAATCATCATAACAAAATCAAACCAATCAGCAACGGCTATGGTAATGTACTAAAATAAACATCCACGATGACCAGAGGGACAATTCAGCTTCCTCAACTTGGTCATTAGGCTTCAACGCGTATAACGCAAGGGAAGGTGATTGCTCAAAACAGCACAACACAGTGGTGGTGGTTGCACTGCTGCGGTGTGTCTCAGTTCAGTATCAGTTCCTATATATTATGCTAATAGAAAACTCAATAACCATATAATATCTAACATTTTGGATAAAAATCTTGGTACTAATCTCATTTGCATTCAAGGAAAAGAAGATTGACAGTAAATTTTGAAATGCATATTTTAGAGTAACTAACTAACATGCATAAGCTTTTTTTCAAATCTGAAAACATCAAATTTAAATACACATGTGGTGAGACATTGATTCGAACCCAACATTCAAATCCAATGAAAAGAAGATTAACAATAAATAAATATTAATGAGGACCATCCAAACTATAATATTCACGTTTTAACTATACTTTTTTAATGCAAATAGAGCATGTATTGTATGAAATGCAAACAAAGCATACCATTTTTTCGCTTGAAATTATAAGAATAAGTTTGGTCATATTAAACTATCGTATTGATGATTTATTAATACTCCATCAAAATAGGACACACCTCCTTATGTCTCCCTACTTATGTATGCTTCCCAAATGATTAGAATTCGATTGTAACCAATATTATATCTCCAAAATCGAAAGCGAGAAGCCACTGTAGATAGTGCAAAGACCATATATAGGTTTTGAAACTAACAGAAAATAACCATCTGCAAACTTCACACAACAGAAAATAACCATCTGCAATAGTATTGAAGTAATCATGATCAACAAATTTTAAAAATTCAACCAGTGTACTATAATAGATCTTGTCCACATTGTTACCTCCAATAGTGCCTAAACCGACTATAGTAACTGTTGTACTAAACCAAATACACAGAGTGCATGCACACACAAACATTGACAGTCACCAATACACAATTCTAGACATATTACTGTAATGTACGAATCCAGGGTGAGAAATATTTATATAAACTTCGCTAATATGACACCATGAATAACTTTCAAGAATTTATTGAGTGAAAAAAAGCAGGACCTTTCAACAAATAAAATAATCAAATTTTATCATTACTTAATCAAATTAATAAGATTAGAGGTATGCGTACACTGTGTGTGTGTCATTGGTGTGCGTGTGCATCAATGTGTATATCCCAATAGCCATCGTTAAGCCAATATAGTTTTAAGCTGTTGCCAAAATAGATTGGACCCTAATGTTTTACTGAGCTTCTAGTGGTTTTCCAATACATCATTATTGGTAACTGACCAAATATTTTAGTGAGAATGTTTTCTTTCGTTAAATCTTGAGGTTATATGTATACAGGACTAATGCCCATCTATTTTCAAAACAGAAGGCCTGCTTTGGATATAAAATTAGTATATGATTATTACATGTAATAATAATACATACACTGACATATTCAATATTTCGAAAATAGCATTATATATATGTTACATAGAAAATTTAATATTTGAAGTGAAATATTTAATTCTCTCGATCTGCTCACTGAATCAGGTGAACAAATACACACAGTAAATCATCTGACAGAAAAATCAACTAAATTTTCAATTTCTTTCAAATTATCATTTTATTTATGAGCATAGTTTAGGATTATATATAATTTCCAGTTCTGCTTCCATATAACAAATCACACATTTCTTCTTCTCCATCTTAATATCTAAACCTTATACCTCTTCTTAAGTAACATAACTCAGTCTTATTACTAAACATCTACTACTGTCATATTCATAGAGTGACATAACTATTACACTCTCTGTTAAATATTGGAAAAATAAATAGGTCACATTTTCTTGAAATCCATGCTTGGTATAAATTATAATTAGTAAGTTCTATCATGTACTAACGCATCCATGGATCCAATTACATCAACACTGGATGTTAACTTTTCTCATTTATCATATATTTAAAAACTATGTTAATAGATTGGTCATTCCAACAACATATAGTTTATGCATAGATATTCTTACATATATCACTTTATTTCTCAACATCACATAATAATTTAATAAAAAATTCTAATTCTAATTTAATAAGAGACACATTGACTTCAAACTATTTTCTAATATCCTATTTAATGGGTATTTACTCACTCTCATCAACGAATGTGACCAAAGTTTACATCAACCTAGATATTCTAGAAGTCTCATATTTAAAGGAAAGGTAACGGTTTACAATTCGTGCAAGAAAGCTCGTATTCAAGTGTAGTAACATGTATGACCAATATCACCACTACATTACGTTCAACAAATTGAGAAGGATGAGATACACAACTCAAGAACGTAAAGGAAGGTCACTATGATGAAAAATATACCTGGACAAGCATTGTTTCTTCCGCTTTAATACCTCCAATTCCCAAGCTAGCAACTCCTAACCCATTAATCATACGATTGTGTGGGAATCTATTCTCACCACACTATCAGGGTAAATAATGCCATTAGTGTCGAAAAAATGTCCAAGGTATTCTAGATTGACCTGACAAGTTATCATAGAGACATGTTGAGTACCAAATCAATAAATAAAATGTCATTAAATTAATAAGCCATGATTAAAATGACAAAGACGATGTAGAACTGAAGACCAAAGCAGAGAGATGGTAAAATAACCAGATTATACATGTGTATGAATCTTTCCTTTTCCTTTTATTTATTTATTTAGGGGTGGGGAGGATATACCCTAAATTTAACTAATTATATTTCCATGAATTAAGACTCAAAAAGTAAATATTATGATGCCCTAGGGAGGCTCACAAAATGACAAAGAAACTGCAAACGTTTACAATCAATATTTTAAGGGTTACTTTTAAAACTTCACATATAAAATTATCCTCAATGCAATCAAAGATACTAATTCTTACCTGGTGGAAAATACCAGAAACTGGAGGAACCACAAGCATATTGAGGAAGGCAATTGATCCCCATTTAAGAAAAGAATACCTCCCATTATTCCTCTGGAATTCAAGGTTCATGTTATACTGCACTGCATTCTCCGTTCTTTCTACGTCGACCTGATTTGAATGATCAATAATAAAGTCTACTGACACCTGTACGAATTTCAGATCTTATAACACGTGATAAGAAATATAAGGAAACCCATAACATTGAAGGGAAAAATGTCGCTATGCTATTCTAGCATAAAGACTAGAATTCTAGTATAACAAAATACCAAATATAGATGGAAATGCAGGTACTGATGAATAATCTAATAGAAGGGTTCTTATATGCAATTTGAAAAGTTAAAGTAGAAGGACGATCATTGGTAAAGAATAATTTCCTTGACATGTGATATCAAATTACACTTTAAAATCCAAATTGAAGGGAGAATGATATACCAAGGGATTGATTTTTATTAGTCACCACCAAGCCTGTTCATAGCATCTCGCATACAAACAAGGTCGACCACAACTAGAACTCCGGTGAAATCCTAAAGCATAAACAAAAGTTTTAGAAATGGTATAACTTTAATAAATGGATTGTACAACCAAGCATCTGATTTTTTGTCTAGTAATTTGATGATCGCTAAATAAGATTTTACCAAACGCAAAACCTAAACCAATAAAAATCATTTATAAAACACTTAACAGAGAAACATAATAATCAATTTAGATATTAACAACTAGTGCATGGATTCCCTATTTTTATATAGTTCTTCTTTTGTTTTTTAGTAGGCAAAATAAAAAGATATAGTAAATTTATAATGCCTAAAATCTAATAACAAATATATTAGGGCCTTTCAAATGAAAATTCAGCAAGCATCCAATATGTATGTATCCAAAGAAAAATTTGGCATTAGATAACTCAGCATGATTACATAAAAACATATGCATCCATCTCATAGGTGAATAGAAACTGAAGAATCTTAATAATAATATTCCATGCTAATTATCTTAACTTTTTTCTTTAAGTGTATTTTCTATAATTAAGTTAACTCATTTTACCTATATGATCTATGTAGGCCTACATTGTACGCACATCATACAACACTTAGTGTATAGGGGAACCCAAACTATGAAATTTTTTTAGGTAACCTTAGTATTATCATTTTAGGCCAAATTGCCTTGACTTTTCTTAATCCAAATCAAACCTTTGATTTCCTAGTTAGTTTTTTCTATTGGGTCACCCGTTGTAAATTGATTTTTTCATATTTTTTTCAAAAAAGGTGTTATGGATCATGTTTTTCACCGATTTAGTTTCCATTTGCCCAGTTCAGTCACTAACCATGACTACTCAGGCTTGTGACCATTTCAAAGAGTCACAAACTCTTATTTTTTCATAATTCTAGACATTCCTCCCAATTTTAAGACTCTATGTGTTGAGAGAGTACAATGTAAGAGTTTTTGCATTCAATTTTCTGCTTTATTACTTTTGGTTTATGATACACTGTCTTAAAAATCTCTAGAAATTGATTTCTAGTTTGTGCCTTTGTATGATTATGTTGCTCATAATCGTTATCGCAATTGACATGAGACAACAAATACAAAATTACAATTATTATTGCCTCTATCTGAGTTTGGTTATCTTTGTTTCTCATTCATATTATGTTTCAACCACAAACTATAAGTCAAAAACAATAAAAGGCACGTGTGCCTTATCCTTGAAACTTCAAGATTTAAAAAAAAAAAAATAGAACTATATAGGGCATATATATTTTCTACTTTCATGCCTATCCTGACAACTCACATTTAATGCACTTTTTGTTATTCTAGATTCCGTGCAGCGTCAATTGATTACATTCGCTAAATAAGTCTTCATAATTGGCCATTATGGGGATGAGAGTGACTTAGTAGTACATAATTCTATGTATTTTCTCATGCATGTAATGTTATATACAGTCTATAATCTATTGAGAATATTGGGGGCAATCAATATCAAATTTTTGTTAACATTGATTCATTTATTTGTTCGACCGATATTTGGTTACCTATGGTCTAAGGAACATTAAATATTTATTTCGAGTATTGTATTTGAATTTTTAGTTTTCAATAGTACTACAACGATCGAGATTGCTTCACCAATTTGTTCTAACTTATTACATTGAATTTGGAAAAATTTATTTAAAAATAAGAACTTACTCTAATGGTTAGAATATCAACGCTAATGGTTTGTGAAATTGGCCGCAAACGTCAATATAATAATATAAACCTACTACCCCTTATCCACAAGCTAAGTCCGCCCATGATCTCAATTGCCTTTTTTTAAGAAGGAAAGTTTTAGTTGCCAAACACATAGGGAAAACAAATAATCTCCTAATAGAGTTTGTATGCACTTATATTTGGGCAATTCTTCATGACTTGATTCACATTTAGTCTTGATTACACATCATAAGCTTTGTTGAGTAACTCACAAAAAAATCTCTAACTCGCACACATCTCTCTCTCTCTCTCTCTCTCTCTCTCTCTCTATATATATATATATATATATATATATATATATATATATATATATATATATATGTGTGTGTGTGTGTGTGTGTGTGTGTGTGTGTGTGCGTGTGTGAGTGCGAGTATGTGAACTGGGGACTACAATCGATTAAAGAGATGTGTATAACAAAATTTCGAGTACATATCAATAAAAAATTAGACAAAGACATATTTGAGTATCCTATCTGTCATCAACACAATTGAGTATTCAAATTTTCATGATGTATATATAGAGAGAGTGAGAAACAGTTTAATTTTTATATTCGGCATCAACACATTTTAATTTTTTCACGCCTTAATTTGTGTTTTTGATTCATATATATATATTTGGCATCAACATAGTTTAATTTTTAAATAATAAACAACAACAAAAGAAAAAAGATGTCAAAAGTTATTGATTCATGATATATATATATATATATATATATATATATATATATATAGAGAGAGAGAGAGAGAGAGAGAGAGAGAGAAAGAGAAGCCGATAAAAACCCACATTATGCAACAAAATAAATAAATAAAAAATAGCAAGGGTCCCCAGTGACGCAGGGTAAGAAAAATACACCGAAATAAGAAAAAAAACGTAGGTCATTTTGATGATTGAGGGATACCTAAGTCGAACAGGTCCAAGAAAGTGATGCGGGTTCCAAAAAATCTTCAAAGATTAAAATGCAATAGCAATGTCCCAACTAAGAAAGTGACGAACTTGTAGAGAGGATTGAGGATCGAGGATTATTAGGTCAAAATAATTGAGGGAGAGAGAGGTTTGGGTAGGATCAGATTGAGGAGATTATTTAGGAGAAGAAGAGACATGAGGGAGTGAGAGGGTTGAGGTTGTAGCTTTGAATAAGGAAACGTGGTTTTTTTTTCTAAGAAAAAACAATCCCCCGCTAAAAATTGGCGAAAGCGACGCTTTTTTTTCTAACTTTAGTGGCATTAGTTATGAAATGCCTTAAAAATAACATATTTATTTCAATATTAATTTAAAAATGCTCTATATATGCGGCACATCAATATAAATGCTGTGAATTTTCAATACTTATAAATAAATGCTGGTAAAAAGAAAATTCTTAGCATTTTTGAGTAATACCGATAAAAAAATGCCGGAAAAAATTAGTTTTCTTATAATGCCATGGGCTTATTTGATTAGTATTGAAAAAAATTATGAGGGTGCGCAGGAAAGAGTTACGAAAGGAAAAATGTCCTTTGCGGGAAAGCCACCGTTGGTAAGAGCCTAATGAAAAGATTATAGGCAATAAAGTTAAAAAAAATTGCCAAAAGCGAACATGTTAGTTTGATTGATCTTTCAAAAGAAATAGCTTCAAAAGAATCGAGAAGATAAAAAGAAAAATTGATACATGTTTATCTTTTGAGGGTGTTTAGTTTAAGATCAACGGGTTTGAACAATGAATCCTAGTTATGCTTATTTTATCATGACGCTATTGATTTGTAGAATCATCAGTATTCTAGGCTTGTGTACATTATGCTTGTTTGGTCATAGAGTTCACTTTATCTTCTCACTTGAGGCTAAATCTTAGTTTGATAAAGTTTTGTGATCAATTTGAACTCCTTGAACATATTTGAGTGTTTGGATCAGAATTCATTTGTTTTTCGTTCACATCCATTCATTCCATTCCAAATTTTAGACATATCGATACTATTCCACTGTCTAAAAAGTATGTGTTTTGTGTCGAGTTTTTGTGGTTGTTTATACTATATATATGTGTTGGTATCTCATTGGAATATTTTGCATATTTTATATAGGGTGTCGATTTTTTTTGAGTCTTTGCGGTTTGCATTTAATCGGTGTTTTCCCTATGTTTTATCATTGGATTTTATTTGGTATGCTTTATAATCATATTTATGTCTCTCATTATATGCATTGAAATTTCACATCTCAAATTGTAAATTTCAAAATTGGTATCATACTTCATTCCTTATTCACGATGATATCTTTTATCATTGATATTGATTTTGTTTGATCATTGTATGGATTATTTGTGCTTGAGTTGCTATTTTGTGTGTGTTGTACTTTACACCATCGCATGATTTATTCCCTTCTACTTATGTTTAAAATTGGTATCTTATGATCACATATTTAGGGAATATTTGTTTTTTATAGGGAGTAATTGTTTTATGCTATCTTGCCTTTTCTATTCCTAATCAAAAGGGGGAGAAATGGTATATATCCTTGCATGATTAGGATATATTTATCTTAGGGGGAGACGTCTGTAACACCCCCTATTTCTGAGTATTTAGAAATTAATTAATTCGGTGATTTTCAAAATTTCACGTGTGCCCTAATTTAGTGGAATCAATTATTTTGTGTTGATTAAAATATTAATCGGGAGAGGCGATGATTAGTGTTTATGGAATATAATTACTAAGTGAATAGTGATTTGTTATTTTATGTCATAACAAATAGGGCCGTGATTGTGTTAGGTCTGAACTGGGAGTCGAGTGTAGACTATATGAGGTTGAAATGGGGAATTTTAGTAGAGTGAATCGGATAGTGATTTTAAGGTCACGGATGATTCCGAAAGGATTGAAATCGTCAGAATTGTGTACTTGAGTGTGCTGATTAGGTCCCGGGATGATTTTAGACCAAACCGACACTAAATAAGGGCGTTTTGGTCATTTGGAAGTTTGTGGTAGATTAAACTCTGAAAATATGAGAAGAATGTTAGCCCATTGGAGTGGGATACTAGGCTTAGTAAACCTTAGAGAGAGAGGAGGCCATAGGAGAGAAATAGGAGAATGAAAGTAGGCCTTCCCACACCGTTTTGCACCACGAACATCGCCGGAATCGAGATCGGAGCAAAAGAAGAGCAACTCCATCATCAATTAACGAAAATATAGAGACTTTGGTGATGTTACAGTGACAATATAGAGACTTAGAGGAGATCAGTAGATGTGTGGTTGAGTCCCGACTTAGTCTTAATAAGAGTGAATTGGTATTTGGACCAATGAGAGTTAACCAATCGAGAGAAGTATCAAGAATTTGCAATTTGGGGTTACAAGAAGAGTGAATCATATCCTAAGACTTTAAACTAGTAGTATATTGATGTATAAGCTATTGAATTAACATAAGGAATGGATGGGACCCTTCGAGTAGTGGGGGATGTATGGATAATATGAAAGAAACATTATGTGAGACTTACTTAGTACGTTGAGTATTCGAGAGATATAAATACTAAGTACGGGATATATTATATGTTGTGTGTATACCTATATTGATGATATAAATAGATATAGGTTGTGTGAATACCTACAATGTGATTTTCTATGTGTGTGAACATACCTATGCTGCCTACTATCATTAGAGGTTCCGCGCAGAGGGCGATTTCAGCTTGATAATTCCAGCGAGGTCTGGATTTATTCCCCAGAACATAAAACTTAGGGTGGCTCACTATGTCCTATGTATTAGTGGTACCGGCGTGTCATTTGGGTACGTTAGGTATGTGAGTATCCCAAAGGCTTAGAACTATGTTCGCCTCCATTGTGTGTTATTTGATTAAGGGTTTGAGGAGACATTCTGAACCGATGGTTCTTAATTTGTACGAGAGGTACATGAACTTAGTAGAAGAGTATGAATGCATCACGGTGGTCATTTCGAGGGATGCTATAGTTTTATATATTATAGTGTCATAAATATATACAAGTGTGATTTATCTACTTATGTGTGATAGTAGAAAAGGTAGATAGTGTATATCTAAAAGCAATTTAAGTGTGGTGAAAATGAACTAATGGTGTTATGATAAAGAATGATTATTTTACTTATGTGATATTAGGAAGACAGATAGTGCATACCTAAAAGTGAATTAAGTATGGGAAACTTATTCAAAGTGATTCAATAATAATATGCGGGAGATATTAGTTATTGGTAGTACGGTAACGTAGTGTATGGGTAGTACGGGAGAAATGAACCTTTTGTGATTAGTTAGATACAGATGTCTGTTAGGATGGGTAGCATAGCTAGGTAGGACGCGATAGGCGTGCACATTAGATGAGAGATGAGGAACTCAAGGGAGTGTACGCGAAACTAACATGTGTATTCAATAATTGTTTTTAAATTATGATTTAAATACTTGCTAAATATTTTCAAAAGGTTTTCTTGGGCTCTGACCCGTGTCAATTCTATTTTTTTATTTTTTCAAAACATTTTAGGTGTCCATCCACAGGGATGCCAAACTTGATGACTCATTCCAGGGATGCGTAACTACAACATTATGGATTATTGCAAGACTTAATGTAGACATTTCAGTTATTCATTCCTAGATAGGATTTCATTTCAGTATTCATTTTGGGCGTGTTTCCCCTTCAGGATATTCAACATTTCATTTTAGTATCTATAAGACTTGGTTTTATTTACTTTAGACTTGTAGATGGATTTTGTTTTGGGAACCGATGGTTTATTCGGTATTATTTTATCCAGTTATCTATCATGTGATGTTTTAGACTCTATTCTTGTGTGGCTGGTTTAGATTTTCTTTTCTCTTGTTGTTGTGTGATTAATGAAAGATAAAATTTTGACACCGGATTAATTTAACATAGGTGGGTAGTAATTTTAAAAAAATTTCGACAGTTATGCTAAGAATGAACCAAATGAGATTCTTGTTTGTTTTAATGAATAATTGATCACCCATAGTTAAATCAAGTTGGGTGTCATAACGTCTTACCTAGGTTAATATTATTTTAGACATCGTTAGTTGTTTACTCTTTTTCAGATTTATAATTGTTATTCTCTTTACATTTGAAGGTGTGTTTAAGTGTGTAGGTTTATAGGTTTACAACAATGCTATTAAGTTTTCAAGAAAAGAAAAGCTACTCAATCATTGTGTTAGTCGAGCGTCTGTACTCTTTTTCCTTTTGGGGTTGGGGATATAGTCTTTTTAGAGAGCTTGACGGCCCATAGGGTCTTTTGTTTTGGTTTTGTCCCGGAATAGCCAAAGGAGGAGATTTGTAAGGACAAATTTCCAATCCAGCCAATTTGTATAGAATTGTCTTAATTAAGGACAAAACATTTGAGTCATAAGTTAAGCTTTGTGTTGTCAATCCTCTAAGCCGATGACGCTTTGATGAAAACGTAGCGTTCATGCTTCAAAGATTGGATACATAGTGCCATGTTTATTGTGCTAAGTTTGTCTTCATATTTACCGAGGATCTTGCAGTTATGAATGCATATTGAATATGGGTCCTTGGATATTTCTAAGGGTGTTTGTTTTTAACTCAAAATCATTTGGAACTATTTTTAAATGTTTTTTTTAAGAAAAATATTTTTGGGTTTATATCTCATTAGAACGAGAATTGAACTCATTAGAGCGAATTTGAGATTTCATTTGAACGACTTCTGATCTTGTTAGAACGAAATTAGAATCTGTAAACTATGAGTACATCTATATATATATATATACACACACACTCTCGTAACGCAAAATTATATTTCCTCATTTAATTATTAGATTAACTGCATGACCTGTAACCCCTCTAGATCTGAATTAATCTCCCAATCACTTTAACTCATTACTCTCTAAGCCCGATACATACATATGACCATAGGATATCGCTCACTCGCACGTTTATCCATTCAGACCCAATCTTAACACCATATGTAAGTACAATAGTAAAAGGGTCAAATCTCTGACCTACATAACTATCCTCAATATTAACCAAGTCTGATCCATCAGTAAATTAGGTGTAGTAATCATAAACGAAAGTCCCAACTAAAACCACAAAATACGACTTTTAATCTGGTGCACCGTTTAGAAGGAAAATCATATGAAATCATAAAAAAAAATGAAACTATCACCCATGCCTTCATATTTAAATTCTGGACAACCTGAACACTTTTCAAAGTCATTCGAATGAGAAAGGTACCTCGTTTGAATGAGAAAGGTACCTCGTTCGTACAAGAAAGACACTGTACTTCATCCCCAACTAGGAAAAATAACCACAAAACTCCTCAAAAACCTCCATTAAAAATCCACTAAGGTCTCCATTCGAGTCCCCATCATACCATAACCTAAAACTAACATCTAGGGGCATGAATTCTAATGGTTTATAATCATAAACAAGGGTTTTATATATGATTTGAATCACTAATCAAATTAACCTTAAATTCTTTAAGAATAATTTTAAAACCCTAATTTCTTTCAATTTATGATTTATTAAACATGGATTTGATTCAAAAAGTAACTACAAACCTAAATACGGATTCTAACATGGTTCAAATTCGATTTCACCCAACATCCTCAGATTTAATCACCAAAATCAATACTTTCTTAACGATAGATTTATCTCAAATTAATCTAACGTATCCTAAATTAAAACATGATTGTTCTATATAAAAATCAGTCATAATATACTCCAAAATCACAATTAAAACATGGAAGAACAAATATTCTATATCAATAAATCATTATAGTAACATTGTAAGAAAATTCTTGCCTGAAATCGAAGAACAATAAAGATTTCCCATGAACTTTAGCCTCCTTCCTTCTCCCAACTTCTCCTAAGTTCTCCCAAATCTAATGCCATCTAGGGTTTTATTTTTATTTTAATTAATGCCTTAATTATTTACCTTAATACTTATATAAAGTGTTAATTCCGTAACACCCCCAAAAGGCTATTTTTAAGCCCACAAATGGGCCCCATATACTACTCGGATTGACCAACTCCTCCAAAGTGTTTACCTACCCCCGAGCCCAGTTTAAAACTGTAAAACACATGAACGGACATCCTTGTTACACAGAGTCCAGTCGAAATGATAGTACCCAAACCACATGGTTGTACCTCACGACAATAATAAATTATTCACTTAATTATTCTACGCGTACACGTAGTCCATAATCATATAATAATATCAATAATTAATTATTCCTAAACACACGTTACAAAGATCCTACCGCATGCAAAATTTAATTATTATCTAAATTGTATCAATTTATAATTACAAAGCCACACCATTAATAGTTAGTTCCAGTTATTAATTTATTTCTCACTTAATAAATAATAAATATAGTCCACAAAAATACGAGATATTACATGGGGATGAATAGTTCTCTGCAAAATTGCGACAATGAATGGGAATGTCTTCCAATTCACCGCTCTTATAATGTCCCGAAGTCCATTCTATTTAAACCACATCCATTAATGATGTTCCCACTATGTCTAATGGACTAGGAAGTCAGAGACTAGAGCCTAAAAATATGGTGTAACAACCCAGTCTTTTCAGCGACTATTTTATATTATTTTGCCTAATGGGCTAGTTTTATAAAATAGGGGAAGTTGGAGTAAATATTATTTCCCGTGATATTAAGGGACAATATTTACTATGTTTTCTCTATTTACCGTTATGGGAAGGTAAATATCATTATATTGTGTTTTATTGCGTCGTTATATGTTATGCGACGGTTATGACTCATATTTAAATTGGAAGCTAATTAATGAAATAAAATGAATTTGGAACACACAAATAGTTCACGTTATTTCGAATGCCAAAATAGGGGGTGTGGTTGGTTTTAGAATAGTCGAGATAGTCAAAATAAGTGCCAAGTTGTATTTTTGAGTTTCGTGCCCTTTTGACGGGTTATGACTCAATTATGTGGATACGAGTCATTTTAATGGTGTATTAACACTTAAAAGAGAGGAATATATGTTTTAAACCCGATTAAGTCTCCCTACCCTTTTATTTTCTCAATCTTATGTTATAAGCCGAGAGAGAGAGAGAGAGAGAGAGAGAGAGAGAAGAGAGAGTTGGGAGAAATGGGAGAAAAGAGAGAAACATGGAAGATTGGAGCCAGAAATCGTTGCTACCGAAGGAGAATTCGAGACTACAAACTCGAGGAAAGTTTCTTACTTGCTAGATATTGCTTTAATGTGATAATTTGCATGTGTAGTTAGTTTTTGGGAGATTCAAACCATTTATGAGTTTTGGAAATTTTTGGTGTTTAATCCTTTGATCTTGATTAAAAATTGATTTGAAGGATATATATTAGTTATTAGTTGTGTAGAAGTGATTTGGGAGATTTAAATGTTATTGTTGTTGAGATAAATTGAGATATTTGGGTTTTGGGATTTTAGGGTTTATACAACCCGTAGCCCAAACTTGGGATTTCTACTGGGTCAAATCAATTCGCCCCTAGCGAATCGATTCGGTAATGAGGAAGGTGTCAGGTCTGAGTCGACCGAATCTATTCGGACCATGTGAATCGATTAGGGGTTATGCGAAATGTTTGGGTCTTCTTGACCGAATCGATTCGGCCTATCCGAATCGATTCGCTTCAAGACCGAATCGATTCGGCCAGGGCGAATTGATTCGGAATTGTTGCATTTTCAGGATACTTTTCCAATTTAGTTTTTAGCCCTTTTCTTTTAGGTTCGAGGTTTAGGAACCTTCCTTTGGGAAGTAATGAAGAGTCCTAGAGGGTCGTGTTGGGTAGACAAATACCCTAGTCTAGCATGGGATAATTGGGCTTATCCCAAGTCAAACGATAATCTAAAATTCATAGAAGATATAATAATCAAGTTTGGGAATTTTGGGAGACTATTATCGAGGGAGACTCACTTTGATGATTTAGGATATTGTGTTGGACTCTTGGAAACTAGCTTGAGGATAATGGCACTTCGGGTCTTAGGTCATTAATATAATATGACTTTAAGAATAAGAAATGCATATTCTAAAATGTGGTACTAAATGAATAAGTACAAATGATTTTAACGTAAAAAATGGATGTTTTCAAATGGAAAAAAAAATGATTTTCATAAATGTTAATTGATGTTTACACACCTCTCTAAATCGCTATCATAGGGGGAGTTCACGCGTGTGGTGAAGCCCCCTGGCTAATGAATGCAGGGTGGATATATCCCTAGGCCGTATGAGCATTTATTGTATGTTTCTACGATGGTGAGGTCATTCTGGGTGTGGTTATGACTCTCCCGTAGGAATATGGCCTCTTCCCAACATTTTGTTAGGATCCCAGGTTGTCTTGGTGATACGCCCTAGAAGATGATAGCCATTTAGGGGCGCGCACAGTGGGGAAACCTGGACGGGCGGTCTTAAATGCGTTATTTGATATATAGAACTATTCTAATAATGTGGGACATTATTGTTATTAAAGCATTTTATGGTAATGAAATGGATTTAAATTACATTTCCTAGATGGAAGAAAGGAAATGGAAAGTTGATTACATTTCCCGGATGGAAGAAGGGAAATGGGATGATATGAAAAGGATAAAGCATTTTTTTTATGATAATAAAAATTTCTTTAAAATATTTTTTTTCCTGTATGGAAGAAAGGAAATAAAATTGGTAAATTTTTTTTTGAAATGAGATTGATTGGTAAACATTTAATAAAATGATTTGCCATTTATGTATTTCCTAATAAGGAAACGAATTGTTTATTTAGATTGTGAATAATTAATTTGATGACTCCTTGAGTATTGTAGATGAGTTCTCCCCTTTCATATATGATCATTGAGCATCATCATTGATATTGCGCTAGGTTGTGCTTTTAGAATTGAGAGGTGAGAAATACTATGCTAATTACGAGAGAATTACGCACTTAACTGTCATGCATTTTAGTCACATGGTAATCATATCAAATCGGGCCCTGACCCGTCTATATTTTTTTGTTTTGCATGCAACTCTTTGTTCTTTCAGGTGCTCTACCGCAAGGACACCCGTATTGACCTCTCCATTCCAGTTGTCATGGAGCTATGGCATTTTGCGGATGTTGTAGGATATTGTTATAGACGCTTCTTTCCATTGTAATCCAGTTATGTTCAGTTTATTTATTCGGGCGTGTTGCCCAAGCTTTGTACTCACTTATTATAAAGTGATATTTAAATTGTAATACTCGGTGTAACTATTTGTATTGGTCTGTTAACCGACAGGTTATTCGGTTATTATTTATTATATTGTCTTTCCGTTACCAGTTGATTTTTGGTATCCAGCGTTTTTGCAAATTGGATTGTCTAAGTATTTTTCTTTTATTTACAAAATTTTAAATTTGACAATCTGTTTTCTAAAATGATTGGTGGTTATCTCGTACTATTATTTTAATCGATAGTGATGCTGAGAATGGACCATCCATGATCCCTGTGATTATTAGAGAATTGGGCCAGCCACCTATTATTTTAATAGGCGGGTTGTCACAGATGGTATCAGAGCATCAGGTTCTAGAGTCCTTAGGAATCTGTGCGGACGTACTACGCCTTCAGCATTACTTTCGATTTGATAAAGAGCCTTAATATTAAGATCGTTGATTTCTGTTGTGGGATTTTGTTCTATTGCTATGATGTAAGAACCCGTAGAATCTTTTGCGCATTAGTGTGAGATTCGTAGATCAAATGAGGAAGGGTATCAGGGAAGGCCGTTATGATGGCATCATGAGACGGGTTTACTAAGAACTGTAAGCTGTAGTAGGGGATGAGGGCCGCTTGGAGGTCTCTCCCATCGTAGCATGATCTTGTATTGCTACCATGACTACTAAGTACAGTTAATATAGTTTTCCCCAGCATCGTGTGACACCCCGCCTAATTAAACATCGGGTGATCAGGCCTCTATTAAATTAAAACAGGTTTCTCAAATAGTTCATTCTTAGCATCACTGTCGAAAACTTTTTTATTACTAATCACCTAAGTGAAAATTAGACCGGCGTCAAAATTTTATCTTTCTTAAACAGAAAAATCAACCATACAGAAAATAGTAAAACAATTACCATGTACTAAAACCCAAACCAACAAAGTATAAGTACAACAGAACAAAAGTATTACCGAATAAAACATCGGCTAAAAATCCCAAACAACAATAGAACAACTGCTAGTCTGAAACTGACACCTCAAACTGATACCGGATTACAAGTTCATACATCGAATAGTGTGAGATCCTATACTAGATCTGAATGAGAGATATCGTCTAGTCAAAATCCGGTCAGTATCCACTGTGCTACAGCTTCGAGTCCCTGGAATAGAATCATCATCCATGGACTCCCTGTGGCTGGACACCTAAAAGGTTTTGAAAATATTTTATAGCAAGAGTTAGTACTCAAAACGTTTTGAAAATATTTAGCAAGCATTTATCACAATATAAAATGCGGTTATTGATTACAGATGTTAGGTTCTCGTACACTCTCTTGAGTTTTCTCACTCCTCATCTATTGTGCAAACCTAACGTTCTACGCTGAGCCTACCTAGCCCTGTCCCCGAGCTAACTAGGACTAAGTAATCATCCAAACTTATCTATACTTAAGTTCTCGTATCACCCACACAGTACATCCATTACATTAACATCTTGCGAAGGTTAATTAATACTCAAGTAACATTTCACCTATGTTATGTTTTAAAACTTCTCATTTAGTTTCGCTACTAAATTTCTACAATTACCACAATTTCTATCTTCCCACTTTTGTAATTAAGTTTCACTACTTAAATTACTAAATATATATTCTCTATCTAACGTTACGTTTCGTAATTAAGTTTCACTACTTAACTTTCCGGTTTGATATGTATCTTTAAATACATAATATGTATCAATCTACTAATACACAGAAGTAGAATATCATTAAGTATATATTTCACACACAATATATACTAAATATCAGTCATTACTATTTTGCCCTTTTTACACACGTAAAGGACTCTTGGTTCGTAATGACTCATCGACCCCAAGTAAGAATTGGTTCGGAATGATACATCCACCCCAATTATTTATATACACAAATTACGGCTCAGACTCTTTCATCACGCCACCAGTTCAAAGGTTTGGTTCGGCATTTTACACCGACCCCAAACATATAATATCCCTATGTTAGTTCGAAATATCACATCGACCCTAACATAGTTAATTTAGGTACGATTCTCTCGACCTAAAAGATAATATAATTCAGTAGGTACACGCCCGACCTATTAATTATGTTCGTACGTAATATTTTAATCTCTTATATCTACCGTACAATATTCTCTTTACGATTTATCTCATCAATCGCATTTATTTTAGTATTGACACAACTCTAAGGGTCCTAGTTACCCCTCACATATAATTTCAGTAGTTATTACTTACCCTAATGATCTAATACTTAAATTGACTTTACCTCGCTTCGTAACTCAATTCTGAATTCCCCAATACTCTACTAAATCGAATTATTCTCGTCGGTCCATAATCCAAGCCCTACACCCAATGGCCTTATCGGACCTCAACAATATACCTACTGGTCTTATTCTCACTCCCATATAAGTATAATATAAATCCTAGGATACCCATTCATTCCCGGAAATCAAAGAAACCTTAAACACGAAAAATTCGGGAAAAACAGCTTACGTCGATCGATCGACTACTGGGTGCGATAGATCGACCTAGTCGATCGATCGACATTCGAGATCAATCGATCGAGTAGAGACAGACGCAGTTCATCTTCTTCGTTAACCTCTTCCTCCATTAACAAATCTCCAAACTTCAGTATAGTCCACCAAACTTCAATCCAATGATCCTAACATGTTTCCACATATACTAGGATAATTTCTAACGTTTCAAATACATCAAAACCTCAATTCCTTTAAAGAAATAGTGAATTAAACCCAGAATTTATTAAAACCCTAGTTATGGTGTTCTTCCCATATATTCATTCAAAACCCAAGTTTTATTTCGAAATAATCATCAAGTCTACTCTGAATATTAATCCTCTACATATGTCAAATCATTCTACATGCGATTCCTATCCCAACATGTATAAATATCATTATTCTCCTATCAAGATTTTGATTTAATAAAACTATTCAAAAAACCCTACACATGGGTATTATAACTTTATAATTTTTGCAATAAACAACTTTCCTTGATAGAGGGAATCTGATTTCATGGAGTTGATGATGGATTGATGCTTCCCTTCTTCAATCCTTCATCCTTTGGCTCCTAGGGTGCAAGATCTAAACCCAACCTCCTCAAAAGCATCTTCTAAGCCTTGAGAATGGTTTTCTCCTTCTCTCTAATGGTATTGGTGTTTTCATGGGTTTTCTAACCCTAACCCCTCTTTCATACGGCTGATAAAAGGCTCTCAAATTCGTAGGTCTCCATACCCTCTCATGTTAAAAGACCAAAAAGCCCTCGAACGGTCTCGGTTTAGTCCAAAAATTACCCCGAGACTCAACTAGTACCCCCGGGTATACTATTTTGACCCTTCCGGACTCATCTGTGACCTCTAAATTATCATTTGAGTCACTTAAAATATTACTCGTTCTCATCCCAAAACGGTCTACACACGTTAAGTAACTATTTACTACTCGCACTAAGTAAATATAATGAGGCAATATAAATCGGTATCTATCTCTCGATTAATATTCCATAATTACAATTTTTAATAAATCTCATTAAATTACTCCTCTTTCATAATTTAAATTAAGCCGTATTTTCTCATTTAATTCTCCTCCAATTTAATTAAATAGAGTAGTCAGAAATACGGGGTATTACATACTTCCCCCGTTACAAAGGAATTTCGTCCTCGAAACTAGAATAAGGCTGGTATTAAGACTAAGGGCCTTAGACATCACTGCATCCTCTAATACCCAAAATCAAATCATATCATCCTAACGGCTGCTTCATTATAAACGCTTATCGCATGTTACCCATGTCGCATATATCATAATTAAGTCTCACTACTTAATTTCTCCATAGATTTTTTCCCAATCTAACGTTTACTCTTGAAATTAAGTTTCTCCCTACTTAATTTACCCTCTTGATGTATATCTCTATATATAACTTCTATGTGCCTACTATCACTCATAAGTAGAATATTATAAGGTATATATTTCACAGATAATATATACTATAAGGGAAATTGGCCCGGCAAAATCATCGGCCCCAATAATCCTATCATTTACATTGGTCGGGAAATCCCTCGACCCCAAGGTAAATGTAATGCATAGGTTGGTTCAGACCTTCCGTCGATATAAATATTTATCATCGACTTGGTTCAGAAAATCATCGACCCCAAATCGATCCTTCATGTATTGGTCCGGAACATCATTGACCCCAATACTGAATTTAAGCATACTTATTATCGGACATAAGTAGGAAAATCATAAGGTATATATATCTTACACATCACATATACTATCAACACTTATTTTATAATCACCCCCCTTTTATAACACTTTTGGGGTTATTGACTCGGAATCCCACCTCGATCACCAATAGTGATTGGTTATATTGTCTCGAAATCACACCTCGAGCACCAATATATGTATATGTATATCTCATCGCACATGAGTAGACAATTTGTGAGCCATATATTTGACACTTCATGTATTCTAAAATGTCATACCCCGATAGAATGTCCTCATATCACGCGTTAAGGACTAAGAGTTTGGAATGTCTCCTCGAACCACACCTAAAAGTACATGTAATGTTCGTAATAGGCACCCATGAACCTAATCCTTATGTACAATCCATATAGGTACTCACACTATTTATAAATATGTTTATATAGGTATACACTCAACCTATGAATTGATCAGTGGGTTCCTCCAGAATTTCACTATCGCACGGGCATATTGTCTTCCTTTCTCACTATTATTGAGTCGTAGGCGGCACAACATACCCAAAATAAAACTTCATCTCCATTCCTCCCTGACCATCTCTCGCAGTGAGGGATTTTAGGATTTTATCCTGATTCACAATTATGTAGAGCGACACCTTGGACTTGTACACTCTTCCTTTTCAACTACATACTAATCCATCCCGGTCAACCCATTCCGCTACCCCAACGAAATGTTGGTTTAGTTATGATGTTCACAGCCCATCAATAATATATAAGTCTGTCACCTCATTCCATCATTGGAAACGTAGGTTCACTACCAAATTTCGATTGCTCATTTCTAGCCCATCTTTCTTTATCAACTAGTGATGCGTCTGGCAAAAATCTCACTATGTCTCTTCCTCAACACCGCTTCCCATTTACGTCATCCTTCTTCAAGTGGTACTCTATCCCCCTTTCTCTTCAGGTATTTTATACTTTACAATCCGTGAACTCTACGTAATTGGCCCACCTTTAGGGTTGGTTACCTAGTAAGAATCAACATTTTAGTAACGCGTAAGTCACTCTCAACACTCACCCAAGTAACACCTTACGTTACTTCTTCATAACAGTTAGGTCTCCCATATTAAAGGATATCTTTTGAACGGCTTCCCACCGACTCTTATCCCATAGTGTGTGCTGGCTCTCTCATCACATATAATATTGGATTATCGTCTATCTCCCATGACGTTCAATCCATTTTATCAACGCGACTTTCCTCAACTTCCCCACCGGCGTACTTAACAAATAATTATCCACATCCCTCTATCTCGGGTGACTAAGAAAGCCATTTGACTAGGGCGCCCATACACCCTTTTCTCTCTTCACAATTTTAAAAACATTGCAACCGTCGCACTCATAATAAGATTTTCCTCAACTCTCGCCTTGTTTACACGGCGTGACTACAATCTCGCGGGTATCCTCAATCTTCTATAGACCAAAAATCCAATTCTTGCCCACAAAGTCCCACTTACCCCTTCGTGGTGAGATAAGCTTTTTAGTGTTTCCCCACAACACTACCGGATCCACCGATGCCCTAACATCTAACATCTCTTCTCCTGACGTGCATAAAAATTTAGTTGTATCCCCTTTCGCAACAGAACTTAAATAAGGGACTTCTCCCAATGCATTTTTACTGAGCATTGCCGAAACAACACATAGTCGAGATACTCAAATTCCTTCCCCAAACAATAGGTACAACCATACTCCATCATCTCTAAAGGAGTCAAGTGGCACTGCGCTAATACTATCACTAAATCCTTAACTCTTATTACAATAACGAGCTCGATCTCTCCGCTCAGCGGTCATATGATACAATTTGAATCACATCATTAAGGTTCCTACACATCAGAATCACTCTGAAGTCTCCCACCTATTAATGAATAATGACAACTCGACCATATTTCAGATGAGGCATCGTCATATACCCCATTCACTTGAGGCTAAAACTCAGATACTTCCTTGCCCATTGCTTTGGTGGTTCAAATGGTTCCCAAACATAACACGCTTGTCCTTTCCGAAATGCAAAACTTATCGGAGTTATTATTTCCTGAAATAACTTCAAGCTAAAAATATAAAACGCGTGGTCCTACAACTCACACAAGACATCTTTTCAAAAATCCCCTTACTCCAGGCCACACTGACCGGTTTGGGTATCCCTCCTCTCGGAATTAGTAGCCTCAATTCTGAACACTATTATCATGGTTACCTTAGTTCCCCAGACCCAGAGGAACGCATTATTGGACTTAATAGTCCCATACTTAGAATTAAATCAATGAATTACCTAGTGGATTTCCACATATGGTTTGCACTAGCCTCTTTACATTCAGCCTTACTCTTAGAATAAATCCTTAAACTCATTTAGCTCCGCTTAATTAGGATCATACCATCAACCTTGTAAGATGCACCACACTGACATCATACACATAAGTCGTCCAAGCGAAATTTTCCAAAGATTGCGGGCGACAACTCGAGAGTCCATTCTCTCAAGGGCTCTTTTCCCTTGTATCTATCTCATCGGGTACAAGTTCACTCCAACAGATAAATTTCTTCCTCACAATTGGCCTCTACTAGGTTTTCATGTGATAGGTTCATAGATTTCCATTTACTTCGAAAGTGAGCCATCATTGGAGGAATTTTCGATTAAACTATACTTAAGATCCCTCCAACAGTATAATAACGTGCCTGGTACCCCCACCAAGACCTATCCTAAATACCAAGACCTATAGGCATTCAACTTCCATGGGTTAACATGCAAAGTTGCTGTTTTATCACATTTTTATGATTCATTCTCATAAAAAATCCTCCAGACCTCCTCCCACTATCACTGCATTGGGCGGGTCTAGATTAGCATCCCCATTTGTCGTCGCGACACTTAGAAAATGCCTACTATGCCTCAACATCCCTTGAAGAATCTACTTACAATTTCACACTTGGAGAGACCTCGACAACGTTCATCTCTTCTACGATTACCATCCTCGAACACTCAATGACTCATGCCGAGCCCCTTCCTCCTATAGTTCTTCCAATGCCTTCGTTGGTCTTACCACCATGTTCGAAGTATCATACCCAAGCGAACTCGTATATACTACACTTCATCGACTAAATAGCTGGAAAACATAAACCACGTAAGTAGAGGAGTACAACAATCCTAATATAGGGCTCTATATCAATCAAATGATACGTTGAAAATGTAGTAAGCCGTATAGATCCTATGGACACTAGAACCTGATGCTATGATACCATCTGTGACACGCCGCCTAATTAAACATCAGGTGATCAGGCCTTTATTAAATTAAAACAGGTTTCTCAAGTAGTTCATTCTTAGCATCACTGTCGAAAACTTTTTTATTACTAATCACCTAAGTGAAAATTATACCGGTGCCAAAATTTTATCTTTCTTAAACAGAAAAATAAACCATACGAAAAATAGTAAAACAATTACAATATACTAAAACCCAAACCAACAAAGTATAAGTACAACAGAACAAAAGTATTACCGAATAAAACATCGGCTAAAAATCCCAAACAACAATAGAACAACTTCTAGTCTAAAACTGACACCTCAGACTGATACCGGATTACAAGTCCATACATAGAATAGTGTGAGATCCTATACTAGATCTGAATTAGAGATATCGTCTAGTTCAAATCCTTTAAGCATCCACTGTGCTACAGCTTCGAGTCCCTGGAATAGAATCATCATCCATGGCGTCCCTGTGACTGGACACCTAAAAGGTTTTGAAAATATTTTATAGCAAGAGTTAGTACTCAAAACATTTTGAAAATATTTAGCAAGCATTTATCACAATATAAAATGCGGTTATTGATTACACATGTTAGGTTCTTGTACACTCTCTTAAGTTTTCTCACTCCTCATCTATTGTGCACACCTAATGTTCTACGCTGAGCCTACCTAGCCCTATCCCCCAAGCTAACTAGGACTAAGTAATCATTTGAACTTATCTATACTTAAGTTCTCGTATCGCCCACACAGTACATCCATTACATTAACATCTCGCAAAGGTTAATTAATACTCAAGTAGCATTTCACCTATGTTATGTTTTAAAACTTCTCATTTAGTTTCGCTACTAAATTTCTACAATTATCACAATTTCTATCTTCCCACTTTTGTAATTAAGTTTCACTACTTAAATTACTAAATAGATATTCTCTATCTAACGTTACGTTTCGTAATTAAGTTTCACTACTTAAATTACCAGTTTGATATGTATCTTTAAATACATAATATGTATCAATCTACTAATACACAGAAGTAGAATATCATTAAGTATATATTTCACACACAATATATACTAAATATCCGTCATTACTATTTTGCCCTTTTTACACACGTAAAGGACTCTTGGTTCGTAATGATTCATCGACCCCAAGTAAGAATTGGTTCAGAATGATACATCGACCCCAATTATTTATATACACAAATTCTGGCTCGGACTCTTTCATCACGCCACCAGTTCAAAGGTTTGGTTCGGCATTTTACATCGACCCCAAACATATAATAACCCTATGTTAGTTCAGAATATCACATCGACCCTAACATAGTTAATTTAGGTATGATTCTCTCGACCTAAAAGATCATATAATTCAGTAGGTACACGCCCGGCCTATTAATTATGTTCGTACGTAATATTTTAATCTCTTATATCTACTGTGCAATATTCGCTTTACGATTTATCTCATTAATTGCATTTATTTGAGTATTGACACAACTCTAAGGGTCCTAGTTACCCCTCACATATAATTTCAGTAGTTATTACTTACCCTACTGATCTGTTACTTAAATTGACTTTACTTCGCCTCGTAACTCAATTCCGAATTCCTCGATACTCTACTAAATCGGATTATTCTCGTCGGTCCATAATCCAAGCCCTACACCCAATGGCCTTATCGGACCTCAACAATATACCTACTGGTCTTATTCTCACTCCCATATAAGTATAATATAAATCCTAGGATACCCATTCATTCCCGAAAATCAAAGAAACCTTAACACGGAAAATTCGGGAAAAATAGCTTACGTCGATCGATCGACTACTGGGTTCGATCGATCGACCTAGACGATCGATCGACATTCGAGATCGATCGATCGATCGAGCAGTGATAGACGCAGTTCGTCTTCTTCGTTATCCTCTTCCTCCATTAACAAATCTCCAAACTTCAGTATAGTCCACTAAACTTCGATCAAATGATCCTAACATGTTTCCACATATACTAGGACAATTTCTAACGTTTCAAATACATCAAAACCTCAATTCCTTTAAAGAAATAGTGAATTAAACACATAATTTCTTAAAACGCTAGTTATGGTGTTCTTCCCATATATTCATTCAAAACCCAGGTTTTATTCCTAAAAAATCATCAAGTCTACTCTGAATATTAATCCTCTACATATGTTAAATCATTCTACATGCGATTCCTATCCCAACATGTATAAATATCATTATTCTCCTATGAAGATATTGATTTAACAAAACTATTCAAAAAACCCTACACATGCGTATTATAACTTTATAATTTTTGTAATAAACAACTTACCTTGACAGAGGGAATCTGATTTCGTGGAGTTGATGATGGATTGATGCTTCTCTTCTTTAATCCTTCCTCCTTTGGCACCTAGGGTGCAAGATCCAAACCCAACCTCCTCAAAAGCATCTTCTAAGCCTTGAGAATGGTTTTCTCCTTCTCTCTAATGGTATTGGTGTTTTCATGGGTTTTCTAACCCTAACCCATCTTTCATACGGCTGATAAAAGGTTCTCAAATTCGTAGGTCTCCATACCCTCTCATGTTAAAAGACCAAAATGCCCCTGAACGGTCTCGGTTTAGTCCAAAATTTACCCCGAGACTCAATTAGTACCCCCGGGTATACTATTTTGACTAATTTGACCCTTCCGACTCATCTTTGACCTTTAAATTATCATTTGAGTCACTTAAAATATTACTCGTTCTCACCCCAAAATGGTCTACACGCGTTAAGTAACTATTTACTACTCGCACTATGTAAATATAATGAGGCAATATAAATTGGTATCTATCTCTCGATTAATACTCCATAATTACGATTTTTAATAAATCTCATTAAATTACTCCTCTTACGTAATTTAAATTAAGCTGTATTTTCTCATTTAATTCTCCTCCAATTTAATTAAATAGAGTATTCAGAAATACGGGGTATTACACATCGCTACCAGTAGAGAGTGGTACTAAGCTTGGGACTCCAAGCGACGTTAAATTGAAGTTGAAAAGTCCTTGACAAGGACCACATGTTGTAGTTAAGTCAGATGGAGGAAGTGTAATCTCATTCGGTGGAAATATAAGGCCCAAGAGTTTTGGCCTAGAGAGGGGTATAGAAGAGCCCAGGTGCGAAGAATGGAGGAAAATCTTTCACCCATAGGAGTAATGTTAAAATGGCGAAAATGGCAGTCTCCATATTTTGGTGGAGTAGGAAGTTTTTCCCATATTGAAACCCGGTAGATATTTTCAACTACGAGTTTCTCTGAGATAACAAGAATGACGAGAAAGTATATTCTCAAACATTCACATGAGGTTCGGTCAGACGCCGACCGTAAATAAATAGTGGTACGATTAAGGAAATTATGCGCTGATATAAGGTAGGTGCAAGGAAAAAGGAGCCCTTCAGTGGAATGATAGGCTCACGGATAGGTGTTGTTGACACTTTCGGAGAAGTAGTGTTCATGAGACCCCATTGGTGGACATCCACCCGGGGAAAACTCATTGAACTAAGACCGAGGAGGCTAGTAGAATGTTCTCTTTGTTAAGGAAGTTAAGGGAACTACGCGGGTAGTCGTCTGGTGGTTAGAGATGGAGTAGTATTGTATTAACCCTAGATTCACGTGTGTAAAATCGAGCTCGTGGTATTACCGACATTATTATAGTTTGTGTATCTATATGACTTCCATGGTAGGGAGGTTCTATGTTTCTCCTTCACTCGTTATAAGGCGAATGATGATATTTTAGAAGTATATGTGTGATATGTGCTACTCGTATTATATGCAATATACGAGTGGAAATTTTCTTGGTTTGGTTGGTGTGATAGCAAGCAAATAAATCGCGAGGCTATCCTATGTCTAGTTTCAAAGTGGAACTAGTTGTTCTATGATATCTCACCTGGATACATGATTGAGACTTTATAGAGATGGTTTAAGGTGTGTAGGAAGTTTTCATTATTTGTTTTGTTTATCTTGTTTGATTGTTTGTGTTTGATTTTTGCCTTATCTCCACGACCAACAAAGTTAAGTAGTAATGGGGTTCCTTGTTTGGATTTCTCTTTTGCGAGACGTTCCACGCGTGAACCTTAACGACGTTGGGAGTGGAGAGATGCTATTCTTTCTTCTTTTATTTTATTTTATTGTTAAGATGCTGGGTTGGAAGGTTCAGCCGAGAGTCACGTGATTGAGTGATTAAAGGGCTAAGTTTATATGCGATATAGGATCACTGTAATAGTCCTTCCCTCTGATCGATGTGGGGGAGACTAAGATATGAAAGTCGGATCGAGACTTAATGTTATGCCTTAATGAGAAGGCCATTCATAAATATGTATGTATGTATATTGGGATAAGCCCTTTTGGCATCTTACAGAAAGTAAATGTCAGATTAGTTAAATTTTTAGTTAATTGATATGGTAGGACATAGAAGTAGAAGTGCATTAGTAAAGTTACGAGGTAGGATTTTAGTGGTCCCGATCATGTGTCTTTGACCGTTGCATCTTGATGACCGAAGATGCAAGATAGTAATGTAATGGGAGGGTTCCTTGTTTGGATTTCTCCTTGGCGAGACGTCCCACACATGAAACCGAGAGAATGTCAGAAGTTGGGAAAGGTCTTGGACACTAGGGATATAATTAGTATAATACTTATACGACTGGATTAGGATATAAATTGACTTTAGGATTATTAGGACTTAAGGCCCTTAGGATATGTGACGTTGTGTTAGGAAGGTGGTAGGGAGTTGACCACAATATGTTTGTGGGTTAACTCTAAGTAGGATTAGGTCCCTAGAACGAAGAGGTATAGGATCTCGAGTGATTCGGAATGTTAGGCCATAGAAGATGGGGCCTCTCTTAGATAGAGCGTTGTGTCGGTAACTTAGTTTTCGAGGGGTTGAAGTATGAGTTGACTTTTACTCCTGCACTCATGTTGTTATGATCGAGAGTGGATTTAACGAATGAGCCTCTGCCAGGGATGGGAAGTATTAATACGGGAGCACGGACCCATTGTTTATGCGTCTCACGGATTTAAACTTTGTGAGAAGTATTGCCCCACGCTTGATTTAAAGTTCGTAGCAGTGGTATTCACCTTAAAGAAACAGAGGCACTACTTCCTGGGCAGGAAATTGGTCTTTTCATGAGCAAAAAGTTGGAGTTCGTAAAGGACTATCAATTGGATACTCCCTTTCGCTAAGGAAATGCGGATGGGGTAGTAGATGCGCCGAGTAGAAAACCCATCATAAAGATTAGTTAAGGCATGGAATGCCAAGTGGAACGAGCTTAACCGAGGGGATACTATAGCAAGAGCGTTCATGTCTGTGATCGACCCTTTCACCTACTAGTGTGAAAAGATTAGTGTGGAACGATGACGGGTATGTCCATGGACATCTTCATCGAATTACCGATATTGCAATGATCATGATTCTAATTGAGAAAACTCTTGATCATTGGACCAATCGCTGCTTACCCAATTATAATGGGCGGACTAATTGCAGAGGAGTACGTCCAACTCTTCATAGAGGAGTTATGGAACTATATGAGGTTCCTATGAAAACAGTGTTGGACCGAGACGAGATATTCGTGTTAAGGTATTGGTAAAGTTTCCAGGAAGTAATGGGAACTAAATTGAAGTTAAGTGCAACCTACCACCCGTAATGGGTTGAAGTTACCCTAATGTCGGAAGGCATACTTCGAAGGTGTGCCTTATGCTTAAAGGAATGATGGGAGTAGTAGCTTTTATGGGTCGAATTTCAGTGCAATAGTTTGGATCATTTTATATAAGTATGGTGCCGTGTGTGTGGCCTATTGTAGTCGACTAAGTAATTCGCCTGCTAGTTGGAATGGAACCAGCGGACAATATATTCCTTGGGCTTGGAGTGGTCCAAGAATATTTCTTTAATGATTGGGCTCATTGAGCCGCATACTTTTAAGGGCTACACCAATGCGAATAGAAGTAAGTAGTGTTGGGGTTGAGCGATTAAGTGTTAGTGTAGTTATTCCCTGTCAAGGGTATAACGCGATTCGGGAAGAAAGGCAATTGGTGTCGAGATGTAGGTATCTCCTTCTGTAGTAAAAAGGTAAGATCGATAGTTCATGAGGAATGACTAGATGTTATGTTAGAGCCCGAAGAAGGTGGGCTGATATCGAATAGTGATGACCTTAGTCCGAGTCCAATGGGGACGCATCATTACCGAGGGGTTTGCTAAGAATGATAAAACAATAGTTTAGAATAGTATACCCTTTGGATGATTATGGGGTACGCCTAAATTTTGAGGGAAAAATTCCTTTCTAAGGGGGGGAGTATGTAACAACCCAGTCTTTTGAGCGACTATTTTATATTATTTTGCCTGATGGGCTAGTTTTATAAAACAGGGGAAGTTGGAGTGAATATTATTTCCCATGATATTAAGGGATAGTATTTACTATGTTTTGTCTATTTACCACCATGGGAAGGTAAATAGCATTATATTGTGTTTTATTGCGTCGTTATATGTTATGCGTCAGTTATGACTAATATTTAAATTGGTACCTAATTAATGAAATAAAATGAATTGTAACACAAAAATAGTTCACGTTATTCTGAATGCCAAAATAGGGGGTGCAGTTGGTTTTAGAATAGTCGAGATAGTCAAAATAAGTGCTAAGTTGTATTTTTGAGTTTTGGGCACTTTTGATGGGTTATGACTCAATTATGTGGATACGAGTCATTTTAATGGTGTATTGACACTTAAAAGAGGGGAATATATGTTTTAAACCCGATTAAGTCTCCCTACCCTTTTATTTTCTCAATCTTATGTTATAAGCCGAGAGAGAGAGAGAGAGAGAGAGAGAGAGAGAGAGAGAGAGGAGAGAGTTGGGAGAAATGGGAGAAAAGAGAGAAAAATGGAAGATTGGAGCCAAAAATCGTTGCTACCGGAGGAGAATTCGAGACTACAAACTCGAGGAAAGTTTCTTACTTTCTAGATATTGCTTTAATGTGATATTTTGCATGTGTAGTTAGTTTTTGGGAGATTCAAACCATTTATGGGTTTTGGAAATTTTTGGTGTTTAATCCTTTGATCTTGATTAAAAATTGATTTGAGGAATATATATTAGTTATTAGTTGTGTAGAAGTGATTTGGGAAAGTTAAATGTTGTTGTTGTTGATAGAAATTGAGAGATTTGGGTTTTGGGATTTTAGGGTTTATACAACCCGTAGCCCAAACTTGGGATTTCTGCAGGGCCGAATCGATTCGCCCCTAGTGAATCGATTCGGTAATGGGGAAGGTGTCAGGTCTGAGTCGATCGAATCGATTCGGACCATGTGAATCGATTTGGGGTTATGCAGAATGGTTGGGTCCTCTTGACCGAATCGATTCGGCCTATCCGAATCGATTCGCTTCAAGACCGAATCGATTCTGCCAGGGCGTATCGATTCGGAATTGCTGCATTTTCAGGATACTTTTCCAATTTAGTTTTTAGCCCTTTTCTTTTAGGTTCGAGGTTTAGGAACCTTCCTTTGGTAAGTAATGAAGAGTCCTTAAGGGTCGTGTTGGGTAGACAAATACCCTAGGCTAGCATGGGATAATTGGGCTTATCCCAAGGGTTAGTTATAGAGATTAATGTTCCGTTTAATATCGGACGATAATCTAAAATTCATAGAAGATAGAATAATAAGTTTGGGACTTTTGGGAGACTATTATCGAGGGAGACTCACTTTGATAATTTAGGATATTGTGTTGAACTCTTGGAAACTAGCTTGAGGATAATGTCACTTCGGGTCTTAGGTCATTAATATAATATGACTTTAAGAATAAGAAATGCATATTCTAAAATGTGGTACTAAATGAATAGGTACAAATGATTTTGAGAATGTAAAAAATGGATGTTTTCAAATGGGAAAAAAAATGATTTTCATAAATGTTAATTGATGTTTACACACCTCTCTAAATCGCTATCATAAGGGAAGTTCGCGCGGTTGGTGAAGCCCCCTAGCTAATGAATGAAGGGTGGATATATCCCTAGGCCATATGAGCGTTTATTGTATGTTTCTGCGATGGTGAGGTAATTCTGTGTGTGGTTATGACTCTCCTCCAGGCATATGGCCGCTTCCCGACGTTTCGTTAGGATACCCGGTTGTCTTGGTGATAGGCCCTAGAAGATGATAGCCCTAGGGGTGTGCACGGGTCGGTTCGGTTCGGTTTTGGATCGCAATCCAAACCGAACCGATCGGTTCGGTTTTGGAAAGGGTTAGACCGAAACCGAACCGACAATGAAAAAAACCGTCGGTTTCGGTTCGGTTCGGTTTCGGTTCGGTTTTGGTTAGTTTTCGGTTTTGGTCAGTTGTTTTTGGGCGATTTTCGGTTTTGGCCAGTTTTTAAGGCCGGTTAATGGATTTTTCATATAAAAATATAAGTTTTTTAATGTAAATATTGATATCGGTTCGGTTCGGTTCGGTTCGGTTCGGTTTTTTCCATGGCTAGACCGCCAACCGAACCGACATGGTCGGTTTTTTAATTCCTTAAACCGTAAATGGAACCGGGCTAAAAAAAACCGCCGGTTTCGGTTCGGTTCGGGCCGATTCGGTTCGGTTTTTTTTCACACCCCTAGATAGCCCTTTAGGGGCGCGCGCAGTGGGGAAACTCGGATGGGCGGTCTTAGATGCGTTATATGATATATAGAACTATTCTAATAATGTGGGACATTATTGTTATTGAAGAATTTTATGATAATGAAATGGCTTTAAATTACGTTTCCTGGATGGAAGAAAGGAAATGGAAAGTTGATTACATTTCCCGGATGGAAGAAGGGAAATGGGATGATATGAAAATGATAAAGCATTTTTTTTATGATAATAAAACTTGCTTTAAAATATTTTTTTTCCTGGATGGAAGAAAGGAAATAAAATTGGTAAAGAAAGTTTTGAAATGAGATTGATTGGTAAACATTTAATAAATTGAATTGCCATTTATGTATTTCCTAATTAGGAAAGGAATTGTGTATTTAGATTGTGAATAATTAATTTGATGACTCCTTGAGTATTGTAGATGAGTTCTCCCCTTTCATATATGATCATTGAGCATCACCATTGATATTGCGCTAGGTTGTGTTTTTAGAATTGAGAGGTGAGAAATATTATGTTAATTACGAGAGAATTACGCACTTAACTGTCATGCATTTTAGTCACATGGTAATCATATCAAACCGGGCCATGACCCATCTATATTTTTTTGTTTTGCATTCAACTCTTTGTCCGTTCAGGTGCTCTACCGCAAGGACACCCGTATAGACCTCTCCATTCCAGTTGTCATGGAGCTATGGCATTTTGCGGATGTTGTAGGATATTGTTATAGACACTTCTTTCCATTGTACTCTAGTTATGTTCAGTTTATTTATTCAGGCGTGTTGCCCAAGCTTTGTACTCACTTATTATAATGTGATATTTAAATTGTAATACTCGGTGTAACTATTTGTATTGGTCTGTTAATCGACAGCTTATGCGGTTATTATTTATTATATTGTCTTTTCGTTACCCGTTGATTTTTGGTATCCACCGTTTTTGCAAATTGGACTGTCTAAGTGTTTTTCTTTTATTTACAAAATTTTAAATTTGACAGTCCATTTTCTAAAATGATTGGTGGTTATCTCATACTATTATTTTAATTGACAGTGATGCTGAGAATGGACCATCTATGATCCCTGTGATTATTAGAGTATTGGACTGGCCACCGATTATTTTAGTAGGTGGGTTGTCACATATGGGTGGGTCAGTCACTTTTACACCTCAATTATTCCAAAAGTTCATAGCTCAAAAGGAAGGCAGCCTACTACTGTCGAATCGATTTGGTCCCCATTTGAATCAATTTTGATTTGGAAGTTGCAAATTTTTTCTTTAATATTTTAAATTCCTTATTTATCCTATTGGTAGTAATACATACACCTCTCTCTCTCTCTCTCTCTCTCTCTCTCTCCGAGAGAGAGAGAGAGAGAGGCAGGCTCCCGTGCACACTAAGTTTGCACAGTGCTGGCGCAAACCAGTTTTTTTAAAGCATTAAAAAAAATATTTTTGAGTTGATTTTTTATGTGATATTTAAACATTTCAACGGACCCATGTAAAAACAAATCAGCTAAAAAAATTTAAAAAATCGGTCAAACTTTCACAGCTTTTAAAGTGCTTAAAAGCAGCGAAAGTTTGACCGATTTTTTAAAAATAGCAAAAAAAAAAAATTTGATATAATTTTTTACATGGATCCATTGAAATGTTTAAATATCACACAAAAAAATCAACTACAAAATATTTTTTTTACTATTTTAATTAAATGATGTGCAAACTTAGTGTGCACATGAGCTTGGCTCTCTCTCTATATATATAATTACATAATTCATTTCATATAATTTCTTTTAATTCCATTTAAAATACGTAACTTGATAAACACGCATAACGTGGCACACGACATTTTTAAAATTTTTTCCTTAATCTTAATTACAATTTTAATAATCTATTTTAATTAATTCCATTAATTCCTTGATGTTATTAAGTCAATGAAATTGGGTGTTACAACCTTGCCACCTTGGAAATTTTCATCCCCGGAATCAAAGCATTAAACATAATTAAGTAAAATATTCAGGATGCATCCTTCTGATTGTAGATTTTAATTCCAAAGTAGATACCTCAACGCCATTGTTATATTAAACAACTTTAACGAGGGAATCATCTTCTTACGAAACATCTTTTGTTTTAGATCTACTATTGCCATTAGGCTAGTCTCATAGAAAACATCATCTTGGAGATCTAACTGGCCCCAAATGATTATATGTGATGGATCCTGAATATACTTCTGTAATATCGATATTTGAAAAATGTTATGAACATTAGCTTTTTGAGGCGGTAAATCCAAACAACACGATGCTCGACTAATCCTATCCAAAATCTCAGATGGTCCTGTGTACTTCGGTGCCAATTTTCCATTCTCTCCAAACCACAAAACCCCTAGTATAACCCTGCTTTTTAGATATATGTGATCACCCATACTAAACTTCAAATCATAATGACGAGCATCAACATAGTTCTTCTGACGGGTCTAAGCAGTTTCAAGTCTATCCCTGAACAACTCGAATCTTTTCACTGGCATCTTCAATCATCCCTGAATCTGAGATGTTCTTCTCAGTGACCTTGGCTTAATAAACTAGTGAACGTCATGGTCTTCCTTATAAAAATTCAAATGGTCACATCCTAATACTATCCTGAAAGTTATTGTTGTAGGCAAACTTTCGTAATGGTAAATGATCAACCCATCTGACTTGAAAATATATAGCGCAAGCTCGCAACATATATTCGAGTATCTTAGTATTCTCTAGGACTATGCATTTGTCTGTGGATGATAGGCTGTACTAAGGTATAAATATGTTCCCATCTCCTGCTACAGATTCTTCCAAAACTTGGACACAAATCTCAGATCCTTATTAAAAATAATGGATAAAGGTGTGCCATGCAACCTTATGATATCTCGGATGGAAAGTTCATCAAGGTTGGCCATACTATCCGTAACTTTGATTGGAAGGAAGTGTGATGACTTGGTAAGTCCATCAACCGCAACCCACGTTGCATCATGCCCTGCCTGAGTCCTAGGGAAAGCCACGACATGGACCATTTTTATGTGCTCCTATTTCCACTAAACCCTTTCGATATTTGGTGCTCAACCTTTACTTGCTGACAAGTGACACTTTTTTACAAAAATTGAAACATCCTTTTTCATTCCTCAACACTAGTAGTCTCTCCACAAAGCCCTTTACATCTTTGTATTGCTTGGGTGAATGGTTAAATGAGACTGATGTGCTTCTCCTATGACTTCTTCCATGACTTCCTCAATACCCAGAAGTACCAAACTTCCTCGAAATCGCACACCATTATCCTTGTTGATCGACAAGTTCTCGATTGGTTTGCCTAATAAGATACGATTCCTGAAGTTTACCAAATTATCATCGAAATTTGTGCATTAAGAACTTTTTATTATATTAAAGGTCTTTCCACCATTTCGAAGATTCAAAAATTATGTTTTTCCAACTGAACCCTCAATTCATATCTCTGAAGGTCTTATGTCATCTTATGGCGATAGCACTTCATTATCGTAAAAAATACCCCATGTTCTTATTGACTAAGTCGGTTACCATATTAGCTTTACCTAGGTGGTAATAGAGACCAAAATTATAATCTATCATGAGTTCTATCAATCCTCTTTACCTGAGATTTAGATCTCTCTGAGTGAAAATATGTTGGAGGCTCTTGCAATCTGAGTACATCTTGAACAGTTCACCATACAGTTAATACCTCCATTTTTTTAGTGCAAACACACCTGCTCCAAGCTATAGGTTGTATATTGTCTAGTACTTCTTATGAACCCTTATTTGTCTTAACAC
Source organism: Sambucus nigra (assembly GCA_949130495.1). NCBI lineage: Eukaryota > Viridiplantae > Streptophyta > Magnoliopsida > Dipsacales > Adoxaceae > Sambucus > Sambucus nigra. The sequence continues at coordinate 641,664,056 of OX422207.1, read as the reverse complement.
ATAAGCTACCACATTTTTACCTTTCATCAATACCACTCCTAAACCTTCCCATGATGCATCACAATAAACGAAATATCCCTTTCCTCACTTGGGGAGGATAAGTATTGGTTCTGATGTTAGTCTGGTCTTTAACTCCTGGAAGGCCACCTCCATAATCATCAGTCCACTAAAAGTTAACATCTTTCTGTGTCAACCTTATAAGGTGTGAAGCAATCTTGGATAATTCATCGATGAAATACTAGGTATCCGATGATTCCTAATATACTTCTCACTTCATTGACTGTCTTCGGCTATTTCCAATTCATGACTACTTCAACCTTTGTTGGATCTATTAAATTCCCTGATCCTGAGATAACATGGCCAAGAAACCCAACCTCGTCCATCCAGAACTCGTACTTGCTAAACTTGTCATACAATTGGTTTTCATAAATCACTTGCAAAGTTGTGCAAAAATACTCCTCGTGATTTATTCTTGAAGCCGAGTAGATAAGGACATCATTAAGAAATATCATAATAAATTGATCTAAGTGTGGGAGATAAATTAGATTCATTAGGTTCATAAATTCTACAGTTTCATTCGTCGACCCAAATATCATAATTAAGAACTCATAATTCCCATATCGCATCTTAAATGTTGTCTTATGAATATCCTGATTCTTGACCCTCAACTGATGATAGTTGGACCGAAGATCAATCTTTGAGAATACACTTGATCCTCATAAATAATCAAAGAGATCATCAATTCGCGGCATGGGATACTTGTTCTTAATCATAACATGCTTTAGTTGCCTATAGTCAATATAAATCCTAAGGGGATTTTCCTTCTTCTTGACAAAGGAACTGGTGTGCCCCAGGTGACACACTTGACCTCATAAGACCCTTTGATAACAAATCCTTTAACTGTATTTTTAGTTCATTCATCTCGACTAGATTTAAATGGTGTGGATGAATGGAAATAGGTGAGACACCCACATGTACCTCAATTTCAAAGTCTATCTCCCTTTATGGTGGTAACCCTGGAATCTCTTTTGAAAACCTGTTCGGGAACTCCCATACAACTGTGTGATCAAGGACCATATTATCAGGACCATACTGCGCTACAAGTCTTGAAAGCCATACAAAACAATTTTATTGTTACTTAGTGCTAGTGTATTTATAAGGACGGTCCATGAGTTTCTCACTATGAAATCTCTCCACCCAGAAATAACATCAAAACGGCGTGCCAATGATATTAAATAGTGGAACTAAAGCATGAAAGCCAATACATCCCAAGTATTACCTCAAAAGTTTCCATATCCATGAAAATTAAGTCATATTAGAGAACATAGTCTCCCTCAATGATGACACAAGCAAGACATATGCATTTAAAAAAAACACCTTCACCTACTGGAAGTCGTAAGAAAATAGGGGGATACAAACAATCTACCTTTAAGCCTAAACTAAAACCTAATGCACTTTATATAAAAAAATTTGATGCACGAGAATCAAATAAATCATGAACCCATGAAATGGAATATTAAAATCATACCTTCCATCACCGTGGCATCTGGATAAATCGTAAACTGAGTAATAGTATAGGCATGACCTTATGTGAACCTATTGCTCTAGTTACCCTACTGGTTCCACTAACCTTCTCCACTGTAACCATGGTTGGGCCGTGAACCATTAACATTTTGTATTCCTTGTTCAAACCCTTTATACTACTGAGATTGCTGGGTAGGAACTGCAAAGCTTGAGTTTTGTGATGGTTGAAAGTTGGAACCCTGATTGTTTGGGAGAGGACCACTGCATCCATGGGGGAAATCCATTTTAAAATTAATTACTTACCCACATAGGAAGCACCCTTTCCCTTCCTTAGCTAACCCCTCACCCTGACTCTTGGAGGAAACAATACCCGCTTCTACTTTTAATATGGCAAAGAATCCCCTAGAACCACTGTCCTAATTTTTTTTCTTTCACTACTTTTTGGCTCATTACCAAACGTCCTCTTCTTATCTTTAATCGACCTCTCATCTTCGTACTCTAAGAGTAGTTTAATGGACTTGTTCACTATCTATCGAAAGTCGTGAACATCTTAACCAACGATGAGCCTCCGAATGGAAGGTTGGGACCTTATATGAAAAGGAGGATTTTGTCCCTCTCATCTCTGCCCACATACTGATCATAATCGGACAAGCTCTCAAAATTGATATCATACTCTATAACGGTGATCTTCCCTTAGAACAAGTCATGAAATTCATCTGTCTTCTCATCACGATAAGCTTTTGGAAAGTATCGGTCCAGAAATGCCTCCATAAAATCTTTCTAAAGTACTTCCCCATTTATACTTGCTTCATAGGATAACCACCACTTTTGGGGGTGGTTCGCAAAATAAAATGTGTCCATATAGACCCTATAAGAAGAAGGCACATCAAAAGTTGAAAAAATACGAGTGACGTGTTGCAGCCACCCCTTTGACCTTTGGTACTTGTAATGTTTCTAAACGTAGGGGAATTGAGTTTCCTAAACTCTTTTAATATAGTGGAAGATCTACTGCTCTCCACTAAGATACCACCGCCTGGGTGATATTGAGAAATGAAATTATCCAGCTTGTTGACTACCTGAGTCATTTGGCATAACTCATTGGTATTCCCACCAGTACGTCCACCTCATCTTCGCATTGACACTCTAAATAGGGGATGATAGTTTAGAATGGGATAGAATATACAGAACTATTATTAAACAAAAATAGACATAAGATCACTCTCCAACACATATGTAACCTACGCTCTGATACGAAGTTCTGATTCATCGAATCCAGATGTCAATGCAGAAAACCTTTTTAAACTTTGATTTCATTTAAGAAAATCCTCTTTTAAAATAAACACTGGTTTTATTTGTTTGTGTCATAAAATTTACTTAATTTAATTAATAAAATGATCATAACTTATGAAATTCATAGGAACACTTGAAACAAAAGTGTTTCGTGAAATAAATATTAACTACGGTAAGATCCATAACATCTTGTGTTATTACAATCAAAATTTAAAGTACTTAACTTAAAGTTCAAATGATAAAAACCATAGTTTAAAACAAATTGCACAATTCAAAATGAATAGTGAAAGAATTGTATTGTCGTGGACAATTCCTCTTTCCATTCCCGCTATCCTTGCCATTTTCTCAACCTGAAGTTCCTATGGGGTGGCAAATATTGGGGTATGAGCGTACGCCCAATAGGAGAAATACTAGAAGTTTATATATATTATACAAGAAAAATCTATACATATATAATGTATTTTAGCAACAATGGAATGATCATTCAGTTGATTAAGTGTTCTCATGCAAAATGAATCGTAACCATGCAATGTGAACTATGATCATGCAACCCGAGTGATGAGCTTACTCACACTTAATCTTGCTTTTAATATTACCTGTATCCTGTTAATTTAATCGTTAAAGTACTTTTACATTTTTCCAATTTCTCCCATTAACTTGCCTTTACATTAATGAGCACCGTGCTCAAAGTCATCTTTTAACTTTCTTAATTGGGTTACGAATCACATGCATGTTTACGACCATTCACCGACTGCTATAATGACGTAATATGCTCCTGATCTATAGTGTTGGTTCTAAGAATTAAGACACACCCTAGGGCTCCAAGCCCTCCTTAAATTTCTCGGTTACCTCTGAGTATTTTTTTTCTTGTTACATCATTGTAACACTTTTTCCTTTATTTCTTTCTTTTCTGCTTTTAAGATTTTTTTCTTTATTTCCTTTTTACCGGCCATAAGGCCAAATACATGGGACAAGAATAGTCCCAACATTTAATTTCCAAATTTCACACTTTATCAAAAAGTTAGTTTTCATTTCACCTTTAACTCGATATTTCATCTTCAAAAATAAGTTTGCTTATCACTTCTTGTGAGACTTAACCTTTGAGTTCAAATAACCATTTTATATACTTTAATGTATTTTTCACTATTCACGCACACTTGTAAACTTGCAATTTATACACTTTTCCAAAAATGCTTTTTTTCGGCTTTTCTTTACAAAACATGATTTTTCACCACATAAAATCCAACTCTTTAAGTAGAGTCCTTTAGTTCAGAGAATTTATTCAGAATTCCAACTTCAACGTAAAATGACACTTTTGTACAAAACATTACTTTTGCCATTTCAAGACTTATATTTGCAACTTGCTAACTTTACACCTTCTATCTTATTTCTTATTATTTTATGTGTTCATATTGCATCATTTCACACTTTTGCCCCCAAACACTTTACTAGTTTCACCTTTAGTCCATTTTTTCATGTTTCTTAAGGACTTTCTTCATATACATTATATCATTTTAAGTAACTAATATGTGTTAACACGTGTAAGGCGATACGCGACATTTTTGAATTTTTCTCCTTAACCTTAATTACAATTAAAATAATTTATTTACATTAATCCAATTGATTTCTCATAGTGCGCCTTTATTAATTCAACAAAACTGGGTGTTACTTTGAGTCCCAACTACACTACTTTGGCAAGACCACTATTTATGATTAGTAGGGCTGTAAACGGATATTCGAAAATCCGCATCCGTTCGATATCCGAATCCGAATTTGCGGATATTTATCCGAAAATATGGAAACGGATACGAATATGGATACTCTATAAAAATATCCGAGAAAACGGATACGAATACGGATAGTACTAGTATCCGACACGGATAATCCGTATCCGATGCGGAGTATCCATTTTACAGGATATCCGTATCCGTCGAACATATGTTTAAAATATTACTAATAATATTAGTATTAGTATTACTAATAAAATAATATTAAAAAAAACTTAATCGTTTATTACCTAAAACAAAATAAACATATACTCCGCTCAAAACAAAAAAGCCCTAAAGTTATTATTTTATTAGGTATGTTATAAAATGTCATGTATTATTATTTTATTGAGTATATTATCATGGAGTTATACTAAAGTTACAATACACCCTATCACACACAGCATACACACACTTAAGAACATATACTCCACTCAAAACAAAAAAATACTAACTTCATTTCATTTCTCTTTTGTACAAAACAAGTGAAAAGAAACCCTCATGTGGTTGTTCATTAATTTCCTTAATTATAAATAATTGTAAGAGAAAAACAGAAAAGAATATAAGAGAGAAACATAATAGAATGTAAAAGAGAAACAGAAAAGTAAAGAGATGGTTTTGATTGTGATGAGAACTGAAGTTAACAACAGGTATATTATATACAAAATAAAAATATATACTTATTAAAATAAAAATATCAGTATGTTTTGAAAACAAAAGGTCCATGAGGTTATCATTCTCAATAAATTTGATTTAATCTAAAAGGTGCATATTTATTTCTACTGTCATGGAATGCGAATGTTATCTTTCTTTGAATTGCTTTAAGCTTATATGGATGGCTTTAACCATATTATCATTATGGATTGATACTATTATTATGGAATCCATAATTGTTAATGTTAGGAGGCAGTAATTTTGTTATATATTTATTTGGATTGGATTGGATATTTTAATAGTTATTTTTTGCGATGGCTAAATATTGTAAACGGATACGGATATTATCCGAATCCGAGGTATCCGAGCGGATACGTATATGGATAGTTGTTTTAACTATCCGGGCGGATACGGATACGGATATGGATAGTACATTCAGATAGCGGATACGGATATGGAAAACATGGTATCCGATCCGTATCCGTCCGTTTACCACCCCTAATGATTAGTTATGAATATGTCAACTGAATGGGATAATGTCTTGAGTTATATTGACTTTGGAAAACACGATGAGTAGCATTGAATACAACACTTAATGTGTAAGATGGTAAAAGTGACAAGAGATTAAGATATAGAATTCTCTATACACACACACACACACACACACACACACACATATACTAGGGTATGCCCGTGCCTAAAGGCACGTCGTTAAATTTCAAAAGTGTACGTCTTTGATAATACCATACGTCGTATTTAGTCAGAACAAATAAATAATTTTTGAAAGCTTTTTACATATATACATACAAACATCGTGTTTATATACATACATACACCGTAGTACGAAAGAATTTCATGTGTTAATATGACTATTCATTGTGTTTAAGAAAAATATAATTAAAGAGTTCTAATAATCCATCATGGAACTCATAATAATTATTAACTATTGTATAACACAAATATTTGTAAATTGGTTCAATCTGAAACATACTTTATACTTGATAAAAATAAAACATTAAGAGTACTACATGATCTAACAAACTAAGTAGACCATAAAAATTATGTTGTCTACAATTTATTCTGCTCAAAACAGGTTACCTTAGAAATTATGATGTCTACATGATCTGTTTTGATACTCATTTTTATATTCATCTACATGTCTAGATTGTGTCTACATGATCAAAACATATTACAATAAAATTATTTTGTCTACATGATGATCAAAACAGATTGAAGTTCCAACTTAGAAAAAATTAAGAGTACTACGATCACTAATGTTGTCTTCTTCAAGGCTCAACAATGCCTTTTGTCAAGCTTTGGCAATACAAATTGAAGTACGTATTTGTCTTGTTTAACTAAATGCCAAACTTGTCGCACAACTGTAGAGAAACAGCATAACAGTTTATTAAATACATCTACAACACATATAAGAACACAAACATAACAGTTAGGGACATGAGAACTGAACATTTAGGGACATAATAGTTGGGGAACATAACAGTTTACACTACAGTAGTACAACAGTTAGGGACATGAGAACATAACAGTTAGGGAACATCATAGCATAACATTTTACACTACAGTAGTTTGATAGTTTGATAGTTTGGTAATATCTGTGATTCATTGAAATTTTGACCAAACATAACAGTTAGGGACATGAGAACATAACACAAACAAATCCTAAATTACACCACAATATTAAAAGCTTCATATTATTCCCTTTGAGGACTACGAAATTAAAATCTTCATGTTATTACCTTTAAGGACTTCCTAAAATCATAGAAAAATTCCTAAATTTAATCTTTTTCTCTCATACTACACTCCAATCCATAAAAATTTAAATTTAATACCAATTCCTTGTGACTCAAAATGCTTACTCAAACACTCAACCTATAAATAAACAACAACAGTGGCCCCAAAACCAAAATACTCATTCCCATGTGCCCTTGTGGACTATATGACTGTCTTGCCTTTACAGCAGCATAAGAAATTAAAGGAATACAATGAATCAAACACACTACCAAATATCAAAATCAACAAAATGGCTATGAATGATAGGAGGGAAAACATGGACAAAGCTTAATGAAATTTATATTGCATAACTAAATCAATTTCCATAATAAATATGATGATTTGAAAGTAATAAAAAAAGGTAAAAAAAAATGTAGCATAATAATGTTTAAACGTAAGAATAAAGTAATAGCCACTAAGAAATTGTAGCATAACAATGGGCACTAAAACTAAAAAAGTAGAAGTCACTACCGGGTAGATATGCCTTAGGATGAATTTTGGAGCTCAATCTAGGATGCCTTAGGATGAATGTTGGAGCTCAATCCAGGATAAAGTAAAAATTCACTGAAAAAAATAAATTCGATATAATACCAGAAGTGACTTATACTTTTTTTCAGTGAATTCACGATATAACATCCACTGAAAAAAAACAGATTGTATATCATGATATACAATCGTGATATATGCCTGCAACCACGATATATCTGATTGTATATACACGATATATCAGATTATATATACACGATATATCAGATTGTATATTCACTGATATAGGTGTATATACAATCGTGATATATGCCTGCATCCATCTGATATATACGATTATCTATTCTCTGATATACAAACTCAGAATTTTAAACTCAGAATCTAGGTGTATATACAATCGTGATATATGCCTGCATCCACGATATACAATCTGATATACGATTGTATATTCACTAATATACAATCTGATATATCCACGATATACCGGTATTCACTATTTCAAATAGATTGTATATCACTATATAGCATCCACGATATAACATCCACTTACTAATATACAATCTATTATTTCAATTTCATTTTTCACTGAAAAAACTCACTACTGGGATGCCTGCAAAAATTCACTGAAAAAATAATAAGTTAAGGAGATAGAGTAAAAGAGACGTGATTTTAAAATTGTTTAGTACCTTAGGATGGATGTTGGAGCTCAATCCAGTGATGAGATATCAAGAGGAAGGTTTAAAACAGATTGTATATCAGTAACAATGTATAACATGTGAAAAATCCATGATATAATACCCAAACAGTCTGTATATCAGCTCGGGATCAAAATAAGCAAACCATCGGATAAAAAAAAATCATACCACGTGTAGCATACCATGTTTACTGAAATATAATTGACGTAGATGTTGATAAAATCCGTAAAAAAAAAAAAAACAGCTATAGATAAATGTAGCATACCATGTTTTTACTAAAACACTTTTTTTTACTCCACCACTGGCGCCTCGGCCGAAATATCCTTGTGGTGCCTATGGTGATTAATGTTGCCACTCCTCCCACACTTAAGCAACAATGGGAGACTGGTATTCATCATGCCAAAAGGCTAGGATTACATGCATAGAAATTCCCACAATTGCCACTGGAAACGACATGGTAAATGCAGTCACCCACTATATGATCATTACTCACACACTGCCTTTTTCTCAATCCTGGCTCATGACCTGATCAGGCAATTTGGCTCCGCTTCCTGCTGCTGCCCTTTTGTCCTTATCCGCTACACAAAAACCACACCCAAACTAAGAAGCACATAGGGTAAGAAGGCATAATTAAAACAATAGAATACCTGATCATAGAGAAATGAATAACATAAGAGTTTGGAAAACTTCTTTGTAATGCCTGCAATTTGATGTCCTAAGAAATGATATGCAAATATTTTCATTATTTTTTTTCAAAATAAATTTCGTATCAATGCAGCGGGCTAAAATTATTCAATGCAACTAACTCATTATTCATATCAATACAGCAGGATAAAATCTTAACTATGAAACATTAACGAAGACTTTAGACTATAATGAACATGTCGATCTTTTGCATAATGAATAGTAGGCTCTAACAAATCTTTTCTTATGTCTCTACTATAGATCTGTTATAAGTTTGACAATACAAATATATCTAATTGAGAAATAGTACGTAAAAATATACTACTCTCCAACAATTCAATAAGTGGAAAATGCAACTCTTATTAGATACATGAACATAGCTTGCACCAGCTCTTCTTTCTCCAAAGCTAGCTCAGAAATTAAGGTATTAATATTTCGAATCATTCTCAAGTGATCAGAAGTAATATTGATATCTATGCTTTCAAGTCTGAACTCTCTATTTTCAGGATGCAAGACTCTCAAAGTGACAGACTTGAATCATTAACAAAACTAAAACCCAAAATAGAGCAGTGTAAACACATATAGTATAAGGCTTACCAAATTACTGGCAGTTTTAGGGCAGCGGATTCAGCCTCAGCCTTCCTCCGAGCATTTATCTCGACCTTCTTTCTATCTCCAGCGCCATCATTCCTTTGGGCATCAATCTGCTTTTTGTCATTAGCCTTAACTTCATGGCAACACGATTAGTTCCTCGAGATGCCATCCCGTATGAAGATTTAGTAACAAAGCTCGAAGTAGTAGAGTTAAAGTTGCACAAAAATCAACAGTTAGTCATATCACAATGAATAAGATGAAGACAAAGAAAAATGGCAACATTTTGTTACCTTCTTAAACTTTTTCTTGATCACCCTGATCAGCCTCAACACCCTAGTAAGCTTCAACGGGCCCTCTACTACCATGCAAGGACCTGCAACTTGCATAGGCACCTACTTAGAACCTATATGTTTCGACAGTCAATTGAGTCTAAAAAGTCGTGGTATTTCGGGATAGTAAAAATGAAATAAACATATGAAAATTTATTAAACCAAATTTGAAATTTTATGGATGAAAAGGATTTGCATTCGGTACTTTATAAAATATTAATGTTTAAATATACCATAGCGGTACCATCGAGTCACGTCATGTGACCATACCTTGAGTCTTATCAATAAAAAACATCATTTTCTTCCTTTTATTTGATTTTCACATAAATCAATACTCAAATTATTTTTCAAACTTTCCCAAAGATCAAGTACAATGGTAAAAGTAGAGCAAAAGATCACTAAAACAGAGCATAGCTCCAAGTCATCACCATGCTTCAAAATAGATTCTAAAAGAAGTAATGTTTCTGATTCGGTTGATACAGCCTTGTGACATCCACTGTTGGGAATGCCTTCAATAAACTTGAAATCATTAACATTATATTTTCCCCTCAGTTTTCATCTATAAAGAACTTCACACAATCAATCCAGAACTATATATAAAACTATATATGAAGTTCTATACATGAATTTCTAATAGCACCAAAACAAAAAGATCTATACATGAATATTTGAAATACCAATAGCTTTTGAAGCTTGAGCTCATTCAAATGGTAAAGTGAATTATGTTTTAGAAAGATAAATTAGGTCCGTATTCAGCTTGAGTCTTCCTTCTTCCTATGCACGTGAACCAAAAAATACATTTTCAATGCATGCTTTTTTTGAGTAACAAAGTGTGGTCATGCAATCTGGAATATGTCAACCTCTTTTACACATCATACATTATATAAATGGATACTTATAGATAACAGGCAAACTAAAATTTGTGACCATTGGCTTCATCTAACAAACAGTAAGATAAATGGGTATAAGTATAACTTTTCCCAAAGCCTTCACTAAAAGTTCAAAGAAACAATTAAATATTAACCTCAGAAGAATTACAAAACACCTCTCAAAGTCCATTAGAACCTGAAAAATCAGAGAGGCTTGGTTGATTATCGATAAATACTCTTGAAGAAGCTGTCGTTTTGCATTTGTTACAATGCAAACGATTGAGGACGCAAATGTCGCTATTGAAGAACTTAATGGCACAATAAGTTTTAGTTTATGGCATAATATCATATAGTCACTGCCAATATTTCTTGGCTCTATAATTCAATTTTAATTACTTCAATTTTCTTCCCCTTTTGTTACAGTAAATTGGAGGGCGTGAAATAAGAGTAAATGTCATAGAAAACCTTTGTCAACTATAGATTTTTCACTTCTCTAAGAAGAGGAAACACACCATTTATTGACAGCCCACACAAAGTTTATGTAGGTTCAAAAGTTTTTTCGCAGAGAAAGGAAATGTTCTTAGTACAAAGGTATCCCGAGTTCGAGGGACCCTTTGAATTCAAGTATAGGGATCCTTTGAATTCAAGTATGCATCTTTGAACACTAAACAAACAAAATTTATGCATAGCTTTTTATTCTTATTCCTCAGAATTCAAAGTCTCTGCATTGTACTAAATTATTGCAACTTGAGTTAAACTTCTACTACATCAATATCAATACATCTCATAAACATCTACTACATCAATATCAATACAATATTTTGTGGAACGGTAGAGTCAATTAGTTTGAATATGTGATTTATAAACCGAAAAAATGATGTGGAGTTAAAATATTTTTTAGATCTAATATCCGGGCACTAAAAACCCTAATTTCAGGAATAAGAGAGCGACGGAGAGACGAAATGATCTCCCTTAAAACTCTAATTTCATTAAAGAAATACATTACCATCATTTTGAAAATTAAAGGCGTCATATATCTAAGCTCATCATATGTAAAAACACTTGAGAGTCACTGATTCACTTCAATTTAATTATCCTTCATGCAATTGGGTCCATAATGAGAACCAAAATATACAATGTATGACATTTACTCAAAATTTACGATAAAAAAATTACCCAAATTCTACTGCCAACATACTTTTGACTGAGGTTGTTCTGATCGATCTAATCGATCCAACCCTAGTCTAAGAGAGGATCACATAGTCCACCCAAAAGCTAAACTCAACATCAACTGTTATAGAGAAAGTCAAAACTGTAATTGACATGGATTTGCATGGCACTCTCAAAAAGTGGTACCTGATCAACAACATTCCCATGTATGGTACCTGATTTGCAAAACAAAAATGGGAGTGAGTCGACAAAACACTGTGATCTAAGAACCAAATGTGAAATCCCACTAAAACTTCATGTCATACACATCAATTAAACGTGCTAAGGCACATGTTATTGTCTAAACAATCGCAAAAGTCCTTACAATAATCACAATTAGCTGTTTGATTAACAAATTCGGCAAGTCTAGGTTTTGGATTGGCGAGTAATGAAACAAATTAAACTCAAATACATCGAATATTGCACATACACTACATTGTAATTGCGATAATTACTTGAAACAAAATATAGGACGGACATTTGAAGCTAAAGAAAAACAAAGCGTAGTGGGATCATTGGTAGAATCAGAGAATTATTACCACAAAAGATGATTGAACAAAACTATCATTCTAATATAAAATTCAAGTAATTGAAACAAAAATATCACTCTAATACAAAATTCTAGTAAATAAAACTTAACTATTTAAGATGGAATCTGAAAATGTTACTCAAAATTACCATACTGATCGATTTAAAGACTCGAACATGGAACAGACAGAGAACATAACTATCTGAGGCATTCACATCATTCATGAAACGGACTAAAATACGCGACATTGATGAAACAAAACTATACAAATTTGAAAATTACCATACAAATATGAAAATAGGAAATCAAAACTACCATACAAACTACCATACAAATCTGAGAAATTAACATACAAACTGGAACTCAAAACTACCTACAAATCTGAACTCGAAACTCAAAACTACCACTATCTACATGGGATTTTTGTTGTGTAGGGCTCCCCTGAAAACATAGTAAAGATAATCATTCGGCAAGTTAGAAGAGAAAAATGCCCTCAAACACAGTATCAACCAGAAAACCCTATAAACTCAAGATGAAAAATCATCTGAACAAAAAGAAAAAGAAAAAATCAAAAGAACTAAAATTCTTAAAATAAAAGGATGAACTATTCAGTCTTCAATTGCAGCAAACTCATGAAAGAAAAGAATATCATTTTAATAGGATGAAATAAAAGAATGAGCAGAATAAAAAAAGTATACATATCTAAGTATATAGATCTGAAGACTATTTAAGTATTAAATGGACCCGCATATCATTTTAATAGGATCAAATAAATCAGTATCTGAACAAAAAAAAACATTCCATTTAATAGATCTGACCTAGCTTTGTCGCTAAAAAACATGATTCCATCACTCATCGAAAAAACACCAAACATCCTTTTATTCATCAACAATAAAACAAGCGAGAAATTACCTATCGAGAAAGTGAGCAGCGACCATCTTCAGTGGAATAGATACCTGATTGAGTACTGTGTTAGAAAAATAAATACAAATGTAGGAACAAATGCAATAAAGAACCAAAAGCCCTAATTGAAATGCAACAATGATTCAAAATAAAATAAAAATAAAAAGCAAGTACGATACCTGGTAATATTCATCTTGCCACTATGAACCATACAACAAACCTTATACATTTACATTATGAAGCTGAAGATCAAAACCAAAAGCCCTAAAAAATAAACAAAACCATACCTTGCAAATGGTGTCTTTCTATGGTGAAGAACATACCGAGTTGTGAATATTGGGTTTCAAAAAAAAAAGAGGGAAAACAAAACAAAGAGTAAGATTAGGGTTAGAAAACAAATCTGAAGAGGGAGGTTGTGGGGTGAGTGTGTGTGAGAAGAGTGAGGAAGAGAGAGACGGATGCGGATAAATGTGAAGAGTGAGGCTACAATCTCAGATCGTGGGTTAGGGTTTTGGTCATGTGTTTGGTAGGAAGTAATCTGAACGGTCCATTTCGTGCCTAGTTGGCTTCCATCTCAACCGTTAAATGTCTTTCAAACTTATGAATAATGAAAACACCTTGCTACTTTATTATTTATTTATATATATATATATATATATATATATATATATATATGGATTTTTATAAATACAAATAGTCCTTTTCGGATACGGATTATCCATGACGGATACCTTATCCGTATCTGTATCCATTATTACAGGATAATTAGAAATCATATTTGAATCTCTTTTTTGGATATCTACTCGAATAAATATCCGTAAAAAATGGATTCCAATACCATAACGATTCAGGTTTTTGAATATCCATTTACACCCCTAATACACATACATACATTCAAAGCCACCTAGTACAAACCTACAAAACCTCCCCCTCCTCTGCAATCATTCGTACAAATAAGAGACCACAACCACTTGCATAGTTGTATTGTACCCTCCAAACCCTATTAATAACTTTGTCACTCCCCTATACAATCCCTCTTCATGTTCCCTCATCTCTCCATTCAACCGCCTTCCTTGTACACCAACCTAACTATCCCACTCATGACCCTCTCTCTCATGAAGGTTTTATAAAACCTGATGCTTCATGCAAGAGGTACTCTACTCCCAACCATCATCTAACTCTTACCGAATTCCAACCCTTGTGCAAACCCTTACGGGCTACAATACCCTAAACCCCTATCGCAATATTTCCTTCTCTCTATCCCATAAGGTTATACCCAATAGGTTGTATATCTCTCTTACCTCTCTATTCTTTTTATTAATTCTTTATTTATTTTTATCTCTATTGTACCAAAATCCTCCCTTTATATAAGAATCCTCATAAAATCTATTAACAAACTCCTCTCTTTTTCCTCTAATCCTAGAGTTATTTCATGGAATAAAATTCGTATATATTGAACTTGTAATGGTACATCATGATTTAAAATTCTACTTGTACCTCAATAATAACTGTGTTCTTGGGCCATTGGAGAAACATATATAGGGCCGATGACAGAATGAACAACGAAGCATTACGATAACTTTTTTATTCATGTTCACTTTTGACAAACCAAAACTTTGCGACTACATCATCCTATTGTGTCCCCTTTAAAAATTCATTTTCCCTCTAATGAGATAAAACCCGAACCTTTCGTCACCTTTAAATAAAAAAAGATACGATCATTTAATGGAAGATTACATACAACATTTGAGAGATGGTTTCAAAATTTATTTTAGGGTAGTTTATAATGTAATTTTGGGATTAGTGTAGATTAGTTTTAGTTCTTTTATATTTTCTAGAGAGTTGAGTGAGCAAAATACAATTTATAAGGTAAAAAAATATTAATTTTAAGCTTCAAGTCAAAATAGAGAGTGAGATTAGTGATTTTCTTCTTCTCTCACATTTCTTGTTGTAAAACTCATATATGTGGCGTTTAAGTTACGTAGAATCTTGGGAGTTAATGAAAATGTAAGGAGACTTGGCTTAATATTTGTTTCTCTGATTTATTATTTTACATGCCTTTAATGGTGTTGTTATTACATTTTATATGTAATAAGATCGAAATTAGAAGATAAAATCCTCATTAAAGGGATGAGATAAAAACCTTAGCTTGATTATTCTTATTCTCAGTCTATTTTTCCATACTCCTTTGAATATTATTATTAGACTTTCACAATTTAAATTCATGCCTCTAGAGAGGGTGAATAATTTTTTAGAGAAAATTGTAAATTTGAATTACAATATCGCTACATCAAAAGTGCTAATTTGGAGGTGTTTTAAAATCTTGTAAATGGCATTTACAATGTTTCAAAATCGTTGCAAATTGTGCGTTTCAAAAATTTTGTAAAGATTTAAAACTGTTGCAAAATGGTATTTGCAGCGGGTTATTATGAATAAATATCTGGTTTAGATAACCATTGCAAAAGTAATTACAATGCTTTTGAACCATTATGAGGATATATTTTGCATCGGTTTTGAACTGTTTCTAATTTTTTATTTGCAACGGTTCAAAACCGTTCAATATTTAGTGACTTTTTTTTTTTAAATTTGCAACGATTCTAAACACTTACAAAGAATATATATATATATATATATATATATATATATATATATATATATATATATATATATATTATTTTTGGTTCATAACACTTACAAATAGTAATATATAAATAAAAAATGTTCCTCTTTGTAAGTGTTATAAACCATTAAATAAAATTAAAATATAAAAAAATTAAAAACAATCCACCACAGACTTCACCACCCTCCATTATAATTCTAACCTACAATTGTGTACGATGATAACTACACATTAGTATTCACGGTTCAAAATGCACTTAACCGGAAATCTCAACTTCAACACATCATAGTTACAAAAACACGTGAAAAAATGATTTTACTACATAATAACCTTCTGAATAATAAATTAAATATTCGATACTTTTGAATGAAACACTGCATATATCTTGTGTTGGTTGTATTACTAGCAAATTAAAAATTATCAAAGACGTTGTAGTAATATTAGTTTTCTTTTCTAAAATAATCAACATCACTACACTATCTTAATAATAAAAATGTTTAGAAAATTAAGTAAACTCGAGATTAACCACTTTTGCACAAAGAAATAATCCAAGGTTCTATTCGTACCTACCAACATAAATGCCCACATAGAAATCCACCATTAAAATCCAATCTTTCCCAACGATCATAGCTATTGTAGGAAAAAAATTCTTCACATGTGTATTAACATGTCAAAATCACCAAATAAAATCTAAAACAAATATCTTCATGTGTTTGTTGTGTACATATATTCATCATCATCATGGGATCGACCACATGGATTCCCCTTTTCCATTCTAATCTATTATATGCATTATTATCATTTACGTTTAATTCCTTAAGGTCTCTCCTAATAATTTCCTCCCGCGATAGCTTAGGGTGACGACTTTTTCTTTTACCCTCTATTTCAAACAATCTTCCTCTTGTTATGGGGGCATCTACTTGTCTATACAACATATGACCGTGCCACCTAATTCTGCTTTCTCTTAATTTATCGCTAATGGGAGCTAATCCTAACTTTTCTCTCACATATTGGTTTTTAATTTTGTCCTTTCTAGTAATTCCTATCATCCACCAGAGCATCCTCATCTCAATAACATGGAGCCTTTGTTCATATTTTTTCTTTAACACCCAACACTCCGCTCCATACAGGATCACTGGCCTGACAACTGTTCTATAAAATTTTCATTTTAATTTATTAGTCATCCTCTTATCGCATAACACCCCACTCATTTGTCTCCATTTCATCAGACCAGTTGATATTCTACTGGTAACATCCTCATCAATATCCCCATTACTTTGTAACATTGAACCTAGATAACGACATTTATTAGTTTGGTTTATATCTTTTTCTTCAATCTTTAACATTATGTTACTCGATGATTCATTATTAAATTTACATTCCATAAATTCCATTTTATTTCTACTGATTCTTAGGCCCTTAGATTGTAAGTCTTTTCTCCTAGTATCTAATCTCATTGTTAAGCTTTCCTTTGAAGTGTATACTAAAACTATATCATCTTAAAATAACATACACCGTGGGTTATATTTTTGTATTTCCTTAGTAATCTCATCTAAAACTACAACAAAAAAATAATGACTTAAGGCCGATCCTTGATGTAAACCCACTTTAATAGTAAAGTCATTAGTTTCTCCATATATAATCCTTACTCTAGTCTTTGTGTTATCATACATATCCTCAATAACTTTAATATAACTGATAGGGATTATTTTCCTCCTTAAAGCCCACCAAATTATATCGCTAGGTACTCTATCATAAGCCTTTTCTAGATCTGTAAAGACCATATATAATTTTTTATTGTTACTTATAACATTTCTCCATTAACTGTCTTAATAAGTAAATAGCTTTTGTGGTTGATCTCCCTGGCATAAATCCAAATTGATTGTCCGAAATAGTTGACTAATTTCTTAATGTTTATTCTATAACCTTTTTCCCATAATTTTATAGTGTGACTCATTAGTTTGATTCATCTATAATTACCACAGTTTTGTATATCCCCTTTATTTTTATATAACGGTATTATGGTGCTTTTCCTCCACTCATTTGGCGTGTTTCCTTCCCTTAAAATTTTATTAAATAAGTGTGTTAACCATTCTACCCCTAGACTTCCAAGGGTTCTTCAAACCCCTATGGGTATTTTATCTCGGCCAACCGCCTTATTCTTTCCCATTTTTCTTAGTAATATATCCACTTCTTTTTCAGTAATCGCACATACCATTCCAATATTCTGTTCAATGTTCTCGACATTGTTTTTCGGATATTCTTCATTCAACAATCCTTAAAAATACTCTTCCCATCTATCTAAAATTTCTTTATCGTTAATTAATATATTTTGATTTATGTCTTTAATGCACTTGACTGGACCCATATCCATTATCAATCTATCTATATTCTTTGCCAATTTATATAAATGCAAAAATATTCAAACTACTTATCTAAATTGTCATATTTGTTCACCGATCACACGTATGTAGTGACTGATAATCTGTAATAAAAAGTAAAAATAATATTATGCAATACCTTTGCAGATGAATTTATGAAATGAGTTTTGAGAGAGAACAATGTATATACATGAAGAACTTACTAAAATTTCACAATTTTTCAATAGTAGTTACTATCCATCCTCGTGTGGAATAACACAATAGGAAGTTATAAGATTATAGTTTTGAGTTGTCTAAATTTTATTGATTTGTCAATTTATTACTTTTAAGACATATTAAACTGTGGAAATTGATTAAATGAATTACATTATCTCCTAATCTCATCTTCCCAATGTGTTCCCAAGTTGTAATACATAAATTCTATAGTATTCTGAAATCAACTAGAGAGAAATCGAAATAAAACAAACTTTATGATCATCAGTTTAGTTTGACAGAATTATTGGTTCACTTGCAATGATGTTGCAATGTACAGAGGTGATGTGTTGCAATGTAATTTTATCGGAATCGAAACTTATATTAACTATAAATAGGTATAAAATGAGTGGACACTGAAAAAATGTCCAATGTACAGAGGTGATGGTGTTCCATGTAAACAAAGAATAGGTGCATAGTTTATTGATGTTTTTTGAGACAACTGAATATGATATGGAAGGTTTGGGAGATTTTGGGATGTAAATCTGGAGTTCTATTGTGTTCAATTGCATACGAACATGAGTATCAATTTTTTTAATTAACTTGATTTGGGAAGAATTTAACATTATGTTTTGCACTATACATCCTCTGTGTAGTATTCTTTTCATGAATCCGCATCTTATGTTCATTGAAATTTTTTGGATACAATTGGATGTATTCATTCAATGCAAACATATACAATGGTTAGGTGGGGTGAGATATGGTGTGGCGGGATGTGTGGTGCGTAGTTAGTATGTTTAGGGTATTTTGTATACGTTATAAAAAATGAGATTAAATTGGCATTTAAGTTCAAAATTAAAGTATCATCTTACTTAATTATAGTATATAACTAAAGTTGACAGCGAAACATGGTGTCGACATTTGTCGCATTTTGATGCAACCTTATGTACAAATCATTAATCATCTCCATCAATCCAATTTATGATTTTCCCCTCTCCTGCCTACTCTACACAATTCATCTGCTCCAACTTTTGGTGTTCCCTATCCCCTCCTAACTCTCCAAATATTTTTAGTAATGGAAATTATAAATTGTAGATTAATCCAAGCTTTACAACCGTCCTTTATCTCCCTCTCAACCCGTCCTTTCATCTTTTTCATGTGTGTATGTTCTTTTCACTTTTTTTTAATCTTTTTAATAATTTCTTAAATGTCCTCTTCTCTTCCCTCCTTATATAATACATATATAAAGCTTCGTGTCCATGCAATGGAAGCAGTCATGGCTTGCTAGGAGATTGAGCAATTTCTAATAAGTTTAACAGGTAAATTTTATTGTTTTTCCCTTTTGTGCAAACTTGGCTTAATTGAATTTTCTATTAGATTTGTGCATTTCTCATTCGTCCCTTTTCCATCTTTTTTTCCTGGTTCTTTTGTCGTTAGATACGTCTATGTGATAACCTTATTATATGATCTTTTTCAATTGGATCAACGTTATGTCATGATCATGTTATGTTATTTGGTTTTTTTATATCGCTCTTACAAGGAATATCTTCCCGGGGTTGGGCTTTTTGTATAATTTATGAAAATAAATAAATAAATATAATATCTTGGGGTGTATATATCTCTTAGTTAGAAGCGAAAAAGGCAAAAGGAATTCTAGATATGAGGGAGTATCTGAACAAATAAGAGAGATAAAGTAGGTGTGTGTGTTGTGATAGATAAGGATAATGGTTCTCTAATAATTTTTAGCTATTTAAATTTTATTATTATTTATTTTCAAAGGGTTGTTTATGGGTTTTTGGTTTCTGACTCATCAAGCAATCATATGTACTTGTATTTCATTATCTTGATTCACTTCATATGAGTCAGCTAAACGTCTTAATATGAAGATAAATTGTTAGTTTTTAGTTTTATTAGCACGGTCTCTCTCTTATTTGTCTCTTTCTCACTCTCTATCGTGAAAATTCTTTCATTGTTGGGAATTGGGGAAGACGGTGTTGAATTATAAATGGGAGTTTTGGACCGCAACACTTTTTTAGACGTAGGTCTTAAGAAGATTCACATATATGTAGTTTTATATGACTAAGACATTAAAAACTTGGTACTCCTTTATATGGTAATATTTTTCAAATTATAAATTCCGCATTTGAACATTTAAGAAAAAAAGGAGAAACCAGCTTATAATTTTTTATTCTACTATTAAACAATTTTGTTAAAAAGCACCCACGCATCACGTTGGTCGTATGCTAGTATAATCATATTAATGTCATATATTTTGTATGAGTCCTCAAGACTGCACTGAGATTCTCTAGAATTAAATATCTTTTAATTACTTTATCTTCGTATGAAGAGAAATAGTGTGTGTGTGTGTGTGTGTGTGTGTGTTGGGGGGGGGGGGGGGATAGGCTAGGTAGTATCTAAAAAAAATAAAATAACTCTAACAAGAAAAAAAAAATCGATAAGTATAGTAGAGAAAATCCATACGTTTGCATACTAGAACTCAATTATGTTTTCAATTCCTCTTTGAAGGACTTCACATATAAGACAAATATGACCTAGATCATCTTTTAGTAGAAAACAATGATCTCACTCTTGCCCACCCTCTGTTGCATATTCTTCAGATGAAGGATCCAGAGTAGTTTCCTAACAGACATAAAAAAGTCTTAGTAAATGTTAAAGGAACTTCAAGAAGGATTGAAAACCCATGTGTTTAAATAAAGATCCAAAATGCAACCATAAATGGATCCATGTGAAATAGAAATGATGAGTTCTATTACACATAATAAACAAATTCATGAAGTAAAAGAGTTTAATACACCCTAAATAAAATTTACATGTTGGCTTAAGCACACACAATCACTCAAAACATCTTTTACACTTTTAAGACAATGTTTTAAAAATAACAACATTATTTTGAAATGTTTTAGGCTTCTAAAACTAGTTTAGTTGATAAAAATATGTAAACAAAATTTACTAACTAAACCACTAGAAGGTCTAGTTGCCTAAAGAAATAGTTTAGTCGACTAATACAGTGTAAATGGAAACATAGTGACTTGTTTTTTAAAAGAAACATAAAATTTACATTTCCAAATAAATCTCAAAGCCTTTATTTTTTTCAAAGCTATATATATCCATTCAAACATTTGATTTACACATAAAAGAATTATAAATAACATTACATCAATGAAGCAACATCTTATTTGATCATAATTGTAATAACATCGTATTTAACCTCATAAGTTAATATTTCATAGTTATTATATTCACAAAGGGTCTTGATAATCATTGAAAAAAGTCCTCTAGTATTTGCACATTAAATTTAAAACGAGTTTCTTTTATTGCTGAAAATTCCTCATATAGGAGAATTACATTATTCAGGTTATGATTCCATCAGTTGGCAATGTTATGTGCTATATCAATTGTAATAATTTAATACATAGATTGGAAAATGAGGAAGGACTTTGCACCCTTGGATAAGAAAGAGTATGAAGTATATGAATTTACGAATTCAACCCTATATAGTACAAAAATAGTCTCATCTCTAGGATATTCAAACATATATCATCGAGTTTGAAATATGAGTCCAAATGCATAAGTAAACATATCTTTTTTGGTAGACAAAACTATGTTTTCTGATAAGAAATAGCGTAAAGATGGGATAAATGTGATGCAGAGTATATGAGTTTGAAACATCAATGATAAAAAAAAGCTCTGCATGTATATATATATATATATATATATATATAATCAATAGAAGCCTAAATATGGGAAGATGCATTGGGTTCTAATAATTTCCACGCCACTTGATATCAATTAACATTATTACAAATAGATTATCATAATAAATAAATATAACGGTGTCGCTAATTGAGTAAATGCATCAATGTACACATTCTATTACAAAATGTTTCCCCCCTAAATAATCTAAACGATGAAGATAAATTATGAGATAATGATAACAAAAAATTTAATTTTTTTCTATTCTGAAATGTTAATGTAGAATGTAGTAAGGGTTAAATCAACTGAGTTTTTGTAACACCCAGTATTTCGGAGTACTTAGAAATTATTTCGGTTATTTAAAATTTCACGTGCGCCGTAATTTAATTGAATTAAATATTATGTGTTTATTAAAATATTAATTGGGAGAGATAATGATTAATAATTACGGAACAAAATTTCTAAGTGAGTAGTAAATAATTATTGTACGTCGTAGCGAGTGATATTCACGTGACTATGTTATATCTCAACCGAGGGTTGCGTGTAGACTATATGAGGTCGAGATAGGAAATTTATGTAGAGTGACTTGGATGGAGATTTCGAGGTCATGGTTGGTTCCAGATGGGTCTAGATAGTCAAAACAGTGTACTCGGGGGGTGGTAATTGGGTCCTCCAAATTCATCCAAAATTTTCTTCTATTAATTCAAACATAAATTCGACATCACCCAAATAAAAGAAAACATAAATAGAATCTCTCTCAATGGACAACGTAACAAACCAATAACCCCAAGCCCGAGAATATGAATAACCTATGCTCTGATACCACTCTGTAACACCCCAAGAGGTTTTATTGAAAAGTATTGAAAAGTTAGAGATTTTTTTTTATAAAAAATACCATTTGGATTGATCATAAATGTGTGGAAGCATAAATAGATAAATCAATTGAATAGAATGTCTCAATATTATTAAATCTCAAATGTCCTTCTACAAAATGATTTACAATAAACAAAGCGGTTCATTTAAATTTTGAAAATAATTATCCATAGTCTCTAACGACGATCACAATCCCAATGATGCCATAAATATCATCTCACATCAATCCTAAAAACAACAAATTATAGGGGGTGAGCGGGAAACTCAGTAGCGAGTATAAATGATCCAAGTGTAAGTACAAATACTCGTGTGTGCGTGCTTCATACACAAGGGTGTATGAAATATGAACACTCAATCTAAAATCTCAATAATATTATTTTAACTTAGGATCTCACCACGGTTATTACACAACCCAAGACCCCATATCAAAATTCTCGCCGCACTTCTAACAGTATAGTATAGACTACCATTCACTATCCTATAAATTATCCTCGGAACAATCCAATGGATATAAAAATAAATAACATAACTTGGATAGATGGCCCATCACAACATGGCGTCATCACCATAAAATCTTCGCATCACCTGCAGAATAACACTTGGCATACTCGCCAATCAAGGTCAATGGCCTAGTCTTTGAATAATAAATAAAATCCTAGCTGACAGCACACCCTATCAAATGGGTGGTTTGGGTGAGCAATGCTTATGCATTATCCAATAATAATAATAATAATCACAATATCATTCTCTTAATTAAAATAAATTTCATGTTCAATTCCCATAAATTAAATGTACATGAATTCTACCAAATTTCTATAACCGAACATGCTCGTAAAATCAACTAGTTTCATTACCCCAAACTACACAACATGGATGCTTAAATTATGACATCCTTAACACTATGACTCCAAACTAGCCAGAAGGTTTAACAATACCTTCGAACTAGTGATTGTCGACTCACATGAATATTTTTGTCCGTGATTTTTAGGGACCACTCCAATTATGTTCCTCCATACACAACCCTTACCCTCTCGAATCCAAGTCCTACACTTGCACACACATCACATTTAAACAAGTGTACGACTGAACTACGTAAACTTTTATCCCAATTCCTCTTAGGTACGTAGGTGCAATACCGATTCTTTCTTATGAGCTCGAGCTTTGGCAATATGTCTCTTGATATATTGTCTCCACCAAGATGCACCCATCTCTTGACCTTCATCCATTATGCCTAAGTAGACAAAATGAGATATCAAAATATCTCAAGGCAAGACCTCCTAAACATATCCTTACATAGAAGCGTGCAAATATGTATACACCAACTATACAGCCAAACTACGTAGGTGATCGTGTGGAAAACCGAGCGTCCGTGTAATACGCTAGTCGTTGTTATCGGCTTTCAACCACAATACAAAAACCTAAACTATAACTACACTCTTGTGGAGTATAGTGACTAGTCTGGGTATCGAATCCTCAGGGAACTAGGACGAGTGAACGTAACGACGTTGGATAGACAGAGAAATCCTAAATTTGACTCTAAAGAAAAAGGAAAATTGATTTGGTTTTGAGATTGATTGAGATAAATGCGATAATGAAAATGAGCAAAGATGCAACTAAATTACTCTACCGAAATGGAGGATGACTGATGTTTTCAACAACTTTTTATTTTAAATGATGAGAGAAGCAGGTCGGGAATGCAATCCCCCAACCCTAGTGTAGTGCGGTGATAATGTTAATCATAAATTTATCTGGTTGATCTGACCCGGAATTTAGTACTCCCAAGCATTATGTATACGAGGTTCAAGCTCGGGTCATACCTAATCTGAGGATGAGTAAATCGGTATCGCGATAATGACACTCAAATTGTACTCTAAATCATCACGAGTACCCAAAGGTAAACGAGATATAAAGATCCAAAATTATAATGTAATTACGCAATACGATCAAAATCAATCATTGAATTCATCGGATTAACTTTATACACATGCACTAACACATTAGGTTGAGTTCATGCATCCCAACCTTTTCAACCTAGCCGGACATATTAAACTGAACGATGCATGAAATAATAACGTTGCATGCGAGAAAACTCATAATAACACTAGATCGATATACGTAGTTAAGCATTATAAATGCATAAATTCATTCAAACCATGCAGAAAAATTACCATGCAAGAATACTGAAAATCACAAAAATATAGTTGAGATTACAACTTGAGAACAAACCCGAAAGTGTATGGATCTTGCAGCAATAAATCAAAATTATGTTCCTAGATGTTCTCCTCACTTTTTCTCTATCAAAAACTACTCAAAAATATCCAGAACGGTTGTTCCTATGTTACTACCTACGTATCCCACACTTCTTGGAGAGTTTTAACCTAAAAGGAAACCTTAGAGCCAATCAGAATAAAGGAGGCAAATTCGCGCATCAGGCCCCCCGAATCGGTTCGCATGTACCCCGAACCAGTTTTCCCCTGGGTTCGCGAATGTTTGCTGGTCTGGGGTGCTTTTTCTTCCATTCAACACTTAGAATTTTTTTTCTTGTTTTCTTTCCTTTCTTCCTTGGATTTTTCTTTAACTTCAACGGGTCATAACTCATCAACCGTAGCTCGGATTTGGGTGCCGTTTCTTCCAGTGTTCTCGTTGTTTCGAGATCTTCAACTTTCCAGTTGACTCCTCCTTCGGGATCTGGCTGCAAAATTACCAAAATTCCCTTGAACTTGCCTTCTTAGCTTTCCTTTCATTGTCTCGCTTTCTCTTTTGCGCTGCTTGCATAATTAACCTGTAAAACCAATAAGAGAAGCACGAAACATGAAATACTTGCCAACGAAGATTAGTAGCATAAATGTGCATCAAATCCATATAGGTTACATCACTGGGGTTCACAAATGCACTGAAATTAGGGGAATAAATATATAATATTTATGTCCAATCAAACCCCCCTAACTTAGAACTTTGCGCATCCCGAGCAATGTAAAAGAATCCTAGTAAGGCTTAACTCTTGAAAATCACATTTTATTGGGATAGATTACCTTTTTCGCGGGCAAGAGATTGCATTTAGCGTATGCAACAAGCCTTTAAACCCCTAGGTCACCCTAGTAGGACGAGTTGTGTCTCGTGAGGGTTTGCAGTGAATATACCCACAAAATTCGTTATTGACACAAAGAAAATTCAAAATACGCAAAAGATTGTGCAATTCAAACTCTTACAGAAAATAGTCATCATCAAGTCATATTCAATAGTCTTAAATCATAGTGCGTGTGTGCGGAGCCGAAAATATAACCCTAGTTTTCACCGATTGATCATTATGCTACTCATCCAAAAATTCGTTTTGATTTCAAGTTCTCACGGAATGCTCTGACAAACGAATCTCTCGGATTATGGCTATTCTCTCGGTATGCGTGATATAAAGAGTAAATGTAATGGAAGCAAAATCACGCATACAATTAGAAAGACGGAATTTTTTTTGGTGAAAGGATCTCATCAAGGGATTACGGTTTTAAAAACGGGAACATTTCCTCTATTTTGCGCACTTAACCTCTTATATTATCTTTTGGTGTCTTAACTCTCCACGCGGTAATCAATTTTCGCAATTTGGACTCGGTTAGGACTTTTTCGGGTTGAAGGTTGCATTGGGTAAAATGAAGGAGGTTTGGAAGGTTGGAATTGGAAAAGTCATTAATGATGTCCATTTGTGATTTTTCCGGGCTATTGCTCATTTTTTCTTCTTTTTCTATTTTTTTTTTTCTGTTTTTTCATTTCTTTTCTTGTTGTTTTTGTTGAGCATACTATTTTGTTTCTTGCCCCTTTATATGCACTTTTTGGACTTAAAATCTGAATTTTCTCATTTTTCACAATTTCGGCTATTTTGGGTTTTTTCGGATTGTCAAACGAAAGGGAAAATTATTCGGCTCAATTTGGGTTGCAAAGGGTGATTTTTCGCTACTTTTTTTCTGGCCAAAATTTTGGGTGACAAACGAGGGCCTACTTCATTGTCCAAAATGCCAATTGCGTTACCATATGCGTTTCGAGGTGAATTTAAGTTTAGAGGCTAATTTGGCACGTTTTTCAAGGCAATATTGCACACATTTTTTAAAACCGATCAAAATGAAAGGATTGAGATCCTTGACAACTTATTAAGCGCAAAAAAGAACTTTGAGTTAACAATTAACTCGAATTGATTTAAAAACTCGCAAAACATGATAGGCTCGAATCTCACCGGGTTTGTTAATCTCCACATTCGTTCGTTAAGTCGTCAATTTTCGCTCAATTTCCATCTTTGGTCAATTTCGGCTTTGTGTATGTTGGATGTTTACAATTTGAGACTCCAATTCGACTTTTAATGATATTTTTTTGAAAAATTTGAATTCCAATTTTTATTTATTTTGAACAAAAATATTTTTGGATTTTTCAAAATTTTATGATTTTTTTTTTTGGAAATTTCTGGGCATTTTTGAAAATTTGTGAAGTTTTAGAAATACGCACTTGTGACCCCCCCTAACTTAGACTTTTACATTGTCCTCAAGCAAAAAGGACGAAAATCTAACTCAAGGCGAATGAAAAGTGCGGAAAAATAAAACAAACAAATATTAAAATGCAACAAGACACTGTATGACACTCATGCATGACTCAAAAATACAACAATAATCACCCCATACGCGTCGTGGGTGCGACGAACTCTCATCTCTCCACAAACTCACCGGACCCCACTCATGGGGTTTGATGTTCTCCTTGTCTCTCGCGTCCTAGGATTATAAGCTAACAATCGGAACAAGTTGGGACCTCGCCCATAGATAAAGGATAGACCGGGAGACTCATCGTGACTAACTGGACAGGGATCCTCGTGATGTTAGCTCAAAGTGTGATCTGCGTGCACTGACTCGGAGGGAACACCTAGGTTTCGTTCAATTTTTAAGATGCATGGGTCGGCCTCTAAGTCAGATGAACCACAAATTTTCTCCTCACTTGCCTTCGGGGTCTCTAGTGTTGTGGGTGGATTGTCACAACGAAGGAATTCATCAATTTTTTCTTTCAATTCACTTTCGTCTAAGTGACTACATGAATCCAATAGGGATTGGCCTTCAATAGTAATACTTTCATCCACCTGCCCGAATTCTCTTTCAAAATCTTCCTTGCTCGTGTCTCCTAGTTCTCTCTCTCGAGTAGTGCCTACGTCCTCTCTTACTTGCGCGATCTCCAACTCCACCAGTTTTCTCTCTTCTAACCCCTCTCTCTCTCTTTCAATTGCGGTCACTACACACCTCTCCCCCACTTTTCTCTCATTGTCACAACTACCACTATTACTTGATGAAATAGGGCACACCCCTAACGGCTCTCTCTTGTGGGAACTCTCATTCTCATGGCTCGACACTACGCAGGACCCTATGGCATCTCCACAATCATTTTTCTCAAAGTACTCCCCCACGATCTCGTCTATGAAGCTCACCGCGTGAAGGTCATCTTCTTCCCCTGTATGTTGGGCGATATGGAAGATGTTGGTCTCTAAGGTCATGTTCCCAAAGGTGAGTTGCATTCGCCCATTCCGAGTATTGATGATTGCGTTAGCCGTAGCTAAGAAAGGGCGCCCAATGATGATGGGAACATGGTTGCTCAAGTTAAAGGAGGGCTCCGTTTCCCAAATGACAAAGTCTACCGGGAAGTAAAAAGTGTCCATTTGGATGATCACGTCCTCGACTATGCCTCTTGGGATCTTCACGGTTCGATCCGCTAATTGGAGAGTGACCTTTGTGGGCTGGAGGTCGCCCAAGTCAAGTTGCCTATAGATGGAGTAAGGGAGGATATTGACACTTGCTCCCAAATCAAGTAAGGCTTTTTCGATTTTGTTTTCTCCAATGATGCAGGAAATGATGGGTGCACCGGGATCTTTGAATTTAGGTGGGAGATCATTGAGTAGAATGGAGCTCACATTCTGTGCTAGAAAGACATTTTTCTTTACCTTCATCTTTCTCTTTACCGTCAACAAGTCTTTAATGACTTTTCCATAAGCTGGAATTTTCTTAATGGCATTGAGGAAAGGTAAATTCAGCTTAACTTGTT
Organism: Sambucus nigra; assembly: GCA_949130495.1. Taxonomy (NCBI): domain Eukaryota; kingdom Viridiplantae; phylum Streptophyta; class Magnoliopsida; order Dipsacales; family Adoxaceae; genus Sambucus; species Sambucus nigra. Next base: position 641,634,896 of record OX422207.1, on the reverse strand, counting down.
TTAGCACGTCTATCACGTCATCACGTGGGTTTCCTTTATGGGAAGGAATTAGCCTTTGAGGAAACGGTGCCGCGGAGGGTGGTTTCACTAATACCTTGGGCTCACTAGCATCTTCTTTGTCACTCTCATTCAAGGGGACATCTTCGGCCTCTTTCGTGCCGGGAAAAATCTCCTTGTCTTTAGGTACGTCTCGTGGGGGAGGTGACAAGTCAACTACTCTCCCACTACGTAGAGTGGTAATTGCGCTACATTGCTCAGGATGGTCATGGGGTGTCGAGCTAACACTAGTTTGACCTTGGAGAGGTCTTTGGCCCTGGGCAGGAAACTTTCCCTTCTCTTGGACACTCAACGAGGATTGTATTTTTGACAGATTCACATTTATATTGCCAATCAGACGATCATATTTGGCATTGGTTATGGTCTAGATTGCGATGAATTGATTCATGGTATCCTCGAGAGTTCTCCGCTGTGGCGGGATATAATTTCCTTGAGGTGGTGGTTCTTGCGCATGTCCTTGCATGGGCGGGGATTGTTGAAAATGTTGTGGTGGAGGAGGGGCAACATGCGAAGGAGAGTTCATTACGGCATGTTATTTCCCATATCTAAAACCGGGATGATTTTTCCAAGAAGAGTTATATGAATTCCCGTGCGGGGCACCAAAATTTCCCTTAAAACGTCCTACACCACTAACTTGCTCTTGCAGCATTGCTTTGTAGGCGGGTATCGTCGGGCATTCCTCAGTTGAATGTCCCGCCTCACAAGTAGCACACACCTTTACGACTGGGTTTGGAATGGGTCCAGCTGGTCCTTTTCCATATATCTCGCACAGATCTCGAAATCCTATCTCAAGAGTCTCCAATCGGCTATCCATCATAGAATTCTTATCTACATGGAATAGACCGGATGCTGACGGAGTAGTGGTCACTTGTCTATTTTGATTTCGAGTGTTGGGATCAGAAGTGTCCCAGGATTGGGTAGTCTCGGTGACATACCTCAAGTGAAGCTCAGCGTCCTGGGCATCTAAATCGATAAACGGACCACTTCCCATTGTTTCAACAAGTTATTTGGAATTAAGATTCAACCCATTATAGATAAAAGAGATGACTTGCGCTGAATCAAATCCATGATGGGGTCATGAAGCAACTAACTCGTTGAAACGTTGATAACCTCGATGGAATGGCTCATTTTCATGTTGCCTGAACGCTTGAATTTGAGCCTTTATAGAGATTGTTCGATGTGGTGGGAAGAATTTCTTGAGAAATTTCGACTGTAGCTCATTCCAGGATGGAATCGAGCTTGGAGGTAGAGACCATAACCAGACTTTAGCTTTATCTTTGAGCGAGAAGGGGAAAAGTTTGAGGCGAATTACTTCTTGTGTGCAGGTTTGATCGTTTAGAGTATCACACACGTCCTCAAATTCCCTAATATGGAGGTATGGCTTTTCAGAATCCATACCGTGGTAATGCGGTAGAATCTGGATCATCCCATTTTTGAAATGGAATTACCCGGCATTATACGGGAGTATAATGCATCCCGGAGTGATAGTACGCTCGGGATATAAGAATTCTCTAATCGGACGGTATGGGGGCTCTTCCTCACCGGCGGGTGCACTGTTGTGTTGAGACATCTCTCCCTCACTTACTGACTCGGTGTTCTCACTGGGTGTGCTCTAAGTGTCTCCTAAGAAGGGAAAAGGGAGTGTTATCGGAGACTGAGTGCGACGGTGTGGGAGGTGGGATCCAAAACTGTGGGGCGTTTGGAGTGTGGGGACTATTAGGATTATACTCAACAAGTGGATTTTCATGAATACTGGTTGGAGTATTTTGGGGTGTGGGAGTGGTTTCAGAATTTTTCATTAAAGCTTAAGAGAGATGATGGTGAATCTTTTTTTTTTTTTTTTTTTTTTTTTTTTTTTTTTTTTTTTTATGTTTTTGGATTTTTGAAATTTTTGGTCAAAGCTTTGGATTGACTCGATCTAATCCTAAGTCTACCTAATTAACCGGCAACGGTGCCATTTTGATCGTATGGAAAACCGAGCGTCCGTGTAATACGCTAGTCGTTGTTATCGGCTTCCAACCACAATACAAAAACCTAAACTATAACTACACTCTTGTGGAGTATAGTGGCTAGTCTGGGTATCGAATCCTCAGGGAACTAGGACGAGTGAACGTAACGACGTTGGATAGACAGAGAAATCCTAAATTTGACTCAAAAGAAAAAGGAAAATTGATTTGGTTTTGAGATTGATTGAGCTAAATGCGATAATGAAAATGAGCAAAGATGTAACTAAATTACTCTACCGAAATGGAGGATGACTGATGTTTTCAACAACTTTTTATTTTAAATGATAAGAGAAACAGGTCGGGAATGCAATCCCCCAACCCTAGTGTAGTGCGGTGATAATGTTAATCATAAATTTATCTGGTTGATCTGACCCGGAATTTAGTACCCCCAAGCATTATGTATACGAGGTTCAAGCCCGCGTTATACCTAATCTGAGGATGAGTAAATCGATATCGCGGTAATGACACTCAAATTGTACACTAAATCATCACGAGTACCCAAAGGTAAATGTAGTTACCCAGAATTGAGAACCATGGGCCTGGACGAGTAGCCCAGTTCTGGCGGCCCAAAGTCCAGGCCCTCTATCTTTCATATTGATCCGATCTCTCCCCACGATCCCATGAAGAGAGGTTATAGGGGAGCACAATCCCATAAAGGGAAGGGATAGGGAAAATGGCTAATATGAAGGAACCCATCATCTCCACTAACTAGCATACACATATATAAATTAAGCCCTAGGTCCGGGGCAAAGGACAAGTTGTATTCTCTGTACTTACTCTTCAGAATATAGAGAAATAATACTAACTGCACCACCGTGGACGTAGGCACATCTTTGCTGAACCACGTACACCTGTTGTTGTGTGATTGGCATTTTTATTTGTTCTTTCTTGGTCATTACCTCTTTCATATTTATTTGTGTTGCACAACAATTGACACCACAATTGGCGCCGTCTGTGGGAAATGTTCATCTTTCCCTGAGAAGAGCCCACGCCAAGAAAAGAATCTAAGATGTCTGGTCACAGCAGCAACGCTCCTCAAGCAGGAGATATTCAAGAGCCACCTGCTCCTCGCAGGATTATGTCTGAAGTCCGACGCTCAGATCATAGGGCTCGTTTAGAAAGGCCAGCCTCAGAAGAAAGTTAAGGACCGGCCAGGTCCACGCAGATATCCAGATTGATTGATGCATACGAGGCAAGGCTCCACGAGCAGAGGGAGTCTTCTCGCAGATACGAGGATGAGAATGCTCGCTTGAAAAGGAGACTGGAAAGACTGGAGAAGGAACTACGTCCTGATACCAGGAGACACCCCTATCGCACTCCTAGCCCTCAGGCGAGCAAATCTCGCAGCCGAGGAAGGAGCCCTAGGCGGGAATATCAAGGGGTAGAAGGTAGCGACTCAGATGACGACCTCCGCGAACAACTAAGAAAAGCTCGCCGCTACCAGAGCCCTGCTCGCAGTGACGAAAACATACGGAACCTGGTCCGCAGAGAAATGGACCAGCATCCAGCTCACCACGGTACCAGGTCGACCAGAGAACTCGCCAGGAGAGCTCTCAAGACCCAGATGAAGTCACCCTTCACGAAGGAAATTGAAGAGGAAGAGGCTCCCAAGAAATTTGCCATTCTAAGGTTCAAGATGTACGACGGGAAGACTAATCCCATTGATCATGTCAGGCAGTATCGGCAGGCCATGACCCTTTGGAATCACCGGGATGCACCGATGTGCCGTATTTTCCCCTCGAGCCTCCATGACGTGGCTCAGAAATGGTTCGAAAAACTCCCTCACCGATCCATCAGAAATTTCAAATCCCTGGCGGAGCTCTTTACGGCCCGGTTCATCACCAGCAGCTCCCATCCCAAAAGGATGGATGCTTTATTAACCATGAAGAAAACGCCTCAAGAAACACTCCGAGACTATGCGAAGAGGTACTGGGAGTTATTCAACGAGATTGAGGACTGCGCGGAAGAGGTGGCAGTGGCTTCCTTCAAAATCGGATTACCTAGCTCTTCCCTCCTTTACCAGTCCTTGATGAAGAAGGAAGCTATGACCATTGACGACCTGATGGCCCGAATTGAGAAATACACAAAGGTGGAAGACGTCACCCGCTTTAATGTAGGAGAGAACGGTCGAGCCAAGCTCACTACGAAGGGAAGTGAGAAAGTTGAAAACCAGAAGAAAGGAGGAAAGAGTGGGGGCAAGAGTGGCCCCAAAATCGGAGGGAACCCTGACGTAACAAAATCGTTCCAGGCGGTCAACACCGTCTTCAAAGAGCCGATTTACAAAATTCTCGCGAAGATCAAGGATGAGCCGTTCATCAAATGGCCCCGGAAAATGGGGGAGACCCCTCGAAAAGAAACAATGCATTAAGATGCACCTTCCACAAAGAGGGAGGGCATAAGACCGAGCACTGCAAGGCTCTTAAGTCCCACCTCGAGGAGTTGGCCCAGTCCGGACATTTGAATGACTTTGTGGAAAAGAAGGTAGAGAAAGTGGCTGCCCACAACGAGGCGAAACCCGACAACGTATTGGAAGATGACGCCGGACACGAATTCGCAGTAATCCACGGAGTATCTGACGTCAAGCAGATCCAAGGTAACTCAGCTCGAATGGGGGTAAAGAAACTGACAGCGGTAATGCAGGCTTTTCAGATTGACCCAGCAAAATCACAGTCAGGAAAACATCGGCGAGTAGAGGACATCAAATACAACAAGCATATTGTCTTCACGGATGAAGATCTTGTGGGAGTAAGGACCCCACATCATGATGCCTTAGTCATTACACTCATGATAGCCAACTTTGACATCGACAGGCTGCTCGTCGATCAAGGAAGCTCATCCGAAGTAATGTACATCGACCTGTTCCGGAAATTGAAGTTGAACATCGCCGACCTAAAGGGAACTACTGTCCCTTTGGTCGGCTTCGCTGGAAAAATGACCATGCCTCTGGGCAAAATAGTACTGCCAGTGCGCGCTGGAAATGTTTCCAAGATGATCGAATTCTTGGTGGTCGACATCGATTCACCGTATCAAGCCATCCTCGGCAGGGGATGGCTTCATGCAATGAAGGCAGTCTCCTCGACCTACCACCAGAAGGTCAAATATGTCACCGAGCGAGGAGTAATGAAGATACATGGCGACCACGCGATGGCAAGGAAGTGCTTCATAGCGGCCATCCGACCAAAGCCAGAGAAAAAAGCCGTTCAACCCAGCGAGAAAATGGAGGAAGGTGAAACTCCTTCCAAATAGCAATTAAAATACGGTAGGCCTAGAGTGGAAGAGACCAGGCTCCTCCCTTCCGAGCGTGCCGTCGAGGACCTGGTTGAAGTGACGGCTAAAGAAGGCGACAACAGCAGAGTCTTCCTGATCGGAGCGTCACTCACTGACCAAGAGCAAAAGGATTTGTCAACCTTACTCAGAAGCAACATAGATGTTTTCGCTTGGGAACCCTATGAGCTGCCAGGAATCGATCCCAATATGGTCTGCCAACAGTTGGACGTCGATCCCACATTCAAGCCGATAGCGCAGAAGGCACGGCGAACTACTCCCGAGAAGTCCAAAGCAATAGAAAAAGAAGTCGAAAAACTACTGGATGCAGGATCCATACGGGAAGTGAAATTCCCCAAATGGTTATCCAACCCAGTGGTAGTTCCGAAAAGCAACGGGCAGTGGAGAGTTTGCATAGACTTCACTGACCTCAACAAAGCCTGCCCCAAGGATAGCTTCCCTCTTCCGAAAATAGACCAACTAGTAGACGCCACCACAGCTCACGAACGAATGAGTTTCCTGGACGTGTACTCAAGATATCACCAGATTCCCCTGTATGCCCCAGATCAGGACAAAACGGCGTTTATCACGACGGTTGGTTAATACTGTTACAAGGTCATGCCTTTTGGGCTAAAAAATGCAGGGGCAACCTATCAGCGGCTAGTTACTAAAATGTTCAAGAATCAAATGGGAGACACAATGGAGGTCTACATCGACGACATGCTCGTCAAGAGCAAGGAGAAGAAGAATCACCTCTCGGACCTGTCAAGTACCTTCGAAATCCTCAGGAAGTACCGAATGAAACTCAATGCGAGCAAGTGTTCCTTCGGTGTCCAGTCAGGAAAGTTTCTTGGGTATTTGGTCAGCAAACGAGGCATAGAGGCTAATCCGGACTAGATTGATGCAATCAACAGAGTGCAACCTCCTCGCACAGTTCGAGATGTACAGAAGCTCACTGGAATGCTCGCTGCTCTAAATCGTTTCATCTCTTAATCCTCCGATAGATGCAAGCCTTTCTTCCAACTCTTAAAAGGCAGCAAAATAGTAGAATGGACCCCAGATTGCTCGCGAGCATTAGACGAGCTCAAGTCCTACCTAAGCTCTCCACCATTGCTTGTCATACCACAGCAAATGGACTCTTTGTACCTCTACCTCTCTGTATCCAGTCATACTGTCAGCTCAGCGCTAATGTGTGAAGTTGCAGGAATCCAACATCCAGTCTATTACACGAGCAAAACCTTATTAGATGCCGAGCAGCGCTACCTACCATTGGAAAAGCTAGCATTCGCCCTAGTAATGGCCTCAAGGAAACTGAAGCATTACTTCGAAGCTCATTCGATCATCGTCCTTACATCACACCCCCTTAAGGCTATCTTAAGGAAGGCAGATTTGTTAGGAAGATTGTCTAAATGGTCAGTCGAGCTCGGCCGATTTTACATCCAATTTCAACTAAGGACAGCTATCAAGGGTCAAATCCTTGCTGATTTCATAGCCGAATTCACAGGCGAAGAACCCCTCGACCAGCCTAAGCCAACAGATCAAAACTACCAAGCTACAGTGGAAAGCTGGAAACTATTCGTTGATGGAGCCTCCAACTCAAAGGGGGCAGGGGTAGGAATTGTTCTCATCACCCTAGAAAATACGGTCCTCGAGAAAGGAATCAGGATGGGATTTGCAGCCTCCAACAACGAAGCAGAATACGAAGCCCTAATAACAGGTCTTCAAAAGGCGCAAACTCTGGGAGCAAAGCATTTACAGGTATTTAGTGATACGCAACCAGTTTCCAATCAGATAAGTGGAGACTATAACGCGAAGGATGAGAGAATGGCAGCCTACCTCTCCTTAGTAAAAAACTTAATGACGAGCTTTGAAGAGATCAACATCCAACAGTTTCCCAGGGGGCAAAATAGCCACGCTGATACGTTAGTAGCCCTGAGCTCGGCGGTTGATTCTAGCCTTAAAAGGGTCATCCCTATCGATTTCCTCAGTTGCCCAAGCATTTACCCCAACTATGAGCTGGAAAAAGCAAAACCAATACTCCAATTGGAATCATCCCCCAACTGGATGGATCCCTTGAAGGACTATTTAAAGAACGGAACGCTTCCAGAAGACAAGAGAACTGCCCACCAGATAAGAGTCAAAGCTGCTCACTTTCACTTATCCACAGGAGGCGACTTGTATAAAAGATCTTTCTCCGGCCCCTACCTTAGATGCGTCCACCCAGGCGATGTCAAGATAGTGCTTCACGAGCTTCACGAAGGAATCTGTGGAAGTCATACTGGAGGAAGATCTCTAGCCTTCCGAGCAATGAAGGAAGGTTATTGGTGGCCATACATGCAAAAGGACTCCGCAGTATATGTCCGCAAATGCCTAAAATGTCAACTTCACGCTCCTATGGTCCACCAGCCCGCCAACGAATTGAAATCCCTGACCAGTCCCTGGCCCTTCACCCAGTGGGGAATGGACATCGTGGGACCACTGCCCACCGCTGCCGGCAATCGCAAATACCTGTTGGTTACAACGGACTACTTTACCAAATGGATCGAGGCAGAACCACTGGCGAACATCCGAGATACTGACATGATAAGGCTCGTATGGAGGAATATAATCACTCGATTCGGAATCCCCAGAACCATCATCACTGACAATGGAACACAGTTCGAGAGTGGCCCTTTTTAGGACTTCTGCGACGAACACGGGATCAGGCACCACTTCAGCTCGGTGGCCTACCCTCAAAGCAACGGACAAGCTGAAGCCTCCAACAAAACAGTGATCGCGGGATTGAAGAAGCGGTTAGAACGAGCCAAAGGCGCATGGGCAACCGAACTACCGCATATCCTGTGGGCATATAGAACGACCCCTAGGCGAGCAACAGGAGAAACACCATACTCACTAACATATGGTATGGAGGCGATCATCCCACTAGAAGCAGGATTGCCGACAATGAGATCCGATCTTATCAATCAAGTCCAGAACAATGAGGCTTTGCTCGCTGAACTCGACCTTACCGACAAGCGCAGGGAACTTGCCCTAGTGAAACTAGCGAGCTATCAGCAACAGCTCGCGAAGCACTACAGCAAAAGGGTCAATCCGAGGAAATTCAAAGTTGGGGACCATGTTCTAAGAAAGGTTCTGGGCAACACAGTGAAGCCATCAGACGACAAACTAGGCCCAAACTGGGAAGGACCTTATAAGATAATTAGAGACGACCTACAAGGTGCCTATCATTTGGAAACGATGGAGGGCAGGGAGATACCACGAGCATGGAACGCTGCTAATCTCAAGAAATTCTATTTTTAGAAACATTATTATTAAATATTTTATTGTATTCGTTATGTGACAGTTAATTTCTCACTTCACTAATGAAAATCTCTCAGTTAAATCACTCTCTAATTGGTAACAGTCATATTTTATTACACACCCCTTCCAAATCACAGGCATAATGGTCGACATAGCAGGGGAACACCCCTCCTCAGGTCATCATCATGAAGCACGACAGACCTCTTAGCATTGCCCCTGGCAATATATGAAGCCCTACAGAGTATTCTTAGGCATCAAACCTACTTTGGTTGAACAAAATCCTGATCGGATGATGACATCCAATACCAGGTGTGTCCTCGCCAATTGCCCTACTTAGGCCTAAGGGAGTGTGACGACACAACCTAAAAGGTAAAGTAAGGGCACAATGGTATTCTTGTACTGGACTGGGCGGACACTCACTTGACAAAATAAAAAGGATTGTGAAGCAGCAAAATATAAAAGGATTGGATGAAGACGTTTAGTCGGCAAAATTGCCCAAAACTCGAACTTTTCATTAATCTTTTATATTTACAAACAATGATAATACATGTTTAGTCGGCGAAGCTCGCCCAAATCATTTACAATTATCAAAAAGAAAAAGAGTAACAAAATCTCAAAGAGGTGGAAGCCTCCGAGCAAGATAATCAGCAACTTTTGCCCTCCTTCCATCATCAGGAGCAGGGGCGAGCTCCTCCACTACCTCATTTGCGTCCAATTCCAATAGTTGCCTGGGAATGGAATCAATGGGGATCCATCGATCATCCCGCCTGAATGGATTGGGCATCAGAGTGGAGGAGGGCATCTCGTGTCGATACCACAACGTCGAGTTCCTCGGGACCTGCAGCTCTTTGAGGGCACTCAACCACCCTCTGATGAAGGAGAGCTCCTCGAACTCTGATAGTCTCGTCGGAGCATCCAACCATCCTTGATCGTAGCCATCGGACCACACTTGTCGAGGACCGTTCTTAAACAAATGCCGTAGACGGGTGACATCCCTCTGGAGCCCGGCAGCAGTCACATAAGCTCACCGAACATCACCGCGCAGCTCCTCCATCTCCCTCTCACGCTGTTCCTCGACTTCCTTGTTCCTACCCCTGGCACTCCTACCAGCACGCGGGAGGGAAGGCCGAGCAGCTCGCGACGAAGAAGAGCCTTGTAGGACTGCCTAAACGATGCTCGGCGAATGCTCCTTAAGCCTCAGGACTTCCCTCCTCAAGTCTTCATTCTCCTGCTGCAGGAACTCCCCGACCTGGTTAATCTCGGTGGCCTCCAGCAACCTTGCTCTCAGTGCACTGACTTCTTCTTGCACTGAAGCACCGATCTCTCCCATCTCCTAGAGACTATCCTTCAACTTGGCCACTAGCTCGGACTGATCCTTATATTTTTGGTTCCTTGATTTAGCAAACCTGTAAAGTCTAGCAAAGGCCTGGTGAACTGCAGGGCTTGCATTAGGACCAAGAGTCCTGCCCAGTTGGGAGTTAACAGGAATATAGTAATCCACATCAATCAACTACAGATAAAAGAAAGATAGAAGAGAAAAAGGGATCAGCATAAACAAAATGGAGAATCTTATCATTCATTAATAAAGGCCAAGTACATCGAGCAGAAAAAACTTGGGAGATTACAAGCAAAAAGTACAAAAGGAAATCCTAAAAATAGATTAACTGGCAACCTCAGACTGCCCAGCGGTGTCTGGTTGCTTCCCCTTATCAGCTGTAGCAGAAGTATCCCCCTCAGCAGGAACTGTATCCGAGGGAAGATCAGCACCCTCGATAATTGGAGCAGGAGCTTCTTCGTCCACAATTGGCTTGGGACCCGGGTCGTGCTCATCAAACAAGGGAGACTCAGCATCCACACCAGCAGCTAGAAGAGCTTTGTTCCAGCCCTTCTTGAAATTTTAGACGGCTGATGTAGCCAATCTGAGCCTCAGCATCATCATAAGCAGCAGCCCACCCAGAGTTGTATGAGTCCTCCTTCATGGTGGCTGCCTGGGCTTTCTCTGCCTCCAATTGCTCAGACATAACTCTGCTCTTCTCTGCAAGGTCCAGCTTGCTCGTACATACCAGATCATAAGCCTTCCTCAGCTCGCCCAGCTCCCTAACCGCATCATCCCTCTCGTGAGCGGAAGTGGCAAGGGCCAAATCAGACGAGATCCTAGCAGCATCAACAGCCTTGAAACTGGCCTCGAGCTCCTTACCCTTCAGCTTCAAGGCAAAGTTTTCTTGCTCCTATTCACTATTCTTCTTGACCAGATCATCGCGTGAGCGATACAACACAGCGAAGTCGATAACGAACTACGAAAAAGAAAGAGATATAAGAAAAGGAAAGCAAGAGAAGTCAGAAAACACGAGAGGAAAAGAAACCTTACCAGAGCAAGCCTCTGACTAGCCTGAAGGGCCAGATGCTCCGAACCTATTGCCCTTTGGCGATCAGCCGGGAGGACTGCCCTCTCAAGCAGGGTCGGAGCTAGCTGAGGGGAGATTGCCACGGAAGCTCCATCTGGCAGAGCAGACACTAGAACTAAGGCCTGCTCGGCCTTCGTCCTTACCTCAGCTCTCCTCTTCTCCTACTCCCTCTCACTCTCTCTCTTCCTCCTCTCCTCGACCCTTTTCCTTTCTTCCACCTTCTTCTTCTCCTCCTCCTTCTTTCTCTCCCTCTCTTTCACCTGCTCTTCTTCTCTCCTCTTCCTCTCTTGCTCCTGAGAGGAAGGCCGAGAACCTGTAGCCACAACCCCAGATACAGTCTTCTGTTTCTTTGACCTTTGTGCAAGGATCACATCATCATCATCATCTCTGATCAGGTTCTTCCTTGGAGGCATATCTTCACCAGAACTGCTGGAAGTACTCGACGATCCTCGAGCCTTAGAAGCCTCCTCAGAATCAGAAGAGCTGCTACTATCAGAACTCCCTTCACCGAGATTACCAGCAGGCTCACTTTCAGAGATGCTCTCTTCTTCGTCCAACGGTATCGGCTCAGCAGTAGTCTCTCCCAAAAAATCAAACTCTGGCACACTTTCCACAGGTCGTGCTATGAAGCTGGAGCCTGTGTTCTTGTACTCGAGCAAAAAGGCAGCAGACCTGGGATGCTCGCCGTCACCCAGAGGCTCCCTAATATTCCAAGCCTTCACCAACTCCGAGATGCGAACCTCGCTGAGAGCAGGCTCCAAATTCTTTGTCCTCGCTGTGAAAGAAAAAGCAAAGAAGTTAGAAAAATCACAAGCCAGCATAGGTTAAAATAACACTACAATGTCTACTTATATATTCTTCCCCATAAAAAGGGACAGTGAACCTCTCAGACCTCGACCCTTCAAACTGGGGAGGGAACTGCCAATTCCTAACGAGGAAACCCTCTTGCCAGTAGTCCTTATGGGAATCAGGTAGGTTTACTACCAATACCCTATCAGGACTCCTAGCTTTGAGCTATAAAACACCTGAGCTAGTTCGAGAGAAGGAATAGCAGAAACATATCTCAGCAAGTCCTAACCTAGTACCATACAACTGGTTTATTCTATGGACACCATTTACTATCTTCCACACATTGGGCGAGCACTGTGCGAGAACAATATCAAAATAACCAAAAAATTGCAGAAATATATCATTAGGGGGAAAAGTAAGCCCCCCCTGGGAGAGAAACAAAACATGGATCCGGTGAGCATCCTCTATATCCCTAACGTTCCTAGGAGGGGAGGCACAACATTCAATATCTACCCACTCAGGAATATTGTAGAACTTCCTAAACTCAGAGATTGACCTATTTCCAATCTTCGCCATTGAAAAACTCAAATCCTACAAACCAAAGAGAAAGTGCAAAGAAAGGGCACAAGAAACTTACAAAACAGAAGATCGGTTTGAGTGATGAAGAAGTGCGAGCTCAAGACGACTAAGAAGCAATGGGAATGGGAATTCAGAGAGGAAGGTACGAGGCACTAGAGTTCTCAGAAGAAGGAAGAATACTGGAAAGGCTTAAATGACGAATGAAAAAGTGGCTATCCCAACAAGCCTTCAATTCTAATCATAGCGCACGGATAGCGAAGCGGGTGCCGCCAAAGCAACTTCACAGTTTTTGAAGAATCACAAATCAGCCATAACGGCTGATCATTTAAATTCATTGGACCCATAAACATGGCCCAACAAATTTAGGGGCAATTGTAGGTACCCAGAATTGAGAACCATGGGCCTGGACGAGTAGCCCAGTTCTGGCGGCCCAAAGTCCAGGCCCTCTATCTTTCATATTGATCCGGTCTCTCCCCACGATCCCATGAAGAGAGGTTATAGGGGAGCACAATCCCATGAAGGGAAGGGATAGGGAAGATGGCTAATATGAAGGAACCCATCATCTCTACTAACTAGCATACACATATATAAACTAAACCCTAGGTCCGGGGAAAAGGACAACTTGTATTCTCTGTACTTACTCTTCAGAATATAGAGAAATAATACAGACTGCACCACCGTGGACGTAGGCACATCTTTGCTGAACCACGTACACCTGTTGTTGTGTGATTGGCATTTTTATTTGTTCTTTCTTGGTCATTACCTCTTTCATATTTATTTGTGTTGCACAACAATTGACACCACAGTAAACGAGATATAAAGATCCACAATTATAATGTAATTACGCAATACGATCAAAATCAATCATTGAATTCATCGGATTAACTTTATACACATGCACTAACACATTAGGTTGAGTTCATGCATCCCACCCTTTTCAACCTAGCCAGACATATTAAACTGAATGATGCATGAAATAATAACGTTGCATACGAGCAAACTCATAATAACACTAGATCGATATATGTAGTTAAGCATTATAAATGCAGAAATTCATTCAAACCATGCAGAAAAATTACCATGCAAGAATATTGAAAATCACAAAAATATAGTTGAGATTACAACTTGAAAACAAACCCGGAAGTGTATGGATCTTGTAGCAATAAATCAAAATTATGTTCCTACATGTTCTCCTCACTTTTTCTCTATCGAAAACTACTCAAAAATATCCAGAACGGTTGTTCCTAAGTTACTACCTACGTATCCCACACTTCTTGGAGAGTTTTAACCTAAAAGGAAACCTTAGAGCCAATCAGAATAAAGGAGGCAAATTCGCGCATCAGGCCCCCCGAACCGGTTTGCCCCTGGGTTCGCGAATCTTTGCTGGTATGGGGTGCTTTTTCTTCCATTCAACACTTAGAATTTTTTTTCTTGTTTTCTTTCCTTTCTTCCTTGGATTTTTCTTCAACTTCAATGGGTCATAACTCATCAACCGTAGCTCGGATTTGGGAGCCGTTTCTTCCAGTGTTCTCGTTGTTCCGAGATCTTCAACTTTCCATTTGACTCCTCCTTCGGGATCTGGCTACAGAATTACCAAAATTCCTTTGAACTTGCCTTCTTAGCTTTTCTTTCATTATCTCGCTTTCTCTTTTGCGCTGCTTGCATAATTAACCTGTAAAACCAATAAGCGAAGCACGAAACACGAAATACTTGCCAACGAATATTAGTAGCATAATTGTACGTCAAATCCATATAGGTTACATCACTCGGGTGCACAAATGCACTGAAATTAGGGGAATAAATATACAATATTTATGTCCAATCAAACCCCCCTAACTTAGAACTTTGCGCGTCCCGAGCAATGTAAAAGAATCCTAGTAAGGCTTAACTCTTCAAAATCACATTTTATTGGGATAGAATACCTTTTTCGCGGGAAAGCCATTGCATTTAGCGTATGAAACAAGCCTTTAAACCCCTAGGTCACCCTAGTAGGACGAGTTGTGGTTCGTGAGGGTTTGCAGTGAATATACCCACAAAATTCGTTATTGACACAAAGAAAATTCAAAATACGCAAAAATTGTGCAATTCAAACTCTTACAGAAAATAGTCATCATCAAGTCATGTTCAATAGTCTTAAATCATAGTGCGTGTGTGCGGAGCCGGAAATATAATCCCAGTTTTCATCGATTGATCATTACGCTACTCATCCAAAAATTCATTTTGATTTCAAGTTCTCACGGAATGCTCTGACAAACGAATCTCTCGGATTATGGCTATTCTCTCGGTATGCGTGATATAAAGAGTAAATGTAATGGAAGAAAAATCACGCATACAATTAGAAAGACGGAAATTTTTTTGGTGAAAGGATCTCATCAAGGGATTACGGTTTTAAAAACGGGAACATTGCCTCTATTTTGCGCACTTAACCTCTTATATTATCTTTTGGTGTCTTAACTCTCCACACGGTAATCAATTTTTGCAATTTGGACTCGGTTAGGACTTTTTCGGGTTGAAGGTTGCATTGGGTAAAATGAAGGAGGTATGGAAGGTTGGAATTGGAAAAGTCATTAATGATGTCCATTTGTGATTTTTCCGGGCTATTGCTCATTTTTTCTTCTTTTTCTATTTTTTTTTTCTGTTTTTTCATTTCTTTTCTCTTTTGTTTTTGTTGAGCATACTATTTTGTTTCTTGCCCCTTTATATGCACTTTTTGGACTTAAAATCTGAATTTTCTCATTTTTCACAATTTCGGCTATTTTGGGTTTTTTCGGATTGTCAAACGAAAGGGAAAATTATTCGGCTCAATTTGGGTTGCAAAGGGTGATTTTTCGCTACTTTTTTTCTGGCCAAAATTTTGGGTGACAAACGAGGGCCTACTTCATTGTCCAAAATGCCAATTGCGTTACCATATGCGTTTCGAGGTGAATTTAAGTTTAGAGGCTAATTTGGCACGTTTTTCAAGGCAATATTGCACACATTTTTTAAAACCGATCAAAATGAAAGGATTGAGATCCTTGACAACTTATTAAGCGTTAAAAAGAACTTTGAGTTAACAATTAACTCGGATTGATTTAAAAACTAGCAAAACGTGATAGGCTCGAATCTCACCGGGTTTGTTAATCTCCACATTCGTTCGTTAAGTCGTCAATTTTCGCTCAATTTCCATCTTTGGTCAATTTCGGCTTTGTGTATGTTGGATTTTTACAATTTGAGACTCCAATTCGACTTTTAATGATATTGTTTTGAAAAATTTGAATTCCAATTTTTATTTATTTTGAACAAAAATATTTTTGGGTTTTTCAAAATTTTATGATTTTTTTTTTGGAAATTTCTGGGCATTTTTGAAAATTTGTGAAGTTTTAGAAATACGCACTTGTGACCCCCCACCTAACTTAGACTTTCGCATTGTCCTCAAGAAAAAAGAGCGAAAATCCAACTCAAGGCGAATGAAAAGTGCAGAAAAATAAAACAAACAAATATTAAAATGCAACAAGACACTATATGACACTCATGCATGACTCAAAAATACAACAATAATCACCCCATACGCGTCGGGGGTGCGACGGCCTCTCATCTCTCCACAAACTCACTCGACTCCACTCACGGGGTTTGATGTTCTCCTTGTCTCTCCCGTCCTAGGATTATAAGCTAACAATCGGAACAAGTTGGGACATCGCCCATAGATAAAGGATAGACCGGGAGACTCATCGTGACTAACTAGAAAGGGATCCTCGTGATGCTGGCTCAAAGTGTGATATGCGTGCACTGACTCGGAGGGAACACCTAGGTTTCGTTCAATTTTTAAGATGCATGGGTCGGGCTCTAAGTCAGATGAACCATAAATTTTCTCCTCACTTGCCTTCGGGGCCTTTAGTGTTGTGGGTGGATTGTCACAACGAAGGAATTCATCAATTTTTTCTTTCAATTCACTTTTGTCTAAGTGACTACATGAATCCAATAGGGATTGGCCTTCAATAGTAATACTTTCATCCACCTGCCCGAATTCTCTTTCAAAATCTTCCATGCTCATGTCTCCTAGTTCTCTCTCTCGAGTAGTGCCTACGTCCTCTCTTACTTGCGCGATCTCCAACTCCACCAGTTTTCTCTCTTCTAACCCCTCTCTCTCTCTTTCAATTGCGGTCACTACACACCTCTCCCCCACTTTTCTCTCATTGTCACAACTACCAATATTACTTGATGAAATAGGGCACACCCCTAACGGCTCTCTCTTGTGGGAAACCTCATTCTCATGGCTCGACACTAAGCAGGACCCTAGGGCATCTCCACAATCATTTTCCTCAAAGTACTCCCCCACGATCTCGTCTATGAAGCTCACCGCGTGAAGGTCATTTTCTTCCCCTGTATGTTGGGCGACATGGAAGATGTTGGTCTCTAAGGTCATGTTCCCAAAGGTGAGTTGCATTCGCCCATTCCGAGTATTGATGATTGCGTTAGCCGTAGCTAAGAAAGGGCGCCCAAGGATGATGGGAACATGGTTGCTCTAGTTAAAGGAGGGCTCCGTGTCCCAAATGACAAAGTCTACCGGGAAGTAAAAAGTGTCAATTTGGACGATCACATCCTCGACTATGCCTCTTGGGATCTTCACGGTTCAATCCGCTAATTGGAGAGTGACCTTTGTGGACTTGAGGTCGCCCAAGTCAAGTTGCCTATAGATGGAGTAAGGGAGGATATTGACACTTGCTCCCAAATCAAGTAAGGCTTTTTCGATTTTGTTTTCTCCAGTGATGCAGGAAATGGTGGGTGCACCGGGATATTTGAATTTAGGTGGGAGATCATTGAGTAGAATGGAGCTCATATTCTATGCTAGAAAGACATTTTTCTTTACCTTCATCTTTCTCTTTACCGTCAACAAGTCTTTAATGACTTTTCCATAAGCTAGAATTTGCTTAATGGCACCGAGGAAAGGTAAATTAAGCTTAACTTGTTTTAGCACGTCTAGCACGTCATCACGTGGGTTTCCTTTATGGGAAGGAATTAGCCTTCGAGGAAACGGTGCCGCGGAGGGTGGTTTCACTACTACCTCGGGCTCACTAGCGTCTTCTTTGTCACTCTCATTCAAGGGGACATCTTCGGCCTCTTTCGTGCTGGGCAAAATCTCCTTGTCTTTAGGTACGTCTCGTGGGGGAGGTGACAAGTCAACTACTCTACCACTACGTAGAGTGGTAATTGTGATACATTGCTCAGGATGGTCATGGGGTGTCGAGCTAACACTAGTTTGACCTTGGAGAGGTCTTTGGCCCTAGGCAGGAAACACGCCCTTCTCTTGGACACTCAACGAGGATTGTATTTTTGACAGATTCACATTTATATCGCCAATCAGAAGATCATATTTGGCATTGGTTGTGGTCTGGCTTGCGATGAATTGATTGATGGTATACTCGAGAGTTCTCCGCTGTGGCGGGATATAATTTCCTTGAGGTGGTGGTGCTTGCGCATGTCCTTGCATGGGCGGTGATCGTTGAAAATGTTGTGGTGGAGGAGGGGCAACATACGAAGGAGGGTTCATTGCGGCATGTTGTTGCCCATAGCTAAAACCGGGATGATTTTTCCAAGAAGAGTTATATGAATTCCCGTGCGGGGCACCGAAATTGCCCTTAAAACCTCCTACACCACTAACTTGCTCTTGCAGCATTGCTTTGTAGGTGGGTATCGTCGGGCATTCCTCAGTTGGATGTCCTGCCTCGCAAATAGTACCCACCTTTACGACTGGGTTTGGAATAGGTCCAGCTGGTCCTTTTCCATATATCTCGCACACATCTCGAAATCGTATCTCAAGAGTCTCCAATCCGCTATCCATCATAGAATTCTTATCTACATGGAATAGACTGGATGCTGACGGAGTAGTGGTCGCTTGTCTATTTCGATTTTGAGTGTTGGGATCAGAAGTGTCCCAGGATTGGGTAGTCTCGACGACATACCTCAAGTGAAGCTCAGCGTCCTGGGCATCTAAATCGATAAACGGACCACTTCCCATTGTTTCAACAAGTTGTTTGGAATTAAGATTCAACCCATTATCGATAAAAGAGATGACTTGCGCTGAATCAAATCCATCATGGGGTCATGAAGCAACTAACTCGTTGAAACGTTGATAACCTCGATGGAATGGCTCATTTTCATGTTGCCTGAACGCTTGAATTTGAGCCTTTATAGAGATTGTTCGATGTGGTGGGAAGAATTTCTTGAGAAATTTCGACTGTAGCTCATTCCAGGATGGAATCGAGCTTGGAGGTAGAGACCATAACCAGGCTTTAGCTTTATCTTTAAGCAAGAAGGGGAAAAGTTTGAGGCGAATTACTTCTTGTGTGCAGGTTTGATCGTTTAGAGTATCACACACGTCCTCAAATTCCCTAATATGGAGGTATGGCTTTTCAGAATCCATACCGTGGTAATGCGGTAGAATTTGGATCATCCCATTTTTGAAACGGAATTACCCGGCATTATACGGGAGTATAATGCATCCCGGAGTGATAGTATGCTCGGGATATAAGAATTCTCTAATCGGACGGTATGGGGGCTCTTACTCACCGGCGGGTGCACTGCTGTGTTGAGACATCTCTCCCTCACTTACTGACTCGGTGTTCTCACTGGGTGTGCTCGAAGTGTCTCCTAAGAAGGGAAAAGGGAGTGTTATCGGAGACTGAGTGCGACGGTGTGGGAGGTGGGATCCAAAACTGTGGGGGGTTTGGAGTGTGGGAACTATTAGGATTATACTCAACAAGTGTATTTTCATGAATACTGGTTGGAGTATTATGGGGTGTGGGAGTGGTTTCAGAATTTTTCATTAAAGCTTAAGAGAGATGATGGTGAATCTTTTTGTGTTTTTTTTTTTTTTTTTTTTTATGTTTTTGGATTTTTGAAATTTTTGGTCAAAGCTTTGGATTGACTCGATCTAATCCTAAGTCTACTTAATTAACCGGCAACGGCGCCATTTTAATCGTGTGGAAAACCAAGCATCCATGTAATACGCTAGTCGTTGTTATCGGCTTCCAACCACAATACAAAAACCTAAACTATAACTACACTCTTGTGGAGTATAGTGGCTAGTTTGGGTATCGAATCCTCAGGGAACTAGGACGAGTGAACGTAACGACGTTGGATAGACAGAGAAATCCTAAATTTGACTCTAAATAAAAAGGAAAACTGATTTGGTTTTGATATTGATTGAGCTAAATGCGATAATGAAAATGAGCAAAGATGCAACTAAATTACTCTGCCGAAATGGAGGATGACTGATGTTTTCAACAACTTTTTATTTTAAATGATGAGAGAAACAGGTCGGGAATGCAATCCCCCAACCCTAGTGTAGTACGGTGATAATTTTAATCATAAATTTATCTGGTTGATCTGACCTGAAATTTAGTACTCCCAAGCATTATGTATACAAGGTTCAAGCCCGCGTCATACCTAATCTGAGGATGAGTAAATCGGTATCGCGGTAATGACACTCAAATTGTACTCTAAATCATCACGAGTACCCAAAGGTAAACGAGATATAAAGATCCACAATTATAATATAATTAAGCAATACGATCAAAATCAATAATTGAATTCATCGGATTAACTTTATACACATGCACTAACACATTAGGTTGAGTTCATGCATCCCAACCTTTTCAACCTAGCCAGACATATTAAACTGAACGATGCATGAAATAATAACGTTGCATGCGAGAAAACTCATAATAACACTCGATCGATATACGTAGTTAAGCATTATAAATGCATAAATTCATTCAAACCATGCAGAAAAATTACCATGCAAGAATACTGAAAATCACAAAAATATAGCTGAGATTACAACTTGAAAACAAACCCGGAAGTGTATGGATCTTGGAGCAATAAATCAAAATTATGTTCCTAGATGTTCTCCTCACTTTTTCTCTATCAAAAACTACTCAAAAATATCCAGAACGGTTGTTCCTAAGTTACTACCTACGTATCCCACACTTCTTGGAGAGTTTTAACCTAAAAGGAAACCTTAGAGCCAATCAGAATAAAGGAGGCAAATTCGCGCATCAGCCCCCCCGAACCGGTTCGCATGTACCCCGAACCGGTTCGCCCCCCAAATCGGTTCGCCCCTGGGTTCGCAAATGTTTGCTGGTCTGGGGTGCTTTTTCTTCCATTCAACACTTAGAATTTTTTTTCTTGTTTTCTTTCCTTTTTTCCTTGGATTTTTCTTCAACTTCAACGGGTCATAACTCATCAACCGTAGCTCGGATTTGGGTGCCGTTTCTTCCAGTGTTCTCGTTGTTCCGAGCTCTTCAACTTTTCAGTTGACTCCTCCTTCGGGATCTGTCTGCAGAATTACCAAAATACCCATGAACTTGCCTTCTTAGCTTTTCTTTCATTGTCTCGCTTTCTCTTTTGCACTGCTTGCATAATTAACCTGTAAAACCAATAAGAGAAGCACGAAACACGAAATACTTGCCAACGAAGATTAGTAGCATAAATGTGCATCAAATCCATATAGGCTACATCACTCTGGTTCACAAATGCACTGAAATTAGGGGAATAAATATACAATATTTATGTCCAATCAGTAGGCTTTAATCTTAAGTACCCATGGGTACATAGGCACAATACCGAGTCTTACTCATGATCTCGAGCCTCAACAATACACCTTTTAATGTATTTTTCCACAAAGATGCTCCCATATCATGTTGCTTTTTATATCTCTCCTTAAACATGAATGAGATATCAAACTATCTCAAAGTTCAGACATCTACATTGACGTCCATCCATTATATGAACACAAGAACAAAGTCATGAACAAATAATCTTGTGTACCTACATCGATTGAAGTGATGTTCTTACACCTCTCAATTATACCATTTTCCAAACTAATCACCTATATACATTTTAAAGGACCTCACGCTAAGGTCTATGAAAAAAATTCTAAAATAATTAAAAACTAATCAATTAATGTAGAGTGTATTAATAAGCATAGAATTAAGGAAGCATACAGAACAAGAGGGGTGTCTAACACCTTTCCCACTTGTAATTAGGTTTTCAAATGCACACAACAAGAATCTATGGACCAACTGCATACTTTAAAACATGCCTTAGGATTAGCCCAAAAGGGCTACATTGAACCTTTTTAATATTTTTATATAAAAAAAATGGCGACTCTGAAAAACGTATAAAACCCCTATTTACCTGCATGAAAGCCACACTTACTAAGGGCGTTCATCGTGATTACTTGAGTAAGATATATAAAAGAAGAAGATCGTGCTCTTACGATAAGATACTCGCAAAAAGGTATAAAAAGGGGACATATGGCATACTGAAGATGTAACCACTCCCACAGTCCATGATCTCGTTAAGAAGAAGTAATACAATGAGGAAGTTTGAGAACAAAGTAACGAAAACATTGACGGTGCAAGCATGGATGCCACTAAAAGGCGCACAGGCTAACTTTACCATATGGAAATATCAAAATCCATTTAATAGATTTAGTCTGTCGGAGTGGTTAATCTATCGGTTGACCATTCCTCCATAATTAACCTATCGGTTAACAATTCATATCCCACTTTTAACCAATTGGTTAATTCCCCTAACACTTTCCAAAATCCCACTTTTCTCCCTAAAACCTTCAAACTCTCATCCATAGACCCCACATCTCTTCCAAAATAGACAAACCTATTTCTGGAGTCCTTTTAATTTTGAAGATGAGTATCATCACTCACACACACTTAGTTAACCGCCTTTATGAACACCTCGATATTAAATCGAGGTTTGAAGTTGCCTCGTTTTAGCATAAATAAGCCCCAAGTATAAACTCTGAAAGAACAGGTGGAAAATACAAACTTTCAGAACAACAAGAGAAAACGTATATAGGGCCAAAGTTAAATACTCAAAAAAAAAATAATCCAATGAAGAGAAAAACAAACAAGCCCTCTAGGACCTTTAACCGATCGATTAAAGGCCGCACAAATATTTAATCGACCAGTTAACTGTTTCCCCACAGCTAACCGATTGGTTATCTATCCCATAAAATTATCATTACAAGATCTTTGAAGATCTAATATCACCTATTCACTTTGCACCTACCAAAGACTGACAGACCGAAATCGTTAACCGATGGGACCAAACCCCTATAAATAACAGTCCCCTCCCACCATTTCAAAGAATCTCAAAACCTAACCTCGATCAGGTTTTTCAACGTCTACCCTGAGCATCGAAGATATTTGAGATCATTCTAAAAGTCCTGAAAAATCTCATACTTCAAAAAAGTCTTTATCCCATAAAGAAAAGCTTGTACTTCTACGAAGTTGCTTTTGAGTCCCCAAAAGATGTTCGTACTTTTAAAAAGTTACCTCTAAGAAATAAAATGAGTCGAAACTCTGCAAAAAATTTGCAAAATCCATAAATTCTTAACAAATCTTTTCCCGACTAAAAACGCCTCAAAAAGGGGACACATTTCAGAAAAAAAGTTATCTTTCACCGCGAGGGTAATAGACCTCAGCAAAAATTTCGATGCTATATATATATATATATATATATATATATATATATATTTATTTATTTATGTTTTTTTGTGTGTACTGTGATAAACTATACCTACCAGTTTAACTTCTTTAGCCTCGACCCAGTTTAGGGGACTGTGTATGAAATTTACAACTTTATATTTCAAAGCCAGGTTTGTAATCTAGTACCTCTCCTTGTGTATTGTATTCGCATTCTCATATATTAAACAAATGTTAATCAAATGCCAAGATTAAAATACACCAACTTGAAAATATAATTTTCAAAATATTCTCAGGAAAGTGCTATTGAGTTGTGTCAGCTCAAAACTTTCCAGTCCAAAGTCTAAAACCCGGGTACTCTCACCACTTCTCTAAGAAAACAAAAACCGACCAAGAAGCGGCACCCCGAATATGTGTTTTCATGCAAATACTTTTCAAACATCAACATTTGATCAATGTATATTCTTAACATATACATATATTAATCCAACATAATGGAAATGCTACATTAAACACTAGTCTCTATAAATATTGTAATGACTTACCTTCTATACCCGATGTCCCATTGCCTATACATCTACGTATGCTCGTTTATTAGAACTATATTATCTTTGATCCCAAATGCCCTTGGGTACGTAAGTGCTATACTGAACTAAACTCGTGAAGCCGAAGCCTTTATAATATGTCTCTTGACATATTATTTCTTAGGTATGTCTCAATACCTAGTTTAAACTCCCTTGACTTCAACTTATATCTCCCTAGTGACGAATGTTTCAAACATGACATCCCTAATACTACACCTCCAAATTAGCCCGAAGGTTCAACAAAACCTTCGAATTAGTGATCTCCCAACGGACATGAATATCTTTATCATTGATTTTTAGGGATTGCTCCCATTCTTACCCTTCATAAATAAACCTTTACCTCTCCAAGCCAAGTCCCACACATGCACACACATCATGTTTTAACATGTGTACGAACGCACTATGTAGGCTTTTATCCCAAGTACTCTTGGATACGTAAGCATAATATCGAGTCTTTCTCTTGAGATCGAGCCTTGAAAATATATCTCTTGATATCCTGTCTCCACCTAGGTGCACCCATCTCTTGACTTTCGTCCATTACTCCTAAGTAGGTGAAACGAGATATTAAACTATCTCAAGGTAGGACCTACCAAATATATTACTACATATAGGCATGCAAACACATATACACCAATTATATAACCAAAATATATAGGCTTTGATCCCAAGTCCCCTTGGGTACGTAGGTGCAATACCGATTTTTTGTCATGAGCTCGAGCCTCGACAATACATCTCTTAATGTAATGACCCACAGAGATGCTCCCATCTCCTATACCTTTTTCTATATCTCCGTAAAACATGAATGAGATATCAAACTATCTCAAATTCGAGACTTCTCAAACATCTATATCGATGAATACGTGTTATATAAAGACAAGCTCGGAGTCATGCACAAGGAATCTTATTTACCTGCATCGGTTGAAGTGATGTTCCTACACCTCTCACTTATACTTTTTTCCAACCTAAGCACCTGTCTACATTTTAAGTAACCCTCACTCTAAGGTCTCTAAAAAATACTAAAATAACTAAAAAGTAATAAATTAATGTAAAGAGCACTAATAAGAATAAAATTAAGGAAGCATACATAACAAGTGGGGTGTTTAGCACCTTCCACACTCGTAATCCGATTCGAGAACCTGCATAACAAGAATCTATGGACCAATTGCAAACTTTAAATCCTGCCTTAGGATTATGCCAAAAGGGATAAATTGAACCTTTTAGTATGTCTCAATATAAAATAAACAGGCGACTACCTATGAAATCCCTTTTTACCCACGCGAAAGACACACTCAAAAGGGGTGTCCACCAAAAACCAAACATGGTATCAAGATACATTTAGGGGAAAATCAATGACCCAAAATTCGAACCGATAACCCGGCATCAGGGGGACACAATGGGGCTGGAGACAAGCACTTCCGCATTCACCGTTAAGTAAGGGATCCCCCGAGGCGCAACGCCAACCCGCTTGGGTCCCATAACAACATAAAAGTATTAATTTATAAATAAAAAAATGGGAAATTTGAGAGTAAATTATTTTTTACCTTCATAGTTAGCCATCCCTTACTGATGCACAACCTTCCAAATCTCTCGTCA
Organism: Sambucus nigra; assembly: GCA_949130495.1. Lineage (NCBI taxonomy): Eukaryota > Viridiplantae > Streptophyta > Magnoliopsida > Dipsacales > Adoxaceae > Sambucus > Sambucus nigra. The sequence continues at coordinate 641,609,832 of OX422207.1, read as the reverse complement.
ATAGTCCCCCTTGACAAAGGAATGTCATGGTACATAAGCGTATTTTTTATTTTTATTTTTAAATTGAATTTCCATAGCCATTGAAATTTAAGGAATGTTTGGAGTTTTTCACCCTTTAATTTTTTGTAATTGAGTTTAATCCCCATAATTTTAATTTATTAGGGTTTGACCCCCAAAATAACTTTTAGCGACACAAAAAGTGTCAAAAAAAGTTTCATTAACTAATTTTTATGACACTTTTTACGTTACTAAAAGTCATTTTAAGGGTTAAATCCCAAGATGTGCAAATATTAGGGGTCAAGGTAAATATAAAATAATTAATAGGGATAAACCCCAAATAACCCTAAATTTAACAATTGCAGTAATTTGAGATTTTAAATAAATTATTAATTGAGAAAATAAGTTAATTATGAAATTTTGTGTAGATGTTACTATTATTTGAAATATTTAAGTAATTAAGTTAGTGTAGATTCACATGTTATTCAGATGAACAAATCCTTATGTGATCAAAGGTTTAACAAATTAATAATGTGGTTAATATATTAATTTGGTGTAGCTTAAGTTAAAATAAATTGTTTAATAATAACAATATGATGTTTTATTTTAATTTTACTTGTGATGAGTTGTAATTTGAATTGAACTTTTGGGAGCTCAAATATGGTTTAAAGTTGTGGGAGAATTCCCTCATGGGCTAGGTTAGCCCTGGTTGGGTGAGACTGAAAGGTCCATAAGCCCATGTGGTGTTACGATTAATTAAAATGACAAAAAATGCTAATTTTTATTTAAGTATGCGATAAATCTAACCCTGACTTCATTTCATCTTTTAACCTAAACATAAACGATGAATGAGGAGAGAGGAGTGAGAGATAAGCCTAGAAGGGCTGAGGAAAAGAAGGAAGGATTGGAAGGTAAAGAGGAGAACAAACAAGGAAGGAATTGGATTCACCTTCTTCACAAATTAAAGTAAACTTCAATCTAAAGACATAACTTTGTCCAACGTTTAACATTTGAATCTATGTGATAATAATTGGATTACGTCAGACAAGATTAACATTGCTAACTACTTTATTTAAACTATATAATATGAAGATATAATTGAGAATTGGGACTAAAATGATTGATTGATATAAATTAGACAATTGTAACTCTATTATATGTTAATTATATAATAATTCTATACAATTTATCTTATTGAAATTCTAAAAATTGTGTTTAATTGAAATAATCACCTTATGTTAATTTGTGGAATAGATAAAACCAGGGTTCATATGAAATTAGACTAATTGTTGTAATTAATTTTTCATATCCTAAATTCTTAGGTTAAATTGAGAGTATACTACATATTAGATAGGGGTGGAAATTCGTGTGCATCGTGTCAGATGAGCAAACACTAACCCGACCTATTTATTATCGTGTCGTGTTCGGGTTGACCCACATAACCCATTAAGTAAAATATAAAATAATTTTTTTCTTCTCTCTTGACCAATCATACCACTCATAGGCCTACAATAACTTAAATTTAATTAATTTCAACTTCTTGCAACACATAAATATCCAATTCTCCATGAATTTTATAGAATGTCTATCAAGAGATATAAATTATCTAATATAATCTTCATAAAATACGAGTTAAACGGGTCTATTCGTGTCATTTTCGAGTTGAATGTGTTTGACACTAATCCAACCCGTTTATTATTCGTGTTGGTGGGTCGTGTCATATTCGGGTTCGTGTCAAGAAATCATCAACCCTAACCCGTTAAGTTCGTGTCGTGTCAAAAATTACCACCCCTAATATTAGATGAATTATATGTTATAAATCATGGTAATATACTGAATTCATATTAGAGTATGACAATTCATAATTAAAATCCATGTTCTTCGAATTTAAATGACTTGTGATATAGTATTCTCAAATATGTAGTTATCTTTGTTAGAGTTGTTTTGATGTCCCTAAAATATTTTGAGAACATTAAGAACTATTCAGGATTGATCATAATTAAAATGGATTACACTTTGGGTCAAATAACAAACCAAAATAAAAAATAAAAAAAATAAAACAAATGGTATCTAGGAACCCAGATCGATCCGATTAGGGATCAGATCGATTCGACTTTAGGATTAGGTCGATTTGGGGTTTGGGTTGTTTGGTTAGTTTTGTGTTGATTATGGTGGTTTTAAATATTATTAATTAATATTTTAAACTAATAGTTGGGATTAAGTGTGAAAATTAGATAACAAGCCTTATTTTTAAGATAATTAAATTAACTGGTATTCCTTAGTGATGCCAATAATGCATGGAACACAATTATCGTTGGAGCACGCCTAAATGAGTTAGGACATAGGTAACACCCCATATTTTGTCACATGTCGGTTGTCCATTCCGATATGTTGAAGATTGGGCGTGCTAATAAATTTATATCCTTTTCAGCATTAACAATAATATATAATAATATAATTGAATTTAAACCATCTACAACATGTGATAACAGGTTTATAATAAATACTGAAAAAATGCGAAGTCTCAATAACTAACATAAATAACTGAAATGGTATCAACTCTCATAACAACTTACAAAGTGAGAGTTACCCGGAGTTATTCTTAGTGTTCTTAGAAAAAAATCATTCCAAAAACCCTTCGCTTGCTTAGTTTGATTTTTAGTAATTTCTCCTTAAGTTTACTTCCTGTTTGTTCATGTACCATAGGTTGTACGAGTTAGGTGAAGAGTTTCATCATCTACGCGGGCACATAAGATAAGATATTAGGAGAGCCAATGCCTAGTCATGTCGACGTAGGCCTCAGATTCCATCAACCCCAACTCCTTTAGTTGTAAAACAACCCTTCTTACTATTGAATTATCCTTCTCCAGTCGAGGTAACAGTTAAGAATAACCCTATTGTCATCTCTATCAGTAGTGATATCGTGTCTAGGTATTATTCCAAGGGCCATAGACCTTATGAGCATTTGGGTCTTCTTGATGACCAAATAAATACTAAAATCGGCTCCTTTGAGATGTCCATAAGAGTCCTTGTAGCTCAGGCTGATGAGGGTAAAACCATAGAGTCAAGTAATAGGGGTTATCCTAATACTTCCTCTCTTCAGTCGAGGGACTATGATCCCCAAATCTATGATATCTCAAATGATGAATTTGAGGCTGAGGTTTCTAGTAATGTGCCCCAACTCCCCCTATTGTCGTAATTTTCTTAGATATTACTCCGATCGAGTTCTCGTAATATGACACTCTCGAAAAGGACCCTAAGAGGAGGAAGATGATCCTTAAAATTTGGACCCAAGTGTAACATCGACCATCCCTAGTGATATCCATAGACTAATCTGGTGTTTGGAGGAATAATTATATGATTGATTCCTCTATCAATATGAGGCTATCTACTGAGGACAAGCATGTATTTGACCTCAGAAATGAAGGAGAAGTAGTCGTCTATGACCAGATGTTTAAGGTTGACTTTCGCCTTCCTTTTAACCCATCTATCAAGGAAATTATTTCTTCAATTATTATTGCCCCGACCCTGTTGACGCCAAATGCATAGAGGATCCTTTTTTAGGCATCTCATCTTTAGAGAGTTGCCTAAGATGTAGATCTTCTGATTGATATATTTCGAGCGTATTATACGAAGGTTACTACTAGAGATAATCCTTACTATTATAACTTTATGGATCATTGCCTTAATCATAAGCTCCTTCACATTAACCAAACTTCCAACCATGATTGGAAATCTTATTATTTTTTTATTTTTGGGCATTGGAATTTGGAAAAAGGGAGTCATCTGTTGTTGCTGAGGCGAGAGTGCCTCATAAATGGGATTGTATCTCAGTCTCGGCCAAAGTAAATCCTAATCTTAGTGTTGAGACAAGAGAGATAATTGACCAACTCAAGGAGGATGGCCTCATCATCTTTGAAGACTTGATGATCCCTGAACTCCTGTAATATTCTGGCATGGTGGTTGACCCCCTGAAATCACTTCGTAATTAAATCTTTTAACTTTTTCATAACTTTACTATCATCTTCAAATAATTCTGACCGAAGATAATCCAATATAGACTTTATTTATTTATGATATTTGCAGATCTTCCTTCTGGTGTTCCTAATAAAGTTTGGGAGATGGCATCAAAAATTTCATCAAACTTACTCGTCTTTAAGGGAAGGACCCGTTGTCGACTCAGACTCGGCATACATCCATAATTGTTGGCCCCACCACTATTGAGGATTCCAAGAAAAGAAATGAGGTCATTGTTGGGTCCTCCACTCGTCCTTGTAATACCCCTTACTTTTGTGTATTTATTTATTTATTTATTAAATTACCTTGTATGTGTGTGATTTAATATAATTGAGAATTAAAAACAAGAATTTAACATGGAAATTAATTTGTCTAGAATAGTTAATATTTATGCGAATTGTATATTTACTTGTGTGATAATGTGAATATAATTATATTGCATGTATTGCGTCAAATGTGAGTATTAGCTATGGGTATTGGTTATCTCTAAAACGGATTATATGTGTGTGTGCGTGTGTGTGAATTATATGAGGTTGGGAGATGGTTTTTATTTCGGAGTCTCATATGATAAATTGGAGTGCACGATTGATCTCGGAAGGGCAGAGATAGTCAGAATGAGTGCCTAGGGGTTTTATTTGGAATTCGGGGTCTTTTTGGCTAGTTCGACTCGAATTGGGGCATACGAGTCATTTTAAGTGTGTATTATCATTTAAAGCTAGGAGTAATTAAGATAGGGGTTATTAGACTCATGTGAGGATTAGTAATCTCAATTATGAAAACCCATCTTTGAGAGAAACCCATTTGTGAGAAAACCCTAGGGGGAGAGAGATAGAGAGAGAAAGACCAAACAAAAGGAGTAAGAGAAGAGAAATTTGGGATTTCCGGCCAAATTCGTGACTACGAAGAGGATTCTAGTTCTACGAATTTGAGGCAAATGATTTAACTTTGTAAATGAATACGTGTGTTAATTAATTCATAATTTTTTGGTGAACTAGTTGATTTTGAGCATTTATGGTTAAGACCTTGAAATTATTGAGCAATATTGCATTTGACGTGTTTATATGGATTTCTTGGTTGGGACCCTACACATGATGGTTGGGATATTAGATATATACTTTAGATGGGGGAAATATTATAGAAGTTTGGTAGAAATGGGTTTCCAAGGTGTAGGAAACTCACGTAGGAATAAAATTTGAACAGGGCGAATCAATTTGGTTCTGGACCTCGGATCAATTCGTTTAACAACGGGACGGTTCATTTTTAAAGGCCATCGGTTCGATTCGATTCGGTGGTGACAGGTTTTTAACTCTTTTGAAATTCCTTTCCATTTGGGTTTGGTGCTTGGTAGCCCTCTTTTATGATATGATAAACATGTTTAGGAAATAAAATGTGGGTTTATGAGATGCTACGATGGTGGGGTTCCATCGAGGCTATTATAGAGGTATATTTAGGATTTTTTAAGCTGATTCCTTTCGAAAATTCTTCGAGAAGTGGGGATTCTTTTAAGGATGGTTATGGGCTAATGAGTGAGAGGTCGTGTACCCATAATGATGTTAAATTTTAGGATAAATCATATGTGTAATTGATGATAAGGGTTCAAATGAGTGATTGAATCATAAAATGAATTGGGAATAATTATGTGGATTATCGGTAAGTGTGATGAGTGATATCCACATAGCCGGGATTATTTATATATACATTCGGATATGAGATGGTTGGTATATATGATGTGTATATATATATCTTGTGTGTATGATATATATCTATTATGTGGACATACCCCTCTAGTGCTATCATGGGAATTTTCATGATGTGGGTGAGGCCCTTGGCTTGAGGACCAGGTTGCGTATAGTCCCCATGTCATAACGTTCATTTATTTATTATGTGGAATTTATCAGGTGTAAGACGTCTTGGGTATGATTCGTCTTATTTTCGGTGAGAAACTATAACCGCTTACCCTACGATTGTGATTTTGTTTACATTAAGTCGGTGTGAGATCCCGATCGTTGGTAACCCAAGATTGTATGTGAGTAATTCCCTAGAAGATGATAGCATTGTAGAGACTGCATCCTTTGAGTTAAAGCTCTGAGGGATGGTTAATTTACATATATTATGTGTTTTATGTATGTGCATTTTGCAACGATGATTTATCTCGTATAATAGTGAGACTAATATTGTACATACTTAAAGATAATGTGTGATATGTTATGAAAATAACTAGTGGAAGTTATTAAGTAATGAATTGCTATATAATCATTAGGATCAGATTAAAATGATTAGGTTTTGGTTAAATTAGATATGCGAGTGGGGTAAATGCCTAGACTTGAGGTTGAGTTATCTGTAGATGAGTTAGGAAGCTTATTTACGATTAAAATGCATATGTTTAGGTGTGCACTATAGTTGAAGGGTAAGGTTGGGTCTCAAGAGAGTGTGACACCACTTTAAATTATGAAATTGTGCATTCATAATTATTATGCGTTTTAATTTACTTGCTAAACTATTTTCAAACATTGGGCTCTGACTTGTTTATATGCTCTCTCTTGATTGTATTTATTTTATATTATAGGTGCCCCATCGCAAGGATGCCAATGTTAAGTCTTCCATTCCTATATATATGGAGCTGTAGCAAGTGCGGACTTTTGCAGGACTTTCGTTGTAGCCTCTTCTTATTTTTGGATATCAAGTTAAGGATACATAATTGTAATTCGGGTGTTTACCCAAGGGTGGTAGCATTGTATATCTTATATATTTCAAAGGTTTGATACATTGTATAATTTGTTGCCTGACACCTTATTCGGGTATATTCTTTGGTTATTACACATTATAAATATATGATCACTTTCAGTTGTTGTATGTGTTCTAAATGTTCTATAGGTTTTGAAAAAAAAAAGTTGGCATCCTTTTTTTCTGTTATTGGTTGGTTAGTTACTTTTGTTTTATTTCATCAGTTGATACTAAGAATGATCCACTTGAGATAGGGTTGGCCACCCTTAATTATTACAAGCGAGGTGTCATAGGTGGTATCAGGGCCCTATTATTAGGACTGTTGTGTTCATTACGCTTTGACGATCTTCTGCTATGATCAATTGTTTAAACTGTGGACTGCTATAATTTTTTTTTATTCCAGATGCCGTCGAAAAGAGGTCGCCTAGCTAGGGAAAATAGAGAGGCTGCAAATGAGGAAACCCAATTGCCTCAGGGGACGATGACTATAACTGAAGTTGCCAATATCATGGCACAAGCAGTCAATGCATTCATGATCATGATGGAACAATAGCTTGCTCAGGCATAGTAATAGCCTATAGCTCCAGTATCTGAAATGCACACGGGTCTATCAATGTGGGAGAGAGTATGGGCAGCCTTTCAGAAAGGACATCATCTAAAATTCTAGGGAGGAGTAGATGTGATTGTTGCAAGTCAATGGAACAAGGATATTCAAAGGCATCTTTGAATGGTTGAATGAAGTGAGGTTAAGAAGGAAATACTTGCCACCTTTAAATTAGTAGGTGCTGCTCTCTAGTGGTGGGAGTCGGTTACTACCTCTGAGTAGAGATATACAATGCCCACAGCAGAATTTTGGGTACATTGTTATCGTAAGTATTTTCCTCTTGTAGTTCAGATCGAGATGACTAGTATATTATTGGATGTAACTCAAGGAGACCGAACAGTGGCTGAGTACGAAGAAGAATTTACCCTCCTGGAGAATTTTGTGTCGGATGACGTAAACACTGAGGAAAAGAGAATTTTGAAGTTTATAGAAGATTTGAATTGGAGAATTCGTCAACATCTGTTGGGGAATACGACTTTGTGAACATTTGCATATGTAATAAATGTTGCGTTGTTACACTGCCAGGATCACCGTCTACATTTATAGGGGAGTAAGAAGTTTATGGATTCGATCTCATCGAGTAAGTCAGGAGTAGATGGTGCCAGTGGGGCAGAACAAGATCCACCACAGGGAAATAAGCAAAAGGAGCTGGATCTCCATTCAGGGAATTCAGCTAAGAGGCAGCGTTTAGGAGGAATCAGATTTGGTGGTGGTGGTGGTTTTAGACATAATTTTCAAGGGGCCCAGCATAAATAGAAGAACATTACCCAAGGCCAAGAAAGCTGAGGGAATAATGGGAGAGGCCAACTGAGTCGAGGTCGTCAGGTCCAGCGGAAAAGGCAACCCAGATTTAGGCATCAGGGCTAGAGATAGGAGAATTTTATAAACTGGTGCTATTAATGTGGGGAAGTGGGTCATAAGAAGTCAGAGTGCCCACAGAAAAATAGAGCCTTTACGACCTCCAGCACCTATTCCAGTTGTTCAGCCTCTACATGGACAAATGCAATAGGAACGAGTTTATAATGTCCAGGATGCGACGTAGCCACAGGGTAAGCAGCCTCCACCAGCACTTGAGGGTAAATTGCCTATCTATGGGCGTATGGGTCAGGTGTTATTTCATACTGGACCATCCTATTCATTTATATCCATTCATTTTGCACGAACGACAAGGCTATTAGAGTCTACCGATAGTCTTTTTATGTGAGTAGATTCTCCTTTTGGTAATGGGGTGCTTATTCACTCCATTTGTAGAGGGGTGGAGATAGATGTTGGAAGATTGTGTTAAGCTACTGATTTTCCTGTTCTAGATATGGTTGGTATGACGTTATTCTGGGGATGGACTGGTTGGCAAAATATCGATCGATGGTAGATTATTTTGGGAGGTCGATTGTATTTGCCATTCCAGGCCAATAAATGTTTTTGGTTTACATGCCTCTTTCGAAGGGATGTTTGAGCACCCATTTATATTATATCGAGGAGGAGACTTCGCTGGAAGTGGTTGTTTCCTTAAATTTGATTTCGGTACTCAGGGAGTTCGCTGATGTATTCTAGAAAATTCTAGGCTTACCTTCGAGTCATGAGATTGAGTTTGTCATTAATCAAAATCTTTGGACTAGGCCAATCGCATGAGATCTATACCATATGGCTCCTTTAGAGATGAAGAAGTTACAAGACCAAATCCAACAACTTTTGGGGTAGGGTTTTATTTGCTAGAGTACATCACCTTGGGGAGCCCTTGTGTTGTTTGTGAAGAATAGGGATGATTCTTTGCAGTTGTGTGTAGATTACTGAGAGTTGAACAAGGTGGCAATACGAAATAAGTACTCATTACCTCGTATCGACGATTTATTTGACCAATTGAGAGGGGTCGCTTAATTCTCAAAATGAAATTTGCATATGGGGTATCACCAACTTCATATTAGAGAATAGGATGTCCCTAAGACTGCAGTTTTGACCCGTTATGGATCATATGAGTTTTTGGTTATACCGTTTGGGTTAACCAATGCCCCTGCAGTGTTCATGGATCTGATGAACAGGGTCTTTCAAGATTTCTTGGACCAGTTTGTGATTATATTCATTGATGATATTCTAGTCTACTGTCAAATGGATGGAGAACACACTGAGTATTTGCAATTGGTTCTGCAGACACTACAGGACCATATATTATACGCTAAGTTCGAGAAGTGCGGGTTTTGGTTACGCAAAGTTCAGTTTTTGGGTCATGTGGTCTCTGAGAAGGGTATTTATGTGGAATAAAGTAAAGTTGTAGTGGTGAGGGAGTGGGGTCAACCCACGACACCGATGGAGATCCATAGTTTCTTGGGCTTAACGTGTTATTATAGCCGTTTTATTAAGGGCTTTTCGAAGATTGTCTGCCCTTTGATGAATTTGACCCGGAAAGGGGTACAGTTTGTGTGGGAAGATTCCTGTCAATTAGAATTTAATGAGCTAAAGGACAGGTTAATGTCGACACCTGTTCTCACATTGACTAAAGTGGGAGTGGAGTATTTAGTTTTTGCAGATGCATCTCTCCAGGGATTAAGAGTGTGCTTCAACAAGAGGAGAGGGCTATTACTTATTCATCCCGTAAGCTCAAGCCCCATGAAAGGAATTATCCAACACATGATCCGAAGTTAGCTGCAGTAGTCTTTGCATTGAGAATATGGAGACATTATCTCCCCAGGGAGAAATTTAGTCTTATCATGGATTACAAGTCAATGCAATATTTGTTCACCTAGAAAGTTCTAATTATGAGGTAGTGCATGTGGTTGGAATTTGTAAAGGATTATCAATTTGATATGCAATATCATCCTGGGAAAGCTAATGTAGTAGCTGACGAGTTGATTTATCGACCCACTGGACAATTAACACAAGATTGGAAATCCAAGTAGAAAGAACTTAGCCAGGATGATGCAGTGGCCAGATCATGTATGACAGTGTTGACAGTCACACCCGAGATAGTGACACGGGTGGTGAAAGCTCAAGCTGAAGATACGAAGTGCAAAGATAGCGTGCACAAATTGTTGATGAGGGGCGAGGAGTCATACTCTACCAGTTCTGAGGGTGGATTATGTTTAAATGGGAGATTGGTTGTCCCAGATGATAGGGATTTGTCGCACGTTGTTATGTTCGAGTCTCATGGGTCAAAATTTACGATCCATCCATGTGGAGATAGGATGTATCAGGACATGTGTCGATAATACTGGTGGGAGGTTTGGAAAGGGACATAGATGAGTTCATCTCCCAATGCACCACTTGTCAGTTAGTGAAACTAGAGCACCAGCGACCTTTCGAAATGTTACAACCGTTAGACATTCCACTATGGAAATAGGAAAGCATATCCATGGATTTTATCGCAGGACTACCTAGGTCACAACATTGTCATGGCTCCATGTGGGTTATAGTGGATCATTTGACTAAGTGGGCACATTTTTTTTACCTTTGAGAACGAATTTCACGACGGTGCAGTATGCCCATCTATTTATTGCAGAGATTGTGCGATTACATGGAGTGCCGATCAATATTGTGTTCGATTAAGATAAAATCTTTATCACACATTTTTGGCAGAGTTTCCAGGAAGCAATGGGGACCGAATTGCGGTTCAGAACGACATACCTTCCCCAAACTGCTGGTCAAGCTGAGTGAGTAAATTAGATGTTGGAAGATATGCTTCGAATGTGTATATTGGATTTTGGGGGAAGTTGGGAGTAATTTCTACCACTGGTAGAAGTTGCTTATAATAATTCTTACCAGTTTACCATAGGTATGGCTACTTATGAGGCATTGTACGATTGTCCATGTCGTTCACACGCATGTTATTTGGAAGTCGGGGATAATAAACTTCTTGGATCGAAGGTGATCCAAGACACTTCGACAAAAATTGGAATCGGTTCGAAAATGGATACGCATTGCGCAAGACTGGCGGAAAAGTTACGCCGATGCGTATCGTAGACATGTGGAGTTAGAAGTTGGAGACCAAGTGTTACTAAAGGTATCCCCGATGAAAGGTGTAGTGAGATTTGGGAAGAAAAGAAAACTTGAAACGAGGTATGTAGGGATTTTTCCAACTATTGAGGGAAATTATCCCGTTGCCTGCAACCTTGCTTTGCTGGAGCGATTGTAGAGAATCCATGATGTCCATGTTTCGTCCTTAAAAAAGTAGCGAAGAAGTGAGAGGGCGTATTGGCATGTTCCATTAGAAGAAATTGAATTGCAACCTAATATCTCGTATGAAGAACAATTCGTTGCCATTTTAGACCGTAGTGAGCATAGGCTGCAATCGAAAGTAGTGCCTTTAGTTTGAGTCCAATGGGGCACCACAACGCTGATGAGTCAACATGGAAACAAAAGGATGATATGAGAGCCAAGTATCCTTACCTCTTTCCATAAGGTGAGCATGAATTTCAAGGACAAAATTCCTCGGGGGGGGGGGGGGGGGGGGGGTATGTAATACCCCTTACTTTCGTGTATTTATTTTTTCACTAAATTAACATTGTATGTTAGTGATTTAATATAATTAAGAATTAAAAATAATAATTTAACATGGATATTAATTTGTGTAGAATAGTTAATATTTATGCGAATTCTATATTTACTAGTGTGATAAGGTAAATATAATTATATTTCCTGCTATTGCGCCATATGTGAGTATTAGCGGCGGGCATTGGTTATCTCTCAACCAGTTTATACGGGTGTGTGTGAATTATATGAGGTTGGGAGATGATTTTTATTTCAAAGTCTCAGATGATAAATTAGAGTGCACGATTGATCTCGGCAGGACTGAGATAGTCACAATGATTGTCCCGGGGTTTTTATTTTGGTTCCGAGGTCTTTTTGGCTAGTTTGACTCCAATTGGGGCATACGGGTCATTTTAAGTGTGTATTATCATTTAAAGCATGGAGTAATTAAGATAGGGGCTATTAGGCTCGTCTTAGGATTAGTAATCTCAAGAATGAAAACCCATCTTTGAGAGAAACCTATTTGAGAGAAAACCCTAGGGGGAGAGGAAGAGAGAGAGAGAGAGAGAGAGAGAAAGATCAAACAAAAAGAGGAAGATAAGAGAAATTTGGGATTTCTGGCCAAATCTGTGACTACGAAGCGGATCATACTTTTACAAATTTGAGGCAAGTGATTTAACTTGCTAAATGAATATGTGTGTGAATTAATTCATAATTTGTTAGTGAACTAATTTATTTTGAGCATTTAGGGTTAAAACTATGAAATTGTTTAGCAATCTTGCATTTGACTTGTTTATATGGATTTGTATGCTGGGATCATACACACAATGGTTGGGATGTTAGATATATAATTTAGATGGTGGAAATATTGTAGGTGTTAGGTAGAAATGGGTTTTCGAGGTGTAGGAAACTCTTGTAGGAACAAAATCTGAACAGGGCGGATCGGTTTGGTTGTGGACCTCGTATCGATTCGTTTAATAGCGGACCGGTTCGTTTTTAAAAGCCATCGGTTCTATTCAGATTGGTCATGAATTTTTTTTAACTCTTTTGTAATTCCTTTCCATTTGGGTTTGGTGCTTTGGAACCCTCTATTGTGATACGATAAACATGTTTAGGAAACAAAATGTGGGTTTATGAGATGCAACAATGGCGGGGTTGCATCGAGACTATTATAGAGGTATATTTAGGATTTTTTATGCTGATTACTTTCGTAAATTCTTCGAGGAGTGGGGATTATTTTAAGGATGGTTACGGGCTAATGAGTGAGAGGTCGTGTACCCTTAACGATGTTAAAATTTATGATAAATCATGTGTAATTGATGACAGAGGTTCAAGTGAGCGATTGAATCATAAAATGAATTAGGAATAATTATGTGGATTATCGATAAGTGTGATGAGTGATATCCACATAGCCGGGATTATTTATATATACATTCGTATATGAGATGGTTGGTATATATGATGTGTGTATATATATATATCTTGTGTGTATGATATATATCTATTGTGTGGACATACCCCTCTAGTGCTATCATGGGAATTTGCACAATGTGGGTGAGGCCCCTGGCTTGAGGACCAAGTTGTGTATAGTCCCCAGGTCATAATGTTCATTTATTTATTGTGTGGCATTTATCAGGGGTAAGACGTCTTGGGTATGATTCGTCTTATTTCCAGTGAGAAACTATGACCGCTTCCCCCACAGTTGTGATTTGGTTTATACTAAGTCGGTGTGAGAGACTGACCGTTGGTAACCTAAGATGGTATGTGAGTAATTCCCTAGAAGATGATATCATTGTAGAGACTTCATCCATTGAGTTAACGCTCTGAGGGATGGTTAATATACATATATTATGTGTGTTATGTACGTGTACTTTGTAGCGATGATTTATCTCGTATAATAGTGAGACTAATATTGTACATACTTAAAGATAATGTGTGATATGTTATGAAAATAACTAGTGGAAGTTATTAAGTAATGAATTTCTATATAATCATTAGGATGCGATTAAAATGATTACGTTTTGGATAAACTAGATACGCGAGTGGGGTAACTGCCTAGACTTGAGGTTGAGTTATCCCTAGATGAGTTGGGTAGCCTATTTAAGATTAAAATGCATATAGGTTTAGGTGTGCACTGTATTTGAGGGGTAAGGTTGGGTCTCAAGAGAGTGCGTCACCACTATAAATTATGAAATCGTGCATTCATAGTTACTATGCATTTTAATTCACTTGCTAAACTATTTTCAAACATTGGGCTTTGAACCATTTATATCCATTCTCTTGGATTTATTTATTATATATTATAGGGTCCCCATCGCAAGGACGCTAATGTTGAGTCTTCCATTCCTAAGTATACCGAGTTGTAGCAAGTGAGGACTGTTGCAGGACTTTTGTTGTAGCCTCTTCTTATTTTTGGATATCTAGTTAAGGACACACAATTGTAATTCGGGTGCTTACCCAAGGGTAATAGTGTTGTATATCTTATATATTTTAGAGATTTGATACATTGTATAGTCTGTTGCCCGACAACTTATTCGGATATATTCTTTTGTTGTTACACATTGTAAATATATGATCACTTTCAGTTGTTCTATAAGTTTTGAAAACAAAATTGGCATCCGTTTATTCTGTTATTGGGTGGTTAGTTACTTTTATTTTTCTTCATCAGTTGATGTTGAGAATGATCCACTTAAGATTCCTATTTTTATCTTAGTATAGGGCTGGCCACCCGTTATTATTATAAGTGGGGTGTCCCATGTGGTATCAGAGCATCAGGTTCTAGCGTCTTAGGATCTGTGCAGATTTTGTACGTTCTACCGTAACATTTTTTTGATAGAGCCCTATTATTAGGACTGTTGTGTTCGTTACACTTTGACAATCTTCTGATGTGATCAATTGTTTGAACTATGGACTGATACAGTTTATTCTTATTCCAGATGCAGCCGAAAAGAGGCCGTCGGCTAGGGAAAACAGAGGGGCCAAAAATGAGGAAACCCAATTGCCTCAGGGGATAATGACTTCAACAGAAGTTGCCAATATCGTGGCATAATCAGTCAATGAAGCCATAATCATGATGGTACAATATCTTCGTCAGGCTCAATAACAGCCTGCATCTCTGGTAGCTCAAACCCACACGGGGCCATCCACGTGGGTGAGTGTAAAGGAAGCTTTTTAGAAGGGACATCCTCCATAATTCTAGGGGGTGCTAATGTAATTATTTCAAGTCAATGGAAGAATGGTATTCAAAGGAATCTTTGAATGGTTGAATGCAGTGAGGTTCAGAAGCAAATACCCGCCACCTTCAAATTAGTAGGTGCGACTTTCTAGTGGTGGGAGTCGTTTACTACCTCTGAGCATAAATATATAATATCCATTGTAGAATTTTAGGTTTTTGATCATAAGTATTTTCCTCCCGCAGTTCAAATCGAGATGAGTAGTAGATTGTTGGATATAACTCGAGGAGATAGAACAGTGGCTGACTATGAAGAAGAATTTTCCCGCCTAGCGAATTTTTTGCCAGATGAGGTAAACATCAACGAGAATGGAATTTTGAAGTTTATGGGAGGTTTGAATTGGAGAATTCTTAACATCTATTGGGGAACCTGACTTTGTTAACATTTGCAGATGTAATGAATGATGCACTGTTACATTATCAGGATTACTGTCTACATTTGAAGGGGAGTAAGAAGTTTTTAGATTCAGGATCATCGAGTAAGTCGGGAGTAGATGGTGTCAATGTGGCACAACAGGCTCCACCAAAGGGAAATATGAAGGAGGAGTGGGATCTCCATTCAGGGGGATTTAGCTAAGAGGCAGCCTTTAGGAGGTTTCAAATTTGGTGGTGGTGGTTTTAGACAGAATTTTTAAGGGGCCCAGCACCAGCAAAAGTAGAATGTGAACTAGGGCCAATTAAGTCGAGGGAACAATGGTAGATTTCAATCGGGGTCGAGGTCGTCAGGTTCATCTCGTAGGGGCCAGAGATAGGGGAATTTTTTAAACCGATCCTATCAATGTGGGGAAGTGGGTCATAAGAAGTCAAAGTTCCCACAGCAGAATAGTGTATAGGCACCGGGAGCTCAACAGATTTAGTTGGTTCCTTTCCCACCTCCAGCACTTGTTCCAGTTGTTCAGCCTCAGCAGGGACAAATACAATATAAACGAGTTTATAATGTCTAGAATGCAGCATTACCATATGGGAAGTAGCCTCCACCAACAGTTGAGGGTAAGTTCCCAATCCATGGGCGTATGGGTCGGGTGTTATTTGATACTAGAGCATCGTATTCATTTATAACCATTCATTTTGCATGAGCGACAGGGTTGTTAGAGTCTACCGATAGTCTTTTGATGTGAGTAGATTCTCCTTTTTGTAATGGGGCACTTATTCACTCCATTTATAGAGGGGTGGAGATAGATTGTGCAAGATTGCGTTTAGCTACTGATTTACTTGTTATAAATATGGTTGGTATGACCTTATTCTAGGGATGGACTAATTAGCAAAATATCAAGCGATAGTTGGAAGGTCGATTGTATTTGCCATTTCAGGCAAGGAAAGGTTTTTGGATTACATGCCTCTTCCGGAAGGAGGTTCGAGCACCCATTGATATTATATCGAGGAGGAGACATCGCAGGAAGTGGTTGTTTCCTTATATTCGATTTCGGTAGTCAGGGAGTTTACTGATGTATTCCAGGAAATTCCAGGCTTACCTTCGAGTCGTGAGATCGAGTTTGTCATTGATCTAGATCCTGTGACTAGGCCAATCGCACGAGATCTATACCGTAAGGCTCTTTTGTAGATGAAGGAGTTGTGAGACCAAATCCAGCAGCTTTGGGGTAGGGTTTTATTCGCTAGAGTACGTCACCTTGGGGAGCCCCTTTTTGGAAACCCTCTATTATTATACGATAAACATGTTTATGAAATAAAATGTGTGTTTATGAGATGCTACGATAGTGGGGTTGCATTGAGGCTATTATCGAGGTATATTTAGGAGTTTTTATCCTGATTCCTTTTGTAAATTCACCAAGGAGTGGGGAATCTTTAAAGGATGGTAACGGGCTAATGAGTGACAGGTCGTGTGCCCTTATTGATGTTAAAATTTATGATAAATCATATGTGTAATTAATGATAAAGGTTCAAGTCAGCGATTGAATCATAAAATGAATTGGGAATAATTATATGGATTATCGGGAAGTGTGATGAGTGATATCCACATAGCCGGGATTATTGATATATACATTTGTCTATGAGATGGTTTGTATATATATATATATATATATATATATCTTGTGTGTATGATATATATCTAATGTGTGGACATATCCCTCAAGTGCTATCATGGGAAGTTGCAAGACATGGGTGAGGCCCCTGGCTTAATGAGTAGGTTGCGTATAGTCCTCAGGTCATAGCGTTCATTTATTTATTGTGTGGCATTTATTAGGGGTAAGACGTCTTGGGTATGATTCGTCTTATTTCTGGTGAGAAACTATGATCGCTTCCCCTAACTTCATGATTTGGTTTATAATAAGTCAGTGTGAGAGTCCGACCGGTGGTAACCCAGGATGGTATGCGTGTAACTCCCTAGAAGATGATAGCATTGCAGAGACTGCATCCATTGAGTTAAATCTCTAAAGGATAATGAGTATACATATATTATGTGTGTTATGTACGTGTATTTTGTAGCGATGATTTATCTCGTATAGTAGTGAGACTATTGTTATACAAACTTCAAGATAATGTGTGATATGTTATAAAAAGAACTAGTGGAAGTTATTAAGTAATGAATTTCTATATAATCATTAGGATCATATTAAAAAGATTACGTTTTAGGTAAATTAGATACGCGAGTGGGGTAAATGCCTAGACTTGAGGTTGAGTTATCCGTAAATGAGTTAGGTAGCGTATTTAAGATTAAAATGCATATCTTTAGGTGTGAACTATAATTCAGGGGTAAGGTTGGGTCTCAAGAGAGTGCGACACCACTTTAAATTATGAAATTGTGCATTCATAGTTATTATGTGTTTTAATTCACTTGCTAAACTATTTTCAAACATTAGGCTCTGACCTGTTATATCCACACTCTTGCTTTTATTTATTATATATTATAGGTGCCCCACCGGAAGGACACAAATGTTGAGTCTTCCATTCCTGTGTATACGGAGTTGTAGCAAGTGAGTACTGTTGTAGGACTTTTGTTATAGCAACTTCATATTTTTGGATATCTAGTTAAGGACACACAATTTTAATTCAGGTGCTTACCCAAGGGTCGTAGTGTTGTATATCTTATATATTTTGAAGATTTGATACATTGTATAGTTTGTTGCCCGACAGCTTATTTGGGTATATTCTTTTGTTGTTACACGTTGTAAATATATGATCACTTTCACTTGTTGTATATTTTCTGAATGTTCTATATGTTTTGAAAGCAAAATTGGCATTCGTTTATTCTGTTATTAGGTGGTTAGTTACTTTTGTTTTTTTTGTCAGTTGATGCTGAGAATGATCCACTTGAGATTCCTATTTTTATCTTAGTATAGGGCTGGCCACCCGTTATTATTATAAGCGAGGTGTCATAGGTGGTATCAAAGCATTAGGTTCTAGCGTCTTAGGATCTGGGCGGATTTCTACGTTTTACCATAACATTTTTGAGATAGAGCCCTATTATTAGGACTGTTGTGTTCATTATGCTTTGATGATCAATTATTTGAACTGTGAACTGATACAGTTTATTCTTATTCTATATGCAGCCAAAAAGAGGCCACCGGCTAGGGCAAAGAGGGGCCAAAAATGAGGAAACCCAATTGCCTCAGGGGACGATGACTGCCGCTGAAGTTGCCAATATCGTAGAACAAGAAGTCAATGCATCCATGATCATGATGGCACAATAGCTTCATCAGGCTCAGTAACAGTCTACATCTCCAGTAGCTCAAACCCACACGGGGCCATTCACGTGGGAGAGAGTAAGGGAAGCTTTTCAGAAGGGACATCCTCCAGAATTCTGGGGGGGAGCTAATGTGATTGTTGCAAGTCAATGGAATAATGATATTCAAAGGCATCTTTGAATGGTTGAATGCAGTGAGGTTCAGAAGAAAATAATCGCCACCTTTAAATTAGTAGGTGCCGCTCTCTAGTGGTGGGAGTCGGTTACTACCTCTGAGCAGAGAGATACATTGCCCATATCTGTTTTGAAAAAAACTGGCATACGTTTATTCTATTATTGGGTTGTTAGATACTTTGTTTTTCTTTTCGTCTGTTGATGCTGAGAATGATCCACTTGAGATTCCTATTTTTATCTTAGTATAGGACCTGCCACCCGTTATTATTATAAGCAGGGTGTCACACTCCTCCTCCATTATAAAAGAAAATAAAGGAGGGCTAGCCAAGACAAACCACTGATCCTCTCCTCCCCATTGGTGATGACATTTATGTGGCTGTGCATTTGGCCCAACTTGGTGTTGACTCTATTCTAGTGAGTCAATTGAAATCTTGGGAGGTTTTCATATTGGTTGTCTCTAATTGTGGAAATTGATATTTCGACACTCAAGACCCTTCCCGATTTTTCAACTTTGCTCTTCATAGGGCGACCGAGGTCCTTGAATATTATGAAGTGTTATGTTGTCTGATAGTAACTCTTTTCTTCTTTGCATTTGCACTTTATCATTTCCCTTTAAAACATATTATAATGGGTAGTGGAGTCTGAGGCCATGGAAAAGGTGACCGATGAGGCCAAGGCCTAGTTTAATGAGATATGGTAGAAGGTAAAACATTAAAGGGTTGAATAAGATGCAAACATCCAAAAAATGTGGGATTGACATAAGGAGAGCTTAACTAATCTGAAACGGGACCACAAGATGAAGGTTGAGGTTCTTGAGACAGATCTCAAGAAGCAAAAAGAGGACGAAGATGAGAGGGTTCGGGTGGCCACCGAGACAACTGTGGTTGACTTCAAGGACTCATAAGAGTTTTACAGATATGCCATCCAGTACACGGAAAAGGGTTCTAAAATTGTTTGTGCGTGAGTGTCCAACCTGTGTGGTGACCATTTCGCCAATGGACCTCTTTTTACTAAAATTCTCTCTTCTGTTAGCTTTTCCGACCCTACTAGTGTTACTCCTCTTTAGGATGTTCAGGCCAAGGCTGATGCTGCTGAGATAGCAAATGTTGGGTCCTAGACTACCCTGAATGCTAATTAGTATGGGACTGAGGCGAATGGAGATCATGAAGGGACTACTGATACCATTGATGAGAACTCGACTGAGCTGATTATTATCGAGACTTTTGCGGTTGATGATTAGACTCCATCTGCTGGAGGCGACCGTTTATTGTCCTTCAAGCCCAATTTTTTTAACCTATCATTTATTTTTTCACACTGTAATCGGTAATCTCTTGAGTTAATGTGAATGAAACTTTCATGAAATTCTACAAGTCTTATATCTTACTATTGCTTTCATAATAATTTTTACATTGAATGGATGTCATAATGAAATGCATCATCTGGTGAAGCTTACTGTCTGATTTACCATTTTCACCATAAACCATTCATAAAATAAGCCTTTCTTTTTTCACATATGTGTGAGGATGTCACCATACTAAAAGGATGTTAAGGGTTTTCCACCTTTTGGTGTTTGTGTAGAGTGGTGCCTTGGAGCCAAAACTCCTAAGGCACTCTCATACCGTCGAGAGAGAGATTTAACTATTCAACATAAAATGATGTTTCAAAATTTCACGATACTTAAATGATGTTTAAGGGTCTCTCCAAACTAAATTGATATTAAGAACCTCCCATAACTTAGAGTTTATTCAGAGTGATGCCTTGGAGCTGAGACTCCAAAGGCATTCTCATACCGTCGAGAGATAGATTTAAAAGATTCACCATATAATGACGTTTCACATTTTTAGCATACTTAAATGATGTTTAAGGGTCTCAACATACTAAAATGATGTTAAGGACCTCCAACCTCTCAGGGTTTACTTAGAGTGATGCTTTGGAGTCGAGACTCCAAAGGTATTTTCGTACTGCCAAAAGAGAGACTTAATTATTCACTACACTTAAATGATGTTAATGGGTCTCACCATACTAAAATTATGTTAAGGACCTATTGCCTCTTAGGGTTTATGTAAAGTGGTGCCTTCGAGCTGAGGCCCCTAAGGCACTCTCATAATGCCGAGAGATAGATTTAATTATTCACCATACTTAAATGATGTTTAACAATTGTGTGATTCTTGATAATGCAACTTTCAAAGATACAAGACAACATTTCTTTATATTTATTTTTTTAATTTCTCTGATCATACAAGAAATTGCCTTCTGGATACAATAGA
This sequence comes from Sambucus nigra, assembly GCA_949130495.1. Taxonomy (NCBI): domain Eukaryota; kingdom Viridiplantae; phylum Streptophyta; class Magnoliopsida; order Dipsacales; family Adoxaceae; genus Sambucus; species Sambucus nigra. The sequence goes on along the minus strand of OX422207.1, from coordinate 641,588,716 downwards.
TGAATTAACTATTGGTAGTACTTTTCAAATGATTTGTATTTCAACTGTTATAAAATGCTTCTCCTTAAAGATTTTCTAGTCGATATTCTCCTGGGACGACCTCCTCATTGACTCTATAGGGTCCATGCCAATTAGGATGAAGATTATTAGCCTTATAGATTACCTTCTTAAGTATGAGGTCTCCCAATATAATGGGTCGAGACTTAACCCTTTTGTTATTGAATTTAGTGTCTCTCAGTTGATAGGCCGACCACCCAATGGTTGCATCTTCTTTTTTTTTTAATGAGGTTTAAGTCTAGCCTCCTTTCCTCCAAATTTTCCTCAGGGTCATAATTTTTAATTGAGAAGAGTATACGTGTGCGTTCAAATGAGAAAATTATATATTAAATTCAGTTTAACCCAAACAAACCCCAAACATGCAACAATATGTGATTGAATAAGATAATTAACTAAGCAAGAACATTCCAACACATGTTTGTGAGGAAAAATCCCCCAAAGGGGAAAAACCATTTATTTTCATTATAATATTGTAATTGTACAATTTCGGATTACAATGAAAATACAAGTGACTAAGAATTACCCTCAGGTATCGGATTCTGTTGTCGGCGGCTGGAAATATCCCTTTCCAGGAGGGCTGCAATGAAGAAGAAGAACGGTCTTCTCCACAAGGGTTGAACAGCAACTGGTTGTGTTCTAGGGTTACAAACAGATTCACAAATGTATAAGAGGTTGTGTGAATCAACAAAAACTTGAGCCTTGGGACTCAACAGGTGAAGACTTAGAGTTTTTGTACTCTGAAAATCGTGTTGAAGTCTTAAAAACCAACTCCCCGTAGTGGGTTTATAAAAGAAGTCCTGGGCCTTAAAAATATGAACACGATCTGTTTGTGTTTATCCAAGGCGGACCGGTCTGGGTCTGAGGCGGATCGATCTGGGTAGGCGGACCGATTCTTTTTATTTTGGCTTCTTCGGTTCGCTTGCGGTCCGGGGTGTACTGGCTTTTCAACAGGAAGACCGGTCTGGGTATGAGGCGGACAGGTCCGCAGGCGGATCGGTTCTTTTTCTCTGGGCGAACCGGTCCGGCTGTGCAGAATTCTGATTCCTCCTCTTCTTTGATATTCGAATCCGTTGATGACTATATGTATCTTGAATTTCTTCAACGGTGTAACGACGTATGACATAACAAATTAATGATGGACAAAAATGTCCTTACAAATCTCCCCCTATGTATATGCCGGTACATACATAAAAACAAACATCCGAATTATCAACCAACTAAAAATGCCTATACAAATCTACCCTTCCATGAACCCAAAACTGGAAAGATACAAATGAATAAGACTTCATCATTTTCTCTTTGAATCTTCAGGAATTGCAACGCTTTTCTCATCAGGGTGTGCAATTCAGAGATCATCAGATGGTACCTACACACATGAGATAAAGCAAAAATACCAAGTGACATATCGAGTTTGAAATGAGATAACTCAAAAGTTCAAAACTCCCCATAATAAGATAATTCATTCTCCCCCTTTTTATGATGTCCTCAAATAGACAAATGAGAGAAATAATTCAAACAAGCAATGACGGGGTGTCATAAGGAAATACACAACTATTTTTTGAATTTTTCAAAAAATTTTCAAACAAAATCACACCATGAATAAACAGAGGACAACCAAGTCGATGAAGACGGAAATGAATGGGTGTGATCAAATTCGATAGGAAAATCAATGCATACAAACATGACATATGTGCACGATGAATATCGGATACTCCTAACGAATGAACTCAAAGTCTTCATTTGGAGTAAAAAATGGAAATATAAGATATTGACTCAGTCAAATCAATAAATCAAAGCTAAAAATGATTTCTACCCCAATAACGTCCAAAACTTTTTATGCTTTTTCAAGACTTTCAAGAAAGTTCAAACCCGTTTATATTCTCCAACAAAACTCCCTCAGATATAATTTTGAATAGAGGCATTCTAAATTCTCAAACTTTGGAGAATTGATGGTGAAACCTAAGTGGCCCATATTTGGCATGAAGTGCTTTTTATTGCCCTTAAATTTTTTGGGCTCTTTTAACCTCTTTGGACCGCGGATAATAAAATTCCTCCATTTTTTAGGTCCTTGTGAACGGTGGCTTTTGCGCAAAGAAGAGATAATTAGCTTTCGCAGCCCCTCCCCGTTCTTAAACAAACACTCAGTCTCACAAAAATGGTTTTTACATGCATTCCAATCTTGTCAAGTTTATCGCATATTGTAAGTTGTATAGACAGAATTGAGATGGAAACACTCAAGCCAATACGTGATAGACAAGTGTAATAATCAAATATAGCCGTGCATGTGTGCAATAAAGAAGATAGGAGTCAAACATGTAGAAGAATATCACTGATTACATCTCAAAGACTCCATACTATGTAAAGCACATGGATGAAATGATGTAGCGTCTCAAATCTCTATCAAACAGTCACATGGATAAATGGAATGAAGGTGTGACTTGGCTATCTTAAATGTTCATCCATAAAAAGGTTCATAAAAAAATCTTTTTGGGCTTTTCTGAAATTTTCATATACAAAAACAACAAAAAAATCTTGCACATTATAAATAGCTGTACAACTAAAGAATGATACATATAAAACATACTAGCAATAGGAAGCATATGATATGAACTTGAAAAAAAAAATCATATTCTAGACATAGACCAACCCCTCAGTCAACTGTGCAAATCCCCAAAGACTTCCTAAGACTCTCAAATCGAAGGGCATCTAAAGGTTTCAAGAAAATGTCAGCTAACTGATGGTTGGTGGAAACGAAACTCAGGGATACGACTTTCTCCTCAACTAGTTGTCGTATAAAGTGCTCACGTAAATCTTTTTGGATTTTTCAAACAAGATAAATAGATGTACAACTAATGAATGATACATATAAAACATACTAGCAATAGGAAGCATATGATATGAACATGAAAAAAAAATATCATATTCTAGACATATACAAACCCCTCAGTCAACTTTCTCCTCAACTAGTTGTCGTATAAAGTGCTCACGTATCCTGATGTGTTTGGTGCGCGAATGCTGGACTGGATTGCTGGATATGTGTATCGCGCTCGTGTTATCATAGGAAATGGTCATGGTGTCCTGTGAGATCCCATAATCCTCCAGCATTTTCTTTATCCACAAGAGTTGTGTGCAACAACTCCCAGCGGCTATGTACTCAGCCTCCGCAGTGGACAAAGAGATGGAATTTTGCTTCTTGCTCATCCAGGAGACAAGAGCAGAACCAAAATAGAAACACTCACCAGAAGTGCTCCTACAACCATCTACATCCCCGGCCCAATCGGCATCTTAATAGGGAGACAAACGGTCATCAGTATCAAAGGAATACCAAATACCGTATGAGAGAGTCCCACTTACGTATTAAATAATACGTTTTAGTGCAAGTAAGTGTGACTCTTTCGGGGACGCCTGACATCGCGCACAGACTCCAACACTAAATGCTATATCGGGATGACTGGCAGTCAAGTAGAGAAGGCTACCTATCATGCTCCGATATAAGGTTTGCTCTACGTCCTTGCCTGAAGTGTCCTTACTAAGCTTGGTAGTGGTACACATAGGTGTACGTGCATGCTTAGCGGAGTCTAAACCAAATTTCTTTGCTAGGTCTCTAGCATACTTGGATAGGGAGATGAACATCCCATCCTCTAGCTGACGAACCTAGAGACCAAGGAAGAATGTAAGCTCACCAACCATGCTCATCTCAAACTCACTTTTCATTTCCTCCTCAAAGTGGTGAGCATGCTGGGAGCATGTGGATCTAAAGACTTTGTCGTCCACATAGACCTGGGCAACCAAAATATCACCGTCATCTCTCCTGATGAAAAATGTCATATCTACTCCCCCTCTCTTGAAGCCACGAGCTAAGAGATAGGAAGTAAGCATCTCGTACCAAGCACGAGATACTTACTTCAAACCATACAAGGCTTTCCTTAGATAAAAAACGTACTCAGGGTGCTTAGGGTCTTCAAACCCTTTTGGTTGTTCCACATAAACCTCCTCCCGTAGAATGCCATTCAGAAATGCACTCTTGACATCCATCTGATATAACTTGAAGCGCAGATGACATGAGATGGCGAGTAGTAGACAGACGGACTCAAGCCTCGCAACAGGAGCAAATGTCTCCCCAAAGTCTACACCCTCTATTTGTGTGTAGCCTTGAGCGACCAACCTAGCCTTGTTATGAATTATGGTACCATTTTCATCCATTTTATTCTTAAAAATCCACCGGGTACCTATCACATTAGTCTCACTAGGTCGGGGGACAAGTTCCCAGACATTATTCTTTTTAAACTGAAGAAACTCTTCCTGCATAGCAGATATCCAGTGTTCATCCTTGAGTGCTTCTTTATGATTCTTGGGCTCGACGTTGGACGTGTAGCAAAAGTGGCTAACGACGTTCTCTAGCTCAGCACGAGTCTTGACCCCAAGAGTGGGATCACCAACATTGGCAGAGGGGTCATGACTCTTGCGAAGTTAAGCAGGTGTGTCCCCTAGCACGGGAGTAGGGTTCACAGAGTGTGAGAGATTGTGTGAATCAATAAAAACTGGAGCCTTGGGACTCAACATGTGAAGACTTAGAGTTTTTGTACTCTAAAAATCGTGTTGAAGTCTTAGAAACCAACTCCCCGTAGTGGGTTTATAAAAGAAGTCCTGGGCCTTAAAAATCTGAACACGATCTGTTTGTGCTTATCCCAGGCGAACCGATCCGGGTCTGAGGCGGATCGGTCCGGGTAGGCGGACCGGTTCTTTTTATTTTTGACTTCTTCAGTTCGCTTGCGGTCCGGTGTGTACTGGCTTTTCAGCAGGCGGACCGGTCCGGGTATGAGGCGGACCGGTCCGCAGGCGAATCGGTTCTTTTTCTCTGGGAGGACCGGTCCAGCTATGCAGAATTCTGATTCCTCCTCTTCTTTGATATTCGGATCCGTTGATGACTATATGTATCTTGAATTTCTTCAATGGTGTAACGGCGTACGACATAACAAATTAATGATGGACAAAAATGTCCGTACATTAATCTTGTGGCTTGGTAACCAATTCTCTATAGAAATTACATCTTCTGACCCATAGGCTAACATGAACGGTGTTTCTCCTATTGGGATTCTATAGTACCCCGTAATTTTGAGGATATATGATTTAATTAAATTGGGGATTTAGGGTTTAATTAAATTGGTGATTTGATGTTTATTTAATTCGTAGAATTTATTTAATTTGGGTATTTAGAATTTAAATTAATTCAGTATATTTAAAATTCACACGTGTTGTATTTTGAGGAGGAAATAAGAGAATTTTATAAAGTAACTTGGATGATGATTTAGAGGTCATGGTTGGCTCTGAAAGGGTCGAAATAGTAGACCCGGGTGCAGAGTTTGGGTCATGGGGCGATTTTAGACCAAACCATCATCGTATCAGGGCATTTTGGTCATTTGGTAACCTAGGGTTAAGTGACCTGCGAATTTCCAAAGTCTCTATCAACATATAGTTGGGAGACCGTAGGGTTAGAAAGATAGACATCAAAGAGAGGCCATTAGAGATGAAGGAGAAGCCATTTTTGAAGCTTAAGAGAGAATTATAGAAGGTTTAGACCTTATTCTTGCACCTTCATCAACTTTGAATTGTGGATTGGAAGGGAAGACAAACAAATCCATCATCATCAAATGAAATCAGATCTGCTAGACCAAAGGCATGTGTTTATCTTACTTGTTTTTGAAGAGTTATAATACCCATGTAGAATAGGATCGTATATTTGTTCATTTAAATTGAATCTTGAGGTTTTGATGATTTATACACATGCTTTGGGGTAGGATTTACATGTATAATTAATCCTTCATATGAGTAGTATAAAATCAAATGTTATATGATAAAGAATGTGAAGGAATTCTGGATATTTTCATGAGAATATAGGAAGAACATAATGTAACACCCCGTAATTTTGAGGTTTTAGTATTTAATTATTTTGGTAGAAATAAAATTATTTAAATTGGAGAAAATTATGATTTGGAGAAGTTATTGGAGTGGGAAGAATTATTCTCATTTTTAACGACTCTAAGTTTAACTGTTCAAATTATTGTGCGTCGCATTTTTGAGGTCGAAATTTGAAAATGTTATAAAGTATTTCGGATGACAATTCTGAGTGCACGGTTGAGTCTGGAAGGGTCAAGATAGTCATGAAAGAGTACTCAGGGGTAGTAATCGGGTCTCGGGGTATTATTGGGTATAGTTGGGCCCACACGGGGGATTTGGGCCATTTTAATTAGGCCCAATTGAGTAAAAACGTTATTAAGGATTTTAAACCTAATTAAGGGAGTGACGAACGATGGTTAACACAACTCTAAAATTAGGGCTTTGAGAGAGAAATAGAGGATGCAAATCAAGAACAAATTGGGGACTTTTTGGAGACATATCGAGGGACAAATTGGGTGTTCTTCATCAACCCTTTCTCTGCACCAACGGATCAGACTCTACAAACCATTAGAGGCAAGTGGTTAACTTACTGTGATGTTTATTTATGATATCCAATTCATATTTTTGTGATGTGTAAATCAAAATTCGTTTTGGGTGTAAAAGGGTACAAAAGGGGAGTTTTGTATATAGAACACTTGAATGAAATTAATGAGAAATTAATGTGGGAATTCATTGTGTTACATAGTTTTGAGATAATTTATTCAGATATGAAAACCCAGTATAAATTTATGAACGAATTTGTGATAAACAGATGAAATTGGGACTAAACGAGTAAAGACCTGAAAATTCCCCAAATTCAGAAAAGTAGAGATTTGTAAAATTTAATTTGTGTTCAAGATTCTAGGGGAGGTCCTAATTACGTTCCCATGTGATTAAAATGTTGTGTATGATTGAGATGAACCATAGATGAGTTTGGAAATTAGAGGAATTCGTAAATTACAGAAACAGGAAGTCGGAGAAGATGAATACCTGTTCGATCGATCGATCGACGACAGGGAATTTTTGACAAATCGGCCTTGGGAGTTTTAGGTGGGATTTTATTTTAGTATAATTTCCACCAAGTCTAATTAAGGGAGAAAATTTAATTAGGGAAGTTAATATCCTCACAATTATAGGGGCATATAATTGGGAGTGGTGGGGCAATTAAGTGTAACACTGACGTATGAATTTTTAGAATAAATTTTGAGAAATAAAATAACGAACTGGATGAATAAGTTCGAGTATAGTAGTAGGGTGACACTACTCGCTTAAATTAATTATGGATGAAAGATAATTAATTCGGAGTCGGGGTTTAGAATCGGCTATTATATTAAGTTCGGTCCACGAGAGCAAGCCCAAGTATATTGGTTGGGTGACACAAAAAAATAATTTAATTAGTTAATTTGTAAATTATTTAATAATCAGAGTTGGACCATAAACTCGAGATACTAAGTATAGACTAGTGTTACGGACTCAGTACACGGTAAAGTCGGGATATTTTATATTTATATATATAGGGTGTGTGATAGTATATATGTGGTGTCTGCTTCTAAATATCAATGGTTAGATATTATTAATACATATACTCTAGTGTTATCAAGGGAGGTTGCGCGTAGTGGATGAATCCCCTATAAATATCGGTGGTTAGATATTATTAATACATATACTCTAGTGCTATCAAGGGAGGTTGCGAGTAGTGGATGAATCCCCTAGCTTGAGGAGTAGGGAGAGTATATCCCCAGGTCAAGCATTCATTATATGGGTGAGAGGCTTATCTCACTTTCAGGGAAGAAATATGACCGCCTCCATTATGTTTATATTTTTGGCCAAGTTAGTGAGCGATTCTGACTTGGCAAAACTAGGTTATGCGAGTACACCTAGTGTGATATCACTTTAGATAATACATCCGGTGAGTTTTTACTCGGGAGGATGGGTTATATTTATATTCAACATATGTGTGAATGTTGTAATATGGTTCTACGTATATAATGGGATAAATAGTTATATACGGGTCATTAAATACATTAAGTGAATTATATTAATTATATATAGGTTATATTCACATTCAACATTTGTGATTGTTGTAAGATAACTATACATACATACTGGGGTGAATAATTATATACTGGAAATTTAAATATATGGAGAAAAGTGTATTATTTATATAACTATTGAATGTTATATGGATTGCAAGGAAGATGATTATCTAAGTTAAGGTAATAAATAACTTATAAATCATGCTTTTGAAATACTCGGGATTTATTAGTGCGGTTGACAAGAGTTATATCAAGTATCTAGTTTCGGGGTAGAGGACTAGGTGGGATATGAAGAAGGTGTTACGTGTGCACATTAGTTGAGGGTTGAGTGTGTCCTAAATTGAGTGTGACACTAACTAAAATATGAAGCGCATTCATGCATATCTTATTACTACAAGTTAATCATTTGCTAAATGTTTTGGGTTCTAACCCTTGCCATAAATTATTTTTAAAACCTTTTAGGTGTCCAGCCATAGGGATGCCAAACTTGATTCATTCCAGGGATTCGTTGCTGTAGCATATGTGGATGTTGCAGGATTTGGATAGGCGCCTCTATTCCTTCTATTCCTAGTATAGGGATTTCTATAAGATATTCGAGCATGTTGCTCATGGTTTTTTTAGTATTTATTTCAGATACCTTGAGATTTATTGTTATCTGTCTTTACTTTCGTGTTGGATTTTAGCCAATTATTTATTCGTCCAGATTCTTATTTATATGTGATGGTTGTATTCAATTAGTTTGTGACTGTTAATTATTTATTTCTGCATGATTATTTCATTAAGTTAATGAAAGCTAAAACTTGGCACCAGTCTAATCTCACTTAGGTGGTTAGTAATTAAAAAGTTTTGACAGTGATGCTAAGAATGAACCAACTGAGAAACCTATTCTAATTTAATTTAGGACTGATCACCTAGGATTTAATTAGGCAAGGTGTCACTGATGGTATCAGAGTATCAGGTTCTAGTGTCCTTAGGATCTGTGTGGCTTTTCACGTTTGAGCTTAGTGTTCTTTGATGTAGAGCCTTATGATATGATTATTGTATTCCTCTACGTATGCGACTTATGTTCTCCTGCTATTAAGTATAGTTGATGTGATTCCTATACGGGTTCGATTAGGCATTGTACATCGAACAATTTTGGATGAACAGCGAGGGCCAAAAGGAGTACTGCACGAGGAGGGGAAATAACGAAAATGTAGAATGTTCGGGGTATAGGATAATCAGTCGGGGGTAGTAAATTTCCCCAAACACTGTTGTAGCGAACGATGATTCAATTTTGGACTCACTCAGCATTGTTAGCAGAAAGAGAGAGAGTCGGGGAGGATTTTTTTCAAGGGTTACCTGAAGAGTCCTAGAAAGAAAAGAAGTGTGATGGATCCATGGATAAAGGTAATCCAAGGCAAATGTGCAGGGTAGAGTGCAGCGACACCATAATTCAACTGGGGACAAATTGTTAGCTCATGGGAGCAGTGTTGGGGAACAAGAGTCAGTCACCACGTATGAAGGAGAAAATATGGAGTCAAACGAAAAAGTTTGGGTACAGTGTGAACGAAAGGTCGTCCATCCGCTATCAAGATAGGGATGCGAGTGAAATTTTAGAGTTTATGGAGTGGGTAAGATAGTGACTGATCATGAGGGAGACGATAAATTGTATAAGCGAACTTCATAACCGACGAAGGAGATACAGAGAAGGACAAAGGAACCCGCAAGTGGATAATAAACCGTGTGAGAATACACAATGATTCATGGGAAATCCGACTAGGATGACTAGTGTTGAGGTCGTCAATATCTTTTGTTTTGCCACCTTACATTAACGCTTCTAAGATATAGGAGCCAATAAGGTTAGAGAGTTTAACCTAATAACAAAATTAGATCTAATAGTGCTAGTGAAGCATGACGGAAGGGTATATCTAGTAAGGGACCCATTTTGATGTTTTAAATTAAGTAAATTTCTACCTATTGACGGTGGATTTGATCCGGGTCATCGAGGCCAATAACGAGTCCTATAGGACTAGGGAAGCCAAAGGGACAATGGGGCTAGCACTGAGGGTCAAGACTACCAAGTATGCGAGAAGGACAACCCCAACATGGCCATTTGGGGCAGAGGTAGGGGATTGACACATAGAGGTGTCTTATATGTGGAAGTGGAACCACAATAATTGATCATGTCCATAGTTAGTTAGGGGATAAAGTGGAATGCCCAGTAGGGACAACAGCTGGGAAGTTTTTGGTTCGTTTTGGATGAGAATATTTATGTCCAGGAACCATTTGGGCTACCGATGTGTAGGTAAGTAAACGTATGAGTTTTTTTTAATCCTCGGATAGATGGGAGGAATTTTGGGTGACATAAGTGGTCACAGAATTCTTCCTAACACTATATTCACGTGGGAGACGAGTTTAGTGGATGTATTATAGTGTTACTATAGTATATATATTTACCACAGGGTAGAAGGTATCTATTTAGTTTTATCTGCAGGGGAGCAAGTGTGAACACTGAGTGGGTGTATTTTACAAAGGTAACTCATTTTAAGAGGTGTTATGAGAGAGTATTTTTTCCTGGATATGGACTGGTTAGCGATGGGTAAGCGATGGTGGGCGGTTACAGCAAGACTATCGTATTCGTAGTTCCAGGGTAGGATGCATATTCTTTTGCGATGACTCACCTGAAAGAGGGTCGAGATCGCGTATGTATTATTCATTAAATAGACTCATGATGGTGTAGTGGTCTAGGGATATTTGATCCCGATGCGTAGAAATCTTTACTAATGTTATTCCAGGAATGTCAGGTTTACCATGGAGAGGAGAGATTTAAATCTTTGTTGTTTATACGCTAAGAAATAAGTGACAGTGATAGTGTCGTATCACGTAAAACTTTAAGAGACATCGGCATAGGTGATTTGATTTATGTGTCGGGGGACAAAATTTGTGACATCTTAGTGCGGTTATGGACACACGAATTTCGATGATGGACAATGCTAGGTAATAGTGCATTGGGAGACGTTCTTTTGATCTTAGTTGTGGACTGTTATGCATGGACCTTAATAAACTCTGAAAGTAGTGGGACGATGTGGGATGCGACTGCATCGGTTTTAAATGTTAAATTATTGGGCATGTAGAGAAAAGGCTTTAAAATGAGAGATATTTCGATATAGGGCTAGTGGAGCCGGGGTGTGTTGTGACAGAAGCACAAAAAGAACTTATGTACCACAAGTTAATAGGTGGGGTAGTATTGAGAAGAGTTAAATTGAAAATTATGGGGTAATCGAGAATACCTGTATTATATAGTCACGATGAGAGTGTGGAACTGGGTTTGAGATAAGTATTGTTATGTACTAGACGTTAGCGGTATTATCTTGTGATTACTAGGAGAGACTTCTACTTTCGAGAGTTATAAGGGTAGAGGGGGACATTTTCCATGTTTCGGTTGGTTAGCGATGGTTTGGAGCTATAGTGGATAGTTGCAGTAAGATTTTTTGTTCGCTATAACACGTATGTATTATTTTTGCTAGGTATCACCTAAGATGGGGTCTAGCTTATATATACGAGTATGTATGTTAAATGTGGTGTGATAGGCTTATGATGATATGCTTATGTTGTTAATTCGATCCCGGAGAGTAGGGATGATTACTAATGTGATTTAAAGTGCATAGAGTTATTTGCGGGTGGGGAGTTATAGCTCGGGATTAATTTTGTGCAAATAAGCTAGTGATAGTAAGGGTGCGATATGTTTGTGTTGTCTTTTTAACATAAGAGTGGACTGTATGCTTTTGTGTTAAGAGACAGGTATTTGGGGTAGTACTATGGATTCATGGTCTAATAGATCTCAACGACCGACAATGTTAGATAGTAGTGTATCGGGGGGATTCCTTGTTTGGATTTCGCTTTGCGAGACGTCCCACGCATGAAACTAAGCGCGACATTTAAAGTGGGTAGATGTTTGGTCATTAGTACATGGGCTGGGTACCCCGATTATTATTCATATATGTGATATGACTATGGGTTGGAAGTTATATAACGGGTTACGGGTAGCATAGTCGAGTAACTTTTGTGCGGTTAAGCTCGGGGACAGGGTGTATGGACACCCTGGTTAATTAGGTTAATCTTTGTGTGGTTAAGCATGGGTACAGGGTGTATGGGCGCCCTGGTTAATTAAAATGCATATTTGTGTAACTCACAGTTAGAAGCGAGAGAGATAGATGTAGAAATCTTAGAGGCACATGTCTAGAGAGTGATCTTCGAAGCTTGAAGCACTAGGCTTATCTTAATTTCGAGGACAAAATTCCTTTGTAAGGGGGGAGTATGTAACACCCCGTAATTTTGAGGCTTTAGTATTTAATTATTTTTGGGAGAAATAAAATTATTTAAATTGGAGAAAATTATGATTTGGAGAATTTATTGGAGTGGGAAGAATTATTTTAATTTTTAGCGACTCTAAGTTTAATTGTTCAAATTATTGTGTGCCACATTTTTTAGGTCGAAATTTGAAAATGTTATAAAGTATTTCGGATGACAATTCTGAGTGCACGGTTGAGTCCGGAGAGGTCGAGATAGTCAAAAAAGAGTACCTGGGGGTTGTAATCGGGTCTCAGGGTATTATTGGGCATAGTCGGGCCGACACGGGGGATTTGGGACATTTTAATTAGGCCCACGTGAGTAAAAACGTGATTAGGGTTTTAAACCTAATTGAAGGAGTGTTGAACGGCAGTTAACACAACTCTAAACTTAGGGCTTTGAGAGAGAAATAGAGGAAGCAAACCAAGAACAAATTGGTGACTTTTTGGAGACATATCGAGGGATAAATTGGGTGTGCTTCATCAACCCTTTCTATGCACCAACGGATCAGACTCTATGAACCATTCGAGGCAAGTGTTTAACTTGTTGAGATTTTTATTTATGATTTTCAATCCATATTTTTGTGATGTGTAAAACAAAATTCGTTTTGGGTGTAAAAGGTTACAAAAAGGGGAGTTTTGTATATAGAACACTTGAATGAAATTAATGAGAAATTAATGTGGGAATTCCTTGTGTTACATAGTTTTGAGATAATTTATTCAGATGTGAAAACCCAGTAGAAATTTATGAAAGAATTTGGGATAAACAGATGAAATTGGGACTGAACGAGTAAAGACCCGAAATTCCCCAAATTCGGAAAAGTAGAGATTTATGAAATTTAATTTGTGTTTAAGGTGGGGAGGTCCTTGTTACGTTCCCATGTGATTAAAATGTTGTGTATGCTTGAGATGAACCATAGACATGTTTGGAGATTAGAGGAATTCGTAAATAGCAGAAACGGGAAGTCGAAGAAGATGAAGACCTATTCGATCGATCGATCGATCGATGGTAGGGATCGATCGATCGATGGCTGGGAATTTTTTACAGATAGGCCTTTGGAGTTTTAGGTCGGATTTTCTTTTAGTATAATTTCAACCAAGTCTAATTAAGGGAGAAAATTTAATTAGGGAAGTTAATATCCTCACAATTATAGGGGCATATAATTGGGAGTGGTGGGGTAATTAAGTGTAACACTTATGTATTAATTTTTAGAATAAATTTAGAGAAATAAAATAACGAACTGGATGAATAAGTTCGAGTATAGTAGTAGGGCGACACTACTCACTTAAATTAATTATGGATAAAAGCTAATTAATTCGGAGTCGGGGATTAAACTCGGGTATTATATTAAGTTCGGGCCACGAGAGCAAGCCCGAGTATATTGGTTGGGTGACACAAAAAAAAATATTAATTAATTAATGAATAAATTATTTAATAATCAGAGTTGGACCATAAACTCGAGATACTAAGTATAGGCTAGTGTTACAGACTCAGTACACGGTAAAGCCGGGATATTTTATATTTATATATATACAGTGTGTGATAGTATATATCAGGTGTGTGCCTATAAATATCAGTGGTTAGATATTATTAATACATATACTCTAGTGCTATCAAGGGAGGTTGCGTGTAGTGGGTGAATCCCCTAGCTTGAGGAGTAGGGAAAGTATATCCCCAGGTCATAGCGTCTGTTATATGGGTGAGGGGCTTATCTCACTTTCAAGGAAGGAATATGACCGCCTCCATCATGTTTTTATTTTTTGCCAAGGTAGTGAACGAATCTCTCTTGTGGTAACTAGGTTATGAGAGTACACCTAGTGTGATAGCACTTTAGAGAATACATCTGGTGAGTTATTACTCAGGAGGGTGGGTTATATTTATATTCAACATATGTGTGAATGTTGTAATATGGTTCTACATATATATAATGGGATAAATAGTTATATACGGGTCATTAAATACATTAAGTGAATTGTATTAATTATATATGGGTTATATTCACATTCAACATGTGTGATTGTTGTAAGATAACTGTACGTACATAATGGGGTGAATAATTATATAAGGGAAATTTAAATATATGGAGAAAAGTGTATTACTTATATAACTAGTGAATGTTATATGGATGGCAAGGAAGATGATTAACTAAGTTAAGGTGATACATAACTTATAAATCATGCTTTTGAAATACTCAGGATTAAGTAGGGCGGTTGACAAGAGTTATATCAAGTATCTAGTTTCGGGGTAGAGGACTAGGTGGGATATGAAGAAGGCGTTAGGTGTGCACATTAGTAGAGGGGTGAGTTTGTCCTCAAGGGAGTGAGACACTAACTAAAATATGAAGCGCATTGATGCATATTTAATTACTACAAGTTAATCATTTGCTAAATGTTTTCAAAATATTTTGGGTTCTAACCCTTGCTATAAATTATTTTCAATACCTTTTAGGTGTCCAACCACAGGTACGCCAGGCTTGATTCATTCCCAGGATTCACTGCTGCATCATAGGTGGATGTTGCAGGATTTGGATAGGCACCTCTATTCCTTCTATTCCTAGTATAGGGATTTTCTATCAGATATTCGAGCATGTTTCTCACGGTTTTAGTTAGTATTTATTTCAAATACCTTGAGATTTATCGTTATATGTCTTTACTTTCGTGTTGGATTTTAGCCGATTGTTTATTCAGCTAGATTCTTATTTATATGGGATGGTTGTATTAAGTTAGCTTGTGATTGTTAATTATTTATTTCTGCATGAGTATTTCATTGAGTTAATGAAAGATAAAACTTGGCACCATTCTAATCTCACTTAGTTGGTTAGTAATTAAAAAGTTTCGACAATGATGCTAAGAATGAACCAACTGAGAAACCTGTTCTAATTTAATTTAGGACTGACCACCCGGGGTTTAATTAGACAGGGTGTCACACATAAAATCTAGGGGTTTTGATGAATCAATTCATTGATTGGTTCTTGGATGAATTTCATATAGTTTTGATGTATTACGTGCGTTATAAATCACCCATATATGCTTCAATGATGTTTAGTAAAGTTAGATGATATTTTTATAGAGTTTCATGATATTGGGTTAAAGCTTTAACGGTGAAAATTGTAACTACCTAGAAGAAGAAAACACCTATTAATTTTCGAATAGATTTGGCCTAGAGGCAAATTGATTCGGTAGGCGAATCGACTTGGCCTCCTGGGCAAATTGATTCGATCTGCCCAGAATTGCCAATTTTCCCTATTTAAGACTAAAAATTATGAATGATTACAAGGGGGGCTTTTGGGACATCCTTAAATTATTATGGGGGACATTAAGAATTATAGTAGGCCTATGTAGGGTTGAGGCTTAGCTATCAATGAGGGAATTAAGGTGAGAATTTATCGAGCTTAAGTTATAACGTAATGAACTCGAGATAATAATGACGAGTCAAGAGGGTTGTGAGCAAACCTAGGATGTAGATCAGTGGGGTATGAGTGTAATAACTACTGAATAACCTTAAGGGGTAACTATGGGCCCTTCGGGTAGAGAATAATACTCAGGAATATAGAATAGTGAGTTAATATTGTGAATTAATGGTACGGTAAGTATTCGAGGGATAAATACTAGGTACGGGTTATTATTATAGGTTGAGTGTATACATATATGGATTATATTTATAGGTGGAGTGTATACTTATAGGAGTTATTATTATCGGTTGTATGTTTGCTTATACTGAATATACATATGGATATGTTGTGTGTATACCTAATATAAGCTTTATTATGTGTGAACATACCTACACTGCCTGCTATCACAGAGGTTCCATGTAGAGGGCGGTCACACCTTGAGGATTATAGTGAGGTCTGGATTAGTGGCCCAAAATATAGAACTTAGGTTGTCTCACTATGTGTGTGTATTAGTGGGACTAGCAGGTCATTTGGGTACGTTAGGTATGTGTGTAGCCCAAAGGCTTATAACTATATTCGCCTCCAATATGTGTTGATTTGATTTATGGTTTGAGGGTGACATTCGAACCGATAGTCCTTGATTTGGTATGAGAGGTACATGGACTTGATAGCAGAGTACGCAAGTGTGCATCACGGTGGCCAGTCCACAAAATGCTAGACCATATATATATATATATATATATATATATATATATATATATATATATATATATATATATATATATATATATATATATATATATATATATACATAGGTGAATATCTTATTATTGTATGATAGTAGGGAGACTAAATAGTGTATATCTAAAGCAATGTTTAATCTACTTATGCGTGATGGTAGGGAAAATAAATAGTGTATATCTAAATAAGGCTAAATCAACTCATGTGTAAATAGTAGGAAAGATAGATAACGTATATCTAAAATTGAAATTTAAGTAGAAACTTAATGCAAAGGTTTAAATGATAACATATGTGAAATTTTAACTTGGATTTAATAATAACATGATGGAGATGTTAATTATTAATTAGATTGATAAAGTACTATATAGGCCATGTGAACAAGTTAAAGAGAAACTTAACTAAATACTTAGTAATAATAAAGGGTATATTTTGGAGTATTATATGGGCAGTATGGGGGAGCTAAACATGTTATTGGTTAGTTAGTTATTAATGGGACCTTATTGGGATCGGTTGCATATCTAGATAGGAGGTCGTTAGACATGCACATTAGTTGATAGGTGAGGAAATCAAGGGAGTGTACATTGAACTAACATGTGTCATCAGTAACTATTTCTAAACTTTTGATATATACTTGCTAAATATTTTCAAATGGTATAACTTGGGCTCTGACCCGTATGAAAAATATTTTCAAAACCTTTTAGGTGTCCAGCCACAGGGACACCAAGCTTGATGATCTATTCTAGGGATGTGTAGTTGCTGCACTTGTGGATGCTTTCAAGATTTGGATTTAGTCGCTTAGGTTACTTCATTCCTAGAGTAGGATGCAGTTCAGTTATTTAATTTGCTTATGTCACCCATTCAGCTATTTCTTTTATTCATTTTATCAGACTTTGTATTTGTTGACTCAGTTTGATTTCATTAGATGTTAGTTGGACTTTGTATTGGGAAATGATGGTTTATTTGGTATTATTTTATTTCAATTATTTATCTAGTGATTGTTTCAGATTACTACTATTATTGCATGTATGGTTTGGTTATTGTAATTACTTTCTCATGTTGTTGATGTTTAATAAAAAGATAAAATTTGGTGCCGACTTTTTGAATACTAGGTGGTTAGTAAACTTTTAAAAGATGTTTTCGACAGTGATGCTAAGAATGAACCATATGAGATTCCTTTTTTAATTTGATAAAGGACTGATCACCCAGTATTTAATTGGACGGGGTGTCATAGGTTCTTTCAGTCGTCATATATGCCTATAGAATGCTATGTAACTCGTTAACACATCTTCCCTTGGCATCTTCTAGTTTTTTCTTGATTCCATCCATTATCGTTATATTCATCATCTTTTTTACCCATAATCTTATTGTCGAACAGATGCATAGTAAAATTGTTTTATGTCGACCCTTCTATAGTAGGCTTCCAAAGACTTATTATTAAATTGTTTTCCAGTGTCGGCATATCAAAGTGTTGGGGAGTCTGTAATGAATAATATTGTTTCTTTAAATAAATTTGAATCATTTCTCCTCAGGAATTGTTATCATAGCCTCTGCTTCTACCCATATAGAAAAATAGTCAATCACAATAATTAGGAAATGCGAATTCCCCTTCGCTCTGGGTAGGGGCTAAACAGGTCAATCCCCCACATTACAAAAGGCCAAGGAATCGATATTGGAGAAAAAGGTTAGTGGGGAGAACATATTATACAAGGTCCTTCATAAGATTTGTCCAATAGTAACCCTGGGTGATGATTCTTTTGACTAAGGATCGTCCACCAATATGGCTTACACACGAGCCCTTATATATGTCCCTAAGTACGTAACTCACCTCAAACGGATGCATACATCTCAAGAGGGTAAACATAAAACCTATTTTATAAAACACATCTCAAATGATGGTGAACTTATCTACTTGATATCGTATTTTCCTACGCTCGACCAAAACTTCTAGTAGCTTTCAGTCTCTTAAGTAATCTATGATTAGGTCAATAAAAAATGGCCCTAAATTTAAATTCACACAAACCTCAATATTTGCATTATCGGTCTCTATGCTCGGCTTCAGACGGATCTCTATAGGTACGGATCTACGGATCTCTACTCTGGTAATCGACACGAGCCTTGCTAATGCATTTGCTCTTCCATTTTCAATTTTGGGGGTGTTTTTTTATCTTGACCTCTTGAGTGTTTTTTAGCATTTTCTTGACTCTGGCTAAGTACTTAGCCATATTCTCATCCTTCGCTTCATAAAACCCCAAATTTTGGTTAATGACCAACTGGGAGTCACTATGGGCAACTATTTAGTCGACATTCAATGCTTTTGTAAGTGAGAGTTTTTCCAGTAGGGATTTGCACTCCGACTCATTATTTGATGCTTCAAAGATGAACCGCATGGCGTATTCAATATCGATTCCATCTGGTGCCTCTAATATCAATACTTCCCCACTTTTGTTTACATAGGATGAACCATTAATAAACAAACTCCCTATTGGTGACCCTGGGGTAAAAGGACCTTCGGGCAAGGAACCATTTTTAAATAACAAATCTTACTTCAACGCATCATCTGTTATGTCAATCGATATTCCTTCGGTTGTAATTTCATTTTTTTGTGTGTCCCATGGGACTTCAATCGGTACTCCCCTTTCTGTGTCATCCATGAATTTCCATGTAAATTTGGTAATAAAATCTACCAATGCCTTCCCTTTAATCTCACTTCTCAACTGGAAGATGATATCAAATTCACCTAGCTCAACTAATTAAGATATTAACCTACCTGATTTCTTAAGTTTGTGAATGACTTGTCGGAGGGGCATATCGGTGAGTACTACCATCTTATTAGATTTAAAATACGGTTTTATTCTCCTAAAGGCATGGATCAAAGCATATAGAAGATTTTCCATCTTCAGATACCTGAATTCTGCCCCTTGAAGTGATTTTATATTGAAGTAAATGGGTTTTTGAACTTCATTGTCATCTTGAACAATGGACGCATTGATGAACGAGTCCTAGATGATCAGGGACATGTATAAATTTTCTCCTTCTATCGAATGGGAGAGGAAAATAGGTGAGCCGCGATAGGACTTTAATTCCTGAAATGATTTTTCACACTCTTCGTCCTAGACAAACATTTTTCTTAGAATCTCGAAAAATGACAAACACTTGTCTATTTCCCTGGACACAAATCTATTCAACGTAGAAACTCGGTCCATCAGTCATTGATATCTTTGATCAACTTTCATGTTTTCATGTCAATTATTTATTTAATCTTGGCAGCATTCACATCAATTCCCCTCGGATTAACGATCAACCCCAAGAACTTTCCAGCTCCAACAGCTAATACACATATTATTGAATTAAATTTCATTCTATATTGATCCATTGTGTTAAACGTTCTCTCTAAATGGGCCAAATTACTCTCGTCCTTCAAGCCCTTCATGAGTATATCATCCACATAGACCTCCATCGTCTTTTCGATCCGATCCTTGAATATTGGTAGCTAGCCCCTGCATTTTTAAGCCAAATGGCATAACTTTGTAGTAATATATTCCTTTGTCTGTGATGAAGTAAGCTTTCTCAACATCATCTTCATACATTGAAACTTTATTGTACCCTGAGTATATGGCCATCAAACTCATTAGCTCATGTCCAGCTGTGGCATCCACCATTTTGTCAATTCTTAGCAAAGGAAAACTTTCATTTGGGCAAGTTTAATTAAGCTTAGTGAAGTCCACACACATCCCCCACCTCTCATTCTACTTGGGCACTATGAGAACGTTGGACAACCACTCTAGGTAATGCACTTCCCTGATGAAATTTATAGCCTACATCTTCTTTACTTCGTCTTATATAACTTCAAATATATCTATGGCAAAGGTCCATCTTCGCTGTTTTACTGGTTTCACTGTCTCGACTATGTTGAGTCGAGTAAAAATAACCTCAGGGTCAATCCTTGACATATCACTATTTCTCCAAGCAAACATGATTTTCCTCTTTCTTGGTAACTCAACCAACTCTTTGTCCATTTCTAGTTTGAGGGATGAGCCTAGTTTGATGGTTTTTTCAGGTTCGTTCTCATTGTGGATAATGGATTCTACCTCTTTCACAAGCTCTCTCTTTTTGAGTTTCTGTTCATTTCTTAGGTCAAGAGTATCTATGTTATATGAAGTTGTCTCTATATTTTGGTCTTCCATTTTTCATCGAGGTTAAGTAACACTCACGTGCTTCCACCTGATTACCATTCACTTACCCTAATCCATAAGGTCCCAGGAATTTTATGATTTAGTATACTATGGAAGGCACAACTTTGAACTCTTTGAGTGATACCCTCCCCATGATTATTTTACAAGCCGAGAAGATGTTATCATCCATCACAAAAAGTTAATCGTCCTAGTCAAGCACCTTGGCTAAGTTCCCATGCACATATCCATTTCACAAACTCCCAATGGGTGAAATTTATCTTCGTTGAACCCAATCAATGGGTGATGATAGGGTAAAAGTCTCTTCTTGATTAGTTTTAGCTATACTAAATAATACAAGAACATTACATTAGTTGAGCTTCCCCCATCTACGAAAATACGAGCCACGTTATAGTCGTGCATTCATTTGCTGATGACGATGGGATCGTCATATGGGGATAAAATTCCTTTGAACAACTGTCTCAAGAAGCCTACCATAATATTATCCACATCGGATTTCTTCAGTTTAATTGGCTTATTCTCGACCTTGATCAAATTAACTTCGACTCTCCTAGGCCCTACATTTACCTCAATCACATGAGCCTTTCTATCGGCCAACTATATGCCCTTATCTTCCATTCCTCCATATATCATTCTCACATTAAAAGAAATCATGTTAAGGCTACATTTAACTACAGGAGGTTTGGCAAGAAGATTTGGGTCGTCTTCATCATAATCGTCTTATTATGGGTCATTCTTGTTCGTTTTCACCTCCTTCTTTTTAGGCATGGTGTCTTTTCGGTAAGAGTATTTCTTTCTCTTATCACCTTAGCCTTTTACCTTATCTATGTATTTCTATAGCTTCCCCTGCATCAGTAACTTTTTAATCTCGTCTTTCAAAGCGAAGTATTGGTCTATCGTGTTTTATGATCCTTGTGGAAATTGCATCATATGCTCATCCCTCTTGTGAGGGTGAGCTTTCAACTTTTCTAGCCACCTGAGCTCTTTTTCGTCCTTTATTTCTTTCAGGATCATATCAGAACAATTGTTAGAGTGTACTTAGCAAACTTGTCATCATTTAACCCTTTCTTCCCTTCTTTTTCTTTATCTCGACTTTGGACACACTTGTTACTGCATAATTCTTTTTGGTATCCTCTCTTGGCTACCAATGGATCCTCTACTTTAATGATCCTCCAGTCCTAACCCAGAAGTTTGTTCATGGACTTTGGGGCATCCTTGGAAGGGTTCCAATAGAGTTTTCCTTCATACAGTCCACTCATGAGAGCTATCATTGCAATGCTCTTTTCATAGTCCTATATCTCTAAATTTTTCATTATTGAATCGAGATATATAATCTCTTAAAGAATCACTCTTCCCTTATTTGACGTTTAACAAATGGGTGATACGCTTGGTCGACTTTGTGTCGAAAATTTTTTTATCGATAAACTTCTTTGTTATCTTCTTAAAGCATTCGATAGACCCCTCAGCAAGCCGATGTACCATACATGAGCAATGAACGACTAGTGGCATGGGTGCAATCAATAATCAGGGGGATATGGCTTGAATGCCTTCGCCTCATAGGTCGAGACAGTTAAAATCTAACCCCCTGCTCTTCCTGTCAAATGCAGAACTTTTCAGACCACTTTAAGGGGTGTGTTTCACACTCTTCCCTTGATAAGTTGGAGTTGGGGTGGCCCTCAGTCACTAGGAGGTGTCTAAAGTGTCGTACTTATCCCAACAGTTTTCCTCTTCATATGTTAAGTGCTCAGGATACTCTTGAACTTCTTTACTAAGGTGAAGAAGCCATGGGTCGACGATCTCTATGTGCCTAAGATGGTGTTATATTTCTTTGGTTGGAGATGGAAGTGGTCCCCCGTCTATAGATACATGGTCTTTCTTACTGTCGGAGCAATGATATTGACGATGGGATCCTCGTGAATATATCTCATGATATCTTGGCTGAAGGGCAAGAGCTACTGTTCCATCTGTCGCTGACTAGCCATAAGGGACTAGAGCGTGGCTACCACGTCAGCCATTTCAAACTATTGATGATGTTGAACACTTTAAGGGGTGTCTTGAGCACTCTTCCCTTGATAAGTTCAAGTTGGGGTGGAACTTGGCCGATAGGATGTGTTTGAATTTTTGTACTTCTCCTAATATTTTTCCTTTTTATATGATAAGTGCTCAGGACACTTTTAAACTCCTTTACTAAGGCGAAGATGCCATGGGTCGGATATCTCTCCGTGCTTGAGATGGTGTTAGATTTCCTTGGCTGGAGTTGGTAGTGGTCCCCCAACTATCGGATGCATGATCTTTCATATTTTTAGAGTAATGATATTGATGATGGAATCCTTAAGGAAAACTCTCATGATATGTTTTCTAAAGACCAAGAGTTATTATTGCATCTGCGGTCAACTAGACACAAGGGACTAGAGTATCGCTACCATATCATCCATTTCAGAGCATTGAGGATGTTGAATGGAACTAGTCCTGATGTTTGAGAGCAGATTAATGGTCATTTCTAGCTAAATGCAACCAATTAGGAAAAAAGGTCTAGAAGAAAGAAAAAATAGAAACATGATGAACAGATGAAGCTTATGAACCTCCCAACTCAAGATCTTTCAATGATGATTCAACACTAACAGTGATGGGGTTGGAGCACCACTAAAGATGAGAAACTGAGAGTTCAAGCTAAGCTGAGGAAGAAAATACGGTCTCTTCCCAAAGACGATGCCAAAATGGTATTGCTAGAAATCATTCTTTGGGGTTTGACCTATTTTGGAGCTTGCTCAACAATGGAGAAAATAATAAACAGAAGTGAAGTAGGAGAAAAGATAAGAGAAAATAGATAGACACGAATATTTTAGTGGTTCGTCCTTAGCCTATATCCACTGTTTAAAATATGGTAGTAACTCCACTATAAATTAGGGAAAACTTCCATTAATGTGGTGTACAAGCCTCTCTCGCTCTCTCTCTCTACCAATGCACATAATAATATTAGGGTTTTTGAATTTATTTTATCCTTGAGAAAAGAGACACAAGGTGGATTTTATAGGTCTGAGGGTGCATAATGTCACCCTCATGCATGCACTATACGTGTGAATGAATGATAAGCTAATAATCTTGTGACACCTATAAATAAGGGTGTAGAAGGCATGATGGAGAATATGCTCCCCATATGATAGTTGATCTTCCATAACGATTTTAGTGGGATATGTCAACAAATACCCCTATCATGATTTCTATGCATGCAGGATATGTTTGAGGTAAAGCATCTTGTCCAGTCGAGTCTATTGGAGATTTATTCCTCTCTAGCTAAGCCAATACGAGTATAGTTAATAGTCTTAGACTTATACGAATGGTGATGATGAGTCGTCCATCCGATACTATATAAGGTCGACACTGTTAATAGCCAAGATGTATTATCATTTGATCAAATGACTACCCTGAATGGCCATCGGGAGTGGTCTCTAAGGTCAAAACCTTTTAACATGAGATTATAGCCAAGGGATTTTAAAAGATGATGACTCTATTTGAAGGCATATTCATAGGAGGACTCTTACATGGTGTGTCCTTAGGATGAGACCAGACTTATGTGTATCATACATGGTTCATTAAATCCATAAACATTATTGGTGCATTGGTTAGCACGAATGGCTTGACCATAAACTCATACGAGCACATCAAAAACATCGTCTGTGAGACATCCTACTCCCATATCCTCGATTAGTGGCACCCTGACCTCAACTAAATCTTTGAGAATAATAAAGAACTCCTTAATTGGTCAAATAAGTCATCAATTCAGTGTATCAGATACTCTATCCATCCTTCTACTTCACAAAGAGGAATCGAGCTACCCAAGGTGAAGTACTCTTTTGATTAAATTCTTGACCCAATAACTGTTGAATCTGATCTCTCACCTCTCTCATCTCTATTGGATCAATACGATGTGGTGCTTGGGATATCAGTCTAGTGAGTAGAGCTTAGTCAATCATAAACTTAATCTCTTAATTTAGTGGCAACCCTAAAATATCATGGAACAGATTGGAAAACTCGCTAACAATCGGAATAGAAGACATAATGACTCCCTTACAAGTGTATTCCTTAATGTAATATAAATGTGGGCTAAACCCTCTCTATAGGCATGAAATCACAACCAAGTAAATATTCTACCCGGAATGTCAAATATAATGGACCTCCTAAAGTAATCCACACATCCATGATAATTAGCTAACCAATATATCCCTAGGATAATGTCGTACTCAAACAAATTTAAAATAAGAAAATCAGCTACAATTTGAAGTGTCTTGATATCCACATGTATCCCCTACACACAGAACGAGTAGGTGAACAGCTACCCAAAGGCGAATCAACAAGCAATAAAATGTCTGATACTAAATTTACAATCCTTGGGGACTTTAAAAAGGCTCAACTAAACAAATTATGCACCAATATCAAATAAAATGCGTTCTACATTTTCAAAGATTGGAAACATACCCTCAACTGCTTGGGTTGGTGCTTACACATCTCTTCGTGTTACGTGGTACGCAAGTCAATATTTTAGCTACTACGCCTCATATGTATTGGATGGTGGTGCTAGTACTACTGGAATTAAAATAACAATTAAGGATAGTAAATGATGATTCTGCCTCGGTGGTGCCTGATACACACTCTAACCTTCTTACCCTTGAGTGCTATTATTACCACCAACGGAACTTATTAACTATATGTCCAGCATCACTAGAGGTGAAGCAATTGTTGTGGAACTAACATATACCCTAATATTGTCCCTATTGGACATGTTGGCCACAACCCTACTACTAGCCTGATTGGCCTTTAGTTTGTTATCTCTGTCCCTAATGGACTTCTGTAGATTATTATCCTTATCACTTTCTGTTATGGTCATCAAAACCCCTATACCTCTCATGTTGTCGATATCCTAACTCGAGCCCCTTAGATTATCGATCCCCTGCCTATTTTTTTCATTTATCTTGCCATACTGGCTAAATAATTTTTCATTTGTCCTCTTTTCACCCTTTCTTTTCTGAAACACCCTATAGTTCTAGCAGTGTAACAATGCGACGTTCACCACCTATGCGTAAGTGGTAAAGGTCGGGTACCACAAAAGACTGAATGATCCTTTGAGTGAAACCATAAATGAATCTCTACATGTTTTTGTCCTTGGTGTCCACCTATTATGGAGCAAATAATGAAAGGCTAGTGAAATCTTAATCATACTCCGCAATTGTGCATCTCCCTTGAGTTAGACCCAATAACTCTATTTTCATTTAACCCCTAATGGCTGGCAAAAAGTACTTTCCATCGAACTTGACCCAGAACTCATAATTATTCATCGTAATCCTTTTCTCTATCATGATGACGGACTCAGACCACTATAATGCCTTCCTTACCAGCTTAAAGTTGGCTAATATATGCATTTGGACCTCCATAAACTCAATTATCCTGAGGTTATCATGGATGTCCTTCCTTAAATTATGTGAAACTAAGATATCTTTACTCCCAGAAAACTCATGTGGGTTGCCTTTAGCAAAGGCCCAACATTTTGTCTCCCAAGTAGTAACATGTGTCTGGTCAGACACCACCACTTATAGCTATGGTGGATGATATAATTGTTGTAACATGGCTGCCAGCCTAAAGATGATTGTCTGAGTAATAAGGGTATCCATATCTATTGCGGGTGATGATTGTGGTGCCTATTTATCTTTCTAAGCATCCCTGTTGGTAGCCATATTGGAAGACACTCGTACTGTCCTGCTATATGTGTTTTCCATCTAAAAGGAAACAAACTCTCGCATTAGCTAATGATTCGAATAAGAAAAAAATGATTCCTAAACATTGGACTCTAATAAAATAAAGAACACAACATATAACATAATAGTAATACTAAGGAACCTAAGACACTAAAACCTTGGATGCTCTAATATCAATTGTAACACCTCTTATTTTTCCACGTGTTAGTTGGCCATGTCTATATGCCAAAGATAGGGTGTACTAATAAATTTATATCGTTCTCATCATCAACACCAATAAATTATAATAAAGTGAATTTAAACAATCCACAACATGTGATAATGGATAAATGATAAATACTAAAAAAAATTAAAGTCTTAATAACCAACATAACTAACTGAAATAGTCTCAACTCTCATAAAAAATCAAACTAATAAATAACTAGGACCACGTGGTCCATAAAAATATCTAAATAAATAGTCCGAACTGAAATACAAAATGGAAATAACAACATAAACTAAGAATCAATTGAATTGACTTAAATAGTAATGAAGTGGAAAGTCTCAATCTCCTAAGCAATGCTACTCCTGTTTATGAATGCCCAGAAAATATTTTATATAATTAGGGTTAGCATCCCAAAATTTCCAGAAATATCTTACACTTTCAATGCAGTAATTATCGTACGATTCATTTATGATAAACATGTCAACCCGTCGACATGCAAGAAATTGCTCACCCCTCATTATAAGTGAAATACTACACAAATGTCCCACCCCGGGCATAACTAACAGTAATTCTTGATCACTGGACTAACAAGTTATATTACATAATGATACACTACAATGGATGCAACTAACTACACATATAAAGTATACAACCCACTAACAACCCCCGAACATGTCACCCGTAAAGTAGGATATAAATGATCTCATAATATAACTCATTAATGTGACATAAAGTTCTTTATTAAAGTATCCGTCACTGGACTAAAATATTTCTTCTTATAAGTCTAATAATAATCACACAAAGGCATTTACCTTCGGGGAACTTCTCACGACTCTACCACTAACCTCTTAGGTCTCCCCCACCTAACGGATTTAAAACATGTATACATATAAGAACGAGGGGGGTCACAACATAGAAACACCATCATCTAGTCCCATACCCAAAATCCTCTCGATGGATCAAGTCATCCACATCTCTAGTCACGAGGCAGTAACCAAAATAATGTACAATCAAAACATGTCACCACGTAGTAACACCATTGGTTATATAGAAACTTTCCCAATGGATCAATTCATTCGCATCTCATGTCGCGAGGCGGTGACCAACTTGAACATGTGACCAAATCATATAGACCTCCACAAAGTCCTGCGTTATCATCTAGGAGTGCAGTAGGCGGTCCCAACCATAAAATCAAATTCCCGAATGATTGATTCCCCACGAGTTTAATACGATATGTTCACATCAACAAATAATTTATACACATATATATAAACACAATTTATATAAGTACATAATATAAGTACAGAATAACATGTCACTCTTAAGTGTGCCCGAACGATCCAAATCCCTATCGCGAGACATTTATTAAAGTCAAATAATAGTCTTCTTTTTTATTATCTCATAAACTATATAATTATAGTATATAAATTTTATCTCATATATACATAAGTATAATGATACACAACCAATACAAAAAAACAAAATGCCCCAAAACAAAAGGCTATAGGGGCTGAATCCATTCTCCCCCAAGCCAAATTTATTTGGTTTGGAGCTGGTGCAGTTGTTCCTCTTCCAAAAATGATATGACAACCATACTTCCATAAATATGATCCTAAATCTTCAAAGCCACACTTAAACCTCAAACTACATTCATATAAATTGTAGGTTAATAACCCTAGACCATTTCTACAATAATTAAAGTCATTCTAACACGTATAAAGGTTCAAATATGAAAAGTTCACAATTTAAGCCTAATTTCATCTTCAACAGTCAATGGACCCTAATTACATTACGAATTTAGGTGCATATATCAAATTAACGTAGGGATTTAGTTAACACAAGTAATTCAGTCTTAAACATGAGTTTTATCATAAGAATCATAAACCAAAATAAACAGTTTAAGGTTCTCCATAAAGCCCTAATTTTTAAATCAGGTTATTAGCACATAACACTCCAAAGTTTAATTCAGTTAAACCTAATAACAACATGATTACGATAGAAAATTTAAATACTTAAACATTCTTCTAATCTAAAATCAAATCAAATGACATTGAAGTAATAAACAAGTTACATAATACATGACGATATGAACGATATGAATATTTGATCTTTATTCTTTGATTCATAGGTCTTACTCACCAATGTTCTCCTTAAGCTTTGTTAAATCTTTAAAGCTTTTAGGGCTTTGTTTTATGTGTAAAGTGTTTTAATGAATGAAGGTCAACTCCCATAAATAATTCTTAAACTCATAGGTCACTATTATGCTTAATTTCGAGTCGCCAAATAGGACCAAAACACTACCCAGGCTTCCCAAAAACTTGGCCCAAAGGTATCCCTACCCCGTGCACACCATCTAAAGCAATAAATGTAAAATTTTGGGCCTTTGTATAACTCCAAAATTTGATACAAACTGTAATACCTCATGACTCATGGTAATACCTCACCACATAAAATAAAATACACACTAACTTATTTTACACCTAACTAAACATAGTCTAATATTATATAATCAATATCATCATTTAATTATTTATAACATGCAACACAATAGTCACACCATATGCAAAAAGTTAATCATCATCTAAATTATGCTTTTCTATTATTACTAATTCACACAAGTAATAATTATTATGATTTATTAATTTATTCTATCATTAATAAATAATAAATAAATGCCACAAAAATACGAGATATTATATTTAGTTAGTTAATAATTAAAACTATTTGAAATGGTAAGGTGTGTTTAGGACATTGTTTCACGATTAAGAATCGATGTATAGGTTGTGATAATTATATTTACGTTATGTGTATAATTTTTCTATGAATGTTATGGACGCACTTGCTTACCCTAGGTTGATTTGGTTAAGGATTTGAGTTAGTACTCTGTGGATTAAATTAATAGGAAGGTTTAGAGTCGGTTGATTACACTGTTAAGGATGTTAAAAGGGTTGATTACTCTATGTTATATTAGGACAATCAATTGTTGAAGACGGTACATTCCAAGTTAAAGGGCTACATCATGAAATGTGTCTCTTAGTTATGAATGTATATATTTTTTATCCTTGGATATTTATAATTGGGTGTTGTTTTTAAAGAGTCTTAGAAAATATTATTTGAGGGATATTTTAAAAAGGTTTTAAGAGGATTTTTTTAAAATCATTCGATCAACATTTTGGTGTTTGTTCAAATGAGATGCTTGTCTCCTTTGAACAACATTCAAATGAGGATTTTATGTCTAACATAGCAAATGTAGTTGAAGCTCGTTCAAAGTCTGATCAAACAAGATTAACACACTCATTCGAATGAGGTTCAGTTCGGTTCGAACGAGATATGAAGTTTTCTTCGAACGACCTCTTGTTTTTGTTTGAGTTTTTTAATATAAAGAGGTCCTGGCATCAGTTTTAATGTGACTTTCAGTGAAAATCAGTTTCCTACACACATTCAAAAGAATCCACACCCTACTTTTCACCAAAGTAGTTTATGATCCAAGTTTTAATTCATACACGTTTTTAGATCTTTATTTGGGAACCTTTGTTTAATACTCTTCAAATATGAGTATTCATTTCGTTAGTGGAATCCATACATGTTGCCACTAATCCATGTTGCACTCCATGTTGTGGTCTTGTTGTTAAGAAGTTGTGGACTCGATTTTCAGACTTATAGACAATTTTTTAGCCTATTCTGTGGATACCGAGGCATGTGTGGACTCACACATTATAAAAGCTTCACGGGTGGACACCTGCATGTCATTGTGTTGAAGGTTAAGGACTAAAGAGATGCAAGGTTTGAGAGGGTGTCAAGGTCATTGTGTAAGTCTACTATCATGTCCTTTGCAATTCCATACATAGTGAAATTTATATAGTTGGATCATCTGAGTTTTTTCCCATTGTATGGTTTCCTCGTACATAGGCGTGTTGTGTGATTGATTTTATTTTATCGTTCTATCACCTCAATGCATGTTTTAGGATAAGATAAATTTGATTAATAATTTTAGCACAACAATTAATTAAAAGGTGCAACTTTATTCATTATATAAAGTCTCCACACATGTGATCGTGGGTAAAAGGAATTTCTTTTATGTCAGACAATGCATTCTACGTCAGCATCTTTTTTACGGCTCATTAATTCTACAATCAAGCAAGTTGATGGTTACTCACAACCTATTCAATTGGATGAGCTATTTCACAACTTACTTGATCGGATAGAGCTATTTTGATCTCTATTTCCTCAGAAGTAATTTTCTCGTGGACATTCCCATCTAGGTCAATCACTGATGAATTAAACTTCTTCGGTTCTGTTAGGCTTGGTCTTTTGAGTGTCATGATTGATCTCTTCCACATACCATCAAATGAACTCCTATTTTCTTTAGTGGGGTAACCTATCTCTGAATGTGGCTTTTACAAATAAGCCCCTCCTACATTTTCCCCCTTATAGAGAAAGTTGTTATGTAAATAAGAAGTTTCCATATGAAACACTTCATGTATTTAATTTGTAAGTAAAAATGATGTAGTATTTTAGAATTGAGGAACATTTATTTGATGAATCTCAAAATAAAGAACCTTATGTTAAAGGACCTTAAATAGAAGAACCATGTTTGTACACATTTCCATCTGTGTACACTTGTATCGCACACGTGCAAAGATGATCATTGGAATACTTTCATATTAAATTCCAAGATTATTAAATCTTCCATCTTCGTCACCTTTTCGTCACTTGTATTCATGAAATGATCGCTGAGACATCAGTTTACGAAACCATCATTTTCCCCCAAAATTCAAACGGTCACATATTTTAATGAACGATCAAAAGCTTTTAAACGGCTAGTCATTTAGAAACCTTTTAAAATCTTTTCTTTTTCTTCTCTTCAAAATGTTCTAACTCTTTATCGCCATTAAAGCTCTCAAATGTTCTTCTTCTGCATAAATTTGTCCTTTACTCTTTAGTGCTTATAATATATTTTGATACCCTTTTATAACATTTTGTTAACCTCCCTTCTATTTATACTCTTCTCTTCACAACGATGGCATTATCAAGCAAGGATGTGAAGGTTTCTGGTAAAGGCTCAAATGGAGCTCTATCATTTGAGTTAGTAGAGAGATAAGATTTATTTAATAATTATTGTCGTCCTCCATATTTTGGAGACAAAGATAAGTTTTGGGAAGAGGGTATGGCCTTTTTCACATTTTCAAGGAATATAAGATCCTTTTCTTTTAGCCGATCAACCACAAAATTAATCCAATGGGAGGTGATCTCACCCCTTATGGTATTTAAGACTTCGATGGACAGGGGATATTCCCCCCATTCCAATATTGACTTTGAGGCACCAGGTGGTTCATCGGAGGGCTTTGATACTTTGACCACTCATATTTATTAAGAAAATATTAGGAGACTCTTCTGCAAGTTAGCCTCTCAAATGCTGCCTATTGGTTGGGGGATATTACCCTTTTTAAAAACAACTTCATTCTCCACCTATTGGTTTCAAGGTGGAATTATTTCTCTCACACTTTCGTGACATCTTGGGGTGAGTTAACGGTCACCTTAGAAGATGAGTCTGCACTAATAGGGATAGGGCACTATAGTACTGTTCCTTATAATCATGAACCATTAGATAATGAGGAGACAGAACATCGCACGGAGTTTAATAGACTTCTCCGTGAGTACATTGATGATTCTTCAAAGGTCACTTTTCGTCAATTGATCAATTATTATTATAAGGTTCCTCTAAAGCCAATGAATGAATATAAGAAAAAGGGTATAATACCCGAGGTATCATTTAGTCCTGGCAAAGATCATCCGTGTAAGGACAAATTTCTACATATAGTCAATTTGTATTATTGGATTATTCCGTTGGTTGATACAAGCAGTTTGTTAGGGTGTCGTATCCTCATTCATGCAATTGAAGAATAGTTAGCATCCATATTATCATGTCATGCTCAATCTACATCATGATAATCTGACATTTCCAAAGGTATATGAACCATTTTTTATATTTGGAGATTTTTTATTAAGTCTTTAAGTGTTTATAAAATATTTTTCTAAACTTGGTTTGAATTTTTTTAAGTTTTTCGAGATCGTTTTGACGACATTGGGTATGTATTTATAACGAGGCATGGGACATTGTTCGAACGAGTATTCAATTGAGGTTCGTTCGATTGAAATTTCTAATGAGGCAAAATTTCCAAAAAGTTGGACTCTCTGGAATCTCGTTAGATAGGTTGTTCAAAGGGGGTTTAACGAGATTAGGACCCTCACTCGAACGACCTTCTAACAAAGGGAATTTATGTATTTCATTGGACTCTCTGGAATCTTGTTAGAACTCTCTTTCGAAGGCCTTTCCAATGGGAATCAAACCCTCATTCAAACAAACTTCAAATGAAGTTCCATTGAAATAGAGTTTTAATTTTCTTGGGGTCTCTAGAATCTCGATAGATCTCTCGTTCTTTCCCATTTGAAGGATAAATGGTACGTCGTTCAAATGATATTGTTACCTCCTTCAAACGACAGGGTGCTAATTTCAAAAAATTTAGTTTTTCTAACAGTTTTTCTTTAACCCCCACTATTCCACTTCTCATAATTATTCTCAATTAAAAGGAGTGCCGGGAAAATACTTTTTACTTATGCCTTTTTGAATATCTTAAAGTAAAAAAACACGTTTGTAAATCCTCTCCAACTATCTTTGATCTTTGATGATCAAATTTTTATAAGTCAAACCCAGAAATTAAATTTCATCATACACTCGCGGTTATGCGACGGAATTTTCACTGTTGGAGACGGTAGAACCAATCGATGGATAATAAGGCAAGGATTTTCCTGGAACTCATGTTAGATTGCATGGAACTACGGATGGAGGTTTTGAAGACTGCACCAGCCTTTGATTGTAGAGTCAATTTTTATATATCTTTTGAGTCTTCTTGTAAAACCATATCTGTAATAAATTTGTCTAGGCCTAGCCGTCTGAGGTTTTTTCCATTTGGGTTTTCCTCGTACATCGATGTGTTATGGTTGTTTGTTTCTCTTTACAATTTGAATATTGCATGCTCACTTAGTAATTAGGTAACATGATTAAAATTGGAAAAAATTGACACATCCTACCTAGATTTTTTATTTTCTTGATTTGTGTGTTTGTGCTTTTGGGTAAATTTATAACAAAGTTTTACCTATACCATATGATAAGGACTTTTCAAATTAGTATCAAAGAAAGTCTCTAAACTTTACTTAGATGAATCCTGGAAGTTAGATGGAAGGTTATTCATCAAATAGACACCCGTTGCTTCATGGAACTATTTACACCTATTGGAAAGCCCCTATGAAATCATCTTTAAAATCAATTAGTGAATGTGTTTGGGTTACTGTTGAAAAAGTTTGGTTCCCTTAAATCATCGTAGTTAGGGAAGCTACTATTTTAAAACGGGTTGAGTAATGGAGTTAGGAGGAGTTGAAATTTTATAATTTTAATTCTAAAAGTGTAAATGCTTTATTTAGTGTCGTTATTTGAAACTTCAAATGAGGCATGTGCCATTCTTCAACTTACCTATGAGGGAACGAGTGAGGATAAAGCATCTAAAATTAAAAATATTGCAACCCAATTCGAAACCATCACCATGAACAAGAGTGAAACATTTGATAAGTTTTATGTACGTATTTTCGATATTGTTAACTCGTATCATAACTTGGGTGATGAAATTCCAGAAAAACAGGTTGTCAAAAATATTCTTAGATCTCGTCCTAGTCATTTTAATGCCAAAGTCATCGTTCTCAACTCTTTAGGTGTGTTAAATACTTTGAAACTTTAAGAGCTCGAGCGTGATCTACAAACATATGAATTAGACATGTTCCCCAAAGATAAAAGAAAGAAAGATAAGGGAACTGCTCTAAATGCTCGAAAAAAGGAATTTTAGAATCTGATGAATCCGATATTGATCCAATTGATATGGCTTTATTCACTACAAAATTAAAAAAAAATTCAAAAAGAAAATGAAAATTCAAAATTTGATAAATCAAAATTTAAGAAATATAAAAATAAAGAGGGGAGAATTTCTAATGATCAAGATCAAAAGAAACATAAAAATAAGAATTTTAAAAGAGATAATTTTAAAAAGGATGATTCAAAAAGGTGTTTTGAGTGTGAGAAACGAGGTCATAGGGCGTATGAATGTCCCACTAAGATAAAGAGATAGAGTAATGAGAAAGAAGTTTATAATGCTAGTCTTAGCCATAGTGACAATGAGTTTGAAGAATCTGACAACTCTATTCCATCTGGGAATAAAATCATTGCTTTCATTGCTAGTCATGCTAGCTCCATAAGTATAACACATAATAATGATGAAATTTTCGTGTAAGATAATCTTGAGGTTATGTCTAATCACTCATAAGTAAGTGATCATGATGGTAGTTTGAGCGATAATGATGCCGAAGAAGGTGATTTATAGTTCGCATATTCTGAGTTATACACCGAGTCCTTGAAACTTCACAATCATAACAAGAAGTTAAATTTTAAGGTGTTAAAGCTCGAAAAAGAGTTATAAGGTCTGAAGTAGAAGTACGACTTAGTTAGTCAACTCGAGGCAATTAAGGTTTCTCTTTTTGAAAAACTCATTTTAGTGGGTAAAGAAAAGAATAATCTGACTGATACCTTAGCTCGTGATACAAAATATATCCACGACTCTTTGGAGTTGAAGCCAAAACTGTCAAACTTGAGAAAGATCTCGTAGAATTTACGTGAAGTCAAAGTCTCTCTTAAACTCTGGGATAATGGGGAAGTTACTTATCGAACCTGTCCTAGGCTATAAGGAGAAAGTGTACCAAGACAAAAAATATATAGGGTATGTTGAGGGTGAATCATCCAACACTAAATCCATACCTGTTGCCAAGTTTTTTACTAACACAAAATCTAATAAACCTAACATTACAAGGACAAATCCTCCTAAGAAACCTATTAAGGTGTGTAAACACCCTATTCTAATACCCCCTAACTTCTCCTAAGGTCCCTAGCACCTCCCTTCATCATTACAAACCCAAGTCATACCCCGAGTACTGATCTAGAGGCCATCGAACACTCCCAGGCACCATTTGACCAAAAGTCAAACTCTTCATCTCGACCGAGATTAAATGAATCTTCGAAGGTAACTAAATCCCCTTTCCAACGGTCCATCCCATGTGCAATTCTGACTTACGGTATGGATGAACGATCCGTTTTACTCCGAGAGGTCATCGAATGCTTTCAGGGCCCGGTTGACAGTAAAATCCCCAAACTGGGTCAAACTCTTTGGAATGTCGAAGTACATCTCCTAACCTTTCTAACGGTCTGCCCTGTGCACGATTCTGACTTACCATAAGAACGAACGATCCGTTTGCGTCCGAAGTTTCCTCATCCAAAGGACCGATGAGCACTTCAAAGCCACATTTGACCCAAAGTAAACTCCCGAACCCAGGAGCGATCCAAAGGACTTTAGAAGGTCTCTAAATTACCTTTCCAAAGTTTCTCCCCGTGCACGATTCGGATCAACGGTTTATGCTCAATGACCAATTTTTCGAAGGAGCCTGAAAGAGACTGCTAAACGGCAGGTCCCAGACCTTACCTATCGACAGTGTGCCTAAACGCACCCGCCGATTGGCAGGACCAGGGCTATGACGATTACAATACCCTGGGCATATAAAAAGGAGGGCTTTACCTCATTGAAAAGGGGGTCCCAGATCTAAAATACATCACTCTCAGTGAATCCAGAAAACCTCTCTCGAAGTCAGCGTGATTTCCACCTCCAAATCCCTTTCCAACCTTCACTTTTCATCATCTTTTTCATCAAACTTGGTGAATTAACTACCTTCCATCATCATTCAAGTGCAAGGGCTGCTCTCCAACATTCAAGATCAAGATCAAGATCTTCAAGGAGGTCCAATTTTCTCCATTCTCTCCTTAAATTCTCATAAACTCGCATTAACTTGTTTTATTACTTAGCACTTGTATTCTCTCATCTCACATATCCTAATATACTTTTTATTTAGTACTATTGCACATCTCTCATTTTCATATAAATAAAAACTCAAAAAAAATAAGAAAAAGAGGATTTGCTCATAAATTCCAAACAGGAATTCTCACACTTTTCTTATAACTAAAACACTTTTTTTACACACACACACACATATAAGAGAAGTCCTCGATTGGATTTATGGGATAAATCCCACCCCTCGTTTTGCATGCGAACTACATGGACTTCGATGCCTCTATAGGCTACGTAGGCGTCTCGGGGTAAAACCTGAGACTCGAGTCCTATTCTTACTTTTTCTCTCACTTTCTATCTTCTCTAAACTCAATTCTCTTATATTCTATATATTTACATATACATATATTTGTTCTTAGTGGAATATTATTCCACATGCGTTATCATTCCATTATAATGATTGACGCTAGGATAATCGCATAAATCCTATTTTCTATATTAATTTTTAGGAACATTCCTATGAATGACTCACTTTATCTCTTCCATGACACAAGTCCATGATTCCTATCTGCGATACATATATGCATGCACATATATCACGGGGAAATAAAGGAAAATAACAACAAACCATGAGATACCGTAAGGGCCGAATGGGTGCGTAACACCTTCCCATTTCGTAACTTAGTCTTTGAACCCTTTTTGAATCATTTTGGTTTCGTATCTATCACTATGTTTTTGGATGCTGTCCTTCGGGATGGCTCCCTTTTCTTTTGTCTATTTTGAGTAAAATAAACTGGCGACTCTAGATCTCTACATTTTTCACTTCATTCACCGATGCCGGGCGAAGCACTCCCGAGAGGGACGCGCGAGACCTAGAGGGATCATGTCCCACCGCTCCGCGAAGGGGTCTATCCGGGGATGGCCACAGTGGCCTCTCTGCTGGGGATTTTGATTTTTGAGGGATAGACTCTATTTACATGGGTATTTTAATTTCTTATATATCCCCCTATTTTCCCCTTTACTATTCATGTGTACCTCATGCTTATGCTTCTATTCACACACTTGTAGAAAATTCTCCATGTACACTTCACACCACGTGCACCTAGGATCACATATATCCTCATGTTGCACGCATCACCCATACTTGGTATACCATTGGTACTCATACTTTGCCCCCCGTTGGGCATGATCAAGAAAGACACTCTCATCATAAGATACTAATAAGAGGATCATGCATGATTCACACGATATCACCAAAGAGCATTGTTATTGACCAAATTTTATCTAGTAACTGGATGGTCACTTCGTGATGGACACTGGTCAGGCAGGGTGTAGTTAGCCTAAGCGATATGACTCTCACCTTCCATTGGCCAAGTACCTTCGACGTATATCGAACGGTTCCCCCCGCATCGTAGCTCTTGACCAAAGTCATGAAGGGAGGTATATCGTAGGGAATTCATTCACGTACGCCGAGTATATCGAATTTTCTCTCACATGTACTGTCCCCATGAGGTATATGGTGAGGCAATTCACGTACACTCGGGTATATCAAATTCCTTGTCCACCCGTACCGATTGCTCGCAAGAGCAAGATGTGTATCGTGGAAGTCATGTCAAAGGGGGGAACCATTTTCAATTTGCCCAACCAACTTCATACCCGCATATAGGTGTCAAGCCTAGGACACACGTATTAGATTGTCGATTTCAACTCGAAACTCTGTCGAAATTGTAGGTCAGCCCGCCGCCCAAATTTAAAATGGGACCCTGCCCGTGAGCCTAGTTTCAAGTCCATCCATAGCTTTGCATATGTTATGAACCCAACTTTTCCAGGCTCAGGTCCCGTCCGGTATTTCATTTTGCATTTAGGAGAATTTAATACAAGTGAGAACTTAATAATCATAATAATCATGCTAAGACCGTCTTCCAAAAAAAAACATTTCTCACTTCTTTATCAAAAATCCAAAAAACATTTATCTTTTCTTTACCAAAAATCCAAAAATATTTTGTCTTTCAACCTCAAAAAAATGTCAAAAAATTCTCATTCCTTTTCTAAAAAATAAATCTCATTTTACACCTTCTCAGGTCGATCGCACGCCCTTGGCCTGGCTCCTTATTAGCTTCGGTCTTCATTCAAATCACGCTGGAGTTCTTTTCGTTCCCCTATTACTTCCTCCGAGTCTGGTATCCATCCGCTTTCCATGGAGAACACGAATAAAGCACCAGTTGCACAGCCAGATATAACGGAAGTTTTAGCTCAGCTCGTGTCCAAGATTGACAACCTTCAGACTGAGGTTCGGGAGATGCAACGAAACTAGGCTCCTGTTCCTCAAGAGCCCGAAGACTTATTCCCTCCCGTTATGGGGCCACCCGAGCCTATCTGGATTCTAGAAGAATATTAGCGCGCTCCCCGCGTCCCTCCTGTTAATGGGTCGTCGCCTAGCCAGCTTCCTATGCCGAACCTTGCCCAACCTGGGGCTAACTTGCCTATGATCGTTGATCCGAAAGGGGAGTAGTTGAACAAAGTTAAAGAAGATATCAAGATGCTAACTAAGAAGTTTGACCAAGTCAGAATCATCAGAAATTACATGGAGAAAGCCATTAAAGGAAGATCCATCTCTGACTACCTCGCTGATTACCCCATAGATAAAGCTGATGTCTGGATCTCTGAATTCCCAGATGAAAACATCCTCTGCACTACCTAGGATAATCTTTGGTGGAAAATGTTCTTTGACGGCGCTGCCAATAAAAAAGGATATGGCATTGGGATACTTCGGATTGCCCTAGATGAATCCCACACTCCCATCGCCATCAAGTTGGATTTCCCTTTCACCAACAACATGAATGAATATGTGGCATGCACGGTAGGCCTCAAAGTTGCTCTTAAGAAAGGCATTCAATACCTAGATGTCTATGAGGATTCCTCCCTCATCATTGGTCAAGTTCTCAGGAAGTGGAAAGTCAAGGACGAGAAGCTCCAACCCTTCCATGCCTACTTAGAAGAACTAGCCTCCTAATTCCAAAACATCACCTTTCATTACCTACCTCGAGCAAAGAATAACCTAGCCGATGCCCTTGCTACCTTGGACTCCATGGTTGACAAGCCCGAAGGAATAACAATGGCCCCCTTCCTAATTCAAAAGCAAGATAAACCTACCCACTGCTACCATATTAAGCTCGTTACCGCAGAAGATCCTGAGCTAGCCAACTGCTGGTACTTTAATATATGGCACCTCGTTAAATATAGTAAGTATCTCGAGGGTTCCAACAAGAAATATCGAGAAACCCTCCAAGGACTGACCGCCTAGTACATCATCTATCACAAAGCACTGTTCCAAAGAAACCTCGATGGAACCCATCTACACTGCATCGCAGGGACTGACATTGAAGAGGTAATGCTAAAAATCCACAGCGGGGAATGAGAACACCACATGAATGGTCACATGCTTGCCAAGAAGGTCATCTGACAATGCTACTACTCGACCACCATGACCCAGGATTCACCGCCTATGTTCAGAGATGTCTCAAATGCCAATAATTCTCCAACCTTTAACATTTGTCTATGCATGAATTATATAACATGACTTCTCCCTGGTCGTTCTCTACTTGGGGTATCGACATCATAGGGAAGGTTACACCGAAGGCTTCCAACGGGCAAGAGTTGATCATATTTGCCATTGATTACTTCACCAAATGGGTCAAAGTTGAGTCATACACAGTCCTGAATGCCAAGAAAGTGGCCAAAATCATTAAGATAAACACCATCTGCCGATATGGGGTCCCGTACGATCTAGTTTCAGATAACGAGATGCATTTCGAGGTAGAAGTCATATAAGTGGTCAATGAGTATGGGATCTAGAGACACAAATCTTCTCCCCACTGACCTCAAATCAATGGTGCAATCGAAGCCGTTAACAAAAACCTCAAAGCCATCATCAATAAGATGATCAAAAGCTGTCGAGATTTAGCCGACCGAATCCCATATGCCCTCGGGGGCTACCGAACCTCAATCCAAACCTCTACTGGGGCTACCCCTTATTCTTTAGTCTACGCCATGGAAGCAGTCCTACCCATAGAGCTAGAAATACCCTCATTGTGCGTCATGTTTAAAAACAGGGTCAGCGAAGAAGACTGGTGCCAAAGCCATCTTGACGAGCTGACCCTCCTAGATGAAATGAGATTGAAAGCTTTATACCACATACAAGGTTACCATTTCCAAATAGACCGATCATTCAGTAAGAGAGTCAAGGACCGCGGTGTCCGAGAGGGGGATTTATCCCTCAAAGAAATAATAGAACCCATCTGGGACCCCATAGGAAATTCAAGCCCAATTGTTAAGAAGATCTTGTCCGGCGATGCCGCCATGCTCACCGATCTAGATGGAGAAGAGATGACTCATCCATTTAACCTGGACCGTCTCAAGAAATTTTTCTCCTAGTCTGAAATCTCGGTGCGCTACAACTCTTCTCATCTCCCTTCTATTCTAAAAAAAATATTCATTTCCCTCTACCCAGAACTACGTGGGCCTGATCATCTGCAAAAACCATTTCCAAGCAAATAAAAAAAAATCAAAACCCCAGATGTACATAGGCAGCTCACACATTTTACATGAGCACGGCCCTTTCTTTTTCACAAAAACTATTTTTTTCTTATCTTCGAGAACGACAGTTCATTCTAACATATACTTGAACAAATGGAGTATGTATGCCTTAGCGATCGGTATAGATAATTCAAAAAAATACAAAACTAATCAAAAAGGCACAACTGGATGATGAAAAACTCATTTATTTCACTAATAAGAAATTACGGTACAATTACATAAGAAAAGGAACAGATAATTCCCTCCCCCCACCTTCAAAGCCAAATAAACTCCCAAATTTATTCCCCATTACAAAATAAACTCTCCAAGAGTCCTATCCACAACTACCAGAGGATCCTGCTCCGTCATCATCATCTACATCCTGGGGTCCCCAAGCTTCCTCTGCCTGAATAGAGTGTCGCAGACGCTCCATGGACCGATAATCTCGAACCAGTTTCAGAAAACCACAACACCTCCTTCCATGGTATTCAATAAGGCAAACCACCTTTGTCCAGTCTCCACTTCCAACATCTTGCTAAACACTCTCCTCCACAACCACTTCATATAATCCCCAGGGATGTGCCAAAATCTCCCTACAGACTGAGAGGGACGGGTCGATGAATGCTGACTTTCCCACAAAGAGCCAAGTCGCATGTGCAGACATTCTATCAAATCTTCTACTGAAAAGAAATCTAGTGTCCGAGGTGGCACGACTTTCTCCCAGCCAAATTGGCGCAGAAGCCGCCAAGAGAAATAGAAAGAGGTCTGTCTGAGATTAACCAACTGAACGTACGGATATTCTCCTGACTCCAAAAAAGGCAGTAGTTGTCCCCACCAAGGCACTGACCAGTACAGATTTAGATGCCCATGCTCCACAAACCAATTCTCCTAGCTCTCAATATCCAAGACAACAATGATGAAATTACGTGAGAAGAAGTTGGGTACAACCGACAAAGGATATTCTAGAGGAGTCACCAGATAAAACCTTTCAGATAACCACATGAACAACATCACGGGGCTACCCCTCAGATAGTCAGAATGACCTTCTTGTTAGGTATCTATGCCATTTAAAGTCTCCGCTAGTATCATCGCCATAGGATTGCGATGGTAGGACATCCATGAAGTAACGGCTGCAAGTTGTGGGCCCACCAGCAATTCCCCAGTCACCAGCAACAATTTTGAAACCAATCGCAGAACAACGGCTCCGGCGTATCCATCATCACCAACCTCCTTCAAATGCATGGATTGTAACACCTCCAAAAGGGAGATCATTCCTCCAGCGACCAGTGGCCTAGCCGCTAAAGGCGAAATACGAAGAAGCTCGGCCAACAAATCCCCGAGAGAACAGGAAAATTCAGGTAAAGCCACAGCAACGCTGGGATTTATCCCCAGCATGGAAGAAAACTCTTCATAGGTAAGAAAAACTTCATCCAACCCAAAGCGGAATACATGGTCTTCGGAGTACCAGAATTGTACCGCTACCATCAGCATGTTCCACTCGATGGGCTGATTACGCCATAAAGAAACTCGACGCATGTTTTAGCTTACTACTAAGGTTTCTCTAAAACAATTTATACTTTGTAAGTAAACATAGTAGCTTACTACTAATTTTAGACATCCCATCCTAGGACCCCCTAATCACCTCCCTAGGTTAATTCTCACCCTCTCACCATAAACCCAAAATCATACTCTGAGTACTCATCTTGAGACTATCGGGTGCTCCCCTAGTCTCATTTAACTCTATTAAACTCTCCAACCTGAGTGAAGCTCAATGAATCCTCAAAGGGCTCTAATTTTTCTTTTTAACAATCCATTCCGTGCACGAATCGGTCTCACAGTCCGCACGAATGATCCATTTTTCTCTGAGTACAAATGTAGAGGCCACCGGGGTTCTCGATCTCCATTTGACTCCGATCAACTCTCCAACCTAAGTGAAGCTCAATGAATCTACAAACAGATCTTAATCCCCTTTCCAATTGTTCTTCCCATTCGTGAATCAACCTCAC
The DNA here is from genome assembly GCA_949130495.1 of Sambucus nigra. Lineage (NCBI taxonomy): Eukaryota > Viridiplantae > Streptophyta > Magnoliopsida > Dipsacales > Adoxaceae > Sambucus > Sambucus nigra. The sequence continues at coordinate 641,545,558 of OX422207.1, read as the reverse complement.
AATTCACACGAAAGATCCATTTTACTCTGAAGAGCCACCGGGCGCTTTCGGGCCCCATTTGACCTTATTTACCCTCCAAATTGAGAAAATATCAATGAAATCTTAAACAGTAATGAATTCCCTTTATGACGCTTCAGTCGTACATGAATTGACCTCATGGTTCGCACAAACGATCTATTTTCCTTTGAAACTCCCCAATTAAAGACGATCGAGCGCTTTCGAGCCGTGTTTGATTTTGGTCAACTCCAGGACCCAGTAGTCACTCAATGGATTCTTAAAGGGATCTAAATTCCCTTTCCAATTTATCTGATCGAGCATGATTAGGACTAACGATTTGCATTTTATGCCTATTTTTCTGTAAAGTCCATTCCGGACTGCCTATAAGCACCCTAGACACCCTGCCTCTTGCCAGGGTGCACTTTTCCTTACCCAGCAAGGTAAGATTTATTACAATAGGAGACATGCCAATTGGAATCCCCCTTAACCCTAAATTCCACTATAAAAGATCTATGACCTCACCTTTGGAAGGAGTCCCCCTTTTAGTAGTCATCAAACATTCTCTCAAAATCAGAGCCTTCTCATTACCAAAAAATTCCATTTTCCAATATTCCCTCACCTCACTTTCTTAGTACAATTTTCCATCCACCTCACCGTATCACATTACATTCATTCCATTACAAAGCCAACCTACATACATTCTAAATTCAGTAACAAAGATCTACAAGGAGGTCTATTCCTCACCCTTTTTCTAGTTTAATCGTTTTAGTTTTATTATTCACTTTATTCTCATTTTGTTATATCAATAGTTTGGTTTCACTATCTCCAATGAAATAATGTTCATTTTTATTATTAGTTTTGCTCACAACTTATTTTCATAAAATCCCTAAAAAGATAAAAAGAGGGTTTACACATAAATTCCAAAAGTAAGATTCCATTATTTTCTCACACTTTCACACTTGAACACATCTTCCTCCAAAAACACTCAACTCCTATATATTTGTTTCTCATCCGACATGCACATTCGCTCTTCCATAGAGATTCGTGATTCGGTGAACACTTACATCATATGTTTATGACTATTTTCGAGAACACTCCTACATATGAGTACGCTCCGTCCATTCCATGATGCAAGTCAGATAATTCCATTCTCCCATTATTTATATTACACACAAATGGAGAAGATTAACATAGCCCATGAGAGATCAAAAAGGCGGAATGGGTGCATAACATCTTCCCATTTCGTAACTTAGTACCCAGACCTCACTTGGTTTTGTATTTATTAGGTTGATCTTGATGTCGTTCTCTTTAGGAAATGACATCCTTTTACCTATTTTGAGAAAAATAAGATGACGACTCCATCTCTTTATCCCCATTTGATGAGGACCAATTTTATATCTGAGGCTAAACCACGAAGATGCTGACACGAGTGGTAGAAAGAGGACCTGCATATCATGCGCATGGAAAAAAGGGGGGAGAGAGAGGAACCTTTTCCTCCTCCTTCTTCCCTCGTCTCGACTTCAAAGCCAGGTCCGCACTAAAGTAATTTGACCCGGATGGCCATAGTGGAGAATTCGCTGGGGATTTCCTAGAGGACTAGACTCTATTTTCAACATGGGTGTTACTTCTTTACTCTCCTGCTTTTTTACATGTGCCATATGCCTCCACTTGTATGTTACCTTTACTCCTTTTCTTACTTCTTGTATAATTTACTTAATGTTTATCTCTACCATGCTCTCTTCTTGTGTATATATCACTCTTTGTTCACATATACATGCTCACCGTGTTTCACCTTACACCCACTTATATATATTCCCCATGCTCATTTCACACACTTGCACTTGTATATAGTCTAACCTTTGCCAACATTCTCCATAAACTACTTGTAGATTATCCATGCTTAGTTTCACTAGCACACTCCCTCACCTTTTTTTTTTACTTGTATGTAGTCTCGCATTTTCTTAAACATCTCACCCACCACTTGTAGATGAAGACCTTTACTTGTATATATTCACATGTTCACTTACTGTAGACACCCCATTTTAATACTCCCTAACCTCTCCTTAGGTCTCTAGCACCTCCCTTCATCATTGGAAACCCAATTCATACCCGGGTACTGACCTAAAGGACACCGGGCACTCCCAGGCTCTGTTTGACCAAAAGTAAAACTCTTCAGCTCGAATGAGACTGAATGAATCTTCAAAGGGCACTGAATCCCCTTTCCAATGGTCCATCCCGTGCACAATTCTAACTTACGATGTGGACGAACGACCTGTTTTCCCCCGAAACTCGATCAGGAGGTCACCGGATGCTCCCAGGATCTGTTTGACCAAATTCAACTCTTCAAAACGACCAAGAATGAATGAATCTTCAAAGGGCAATGAATCCCCTTTCCAACAGTCCATCCCATTCGTAATTCTGACTTACAATGAAGACGAACGATCCGTTTTACTTCGAAAGATCACCGAACGCTTCTAGGCCCCGTTTGACCAAAGTTAACTCCCCGAATTGGGTCAAACTATTTGGAATGTCGGATTACATATCCTCACCTTTTCAATGGTCCACCCCATGCACGATTCTGACTTGCCATGCAGATGAACGATCTGTTTGCGTCCGATGATTCCCCGTCAAAAGGATCGATGAATGCTTTCGAGCCACATTAGACCCAAAGTCAACTCTCAGACCCGGGGGCAGTCCTAAAGATTTTTGAAGGTATCTACATTACCTTTCCAATGGTTCACCCCATGCTCTATTCGGATCAACGGTTTGCGCTCTATGACCGATTTTTTGAAGGAACCTGAAAGAGACTACTAAACGGCAGGTTCTAAACCCTGTCTATCGGTAGTGTGCCTAAACACACCTGCCGATTGGCAGGACCAGGGCTATGCCGATCGGTAATGCCCTGGGCTCATAAAAGGAGGGCCTAACCTCATTCCAAGGGGGAGAAAAATCAGAGATACATTACTCTCAGCAAGCTTAGAAAATCCGTCTCGAAGTCAGCGTGATTTCCACATCCAAATTCCTGTCCAACCTTCACCTTTCATCACCTTTTTCATCAAGCTTGGTAAATTAAGTACCCTACATCATCATCCAAGTGCAAGGGATGATCTCCAACATCCAAGATCAAGCTCAAGATCTGTAAGAAGGTCCAACTCTTTCAACTCTCTCTTTAAATCCCCCTAAATTCGCATTAACTTGTTATATTACCTAGCACTTTTATTCTCTCATCCCACATATATTAATATACTTTTTATCTAGTATTATTGCACATATCTTATTTTCATATAAATAAAACCCAAAAAATAAGAAAAAGAGAATTTGCTCATAAATTCCAAACGGAAATTCTCACACTTTTCTCACACTTTTCTCACAACTAAAATACTTTTACACACACACACACACATATAAGAGAAGTCCCCGATTGTATTTATGGGATAAATTCCACCCCTCATTTTGCATGCGAACTACGTGGACTTTGATGCCTCTATAGGCTACGTAGGCATCTCGGGGTAAAACCCGTGACTCGAGTCCTATTCCCACTTTTCTCTCATTTTCTATTTTCTCAATATTTTTTAAACTCAATTCTCTTAAATTCTATATACAAATATATTTGTTCTTAGTGGTGAATTATTCCATCTGCATTATCGTTATGTTATAACGATCAACGCGAGGATAATCGCGCAAATCCTATTTTCTGATATTATTCTTAGGAATATTCCTATGAATGACTCGCTTTATCTCTTCCATGATACAAGTCGATGATTCCTATCTCCACTACGTATACACAAGCACACATATCACGTGGAAATAAAGTAAAATAGCAACAACCCATGAGAGATCGTAAGGGCAGAAGGGGTGCCTAACACCTTCCCATTTCGTAACTTAGTCTCCAGACCCTTTTTCGAATCATTTTGGTTTCGTATGTATCAGTATGTCTTTGGATGCTGTCCTTCAGGATGGCTCCCTTTTCTTTTGTCTGTTTTGAGTAAAATAGACTGGCGACTCCATATCTCTACGTTTTTCACCTCATCAATGATGCCAGTCGAAGTGCTCTCGAGAGGGACCTGTGGGACCAAAGGTATCCTCTCCCGCCGCGAGGATCGGGGATGGCCACAGTGGCGACTCCATTGGGGACTATCATTTTGAGGGCTATACTCTATTTACATGGGTGTTTTAATTTCTTATATATTCCCCTATTTTCAGGTTCCCCCTTTACTATTCATGTGTACCTAATGCTTATGCTTCCATTCACACACTTGTATAAAAATTCTCCAAGTACACTTCACACCACGTGCACCTAGGATCACATATATCCCTTTGTTGCACTCATCACCCATACATGGTATACCATTGGTACTCATACTTTGCTCCCTATTGGGCATGATCAAGAAAGATACTCTCATCATAAGATACTAATAAGAGAATCTTGCACGATTCACACAATATCATTAAAGAGCATTGTGATTGACCAAATTTTTTCCAGTAACTAGAGGGTCACTTCATGATGCGCGCTGGTCCGGAAAGGCACAGTTAGCCTAAGAGTTATGACTCTCACCTTCCATTGACCAAGTACCTTCGACGTATATCGAACGGTTCACCCGCATCGTACCGCTTGACCGAAGTCATGACGGGAGTTATATCGCAGGGACCTCGTTCACGTACGCCGAGTATATCGAATTCTCTCTCACATACCGTCACCACGAGGTATATAGTGAGACAATTCACGTACACTCAGGTAAATAAAATGGCTTGTCCACACGTACCGATTTCCATCAAAAAGCAAAACATATATCGTGGAAGCCACACCGAAGTGGGGAACCCTTTCCGATTCACCCAACCAACTACATACCTGCATATAAGTGTCAAGCCTAGGACACACATATTAGATTTCCGGTTTCGACCCGAAACTCTATCCAAATTCCGGGTGGTTCTGCCGCCCAAATTTTCGTGTATCTTTAAAACAGGACCATACCCATGATCCTGGTTACAAGTCCAGCCATAGATTTGCATATGTTACAAACCCAACTTTTCCAGGCTTGGGTCTCGTCCGGTATTTCATTTTGCATTTAGGAGAATTCAATACAAGTGAGAACATAATAATAATAATAATAATAATAATAATAATAATAATAATAATAATAATAATAATAATAATAATAATAATAATAATAATAATAATAATAATAATAATAATAATAATAATAATAATAATAATAATAATAATAATGCTGAGACCCATCTCTCCAAAAACATGTTTTCCTTCTTTATCAAAAATCCAAAAACATTTCTCTCTTCTTCTTAAAAAATCCAAAAATATTTTGCCCTTCGATCTCAAAAGAGAAATAAAAAATGTCAAAAATATTTTCCTTCTTTTTATCAAAATAAATCACATTTTGCGCCTTCTCAGGTTGACCGCAAGCCCTTGGCCTGGCTCCTTATTGGCTTCGGTCTGCAGTCAAATCACCCCGAAGCTCCGTCTGTTCCCCTGATACTTCTTCCGAGTTCGATATCCATACATTTTCCATGGAGAACACAAATCAAATACCAGTTATGCAACCAGATTTTATGACAGACTTAGCTCAGCTCGTGTCCAAGATCGACAACCTTCAAACTGAGGTCTGAGAGATGCAACGAAACTAGGTTCCTATTCCTTAAGAGCCCGAGGTCTTATTCCCTCACACTATGGGTCCACTCGATCCTATTTGGGTTCTCGAAGAGTATCAGCACGCTCCACGTGCCCTCCTGTTAATGGGTCTCCGCCTGTCCAGCTTCCTATGCCAAACCTTGCCCAGCTTGGGGCTAACTTACCTGCGATCGTTGATCCGAAAGAGGAAGAATTGAACAAGTTCAAGAAGATATCAAGATGTGAACTAAGAAGTTAGACCAAGTTTGAGTATCCAAAAATTAAATGGACTACATCCACATGTCTCCTTATCCTAAGGCAAGGTTACCCGAGAAGTTCAAGATGTCGAATATCGAGAAATTCTGAGGAAGTGGACCCTCGATTGTTCATCTTCGCAGTTATCACCATTCTATGACTCTCCTAGGGGCTTCTGAAGAAGTGATGGCCCAATTGTTACAACAAACTCTGAAGGATAGCGCTCTCCGATGGTTTTTATCTCGCGAGGGGTCCAGAATCTGTAGCTAGGAGGATGTAGCTCGAGAATTCATATCGCAGTATGAATATAACGAAGAGATTGAGGTCACCCGCCGTGACTTAGATATGCTCAAACAGAAATCTGGGGAATCAGTCAGTAACTTCATAGCCCAATGGAGGGAAAAGGGAACCACGGTGACCAATCGACCATCCGAGGAAGAACAAGTCAACATGGTGAAGAAAAACTTCTTTCCCCATATCCGATCGACCATGGGAGGACAATACTATCCCCACTTTCGAGCTCTCAGAGAGGCAGGAGTATAAATCGAGGAAGGTCTTGCTAAAATAGAGGTTGAACCAAAGAAGGTTTCTGGACAGTTCACCCCCAGAAAATATGACAAACCTGCCAATGCCACAGTCTCAACCATCAACAACATCTCTCAATCGACCACTTATTGGGCACCAAAAAGTCACCCTATCCCAGTCCGAAAGGAATACACCGAGCTCCATGCTCCCCTCTCCAAAGTTTATCAAGCCCTGTTAAGCCAAAACCTTATCAAACCCTTGGACCCCGTCCATTGCCAAACCCACTTCCAAGAAACTTCAAGGCAGATGCCCATTGCGCCTTTCACCAAACCACTGGCAATACCACCGACCAATGCTTTCACCTCCGAAACATAATCCAAGGTCTAATTGACCAGGGTACCATTGCCCCACCAGCCAATCCTAAGCCAAACACTACTCACAACCAACTCCCAAATCATACCAATGTTATCTTCCTAGAAATGAACCTAGAATTTGATCCCTCAACTCAAATCGCATCCATACACTCTCCCAAACCTCTCCAAACTTTCTCATATTCCTTCCTACGCCCTGTTAGCCTCACTGATCAGGCGCTGTCACTCCTTACCAGAGCATGCATCGCTGTCCGTACCCATTCTAAAAATAGAAGTATGGAATTATCACAAGCGTTAAACCAACTCCTAGAGTTCGGGCTGAAATTACCCTCACGAATGATCATTGATTGCCAGAGGTTCAGTATGCTATTCTTGGAAGAATGAAAATGGGCCCGAGAGTCAGACAATTGGGTGGTACCAACCGATGAAGTCGTCCTATATGATGTTGTCTAGATCATGGTAGGATTATTAAGGCAAAACAAAAATATTTGCAGTATGACTGAGTTACTTAATACTCTAAAGTTACAAGGGTGCATGGTCCCTTCACCCTTACATATCCCCACAGAATGGAAAGACCTTGTATGAAGAAGCCATTGAAGTTGTGGAGTGCTTTGACTTATCATGGAAAGAAAAAATTGTTACCACCGGATGGGGGGGAGAATTCAAAAATTTAAGTGAAGAGCAAGCTTTAGAGAAAACTGGCCCGATAGCCGGCATGTGTGGGATGATAACATTTGAAGAACTCCTCAAATAAATAAACAAGATGGAAGATCAACCCAAGATTGATGAAGGAACGGGGTTCATGTTCTTCCCCTATTCAGTAAATCACATAACCAGATCAGGGAGGCATTACTAGATCCCATGCTCACTACCCACGAATTACAAGGGGAAGGGCATTGAAAATATTCCTATGCCAGAGATGACCCTCGAGGAGAGCACGATCCTCGATTTAACTAAAGAAAACTAAAGCTAACATCACTCTATAGGGGATTTTCATGTCTTCTCAGCTTCACAGAAATGCTTTGATCAAGTTGACCACTGGACCCACAGTTCCTCCTTTTACTAAACTAGAAGAAGCGATAAATCTAGTCGAATCCCAGACCTCTACCCGAATGCTATCCTTTTCTGAAGAAGAAATCCCCAAAATTGGGCCAAACCACAATCATGCACTCAACATCTTCGTCGAAGTTATGGGTAAGATCGTATCACGATCTCTTGTCGATAATGGATCCACCTTGAATGTCTGCCCATTAAGAACCTTCAAATGCTTAGGACTAAAGGAAAGTGACCTCGTTCCAACCTCCGTTGCTATATGTGCCTACCATTAATACCCATCGGGAGGTTATGGAATCCATAAAACTCTTAATAGGGGCTAGACCTATAAACCCCATCATTGAATTCCAAGTTATTGACATCCTAGCTTGTTTCAACCAGTTTCTCGGACGACCTTGGCTCCATAATATCAAGGGTATGTCTTCCTCACTCCATCAAAAATTGAAGTTCTTCATCGACGAATGAGTTATCACCATTTTAGGCGACAACGACAATCCCGATGGTGCAAGTACCAGTAATCCAATACTTAAGATACAACATGGGTCAAATGATATGCTCGTATCAGGATTCTGAGTTGAACCACTACTACTCCCAGCAGGGGATGATTTTAAAGAAAGGGTTTGTCTAGAATATGACCCTCATGGCAACGTTAATGTGAGTCAGATGCTCAAAAACATAAATTTCATGCATGGACTGGGGCTACGACAAAGACAGAAAGGGATAATTGAGCCCATTGAACTGAAGAAAGCTTTACCACCTTGTGGTTTGGGGTATCGACCATCAGAACAAGAACTCAAAATGATCTGACAGTTTCGACCAAAGAGAAGATTAGACAGCATCCAGACTATCCCAGGTGACCCCTTGAATGTACAATTCATCAAAGAGGGTGAGGATTTCCCCTTTTGTGGCTTTTCGAAACCACGGTATGACCATACAAATAAGAAGATGAAACTCGAAATGGAGATCTTTTTCCAAGACAGCTACCCATGGGCCGAAAGTTCCCAACACCATGAACAACCCCTTATTAGACATACCAAAAGGACTGAGGAAAGTGACTCTGAGGACTCGTTCAACTAGCAAACACTGGGGCTAACACTCTACATGGTTCATTCAGGCACTACATCACTGGATCCATCCCACATGATTAAAGCTGCTGATACACCTCTCCTCAACTGGCATGCTGCACGGGTTCTACCTATTGAAATCCCACCTAACCCCAATGTTTACCCCATTTCTTTTTCTGTTGTCTATCCTTGCTCAAATGTAATTGAGATCTCCTTTGATGAGGTCCTCAATGCTGTTTTTCCTATCAATGAAATAAACAAAGATTTTGAGAATCTTATTGTGCCTTACATTAATTGTTTAGATTCTAATCAAACTTTTGATGATGATGATTTTGCAAATGAACAATTCTTAACTGATCTAAATAAGGTTAATAATAAACAATATAACCGCGTTCAAGTTAATAAAGAAGATATTGTTATTATTAACCTCGGTTCTAGTATCCAACTGTGCGAGATTAGGATTGGGGCTACCCTTGATGAGCGTGAGTGCACATAACACGAAGAATTATTAAAGGAATTCGTGGTTATATTCGCATGGTCCTATGACGCTATGCCCAGCATTGATCCTGAAATAGCTTAGCATGAGATCCCCACTCTTCCAGATTACAAGCCGGTTAGATAAAAGCTGATAAAGCTCTGCACCGAATGGTCGCTCAAAGTCAAAGGAGAGGTGGTCAAACAGTTGAACGTGGGTTTCATGCATGTGATCGAATATCCCACATGGCTAGCCAACGTAGTGCCTGTGTCGAAATCAAGAGGGAAAGTTTGGATGTGCGTAGACTATCGGGACTTAAATAAAGCCTCTTCAAAGGACGATTACCCGCTACCCAATATTTATATGATCGTGGACAATACGGCCAGTCATGCTCTCAAGTCATTCATCGACGAGTTTATCGGATACAACCAAATCAAAATGCACCTAGATCATCAAGAAAAAATTGCGTTCATCACCCCATGGGGAACCTTTTGCTACACTATTATCCCATTTGGTCTCAAGAATGTCGGGGCTACCTATCAGAGGGCTTCCACAACCATACTGCACGATCTGATTTATAAAGAAGCCGAGGTGTATGTGGATGATATGATTATCAAATTCAAAACTAGAGAATGTCATGTTCCTGCTCTCTGAAAGTTCTTTGAATGATTGCGATGATATCAGATGAGACTCAATCCAAAGAAATGTGTCTTCGGTATTACAAAGGAAAAACTCTTGGGATTCATGGTCAGTGAGAAAGGGATAGAAGCAGATCTTGCTAAGCTAAAATCCATACTTGAGATGCCGCCTCCCCGAACGGAGAAAGAAGTTCTAGGCTTCCTTGGGAAATTGCAATACATCAGCTGGTTAATCAACCAGCTCATCTCCATCTGTGAACCTATTTTCAAACTCCTCCAAAATAATTCAACCAAAGTTCGGAACGAGGCCTGCCAATAAGCCTCCGATTGAATCAAATAATACCTGACTCAACCTCCGGTAGTCATGCCACCACAGCCTGTTCTCCCTTTTCTCCTATACCTAACCATAACCGACACTATAGCTGGGACTTTTCTAGCTCAGTACTTTGAAGATTCTCACAAAGAAAGAGCCATCTATTATGCCTGTCGCAAACTGTTTGATTCCAAAGTCAACTACACTGCTTTGGAAAAATCATGCGTCGCGCTTATTTGGGTCACCTAAAAGTTGCGACACTACATGCTCGCCTTCCCCATTAAGCTTGTATCCCAAATGGACCCCATCCAGTACCTGCTTGAGAAACCCACCCTATCCTGCCAAATGGCCCGATGGTTGATACTCTTATCCGAGTTTGATATCATGTATGTCACACAGAAAGCCATGAAAGGAATGCCATCTCTAACTACCTCGCTGACTACCCCATGGAAAGGGCTGATGACTGGATCTCTGAATTCCTAAATGAAAACATCTTATATGCTGCTCGAGATGACCTCTGATGGAAAATGTTCTTTGACGGCGCTGCTAAAATAAAGGGATATGGCATTGGGATACTTTTGATCGCCCATATGACTCCACACTCCCATCACCATCAAGTTGGATTTCCCATGCACCAACAACATGACTGAATACGAGGCATGTACGATAGGCCTCAAAGTTGCTCTCAAGAAAGGTATCCAACGCCTAGATGTCTATAGGAATTCTGCCCTCATCATTGGTCAAGTGCTCTGAAAATGGAAAGTCAAGGACGAGAAACTTCAACCCTTCCATGCGCACTTAGAAGAACTAGCCTCCCAATTCCAAGACATCACCTTCCACTACCTACCTCGAGCAAAGAATAATATAGCCGATGCCCTTGCTACCTTGGCCTCCATGGTCTACATGCCCAAAGGAATAATAATGGCCCCTTCCTGATTCAAAAGCAAGACAAACCAACCCACTGCTACCACATTGGGATCATCACGAAAGAAGATCCCGGGCTAGCCAATTATTGGTATTATGATATCTGGCACCTCCCCAAGCATGGTAGTTATCCCGAGGGTTCCAATAAGAAATATCGAACGACCCTACGAAGACTGTTCGCCCAAAATATCATCCATCACAAAGCACTGTTCAAGAGAAACTTCGATGGAACCCATCTACACTGCATCGCAGGGGCTGACATTGAAGAAGTAATGCAAAGAATCCACAGCGAGGAATGCAAACCCCACATGAATGGTCATATTCTTGCTAAGAAGATTATATGACAAGGCTACTACTGGACCACAATGATCCATAATTGCATTGCCTATTTCCGGAGATGCCTCAAATGCGAATAGTTCTCCAACCTTCAACACCTGCCTCCGCGTAAATTATACAACATGACTTCTCCCTGGCCGTTATCCACCTGGGGCATCGTAATTATAGGAAAGGTTACACCCAAGGCCTCTAACGGACATGAGTTCATCCTGGTTGCCATTGATTACTTCAGCAAATGGGTCGAAGATGAGTCATACGCAGTTCTGAATGCCAAGAAAGTGGTCAAATTCATCAAGAAAAACATCATCTGCTGATATGGGTTCCTGCACGAGCTAGTGCCAGATAAAGGGTTGCATTTCAAGGAAGATGTCATAAAAGTGGTAAACGAGTATGGGATCCAGAGACACAAATCTTCTCCTTACTGACCTCAAGCCAATGGTGCAATCAAAGCCGCCAACAAGAACCTCAAAGCCATCATCAGCAAGACGACCGAAAGCTATCGAGATTGGATTGACCGAATACTATACACCCTCTAGGGCTATTGAACCTCAATCTAAACCTCTATTGGGGCTACCCCTTACTCTCTAGTCTATGGCATAGAAACAGTCCTACCTACGGAGCTATAAATACCTTCGTTACGCGTTATGCTTGAAAGCAAGGCCAGTGAGGAAGATTGGCATCAAATCCGCCTCGACGATCTGTCACTCCTGGACGAAAAGAGGTTGAAGGCATTGTATCACATATAAGGGTACCATCGCTAAATAGCACGTTCATTCAATAAGAGAGTCAAGGACCGCGGTGTCCGAGAAGGGGATTTAGCCCTTAAAGAAATAATATAACCCATCTGGGACCCCAGAGGGAAATTCAAACCCAATTGGAGCGGCCCATACATTGTGAAGAAGATCTTGTTCGGCGGTGCCGCCATGCTCACCGACTTAGATGGAGAAGAGATGGCTCGTCCAGTCAACTTGGACCGTCTCAAGAAATTTTACCTCTAGTTCGAAATCTCGGCGCACTACGACTCTTCTCATCTCCCTTATATTCTAAAAAAAACTCTTCGTTTCCCTCTACCCAGAACTACGTGGGCCTGATCCTCTGTAAAAAAATTTCAAAAACACCTAGAGGTACGTAGGCATCTCATACATCTCACGTGAGCACAACCCATTCTTTTTCACAAAAAACTATACTTTTCTTATCTCCGAGAACAACAGTTTATTCTAACATATACTTGAATAAAAGGATTATGTATGCCTTAGCGATCGTTATAAATAATTCAAAATAAAAAATTCATCAAAAGGCACAGCTGGATGATCAAAAACTTGTTTATTTCACTAATAAGGAATTATAGTGCAATTACATAAAGGAACGGATGACTCCCTTCCCCCCTACCTTCCTAAAAATCCAAATAAAAAAACCAAACTTATTTCCCAGTACAAACTAAACTCTCCAAGAGTCCTACCCATAGCTACCAAAGGATCCTGCTCCATCATCGTCATCTACATCCTAGGGTCCCTAAGCTTCCCAAGCCGCATGCGCAGATGCTCTGTCAAATCTTCTACCGAAAAGAAGTCTAGTGTTCGAGGTGGCACGATATGCTCCCAGCCAAATTGGTGCAGAAGTCTCCAAGGGAAATGAAAAGGGGTTTGTCTAAGACCAACCAACTGGACATACGGGTATTTTCCCAATTCCAGAATAGGCATCAGCTATCCCCACCAAGGTACTAACCAGTACAGATTTAGAGTGCCATGCTTCATGGACTAGTTCTCCCAACTCTCAATATCCAGGACAACACTGATGAAATGGCACGAAAATAAATTGGGCATAGCTGACAAAGGGTATTCAGGAGGAGTCACCAGGCGAAATCTTTCAGACAACCACATGAACAGTATCACAGGGCTACCCCTCAGAAATTCAGAACGACTTTCTTTCCAGGCATCCAGGACAATTAGAGTCTTCGCCAGTATCAACGTCGCAGGATTGCGATGGTAGGACATCCATGAAGTAATAGATGTAAGTTGTGGGTCCACCAGCAGCTCCTCGATCACCAGTAACAATTTCGAAACCAAGCATAGAATGAAAACTCCAGCATATCCAGCATCACCGACCTCCTATAAATGCACGGACCGCAACACCGACGGAAGATAAATCATACCTCCAGCCACCAATGATCTGGCCACCGAGGACGAAACACAAAGAAGCCCGGCCAGCAACTCTTGGGGAGAATGGGAAAACTCAGGCAGAGCTGCAATAACACTCGAATTTATCCCCAACATGGCAGAAAATTCCTCATAAGTCGGACAGACTTCTTCCAAGCCAAAGAGGAATATATTATCTTCAGTGTACCAGAATTGTACCACTCTATGGGTCGATTACGCCATAAAGAAATTCGATGCATGTTGTAAGCATCATAGTCGATGTTATAGGAGCACATCGCCTCCAAAGTCTTAAGGTAGTTGGCAAACTTAACACTACCAGGGAGAGCCATCTCACAGAACAAGAAAATCAGGATGTGAGGGTGTGAGGAAAACACTCCACTCTTACCCCTCTTTTATACTTAAAAACCCCCCACAAAGGACATAACCCCTGCAGAAATCAGAGGAAATCCTGCCCCACAAGGTACCAAAGGCTGAAGAGGGTACCAATCAAAGCTTTGAATTGATGGGACTAGACTGACCTACCGATAGGCATGACAAGGTGCTTGCCGATCAGTAACCCCCTACTTCTGGAAATTTTCCTTTTTCCTCTTTTATCAAAATTCAGAAAACTCAAAATAAATTGATATTCTCAACATAATTTCAAAAATTCCCTTTTCATCTTTATATAAATTCTCATTTTGAATAAAACTTTCTTTCAAAATCCCAAAAATATTTCTTTTTACGATCTCAACAGCAAAGTAAAAAGCACATGTGCATGCATTCATTCATAACTAACAGAAGATAATAATAAAAAACTTCATTTCATTGCATAGATATCTCTATGTGTTACATCATCTTGCAGGAAAGAAAAGAAAAAACAACAAGACTCAGCTCGAACTCGCATTCCCCCTCTCTCTCTCACCTAATCTTAACCTCTCTCTCCTAAGAGCTTCCACCCCTACGATATGCTCTCTTTACCCGACGACGAGATGACGCACCACCATTACCTAAACCAGACTCCCCCGAATGAGGCAAACGACACCAAGCAAGACGGCACCTCCGAAGTCATCGTCGTCGCAAATTTTGAAGGACCGCCACCGCTGTGGGAGGACCCCATTGGCCGACTCGAACCCGCAGGAGGGAAGGTCATGCATCATATATGTTGGACGCCATCAGCCAGATCATCACAAATTCCATATAATCATAAGGCACAGTCATATCGGTGTACAATAAGTAGGACTCACTAATCATTGTCGCAATCCTCGCATCCTCTGGCAGCAGTCGCTCCCGCCTCGTAGACATAGGGGGCCTCGCAGGTGGCACCACCACCTCCACCTCAGTAATTTGTCGGACCACCCTCTCCCTGAGATACCAAAAGTGGTCAAATTCATGTGCCAGCAAACGCCTCATATGTGCATTTACTCCAGTCAACCCCGTGTCCTGAACAGTCGTCCCCCAAGGGTAAAAGGTCACCTGAAAAATCCCCAGTAAAATATAAGGAAACATAGAATCAGAGAACCCAAAGGTCTTAGACTGAAGAAGAAAAAAGTCTTACCCTATCACTGGTCAGGCCATTCAAGACCTGATGCACTGCCTCTAGAGAGAGAGACCTCCTCGACTACCGATTGGCCTTGCGCCATCGATGCAACCGAAAAAAAATCCCCAATGGTCTCATCCTTTAAAGCAATCAGCTGGGTATTACACCCGATCACCTCATAAAACCACGTCTTCCAAAGACAAAAATTTCGCAATAAACAAGATGTACATAAGGAAAATGCGAATGCATGAAAGGAAAATTCACAAAATTAAAGAATACCTCTAGAAGATACATGGCTCCAGTAAAAGACTACCGGCAGCACCGGTTGAATGCATCCAAGGAAAAATAAAGGTCTCCAAAGTCAGGCTCCCCCAGTCATATAGAGGGATGTTCGAAAACATCATCATATATGGTAAAAACCATAAATGGACAACGTCGTCGCTCGATGCCACCAGAAATTCCCCCAACACCAGCAAAATAAATAATCGGGCCATCTGTCTCACCTGCAGCCCGTCGTCCACATCAATCGCCCTGCCAACAAAACACCCTTCAGCAACGATAGACGAATGGATTCCCCAGACACTATCCTCCCCACATCACCAAGTACCGCACAAACTGCCTCCAGCCTCACCCGCAAAGAGCGATCCACCTCTATCTGCTATCCATCACAATCCATCCCCAGCAACTGTTGTACATCTATAGGAGTCATAATCATCTCCCAAAAACCAAAATGAAAGGTTTGGGTAGTATCCCACCACCTCTCCCCCAGAGCGCATAAGACTACCGTCAAACGAGGCATCTCATCTAGCATAGACGCCATCCTCCTAAAGCCTGCTAAGGATACCACCCAATGTACCATAGGTTGAAGATGCTCCCAAACATCCTTAAGCCCCTTCGTCTCGCGGGCACGCATATTCGACAAAGAAACATCAGACTGCCAAAAGAGAACAACCTTGTCAGAATCTAAGAAAAAAGGAAAACCACAAAAAAAGAATGTCAAAAGTCATTTTACTTACATAATCGCCAGGGTTCACCACCTTCGAAGAGCGATGACGCGACGTCTCTTGCAGCAAGGTCCGCTCATCCGCAACCGGCACGAATGCGTCAAAAGAATTCTCTCTCCCCCAAAGCAAGAGGTGCCCTAGCCCTCCACTCCACGTTTACCCAGTCATCAATAGCCAACCATTCTCGGTGTACTGCAGTGCTCACAAAAGCGACCATTTTTTAGAGATCGGAATGCTAGAACAATTCGCAAAAGAAAATCGCAAAAAGAGAGAAGGCAAGAATGAGGGGAGCTCGCCCCCTTTATATATGATTCCAAGGGTCATGCCGATCAGCACTGCACCCCCACCTACCGATCGACACTGACCTTTTACCTTCTTGAGGCAGTTCAAAAGTCCATGCCACTGCCGAATGTACACCATGATGACCGTCACCTCCCTTAAATTTTTGTACAAAAATTCCCAAAAAATACCAGAAAATCCTCAAAAAATTCCTAAAAATCCCAAAAAGGATTTAGAACATTTTCACTAAGAAAATTTCGCACTTCCTCAGGCAGAACCCCTATTTCCCTACAGAAACTCTCAAAAGACAAGTGAATCTCTCCCCGACAACGTCCAAAACTTCAGGATCATCTCCTATTCCCTAAGGGTCTCAATTTTCCCCGAGAAATGCATCCAAACCCAGAACCACCTAAACACTTCCCAGCATCAAATTCGTTGTTCCCCTCGATAAAGTCTCCAGAAAACACACAAGGATTTCCCCAGCAATCAGCTCCCCAGCTCAAATAAAAATCACGAGGTAATTTCCCCAGCAGAGTTCCCCGAGGTCATTTTAACTTAAGCCCACAGAATTGGCTTCGACCTGCAGAATTGGTAATTTCAAATTTAAGCCCGCAAAATTGTCTTCGACCCGCAGAATTGGTCATCTCACCTTAGCCCACGGAATTGGCTTTGACCCGTAGAATTAGTCATTTCAAACTTAAGCCCACAGAATTGGCTTCGACCCGTAGAACTGGTCATCTCACCTTAAGCCAGCAGAATTGGTCATCTCACCTTAACCCCACAAAATTGGCTTCGACCCGCAGAATTGGTCATTTCAAACTTAAGCCCGCAGAATTGGCTTCGACCCGCAGAATTGGTTATTTCAAACTTAAGCCCGCAGAATTGACTTTGACCCGCAGAATTGGTCATTTCAAACTTAAGCCTACATAATTGGCTTCAACCCGCAGAATTGGTCATCTCACCTTAAGATCGTAGAATTGGTCATCTCACCTTAAGCCCGCAGAATTGGATTCGACCCGTAGAATTCGTCATCTCACCTTAAGCGCGCAAAATTGGTTTTGACCCACATAATTGGTCACCTCGACTTAATCCCACAGAATTGGCTTCGACCCGTAAAATTGGTCATCTCACCTTAAGCTCGTAGAATTGTCTTCGACCTGCAGAATTGGTCATCTCACCTTAAGCCCGCAGAATTGGTCATCTCACCTTAAGCCCGCAGAATTGGCTTAGACCCGCAAAATTGTCCATCTCACCTTAAGCCCACAGAATTGACTTCATCCCGTAGAATTGGTCATCTCACCTTAAGCCGATAGAATTGGATTCGACCCGCAGAACTGGTCATCTTATCTTAAGCCCGCAGAATTGGCTTCGACCCGCAGGATCGATCATCACAACCTAAGCCCTCAGAATTGGCTTCGACCCGCAGAATTGGTCACCCCCATCATTGTTGTAGGTCCTCGGAATTGACCTAAATCTTTCCTTTAAGACCACCCCCAACATGCCCCATTAAGTCCTCAGAATTGGCTTCGACCCGCAGAATCGATAACCCTCATCTCCAAGCCCTCAGAATTGGCTTCGACCCGAAGAATCGGTCACCCTCATCTCCAAGCCCTTGAGATTTGGCTTCGACCCATAGAATCATTCACCCTCATCTCCAAGCCCTCGGAATTGGCTTCGACCTGCAGAATCAGTCACCCTCATCTCCAAGCCCTCAGAATTGGCTTCAACCTGCAGAATCGATCATCCTCATCCTTAGGTCCTCAGAATCGACCTCGACCCTCCGGTTATACTCTTTCAAAGGCATCATGTGGTGTCTATTCGACGGCTATCATTTGTTCAAAACTCACCCGTTAACGGGCTCTGTAGACACCCCATTATAATATCCTTTAACCTCACCTTAGGTCCCTAGCACCTCCCTTAATCATTGCAAACCCAAATCATACCCCATTACTGACCTAGAGGCCATCGGGCACTCCCAGGCTCCATTTTACCAAAAGTAAAACTCTTCAGCTCGAACGAGACTGAATGAATCTTCAAAGGGTACCGAATCCCCTTTCTAAGGGTCCATCTCGTGCGTAATTCTGACTTACGGTGCGGACGAACGACCCGTTTTCCCCCAAAACTCGATCAGGAGGTCAACGGATGCTCCCAGGATCCATTTGACCAAAGTCAACCCTTTATCTCGATCGAAACTGACTAAATCTTTTAAGGGCATTGAATCCCCTTTCCAACGGTCCATCCCGTGCACAATTCTGACTTACAGTGTGGACGAATGATCCTTTTTACTCCGAAAGATCACCAAACGCTTATAGGCCCTGGTTGACCAAAGTCAACTCCCTGAACTGGGTCAAACTCTTTGGAATGTCTAAGTACATCTCCTTATATTTCCAGTGTTCCTCCCTGTGCACAATTCTGACGTACCATGCGGATGAGCGATCTGTTTGCATCCGACGATTCCTCGTCCAAAGGATCGACGAACCATTCCGAGCCACATTTGACCAAAAGTCAACTCCTGGACCCGGGGGAAGTCAAAAATACTTTCGAAGGTCTCTGAATTACCTTTCAAACGGTTCACCCCGTGCACGATTTGAATCAACGGTTTTCGCTCTACGACCGATTTTCCGAAGGAACCTGAAAGAGACTGCCAAATAGCAGGTTCCAAACCCTGTCTATCGAAAGTGTACCTAAACACACCTGCCAATTGGCGGGACCAGGTCTATGCCGATAGGCAATTCCCTAGGCCTATAAAAAGGAGGGCCTAACCTCATTCGAAGGAAGAGAAAAATCAGAGATCCATTACCCTCAATAAGATCAGAAAACCCCTCTCGAAGTCAACGTGATTTCTACATCCAAATCCCTTTCCAACCTTCACCTTTCATCACCTTTTTCATCAAGCTTGGTGAATTAAGTACCCTCCATCATCATCCAAGTGCAAGGGCTTCTCTCCAACATCCAAGATCAAGTTCAAAATCTCCAAGAAGGTTCAACTCTTTTAACTCTCTCTTTAAATTTCCCTAAATTCGCATTAACTTGTTTTATTACTTAGCACTTTTATTCTCTCATCCCACATATCTTAATATACTTTTTATCTAGTATTATTGCACATCTATTATTTTCATATAAATAAAACGCAAAAAATAAGAAAAAGATGATTTGCTCATAAATTCCAAACGAGAATTCTCATACTTTTCTCACACCTAAAACACCTTTTTACACACGCACACACACATATAAGGGAAGTCCCCGATTGGATTTATGGGATAAATTCCACCCCTCATTTTGCATGCGAACTACGTGGACTTTGATGCCTCTATAGGCTACGAAGGCATCTCGGGGTAAAACCCGTGACTCGAGTCCAATTCCTACTTTTCTCTCATTTTCTATTTTCTCTATATTCTTTAAACTGAATTCTCTTAAATTCTATATATACATATATTTGTTCTTAGTGGCATATTATTCCATGTGCGTTATCATTCCGTTATAATGATCAACGCGAGGATAATCGCGCAAATTCTATTTTCTAATATTATTCTTGGGAAAATTCCTATGGATGACTCTCTTTATCTCTTCCATGATACAAGTCGATGATTCCTATCTCCACTACGTATACACATGCACACATATCACGGGGAAATAAAGTAAAATAGCAACAGCCCATGAGAGACCGTAAGGGCGGAATGGGTGCCTAACACCTTCCCATTTTATAACTTAGCCTACAGACCCTTTTTTGAATCATTTTGGTTTCGTATGTATCAGTATGTCTTTGGATGTTGTCCTTTGGGATGGATCCCTTTTCTTTTGTCTGTTTTGAGTAAAATAGATGGACGACTCCATCTCTTTACAGGTTTCACCTAATCAATCACGCCGGTCGAAGCGCCCCTGACAGGGACGGGCGGTACCAAAGAGATCCTTTCCCGCCGTAAGGATCGGGGATGGCCACACTTACACTATTGCCACGTCACTCTCTCACCCTACACAACTCAGTCACTTATATATTCACATACTTCCCTATCACCATGCTTAGTATAGTATTCAAGCTCCATGTTAGCTTTAGTTTTCATTTCATGCTATTTATACATTATCCCTCACAACAATAGTATTCCCCCCTTTTTTCCTCCAAAAATAAACCAAAGTCATTTTTTCTCTCTAGTCGATCGCATACCCGACTTTGTCTTGGCTCCCTACAGGCTTTAGTCTTCCGTCAAACCACCCCAAAACTCCACGGCTTCCTCTGCTACTTTGATCAAATTCGAGATCTACCTACGTAGGTTATTCTTGGAGAACACCGACCAAGCACTAAATGTTTAACCTGACTTGATGGTCATCCTAGCTCCATGAAGTACCAAGACTGACAACCCCGAACTTTACCCTTCTAACCAATTTTTGCCTGTCGAAATACCCGACACATCCCCACTCTTACCCAAACCCCTTAAATTTTGCTCATCCTTTCTCCTGTATCCCACCATATTTGCTAGCTAAGCTCTATCTCTCCTCGAACAAGCATGTATTTTCATCTGCACTTGATCAGGGGGGAGGCATGGAACTCCCTGTAGTATTATATTAACTCCGAAGGTTTAGGCTAAAGTTATCCACAAAGATGACCATCGACTATGATAGGTTCAATGAAATGTTTATGAAATCCCATAAGTGGTCTCGAGAATCAAATGAATGGGTTGTACCCATAAAAAAATCAGCCTGGATGATGTCGTGTAGACAATGTCAGATATGTTTTGACCTAAAGGAGGATTATGCATAATCTTTGAGTTGCTCATAGCCTTAAAACTCTAGCGACAGTTGGTCCCTTCACTCTTGCACTTCCCTATTTAGTGGAAAGACCTATTTGATGAAGTTATGAAGGTTGTCAAATGCATCGATTACTCTTAGTAGGAGGACATCATCACCTTCGGTTGGGGCTTTGAAAGGTCAAACGATGAATTCGAGACTTCCCCTTTTACAAATTCGTACGACCCCACTAAAAAAAAGAAGAAGCCGGGACAGGATATCTTCTTTCAAGATGACAACACCTGGGGGCGAGGAATGGAAGCACGAGGTGAAACCTCTAACTGATTAGACCTTGGAAATCATTGAGAACTCCAAAAGTAGAAACTTCGAGGAGTCCTTCCACCTGCAGATATTAGGGATGAGTCTATACATGATTCACCAAGAAGCTATGCCATCAGAACCATCCATCAAGATTCCCACTGCAGAAGCGCTGCTATTCACCCCATTCAAGAAACCCCTGCACTTGTCAATATTACTCCTATTTCTAATATCTATGTAACTGAGGCCTCTTTTGATGAAGTTTTCAATGATCTATTTCCTGAGGATTAAATAAATGAAGATTTTGAGTATTTTGATGTGACTTACATTAATTGCATTGATTCTAATAAAACGTTTGATGATGATGATTTTGTAAATGAACAATTCTTAACTGATCTCAATAAAGAAAATAATAAAAAACATAAGCACGTTGAAAATAATGGTGATGAGACTATTGTTATTAAGCTCGAAACTAGTAGCTATATGCACGAGATTAGTATAGGGTCCACCCTCAACAAGCATGAGTAGGCGCAATTCGAAGAGTTGATAAAAGAGTTCATAGACATCTTTGTGTGGTCCTACGATGGCATTCCTGACTTTGACCCAGAGATAGCTCAACACGAGATCCCGACATTCCCACAAAGTAAACATGTCAAGTATAAATTGAGGAAGCTCTGAACAGAATGGTCCCTCAAGGTCAAAGAAGAGGTAGTCAAATAACTAAACATAGGTTTCACTCGCATGGTCGAATACCCTACATGGCTTTTAAACATTATCATCGTGCCAAAGTCAGGAGGAAAAGTTCACATATACGTCGATTATTAGGATCATAACACAGTAACTCGAAAGGATAATTACTGTCTACGCAACATTGACATAATCGTGGATAATATGGCTAGCCACGTCCTCAAATAATTTGTTAACGGTTTCGTCAACAACAACCAGATCAAGATGCACCCTGACTAGCAAGAGAAAACTTCCTTCATCACTAACTTTTTACCACACCGTCATGTCGTTCGGGCTCAAATATGTTAGGGCTACATACCAAAGGGCTACCATAACCATCATGCATGACCTAATTCATAAAGAGGTCGAAGTCTATGTGTATAACATGATCATCAAATCCAAGACTCGAGGATGTCACATCCCCACCGTGAGAAAATTCTTCGAGCGACTACGATAGTACAAGATGCGGATCAACCCATAAAAGTGTGTCTTCAGCGTCACTAAAGGAAAACTCCTTGGATTCGTGGTCAGTTAACAAGGAATCAAAGAAGACCCCGCCAAATCAAAAGCCATAATCGAGATGCCACCACCCCAGATGGAGAAAAAAGTACAAAGATTCATGGGCAAGCTATAATACATCAATCGGTTCATCAGCCAACTGATCTCTGCAAACCCGTTTTCAAACTTCTCCGAAAGGATTCAACCAAAGTTTGTAATGAGGTATGCCAAGAAGACTTTGACCAAATTAAATGATACCTCACCAGACCTTCAGTGCTCATGCCTTCGCAACCAGGTCTCCCCCTCCTCGTGTACTTGACTCGAACCGATACTACAATATGGGATTTGGTACACCAATACATTGAGGAATCATATAAGGAAAGTGACATATACTATGCTAGCCGAAACATAACCGGGTATGAAGTTAACTACACTGCCTTGGAGAAAGTGTGTGTCGCCATAGTATGGATCACATAGGAACTACGGCACTACATGATTTCATTCCCCATCAAACTAGTATCCGACATAGATCCCATAAAATACCTGGTAGAGAAACTCGCTCTGTCAAACCAAATGGCATGCTGGTTGATGTTGCTAGCCTAGTTCGATATTGTGTACGTCACATAAAAAGACATGAAGGGGAGGGCCATCTCCGACTACCTTGTCGATCATCCTATCGAGGGAACCAAAGTTTAGGTCTCTGAATTTTTGGATGAAGACATTCTCTGCAATTCTTAGGAGGATCTCAGAAGGAAGATGTTCTTTGACGGAGGTGCCAATAAAGAAAGAATATGGAATTGAGATACTCCTAGTCATTCTTGATGACTTTCACACCCTCATTTCCATCAAGCTTGACTTACACTGCACCAATAACATAAATAAATACGAGGCATGCGCCATTGGCCTCAAGATCATCCTCGAGAAAGGAATCAAACACATAGACATCTCTGGGGACTCTGCCCTCATTGTCAAAAAAATCCTCAGAAAATGGAAAGTCAAAGATGAAAGGCTCCTACCCTTCCATGCCCACCACATAGAAGAGCTTGCCTCCCAGTTTAAATATGTCACCTTCAATTACCTTCCTCGCTCGAAGAATATCCTCGCCGATGCACTAGAAACCTTGGCCCCTTTGGAGGTTCAAAAATAAGCAGCTCCCACACACTGTTACCAGATCGAGATCATCACCAAAAAAGACTCTGACATGGCGGGATTATAGTGCTATGATGATTGGAACCTTCTTAAACATGGTAGGTATCCCCAAAATTCAAATAAGAAAGACTGTGCGACCCTTTATAAATTGGTTACCTAGTATATCATCTGCGATAAAGCAATTTTTAAGAGAAACTTTTATGGAAGCCATTTGCATTTCATAACAGGGGCTGATATTGAAGGAATCATGCAGAAGATCTACAATGGGAAATGCGGTCTCCATATATATGGTCACCTGCTTGCCAATAAAATCATCCGTCAAGGGTACCATTAGACCACCATAATCCACGACTGCATTGCCTATGTTCGGAAATGCCTCAAATGCCAAAAGTTTGTTGACCTCCAACACTTGCTTCCTCAAAATCTATATAACATAACCTCTCCCTGGACCTCATCTACCTAGGTTATAGACATCATAGGAAAGATCACTCCTAAAGCTTCGAATGGTCATGAGTTCATCCTGGTCGATATTGACTACTTCATGAAATGGGTCAAAGTCGATTCATACGCGGTGTTGAATATAAAGAAAGTGGCCAAGTTTATTCGAAAGAATATTATTTACCACTAAAGGGTTCCCCCTGAGTTGGTATCAAATAAAGTACTCCACTTTGAATTCGACATCATATACTTAGTCGGCAAGTATGGAATTCAGAGGCGCGAGTCTTCTCCCTATCGGCCCTAAACCAATGGCACTGTCGAAGCTGCAAATAAAAGCCTTAAAACCATTATTGGTAAGATGACCAAAAGCTGTACAAAGTGGGCTGGTTGAATCCCATACGCCCTCTGGGGATACCACATCTCTATTAGGACACTTACTGGGGCTATCCCTTATTCCTTGGTATACGATATGGAGGAAGTTCCCCCTGTCGAACTATAAATATCTTCTTTGCGTGTCATGCTTGAAAGCAAATTTAGTGAGGAAAATAGGCATCAAAGCCACTACAATGAATTCTCAGTCCTAGATAAAAAGAGACTCAAAGCTCTATACCACATACAAGGGTACCATTGCTGGATTGCGCGACCATTCAATAAAAAAATTAAGGACCACGGTGTCCAAGAACGAGACCTTTCCCTCAAAGAAATTTTAGAACCCGGATCCCAGAGGGAAGTTCAAACCTAATTGGAGCGGCCCCTACATCATGAAGAAAATCCTATCAGATGGAGCTAATACGCTCACAGATCTCGATAGAGAAGAAATGTCGCGTCTAGTTAACCTAGACCCTCATAATTAATTCTACCATTAATCCGAACTCTCGAGGCACTACGACTCTTCTCATCCTCCTCATATTCTCTCAAAATACCCTTTTCAAAATGAAGTCACGAATTTTTAAAAGTCAAAGAGGTATGTAGACAACCCACACGACACATGGGCGCGGTCCTTTCTTTTTCACAAAATACTATTCTTTTCTTCCCCTATAACGACTGTCCATTTCATCATTTAAATGAACAAAAGGATTATGTGTGCCTTGGTGATTAGTATAAATAATTCAAATACAAAACTCACCAAAAGACACAACAAAATAGGTCAAAATTATTTTTATTTCAATTAAGAAATACGGTTGTTACATGAAATATCAGCGACGAGAGTCAAACAAACCACTCCCCTTATAACCTACAAACAACCTACTCGCCAGTCCATACCAATAACCAGCTTCACAAAAAAAAAGACGCCAAAACACCTACACAAATTTCCCACAAACACAAACACAACCTGTTGGGACGAAATAATTAGTGATCTTATATCACTAATAAAAATGCGAAAGCCAATTTTAAATAGATTTTATCTTTTTATCCTAAATATGCATCTATGGTGATAAAATAGATAAATCAAATAAAGCAATCAACTAAGGCCAATTTTCAGGATTGACTTAGAAATCTACAAGATAGTCGCCTTAGAGAATACTTGATAACCGTAACAATCATAAAGAACTAATCTATACAAATCTCTAATGAACAACTATGATCCTCGTAATGCAATCCTCCATCAGCCTCAGCCTTTGTCTTTAGCAGTGAATCTCCGCAGGTACCACAAGTTAGCCATAAAGATGCCTTCTCTACAAAGGTGTATGCAAAGATACTAAACTTTTTAGGGTTTAAACGAATTCACAAGAACAATATTCAAGGATGTTTTATTGCGAATTAAAAAGTGTTTTGGCACACTAAAACATGAAGAAATTTTGCAAAAGTTATGCAGAAACAGTTTTGGCAAAATTCTTAAATGTTCTGAATACGAAACAGTCCACGCAATCTTAACAAATATCTAATGAACAACTTTGATCCTCACAAGAATCACAAGACCGCAGTCCTCTGTCAGCCTCAGCCTTAACAAGCCATCCATGGAAAAGCCTTCTCCACAAAGGTGTATGCAAAGATACTAAACTTTCTACCATTTAAACGAATTCACAAAAACAATATTCAAGGATGTTTTGTTATGAATTAAAAAGTGTTTTGGAATAGTAAAACATGGAGAAATTTCGCAAAGGTTATGGATAAATAGTCAAGCCAAAAGTCTTAAACATTCTGAACACAAAATAGGTATTTATACAAAACTTAAGTCCGTGGGTCGTTCGAACGAGAGTAAAGGATCATTCAAATGACAATCTTATGTCGTTCGAAGGAGATGATCTTTGCTTCTAACGAGATCATGAAAAATGAAACATAAGATCTCGTTGGAAATGCATTTGAAGAATATGGAAAAACGACCTTCTAATGACTTTGGCATCTCATTTGAATGAGATATCAATCTCGTTTGAACGAGATTAAAAAAACCAAAATTATTTTCTTTTTTGAAATAAAAAAGTTATTATTCGTCTTTTGAAAAAATAAGCATCCCAACACATGAATTCTGTAAATTAATTCAAACTCTAAATTGTTTTATACCTTTACGGGATGTCGAGAAGCCTTCAATTTTGGAGATGCTCGAGTTCGATTAGTGTTGAAAGTGCATGGAGATTTGTAACGGGATACGCTAAACTAGCCTAAATCTATGCTATGAAAAATGTTAGAAAAATTGTACTTACAATCTTCCTCTTTGTCTATTTTGGTACAAAACAAAAAAACATGACCGAACACCAAATGAAAATCAAAATATCTTATGACAAAAATACTAACACCCTTCTTAACCCCAAAACTGGATGGCATAAGTCTTTTTGTCTTCAAACTTCTTCTTTTTCCCTTTCTTCCACAAAATTTTTCTTCATCCGTGTGTCTTAAATTCTGCTTTAAGTACCTACACACATGAGACAAAATCTTATACCTCGTGACACATTGAGTTTGAAATAAAGTAAAAACTCATAAATAAATTCTCCCCCATAAATCAAACTCATTAAATCTCAATTTTAATTTGCTCTCCTCCATTGTTTTTATCCGAAATAGTCAAAGAAGTAGAAACATAAGCATGAAATATGAAGTATCCTGTAGAAGATAAGAAATCATCACAAAAATATATAGATGAAGCATGTGTCATGATCATCTCAAAGGCAAACACAACCAACTATTTTTAAAAAAATTTAATTTTTCAAAAATAACAAATGTCATAAGTACAACATACAATACCATATATAATATATGCAAAATATATCAAAGCAAATTCGACACACATATATAGGTACAAACGACCACAAAACATTACATAAACACATAAGCTTTACACACTAGTATAATATCGATGTGTTAAAACATGTGGGATGGAATGAATAAGCGTGAACTAGTAACAAAAGAATTATAACCCAGACACTCAAATATGTTCAAGAAGTTCTAATTGACCGTAGAACTATATCAAACTAAGCTTTAGCCTCAATTGACAAATAAAGTTGAACTTAATGAACAAAATAATCACAATGCACACAAGCCTAGAATACCGACGATTCTACAAATTAATAGCGTCATGACAAAATAAGCATAACTAGGTATCTTTGTGCAAACCCATTGATGTTCAACTAAACACCCTTAAAAGATAAACATATTGGCCCCTTGTTGGCAAACTTGCTCTTTTTGTTTCCTTAATTTTTTCTTGGGCTCTTTTCAAATGGTGGCTTTCACGACAAGTCAACCTGTCTCTTATCCTTTTCCCACGTGCACTCATATTTTTTCAATATCATCTAGGCAACGGTTCTTACATGCACAAATCCACCATAGTCAAATAAACATGTAGATGACAAAATAATGAGAGAAAACCTCACCAAGCTCAAATGTACATAGTGAAGTAAAAATACAATAAGCTTGTGCATGTGTCTGTAGAGCATATATAAAGTCAAATCCGTAAAGAAAATCAATTTCGAAACAACTCTATAAACATGGTAAAGATCAATCTAAGCATCTAAAGCCATAACTAAATGTCCTAGCCACATGGAAACTGCGTAGTGATTTGGATTCAAACACACCAATATATCACACCAAATGTGAAAAACTAAAATACACAAAACCAAAAATCTTTTTATATTTTTCAATTTTTTTATCAAAATAAACAATCTAGTGTATGACAAATAAAATCATGCAAGCAATTATTTACGTGATATGGCAAGAGAAGAATCATGTGCAAGCATGTGATAATTAACTAGTCTACCATCTAGCGCCTCTAAAAATTATTTACTAACCCAAATAGATGTGAAATAATGAATAGGGCTTTAGAAACCAAAGGTACTAGACTTAAACTTCCTAGGACCCCTTCAAAGATCAAAATAAAAACGCCTAAGGTGACCTTTCCTAAAATAATGTGAACATGTGTAAATGGGAGGAATGTTACCTATGGGTTGACCTTTTCTAACGTCCTTGGTTTTGGTTGACCCTCTAAAACAAACAATGGTTTTGGCTTTAACACTCGAAACATTAGAAACATGTGAGCCATTACCATTACTACCAACACTACTCGAGTCTTTTAAATCATCTTTTAACTTCAAAATATAATAATCAAGCAAAGAATTTGACGCTTCCAATTTTAGGGGCTCCTTCTTCATAATTTCAATCATTCTTTTTAGGTTATTTTGCTCCCCCTTAGTGAAAGAAAATTTATCCCTAAGATTCTTCTCGTGTACCTTAAACTCATTAATCAAATTATTATTATACTCATTGGAACAAACACAAGCCCAAAATTTTTTTACGTCCTCTAATTCTTTCTCTAAAACAAGGACTCTATTCTCACTCTCCTTTCTAGACAATTTTAAATCTCTAATGTCATGGTCCAAGGCAAAAAAACTTCTCCTGAACGATATCTGTTTGATTTTGAACAATTTGCAAAAGTTTCAAAACATTTTTAAAATGAGAATTCTCTTTTTTAAGAATTTCAATTCTTTCGACAAACTTCAAATTCAAATGATTCCATTTTTCAGAATGGTCAAGAATATTATTAAACTCATCTCGATTGATAATGTCATCAGGAATCCATCGATAATAAAACAAAAACTAAGAAAGAGAAACAAATAACCATAAAAAAAACTATAAACAAAGATCTAACACAATAACTTAGTGCACCAATTGTTGGGACAAAATAATTAGTGCTCTTATATCACTTATAAATGCGTAAGCTAATTTTAAACAGATTTTATCTTTTCATCCTTAACATGCGTATATTTTGATAAAAATAAATAAATCAAGCAAAGCAATCAACTAAGGCCAAGTTATGAGAAAAAAAAACAAAGGGAAAAATATTTTATTCATATAGAAATCTACAAGATAGTCAACTTACAAACTACTTGATAACCACTAAAATTATAAAGCGTTAATCTTTGAAAATCTTTAATGAACAACTATGATCCTCGCAAGAATCACAAGACCATAGTCCTCTATTAGCCTCAGCCTTTGTCTTTAGTAGTGAATCCTCATAGGTATCACAAGTTAGCTATTAAGATGCATTCTCCACAAAGGTGTATGCAAAGATACTAAACTTTCTAAGGTTTAAACTAATTCACAAGAACAATATTCAAGGATTTTTATTGTGAATTAAAAAGTGTTTTAGGACACTAAAACATGTAAAACTTTCATAAAAGTTATGCAAAAATAGTTCTAGCAAAAGTCTTAAACGTTCTGAACAAGAAAATCAGGCATAGCTACTGCTACACTTGGGCTAACACCTAGTGTCATACATAATTCCTTATAGGTGGGGCACACCTAGTCTAAGCCGAATCGAAAAACATGATCTTTGGGGTGCCAGAACTGTACCGTTGGTTTCATAGTCGACATTACAGAGGCACATTGACTCTAAACTCATGAGATAGGAAGAAAAAGCCACAAACATCGGGAGAGATATAACCTAAAGAAGAGATAATGTGACAAAAAGATGAACCATTCAAAGCCTCACCAGGTTTTCTTCCCACATGGTACCCAAAGTACGTGGGAAGTGAAATTAAATCCAAAAGAGTGATTTGTACTTGACCCTTATATCGATAGACTGGACATGGGATATGCCGATTGACAACCCCTCTTTTTTTAGAAAAACTCCATATTTCCTCTTTTACACACATCAAATTGCAAAATAGAAATTTACTTTGAAAAAAGTCAAATCGATAGGTTGTTCCTTTTCAAAATATTAATATTCTCTCTTCTGTGCATAATTTGTAAAAATAAACATTTTCTTTTTACTTCGAGTCCCTTTTTCATTTTTATCTCCACATTCGCAAAAAAATAAATGAGAAACCTTAGTAACAAACTTAAATGAATGTAGAGTAAGTCATTAAACCAAGAAAAATACCAAAAAGAAATGCATCTCTCATATATATGTTTTTATATAATTATTATGTTTCTTGCTAGAAAGAAAAAGATACATCGGTGCACAACTCGAACCCCCCAAAACCCTCTCAAAGAACCAACCATCAACCTTTGTAGCATACACATTTTCCCCTATGAGGATCAATAGACCCTCCACTCCTAGTGACATAACTCTCTTCAAATGCGGCTGGCAGCACCAAGTAGGCATTGGCTAACTTTCTCACGTAGGCTGACATCGATGTCATATAGTAGTTAATGTCCCTCGGCCAAGTGGTCGACACACGGACAATTTGTAAGAAAGAGGAACAAATGTACAAAAATAAGCAAGTCATTAAAAAGTAAAATAAAACATGAAAGAGAAAATAAAAGAGAAAGAAAAGAGATACCTCAATTTGGAGGGCCTCCTTAGAAAGACCTGACAACCGGTACTTAAGGGAAGTGGGGAACCGATAACACTTCCCCACTGCTCAACCTGAAATGGTAAGAGGGGGAAGAAACCTAAATAAGTGGGACCTCCTTGGTCATTGTAGCTGCGCCTCATCCAGTGTTGTGGGCCAACATCACCAGCACACTAGTATCTCTCCTCAAAGCAGTAGGAGGGGGAGGCATATTCTCGACATCATATATGCACGAAGGCATCAACAAGATGGTCACAAAATCCAGGTAGTCATAGCCCGCTGTCATATTGGTGTTGAACATATAGGGTTCGCCCTCCATTGTCTCCACCCTCGCCTCATCCATCATCTCTTGCACCCGCCTCATGTATTCTACTGGGATGATGGCGGGGCCTCCACATCTCCCTCCATAATCTGACGCACCATCTTCTACCCAACACACCAGACGTACCTAAACTCATGTGCTAACAACCACCTTATCTATGCGTGCACACTAGTAGCCCACTTATCCCTCAAAGGATGACTCCAATGGTAGAAAGTCACCTACATCCCCAGAAAATAGTCAGTATCCACCCAAAAATAAAGATTCAAAAAATTCAAAAAAAGAAACAAAAATAAAATAAACCTAACTTAATCGCTCGTCAGGTCATTCAGTGCCTTCTGCACGTCCTTCAAAGCCAGGGATTGGTTCGAATATCTATTCGACTTCCTCCACTGGTACATCCTATAGAAGTCTCCAATGTCTCTCTCTCCTTCAAGGAAATTGACACCGCATTTTTCCCTATCACCTCATAGAACAACGTTTGCAAAAAGGCAAACACCAAGAATCAAAAGAGAAAACAAAAAAGGACTGCAAAGAAATAAAGAGGAAACTAAACTCAAAGGTTACCTCAAAAAGATATGAGGGTCCTGTGAATGTCTGTCGATAGCACTGACTGAATGCATCCAAGGAAGCATAAAGGGATTCTAGAGCGAAGCTCCATCAATCGTACAGATCGAAGTCTGAAATAATCCCCAAATACAGCAAAAACTAAAGATGAATAGTGTCGTCAGTCATCGTCACCACAATCCCTCGTAGCAGAAGGAAAATAAATAATTAGTCTTTATGTCTCACCTGCCTCCCGTCCGTGTTATAAATATTCCTAAAAATTAGTTTCTCCTTCGGCATAGAAATACGGATAGAATCTATCGACACGATTCTACCAACATCCCTCAAGGCAGCCCACACTACTGCCTCCGTGACTTGTAGAGTATGGTCCACCACAATTTGATCCATCCCCATTAATTGTTGGATGTCCAAGGGAGTAGAAATTATCTCTACAAACCCTAGATAAAATGTGAAGGTCATATCCCACCACCTCTAGCCAAGCACATACAACACAGCAGTTGAGCGGGACGTCTCGTCTAATGCATCCGCTAATGTGCCAAACTCGATGGACACCACCATCCATTTCACTGCCTCAGGAAGACGATCCCAAATGTTATTCATCCCAATCATACCTCAGGACCGGATGATCGAAGAAGCCATATCTGTATGTAAGAAACAATGAAAAACCCTTCATTAGCCCAAGAACAAAAAGAAAAGAAGAAAAATGGAAAATCAAAAGAAAAATACTCACATAGTCGTTAGGGTTCTTCACCCTTGTCGAATAGTGGTGCACCAACTCGCGCAACAAAATCCTCTCATCAGTCATTGACTCAAAGGAGTCGTAGGCATTCTCATTGCCCATAGCAAGCGACATCGCAGCCTACACTGAAACTTGCCCAATCGTCAACAAACACCCACTCGTTGTAAGTGTTGCTCGGAGTACCAACCATTTGAGATTATGAGGAAGAACAAACTCAAAAATAACTTTTAAAGAGAGAAAGAAAGAGATTAAATTACTTGGAGGTGTGAAAAATGAGGTGGGGTCACCTCCTTTTTATAGAAGGCTAAAGGGCATGTCGATCGGCAATTCCCTGGTCTTGCCTATCAACAATAACCTTTACCTTTACCCAAGGAGACCAAGATTACGTGCCCTATTCCAATAGGCACCTCCCCAAGTCTGCATATCGATAGTCCCCTCCAAAATTTCATCCAAAAAATGCCGAAAAATCCAAAAATTGCTCGAAAAATTCCCAAAAATTCCCGCAAAGTCCACCAAACCAATTACAAACTCTCAAAAATCCCCAGCTGGATCAACAGCACCAACTTTTATCATCATCTTACTCCCTACCAAAACCAAAGGTGTGACTGCACTAAAAACCTTTACACTTCCCCAACAGATCTCGAAATCCACGATGTGCCTGCACCAAAACCCTCTACACTTTCCCTAGTGGAGATACTCCCCTTAAGCTACATCTTTAAGGTCCGTTGAATTAACGTTTACCCATTTAATCGGTTGCTACATTCTTAGGTCCTTAGAATTGAACTCGACCTGCAGAATCAGTAGCTACATCTTTAAGGTCTGTAGAATTGACCTTAACCCATAGAATCGGTCTCTTAAAGTCCGCAGAATTGACCTCGACTCATCGAACTCATCGAATTGATTGTTATATTCTTAGGTCCTCAAAATTGACCTCGACCTATGGAATTGGTCGCTATATTTTTAGGTCCGCATAATTAACCTTAACCCGCATAATTGGTTGTCATAACTTTAGGTCCTTAGAATTAACATCGACCCGTCGAATGGTCATCCCAGCCTTAGGTCTGTAGAATTGACCTCGACCCATAGAATTAATAGCTACAACCTTAGGTCCTCAGAATCGACCTTGACCCGCATAATTTATCATCTTAATCTTTAGGTACTCAAAATTGACCTCGACTCGATGAATTGTTCACTCCAACTCTAGGTCCATAGAATTGACCTCGACCTTCAGAATTGGTTATCTCAATCTTTAAGTCCTCAGAATTTCCCTCGACCCGATGAATTGGTCACCCCAACCCTAGGTCTGCTGAATAAACCTCAACCTTTCTAAGGCCTACAAAACTGACTTCGATCCTTAGAATCGGTCACCTTCATTACCTAGGTTTGCATAATCGACCTCAATCTTCTCTAACATCGATGTGGTGTATATCTTTCGACGTCCTTCACTTGTTCTAAGCTCGCTCGTCGAGGGGCTCCGTAGACACCCACTTATAGGACCCCCTTAGGCACCTCTTTAGGTCCCTAACACTCACCCACTCACCATAAACCCTAATTCATACTCATAGTATGCCTTCTTTTGAGGTGGATTTGGTATATCCCGCTCATTCTCATTTTCCTCCTATGATGACCTAGCTTCCATCATTAACGTGCAAACTGAGGATAGTGAGTCTAGTTTTTAGCCTCTTTAGCCAATCGTAACACCAGCTCAGTACTGTTGATGGGTGTTTATCACTATCATTTAATGCTCACTTTATGATGCACTTGAACGACTTCTAACTTTCCACCTTGAGACTTTTACCACTTAATGTGTGGGACCTCATAACTTGATGATGCCCTATCATCTCTAAAGGACTATTGCTATTGTAGCTAAGATTGAGAATATTTTAACATCTTTCTTAGAGAGACTTGTGCTAAATCACTTCATGGGGAATCTCAGAGCTTTGAGGAAAGATGGATTTGATTTTTCTTGGTTGATTAACATTTTATGGGATATAAAAGTTCCCAAGCTAGCAGCCTATCATTCCAACTGTATCAAGGTTGTAGAGGACATAAAGGCTAAAGAGAAAAGGTTAAGAGAGATCATCCCTCAACTTGAGGAATGTAATAAAGAAGTTGTTGTGGATGAGATCACATGGATTGATGCCAAGAAGAAGTGCAAGCTTGTGTTGAAACAAAAGGCAAAGGTCGAAGTCATCATTTTTGCCATGTCTGGGCATAAACGAAAGGTTGGTCAAGATATTTTTGCTTCATTATGAGAGAGCTTCTTTACTACTTCTAACTTAGGACTTTTATTAGAGTAAACTCATTATTTGTATCCTTTGTCATTAGTCCTTTTTTAAAATTATCTCCATTCGTAATATGAAGAAATAATTTCTTCTTGAATTTCATATTCACACATCATTTCTTTCTTCCATTCTTAACTACAAATATTGAAAATTCATATTCGATGAATTTCTTCAAGCAAAAGGAAATTAGAAGTGTTTTTCTCAAACATGGTAAACTTTCATCCACTTGTTGCTAACTTTGAAAGGCCTATTATATTTAGTTTTTGAAATTATACAATAACCTGAGTCATGCGCTTCTCTGAAAACATATGATCTTCCTATTTTTCTATAAATTTTGGCAAAAAAAGTCCTCTAATATGATTAACAGCACCCTTCAATACCAAATTACCTTCCAAAAAGTTCATTCGTCTCGTGAGGTTCTCATAAGATTTGGAGAGTTACTTCATGTAAACCTGAAAGTTCTTCCTCATGTTGTCTCTGTGTTCATCTAGTGCTTTCAGTTGAACACAACTACACTAAGGCATATATGGAAGATGCCACTTCTAATTCTACTCAAAGGATTGCTTCAGCTTTGTAAACCAAGGAGAAAGGTATATAACCCATTGGCTTCCTTTTGGTTATTGGATATACCTAAAGCACTATAAGCATCTTGTCATTACAAGCACCAGGAAAATCTTCCATTATTTTGGCTAGTATATTAACCAGAGTTTTGTTTCTAGCTTCTTCTTAGCTATTGCTTTTAGGATAAACCACTGTTGAAGTGTGGTAAATAATTGAATATTTTTCTATCAACATTGTCACTTCTTTGTTGATAAATGGATTCCATTATTTAAAAGAATAACTTTGGGAAAGAAATAACAACAAATGAAATATGCTCTCATGAATTGCTCTACCACACCTGTTGTTGCCCTTTTTAAGGAAACTACTTTTTCCACTTTGTAAAGCACTCAATTGCCACGATAATCCATATTTTGCCTAGATGGAGAATTTTTATTTCTCCAAAAGGTCAAATTCCCAAGTGTGAAAAGAATAATGTATTTCCAATGAGTGAGTATCAATCAATAGAGCATGAATGAGGTTGCATGAAGTTTGCAATCCTTGCATTTCGGAACGAACTAAACAGAGAATTTCTTTATTGTTGACCAATATTATCCAAGTGTTATTAGTTAATCATACAATTTGTCTTCTTCAATGTGATCTCGATCATGGCCTAGTTTGAGAATTGACGCGACTAAGAATGTGTCTCAAAAGTGCGTACTCTCTAGGCTCAAGTGCAAGCCTGTCACGTTAGTAATAAACCCGGCAAGTCGGGATCGTATCCACATGGAAATAGGATAATGTAATTGTAACGACGTTAGACAGATGAATGAATCCTAACTCTGACTCTAAAGAAAAAGGAAAAGGTGATTGGTATGAGAATTGGCTACAACTGAATGCAATTTTGAAATTATGAAAGAAATGCAACTATTCTAAATTACCTAAAATACTGATGAAGAATGATTTAAAACTGTAAACTATATGATGAAAGAACAGGACGGGAATACAATCCCCCAACCCTAGTGTATTGATGATATAAAACTAATCGTAAATTTAAATGATTAATTAGACCCAAAATTTTAGTACTCCCAAGCATTACGTATATGAGGTTCAAACCCGCACCATACTTAATCAAAGGACGAGTAAATCGGTATTGTAATAGTTACACTCGAATTGCATTCTAAAGCATCCCAGTTACCCTGAAGCAAATGAGATCCAAAGATCTACAATTGTCGCGTTCCTACGCAATATGGTCGTAATAAATTATTAAATTTAGAGGATTAATTTTATGTACATACAACTACCACATCGGGTTGGGTTCATGCATCCCGACCCTTAAAAGTCTAGCCTACTATGATGAAATTAATGAAAACGATTTTGGAATAGCAGGAAATTATGATTAAACTAAGAAAGAATTGTTTAATGATGTAGAAAGGAGATTGGACAGAAGAAATTAACTACTAATCTTACTAAAGCATTAAAAGCAGCAATTAAAATTACTTGTAACCACAGAAATCTGAACAATCTTCAATCTTGGAATTAAAATTTGTAATCAATCTTCAAACTAGGGTTTTTACAGAAAGAATGGAATATTAGCTAAATTCTCCGTCCTTAAAAATGATAATAAATTGTGTTTAAATACCCCACAAGACTCCAAGAGTTTTAACTTAACTAGGATTCTCCATTGGAGGAAGAGTGAAAAACTAAAATTGCGACAGCCGAACCAGTCCTGTCCTCCTCCGGTTCGGTTTGGCTTGGATCCGAACCGGTTCTTTTCTTTTCTGACCAGATCGGTTCTTTTAATTTTCATCAACTTTGATTTGTCTTCGGTCTGGGGTTCACTGGAACTTGGCAATGCGGATCGCTCCGGCTCGGATCGGTCTGGGTCTCCTTTGACTTTTTCTTCAAACTTTGACTGCTCATAACTTTCACACCGGGACTTCGATTGAGGTACCATTTCTTCCTACATGCTCATGAACTTGATATATTCAACTTCTCTTTAGATGCCTCATCCAAATTTCAGGTAAAAATTACAATTTTTCCCTTTTGACTTTCCTTCTTTTCTTTCTCGATTCTTCCGATTTCTTTCTTTCTATAATTGACATCAAATACCTGCAAAATTAATACGAAATACCAGAAACTCGGTGTACTCGTTAAGATAAGTTAGTAGCAAGATTATGAGATAAAATCAAATCATTTACGTCGTTCGAGGTGTTAAAAGTAACTAAATTAAAGGGATAAATTTGGAAGAATTTATGCCTAATCAAATCCCCCTAACTAAGAACTTTGCGCATCCCGAGCAATGTAAAAGAATCCTAGCAAGGCTCAACACTTTAAAATTATTTTATTGGGATAGAATACCTTTTTCGTGGGCAAGAGATTGCATTTAGCGTATGCAACAAGCCTTTAAACCCCTAGGTTACCCTAGTAGGACGAGTTGTGTCTCATGAGGGTTTGCAGCGAATATACCCACAAAATTCGACTCAAAGAAATTTCAAAATACCCAAAAATTATATAATTCAAACTTTCCCAGAAAATAGTCATCATCAAGTCATGCTCAATAGTCTCAAATCATAGTGCGTGTGTGCGAAGCCAAAAATTTAACAGCGGATTTCCACTGATTGACCATTACATTACTTATCCGAAAATTCGTTTTGATTCAATTTCTCACCGAATGCTCTCTCAAACGAATCACTCGGACTGTGGCTATTCTATCGGTATGCGTGATATAAAGAGTAAATATAATGGACGCAACGTTACGCATACAAGTAGAAAGATGGAAATTTTAAAGTGATAGGATCTCATCAACGAATTACAGTTTAAAAAACGGGAACATTGTCTCTTATTCACGCATTCAATCTCTTTTATTATCTTTTGGTGTATTAGCTCTCCACGCGGTAACCAATTTTGCAATTCGGACTCGGTTAGGACTTTTTCGGTTTTTAAGGTATATTGGGTAAAATGAAAATGGTAGGGAACGTTGGAATTGGAAAAGTCATTTATGATGTCCACTTGTGCTTTTTTCGGGCTATTGCTCATTTTTTTTCTTCTTTTTCAATATTTTTCTATTTTTCACTTCTTTTCTTTTCTAGCTATTTTTGTTGAGCATATCTATTTTTTTCTTGCCCCTTTTTATGCACTTTTCGGACTTTATTGAATATTCCCTTTTCGCAATTCCAGGCTACTTGTGTTTTTCGGGGTACCAAACGAAAAGGATAACTATTATTCGGCTCAATTTGGGTTATCAAAGGGATAATTTTTCACATCTTTTTATGGTTAATATTTTTGGGTGACAAACGATGACCTACTTCATTGTCCGAATTATTTATTAATTTACTATATGCGTCTCGAGATTAATTAAGTTTAGAGATTTATAGCGCGCTTTTTAAGGCAATACCACACATGTTTTCCATAGCCAATCAAAATGAAAGGATTGAGATCCACGATGACTTTTTAGGCGCTGAAAAGAACTTTGGGTCAACAATTAACTCGGATTGATTTATAAATTTCACAAAGATGAAAGGCTCGAATCTCACCGCGTTTGTTAATCTCCACACTTATTCGTTAAGTCATCAATTTTCGCTCAATTTCCATCTTTGGGCAATTTCGGCTTTGTGTATGTTGAATTTTACAAGTTGAGACTTCAATCCGACTTTTAATGATATTTTTGAAAATTTTGAATTCCAATTTTTATTAATTTTGAACAAAAATATTTTTGGGTTTTTCAAAATTTTATGATTTTTTTAAAATTTTTGGGCATTTTTGAAAATTTGTGGAGTTTTAGAAATACGCACTTGTGACCCCCCCTAACTTAGACTTTTGCATTGTCCTCAAGCAAAAAGGACTAAAATCTAAACAAGGCAAAATAATAAGTGCGATAAATAAAACAAACAAATGGAGAAAATGCATAAAGACACTAAATGACCTGAACACATGACTTAATAATACAATAAAAATCATCCCATATCCGTCGGGGGTGCGACGACCTCTCATCTCTCCCCAAACTCACCCGACCCCACTCACGGGGTTCAATGCTTTCCTCGTCTCTCACGTCTTCATATCGTAAACCAATAATCGGAACAAGTTGGGACCTCACCCATAGATAAGGGAAAGACCGAGAGACGCATCGTGACTACTTGGAAAGGGATCCCTGTGATGCTTACTCAAAGCATGGCCTATGTGCATCGATTCAAAGGGAACACCTAAGTTTCTTTTAATTTTTGGAACGCATGGGTCGGGATCTTAGTCGGACGAAACACAACTTTTCTCCTCAATAGCCTTCGGGACTTATAGTGGTATGGGTGTATGGTCACAAAGAAGGCATTCCTCGATTTTATCTTTCCATTCGCTTTCTTCTAGGTGACTACATGAATCCAATAAAGTTTGGACTTCGTCGTTAAGGCTCTCATCCACTGGACCGAATTCTTTTTCAAATTCTTCCATGCTCATGTCCCCTAGCTCTCTCTCTTGAGTAGTGTCTACGTCCTTCCTTACTTTCTCGATCTCTAACTCCACCATTTTTCTCTCTTTTAACCCATTTCCCTCTCTCTCAATCCCGGTCACTACATACATCTCCCCCGCTTTTCTCCCATCATCATAACTACCGCTATTGCTCGATGACATAAGACACACCCATAACGGCTCTCTCTTGTGGTACCCCTCATTCTCGTGGTTCGATACTAAACAGGACCCTAGGGCATCTCCATAATAATTTTCCTCAAAATACTCCTCTACGATCTCGTCTATTAGGTTCATCGCGTGATGATCATCTTCTCCCCCCGTCTGTTGGGCTATATGGAAGATGTTAGTCTCTAAGGTCATGTTCCCAAAAGTGAGTTGCATCTGCCCATTCTGAGTGTTGATAATAGCGTTAGCCGTAGCTAAGAATGAGCGCCCAAGAATGATGGGAACATGATTGCTTGAGGCGAAGGAAGGCTCCGTGTCCCAAATGACAAAGTCTACCGAGAAGTAAAAAGTGTCAACTTGGACGATTACGTCCTCAACTATACCTCTTGGTATCTTCACGGTTCGATCCTCTAACTATAGAGTGATCTTTGTGGGCTTGAGGTCACCCAGATCAAGTTGCCTATAGATGGCATAAGGTAGGATATTGACACTTGCTCCCAAATCAAGTAAGGCTTTTTCAATTTTATTTTCTCCAATAATGCAGGAAATGGTGGGTGCACCGGGATCTTTGAATTTGGGCAGGAAATCATTAAGTAGGATGGAGCTCACATTCTATGCTAGAAAGACATTTTTCTTTACCTTCATCCTCCTCTTTATCGTCAACAAGTCTTTGATGACTTTTGCATAAGCTAAAATTTTTCATAATAGCATCGCGGAAAGTTAAATTTAGCTTCACTTGCTTTAGTACGTCTAGCACTTCATCACGGGGGTTTCCTTTGTGGGAAGGAATCAACCTTTGAGGAAACGGTGCCGCGGTGGGTGGTTTCACTACTACCTCGGGCTCACTAGTGTCCTCTTTATCAGTATCCTTCAAGGGGACATCTTCGGCCTCTTTCATGCTGGGAGAAATCTCCTTATCTTTGGTTTCATCGTGTGGGGGAGGTGATAAATCAATGACTCTTCCACTACGAAGAGTGGTCACATCTTGACATTTCTCCTGATGTTCTGTCGAGGTGGAGCTAACACTAGTTTGACCTTGGGGCAGTCATTGGCCCTGGGCAGGAAACTTGCCTTCCTCTTGGATACTAAACGATGATTGCAACTGTGAAATGTTCGCATTCATGTCATTCATCATGCGCTCATGCCTAGCATTAGTTGCAGTCTGGGTATTGATAAAGTGGTTGATTGTATCCTCGAGACTTCTCCGCGGTGGAGGGATGTATGCTCCTTAAGGTGGTGGTGCCTGCACATGTCCTTACATGTGTGGAGCTTGTTGAAAGTGCGGTGGTGGAGGAGGAGCAACATGTGAATTAGGATTCATCGCAGCATGTTATTTTCCATAGCTAAAACCAGGGTGGTTTTTCCATGAAGGGTAATAAGAATTCCCGTGTGGCGCACCGAAATTACCCTTAAATCCTCCTATGCCACTGACTTGCTCTTGAAGCATCACTTTGTAGGCGGGTATAGTCGAGAATTCCTCAGTTGAATGACCCGCCTCACAAATTGCACACACCTTATCAACAGGGTTTGGGATGGATCCAGTTGGTCATCTTCAACATACCTCACGTAGGTGTCGCAGTCCTTTCTCAAGCATATTGAGTCGACTGTCCGCTATAGAATTCTTTTCTACATGAAATAGGCCAGACGCCGATGGAGTGGTGGTCACTTGAAAATTTTGATTTTGAGCATTAGGGTCAGATGTATCCCGGGATTGGGTAGTCTCGGCGACATACCTTAGGTGAAGCTCAGCATCGTGGGTGTCTAAGTCGAGAAACGGACCACTACCCATGGTTTCAACGAGTTTCTTGGAATTAATGTTCAACCGATTATGGATAAAGGAAATGATTTGCGTTTTTTCAAAACTATGATGGGGACACGACGTAATTAACTCATTGAAACGTTCGTAGCATCGTTCGAATGACTTATTTTCTAATTGTCGGAAAGTTTGAATTTGAGCCTTGATGGAATTCATTCGATGTGGAGGAAATAACTTCTTGGGAAATTTGGATTGTAATTCGTTCCATGATGAAATCGAATTTGGAGGTTAAGACAATAGCCATGTTTTAGCCTTA
This sequence comes from Sambucus nigra, assembly GCA_949130495.1. Lineage (NCBI taxonomy): Eukaryota > Viridiplantae > Streptophyta > Magnoliopsida > Dipsacales > Adoxaceae > Sambucus > Sambucus nigra. The sequence continues at coordinate 641,503,311 of OX422207.1, read as the reverse complement.
TCCTTTAGCGAGAATGGGAAGAGTTTAAGGCGATGCACATCTTTTGTGCAAGTTTAGTCACTGAGAGTCTCGCACGCCTCCTCAAATTCCATAATGTGGGCATATGGCTTTTTTTAATCCAGTCCATGGTAAGTGGGAAGTATCTAGATTATCCCATTCCTAAAGAGAAATTGTCCCGCATTGTACGGGAGTAAAATGCATCCTGGAGTGACAGTGCGCTCGGGATATAAGACATCTCTCAGATGGCGATACGGGGCCTCTCCCTCGTTCGGCAGCTGCACTACCGTGTTGTGACATGTCTCTCTATCAAATATTCGGTATCCTCACTTGGTATACTAGGAGTGTTCTCTTAAGTGTGTCCTAATAAAGAAAACGGGGTGTTATTTGAGATTGAGTGTGATGGTGTGGGAGGTGGAACCCAGAATTGTGGAGCGTTAGGAGTGTGCGGGATATCAGGGTCATACTCAACTATTGGATTTTCATGAATGTGGGTTGGAGTATTATGGGGAGTTGGAGTGAATTCAGAATTTTGCATTAACAGCTTATGAGAGATGATGATGAATCTTTTTGTGCTTTTTTTAATTTTTTTTATGTTTTTAGATTTTTGGAGATTTTTGGTCAAAGTTTTAGATTGACTCGATCTAATCCTAAGTCTCCCTAAATCCCTGGTAACGGCACCAAAAGCTTGACGCGGCTAAGAATGTGTCTCAGAAGTGCGTACTCTCTAGGCTCAAGTGCAAGCCTATCGCGTTAGTAATAAACCCGGTAAGTTGGGATCGTATCCACAGGGAAATAGGACAATGGAATTGTAACGACGTTGGACAGATGAATGAATCCTAACTCCGACTCTAAAGAAAAAGGAAAAGATGATTGGTATGAGAATTGGCTAAAACTAAATGCAATTTTGAAATTATGAAAGAAATGCAACTATTCTAAATTACCTAAAATACTTATGAAGAATGATTTAAAACTGTAAACTATATGATGAAAGAACAGGACGGGAATACAGTCCCCCGACCCTAGTGTATTGATGATATAAAACTAATCGTAAATTTAAATGATTAATTAGACCCAAAATTTAGTACTCCCAAGCATTACATATATGAGGTTCAAGCCCGCACCATACTTAATCAAAGGACGAGTAAATCGGTATTGTGATAGTTACACTCGAATTGCATTTTAAAGCATCCCGGTTACCCTGAAGCAAACGAGATCCAAAGATCTAAAATTATCGCATTTCTACGCAATATGGTCGTAATAAATCATTAAATTTAGAGGATTAATTTTATGTACATACAACTACCACATCGGGTTGGGTTCATGCATCCCGACCCTTAAAAGTCTAGCCTACCATGATGAAATTAGTGAAAACAATTTTGGAATTGCAGGAAATCATGATTAAACTAAGGAAGAATTGTAGAATGATGTAGAAAGGAGATTGGACAGAAGAAATTAACTACTAATCTTACCAAAGCATTAAAAGCAACAATTAAAATTACTTGTAACCACAGAAATCTGAATAATCTTTAATCCTGGAATTAAAATTTGTAATCAATCTTCAAACTAGGGTTTTTACAGAAAGAATGGAAAATTAGCTAAATTCTCCATCCTTAAAAATGATAATAAATCATTTTTAAATACCCTACAAGACTCCAAGAGTTTTAGCTTAACTAGGACTCTCCATTGGAGGAAGAGTGCGAAACCAAAATTGCGATAGCCGGACCGGTCCTGTCCTCCTCGGGTCCGGTTTGGCTTAGATTCGGACCATTTCTTTTCTTTTCTGACGGGATCGGTCCTGTCCGGATCGGTTCTTTTAATTTTCATCAACTTTGATCTGTCTTCGGTCTGGGGTTCACTGGAACTTGGCAATGCGGATCGATCCGGGCTTCTTTTGACTTTTTCTTCAAACTTTGACTGCTCTTAACTTTCACACCGGGACTCCGATTGAGGTACCGTTTCTTCCTACTTGCTCATGAACTTGATATCTTCAACTTCTCTTTAGATGCCTCATCCGAATTCCAGGTAGAAATTACAATTTTTCCCTTTTGACTTTCCTTCTTTTCTTTCTCAATTCTTCCGATTTCTTTCTTTCTTTAATTGACATCAAATACTTGCAAAATTAACACGAAATACCAGAAACTCGGTATACTCATTAGGATAAGTCAGTAGCAAGATTATGAGATAAAATCAAATCAATTATGTCGTTTGAGGTGCTAAAAGTAACTAAATTAAAGGGATAAATTTGGAAGAATTTATGCCTAATCAAGAACATATTTTGCTTCCTCTATGGTGATGCATCGTAAAGGGCTGTTGAAGTTTCCTCCCCAATATAGTTTCTACTCTAGTAAGTAGAACCTTAGGGATATTCTTCTAAGTGCCACGGCATCTACTTTATTGACAGGAATAACTCCATCCTTGATAAAATTAATGTAAGTCTACCTCTAGTCCATTAGATCTTCTAAAAAATTGCACTCAATTGGTCAAAAGAAGATTTGGCATTTATAAGAATGTCATTATTTTGTCGTTGCATCGGCCAAAAATACCCCTATCTTTGGGTTCTTCTATGGAGAGAAATCTTAGTAATATCATAATCCTTCAACTGAGTTTCCTTTAACCATCTTTGAGCTTCTTGAGGGCCAAGGCATTTGGCTAACCATCCATTGTGACTTTTGTAATACATAATTCCTTGAAGAAGGAAGAATTTTGCTAACTTAGTGAGCTTCATTGAACCATCTCTTATTTTTAGTTATTTTCTTATCTTTCCTCCCCAATTTTAAGTATTATCGGTAGGAAAAAGCTTGAACACAAAGGATGGAGTTATTTGTCAATAGATCACCATAGTTATGGATTCAGCTTGTAAAGTTGTCTTATATGCAATCGTTGCATACGCATCAGCATGTTTGTTCATCATTCTTGTAATTCTTTCCACTTTGACTTTATAAAACTGATTAATCAACCTTTGGATGATTGTTCTATAAGAAGCTAGGCTAAGGTGCTTCAAAGCATATTTAATATTCACTTACTTAATCACGAAGTTAGAATATTTTTTGATGCAAAGTGAACGAATGCCTCTTTAAAAAGCCTTAAGTAACCTTAGAATCAAAGCTTCATACTCTGCTTCATTATTTGAACAAGCAGAATCTAACTCGAAGTATAGGTAGATATCCTCCTTTACTCTAGATAAAATTACTTTATCCCCTCTTTTGCCTTTAGTCGATAAACAGTCAAACTTCATGGATCATTCCTCTAAGTCAGCTTCACAAAGATTATCTTGCAAATCATCACCAGGTATATCTTCATGAGGTGGTTTTAACAAACCTGAAGGAAAAATAGCCACTAAAACTTCATATTCTTGAATTTCGATTATGCGTGGAACCACGCACTTCGAATCATACTCTGAAACAATTAGGAACCACCTTGTTGTTATCCCAATCAAAATTATTCGGGCAAGAAAAAACTAGATTGGATCACATCTTGTTTTACATTGATGGTAAAAGAAAGCATATAATGCCTATGTTTTTTAGCCACAATGATTAAAGATAAATAGTGTCTTTACATGCTTGTATATCTTGCCTCGGAACTATGGAGAATTCTACTTAAGTAGTAGATAGTTCTTTCTTGTCCATTAACATCTTGTGCCAATAGAGAACTGAAGGACCTCATAGTGGAGGTTAATAAATCTGCAAAGATTCTCTTGCCTTAAGTGGAATCATCATTTAATGAGAGGTGAAAGCTTCCTGGTGTGTTTCCTCCCATTCTAAATTCGTGGTCTTTCGTAACAACTCCATCAATGGGTGAGTTATCTTAGATAAACCTAAAATAAATCTCCTCAAGTAAGAAATTATTTTGAGGAAACTCTTCAGTTCCTTATGTATTTTTTGGAAAAGACGTGTCAAGAATGTCTTTTTATTTTCTTTGTTCCATCTTCACTCCTTACTAACCAACCATAAAACCCAAGAATTTTCCACTTTTAACACCCAAGGCACACTAGAGTGGGTTAATCTTTAGCTTTTACTTTCTCTATTTGTTGAAAACTCTCCTTAAGTTAGCTAAGTAATAATCCTTCTTCTTTGATTTAACAACTAAGTCATATACGTAAAATTCCACAATGTCATGTAAAAATTCGTGAAAAAAATCCATCATTTTCCTCTTGGTAGGTTACCCCTGTATTATATAGACTAAAAGTCATTACTTTATACATGAAATTTCCTAAAGGAGTTCTGAAAGTTTTCTTCTCTACATCATCCCGATCCATCTTCCTCCAGTTATAACCCATATAACCATCCATAAAGATATACAGCTCATAACCAACAATTGAATCGATCAAACTATCAATCAAAAGTAGAGGGAACTCATATTTTAGGAAATATTTATTGTGATCTCTGAAATCAATACAAATGCGAATTTATTGTTTATCTTTCTTCCCCATTATCATAATGTTAGAAAGCCAAATTGGATGCTGAATTGGCTTGATCAATCCAGCTACTCCATTCCACCTCAGTCTGATCAGTATTACTAAAGGAAGAACATTCAGATTGTGGCAGCTTACTTCTTAATCCAACCATAGCATCTCGATATACTTCAACTCAAAAATATCTTTAAGTTCCTAAATGATATTGATCAGATCAAGCTTATTCGCGTACTCGAGGTCTTTCAAAATAAAGATTTGTTATGGTTGATCTCCATCCTCAATTAAATTAGTCTTTTATACCTCTTAAACTTGTGGTTTAGGATGATCTTGCATACATTCAGGCTCGTCTTTAGCCTCTTTTATAAACTCATGGATATTAATTTTATCAATGACAAGAGATTTTCCTTATTTATCTATCAAAAAGTTTTCATACTCCGGGTTAGCTTCTTCGGGATCTTCAGATGCCCGTTCACACCTTCAAAAGTGATATATCACCCTTCCATCATTGAGAACCACCTTTTTACATTATCAAATGGAAGATGATGGTTCCTTCCTTTTCTTATAGTTTCCCAACTACTCCATCATTTGATTGTTGGAATTAGTTTTAACTCATATTCAATCAGATCTATCCTTGGCTTCATTTTGTCCTTAAACTATTGAGAAATTGAATGAGTTTTAAGATTTACCTACCTCTTTGGTTCAACTTGGAGAGCTTCTTTGAACTCTTTCTCTAGATCTCTCAGAGGTCCCAATCTTTCTTTGATGGAGGGTACTTATACCCCTTCGATACTCCTTATAAGGATACAAATTTCCCAGTTTAACTCAACGCAAAAAGCCACATCCACTAAATGTTCTTCCTCCTTGGTAAAAGGCTTTTTGGTAGCTCGTATCACAATCTTTGTTCATTTAACATTGGCTTTTTCACATTAATTCTATATTAAAGGAACCAAACCATGATTGTGCATCCCAAACCTCCTAATCAATAGATGATATGAGGTAGATGACTCAATCATATGGAATTTAATGTTTGATATGAGATTTCCCATTGTTATTCCAACGTTTACATAGCCGATGGACTTGGAAGTTTGGTTTTCACATCCTGAGATTAAAGGGTTATTGCAAAAAAAACTTATGCCTAAGATATTAGAAGCATAAAATTAGTTAATGGGCATAATATTTACTGAGGCACCTCTATCTTACAAATCTATGAAGAAGCTTGTTCCATTGATGATTGTTATCACGTACAAAGATCTATTGTGATGGAACCTAATTGATCTATCTACATCTAAAAAAGTGATTTCAGACGAAAACTTTCATATCAACTTGGCCATAGGTCCTCTCCACCTTAATAATGGAACAACATCCTTCTTGGCGATGTCTAAAATGGACTGAGAAATTTATAACTTGTTATTTGGTGGCATCCCAACCTGGTTGAAGAACCATAATAATTTTGGTGATTGTGATATAGCTTGATATTCCAGGCTTGGATTAACCTCATACTCCTCTACCTTACAAACTTGTTCGCCATCTCTGCCATTTGGTTCATCGTAGGAAAGAACCACATTATCCATTCCTTGTAGACAACCATTATAAATATCTTAGAAGTTTTCTCCTTCTGTCATTCGACTTTCTTCTTCCTCGTCAAAATTAACCACCATGTATGCCCCATGATTCGACAATGGATTATTGTTGATATTGTGTTGAGGGGTCCATAAAGTCCCAACCACCACGTGCTTATGGATAGTCTTTCTTAAGGTAAAGCCTGAAATCATGGGATGGACTATGCGCCAATGGATCTGGTAATAGTTCTGATGAGTTTGAACGCCCGTCGCTATAGCATAAGGTGGATAATTTCTAGGTGGAAAAAATAATCGATCACCCAATATTGTGTTGTATCAACTCATTGATTTTTCCACACTATAAGGCAATGGAGGTCGATCCTCATGATAAAACTTTTTTTTATTATTATTTTACCCATTTTAGCCTACTTCTCCACCTCCATCAACATTGTTGACTCATGGAAACTGAGCTCCTCTAATTACATAGATGACCGGTCATTTCCAGGCAACATTAGGCATGATTGGGAGAGGTCGAATGACTAATACAATATTTTGGACTACTCTCGGGGAAGATTTTAATGTGTTTTCTCTAGTCTCATTTATCAAGTAACAAATGAACTCTAATAATAAACCTTTTGCACAAATTTGAAAGATCTTTCTCTACTCCTTAGCTTCTCGTAAAACCAAATACATTTCTCTAAACCTCTTGATGTAGGCCATCAACTCCTCACATGGCCTTTGATTTTCTCGAGCAAAACTAGGCCAGAATAAACTCATTAGCTACCAAGAAGAATTATATAGAAATTTCACATATGTATATTCCCTTATATCCATCCTCTTTGGGTCAAAGTGAGAATGCCATGTGTAAGCTTTGTCAGTGAGGGATTTTTAAAACTCCCTTAAACATAGCTTTATATTGTTGCAATGAGAACCAATATGCTTAATAAATTATTTCAAATGCTCCTTCGGGTTGTCCCCTCTTTCATTAAATTTCTCAAAGATTGGAGTAATATACCCCTTGACATAGGTTTCATCGTTGTATTCCTTTGGGTAAGGAATAAGAAATTCATCATAAATGGATGATACCTAACTATATGTTTGTGAAGATGATGTCAGCATCTTCATCATCTCCCTATTAACGTTTTCGATAATTAAAAAAGGTTAAATAGCGACCACAGGTACAAGGAATGACAACTAGAGCTTCAATGGTTAGTAATATAGCAGGAGCAATATCGACCCTCATCGAGATAAATGGAGAGGGATATGTGAAGGGGATTCTTATTAATGGAGCAGAAGGTTGTGTTGCTGGTATAACGAAGGAACTTGGATCCATTGTGGGACCAAATATCATTATTCCTTGTTAGATTTGGAGGAACTCAATAAACTTGACCATGAGATTGTTCATTTGGTTAGGAACCAAAACATAACTTGTGGAAGCTTTCCCTTAATAAAATTTCCCGTGACAACAGTGACTTAAGGAACCTCAGTAACAGGTGTCTTAACATCGTGCTCTTACTTATGCTAAGCATCATTGAACACAAGAGTACAATTTATATTTTCAATCACTATCTCTAAAATAATACCTCCCCAGCGGAGTTGCCAAATATAAGAGAGCACTTCTCTTTAGGCAGTGAGAGAAAGTGGTAATTTCTCTTGTCACCTAGGTGTTTATGATAAACTGAGGCATAACCCTAATTAATGGTGATGGGAAAATGTACTTTGCAAGAATGATAACAAATAAAATCAATGGTGAAGAAAAATATACTCAAAAGAGGAAATCAACTATAGAGAACACAATAAATAACATGGTTCACCCAACTCGGGGTAAATCTACCGGAGCTCGAGCTTTATCCTCTTAGAGAATGAAAATCAATGCCTACAATAGTTCAATCTCAATGATAAAACCTATCCTCTCATGTGTTTAAAGTGCTTAAACTCTCTCGAAATCTCTTCAAATATATTAAATTCTATCCCCAAATATCTTTTTATTATCTTTTCATATTTGTTGTTATGTCTCTTTATTATTGTTCTTCTACAAGGGGCCCATGTAGCATATATAGGCTCATTCCTAATCTTGTGGGACCTTGAGTGCCTTTTCCCTTTTTCGATGCTTTTATTGGAACACCACCAACAGTTAATTAATGGGAGACAAACCCATTTATGTGTGGTTTGAGGTAGTCTCAAAACATGGATGAAAAATTATTTTAATGAAAAGTGATGAGCGCACTCCCCTATACATTATATAAAGTCTGCACGTATGGGATCATGTGTAAAAGAAATATTCATTTTTGTCAGACAGTACTTTCTACATCAGCACATTTTTATAGTTCATTAATGCTACGTTTGAGCAAGCTGGTGGTTACTCATTACATGTTCAATCGAATGAGTTGTTTCACAACATGCCTGATAGGATGGAGTTGTTTCGCTCTCTGTTTCTTCAAAACTAGTTTCCTCGAGGACATTCCTAGCCAGGTCACTTGTCAGTTCATTGAACTTCTTCGATTTTGTCAGACTTAGTCTTTCGAGTGTTATGATTAACATCTTCTACATACCATTAAATGAGCTCCCATTTTCCTTAGTCAGGTAACTTATCTCTGAGGGTTTTATAAATAATCCCCTCCTCCATTTATTAAATTTGAAAAGTTTAAAAATAGTGGTTTTCTTATTTTTACTCTATTTATACTAGAATTACCCTTGTAGTAGGACTTTCAAGTGGTACCATAGCAGGTATCTATAAGTTATTTAGGCATAGATCCGGACGATTTTTATATAGAAGGTTAGTCTTTTTCTAGGACATTGATGTTTGATGGGTCTAATTACATGTACAGGAGAGCGCATATGGTTTAAGAATGAATCTAAGATTTCCTCTTGTTGATGATGTTTTAGTATTAGATCTTTTCTTCCTATTGATATAGTTAGAGTTCTTATCTGGTTGCCTAGGAAGAATATAGTTATTTCTACCTTTCCTAAAATAGTTGAAATTATGATAGACAGGCGAACTAAAAATAGGTTTGTATAGATGTTTAGAAAAACATCCATCAAGAGAATGTCAAAGGCATCATAGTATGAGTAATAAAGATGGCTCGTAGGAGGCTTATCCTTAGGAAAGTTATTAGACAAAGTTTTGCCTAAACATTGAACTCTAGCCTTATTCCTAGAAGGTACAGATTGAAAAGATGAATCACTTTTCCTAATAGGAGGGCAGACATATTTAGACTTATGTTCAATAATAAGCTTAGAGGTACTGGCCTCATTAATGTCTATCTTTTGTTGTTTCAAATCAAATTTATTTTTCAAGGCATGAAAATCTGGACAGGTTTTAACAAGTCTTTTGCCACCGGACACAAACTTGATTGTTTCAAGATTTTTCGCTTGTTTGTTAGTCCTGGGGAAAAATCTTATTCCAGTTCTGTCATCAGAATTGGTTTTACTTTCAGTAACAAAGTATTCAAAATAATTTGAGTTGTTTTCAAATTTTGTAAATTTTTTTATGACTCTTGATGTCTTTTCTGTAGTTTGTTACAATTCCAATATCGTCCCTTTATATTTCTTTTCCAGAATTTCATTTGAGTCAGACAGTTCCTTGATTTTTTGAGCAAAAACCTTAGTCTCATTCTCATGATCTAGACATTAAGAGGGGTACTCTTCATAATTCTGTTTGATCATTTGGCTTAGAGCTTCTATTTTCTGGGTAAGGTCCTTGACTACTTTTTCAAGTTTAGTACTCTTCTTGAGGATTTTCGTGTATAGTATGTGAATATCTGGGAGGTCCTCATTATCGGAGTCGCTAAGTGTACAGTGTGCAGTGTCCCCTAGCGATTCATTTTTAGGACTCACACACACATTTTCATCATAAATAGAATGTTCCCTTTGACTCACACATAGCGTGCAAAGTATTATCAGCATTCTCAAGTAATAAAGCAGAAAAACTAGTAAGAATAGCGTCATTCAACATATCATGGTTAGAGATACTACTATCAGCTTCAGTACTAGTCTTAGGCTCATCGGTATAAATGATTGTGGCAAAGAACTACATGTAGGGTCAAAAGAATTAGATGAATCGGGCTTATCAATTTCTGATTCACTTGAATCATCCCATGTCTTGCACAAATTAGCCCTATTATTTTGTTTTTATTCAAATTGACTCTAGAGTTATTTTCCATATGTCCTACTTTCCCACATCTAAAACACTCAATATTTTTTAGGTCCTTTCCAGGCTTGTTTTGGTTATCATTCTGGTGTTTGTCATGTCTTTTCTCATGAGGCATATTATTATAGTACTTTGATAACTAGGTTTGCCTTGTCTACTTGCAATTTTATTTCAAAATTTCATAATTTTCTTGAACTGTTTAGACATTAAGGCAATGTGATTATCCAAACTATCTAAGTTATAGTCCTCATCGGAGTCTAAGTAAATTTTAGGAAAATTAAACTCAAGTTTGGTCAACTTAGAGGTGAAGACAAGATTAGAAGTGGACTGTTTAGTTTGGTTCAGAGTTAATTGCTTCTTAAACTCTACTTCTATTTCCACAGTCCTTGGCTTGCTACTGAGGAGTTCATGTGTTAAATTTGGATCATCCATCTCCTTAATGGCATAGCGTTTATTATCAAATTTTTGTGGAAGTGACCTTAGAATCTTAGAAATAATTTCCTTCCTATCATAAATTATACCATTAGCATGCAGCTTAGTCACTATATCTGTCAACCTAATGTGAAAGTCATCAAATGACTGAGTTTCAGTCATAACTAAAGTGTTGTACTTATGGATTAACATTTGGGTTTTTGCAACTTTAACACGTGTGTCTCCTTCATGTGAAGTCACTGGAGTGTTCAATGCTTCCTTAAAGATAGTACAAAAACATATCCTCTTGAATTCGTGTTCATTGATAGACATGAATATGGGATTTTTGCCTTTATTATTGTTAAGGGAGGTATGTTTCTCTTATTTGGTGAATTCACTTAGCAGTTTCCTAATCCTCATAGTACTTCCTTCTGCGGATGGTTTATTAGGGAAAGTGTAACCATTTTCAATAGCATCCTAGACATCATCTCCCAATGTCCCTTCGATGAATACAACCATCCTCACTTTCCAGTAAGGGAAGTTGGTTCCATCAAAGAGTGGGGGTATGTATAGGTTACCTAATCTTTCAAATTTCTCGTCTATTGTTTGTTTTGAAAAACAATTTCAAAAACTCGGTATTTAAAAAGAATTTATAAAGCCTTGCTCTGATACCAATTGAAAAACGTATCACTTAACTTGTTTAATATAAGATTAAATAGTCTAAATGGCTCCTATCAGTTTTTGGAAGAAATTCTTTAATCAAGATAAACAGTTAACACAAGATGTGTATAAAAAGTTTATGAATGAGTCATTTAAGGTATAGGTGTCCTAGTTTTCAAAAACAAAATTGATTTGAGATCTAAATCAGCACACAAGTAGAAGGTGATGAGAGAAAGATGAAACATGTAAGAACACAAGATTTTAACGTGGTAAAACCCCATCCAATTGGAAAACATCCACGGAGGTCTCTATGCCTTAAAAGCAAAATCCACAAAAAAGAATATAGGTTACAATCTATATAACAAACTAAAAACAGAATCAGACGTATTCTAAATCAAGGATTTTTACCAACTCCATTAGGATATTCTGGCTTCTCTGAAGGCTCTGATGTTGAAGTTGTTATCCCATCTTTGTTCCTCTTCTCCTTTTTATCTTTCAATCGACTCTAAAGTCAAGAATCTCTTTACCAACACGTCTTTAGTGTTGTAGTGTGAATAGTGTAAGTGGTGAAGTTCCTAAGCACATGCATGCAACCCACACACATTTATACATATAAAATGATTAACAAATTACAAAAAAAAAAATTGAAATGTAGAAAAGATTTCTGATCTCATTTTGTTTGAAAATTTTAGACTATTGATCCTTATCTATATCCACAGATCAATAGGTAATCTTGTTATTCAAAAGAGCCAAGATCTTAAACACTTTCTTTATTTGAAAATTATGAAATACGCGAAAGTGTAAATCCCCAATCAAGATCTTAACTAGATCTAAGCCTGGTTTTTCTCCTAAACTGTAGACAGACATGGATTTGTTGGTTCTAGTCCTGAAAACAACATATAAGAGTAAAAACAACCAACAAATCAAGATTTCTTGAAAAAAGAAATCAAACTAAGAAATTTCTACGTGATATGTATCACACATCTTAGATCTCAGTTTTCTATGAAAAAAAATGAAATCCAAACTTCATGACTAGGTTGGACAAGATATTAAAGACCAGAGAGGATGGATCTTCACACAAACTAACTCACAAAGGTTTTCTAAAGAAAAACTGTACGAGTTTGGTTTAGAGTTTCTAATTCTCTCTCTTTCTTTTCTCTCTCTCTCTCTCTCTTTTCTCTCCTCTCTCTTTTTTACTCTCGAATCTCAAATGAGCCAAAAGCTAAAAATGTTCTCCATTTGATCTCTATTTATACTACTCACAGAAGGATCTGGAAGGGTTGAACGAAATCAACGATTGAGATTGCTTTGATTAAAATTAATGCAAATCTTATGGCCGAGGATAGACCGCATTTAAACTTGCTCCGATTCATTCTCTTAAGTGTTATAAGGATTGTTACAAAGACATGCAGGCCATCGATAACTAATGATCTAGGGGACATGATTAAATCTTAAGGTTGTGAGAGGTAACAAACAGAAATCCAATCGTTCACTGGTCAACACGTGTAAGGCAAGGATCAGCCCTAAAATGTGTGTTTTGAAGTTTTAAAAAATCTCATTTTCTACCGCAGAAGTCTCTTTCGCTTTCAGATTCTACCCAGCCATAGTTTTTAGGAATAATTTCATATTACAAATAAGCCCACAACATTTTAAAACCAAATTTTAATTGTTTAAAAATATTTTATAAATTCCTACAAATTATTTAGAAAATCCCAAAAATTATTAAAAAATAATTTTAATGGGCATTAATACTCACACACCTAAATTGATATGAATGCAACATATAAATGTAATCCTAGGTGCAGTGTTGGTAGTATACCTTTGAAACTATTAGAGGAATTGATATTTAGTGTCTGAGCATTTTTAGTAGACATGAATATGACTCAAATTTTGTCACTATTTCCAAATTAGACAAATGCCTATATAATATAGGCTCAGATGAGTCAAAGATATAGGGTGCTTCAGAAAGTTGGAGTGAGGATGAGCATAAATTAGTTAATTATAATTCACATGGCTTAAATGCTTTGTTTTGTGCAGTCAGAACGGAGGAGTTTCGATGTATTATAATGAGTAAAACATCAAAAAAAGCTTCGGATATACTCCAAACTCTAAAACCTCATCGCTCAGTTTGAAACCATTAGGATGGAGAAGAGTTATCCTTTGATGAGTTCTATGCTAGATTTTCTGATATCGTGAACTCGTCTTTTAACTTGGGAGAGAATACCCAAAACCCGAGTAATCAATAAATTCTTAAGGTCCTTAATGAAATGATTTAATTCTAAAGTGAGTGTTATGAATTCCTCAGCTACTCTAGACTTTATGAAACTCAAAGAGCTTGTAGGAGACCTTCAAACCTACTAACTCAATATGTTTTTCTCTAAAAAGATCGAGAAAGAAAAGTCCATTGGTTTAAAAGACCAAAAGGAGGAAACACTATTTTGGATTATGAGTCTGACATTGAATCTGGTGATATAGCCATGATTATGAAAATTTTTAAGAAATTTCTCAAATTTGAAAAGCAATCGAAAGATGAAAAGAAGTTTAAGAAAAGAAAGTTTAACATGGACATAAAATTACTTAAAAATCACAATGATAATTTTAAGAGTGATGATTCAAATAGATGCTTTGGTAGTAAGGGTTATGAACATAGGGCAGCTGAGTGTTTTACTAAGCTAAGGAAGGAAGGCAAGAAGCCGAAGGCATACAATTCCACCCTTGGTGAAAGTGAACCGGAAGAGGAACCCGATTCCTTCATTAAGTGGAATTATACCGCTCATGGCTAATCATGTGAACCTTAATGAAAAATATTTCAATGAAGATAATTATGTGCATGATGGTTTCGAGTCTTAGTGTGAATCCCAAGTGAGTGGTGGTGAAGATAATGGTGAAAAAATAGGGAGAAGAGAAGGAGAGTGAACTTAAAGTTTCCTTTCGAGACTTATATGCACAGACGATGAAATTGAAAAAGGCTAACTTAAAGTTGAAAGCTAGGTTAAAACAATGTGCCATAGGGAATAATGAGAGTATGTTGACCTAAGATCTTAAAAAGGCTGAGAATACTCTTAGGAAAACCCTACGTTTATTGAGGGGCTGAGATAACCTTTGTGGTTTGATAAAGATTTTGAAGAAGGACTCCCTTAATTTTTATGAGTCTCATCATTTTCTCCAGCCTGGGATTATAGATTTAGATGAGATATTAAGACACTCGAGTAATGTTAAATTTGATTTGGAATCTAGGTTGAAAAGTAGGATAAAATGTTAGGCATCGTCTGAATTAAATATGACAATTATTGGATTGGCTTTGATGATCCAAATGATTTCGCTACTATCAAAGACCATGATTTTGAGAGCGTCAGCCATTACTAAGGACGTTAGAAAATGTTAACCCTTAAATAACATTCCTTGTTGTGTCTTCACGTGCACACATTGCAATAGGAAAGGTCACCTTAGACATTTTTGCGTTAATCTTTAAAAAAATGTCCTAAAAAGTCTAAGACTAGAGTCACCGAGTTTACAAAAATCAAAGAGTATCATGTAACACCTATGTAGGTTAGGAAATTAAATTTTGGAGGCTTTAAATGTTAGAGTTGTTGATTCTTTAATTCTTGCACATGATACTTCTCATGCTAAATCTAATGGTTAGTTGTACTTGCATATTTTTATACACTAGTTTTTGTACTTCAAGATTATATGTGTTTTCAAGTTGTATGATGTTTCAGTCTTTTGTGTGTCTATTTTTTCCTTTTATTAGGTATTATTGAGAAAACTACAAAAATATTGTTGTTTGTCTTTTGAGTTTAGTTTTCAAGCGGGGACAGTTTTTGAAAAAATGTTTAAAAACTCAAAATAATTTTTGTGTATATATATTTTAGTTTTCCACATTTTATGTGGAATATCAGTTTGTTTTAATCGCCTTCATTCCATATATCCATATGTATAGGACTTGTGGTTTTGATTTTCAATGCTTAGGATTGTTCTTAATTAGGCTTGCATGGAGTAGTTCCACTTTGATTTTCTTAATGGATTCATTTTTCATATGCCTACGTACACACGTGAATGAGCACTTTTGGATTTTAACTTCATATGTTACATGAGCTAAATGAGGTGCTTTCCCATCAATATTGTCATTCTTCATATCTTATTTACTATAGAGGATTTATGCAAGTAAGAACCATTATTCGTGATTGTATTTCTTTAATAAAAATATGAGTGTGCACGGGAAAGAGCTATAAAGGGTGAAATCTTCCTTAAATGAAAGGCCACTATTGGCAAGATCCTCAAAAATTAAGAGGCAAAGGAAAAGAAAATATTATCAAGGCCAAATTGTATATCATTGATGCTTAATATAAACTCGTATCTTCAAAATGAAAAAAAAAAAGGCAAGATTGAATAATAATTTTGAGAGTGTTATAAGTTGAAGGTCAATGGGTTTGCATTACGAGTCTTAGTTAATTCATGTTTGATGCTACTGATTTGAGAATCATTAATATTTTCTAGGCCACTATACATTGCGCTTATTTATCCATTTATGAGTTCACTTTATCTGTGACTCTGAGGCCAAAGCTTTGTTTGATAAAGTTAATACAGTTAAATAGAACTCCTTAGACATTTTTGAGTTATTGGTTCATTTTTCACTTGTTCCTACACTCCCCTTAACTCAGTACTGCCTTTATTTAGACTCTTCGATACTATGCTAGTGTAGACAACTTATTTATTTTGTGTCTTGTTTGTCGTATTTATACCTATATATCTATGTATGTCATTGGTATCGTTTTCATATTTATGTATAATGGTTTTATTATGTATCTTTTACTTTGTTTATTCCTGAAAAAGGGGGGGGGGGGGGGAGGGGGGGAATGGTATCTCAATCTTTATAGTCAAGTGCAGATTTTTATCTTTAGGAGAGACATCCTAACTTAGGTGGAGATTGTTAGATAAAGGGGGGGCTTTCTTTTTATGCAGATTTATATTGTTATATATTCTCTTTGCATTTGAATGTGTGCAACTTTGCAAGGATGCAACAAAGTTTATACAAGAGCTAAGCTACTCAGTGTGAGTCTATCAAGTGTCTATACTTTTTGGTTTTGGGATGTGGATTGACTCTTTTAGAGATCTTGGAGAACCATGGGTTTTTATTTTATGTTTTTTTCTTAAAATTGACCAAGGGGGAGATTTCTAAGGATTAATTTCTGAATCAAGTCATTTTGTATATTTTGGCTTATTCCATGTTTGGACAAAACCTTTGAGTTATAGGTTAGGATGTGAGTGTGTTTACCTTTATAGCCAATGGAATGTTTGATTGAAGATGGTGTAGGTCAAGTTAGAGCATTACATCATCGTGTCGTGTTTTGTGCCATGTTTCATCTTTAACATTCAAGGATCTCTCATGTATAAATGCATATATTTTCTTATCCTTGGATATGTATAATTGGGTATTCTTTTTAAAGTGTTTTATATAATATTATCTGAGGGATATTTTGAAAACATTTTAAAAGGAAAAATATTTTTTGATTTTTAAGTCGTTCGAATGACTTTATGGTGTTCATTCAAATGAGATGATTATGTCATTTAAATGACATTCAAACGAGGATTTTTTATCTAACAGATGAAATGTCGTTTGAATCTCATTCGAAGTTTGATCGAACAAGATTAATATGTTCGTTCGAACGAGTTTTAGCATGGTTTGAATGAGATATGTAGTTTCGTTTGAACAAGCTCCTGTGTTGTTCAAACAAACCCTCGAAAAATATGTCGACCCAAAATTGTGTTTTCTATATAAAGAGATACTAATATTAGTTATTAATGTGACTTTTGGCAAAAAAATTAGTTTCCAATACACATCCAAAAGCCTCGAAACCCTAGTTTTCACCAAAATAGCTTATGTTCCAAGTTTCAGTTCATATATGGTTTAAGATATTTGTTTGGGAACCTTGGTTTAATACTGTTCACATCTGAGTATTCATTTTGTGCGATGGAATCGGTACTTGCTCATGTTTACACACGGTGAAATCCTTGTTGTGGTGTTGTAGTGAATAAGTGGTGGACGTCGTGTTCAAATCCATAGAC
Source organism: Sambucus nigra (assembly GCA_949130495.1). NCBI lineage: Eukaryota > Viridiplantae > Streptophyta > Magnoliopsida > Dipsacales > Adoxaceae > Sambucus > Sambucus nigra. The sequence goes on along the minus strand of OX422207.1, from coordinate 641,486,054 downwards.
ACTATTATTAAGCATATTCAGTGGATACTGAGGTGTGTGTGGACTCACACGTTGTGGACACTTTACGTGTGGACTTCGGCATGTCATCGTGGTAAAGATTGAGGAGCGTCAAGGATTGTGAAGGCATCAAGGCCATTGTGTACGCTTACTTTTGTGTCCTTTGTAATTCCGTACATAGTAAAATTTGCATGGTTTAATCGTCCGAGATTTTTTCGGTTTTGGGTTTTTCTCGTACATGGATGTGTTGTCTAAGATATTTTATTTATCTTTCTATTATCTAGAAGAATTTTCAGGATAGGATAAAATTGGTTAATCATTTTCATACAACAATAGATTAAAAGGTGTTAGTTTGGGTCAATTTGTTTATTGATCTTAAATTTGAATATTTTAAAAATAGCAGTTTGCATGTTTTCACATTGTCCATATAGGAATCCCCCTTGTAGTAAGACTTTCAAGGTAAAAAATTGGACTAGGACGAAGTGTATCGGGGGGGTTGCTTCCTTAAATTTCACGTTCCACACAAGGAGTTTATTTTAGCTGGGAGTTGGGAGATGACGGATAAATGGGACAGTTTGGTTGGTTGCAAAGTTGAACCTTAGGGGTTGTACATGTGTTGATTTTTCATGGATTAGATTATAATTTCCTTCAATAAATAATATTTCTTATGTATGATATAATATGATAGGGTAACTATGCTACAATAACGTGGGTTTAGTAAGAATGGTGTTAACATTATTGCGGGTTAGGATACTCACATAATTAATTTATCGCAGGATGACATAGTTTTTTTATTGTTATATGGATCCTATGAATGGTATTATATATGAAGTTATTACTTAGGGATAAACCTCTTTCATTGAAATAATTCAAGTCAATAACAATATCACTTTCATGATTAATCTACTTAAGGCATCAACTACTATTCTTGTCGACTCATCCATTCAATGTTTACTTTGGTGTCAGGAGTTTCATGTCGTATTTATGTCAATTTATCTCTTCAAATTTTGAGAGATTATGTATGGTCCTTGTTGGCCCCATAATTAGATTTTTTTCAGTTCAGATTTACTATTTTGGTGGATTTCAGACTTAATATTATTGGTATTAGTTATCTTTGTTAATGTACGGTATTTATTCGGTCATTTTTCTATAATTTATAATTCATTTTCTTATTTACTATTTTATGCTTATAATGATATTTAATTATTAGACAGGCCTTGGGGATTGCATGCTAGACTAGCCACCTAATGTACAGAAGATAGGGTTGTAAAAATTGGTATCATAGCATGGTCTTAAGACTATAGTTTTATAGTCTTACTCCATATTATGGGTAAAATTATTTGATATGTACACCATTTCTACTCTATCATATCGATTTTAACATGTGGTTATTTTCATCTTCTTGGATGGTCAGACCGAGGTTTGGAGGTGCAATAAAGACTTGGTAAACCATCACTAGCTAACTCGGGGCAGGGTGAGGTTCCATAGGAGAAATGTGACATTTTTTTTAAAATGTAGCATAGTCGGTCACGATAATAGTGACAATAATTATACAGAACATGCCACAAGTACTAACCCTGATGTAAAACCTCATTTTTATCTCTTAAATTGTTATAGGGCGTTATGGTCTCAGCTAGGAAATTATAACTAGATATTTGCTAATTTGGGAGGAATAGAGTGAGATGAGTGACAAAGAAAGAAACCAAGGATTTATGTGGTTCAACCCAATAAGGCACCTACTTCTATAGGTGCAATGTTGATTCCATGTATTTCACTAGGAAACGGCCATGAAAGTCAGGTATAAATGCGCTGTAAGTTATCTCCCTAGGGTTTGCTTATAGTCGTCTAGTAGAATAATTTAGGATTTCTTATTCTATGGGATTGAATAGCATATTCATAGGTAGTTATCAGAGATGGAATATAGTGGGACATGTGGAGTGCCTTTATAAGTCAGGTAGTTATACCTTTTACATTCTAATGAACAGATAATAATGAGTTTGTTACAGCATGATCAAGGTGGGATATTACGTAACTTCCCCACATGTGTAGGTGGGATAAACATTATTGTCGATATTCCATCATGTGATATAGCTGTAGCAAGGATGTCATTGATAGGATTTGAAAACATTGTTAACTAATGTCGTTTAATAATGGGACAGTTATGTTACACTGCTAGTCCGAACATATTTATACTTGATCCAATCTCATTGCTCCTCGCCGAGTATATTTTATATCAAGACGACCTCTTTTTATTCCCTTAATGAGGACATGCATCAACTCCTAATACGACCATGAGGTGTCCAATATTTATGGTATAACAAAATCCCCAAATACTTCATTCATGAATGGAGCTGATAGCAAGTTCTCTCAAGTAGTGAATCTTCTGAGAAATTGCTAGGTCAAAGGAATGGACGAAGTGTTATTTAGTAGGAAATAATCGGCTTTTTAGAATCTAGTCATCATTGAATATTATCGACAAATGTCGAACAGTTTGACTTAAAGAAAATTTTCCACTCTAACTTGGATTTGACGCGTGTCGATTGCTAGGTTTTCGCGTATGGGGAAGCACACACATGTTTAAAATGACAGTGTCTTTTTGCTTTTCCAAATGTGATGTCATGTTTCATTATTAAAGGCTACTATTATTTTTTGGAGTATAAGTACCTATTTCAAATCGTTTTGCCTTTTCCTCAATTTTTTCCCTGTTGCGTGTAATAGAGAGAGAAATAAAACTTCTTATTTTCGCTGCATTTCCTTCTTCAACCTTTTTCTTTCACCATAGCTATTAGCGTTCCAAACATCTCGTTCTCACTTTCTTCCAGATTTTAAGACATCTTTTAGTCCACTTCAAAACTCTTTAGTGTTTTCCAGGTATGGCTTCCTTTCTTCCTCTGCGATTTAAGACTTTTTTTTCTTTTTTGGAGGGAATCCTCTTAGATTGAAGTTTCTGCCATTTCAATTTATGCGTGGATGAATTTTTGGTTGGTGATATTTAAATGACCATTAAGTTAGTTGTCCTAGGGCACGTAATTTGGTTAGGGTTTTTTAAAATCGACAATTGGTTTCTCTATCTGGGTAGCCCTCATGTTTAGGTAAACCATATAGACTCATGGTTTTTTCCTTCACGTCTAGGGATTATTTAAAATCTTAGCCGAATTAAAGCCAACCTACCCCGATATCACTGCTTGGAGGTTCCCTACCCATGTCCAAGTCATTTGAGTAGAAGACAATCCTATACATCCTATGTATACTCCTACAATAATTTCATCCATAGGGTCTATTTCATATCCTCCGATAGTGAAATCTAAGTTTTCCCCTACTACAGATACCACTGAAGTCGATCATCTTACCAATGGGGAGAAGTTAGTTAACACTGTATTTATATCTATAGTGGATTTATATCTTTCCCCTCATACAGCTCCTAACGATCAGATGGCTTCCACATCTCCCGTTATGGTACCCCTTACTGATGAGGGCACTTCAAGGGCCTTTGATGCCTGGGATCCAACCACTACCTCTGCTTTAAACCATGGTTGTGATATCCTGGAAGAAAAGCTTGAAGGTTTGAGGGATAGATTTAACAATCCTTTGAATGAGGACATGTGTCACCTCCTGAGAGGCCCAATAGGTGTCCTGTATTTATGTTATAACATTCCTAATTATTGGGATTTAAATAGAAATATTATTGAGTAAATTGTCATAATTTTTTGAGAATTTTGTTTGTGGATTAGAAAGTAATTATGTAAAATTTTATTGGTTTTAGTGGAATTATTTATATAATATACCGATTCAATAAATCAAATGTTAAATATATTTATATGGGCATATTTTAATAAATTAAAATATTTGTGGAAATTATTGCATTTTTATATTACTAGTTTTTAAATTAGCTAGTACATGACATGTTGAAGAGGTTGCACATTTTTTTTAATTTTTGGCTATAGTAATGAGACACTAGATAGGTTGAAAATATTAACAGTTCTTTTAAAATATAATTGAGAAAATAACTAGATTCGAAATAAATTATTAGTTGTTTGGTGATTAATAGGGGCTAGTGTGCTTAATTTGACCTTAATTGTGAGTTTAATGGAGTTTAAGTTAGGGAGATAATGAGGTTGAGATGTTAACGAATTATTTATGCATTTAATAATTTTATTTTGATTAAAAATAATAAAAATAAGACTAGAAAGATTATTAATTGTTAAATAATCAATATGGGAGTTCAGGCTCATTTAATGGGACATTTATGAGGGGGTTTGAAGGGTTAAATGGTAAAATTAAGTGAGGAAGACTGGGAGGCAAGCCTCATTGTGATTTTAAAGGTTTTAGGTTTATTTTAAACCTAACTATTGATATGATGAGTGTTAAGTTCATAGATGACTTTAGACCCGCAGTTTCTCCCCTCTGGGCCTAAGACGGGTATGAGGAAAGGAATGTTAAATTATGAGATATCTCAGATGGGGGTCCTACGTCCAATGTTAAAGGTGCTGTATTGGTTATTATATTGTAAACACATTATTGTAGTCTGATAGACCCCTGAGCTTTGTTCGGGGAGTTTGAGGTCTTGCCTCCTTTATCAGCGATCCAAAGGACCTTATGAACTAACTAATTGACTTCTCTAAGGGTTCTGAGTATCGTTTTAGGGCTACAAAATATATACAAAATGTTTAATAACTGGAATTGATTCAAGGTATAAGTTTAGGCTCTCAATAATGGATTTAGAGAGTATAGAACAAGGAAATAATATCAATGGGCACAGAAACTCTATGCTCTTTGATATCCTGATATTATGGATGTATTAATCTATTAAAATGCTCAAGATCAGTTAGCTTTGAATCTTTCACCAACCTTCCTTTTATATACCAACTCTAGGAGAGAGAATGAGTGGACTGCCACAGCATGGTTGTGTTTCCCTTGAGGTCTGATGGTGTCAGCAAGGTGGTGGAGTGTTGGCTAAAGGATTTGCAGGTGGTTTAAAATGGTTTTTGATATCATTAAATGCTAATCGGATCATTCAATGCAAGTGGAGATGGGTAGTGGTAGTAGGTGGATAGTGTTCTAACTTTCACTTTCTTTTCCAAACTGATTGCGGAGGCAATACCAGAGGCCTAAGAGCTTAGGAGAAGCTCTTAGACTCTTGTAAATTGTGCTCAAGGTATTATCCAATGCCATACCATTATGTTGAGGGTTAAATGAGATTTGGAGCTCAGATCTCTTTAAAGTGAGAGATGTTATTGGCATTAGATATAGCGAAAACCTAGCACTGACGTCTCTGAGCATATTTGGGGAAAACGATGGAATGACCTACCATGTTAGGAAGGAATGGAGGTGAATGTAGGGTCTTATAGTTCCACAACCTTCTTTCGGGTGGAGTGAAGGTCTTGGGGAATGAGCAGTAATTTTTCTAAGATCATAGGTAAGATATATGACCTCTATTCTTTTTTGAGGATCGTCAAGGGGCTTAAAGCCTGTTAAATACCTTGTGAAAAATATGGTATCATCAGTATCCCCTTGTTGTTTCTTACAAATGTTGGAACGGGTAAAACAAATCATTCACGTAAGTTAGGGGCATGGTTGTAACCAATCATTGAGATTTATTTATGATTATATTATGTTGGGAGGAACCCGCACGTGGCTGTGGACAAGTATTAGATACTAAGAGCATCGATTTGATTGAGGGAAAGATAACGTTTGATCTTGAAGGTGGAAAGAGATGGAGCCATTGACCTTGGGGGTTCTGAAATAACCTAATGGGCTTAGTTTAGTCCTTCACCGCTAACTTCATATATTATTCCTTTTATCTAAAACTTATCTAAGCAAGCAAACTATTTTCTCAAATAATGATAGTGGGTAACATTTTTACCTCTAAAGTCTAAGACCCTACTCCTTTATCCTTTGTAAAGCCAACAACTGGGCTCTCTGTCCCTTTCCATAAGGGGCCAGTTCCTCCCGGTATAAAGGTGATAATCTATCAGGTGGTTTTAAACCTTGACTTCGTTGATAGCACTCACTCTTCCTTAAAATATTACAGAGCATGATCTGGTAGAGATCCGAAAGAACTACCAAATTTCAAAAGCGTTACCCTGAGGTTCGTAAGTCCTGAGGAGAGGGCTTGTATCATAGTGGCCCATTATGTGTGCTTCAATGAGTGTTTCCTTCAACATGGGGTAAGATTCCCCTTGCCTTTGTTGGGTGTGGATTCTAAAGGCTATAGGAATACACCATTCTCAACTGGTAGCCAATTGGTGGAGGCCTCTGATGGCCACTATCTTAGCATTTATGGAATTTAGGGAAGGCTAATGTGACGTTTCCCCTGCCCAATTCTTCAAATTGTACAAGGTCCAGAAGAAGAAGAAAATCCAATGATAAGTGTTTATCTACTTATCCCCTAAGCCAAATATTGTGATCTTGACGAAGGATAATCACAATGCCCCAAAGAGTTGGAAGGCATTCTTCATCTTTGTTAGGGGAGCCTAGGCTACACCATATACTTTCTAGACCATTAGTTGTCCTACTTTTTGGTGCACCCCTTCATTTATGGGTAATTTGGAGATTATTTTTTCTTTCATACTTGAACTCACCTCTGCTATGAGTTTTAACACTGTCCCCATCTTTTGTAGTGGTTGAAGAGCCCACCATGTCGAAATTGAACAGGATTATCGAGGCCCAAAAGACATCTCCCATCCCTTTTGAGATCTTATTTATATTCGAGCATCTCTACAACTTTGTGTTGGGGTCTAAGCCTAAGCTTCTAACATCTATGGGAGTCCCTAAGGCCCCTAAAATTATAATGGCAGATGTGTTGGGTATGATCTTTATGCCTTGGTGCCTCAAAAAAGAAAATTCTTCATTGAGATTCCTGCTGGGGCCTCTGAGGGTAAACATTGCCCACCTAGAGAGGGGGGGGGGGGTTAAGCCCCTAAACACAAAACGAGTCTCCATCTCAGCTAATATGCCTATCCTGCTTGATTCTGACAGTTCTCTCTGTAAGTGGATTTTTCTTTCCTTTATAACCCTCGGTACGCTAACTTTGACTTGTTGACATGTACTCAAATTTTGGAAACCAAATTATTTATATTCTTTATTACTTAAGGAGAATGATCAATTATATTGAAATTTTATTGGAGGATAAATAGTCACCCCTTAACTAAACCATTCGTGATACTAGGTGTGCTTTTCGGGTTATGTTTTTGTTTCGTATAAGATAAACAAATATCATGGATTTTATTTTGGTGGTTGTGCCAAGGTTGTGATGGTAGTATGATGAGATATGCCCATCGTGCCTTTATAATTTCAATGAGATGGTAGATTTGTAGTTTTTTAGTCCACAGATTGTTCGAAGGATAAGCAATAAGAAAGTATAACGAGAGCCCACACCGTCTAGAGAAAAGTGAGGCGTGGATTTGATGTTTGGGCTCGAGATTTGTGTAGAGATGTTTTGAGTAAATAAGATTGATTATTGTTATGTTGGGATGTTATAATGAGTGTAACATCACATACATTTGATATATGTGCACGCATGATTATGTTTAGTGCACTTGGAGCAGTTATATATACGAGCTACTGAGTTTTCAGCTAGCCGCACATAGTTTTATATTTATATTTAAGTTCATACACACGTTGAATTTATTAAAGCTATTTGTATTATTTGAGACGCGTGAGACATTATAGAAGCTCCGTATACTTTATTTTTATTTAAAAAAAGTTATATTTATTTCATTTATTATAAAAAGAAATAATTGTATATTTTATTTTCACTCCAAGTTTGTAAAAATTGACTTTGATTATTAATGAGAAGAGAATATTTGTATTTTCATCACAATTGCAAATTGGTTATTTACTTACAAATATTGTTTTAAACTTTTAGAAGTTAAATAGTTTATTATAAATGGTATTTCTTTTAAAAGGGTTCAAATTTCACTACGTTAAAATTGGTATCAGAGCTCTAGGTTACTCATATTTTTGGGCTTGGAGTTATCAGTTTGCCATGCATACGTTGCGTTGTTTTTTTATTTTTTTGCATTAAATAAATGAAAGATTAAGTTTGAGTGAATTTCAAGGCTGAAATTAATTTTTTAAGGGGAAGACTGTTACACCCCGTATTTTTGGAAAATAATTTAAAATATTATTACATGATTTTTCATAATCATTTATAAAAAAAATTATGAATTAAAAACTAATTATGGGGGATTGAACGGATTTTAGAAAAATTATAAAAATAATATATGGATTCGATAAACCAAATGTGAAATATATTCATACGAACTTATTTTAATTAAAGAAAATTTATGTGAAATTTATTAAATTTATTAAAATTTTATTTTATTAATTTTTAAACTAGTTAACATGCGACACGTTAAAATATGCTAACATCACTATTTATTTTTATTTTTTGATATTGGTAATGTTACACAATATAGTTTGGACATATTATAAATAATTTTTAATAATAAAATGAAAAAAAAATGGATCTTAGCTGTTTTGTCGTTAGTAAGAATTCGTGTGTTAGTTTAATGACATATATGGTGAAATTAAGAGAAATTAAGTGAAGAAGATTATGGGACTCATATTGGTATGACCTTTGCATGTATTTTAAAAGTTTAGTTTGGTTAAAATGATAAAAAATAATAATTTGGAAAAAATATTAGTCGGTTGATGAGTTGTTACCCACTTAATGGGTAATTATGTGGGGATTTGAAGGATTAAATGGGAAATTGAAGGAAAAAAAGAGTAGAGACCAACTGATAATGTGTTTTAGTTTATTTTAGAATTATTTTAAACCTACATACAGATATATAAAAGTGTCTTAGAGTCTGTGGCATTTAGACACATTTTAGTGAGAGAATTCTACAGAATTAAAAGAGAAAATAAAAACTTGAAAATAATTTTAGATAAGAAAAAAATGACTTATTTTTTTAATAAGAGGAATAAAATGGTGATAATTATTTACATATAATGATTTGGAAGTTTTTTTGTGCTTTGATTCAGTATTTTTAACTCTTATGGTTTAAGGTAGTTTCGTTCCCCCATGGTTTATTTGTGTCCTACTCATATTCACTCATGTTTGTATATGTGATACATGCTTGTTGTGCATTTTATATTTTATTACTTTGTATATGAATATTGATTTGGTTTCCCACATGCAATATGTTTTTTTTTCATATCGTGTAGTATGGGGTAATATAATTAGAGTAATTTACGTACATGTTGGGATTAAAATTTTGGGTAGAGAATTTGTACTCAAATTTTGAAAACCAAATTATTTTTATTCTTTATTACATTAGGAGAATGATCAATTCGATTGAAATTTTGTTTGAGGAGGCATATGCATCCCTTAGCTACACTACCCGTGATATGGGATGTTCTTTTCGGGTTACGTTTTTATTTGTATCAGATGAATAAATATAATAGACTCAGTTTTGGTAATTGTGTCAAGATTGACAGTTGTGCCAAGGTTGTGATGGTAGGACAGTAAGGATATGTCCCACATGGCCTTTTAATTTTGATGAGATGTTCAATTGGTATTTTTTTAGTCCATGGATTGTTCAGAGAATAAGTAACAGGAAAGTATAATGAGAGTCTATACCGTCTCGAGGGAAGTAAGGATGGGATTTGATGTTTGGGCGAGCTCGAGATTTTTCTAGAGACGTTGTGAGTAAATAATATTTATTATTATTATTATGTTGGGATCTTAAAATGAGTCTCATATTAAATACATTTAACATATGTGTGTGCACATTTATGTTTAGTGCACTTGATGCAATTATACGAGCTACTGAGCTTTTTGCTCACCCCCAGAGTTTTATATTTTTATTTCAGGTTTATAAACATGTTGGATTTATTAAAGGTATTGGAATTATTTGAGATGTGTGGGACATTGTAGAAGCTCTATTTATATTATTTTTATTAACAAAAAGTTATATGTATTTCATTTATTGCAAAAAAGTAATAATTGTATATTTGATTTTCACACCAAACTGTAAAAATGGACATTGGTTATTAATGAGAAAAGAATTTTTGTATTTTTATCAAAAGTGCAAATTAGTTATTTACTTACAAATATCTTTTTAAGCTTTCACAAGTTAAATGGTTTATTATAAATGCTATTTCTTTTAAAAAGGTTCAATCTGGCACGCATTTTTAAGTATTTTTATTTTTTATTTCACAAGTGTTACAATTGGTATCAGAGCTCTTGGTTACTCATATTTTTAGGCTTGGTATTATCAGTTCGCTATGCATACATTTCCTTGTTTTTTATTTTTTTTCGTATTAAGTGAATGAAATACTAAGTTTTAGTGAATTTGAAGGATCAAGTTACTTTTATAGGGGGGAGATTGTAACACCCCATAATTTAGAAAATAATTTAAAATATTATCAGATGAATTATCGTAATTATTTGTAAATTTTATTCGTTAATTAGAAACTAATTATGTGGGATTTAAAGAATTTTGGTGAAATTATTTAAATAATATATGTTTTCAATATATCAAATGTGAAAAATATTTACATGAACTTATTTTAATTAAAGAAAATTTATGTGAAATTTATTAAAGTTTTATTTGATTAATTTTTAAACTAGTTAACACACGAAATGTTAAAACATGTGAACATCATTATTTATTTTTAATTTTTGGTATTGGTAATGTTGCACGATATAATTTGGATATATTATAAGTTATTTTTAATAACAAAATTAGAGGAAAAAATAAATTGAATGGATCTTAGTTGTTTTGTCATTAGTAAGGGTTAGTGTGCTAGTTCAATAACATATATTGTGAAATTAAGAAAAACTATCATACAACTCGTGCGATGCACGGACAATTTATGATAAATAAGTATAAAAATAATTTTAAAAATTAGTATATATCATAAATTAAATATTTTATCTTAAAGCCATTATATTGATACTTCATTTTTTTGCACCTGTTACATACTTAAAATAAACTAAAAAAAGTCATATTTTCAGCAACTTTATATCCAACTAAAATACTATGATACAAACTTTGTTCAATGTTTTAAAATTAAGTATTCGAATAGTATCGTAGCAAATTTAGAAAACTCATTCCAAATATAATATATTATGTAAAGAGATAATACTCAAATATGAAACTAGAAAAATAATAAATATCTCTAAAACTAATTGTTTTAAATTGTTAACAAAACATATACTTTAATATTTTATAAAAAATCATATACTTTAATGTTTTTCTCACAAACATTTACTTTAATATATATGTACAAATTTATCTTACGGTGGATCCAGTTTTGAAATATTTGTACTTTCAACTAAAAAATGGGAATAAAATGAAAAAAAAATTATATGTAAAAAAATATATTCCTACTTTTAAAGAAATATTTGATGTGTAAAAATTTATCCTATAGTTTTTCTTTTAAAATTTATACCCACCCAAGAACTCTATCAGTTTATTTTTTTAAATGATCCCTTTTCTATTATTTGTAAATTTTATACCAACCCAATTTTACATATTAATTGAAAGTTCTCATCTTAGACTCAATTATCATGGTATATTCTGCAATATCTAGAATTTCAACAAGGTCATCTTTTTCAATACCTATGGTTGAGGTAACTTTTTGCTCTCTATATCCTATAAAATGTTTATATCTTAAAAAAATTATATCCTATTTTTTGTAATAACCCTTACTTTTGAGTAATTGATTTTATATTATTTTTCCATGAAAGGTAATTATATAAAATATCGGATGATGGAGTAAATATTATTTTAAGTGAGTTAAAAGAATATATTTACTAGATTTTGCATATTTACTGTTACGTGAATGTAAATAACATTATGTTATGATTCATAGTGTCGTTGTGCTTTAAAAAACATTTATGGTTTAAATGAAGTTGGAACTTGAAATGATTTATATTATTCTGAATGGAAATTTAGAGGGCGCGGTTAGTCCCGAAATAGTCAAGATAGTCAAAATAAGTGTCATATTGTATTTTCGGGTTTCGAGCACTTTTAATAGGTTATGACTTAATCATGTAGTAATGAGTCATTTTAATGGTGTATTAACATTTAAAGATGGAAATTAAGTCTAAATACCCGATTAAGTCTTGTACCCCTCTTATTTCTCAAGTGTATTCTTACAAAACCTAGAAAGAAAGAGAGAGAAAGAGAATTTGGGGAAAAGAAGAGAAAGAAGAAGAAAAGAAGAAATTGGGGTTTGATCTTGCTTCTACCGAAAAGGAATTCGAGATTTCAGCTTAAGGCAAGTTTCTTACTTTCTAGTATATGATTTAATGTGAATAATTTGTTGTGATAGTTGTGTAGTTGGAAAATTAGAACAAATAATAGGTTTTGATAAATATTCATGTTTAACCCTTGGATCTTGTTATTTGTATGTTTTATGTTGGTCATGAGAGTTTGTTGTGGTGTAGAGAGGTTGTGGTTGTGTTATTAGTTGATGAGAATGAAAGAAGTGTAGGAATAAAGGGTTAAGGTTTTGGATTTAGCATTGTAGAAGAAGAGATAATAGTAGGTCTGATAGGCGCGGTCGACCGCGCTCCCATGACCGATCGATCGGGCCTTAAGAGGGAGGCATACTGCTTTCTTCGATAAGTATAAATTTAGACCGCGGTCCCAGGACCGGTCGACCAGGCCTTCCAATATGAGCTTACTGCTTTCCTTTCTAGGCAAAACCCAAGAGGCACGGTCGACCGCGATCCCATGACCGGTCGACCGGTCCCCCTGTTTTTCACCCTTAAATGCTTAGTTTCTTCTAGCTTCTTTCTTTTAAGATAGGGACTTAGGAACCTTCTTGAATGAAGTTAAACTAGAGTATTATAGTCTAGTAGAAAGGTATCTAAGAACCTAAGTTAGAAATGAGGGTTGGGACTTAGATTGGGAATTAATTTAGTTAATTAAATAAGACGTAAATAAATGATTCTTTTATAAAATGAGTTAGTTTAGGTCTAAAGGGAAATAAAGTGATTTAATGTGGACTTGGGTTGAAGTAATATCATACATTATGGTTTGAGGAATGAATGTTAATTCATGGAGATTTGTATTGGAGATAATTAAACATTGAGAATTATAATGATGGCATTAAACGCATATGGCTCCGAATAAAACGTAATGTATATTTTAAAATGAGATCAAATTGTGAATGATAAATTGTATAAACACACGTCTCTAAATGCTATCATAGGGGAAGTTATGTGCATGAGGTGAAGTCCCCATTCTAGTGAATGCAGGGTGAATATAGTCCTCGGCCATAGGACCGATTATTATATATTGTGTGATTATTGTTCAAAGTGAGGTAATTTCGGGTGTGGTTATGACTCACTGTCGAAGGTATATATCCGCTTCCCGATGTTATACGATATAGGATGCCCAGGTTGTCTTGGTGATAAGCCCTGGAAGATGGTAGCTATTTAGGGGCACGTCTAGTGGGGAAACTCAGAAGGATGGTCTTAGAATCGTTATATGTTGTGAAATATAACTATTCATATTAAAGTGGGATATTATTGATGGCAAATCACTCTGTGAATTAAATTGCTTTGAATATATTTCCTAATGAGAAAAGTAACGGTGAAATAAAATTATGTAAAATGGAAATCTCTTTATGTAGTATATTATCAATTTTCTCCTGCCCAACTGAATTGTGATCATTGTTATTGATATTGCGTTAGTTTATGCTTTTGGATTGAGAAATTAGATTCCTTATAATTACTTATGGTGAACGAAGCAAGCTTATTCTTGATGATTTAACTGTTCATAATTGTCATGCACATTATTCACATGGTGATCATATCAAACCGGGCCCTGACCCGTTTATATCTCTTATTTTTGCATTAATCTTATATTCGACCAGGTGTTCCACCGCAAGGGCGCCCGTATTGACTTTTTCATTCCAGTGTTCTGGAGCTGTAACACTTTGCGGATGTTATGGGATATTTTGATATAGACACTTCCATCTTTAGTATTTTAGTTATGATTGATTAAACTTTTGGGCGTGTTGCCCAAGTTTTGTACTTGTAGTATATATGTGATGTTATACTTTGATACTCGATGTAACCCTGTTGTATATATCTGTTAACCGACAACTTATTCGGTTATTTTGTAATATATGATGGTTAATAGATTACCTGTCTTTAGTTATCCACCTTTTTTTCAATTGAATTGTATAAATGTTTTTCTTTAACTTACAAATAAAAATTCTGACAATCCGTTTTCTAAAATAATTGGTGGTTATCTCGTATACTTATTATATTACTGTGATGTTAAGAATGTACCATCTATGATTCCTGTAATTATTGGAGTATCGGGCTGGCCACCTCTTATTTCAATTAGGGGGTATCACAGATGGTATCAGAGTATCAAGTTCTAGAGTCTTTAGGATCTATGCGGACTTATCACGTTCTACCGTAGCGTTCTTTGATACAGAGCCCTATTGTTAGGACTGTTTGGTTTTGTATGGTTTCGATCTTCTGCAATATAAATTGTTCTTAATAGTATTCTAATTCAATTATTTCTTCGCCTCAGATGTAGCCTAAGATAGGTTGCCCTGCGAGAAGAAATAGAGTTGTAGAAGATGATATAGGTCCTCCACCGCCACAGCAAGGAACTATTAATGCCGCTGAAATAGCCAATATTGTTTCCAAAGCGGTTAATGCGGCGATGACTACTGTAGTCCAGCAATTTCCCCAAGCCCAACAACTACGGGCTCAGGAGGTACAAGTCCCTGCTGGACCTTCTCCATGGGAAAGAGTCAGGGAATCCTTTTTAAAGGGTCATCCCCCAGAATTTCAGGGTGGCTCCGACGTGATAGTAGCTAATCAATGGAAAAAGGATATGCAACGCCATTTTGTATGGTAGACTATAGTGAGGAACGGAAGCAAATCCTTACTACTTTTAAATTAGTTGGAGCATCATTACACTGGTGGGAGTCGATGACCATGCCAGAGCAAAGAGATACCATGACTATAACTGACTTTTGGGTTTTGTTTGACCGAAAGTATTTTCCTCCCGTAGTCCGAAGGGAGATGAGGAGAAAACTTCAAGATATATTTCAAGGTGAACGTTCGGTGGAATAGTATGAGGAGGAATTCAATCGTTTGGACAATTTTGTGCTGGATGAGGTAACTCCAGAGGAAAGGAGAATATCAAAGTTCATTGGAGGCTTACATTGGAGGATACGACAACACTTGCTGGGCAATCCAGCTTTATAAACATTCGAGGATGTGATGAATGTCGCATTACTTCATTGTCAAGATCATTGGTTGCATGTTCAAGGTAGTAAGAAAGTTTCAGTTGTGGGGCAAGAAAGTAAGCCAAGAGGCAATGGTACGGGAGGAGGAGCACTACCCTCGTCCCAATCATCGGGAGGTAAGCAAAAGGAAAGCGACGCCCAACAAGGGGATTTGTCCAAAAGGCATCATTTTGGGGAATTTAATTTCGGTGGAAGTAACTTTAGGCATGGTCAAGGTGACCAGCAACAACAGCAGGTAGGTCAGGCAGGTCGGGGTAACAATGGGGGTCGAGCCATCCGGGCTAAGGTTTTGGGCAGTTCAAAAATAGCAGGGGCAGTAATCAGGAAAATATGGTGGGTAATTGCTTTCAATGTGGGGAGTTGGGTCATTATAGGAAGTCGTGTCCGCAGCTAATTAGGGGACAGTTTCCTAGAATTCCACAACATCAACAGGCATAACTACCGCCACAAGGGCCTAATCCAGTCGTCCCTCCACAATATAGACAACTACAGTATGAGCGTGTTTACCACATACAGGATGCTATGCTTCCTCCAGCCCCGCCCGTGCTGCCAGCTTTTGAGGGTAAGTTTCCTATCCAAGGGCATATGGGTCGTGTATTGTTTGATACAGGTGAGTCACACTCATTTATTTCTTGGAGTTTTGCTCAATCACCGAAGCTAATAAAATATGCAGAGAGTACTTTCACTAGTGTCGAATCTTCTATGGGTGATGGTTCTCTCATTTTCTTTGTTTGTAATCGAGTAGAAATAACTATTAGTAGCTTTTGTTTTGAGGCCGATTTGCTCGTCCACGATATGGTCGGGTATGATGTAATCCTGGGTATGGATTGGTTAGTGAAGTACCGTACGATAGTAAATTGCTATAGAAAGAGTATAGTTTTTGCCATTCCGGGGCAAGAGATGTTTTTAGTTGCTATGCCTCGTTCAGAGGGAGGTTCTAGCACTTATTTATATTGTATTGTGGACGAGACTTCTCGTGATGTAATAGTTTCCATAGAATCAATTCCTGTTGTATTAGACTTGGAAGATGTTTTTCAGGAGATATCGGGTTTGCCTCCAAGTAGGGAGATTGAATTCATGATTAATTTAGTACCGGGAACGTGACCAATTGCTAGAGCTCCGTACCATACGGCTCCTATTGAGATGAGGGAGTTAAGAGATCAGATTCAAACGTTGTTAGAGCAGGGGTTTATTAGGCGTAGTACGTCACCGTGGGGAGCTCCTGTATTATTTGTGAAGAAAATAGATGGTTCTCTACGGTTGTGCGTAGATTACAGGGAGTTGAATAAAGTCACCATCATGAACAAATACCCACTACCTCGGATTAATGATTTATTCGATCAAATTTGGGGAGCGTCGTACTTCTCTAAAATAGACTTGAGGACTGGGTATCACTAGCTGCGGATACGAGAATAAGACGTGTCCAAAACTGCATTCCTAACTAGATATGGGTCTTATGAATTTCTGGTTATGCCCTTTGAACTAACTAATGCTCCTTCCATGTTTATGGACCTTATGAATAGAGTGTTTCGAGACTTCCTGGACCAGTTTGTTATCTTGTTTATTGATGACATCCTAGTGTATTCTCAAATAGAAGTCGAGCATGCTACGCATTTACGGTTGGTCCTGCAGACGTTGAGGGATCATCAATTATATGCCAAGTTTGAGAAGTGTGGTTTTTGGTTGCAGGAAGTACGGTTTCTGGGCCACATTATTACCATTGAGGGTATTTCAGTAGACCCGAGTAAAGTTATTGCGGTAAGGGAATGGGGTCAACCCACGACACTTACTGAAATTTGTAGTTTTTGGGGTTTGGCTAGCTATTTCCATAGATTTATCAAGGGTTTTTGTAAGATTGCTAGCCCTTTGATAAATTTAACTTGAAAGGGGGTGAAGTTTGTTTGGGATGATTCGTGTCAGCTAGCTTTTGATGAGCTGAAAGATAAGTTAACTTCTGCTCCAGTACTTGCATTACTAAGGCTGGGGTTGGAATATTTGGTCTTTACTGACGCATCTCTGTAAGGGTTAGGAGGTGTATTACAACAAGAGCATCGGGTTATTGCTTATACTTCTCGCAAACTAAAGCCCCATGAGAAAAATTACCTGGTTCATGATTTGGAACTTGCGGCAGTGGTCTTTGCCTTGAAGATTTGGAGGCATGACCTACTGGGGGAGAAATTTAGTCTTTTCACGGACCACAAATAGTTACAATATTTGTTTTCTCAGAAGGATTTAAACATGCAACAACGTCGATGGTTAGAGTTTGTGAAGGACTACCAATTTGATATTCATTATCACCCGGGTAAGGCTAATGTAGTGGCGGATGCATTGAGTCAGAAACCTGAGGGGGAGTTAGCCATAGTGTGGAAGGATAAATGGAAGGAACTTAGACAAGAGGACATTGTGGCTAGGGCGTTTATGTCGATGTTGATCGTTACGACTACTATAGGGGCAAGGGTTGTGGAAACTCAAGGAAGGGACAAAAGTTGTCAGGACCGTATGCACCAATTGTTAACCGAGGGAGCAGAATCCTACTCTATAAGTTTTGAGGGTAGGTTACGTTTCTATAGGAGACTTGTTGGCCGGGATGAAGGGGATTTAAGATGAGCCGTAATGACAGAATCTCATGGGTCTAAATTTGCGGTACATCCTGGTGGGGATAAAATGTACCAAGACATGCGTCGTTAATATTGGTGGGCGGGTATGAAGCGGGACATTTCTGAATTTATTTCCCACTGTACTACTTATCAACTGGTGAAAGTAGATCATCAGCGACCAATGGGACTGTTACAACCCTTGGAAATACCGGTATGGAAGTGGGAAAGCATCTCTATGGATTTCATCACGGGATTACCAACGTCACAAAGCGGTCATGATTCCATTTGAGTTATCATTGATCGCTTAACCAAATCAGCACATTTCTTACTGGTACGTACAGACTACAATACTGCTCGTTATCCCCGGCTGTTTATTGCGAAGATTGTCAGACTCCACAGGGTGCCCATTAATATAGTCTCCGATCGAGACAAAATTTTTGTTTCCTATTTTTGGCGGAGTTTCCAAGAAGCTATGGGAACCGAGTTGAAGTTGAGTACCTCCTCCCACCCTCAAATAGATGGGAGGACAGAAAGAGTCAACCAAATGTTGGAGGATATGCTCAGAATGTGTGTGCTTGATTTCAGAGGAGGTTGGGAACAATATCTTCACTTGGTCGAATTTTCTTATAACAATTCGTACCAATTCACTATCGGGCTGGCACCCTATGAAGCATTATATGGACGACCATATAGATCACCTACTTGTTGGTTGGAAGTAGGATATAATAAATTTCTTGGACCGAAAATGATCCAAGATACTTCTTCAAAGATTGAACTTATTCGCAATCGCATCTGAATAGCTCAAGATCGTCAAAAGAGTTATGCTGATGCGAATAGAAGGCATGTCGAATTGGAGGTTGGAGATCAAGTTTTGGTGCGAGTATCGCCAATGAAGGGTATAAAGCGATTTGGGAATAAAGGAAATCTTGCATTGCGTTACGTATGCCCTTTTCCCATTATTACTAAAGTAGGCCCAGTAGCTTATCAACTTGCCTTACCGGAACACTTACAATTGATTCATGATGTGTTTCATTTTTCATCCTTGAAAAATTATAAAAGGTGTGAAGGAGCTCACTGGCACATTCCTTTAGATGAAATCGAATTGTAGCCTGATATTTCTTACGAGGAACAACCAGTTGCAATCTTAGATCACAGGGAGCGTAGAATAAGATCTAGAGTGGTGCCCTTAGTTTGGGTCCAATGGGGTCATCACAATGCCGAGGAATCAACGTGGGAGCGTGAGGACGATATGCGAGAAAAGTATCCACATCTCTTTTTGCACAGTACGCCTAATTTTGAGGGCAAAATTCCCTTATAAGGGGGGGAGTATGTAATAACCCTTATTTTTTAGTAATTGATTTTATACTATTTTTCCACGAGAGGTAATTATATAAAATATCGGATGATTGAGTAAATATTATTTTAAGTGAGTTAAAAGATAATATTTACTAGATTTTGCATATTTACTATTATGTGAATGTAAATAACATTACGTTATGATTCATGGTGTCGTTGTGCTTTAAACGACATTTATTGTTAAATGAAGTGGGAACTTGAAATGATTTATATTATTTCGAATGAAAATTTAGAGGGCGCGATTAGTCCCGAAATAGTCAGGATAGTCAAAATAAGTGTCATATTGTATTTTCGGGTTCCGAGCACTTTTAACATGTTATGACTTAATTATGTAGTTATGAGTCATTTTAATGGTGATTTAACATTTAAAGATGGAAATTAAGGCTAAATACCCGATTAAGTCTTGCACCCCTCTTATTTCTCAAGTTTATTCTTACAAAACCTAGAAAGAAAGAGAGAGAGAGAGAATTTGGGGAAAATAAGAGAAAGAAGAAAAGAAGAAGTTGGGGTTTGATCTTGCTTCTACCAGAAAGGAATTCGAGATTTCAGCTTAAGGCAAGTTTCTTACTTGCTAGTATATGATTTAATGTGAATAATTTGTTGTGATAGTTGTGTAGTTGGAAAATTAGAACAAATAGTAGGTTTTGATAAATACTGATGTTTAACCCTTGGATCTTGTAGTTTGTATGATTTAAGTTGGTCATGAGAGTTTGTTGTGGTGTAGAGAGGTTGTGATTGTGTTGTTAGTTGATGATAATGAAAGAAGTGTAGGAATAAAGGGTTGAGGTTTTGGATTTATCATTGTAGAAGAGAAGACAATCGTAGGTCTGAGAGGCGTGGTCGACCGCGGTCCCAGGACCGGTCGACCGAGCCTTAAGGGGGAGGCATACTACTTTCTTCGATAAGTATAAATTTAGAGCGCGATTGACCACAGTCCTAGGACCGGTAGACCGGGCCTTCCAATATGAGCTTACTGATTTCCTTTCTAGGCAAAACCCAAGAGGCGCGGTCGACCGCGGTCCCATGATCGGTTGACCGGTCCCCTGCTTTTCACCCTTAAATGCTTAGTTTCTTCTAGCTTATTTCTTTTAAGATAGGGACTTAGGAATCTTCTTGAATTAAGTAAAACTAGAGTATTAGAGTCTAGTAGAAAGGTATCTAAGAACCTAAGTTAGAAATGAGGGTTGGGACTTAGATTGGGAATTAATTTAGTTAATTAAATTAGACGTAGATAAATGATTCTTTTATAAAATGAGTTAGTTTAGGTCTAAAGGGAAATAGAGTGATTTAATGTGGACTTCTAGAATTGTGTTGAAGTAATATCATACATTATGGTTTGAGGAATGAATGTTAATTCATGGATATTTGTATTGGAGATAATTAAACATTGAGAATTATAATGATGGCATTAAACGCTTATGGCTCCGAATAAAACGTAATGTATTTTTTAAAATGAGATCAAATTGTGAATGATAAATTGTATATACACACGTCTATAAATTCTATCATATGGTAAGTTACGCGTATGAGGTGAAGTCCCCTGGCTAGTGAATGCAGGGCGAATATAGTCCTCGGCCATAGGACCGGTTATTATATATTGTGTGATTATTGTTCGAAGTGAGGTAATTTCGGGTGTGGTTATGACTCACTGTCGAAGGTATATGGCCGCTTCCCGACGTTATGCAATGTAGGATGCCGAGGTTATCTTGGTGATAGGCCATGTAAGATGATAGGTATTTAGGGACGCGTCCAGTGGGGAAACTCGGAAGGACGATCTTAGAATCGTTATATGTTGTGAAATATAACTATTCATATTAAAGTGAGATATTATTAATGGCAAAGCACTCTGTGAATTAAATTGCTTTGAATATGTTTCTTAATGAGAAAAGGAACGGTTAAATGAAATTGTGTAAAATGGAAATCTCTTTAAGTAGTATATTATCAATTTTCTCCTGCCCAACTGAATTGTGATCATTGTTATTGATATTGCGTTAGGTTATGCTTTTGGATTGAGAAATTAGATTCATTATCATTACTTATGGTGAACGAAACAAGCTTATTCTTGATGATTTAAATTCATAACTGTCATGCACATTATTCACATGGTGATCATATCAAATCGGGCCCTGACCTGTTTATATCTCTTTGTTTTGCATGAATCTTATATTCGACCAGGTGTTCCACCGCAAGGACGCCCGTATTGACTTTTCCATTCTAGTGTCCTAGAGATGTAACACTTTGCGGATGTTATGGGATATTTTGATATAGACGCTTCCATCTTTTGTATTATAGTTATGATCAGTTAAACTTTCGGGCGTGTTGCCCAAGTTTTGTACTTGTAGTATATATGTGATGTTATACTTTAATACTCGGTGTAACCCTGTTCTATATGTTTGTTAACCGACAGCTTATTCGGTTATTTTGTTGTATATGATGGTTAATAGATTATATGTCTTTAGTTATCCACCTTCTTTTCAATTGAATTGTATTAATGTTTTTCTTTAACTTACAAATAAAAATTCTGACAATCCGTTTTCTAAAATAATTGGTGGTTATCTCGTATACTTATTGTATTACTGTGATGATAAGAATGGAACATCTATGATTCCTGTAATTATTGGAGTATCGGGCTGGCCACCTCTTATTTTAATAAGTGGGGTGTCACATTTTTGTTGAACAATTGAAGGGTTCTGTAAAAATGTTACTTTTTCTTAAAAAATTATGATATAGGTGCTCCCATCCTATTCAATAAATAAATGGATGATAAGATAGGTGGCTATGTGGATAGATTAAAATTGAGGAAGCATTTAGTACATGTTATTTAATAAATAAATCAGTGACAAGACAAACTGCATGTGGACAGATTAAAATTGAGAGAGCATTTTACATATTGATTTTGATATTAATTATAGTATTAATATCTCTAATACTAATGTATTAAAGGTATAATATAGACTAAGTGATAAAGATAATAGGAATCATATTGATCTGACTTTTACATGTATTTTAAATGTTCATTTTTGGCTAAAATGATAAAAAAAAAAATTAGTTAGGAAAAATACTAGTTGGTTGATGAGTCGTTACCCACTTAATGGGGCATTTATGTGGGGATTTAAAGGATTAAATGGGAAATTGAAGGGAAAAAGAGTAGGAACCAACTCATAAGGTGTCTTAATATATTTTATGGTTATTTTAAATCTACCTGCTGATATATAAAAGTGTCTTAGGGTTTGTGGCATTTAGACACCTTCTAGTGAGAGAATTCTAGAGAATTGAAACAAAAAATAAGAGAGAAAATAAGAAGAACTTGTAAATATACTTAGATAAGAAATAAAATGACTAGTTTTCTTAATAAGAGGAAGAATATGGTGATAATTATTTACAAGTGATGATTTGGAAACTTTTTGGCGCTTTGATTCGACCTTTTTAACTCTTTCGATTTAAGGTAGTTTCGTTCTCCCATGGTTTATTTTTGTACTACTCATATTCACCAATATTTGTATATATGATATATGCTTGTTGTGCATTTTATATTTTATAACTTTGTAAATGGATATTCATTTGGTTTCACATGTGCCATATGCTTTGTTTTCATGTCGTTTAGTTTGGGGTAACGTAATTAGAGTAATTTACATGTATGTTGGGATTAGAATTTTGGGTAGAGAATTTGTACTCAAATTTTGAAAACCATATTATTTATATTCTTGATTACATTAGGAGAATGATCGACTAAATTGAAATTTTATTGGAGGATGCACATGCATCTTATAGTTAAACCACTCATGATATGGGGTGTGCTTTTCGAGTTACGTTTTAATTTCGTATCAGATGACACTACACCAAATCCTGCGAATGGTCACGCCCAGTGGGTCACGGACCAAGTCGCGGACTTGGGCCATGACCGACTCAATATTTGGCGTGACCATATTTATTATCACAGTAAATTATCGATGTTTTGGAAGTGGGTCCGTGACCACAGTGGTCGCGGACTTGGGCCGTAACCAGGTCGTGACCATCTTGGCGCCAAACTCGGGCCAAATTTCCCTCCAATCTTGGTCGCGGATGGGTCACGGCCCAAGTCTGTGACCCATGGCATGACAAAGAAGAGAGCACACACATTGAGGGTCACGGCTTAGGGCCGTGACCATTTCTGGGTGTGGGTCACGGCTATGGGTCGTGACCATCCCTCATTCAAGCATTAGGGTTGATAAATAAGGGTCGCGCATCACAGATTGAGGGTCACGGCTATGGGCCGTGACCATTTCTTAGTATGGGTCACGGCTATGGGCCGTGACCATAGGTAGTATACATCCCACTTAGCTTCATTAATGGGTCGCGGTGAGTGGGTCACGGCTCTAGGTCGTGACCACTGTTAATCCTAAAACAAAACAAAGCGCCTCAAAATTTTCATTTCCCCGCTCATCTTGTTTATTCTTCTGCCCCAAACCGTGGAAAAGGTACGAGGCGGGTATGGTCAATACCGTATGGAGTTATTTCTTCCCCAAATGATGGTAGCAGGTGCGAGGTTTCTTCCCCAAATGCTAGTAGCAGGTGCGGGTTTTAAAGGGTTCGTAAGTCCGTGTATGGAGGTTGGGCGGGTTTTAGAGGGCAAAGAATATGGTTGGTTCGGTGAGGGTTATTGAGGGAGGGGCGATTTTCAACTGAGTTGCGATTTTCAACTAGGTTCGGTGAGGGTTGGTGGGTTTGGGTCTCGATTTTCAACTGGGTTTAAGTCCAAGTAAAAAGCCGCAAGCAGAAAATGGTGAGTACAAGTTATTTTTAGAAGTAAATTAGGTGGGTACTAATATTGGGGTCTCCAGAAATTGAATCCTAAATTTTAGTTGAAGCAAAGGCATATTTTAGAAGTAAATTCGGTGAGTACTAGTTATTTTTTACTAATCCTATATTTTTCTATATTTGAGATTGAGTTCGTGACTTAATTCCTATCATGTTACAGAATTTGACCAATCATCTAATCGAATTTGAAAGGCATTTTAACACCCTTGAATCCAATAGATTTTCTGAAAGTGGTGGAGTCCAAATGAATTGTCGAGCTTTTCGAAGTAAGCATGGAGCTCTAAGGTATGGCAAATGCTTATTGCTATCTTATGTAGCACCTTGTATGAAAATTATTTTTTACCATGCTACTTCAACTATGAAATGTTTGGTTCTACATCTATTTTTAAATTTGTTAGGTGCACTAGCAGCCCCCTAGGTAACTTGAATATGTTTAGTCAAAATTCTGCCCGGTTTAAGTCCGATGGGTTGATTTTTGTTGGACCAAACTGGGTTTAGATGATGGAGCTATAACACAGTGGGTACAAGTATTGTCAATTTTAAAATTTTATTTTCATAATTTGTATCTTCTTTTTTCTTAGGAAGATTTCAATTAGTAATTTTCTTTTCATTTTCATATCATCGACAAAAAATTTGGTGTTCTATAATTTTGTTTATCACTTCGTCAAACATTTGGTGTGCTATATTTTGAAATTTTAAACTAACATCATACATTACTTGGCTGTATTTGTTGTTTGTACTGTAGGATCAAACATTTGGGGTGTTATATCTTGGAATTTTATACTAACGTCATACATTACATGGTTGTCTGTTTGTCCCGTAGGTAGTGATAAAATTGATAATAACATTATGGAGACCTTTATTTGAAAATGTTCACAAAATTTCTTAGACACGGGCAACTCTGCGATGCTCACATGAGCATAATAAAATGGATTTCTAAATAGTCATAATGTGTCCGTGTGTTGAAATTAAGGATTTGGTTAGAAAGTTTTAATCTGTTTCGTCGTTTCGTCGCATTATCATCACTAACCTTAGGTGCCTTACTAATGCTTCTATTATCTTGACATTGTATGGATAATTTGATACACGATGTTACGATAATTTAATTCCCTAACATGCTCGATTGACACATGGAGAAGTTATTAACATATATACAGTTATTGCATATATGTATGCATATATGCTACTGTTTGCATATATTTTGTTGTGTTCATATATGCATACAGTTATAGCATATATGCTACTGAATGCATATATGCATACAACATGTGATGTTTTTAAGTGGTTTTGTGATGTTTTAAGTGGTTTTGTGAGGTACTGAATGCATATATGCATACAACATGGTCCCGTACTTTCTTTAATTTTCAAAAACAATTCAGTGGTTTTGTGAGGTACTTTATTTAATTTTACATACCCGTTCTTCATAACACATTATTTACGTATTGCAGATCTAACCAATTGGATACCAGTTCTTCATTATATACCAGTTCTTCATTACACTCCAGGTACTCTGTACATTAACTAAAGTAGTTATATAATTGATATGCATTATCTATTAAATCTTTTGGATGATAGAAGGAGTATGGGATAATTATTGATTTTGTTTGGTTTGGCTGTTGGATAATTATTGGTTGCTGGAATGTTGTTGGGTAGTATTTTAGAAGGAGTATGGGATAATTAGAAGGAGTACGGGATAATTATTGGTTTCATTGCTGGATAATATGTTGAAAATATTTTAAACTCCCGGTTAGAGTGTACGACGTAAATTTGCAAAAAATTTAGACTTGAGCATAAAAACTTGCAATTGAAGGGTGAAAACGTAAAACAACCACAAAAAGTTCCCGTAAGAGTCACGAAACCTCACACGGGACCAATGCGACTCATAGGAACCGACCGCGTAGTCACGGAGCTCCCGATTTGAGAATACGACATAAATTTGCACAAAGTTAGACCTGTGAATAAAAACATGCCATCGAAGGGTGAAAACGTAAAACAACCACAAAACGGTCCCGTAAGAGTCACGAACACCTCGCACGGGACCAATGTGACTCTTAGGAACCGACCACATAGTCACGGGGATCCCGGTTTGAGTGTACGACGTAAATTTGCAAAAAAATAAACTTAAGCATAAAAACATGTCATCGAAGGGTGAAAACGTAAAACAGCCTTAAAACGGTCCCGTAAGAGTCACGAACACCTCGCACGGGATCAATGTGACTCGTAGGAAATGACCGCGTAGTCACGGGGCTCCCGATTTGAGTGTACAACATAAATTTGCAAAAAAATAGACTTGAGCATAAAAACATGCCATCGAAGGGTGAAAACGTAAAACAACCTTAAAACGGTCCCATAAGAGTCACGAACCCCTCGCACGGGACCAATGTGACTCGTAGGAACCGATCGCGTAGTCACGGGGCTCCCGGTTTGAGTGTACGACGTAAATTTGTAATAAATTAGACTTAAAGCATAAAAACATGCCATCGAAGGGTGAAAATGTAAAACAGACTTAAAATTGTCCCTTAAGAGTCACGAACACCTCGCACGGGATCAATGTAACTCGTAGGAACTGACCGCGTAGTCACGAGGCTCCCGGTTTGAGTGTATGATGTAAATTTGCATATTTTTAGACTTAGGCTTAAAAACATGGCGTTAGAGGGTGAGAACTCGAAACAACCCCCGAACGGCCCCGTGGGTGGCACCAATACCTCCCACGGGACCAATGTAACTCGTAGGAACTGACCCCGCAGCCGCGGGACTCCCGATTTGAGAGTACGACGGTAATTTGCATATTTCTAGATCTAGGCTTAAAAATATGGCGTTAGAGGGTTAGAACTCGAAACAGCCCCCGAATGGCCCCGTGGGTGGCACCAACACCTCCCACGGGACCAATGTAACTCGTAGGAACTGACCCCGCAGTCGCCGGACTCCCGGTTTGAGAGCACGATGATAATTTGCATATTTCTAGACTTAGGCTAAAGAATATGGCGTTAGAGGGTGAGAACTCGAAACAGCCCCTGAACGATCCCGTGGGTGGCACCAACACCTCCCACGGGACCAATGTAACTCGTAGGAACTGACCCCGCAGCCGCGGGACTCCCAGTTTGAGAGTACGACGGTAATTATCATATTTCTAGACTTAGGCTTAAAAACATGGCGTTAGAGGGTGAGAACTCGAAACAGCCCTCGAACGGCCCCGTGGGTGGCACCAACACCTCCCACGGGACCAAGGTAACTCATAGGAACTGACCCCGCATCCGCGGGCATCCCGGTTTGAGAGTACGACGATAATTTGCATATTTCTAGACTTAGGCTTAAAAACATGGCGTTACAGGGTGAAAACTCGAAACAGCCCCGAACGGCCCCGTGGGTGGCACCGACACCTCCCACGGCACCAAGGTAACTTGTAGGAACTGACCTCGCAGCCGCGGGTCTCTCGATTTCAGTATACGACGGTAATTTGCATATTTCTAAACTTAAGCAAAACATGGCGTTAGAGGGTGAAAACTCGAAACAGCCCCCGAATGGCCACATGGGTGGCACCAACACCTCCCACGAGACCAATATAACTCGTAGGAATTGACCACGCAGCCGCGGGACTCCCGGTTTGAGAATACGACAGTAATTTGCGTATTTCTAGACATAAGCAAAACATGGCATTAGAGGGTGAAAACTCGAAACAGCTCCCGAACGGCCACGTGGGTGGCACCAACACCTCCCACGGGACCAACGTAACTCGTAGGAACTGACCCCACAGCCGCGGGACTCCCGGTTTGAGAATACGGCAATAATTTGTATATTTCTTGACTTAGGCTTAAAAACATGGCGTTAGAGGCTGAAAACTCGAAACAGCCTCCAAACGTCCCCGTGGGTGGCACCGACACATCCCACGGGACCAATGTAACTCGTAGGAACTGACCCCGCAGCCGCGAGACTCAAAACGACGGTAATTTTCATATTTCTACTTGGTTACTGATAATTTTAACTCATATATGCAATTTTTCAGCTTGATTAATTTTTTTGTAAAACTACTTGGTTACTGATATTTTTTTTATGTATCCTATCATTTGTAGGATTTTTGCACCCGAAACAAACGAAGAAGGCAATGGTCTACAACATGAAGATTGTTTATATGTTGTGGACATTCAGGATTTTGTTTTTTATGTGTTACACTCATGCGGGCTTTTATTGTTTAGTTTTATGGCCGTGCGGGCTTTATAATAAGCAGGTTTTACATTTACAGGTTTTGGAATGTCAAGAAAATAGAGGAAACTCTGCCCAATTTTTTTTTGGTCTGTGAATTATTAAGACGTGAAATATTTTTAAGTTTGTATATATATATTTATTTATTAACAACGTTCTCGATTCGCAATTTGTGGTTTTTTTATTGTTTTGCCAATAATAAATATTTCTAACACCTCGTACCTGTCCAACGTTTCACGTAGCAACACACGGTGTACTCACAGGACCCCCAATTTTAGGATTGGACCAAAAAAATACATTTTTTTTAAAATTATAGTTAAATATGGTCATGGATTTTGTCCATGACCATTTTTATTTTTTTCGTCACGCATAAAAATGGTCGCGGACTTTGACCGCGACCATTTTTTTCATCACGGTAGTGGGTCACGGACTTGGGCCGCGACCATTTATTTTTATTTTTTTGTCACGATTATGGGTCGCGGCCAAAGTCCGCGACCAATTTGTCACGGTTATGGGTCACGGATGAGGGCCGCGACCAATTTTTTTTGTCACGGTCGTGGGTCGCGGACTTTGGCCGCGATCAATTTGTTACGGTTGTGGGTCACGGATTAGGGTCGCGACCAATTTTTTTTTAATTTTGTTGTCACGGTCATGGGTCGCGGCCAAAGTCCGTGACCAATTTGTCACGATTGTGGGTCACGAATGAGGGCCGCGACCCGTCACGGCATGGGTCACGGCCTAAGTCCGCGACCATCTGCCGTGACCCCTCTTGGCCGTGAGCATTTTTTGGTCACGGACTTGGGCCGCGACCCACAAAAATTGACGAAAATGGTCACGCCCGAAATGGTCACGGCCCAAGTCCGCGACCCACAGCTTTGGTCAGGGATTTTGGTCATGACCAATCGCCAGTTTTGGTGTAGTGTGAATAAATGTCATAGACTCAGTTTTGGCAGTTGTGTCAAGATTGATGGTTGTGCCAAGGTTGTGATAGTAGGACAATGAGGATATGTCCATCCTCATTTGTAATAATAATGAGATGGTCGATTGGTAATTTTTTAGTCCATGGATTGTTTGGAGGATAAGTAATAAGAAAGTATAAGGAGAGTCCACACTATCTCGAGGGAAGTGATGCTGAAATTTGATGTTTGGGCCCAAAATTTTTGTAGAGACATTGTGAGTAAATAATATTGATTATTATTATTATAATGGGATCTTAGAATGAGTCTCATATTACATACATTTCATATATGTGCACGCACGGTTATATTTAGTACACTTGGAGCAGTTATACGTGCTACTGAGTTTTCGCTCACCTCCCCAGAGTTTTATATTTTTATTTCTGGTTTATAGACGTGTTGGATTTATTAAAGCTATTTGGATTATTTGAGATGTTTGGGACATTGTAGAAGCTATGCGTACTTTATTTTTATTGAAAAAATTGTATTTATGTCATTTATTGTAAAAATAAAATAATTATATATTTTATTTTCACACCATGTCTGTAAAAATGGACATTAATTATTAATGAGAAAAAAAATCTTTGTAATTTTATCAAAATTGCAAATTAGTTATTTATTTACAAATATCGTTTTAAGCTTGCACAAGTTAAATGTTATTTCTTTTAAAAAGGATTAATTTGGCAAGCATTTTAAGTATTTTTATTTTTCAAATTTCACAAGTGTTACAATTAGTATCAGATCTCTAGGTTACTCCTATATTTGGGTTTGGGGTTATCAGTTTGTTACGCGTACGTTGTGTTATCTTTGATTTTTTTTCATACTAAGTGAATGAAAGAATAAGTTTTAGTGAATTTTGAGGATGAAATTCCTTTTATAGAAGGGGATATTGTAACACCCCATTTTTGGGGACATAATTTAAATATTATTATATGTATTGTCATAATTATTTGTAAATTATTTTTGTGAATTGAAAACTAATTTGATGGGATTTAACGGATACTAGTGCAATTGTTTAAATAATATATGCATTCAACAAATCAAATGTGAAATATATTTATATGAACTTATTTTAATTAAAGAAAAATCATGTCAAATTTATTAATTTTTTAGTTGATTATTTTTTAAAACTAGTTAACCCGCGACACGTTGAAACAGGTGGACATCATTATTTATTTTTACTTTTTAGTTTTGTCACTTTCACAAAATATAATTTGGATATATTATAATTTATTTTTAATGATAAAATTAGAAGAAAAAATAAATTAAATGGATATTAGTTGTTTTGTCATTAGTAAGGGTTAGTGTGTTAGTTTAATGGCCTATATGTGAAATTAAGAGAAACTAGCATGCAACTCGTGTGATGCGTAGGTGTATAATAAAATTTATTAAATATACAACTGAAAAACTTAAAACTATGACCTCGGTCCTCAGAATTGGTCGCCACAACCTCCAGTTTTCAGAATTATCTCCGTCCCTCATAATTAATCACCCCAACTTTAGGTCCTCAAAATTGAACTCGACCCTCAGAATTCCTCGGCCCAACTTCAGATCCTCATGTCGTCACAACTTTAGGTCCTCAGAATTGGTCGCCACAACTTTAGGTCCTCAGAATTTACCTTGGCCCTTAGAATTGGTCGCCCCAACTTTAGGTACTCATAATTGAACTCGACCCTTAGATTTGGTCGTCATAACTTTAGGTCATCAGAATTGAGCTCGGCTCTCAGAATTGGTCATCACAACGTTAGGTCCTCAGAATTGACCTCGACCCTCAGAATTGGTCTCCCCAACTTTAGGTCCTAAGAATTGACCCCGACCCTCAAAATTGGTCTTCACAACTTCAAGTCCTTAGAATTGACCTCAGCCCTCAGAATGGTTGTCACAACCTCAGGTCCTAAGAATTGACCTCGGCCCTCAGACTCGGTCATCCTAACTTTAGGTCCTCAGAATTGACCTCGGCCCTCAGAATTGGTCGTGATAACTTTAGGTCCTCAAAATTAACCTCGGCCCTCAAAATTGGTCTCCCTAACTTTAGGTCCTCAGAATTGAACTCAGCCCTAAGAATTGGTCGTCACAACCTTAGGTCCTCATAATTGACCTCAACCCTCTAAATTGGTCGCTCTAACTCAAGGTCCTCGGAATTGACCTCGGCCTAAGAATTAGTCGCCCCCAGCACAACTTTAGAATTGACCTCGACCCACTGAAACGATCATCCCCATCTCTTTAGGTACTCAGAATAGGCCTCAACCCACTTAATAGGTCACCTTATCCCATTAGGATCGATATTAACACATGCTCGACCAATTGAATCGGTCTTCCCCATCTCCGTAGGTCCTCAAAACCGACCTCGACCCTCTGAATCGACCAACCTCATCCTTTAAGTCCACATAATTTACCTAAAATCCTCTCCCCCAATGTTTATTTGGTGTCTATCATTTGACGACCTTCACTTATTCCAAGCTCACCCGTCGAGGGGCTCTCTGTAGACACCCCATCCTAGGACCACCTTAAGAACCTCCTTAGGTACCTAGTACTCAGTCGTTCATCAGAAACCCTAGGCCACTGGGCCTTCTCGGGCCTCGTTTGACTCCAATCAACTTTCTCTTATAAAAAAAAAGCTCAATGAATCTTTGAAGGGATCTGAATCCCCTTTCCAACGGTTTATCTCGTGCATGAATCGGCCTTGTGGTTTGGACGAACGATCTGTTTCACAATCGAAAACTGATCTAGATGCCATCGTGCGCTCCCGGCCATTTAGCTCCAATTAATATTCTCGTCTGAGAAGAAGCTTAATGAATCTTTGAAGGTCTCTAAATTTATTTTCCAACAATTAACTCCGTGCACTAATTAGCCTTATGTTTCGGACGAACGATCTGTTTCACAATTAAAAACTGATTTGGAGGCCACCGGGTGCTTCCGGACCCCATTTGACTCCGGTCAACTATCTCGTCTGAGAGTAAGCTCAATGGATCTTCTAAGGGCTCTAAATTACCTTTCCAATGGTCCATCCCATGTACAAATCGTCCTTACAGTTTGGACGAACGATTCATTTTACTATAGAAAACTGATTGGGAGGCCACTAGGCACTCTCGGGCACCGTTTGACTCCGATCAAATTCCTCGCCTGAGAGGAAGCTTAATGAATCTTCGAAGAGATTTGTAACCCCTTTCTAACAATCCACCCCGTGCATGAATCGACCTTACGGTATGGATAAATGACCCATTTTACTCTAAAGGGTCACCAGGCGCTTTCGGGCCTCGTTTGACCTTGGTCAACTCTCCGAACCAAATGATGTTGA
The DNA here is from genome assembly GCA_949130495.1 of Sambucus nigra. Classification (NCBI taxonomy): domain Eukaryota; kingdom Viridiplantae; phylum Streptophyta; class Magnoliopsida; order Dipsacales; family Adoxaceae; genus Sambucus; species Sambucus nigra. Next base: position 641,453,616 of record OX422207.1, on the reverse strand, counting down.
ATGAAATCTCGAAGAGCTATGAATACCCTTTCCAATGATCCATCCCGTCTGCAAATCGGCTTTACGATTTGGACGAAGGATCCTTTTTCCTCTGAAAACTTCCTGTATAGTGACCAACGGGCGTTTCGAGGCTCCGTTTGACCTCGGTCAAACTTCCAAACCCAGGAGTGGCTCATGGATTAATAAAGGATTATGAATTCCCTTTCCAATGGTCCACCCTGTGCATGATTCTGACTTAAGGTTTGCATTTTACGACCATTTTTTTGAAAAAAATATCCCAGACTGCCGAATGGCACCCTAAGAACCTTGCCTATCGGCAGGGTGTCTGAGGTTTTGTGCCGACAGGCAGGTCCAGGACCCTTCCGATCGGAACCCCCCTTGGACCTATAAATAGAGGCCATGACCTCACTCTGAAAGGCAAACTTGAACATCCCGCTCAGTAATTTAGAGAACATCCTCTCGGATTCAGAGTTGTCCCCTTTCAAAAAAGCCCATTTCCCACATTGCATTCCATCATTTTCATAATTCATTTAGTAAATTCCCCATATCTCTTCATACCACCTTCATCCCATTGCAAGATCAACATATTTACACTCAATAACCATTTCAAGTATTCATAAGGAGGTCTAATTCTCCATATTTTTCTCTAAATTATGTTATTTTAGTATTAGTTGTTTTGTTTCTGAAAGAGTTGGCGCTTGCGTTCAATTAAGAAATAATATAATAAATACCATTTTTAACCCAAACTAACCCTAAGCATGCATCTAGGTGTGATTGAAACAATATGAAATCATGCAAGAATTATTCAACACACAAAGTTAAGGAAAAATCCCCCACAGGGGCAAAACCATTTGTATATCACTATAATTTGTAAGAGAAACGGCTTACAGTCGGTTTACACTGAAATACAAGTTTTTGACTAAGAATTACCCGCAGGCATCGGATTCTGTAGTCGCGGCTGGAAGACTCCCTTTCCAGTAGGGTTGGCGGCTGGAACTATCCCTGTCCAGTAGGGCTGCAATGAAGAGGAAGGAACGGTCCACTTCACAAGGGTTGAACAACAGCAATGGTGTTCTTGGGTTACCAAACTTGATTCACATAAATATGGAAGATGTGTGAATCTAAAAACCTAGAATCATAGGACTCAATAGGTGAAGACTTTAGGGTTGATATGCTCTGAAAATCGTTGAAAAGTCTCATCAAAACCAACTACTGATCGTGGTTTAAATAAGGAGTCAAAACCCTAAAAAATATGCAACACAATCTGGTTGAGATTATCCTCGTCGGATCGGTCCGGTCCCTTTAGGCGGATCGGTCCGGTGACCTCGGATCGGTTCTTTTTCTGAAGACGGATCCATCTGGTTGGCATCGGATCGGTTCGGCATTTTGGCGTCATCGGTTCGTTATGGATCCGGGGTATACCGGCCTCACCTTAGCAGGCGGATCGGTCCGGTCCCTTTAGGCGGATCGGTCCGGATGAATCGGATTGGTTCTTTTATCTGGGCCGGATCGGTCCGGTCAAGTCTGATTCCCAAATTCCTTCTTCTTTTGATCTTCGGATTTCGGATTTCGTTGATGACGATGTGATCTTTTCAACCATCAATCTTGTAACGGCGTATGACATAACATATACATAAAGATGGACAAATTGTCCTTACAAATCTCCACCTATGTCTATGCCGGAACAAACATAAAAAAAATCCGAATTATCAAGTATGAACAATGCCTATACAAATCTACCCTTCCATGAACCCAAAACTGAAAGAGGTACATATGACTAAGGCTGC